>CM053783.1:572556338-573988838 GCA_028749045.1 Cupressus sempervirens | reverse complement strand
ATGTTAATCACATCTTTAAAAAATGCACTTTGTGGAATAGGATTTAAGGGGTTTCTTAAATGTCTCTTCATTTCCAACTCATTCTCTTCTTTTTTAAATTCACCCATTCTTTTCACTTTTTCTTTTTTATTTTCTTTTCATCTTTCCCTTATTATTCATGGATTTTTTAATTTTTTTTGCTTCTTCATTGTGTTCTTAAGATTTCTTGTTCTTCAACTACCTATCAATAGCTCTAGTAGTTTTCCTCTAATGAGTATTTAGTACCATCAACCTAGCCTAATTGTTTTCCCACTCTCATTTGAATATTTCTTATTATTCCTTGTATTTGGAAACTTTAGAAAAGATTATAGTAATTTCATTTGGCTACCTTTTGGTTGCATATTATATTTATTTGAAATATTTTCATCCACTAGGATATTTTTTTCTCTTGATAATGTCTCTACATCTTCACCAATCATTGTAGTTGTTTAATGGTAGTGAACAAATGTGTTTACAAGATGTGTAGAAGTTTTTTTTTAGTTGTATAGTAGTAAATTAATATGTCTTGAAGAGATGATGGAGGGGATGAAACCTCATTATCCAACTATATGTTAATAGAAAAATTTCTAGCAATCTCCATGATGTAATATGGTATACTTATCTGAGTAGGATAACAATTTCTATGGGGTAATCTAAGATACTTACTTGAGTAGGAGCACCTAAGTGAATTCATTATCTATAGATTCATCTATCTAGACATCCTCTTCACTAGTGCCAAGTATTTTTTTATATTCTTCTTCACCTATGGAAAAACTATAATGTTCCTATTCCCCTTGACTAATGGAAAATGTATGTTATTCCTTTTTACAAGTGGTAAACTAATGTTATCATTTGTCACTGATAGGATCATGGTGTATTCATGTTTTAATTGCATATCTCTCTCTCTCTCTCTCTCTCTCTCTCTCTCTCTCTCTCTCTCTCTCTCTCTCTCTCTCTCTCTCTCTCTCTATTTGATATTTGTTTCCTGAATATTAGACTCACTATCTCCTATTTATTGATCTTTCTTTTCCTTCCTCTTCAAATACAACTTGAAATTATCTTCCTGGATTAATGTCATCCATAAGTCTTGTTGGATTTAATGGCTAGCTCTTTAAATTCCTTCCTTGATATTATCTAGACTAGGGGCTTTTCTAAGAGTTGAACTACAAAAATTAAATTCCTGACTTGATATTAGCTAGATTGGGAGCCTTTCTAAATGTTGAACTACACAAACTAAGTAATTCTAATTTTTTCATTTCTATTTGATGAATCTTTTCTACCCATTTTGATCTCTCACTTTTAAAATAATTGTTAAGTGAATACACTTACATCAAAAGGTTGGAGCTATTGGTATGTGTGAGCTGGTAATATAAAAAGATTGATTTCTAAAGCTCTTGCCTCTTGAATTGTAGGAAGTGCCACTGACTCTGATGATCATCAAAGAATGAGAATATGCTTATTGCTAGGTGAACTCCATGATGTAAAAATCTTGCAATGTGATGAAACCAATTGAGGAAAGAAGTAGTTCAAGGGTCATCTGTACATGAGGTTGGGTTTCTGTACAAGGTGTTTATTCTCTACTTTTTGAAAACTAGTCTCATCTCATTTCCAAATTTTTTGTAGACTCTATCTATTTTATTTGTGGTTTACTCTATCCATTCTCCTTGTGGTTTTCATCAATTTCTCATAGGATGATCTTACTATAATGTTTCTACTATAGATAACCTAAACATCCTAGATGTATATGTGTCTATAACTTATGTATTTCATAATGTCAACTTTGGTCTACTATTTTAAACCCTTTTAACCATTATTTTCCATATCTCATCTCTCCCATTTCTTGAATATAATAGGTTCTATTATAGGTGATCTCTTTATTTTAGTTGTGACACCTTTCAACAAAAATGAAAAAGGCTATAATAGGAATATCCCAACTAGAATGGGATCCATTGATACACCTTCGATGCCATCATTTCACAGCAAGATGTTGAAATATTAAATCTTGATTGGTTTTCCGAAGAGCCCTACATCCACCTACCAACTCTAATGGTTGGTGTAGACACCTAAATTTTATTACACCTCTTTAGTAATCTAATTTAGCCATCTCTAAAGGCATCATTAATTAAATTCCTATTTAATTAATCCTTTGCCATCCCCTAGCTGATTAATTTAATTAATCATCTATAGTCCTAATTGATAAATCAAATAACCCATCATTTATCAATTAAATCCTATTCTTCTATCTAATTCCAAAAATCCCCATATATTAAATAAATCTATTTGATAAATAAAATCCTCGAATCTAAAAACCCCTAACTTATCCCTAATCCTTCATTTAGCCTAATCCACCCCATCCACACATGCTAACCTAGCTTAGCCACTAACTCACCCACCCTCATTAATGCCATCCACTTGCACATCTCTAACATCCTTAATCTAATCCTAAACCCAAGCCTAATCCACCCCCTAATGTTGTCACATTCCTTAAACAAGTTTAAGACTTTCCTAAACCAAACCAAAGTCTCCCCTCAAAAATCCCAACCACCAAGTCATGAGTGCTCTTACAAAACATAAAAGACTCTTACAAGCCCACTCATGACTCTTACATCCATCTTCCACACTCTTCCCTCTTCCACACTCATTCCTCTTACATCTCTCTTACATACTCAACCCCACTCATCATGCCTTTAACCAACCCTTTACCCTGCCCTCTCACACTCATCCTCCTTGTGACAAGTGTCACCTTCCCATTGATGTTAAACAAGCACAATCCATGTGCTCTCCTTTGAGTGCATCCTAGCCCTCCTTAAGCCTTCATCTCCCCTTCCATCTTAGCCCTCCATCCCTCAAGCCCTTAGCCTATAAATTGAATCCCATCCCAATCCAAAAAACAACAATCTTTGAGCTAAAGTTACCATGCTATTTTGAGAACCAAAGTCATCAATCTTACCCTTATAATGCCAAATTGAGAGCTCACAAAGCTACCAATTTGCCATTACCCATCTCCACCATTGAAGCAACTTTGAGCATCTTGAGCATACATCCCCAATCTACACATAGACACATCTCAAAAACAAGAGAACAAACCTCATTGAGAGAGCCTATCCATGGCTCACATTCTCATTTGAGTTTGTCTTCTCTTTGTCTCTCTTATATGTTATGTTAGTTTAATGTGTAAATGCTTTCATTGAATTAGTATTTCTAGCACATTAGATTAGTGTATATAGTTGGTAGGTGCAATAGTCAGAAACATAAATGCAAGTAGGTGAGTTTGAAATCCTAAAAGAGAAGGAAACCAGTTTGAGACAAGACAAAAGGGATGCAACTCATTCATTCGATAAGGGTAGAGAGTAGAGAAGGAAGAAGATCAATAGATTAGAGTAGAGGAGAAAAGAATAATTAGAGCAGAGTTTAGAGGATAGAAGGAAGGTTGAATTTTAGAGTATGCAACAACACATGTTGAATCTCCTTGTCATTTTGTAAGTTTTTTTTGTTTGTCTTGAGAAATAGTGATTACTCAAGGTATTATTGTATGTAGTCTTCAAGTTCTATAAGTTTTTATTACAAGTAGAAGTTATAGGTTAATGTATTTCATTTTTTGTTGAAACCATATGCTCCCCGATCTATAATATTTGAATTAGTTTTTGAATAGAATGCAAGAAAGAAAGAAGGCATATTAATCACTCTCCTATTTGGGTTTTTTTTTTCCTTTATCTCTATTGATTTTATACTGGATTTAAAATTGGCCATCAAGTCTATTATTGACTCACTCAGTTCAAATGTTAACTAAGCTCTCTCCTTGTAATCACTTGGTAAACATTGTTTATTTTGTTTTTTTTGCTAAGTCATAGTAAAGATTTATCGAACTCACTCAGTTTCTTCATATACCAAGTGCATTTGGTGTTGTGTTTCTTTCAGGTGCCTAGCTCTCCTTTGGTGGCTAAGTCACTTGGTTCCTATTATTGCTGAGACCACTCAACATCCACTACTATTGAGCACTTCACTGGGTTCCTTAACATGCCGAGCTCACTTGACACCCACTACCTATCACTTAGCATCCACTCTTGCTAAGAAAAATTTGTCACTCAACATCCACTGCTATTGAGCACTTCATTTGGTTCCTTAACATGTTGAGCTCACTTGACACCCACTGCCTATCACTCAACATCCACTCTTGCTAAGAAAAATTTGTCACTCAACATCCACTACTATTGAGCACTTCACTTGGTTCTTTAACATGTCAAGCTCACTTGACAACCACCACCTATCACTCAACATCAACTCTTGCTAAGAAAAATTTGTCACTCAACATCCACTACTATTGAGAACTTCACTTGGTTCCTTAACATGCCGAGCTCACTTGACACCCACTGCCTATCACTCACCCAATGGATTTAATGATTACAACTAACCCAATACATTCTGTTTCCCTCATAAATGCATACAAGATTTAGTTTAAAGAGTCAAGAAGAAGGGATGAAAAAGCATTAAGTTTGATTGAGGCAGCAATGATAGAAACTATTTTTCCCAAGATTGCAGCACTAAATTACTCAAAGGAAGCATGTGATACCCTTGTGAAAAATTTCAAAAGAATTGATAAGTTCAAAGTAGTGAAGCTACATATGATTGAAAGGGAGTTTGAGAACCTTCAAATGTAGGACAATGAACCTATTGTAGATTTTAGCTCAAGAATTTCTACTTTGATAAGCCAACTCAAATGAAATGGAGAATAATATGAAAGGAAAATGATAGTGGATAATATTGAGGAGTTTACCTAAAAAATATGACAACCTTGTGATGACCATTAAGGAAGAAAAGAACCTCATGACATTGATCATGGATGAGTTGATAGGAACTCTTCAAACCCATGAGTACCAAATTAACAAGTCAACTACATCTTCCCAAAAGCAAGATTTCAAGGCTCAAGAAAATTCAAGAGGCAAGGGGAGAGGAAGAAATGACTCTAGTAGTGGTTCAAGAAGTAGAGGTTGTGGAAGAAATGGCTAGAGGAATACTAATATAGAAATCTCTGGATGAGCAACCAATCTAGAGGGAACAAGCACCTCTCAAAAGAGGTCTAGAGGAAGTAAGAAAAATTACAACTCCAATAAGAGAAATGTAGAATGCTACTACTATCATAAGTTTTTGGAATTATGTAAGCAAATTCTGGAAGAAGTAGGGTGGTCAGTGAAATAAAAATGCAAATGCGGCTGATGTGAATATGGGAAATGCAAACAATCCCACAACCATCATTATGTGTGACATTGATGAAGAAGATAGCCCTAAGGTATGGTACTTGGATAGCGGTTGCAATAACTACATGAGTTGTAATGAAATTTTGTTTTCTTTTTTTGATAGAAATGTCAAGTCTAAAATTAAAATGGGAAATAATGGAACCACTTTCATAGTGGGCAAAAGATCTATCATGGTTTGCACCAAGTAAGGTGAGAAGAAAGAGATACAAAATGTCTATTTTGCCCCTGATATGAAGAATAATTTGATGAGTGTTGGACAAATCATTCAAAATGGTTACAAGGTGTTGATGGATACTTGCAACTTTCCAAATGATAAAAAACCAAATGTTTCCCTTGAGGATAGAGACATGCTTCTCTTCTCAAGTCATTGCTGCACCTCCCAAGCAATCATGTACATAAGTACATCAAAAATAAGCCCTAAAGACAAGCTATGACATCTTAGGAATCAAAATCTTGGCTTATGTAGTTTAAATTTATTGTCCAAGAAAAGAATGGTAGAAGGTTTTCCTAGTATTCTAAATTCATGTGACAAGCGTGAGGCTTGTATTTTGGGTAAGAAAAATAGGCTTCCCTTTAATTATGGTAATTCTAGAAGGTCTAGAGCACCATTAGAATTGGTGAATTTTGATTTAGTATTCTCTATGCAAACTAATTATATTGGGGGATTACTTATTTTATGACATTCATAGATGATTTCAATCGTAGGACATGGGTGTAGTTTTTGGAAAGAAAATTTGAAGCATTTGATAAATTTGTTGAATTCAAAGCCCTAGGTGAAAAAAAATGTGGACATTATATAAAATTCCTTAAGTCAAATAGAGTAAGGGAGTGTACCTACAATATGTTTATAAATTTTAGTAGGAAAAGTGACATAAAGAAAGAGCTTACAACTAGTTATACTCCACTATAAAATTGAGTGGCTGAGAGAAAAAATAGGACCATCATTGAGATGGAAAGGAGCAAGATGAAAGCAAATGGACTCCCAACTAAATATTTGGGAGAGGTTGTAGCAACAACAATATATATTTATGCAGGAGCATCCAGAGGTATAAGGGCAATCCTATGTCACCCAAAAAAATGTACCTAGACACAGTTTCTATTTCATGTGTTTTCATTTTTGGATACTCATTTGGGTCAAATAAAGGTTCCAACTCTCACAATTCCACTATCAGTGTTTTGGGTTAGAGTATTTAAGCACCTTGGGATATGTGTAAATGCTAGAAAAATAGGACTATGTAATTGAGCCATAATTATGGTGAATCAAAAGGTGTAAATTGGAGGGAGGATTAAAATTGTAATTTAGAACATTCCAGAAAAAGAATCAGGTCAAAAGGCTAGACAGTATGAAAGTTATCGTAGTTTTTTTATTTCTAGAGACCTCCTAAGAATGCTTCAAAGTTAGGTTTAAGGCATTAAATGACCTCATAAAGGGCCAAAAAATGGGGGATGAGTGAATTTGGTCCATAGGGCTATAAAGAACTCTAAGAGATTTTTGAAAATGTAAACGATTCATCGATCGGAGCTACAATTCAAAAGTTATGCCTCCCAAAAGTTCGGCTACCATTTCTAGATTCTTCTAATTTTGTACTAACTTCTAAAGTGACTTCTAGAGCCTTCAATTTTGGCGGTGGATGCCAACTAGCAATTTCTAGAATGTATTCCTAATCCTTAACCCTTTGGGGTCTATTTAAGGACATTTTTGGCATTGTAAAAGGAAATTCGGAATGGAGTTTGAGAGAAGGTATTAGGAGAAGAAATTATCTCCAGATTTATGCTATTGTAAGCCCATAGGGCATGTTTTGGAGTCTATTTTCTCTCACTAAGTGTACTAGCATATTTTCATAGTTATTGAAGTTTTCACTTTCCTATTGTGTCCATTCTATGCTTGGGTTGTGTCTCCATCATATATTATTAACATGTGTCCCACAATGTCAGTCCATGACAAGATTCCTCTTGAGGCATGGTCAAGACATAGATGGATAGTTGAAAACTTAAGAGTGTTTGTATGTGTAGCATATGCACATGTACCAAATGAAGAAAGAAAAAATTTGGATGAAAAAGGTGTGAAGTGCATTTTCACTAGTTATAGTTTGAAATCAAAGGCCTATAGATTGTATGATCCAATCACCAAGAAGATCATCATTTTAATAGATGTCAACTTTCTTGAAAATTGTTCATGGGATGGCTCGATAGATGAATCTTCAAGAACTTCATGTAAAGTGTCGAGTATTGATGAAAAAGAAGAATTTGGTAATCAACAAGATGATGGAGCAGAAAACATAGATAGTTGCAGAAAAAGTCAAAAAGAAAAGAAACCTCTAACATGTAGAGAATCAACTCCTAGAAGCTCAAGAGAGCCCTGAGTTGGCATGCAAAATTGTAGCAACAACAATAATAAATTTTTAGATCCCACTCTCACCTCCCTATTGCTAAGAAAGACTAATACTCTAAGGGAGATATACTAAGAATAAAGGTATGATGAGGAATTTGATGAGAGTGTTAATTTTGCATTATTTTCTCATAGTGATCCAATTTATTTTGAGGAAGCTATGAAAGAGAAGAAATGATGTAATTCCATGGATGAGGAACTAGATTCTATTGAAAGAATTGAAACATGGAATCTAACTACTTTTACTCCCAAGAAACAAGTAATTAAAGTTAAATGTGTTTACAAGACCAAGTGCAATGATCAAAGAAAAATAGATAGGCATAAGGAACATTTAGAGGTCAAGGGATACAAACAATAGTGTGGTAGAGATTATGATGAGACATATGCCCTAGCTCCAAGAGGGGAAACCATGCATGTTGATACATCAATTGCAGCCCAAAATAAAGGGAAGGTATATCAAATGGATATGAAGTCCTCCTTCTTGAATGGTGTATTGAAAGAAGAGGTATATGTAGAGCAACCACCTAGTTATGAAGTTGCAGGTGAAGAACACAAGGTGTATAGATTGAAGAGATCTTTATATGGGCTAAAACAAGCTCCAAGGGCATGGCATAGCATATTTGACTCATAATTGATGAGAAATGGCATTAGAAGAAGTGATGGTGAGCGTAGACTTTACATCAAGGCAGTAAATGGTAAAGTTTTGATTGTTGTCTTATATGTAGATGATTTAATCTTTACTAGAAATGATAATTTTCTAAATGGTGAGTTCAAAGAGACCATGAAAAATACATTTGAAATTACATACCTAGGTATATTGAAGTACTTTCTAGGCATAGAAGCAAAACGAATTCATGATGGCATTTTCATCTCTCAAGAAAACTATGAAAAGTAGATCTTGGATATATTCAAAATGCAAAATAGTAAGGTAGCCCCAATACCAAGAATAGTAGGTTTAAATTTGAGCAAGAGATATTATAGAAAAAGTGTGAATCCAACATTATATAAGAGTATGGTTGGAAGCTTGATGTATTTGACTATAATTTGGCTTGACATGATGCATGTAGCAAGTCTGATTCCCAAATTTATGGAAACACCAAAGGATTCCCATTAGAAAGTAGGAAAGAGGATCCTAAGGTATGTGAATGGTACCGAGGGATTTGGTATTTTGCATAGTATAGAAAATGATTTCAAGTTGGTTGGTTATATTGATAGTGATTGGGTACGAATCTTGGACGATAAGAAGAGCACTTTTGATTATATCTTTCATATGGGTTCAGGTCAAATTTCATGGGCATCCAAGAAGAAACCAATTGTTTCAAAGTCTATAGTGATGGCTAAATACATAGTAGAAAATGAAACAACATGTCAAGCTATTTGGTTAAGGAGAATCTTGATAGAATTGAATGAAAGGAAAGAGGATAGGACCACAGTATTTTGTGAAAACATTTCCTCAATTGCACTTTCTAAGAATATAATCTTCCATGGGAGAAGAAAGTAAATAAAAATCAGATATCACTTCATCAAAGAGTTAGTGAAAAATGGAGACATAAAGATGAAATTTTGTAAGTTTGAATAGCAACTAGCTAACATTTTTACTAGGCCATTGGGATAGGAGCTTATGTGCAGCTAAGAAAAATTCTTGGCATAGTTGATTTGGATAAGAAGTGATCATTGTTTGTTTGGCAAAAAATAAAGGTAGAGTGTTGAAATATTAAATCTTTATTGGTTGTTCTTGGAGCCCCATGTCCACCTACCATCTCTAACAATTTGCAAGTGTAATAGTTAGAAACATAAATATGGATAGGTGAATTTGAAATCTCAAAAGAGAGGGAAAACATTTTGAGCCAAGATAAGGGATGAAGCTCATTCATTCAATCAGGGAAGAGAGAAGAGAAGGAATAATATTAGTAGATCAAAGCTTGAGAGAAAAGAATAATTAGAGAAGAGTTCAAAGGACATAAGGAAGGTTCGGTTTTAGAGTATGCAACAACATGTTTTGAATCTCCCTATCATTTTGTAAGTTTGTTTTGTTTGTCTTGAGAAATAGTGATTTCTCTAGGCATTATTATATGCACTCTTGAAGTGATACAAGTTAATATAACAAGTGGAAGTTGTAGGTTAAAGTAGTTTGTTTCTAGTTGAAGCCATATACTCCCAGATCTATAATGTTTGAATCAATTTTTGAATAGAATGCAAGCAAGAAAGAAGGTAAATTAATTACTCTCCCATTTGGGTTTGTTGTTGTCTTCATCTCTATCGATTTCATATTGGATTTATTTTTTATGCAAGTCTATTTATGATACACTTGGTTCACATGTTAACCAAGATCTCTTTGTGCTCACTCAGTTAGTATTGTGTATTTTGTTGTTTCAACCAAGTCATAATAGAGCCTTATCGAGCTCACTTGGTCACTTCATATGCTAAGTTTATTTGGTTTTGTGTTCCTTTCAGGTGTTGAGCTCTCCTTTGGTGGCTGATTCACTTGGCTCCCATTATTTCTAAGCTCACTTGAAATCCACTACTACTAAGAACTTCACTTGGTTCCTTAACATGTCAAGCTCAGTCAGCCCACTGCTTGTCACTCAACATCCATTGTTGTCAAGAAAAATATGTCAGTTAGCATCAACTATTGCCAAGAATTTTGTTTAAGTTGTGAAGCTATTTCTCACAAAATATCCTCCCTTTAGAGGTTGCATCTTGGATGGCAACATTTCTAGTTTGATGTGCTCTTACAACAAAATCAATGGTGTCCCCACTTGCATAGATCCAAATTTGCTCAAGGGCACTATTAGAGGCCAATGGAATCTGAATGGGTATAGTTCAAACAAAGAAATATCCCCTATTTTTTCATCATGCGTGTTTTAATTTAATTACTTTCATGAAGGGTGAGATTTAGAATTTCCTATTAATTCAATTAGAATGATGGTTCCTTGAGAAATTTTATCATAGATTTAGGGTATTCTTCATATTTTTAGGTATATAGTCTCTTATTGATAAGGGTACTTTTCCTTTCGCTAAAGATAAAATTTCTTCTCTAGCTATCATTGGACATAAAATAGAAGCCATTAAGTCCATGATTGGCAACCACACAACTAAGTTTAATCAAGCCTAGCATTTTTTTCTATTATGTTTTTTGATTGATTATTTCTTTTATCATAGTTTTATTTGATTTTTAATTTATATGTTTCATGTAAGATTCATAGTTGTTTTTTCCAAAAACATTTTTTCTTATATCTTCATGTGTTCAGGTATCTAAAAAAAAACCTCGACCAATTTTATAAGTTGATAATTTTAAGTCATACATGTTGAATTTAGAAAACTAATAGATTAAAGAAAGTTATCAAAATTTGTCTTCATTTATTATTTCATAATATTGAAAAGCAAGAGATGGCTAAGTTTGATCCCTCCACATCTCAATCTCAAGAAAATACAGATAAAAGTTCTAGAGCTTGAATAACAAGTTGTGTACTTCACAATATGCCTTCCCTAGAAACATTGGATATTTAGTTATGTTTGGAAATTTAAAGAGCATCCTTATGAGCCAAGATTATTTTACAAAACATGGTATTTCACTACATTGTGTCTTTTTGGTGATGTTTAAAGTTTATATTCTTTATTTTCTTCTATGCCACAAGTTTGTTATGATGTTAAAGCTAGTTTTGTTAAAACTAGTTTAGTTCATGAAAATTAAAATATTACTATTTGTCAACTCTGATGTTAAATTACACTTTTACAAAATTTTCAATAAGTTTAGTGAAAATATTATGTTTCTTACTATATTTATATGTATTGGTTATATCTCAATTTTTTACTTTGTTTAGTAGAATATCATGTCTTGGACTATTAATTAGGTTAGTTACTGTATTTAGATTAAATAAATAAATAGGTTACACGTTTAGTTGTTGGGAAGTTATTTTTGTAAGTAATTTTTGTAAGGGAAAATAAAGCTATTCAGATATCAATGTGATTAATTGTGTATGTATTGGAATGTATCCAATAATAATCTGAATCAAATTATTCAATCATTTTATATTTTAGTACTTTCATTTGGTATTAGAGCTAGTTGATCAAATAGGAGAAGAGTTCTTTTAATGGATTTTAGATGACCAAACCCTAAATTTTTTGGATGAGATCTTCTTCAATTTTTATTATTGAAGATTGGAGGCTCTAGGCAATGGAGGCTAGAGAATTTTTATAATCTCAAGCTTGCTTCTCACTTAGAGATTGTTACTATATGAGAAGCACCTATTATGTGTCTCCAAAGAAAAGATGGGACTTGGCAACATGATTGTCCTTCCATTGAGAGAGGGGAGTAGGATTTGAAGAAGATTTCTTGAGCACTTAAGGTGGTGCTAGAGACATTCAAAGGAGATGTCAACTTTCAAATGAAAGGCATCCATGTATAGACATATCAGTCATGATGATTGTTTATATGACACTTGAGGAGGTGTTAGAAACACTCTGATGAGATGTAGAATTTCTAGAGGAAAGGCATCTCATGTGAAACACGAGAGGAGGTATTAGAGACACTCCAAGAAGATGTTAAAGTTTGGAGGAACTATGTCTCATTGTGCAAAGGAGGTGGGAAAAATCATATTATGAGGATAACTTTATGATTTGCGATCTAAATTTATAGAGAGAAAATATTATTCTATAAGAAAATATTAGTGAAAGAATTTCATCAAAGTTTCTAGGGAATAATATTGGTGAAGAAGCTTCATCAAAGTTTCTAGAGAATTGGGTTAACTTTGAATTAATGTAATAAGGGGGAATGTTGGACTTATTACATTAAATAAGTTAGTTTCTATTTTTAGATTAAATAAATAATTAAGTTAGATGTTTCGCTACTAGGAAGTTATTCCCATAAGTAGTTCTTGTAAGGGAAAGTAAGGCTATATAAAGATATTTAGATATCAATGTGATTATTTATGTATGTATCCAAATGTATCCAATGACAATCTAAGTCAATAAAATCAATCATTTTATATTTTATCCCTTTTATCATGTATAGTATAATGCAATAATAAAAAACTATTATATGATCAAAAGTAATTCTATTTTCTTAATATTTTCATATCATCTTAGTTAAAAGAAAATTGAATATAGTTTGATACAATGTTAAAGCAATCAATTGTGCTTTTAGACCTATGGAACTTTTAAGTCTTACAATTAGTTGTCCTTCTAGATCTATGCAACTTTTAAGTCTTTCTAACCTTAAATTTTTCACTATTTTTATTGACTTTGTCAATACATAAAATTATCTGCAAAATTACAAAGATAATTTTTTTAGAAATTTCCATCCACTAAAATATCTCTTTGTATTTCTATGTGGACTAAAATTTCTTGTAATCAGAAATAATTTAGATTTAGGTGTT
The DNA here is from genome assembly GCA_028749045.1 of Cupressus sempervirens. Classification (NCBI taxonomy): domain Eukaryota; kingdom Viridiplantae; phylum Streptophyta; class Pinopsida; order Cupressales; family Cupressaceae; genus Cupressus; species Cupressus sempervirens. Next base: position 573,975,798 of record CM053783.1, on the reverse strand, counting down.
GTCTACTTTTGCATGTTCTATAATTTTATAAAGATTAAGTTGTTGGATTTTCTATTGAGGGCTTTTGTAAAATAATAAGATTTCCTAAAGACTTTGTGGTCTCATCAACCACATTATCATCTTGTGAATGAGAAATATTCTTTATATGCATTTTTTTTTGTAGTAAGTTGTACATTATTTACAATTTTCTTTTCATGCATCAGTTATTCACACCTCCATTTGAAAACTTTGTTTGTAAAATGTTCCTTACATAGTTGTGAGTTTGATGCAGGAGCATCTAGAGGTATGAGGGCAATCCCGTGTCACCCAAAAAAATGTACTTAGACTTAGTTTCTGTTTCATGTGTTTTCATTTTTGGATACCCATTCAGGTCAAATAAAGGTTCCAATTCTCACAATTCCACTATCAGTGTTCTAGGATAGAGTATTTGAGCACCTTGGGATACGTGTAAATGTTGAAAAAATAGGAGTATGTAATTGAGCCATAATTTTGGTGAATTAGAAGGTTTAAATTGGCTAGATGAATGTAATTTTAATTTAGAGCATTCTAGAAAAAGAACCAGGTCAAAAGGTCCGACGGTTTGAAAGTTATTGCAATTTTTTTATTTTTGGAGACCTCCTAAGAATGCTTCAAAGTCAAGTTAGGGGCATTAAATGACCTCAAACTAGGCCAAACATGGGGGATGAGTGAAGCTGATCCACAGGGCTATAGAGCACTTCAAGAGCTTTCCAAAAATGTAAATGGTTTGTGAATCGAAGCTATGGTTCAAGAGTTATGCCTCCCAAAAGTTCAGTTACTATTTCTAGATTCTTCTAATTTTGCGCTGACTTCTAACGTGGCTTTGGAGCCTTCTATTTGGTCGGTGGATGCCAACTAGCACTTTCTATAATGTATTCCTAGTCCTTAACCCTTTGGGTTCTATTTAAGGACATTTCTGGCATTGTAAAAGGTAGTTCAGAGTGGAGTTTGAGAGAAGGTACTGGGAGAAGAATTTATCTCCAAATTTATGCTATTGTAAGCCCTTAGAGCATGTTTTGGAGTCTGTTTCTCTATACCAAGTGTACTAGCATATTTTCATAGTTAATGAAATTTTCCCTTTCTTGTTGTGTCCATTTTGTGCTTGGGTTGTGTCCCCATCAAGTGGTATCAGAGATGGTTTTTCTGAGTGTGTAGACAGAGCACCGACTATGAGGCAATTTGCACTAAGACTGTGTGGTTGTGGGTTTGAATTAAGAAGATGCCTCCATGAAGAGAGCGTGGTGGAAGGGCCAAAGATATTAATGCTGAGGAGGTTAGAGGCCTCCAAAGGTAGGTACAAGTATTGCAGGAGGAGCTCTGTAGAGGAACAAATGTTACTGCAAGTGACGAAAGTGAGGACAACAATGAAGAAGAAGAGATTGGACTAGAAGGGGAAGTTGACAGGAAAGTTCTAAATTAGGAAAAGGAGAGGCTTTTTAGGGCCATTACTAAGTTTGGGAAAAGACCTACAATTGAAGTGGGTGTATTTTTAGGAAATCTAAAACCAGATGAGTTGATCAACTAGATCAATGAACTAGAAGAGTACTTTGAGTATGAGGATATGAGGGATCCAGATAGGGTTAAGTTTGCAAAGGCCAAACTGAAAGGCCATGCCAAAATTTTGTGGGAAGAGGTTAAATTGGAAAGAAATAGAAGAGGAAAGGATAAGATCACAAGGTGGGATTGCATGGTGGACAAACTAAAGTAGTTCATTCCTGTTGACTACAAGTTTGATTTGTTTAAGAAGATACATGGGTTAAAGCAAGAAGGAAAATTAGTCCAAGAATATATAGAGGATTTTTATCGACTTTTGATTAGAGCAAGGCATGCAAAAGAAATTAAGGAGAAGGTTTCTCATTATATCAGTGGGTTGCGACCTAGCATCTAGGAGGAATTAAGTCTGGTAAGAATGACCAGCATTGCAGAGGCATACCAGTTTGCCCTATGAGTTGAAGAGAAGCTAAATAAGAGGTTTGAAGGGAGATAAAGAGGATGTGGTCAAGGAGGAAGGGGTAGTGGTAGGTCATCTAGAGGCCAAAATGAAACCCAAAAGAAAAATGAAGATGTGGGTACTAGCAGGAACCTGAGGAATGAGGGTTTCAACCGCTCCCATGACTAAGACTTTGGAAATTAGAGAGGAAGAGGTAGAGGATGTGGACAAGGAAGAGGAGTCTTCCATGGTACCTATTTCCATTGCAATAAAGAAGGTCATCATGCCTTTGAATGCCCTCAATAACAAGGAAGGATAGATAGGAGAGCTGAGGGTCAAGCTAGGGTTGCTTATGTGGATGAGGATGCACAATCATCACATTCAAAGGATGTAGAAAAAGGAGAGACTTTAGTAAATGAAAGGGTTCTACTAAGTGGTGAGATTGAACTAGGACAAAGGAGGAGTTTATTCCATACCAGGTGCAAGTGTGAGGATAAATGTTGTGACGTGATCATTGATGGTGGTAGCACTGATAACTTGGTATCATAAGAGATGGTCTTTAAGCTAAAGCTCAAGAGGGAGAAACACCCCCAGCCCTATCAAATTTCTTGGATGAAAGATGATCATAAGGTCTTGGTAAGTGGACAATGTTCAGTGAAGTTCAAAATTGGGAGTTACCTGATGAAGTTCTCTATGATGTTATTCCAATGGATGTTTTCCATCTATTGTTGGGTAGACCATGGCAGTTTGATAGGCATTTAGTACATGATGGTCATACAAACACATACTCTCTAACAAAGGATGGAGTTTTCCACAAACTAAAGCCCATGAAAAAGGAAGGCAAAAAGCTATGTAGCAGTGCTAGGATTTGTGTTGATGGAAGGAAGTTTTTAGATGGCATGAAACATCAACATATGTGCTATGCTTTGATTCCTAGGAAAAATAAAAAGGTAGTAGTGAAATACCACTTGAAGTTCCAAATTTACTAGGTGAGTTTGGAGATGTCATCTTTGGTAATCTTCCAAAAGGATTTCCACTGGTAAGGAAAATCAGTCATCAAATAGATTTAATCCCAAGAGCTAGTTTTCCTAACATGGCTACTCACAGGATGACTCCTATTGAAACTAAGGAGCTAAGTAGATAGGTTAAGGAGCTATTGAGGAAGGGCTTGATTCGAGAGAGCTTGAGTCCATGTGCAGTACCTGCAGTACTGGCACCAAAGAATGATGGAGAGTGGAGGATGTGTATAGACTCTCGAGCTATAAATAGGATAACCATCAAGTATTGATTTCCTTTGCCAAGAATGGATGATCTTATGGACTTCTTGAGTGGAGCTCAATATTTCACAAAGATAGATCTCAAGAGTGGCAATCATTAGATATGGATATGAGAAGGAGGTGAGTGGAAAACTACCTTCAACACCAAGGATGGTCTTTATGAGTGGTTAGTCATGCCCTTTGGATTGATGAATGCACCAAGCACCTTCATGCGGCTTATGAATGAGGTACTTAAGAAGTTCTTGGGAAAATTTGTTATTGTCTATTTGGATGATATTTTAATTTTTAGCAAGAATTTGGAAGAACATTTATTGCATATTCGTAGTGTCCTTGAAAGGTTAAGGGAAGAGAAACTATTAATTAATCTGAGGAAGTGTATCTTTGCAAAAAGGGAATTAGTCTAATTGGGGTTTGTTATATCATCTAAAGGTCTCAAAATGGATCCAGAGAAGGTAAAAGCCATCTTGGAATGGCCTACTCCAAGGTCTACTACTGAGGTAAGATCATTTCATGGTCTAGTTAGTTTTTACAAGAAGTTCATTAAGAATTTCAGTGGCATATGTGCACCCTTAATTAACACAATAAGAGGGGATGGAAAAGAGTTCAAATGGATTGCGGCAGCTGGGAGAAGTTTTGAATTGCTAAAGAAGAAGGTGATAGAACAACCCATGTTGGCGCTTCTAGATTTTAGAAAGGTGTTCCAGGTGGATTGTGATGCTAGTGGTAGTGCTATTAGGGCTGTATTAAGCCAAGAAGGTAAGCCTATTGCATATTTTCATAAAAAATTGAATGACGCAAAGAAGAAGTATTCTATTTATGATCAAGAGTTCTATGCAATAGTTTAGGCCTTAAAGAAATGGAGGCATTATTTATTTCCAGAGGAATTTCTTTTGTATACTGATCATCAGGAATTATAGTACCTAAATAGCCAAGGAAAATTGAATTAGAGGCATATGAAGTGGGTAGAGTTCTAGCAGAGCTATACATTTGTGTTGAAGCATAGAAGTGGAAAATCTAACAGGGTTGCAGATGCACTGAGTAGGAGATAGTTGTTGCTTATAGTAATACAGGTTGAAGTAGTTGGGTTTGATGAACTCAAGAATCTATACCTTGAGGATCCTAATTTTGCTGAAGCATGGAAAGCTTGTAAAGAGCCTATTGTTGTAGATAGAACTAAGTGGCTAGACTATTTGATTTAGGATGGTATGTTGTTCAAGGACAGTCAATTGTGCATTCCAAGGAGTTCCATGAGGGAAAATTTGATTAAGGAGAAACATAGTGGAGGGATGGCAAGACATTTTGGTCAAGATAAGACCATTTCCATTCTCAAAGAACATTATTTTTGGCCTCAAATGTCACAGGATGTGAAGAAGTTTGTACAAAATTGCTAGGTTTGTCAGGTGGCCAAGAGATTTAGTCACAATATTGGACTATATCAGCCATTGCCTATTCCATCAAAGCCATGGGAGGACATAAGTATGGATTTTGTTCTTGGATTGTCGAGGACACAAAGGGGTAATGACTCAGTATCTATGGTAGTTGATAGGTTCTCCAAAATGGCACATTTCATTCCATGCCAAAAAACTCATGATGTTGTCGATATTGTAGACTTGATTTTCAGAAAGGTGGTAAGACTACATGGTCTTCCAAGGAGTATAGTTTCTAATAGAGAAACTAAATTTGTGGGGTATATCTGCAGAACATTGTGGAAGAAGTTGAGAACAAATTTGAAATTTCGTTCCACACATTACTCACAAGCTGACGGCCAAACAAAAGTGGTAAATAGAAGTCTGGGCAATTTGCTAAGATGTTTAGTTGGGGATAAGCCCAAGGGTTGTGATTTGATTCTACCACAAGCAGAGTTTTCTTACAATAACTCTATAAATAGGAGTACTAGTAGATCATCATTCCAAATTGTATATGGAAGTAGCCCAAGGACTGCACCAGAATTGAGGAAGATAGAGCAAGGGGAGAGGAAAAGTGCTAAAGCTGAAGAATTTGCTGAACATATCAAGCATCTACATGAGGAGGTTCAGGCACACATTACCAAGATGGACCAACAGTATAAAGCTAGGGCTGATCAAAGTAGAAGACATAAGGAGTTTTAAGTAGGGGATCTAGTCATGGTACACTTAAGAAAAGAAAGATTTCTAGCTGGTACTTACAACAAGCTGAAGATGAAGAAATTTGGCCCCTACAAAATTTTGAGGAAACATGACTCAGGAAATGCATATGAAGTAGAGTTGCCAGATGGAATTCACATTTCTCCTATTTTCAACATTGCAGACTTAACAGAGTATCATGATGATGTTATAGACGAGGAGCTAATGTTAGAGCCATGTCCAATTCCTACTTCTAAGAAGGAGGAGATAGAGGAGATTCTGGATAGTCGTGTGGGTAGGAGTACCAAAAATAGGCTATATGAGGAGTATCTGGTCAAGTGGAAAGGATTGCTAATAGAGGACTCAACTTGGATATTAGTAGCTGAGGTTTCCCATTTGGGATTTCCTCTACCATTCATAAAATGACAGGGTCACTTTTCAATCTACCCTAGGTGTCTGATGCAGGAGCATCTAGAGGTATAAGGGCAATCCTATGTCACCCAAAAAAAATGTACTTAGACTTATTTTATGTTTCATGTGTTTTCATTTCTGGATACCCATTTGGGTCAAATAAAGGTTCCAACTCTCACAATTCCACTATCAGTGTTCTAGGATAGAGTATTTGAGCACCTTGAGATACGTGTAAATGCCAAAAAATAGGAGTATGTAATTAAGCCATAATTTGGTGAAGTAGAAGGTGTAAATTGGTTGAATGAATGTAATTGTAATTTAGAGCATTCTAGAAAAAGAACTAGGTCAAAAGGCCCCACAGTTTGAAAGTTATTGCAATTTTTTAGTTTTTGGAGACCTCCTAAGAATGCTTCAAAGTTAGGTTAGGGGCATTAAATTACCTCAAATAGGGCCAAAAATGGGGATGAGTGAAGCTAGTCCATAGGGCTATAGAGCACTTCAAGAGCTTTCTAAAAATGTAAACGGTTTGTCAATCGGAGCTATGGTTGAAGAGTTATGTCTCCTGAAAGTTCAGTTACTATTTTTGGATTCTTCTAATTTTGCACTGACTTCTAATGTAGCTTCTGGAGCCTTCTATTTGGTTGGTGGATTCCAACTAGCACTTTCTAGAATTTATTCCTAATCCTAAACCCTTTGGAGTCTATTTAAGGACATTTCTGGCATAGTAAAAGGCAGTTCAGAGTGGAGTTTGAGAGAAGGTACTGGGAGAAGAATTTATCTCCAGATTTATGCTATTGTAAGCCCTTAGGGCATGTTTTGGGGTCTTTTTATTTGCACCAAGTGTACTAGCATATTTTCATATATAGCTTCCAAACAGTTTTGTATAATTTTATTTCTTAACTAATATATTTGACATTTTTCTTTTTTATAAAATTTTATTTAAAAAGTTAAAAATATATAAAATATTACACAATACATTATTCACAATGTAGAAAAAATATTTTGAAAACTAGTATATTGGAAACCTTACTCTCTTTTTATCAATGCCTCTCAAACATAATAGAGGTCTATCATCACATTTAAGAGTTCACACAAAAAAAAAATCTAAGGAAAATGATAGTATATTAATTTATCATTTTATAATGAGACAAGAAAAATACAAATTTTATAATGATAGTAGTTGATAAATAACATCACTAAGAAACAACAATAAGCTACAATATATAAAATAGTAAAGAGTATAATGTTTGATTTTTTTGTTTGCAAAAGTAACCAATTCAATACTATAAATCTCTACTCTCTTTAAATGTATAACTCTAAATGAATACATAATGAAGATGTTGTCAAGATCATATTTGCAAATAGAAAAGAATATTTTTATTATTTATTGAAATAGGAAAATAAAAATACATAGTTTTTGATGTATTAAATAGAAACCAAAAAGGTGGGGCACATCAAAAATATCTTAACAATTAACAACATAACAAGGCATTTCTTAGAATCAGTATCAACCAAACTACCCATTTTATGGTGGGGTTGTTATTGCACATAAAGACTGGTCTACTAATGGATGATATAATCACTTGACTTATAGTACACAAGAGGAATTTAAGCCATTGTCACAAATCTTGAGGGAAGTGGTGAACAAATTTCCAACAATCTCCCACTTAGCTTTTTTTTGAGGGTCTAAGGATTTGAACCCATGACCAATCTTTGATACCACTTGTTAAAGTGGGGTTGTTGTTGCACCAAACAACTAATCTATTAATGCCTAATACAACCACTCAACTTATAGTGCACAAGAAGTAATAAATCCCTTGTCATAAATTTTGAGGGGAGCACTGAACAAATTTCTAACACCCATAACATAAATACGATACCAAAAAGTAACCCAACAACATAAATTACAAATGTTTCTATTTATATGATTGATATCTTCTACAATAAAAAATGTCATAATGGGCATGATGCTCAAATTTGACCACAATATAAAAATAAATAAAAAGAAACAAAGGTACATGGGCTTGTTCCCCTGTTTGTCCTCTTCCTTGATGGGTTTTTTCCAGTAGAGTCTTGAGCCAATTGTCCTCAAGGAAGTTGTAGAGGGAGCAAGTTGTCTCACTCTCTTTCCCTGCTTCCTTCTCCTCCTTGTTCACCAATATAAAGTACAAAGCAGTAGCCATCAAATGCATGATCTTCATAGAGAACTCAACAAGGGTTCCAATTTTATGGCACAATGCTCTTGATTGTTGGCTAGGTCATGCATAGATTTCTTCAGCCTATCCAACCTAGCTTTTATTTTATCCTACCCATGAGTGTGATGCCCACTCTTCCCCCTACCCTTGGTAGCTTCTTTCATCATGGAGGTGATATCTTTCCCCAAGCTCTTATATAGGGATAGGTTGGCTTCTATGATGTCCAAAATGTGGGAATGGCTATGAATATCCTTGCTCCCAAAGCCAAGATGCATAAATTTCCCCCTCCTAGTCAATTTCATTTTAGTCTCCATGGATTTGACCTCACATCCTATTTGAGAAGTGTCTTAATTTTTTTTAATTTTAATCCTTTTTCTTGATCTCCTGACAATTTTATTGCTCTGCCTAGTATCAATATCGAATTTAATAACAAAAATGTTTTTCTTGGTAACCGGGTAGTTTTTGTCCACCTTCAAGGTAGAACTAGGGCTAGGGTCTATGGAGACATGAGGCATCAGACTATAAAGGGGATTAACTAAAAGAGATAGGTTGAGGGTGAGTTGGAATTTATAGAGTTTAAACATGAAGGCTTGGTGAAGGGTATAAAAATACATATTTAATAATGACAGTATGTATAAGAAATTACCAGTAGCAATAATAAATTTTCATAACATGAGAACAATAAATTAAATTTTATTCGTGAGTAAAATTATAAATAACTACCACACTAATCACCAATATAAAAATATAGATATTTCTTTTATACCACAACCAATGATAATTATATGATAACTTTTTGGAGAAAAGATTACATGAAGACCCAACAAATGTCATGTCTTCTATAAACAATCTGCCATTACAATATTCAAGAGAAAAACATTATTCATCCTGATAGTGTAAACTGTCCACATCCATAATGAAAATTGTTCACTAAATGTTATTTTTCCTTGTATATATTTAATGACTTGGAGATATTTTGATGTGTCTTTTAGGACCCACCAAACAATAGGAAAAAGACCAAAATATCTAATCCTCTCTTTAAGTTTTGTGTATGCTAAGATTGCTAGAAGATTATATAATGATTTAAAGGTTCCTTCTATGCTAGGTCTTTACTATGGGTAAGCTTAATGGTTCATGTGATTTTTTGATGATGACAATGGTCCTTATGTGTTTTTACTATGATTCGTTTAAAAACACACTATATTTGAGAGCTATCTAAAGTATTTGCAATGATGTATGTTTTGGGTTTTCACAAATATGTGGAAATGTAATGAGATAGGGTTTACAGATCCTAACCCATTCTCAAAGGAAATGATGAAAATGGATGGTATCTTAGTGGATGAACTTCTCAATTTACCGAGCTCTACTTTTCTAATTTATAGTACTATATGTGAATTGGTGCAATGTTCAAGGGTAATGCCAATGATTATTATACCACCACATATGCCATCATAAATAATAATGTATATTAATGAAAAATGTTAGACATATGCATGAAAGATTTTTTATATATTAAAACTTTTCATAATGATTTAAAACCACTAAACCATTAAAAGTATGAACCAAAGGAATTAATCTCAATACACCCTTATCTTCTCCATTGAAATAAAAAAACATTAACTAAACTTAATCAAGATGGGGGAATTCATTAGAACAAGAAAGCACCAAGACACATAAAGTATTCACCAACATTCAATGAAAATTTTATAATCTTAGTATCTCATAGCAATAATCTTAGAGAATCCTCCATTATAAATGAGGAGCAAGGCTTTTATATAGGTCCTTGAGTACAATAGATGATTGCAATAAATTGAAGGCCTAGATCATGCCACATCATCCCTAATTGGGGTTAAGGGAAGAAAATGAATCTACATTAATACATAATAAGTAATCCACTACTATAGAGAGTAAAAAATGTCCACTATGTATGCCCATCTAGGAAGGGTGTGGTGTGCAATAAATAGCTACTAAGAACTCTGATTATGTATTAAATGCATCTATCCTTGATTTCCCCACTTCAAAGAATAGAATTGATCCAACACTATCTCCAGCACTTATGTACTAATTCTTCATGCTAATTCTTGCTTCAATTCTAGAACTGAAATTATATTTTCTATCTTTCCCAAACATTCCTTCTCATCCCATAGAAAGTTGTGACTAGTGTGCATAGGATTTAAGAAGATGATAAAGTTCTCAAAATTCTCTCTTTCAATAATATTCAATTGAAATAACTTCTCCAACTTGATTTAAAAAAATTTTGTTGTCATTTCATCCTCTACTAATATCTTTGACAACAAGGATGCAACTATATTAGACACTCCATCCCCAATGTTGTCAACCACCTTTTTCCAACAAGAATATTCCTTAGTGAATCTATCAAACATTTATTTAGTTGTAATAATTACACTCTACCATCAAAGAAAATCATAGACATATACTTCATTGATAACTTGACCATCAATCAATACTTTTTTTGGGCTCTCAAGTAGATTATGAATATTGAAAATCATTTCATCTTAGTAAATATAGTCATCTTCCCATTCTCCTTCCATGCACTCCATCCTAGAAGTTATATATAATTCCCTATTATGAACTTGCACAAATTTATCAACATATTTGAATGCTTCCTCCTAAATTATTTTGACCCAAACATTTTCACCTTAAGTAGTCCTCTTGATCCTATTGATATCATCTACTTATTTCGTTGAAAAACCTATCAATGGGATGAATGATTTACAAGCACAAGGATTTTATTTATCTTTTTTTTAAGGCATCCCTCTTCCCTCTTCTTCAGTGTATGTTTAAAATCTTAAGTAGATTCATCGAGTACTTCTATGATTTGCTCATAGGAGGCACAATCAAGATTGATTTCCATGTTATGCTACTCATCTAGAGAAATCTAATACTTACCCTTATAAACTATAGGAATTACAATCAAAAAAATTATGGACACCAATCATCCTTGTATAGCCTTGGTGAAAGCTTTTTTCTTTCCCTCGTTCTTTAGATTGGTTTTCTTAGTAAAAAATTTCTTGTAATTCAATTATTGGATGACCTTGCTTTTGTTGACCCCTCTGAATTCATTTCTTTAACTATTCTAATACATGTATACTATATTCTCCTAGGATCACTAATTATTCTTTCTTTTGGACATCTTAAAAGTTGATCTCTACTTCACCTCCTAGACTATCCACTCTCACTTTAGGAGATGCAAGTTAACAATTATGAATTTGTATTGCTTTGTAATAGATCCTTCCTCTTCTTGAGAATTCACATCCTCCATTATTTCTCTCTCTAAGATTATAGATAGACATTACTTTTTAGCTCTATATTTATCTCTTCTTCTCTCTTGCACATAATTTTTCCATACAAATTTATGCTTAATATTTCAAGTACTAGCCTAGCCAAAAAAAAATTCACTCAAATCTCCTTATTCTTTTCTATACTACCTAGCTTTCAAATGTTTCAATCTCTTAAACATTAGGAGTGTGATGTGGAGAATAGGGAATATTTCTAAAATTTGTATTCTTCTATTGAGTTTCTCTAGCTTTTATCCCACTCCATGGATTCTTTATTCGAGCTACCTCTTTCTCTTCCTAGTTCCTACACCTTCTAATGTAGTTCCTCTTTCTTTGATACTACCTTTAAATATCTATCATGTTATTCATCGTTAAGTGGTTCAATGCCAACTAGTAAATATGTGAATCCATTTTTTAGGACAACTATATTTTCAATCTTAAGCTGAATTCATCATTTCAAGTAAATCCAAGATTGTATTTGAAAGAGCATCCAAATAAGTAACCTCTATCTTTTTCCTATCATATGGTTGAACTGACATTTTTTTATTGAATCATTTTTGCATCACATTCATATAGAATCTTCCATTTGATCAGAAATATGGAACATACTACAAGATTGTGTTTTTTAACCATTCTTGCATGTGAGGGAACCCTAAATGCTTCATGGATGCCTAGAAAAAATTGCAAGAATATTTAATTCTAAATCCTTGATTTTTTTGGCCATAGGACTATAGTGTTTGGTGCATTTGATGGTCAACTTTAGATGTTGAAAGGTAGGAGGGAAACCAGTTGCAGCAATAATTTTACATCTTACAATTATGGTAGCTATGTGTGTAGTATGATGCTTGTTGTATCCAAATATTCTCTAATTGAATTCTCTCAAATCAAGACCACCAATGCTTGTATCTCCAATCTATATCCACTTTGACATGACTTTGGATTTGTTGTAGAATCCTTCTCCTTTGAATATTTGTAAAATGTTCTCATTTTTGTCTTCTTCAATGGATTTCTTCCATTCCTATTTCTTGAAAAAAAAAATCTTATGTAATAATATGGAAAAACACAAAAAAATAAATTTAGGAACCTAGTGTTGATCTGCCTCATATTCAAATGCAGGTTCCCCCTAGAGCCCCAGTTATACCAGCCAAGAAACAACAAATATGGGAAAAAAAGCAAGTGTTGGTGACTGAATCCAACTCAAAAGATGCACAGGTAGATGTTAGGCTGATGATCACACTCCCCAATCATATGCTTCAAAACTCCATTAGATTGCTTCGACAAACGACTTTAATTGGTAAATTTTCATCGAGTTCTCTCTCTTTTCTGACTATTAAAGACTGGGCTATTGCATCTTGGCCAGAGTTAAAGGATATCTTTTATATTGATTTTGAATCAAAATGTTTTATAGCCATCTTTGAAACAAAAGTTGCTAGAGATTTGGTACATAAACAGAAAGGTTGGTTTTCCTGTGGTTCTAATTTACTCACCTTGATTTGGATTCCAAATTTCAAACAATGATCTTTTTAGATTCCCTTTCTACCACACTGGATATCATTTCCCTCTCTACCTATGGAATACAAGGACCCTTAGATCATTGAAATTTGTGTAAATAAACTGGGTATTTTCCTTGCACATGACCTTATTCCATATGACCAATCACATTTGGACCATAGAGTCTACCTGCTTTTAGATATGAGCCAACCTCTTCCAACTCAATTGGTTATTAATTCTTAGTGGGTTTCATGGAATCAGTCAATCATAATTTAGAATGAGCAAACAATTCAAAAGTTTCAAGATGAACTTGGTCACTTCAACACTCAATGTCAAAATTCTCCTAATGAGGTTCAAGATATATTGCCAGATTACAACATAGATCCTAATCTATGTGCCCACAATATCCACCCAGACACAAATTATGATTTGATCTCATTGGACCCTGTTTAGTGTGGTTTCACTATATATGACAATTAATGCTTTGATCTTTAGTTGCATACAAATTATCATCAATCTTACAGATGGTTTCACCATACATTCAAGATTTGATAGCTAAGTCAAAAAACTCCCTTGATAGCCATCCATCTTTAGATTTTAAATTATCTTCAAAGATAAGGATCCTATCAAAAATCACCATGTTGATTGGAAAACTCTTTAGATTACAGATTAGACTGCCTTTGCAATTGCTAACAATATAGTATTTGGTATTGCATAGGAAGAAGGACTCAATATTGCTAATTAGGAAAATAGTGATCTTGTTGCATTGCTCAAAGAATTTCAATATTGGAATAGTCAGAAAAAGTAGAAAATAGCATCCAGTTGCATGGCCATTGATGATTTCAAAATTCCAAATCAAGCAACTAAACTGGATTCGATGCTAGAGGCATGTTGTGATTTGGATCCACTTGGTCTTGAGAAGAGCACTTTTCAACATATTGCAGATAACTTGAATCCACATCTTGACATGATTAATTCAAAGGAACCTAATTTTGATAAGGACCAAATTGAGCTTAACTCTGAAAACATCCCACACAAGATGGTGGACCCCAATCCTCCACTGGAGGCTCAACATCAAGAGGAAAATTTCATAGAGTTTGAGGCTTCCAAAGAAAAACCTAAATCCAGGCTCCAAGTTGACTTGTCAATTTTTTATTCTCAACACATTTTCCCCATTGTTCAATCTCCCTCTCTCCACCCTTAGGCTTCGAAGACACCTAAATCTAGGGGACACTCAAAGGGTTCTAGAACTAGAGCTGACATCACTTCAAGTATCCAGACCACACTTGATGACAATTTTGTTTTCAATAAGAGAATGACAAGGAGAACAATCTATTCTCATTATCTACAATGAAAATTGTATCATGGAATGTCAGAGGCATAAATGCCTCTAACAAGAGAGGCAGGGTTCAAAAGTTTCTAGAATCCTCAAAAGTTGATACTGTGTTGCTACAAGAGACAAAACTATCACAAGAAACATTTGAGAAATCCTTGGCCAAATGGCCAAGATGGTCCTCAATGCATTCTCCTAGTATGGGTGCTTCCAAGGGTCTTGCTATTCTTTGGAATCCATTAGCAATTCAAGGCCATCTTATTCAACAAGCAACTAATTGGAAAATGTTGCAAGTGATTGACTTTGATGTCTCTTTTACTCTATTTAATGTGTATGGACATTCCTCTACTCAGGAAAAGTTGAAAATATGGGATCACATAGAAATGCTAATTCAATCTCAAAACTCTCACTAAGTCATCCTTGGGGGTGATTTTAATGTGATCTTGAATCAAAATGAGAAAGTTGGTGGTGTTTTCCCAACCATTAAAACCATTCAGGACTTCACTCATTTTGTTGAGAATAATGATTTGATGGATATTCAACCATCTAATAGAAAGTTTACATGGACAAATAGGAGATCGGGTTTTTCTCAGATTGGATAGATTTCTACTACCTCATGACTAAAAATTAGGTAACTTTTGCTTCCAATAAAAAAATTTGTCTGATCTAGATTCTAACCACTTTCCAATCTCCATTAGCATTGCTCAAGTTGCACCTATAGATCAAAACCAACATAAGTCATCTTTTAAATTTGAAAGTATGTGGTTGCACTGCCCACATTTTCTCCCACTTCCAAAACAATGGTGGATCAATGCACCCTTTTCTCTAGGATCTAGAATGCATCAATTTTCCAGTAAATTGAAATATATCAAAGAATGGATAAAAATCTAGAACTCACAAGTCTTTAAAAATGTCTTCAAATAGAAAAAGATTGTTAAGCAACAACTAGAGGAGATTCATTGCTCCATTATCAAATTTGGGATGGACAGTGATGCGTATGCTTAGCAAAAAGAGTTACAGATTGAATGGGAGCAATTGTGTAATAGGGAGAAAGATTACTAGAGACAAAAGTCTAGGGAAGTTTGGCTACAACAAGGAGATAGAAACACAAAAAATTTCCACACTTCTGCCCAACAAAAAAGAGTAGCTAAATCAATTTTTCAAATCTTTGAGGCTGAAATAGGTAATATTCTAACCAACTCTCACCAAATTAGAGATGAAGGTGTTAAGTTCTTTAAGAATCTTTTGGCACTGGCTAAACTTCCCTCACCTTCACCTTTACAACTTGAGGATTTCATCCAACATATTCCTACTATGATTTCCCCTACAGAGAACTCCATGCTCTTGGCCCCTTTATCCATTCAAGAAATTCAAGAGGTTGTTTTCTCCTTCCCTCCTAACAAAGCCCTGGGTCTAGATGGCTTCATGACACTTTTCTTCCAGAGATGTTGGGATTTTATTGGTTGGGACCTTCTTGTTGTTATGGAGGAATCTAGAAAGTTCAAATCTATGTCAAAATATTTCAATTCTACAACTATTGCAATTATTCGTAAAACCATAGAGCCCAAAACTTTTGTCGACTTCCATCCAATTTCACTCTATAACCTAACTTATAAAATTATTACTAAATCCATCTATCTCCACCTTGAAAAACTTCTTCCATCCATAATTTCTCCTAAAAAAGGTGGCTTTGTTCCAAGTAGAGAAATAATGGAGCTACAATGGTAGCTCATGAAGTTCTCCATTCCATCAAGAATAACCAATCTTCTAATTTTATTATCAAGTTAGACATGCAAAAGGCCTATGATAGAGTTTTCTAGAACTTCCTTTTGCAAGTCCTTCAAAAAATGGGCTTTGACAAGAAATGGTGTAAGTGGATTAAAGCCTGCATCTTGGTAGCTTGGTTCTCAGTCATTATTAATGGAGTAGCATCTGGTTTCTTGTTGTCCACACAAGGTCTTTGACAAGATGATCCTCTTTCATCATCTTTATTCATTATCATCGCCAAAGTCCTTAGTAGGAACATTAAGCATCATCATCTATTTGATAAGTGGAAAGGATAAAAAATAGAAGGTACAACAATCTCAGTCATACATTCTATATTTGTTGATGACACACTACTATTTGGTACCTCATCAGTCTCTAAGGCTAAATAGATTAAGAGAATTCTTTTTCTATATTTAGAAGTCTCAAGGTAGAAAATTAATCCTCAAAAGTCAAAAATCTTCTTATTTTATACAAATAGGAGTATATCGGATAAGATTGTGCATATCTTGGGGTTTACTGAGGATTTTCTACCCTTCACTTATCTTGGGATTCCTTTCTTTATAGGTTCAAACAAGAAAGTTTTCTAGGAGGGGGTTTATCAAAGAATTACGAGAAAAATTGCTTCTTGGAAAGTTAGATGGTTGTCATTATCTAGTAGAATATTGTTGATTAAGTCAGTCCTTTTTGCAATACCCAATTATTACATGGTTGTCATGCAAGCACTATCTTCTATGGTTTCACAAATTCTAAGACTCGTTAAGGACTTTTTATGGTCATTAAATTTGAATAATGAAAAG
Source organism: Cupressus sempervirens (assembly GCA_028749045.1). Classification (NCBI taxonomy): domain Eukaryota; kingdom Viridiplantae; phylum Streptophyta; class Pinopsida; order Cupressales; family Cupressaceae; genus Cupressus; species Cupressus sempervirens. The sequence goes on along the minus strand of CM053783.1, from coordinate 573,959,178 downwards.
AAACTTCCAATAATCTCTCTCCAAAATATGGCAATTCATCCAACTCTAGGTGGTGTGGGTATCCATGATTTGACAACTAGGAACAAAGCATTTGGAGGTAAGCTAGTTTGGCAAATGTACACCAAACCACAATTAGTTTGGTGTTAAATTATGCACTAGAAATATCTAGATAATAATGAGCCACATAGAATATTTTATATGTTGGATCCCCTTAGGGGATCAGTCATTTGGGACTTCATGATTGCATCCAGAGATATTGTGCTTAACTATATTTCATGGGAATTAAACTATGGGGATAAGATTAATTTCTAGGGTGACTCATGGAATGGCCACTCCCCATTAAATATAATGCCAAACATACAAGTTATTGTCTTAGTTATAGAAGCACAATGGAGTAACCTTGTTGCTCATTATATGGATGTAGTTTACATCTTCTCAAGGAAAGTAATATGGAAAGATCCTAATCAACTCCCTTTAGATCCTCAACATAAACAACAACTTAAATCTATCTTTTTAGAAAGAGAGGTTTTTTAATCAATGGTTGAAGATCGACTATTATGGATCTTGTCAAAAAATGGTAATTACTCAATCAAGGAAGGGTACAAAATTCTTCAAAAAATTGAGTCGAAAAAACCATCATCTCAAGCATTCATGTTCTGCTAGAATAAAATAGTTCTTTTTAAGGCTAGGTGTTTTGCATGGCTAGCAATCAAGTATAGAATTCTCACAAGTGATAGATTGGCTAGGATGAACATTGCTTCTCCTTTCAAATGTGTTTTATGTGGAGAGGAAGATGAATCAATTGACCACCTATTTGCAAGATGTTAGTTTTCATACCAGTGCTAGATGTTTATTTTAAAAAAAAAAAATTACTACTCCCCATTGCAAAAAAATATCTAGGACATTTTCCAGGCTTGGCCAATTATCTATCCCAAAGCCCTGTTTTCAAGAATCTAGAAATGTACACCTACTCTAGTTATTTGGGCTATCTAGTGGGAAAGAAACAAGAGGATCTTTAGAAAAGAAGTATCATCTTTAGAGAAAGTGCTCCAAATCATTGAAAAATTGATATCAAAAGTTACTAATGCAAGTGTCAGTAGATGCTGATTTAATCCAACTATCACTTCCTAGGATGAAAGTATCATTTGGGAATGGAAATCTATTTTCATCCCATCTAGAACTAGCACTTCTTCAAAGTTGAAAATTCATACAGATAGGTCTAAAGTTAAATGGAAGCCTCCTTCACTTGCCTTTGTCAAACTCAACTTTGATGGAGCATCCATAGGTAATCTAGGAAAATTAGGATTGGGAGCATGCATTAGAGATTGTACTGGTAAAGTCCTCGCAATTACAATGGATCCCCTTCCTATAGGAACTAACAATATGGCCAAGGCTTAGTCATTGTTATCAGGACTAATACTAGTGAAGGAAGGGAACTTCCAACAAGTATAGATTGAAGGTGATTCTCAAGTTATAATCTCTTCTTGCATTAAGAGACAATCATCTTCCTAGAAATTCAAATATGTGCTCTAGCAAATTGGGAACATTATTCATTAATTTTAGGAGATTAGAGTTTCACACACTTACAGAGAGGGCAAAAAAATGGCAGATTATCTTTCTAATTTAGGATGCAATGGGATTACAATTTTTACACTAAACCCTTCTTCAATCATAGAGCAAAATAGAACTTTGTAGGAGTTAATGGTAGCTAACCTTTAGAGGAGGAGTTTATTATTTGTACTGAGCTATTTCTACTTCTAGTGCTGACATATTATAGGATCCAAGCATAGATTATAGGAGTCGAACACTCATTATGTGCCAAGTCATGGTTGGTGTCAAGCATGGGTCTTCATGGACTGAGAGATCTTTATGTGTGCTAAGTTGCTCCACATACCAAGCATACTTTGTGTGCCAAGTATGCAAAACTACTTTAGGTGTCAAGTGCATTTTAGATGCCAAGTGTTTTCTATGTACCATGTCATTGCGGACACCTACTAAGCCATGACCTTAGGTGCCAATTGACACATGACATATGTTGCCTTTCATGTGCTAAGTGATCAATTTATGTAGTGTCATAGCTGATGCTGGGTCTGACAAGGTATTTAGGGGTTGAGCAATCTTTTGCTTTAGATGTCAAGCATGCTTCTAGTGCTGAATGCATTTTAGATGCTAAGTTTCTATCATATGTTGAGTCATTTTTGACACCTACTAAGCCAATGACCCAACTGTCACATGACTAGTGTTGTCTTTCATGTGTCAAGTGATCAATATGCACAATGATATAGTGGATACTAGGGTTGATAGGGACTTCAAGGGTTGAGTGATCTTTATGTATGTTGAGTTGTTTTAGATGCTGAGCAAGCTTCTTGTGTCGAGTTTGCAGAACTATTTTAGGTGTCGAGTGTGTTTTAGATGCCGAGTGTTTTACATGTGCAAATCAGAATGTCATATGTACCAAGTGCACTATAGTAGACATTCTATCACATGCTATGTCATGGTTGACACCTACTAAGCCAATGTCCTTAGGTGTCAATCACTGTGTATAATACAAGTGCTGAGCTAGATGAGTTTTGAGTGTGTTTCTAGTGTTGAGTGTGTTTCTGGTGCCGAATGTGCTGAGAATGTTCTTGTTGACAAGTGCCTTTTATATGCCAAACTGTGGATGATGTTGAGAAAATCACATCATCATATGTGTCGAGTATGCTATAATGGATAGCCTGATGTCACCCCATTGTCATTGCACACTATCCATATTAGGCTTTAAAAATTTATTGCAGCATTCATAAATTAGGCTCTCATGTGCAAGATTAAGGCAAAATCATGACAAATCTTTATCATTAAATAGAATGCTAACGCTAAGCAAGTATGATTTTTTTTCATTTTGGTCATGTGGCATTTTTTACTTGGAAAAATTAATTTCAACATACATGGTTGCAAATCAAATTGCTAACTCTTCAATTTTGGGTTGTCATATTTGTACTTTGCCCTTCTCAATTTGCAACAAATAAATGATTTAAAGGTACTATATTTACTACACATGAGTGCAAGTACTCCAATTCCTCTATGCATATGCTAAGGGACTTAATTTAAGATGTAGAATGGATGTCAATGTAGCATTTAACCAGCTTGTTGTGTTTTCCATTCAAACTTCCTCCAACATGTCATCCCCACAAGATGTTTATGTGAAATGCAATTCTTGCCATCAATTCCATCGCAGCATCTTGCCCAAAAACTTCAAAATTAGGCTTCAACCAACATTGGATGAAAATGCAATTTCTCACCCTCTGGAAGATGTATCTCTGGACAGTATGTTTATTGTACATTCATATAACATTTGGCGTGCGATTTGAACCATAATTGGGGAGGATCTTTTCTTTGCATCTACAAGGAATATTTTATTTCCTTCAACCTTGGTCTCTATCTTTCTCTCCAATGCCATGGACCTTCTTCAATCTTCATCAAGACTAGAAATTTTGGGAGGATAATAAATTGAAAAGTATGATGCGGAATTATGACTTGTGGACTGGCAATGCCCTGGTTGGTGGCATATTGTCAAGATCAATGCTCATGAAGAACCACGAGGCCATGATGACATTTGAAGTGATGCAGAAATCCTTTCAGAAGCACAATACTCAGTTCCTACTCAAGACCCTACAATTTACTACTTGTGCTCTAGGTTTCCAGTTGACTAAGGAGGTGAAGAAAATTAATTTTTCTCTAATTGACATTTTGGGAATTCAAATTTATGATGCACAAGAAAAATTCACTCAAATGAAGTCACCCTTAGCCACTCCTTTTCATTTGGTCAGTGAACCTGGCACTTGTTTGTTCTTGGCTTCCAAAGAACCTAGTCTTGATCACCTTGCTTCAGTAGTAACCACTCAACCTCTACACCTAGATGTCATTATATGTAGTGTTTGGGATGTGCCTACATCCATGGGTTTCTCTACTTACACCTCAAATGTTGCTACTGAGGTCCTGAGCTTAGGTTGGGATGTTGCCCTTGCATCACATCCAAATTTGTGATGTGATGTTGTTGTTGTTGAGGGCCCAAGCTTAGGTTGGGATGTTGCTCCTACACTACATCCAGGTTTGATATGGGACTTCTCTGCAATGGCTACTCCCAACGAAATAAGGATGAAAGATAGCATAGTGGTATCTTTCTACATTGTTGGGCTTACTTCTCCTCACTTTTCACATGTTTTTAGAATTTTTTAATCCTTGTTTTGACTGATTTGGAGACCATCATGCCTGCTATGTGAAGAAATTTTGTTAAATTCAAAAAAATTAGAAGTTTGATAGGTTTTTCATCGATATAGCCAGATTGTATGTATCGATGTTATGTGAATTGTAAATATGGCAATGATGATGGGTTTTCTTTCTAGTTCTTTCCCAATTGAGCTCTTGAACCATTTTTTACTTAATATATTATATATCCAGTGGTTTTTCCACTTTTACCAAAAAAAGAAAATCTTGAAAGATTTTGGAAATTTGTCAAGATTTTGGAAATTTGTCAAGATTTCCAAACTTTTCTCCTTGGGATTCACAATTATTTCTCCAAATCACTAATTAAATTCTTTTTAATGAAGTTGATAATCCTCTTTCACAAATTCTAAGAAAATTACTTTTCTCTCTCCTCAACGATCATGAAAAAATCTTCCTCACAAACTCTCTAAATGTCACTCTTTCTCTTAATTTGTTCTTTAGCTTTGTGTGTCTACAAGAAAGAATGAAATAGTTTGATTACATAGCCATCATTCTAAAAAAAGTACAATTAAAATTGTAGGCTAATATTAGGCAGCTACTTTACCTGGTCACCAAAATTCCAAATTTTTGTGTCACTTTTCACTTTTCTCCTATTTTTCAATAAAATTACCATTTTGATATTCTTAGCTTCATGATGAAGCTATGTCCTTATTCCTCCAATTTTGATTTTTCTTAAATTTATTAATTAAATATTAATTAAAATGAATGGTTAATTGATATTCTTAATTTAATGCAAAAAAATCCATTTCCTATCATTCTCTTTCAAGATTTCATTTCTTGAATTATTTTTCAAAAATAATTAAATAAAATATTAATAAAACTGAATATTTAATTTGTTTTTAATGTAAACCCAAAAATATTCGTGAAATTTTCATTTCAAAAATCACTTTTAAATCTAAAGTTTTGCTCCTCAGGTGATTTTCTCACCATTTTTTATTTTTTATGATTTCTACCTATTCTCAATCACTTTTTTTTTAATCAAAATTTTCAAACTTTGACTCTTTAATAGACTTAATTTTTAATTTTTTTAAAGAATCTTCCACCATCTAGGATTTTTAAACTTTCTAAGATCTGAATTTTTTTAAAGTTTTACAAATTTTAAGAATTTTTTTTTCCATATTTGCAAACTTTTTAAACTTTTTCCAAGTCTTCAATCTTTTACCCATTAGGTTTTCATATTTTTTCACTTTTGGAATTTTTGGGTGACTCTATATTCTTGATTTTATTTTGTCATAGGGATTTATAAAATTTTAAAAGGGTTCATTGTGTCACAAATTCTCCAAGTTTTCAATTTTTTCAAATTTCAAAATTTCTTGGATTTTTGCAAAATTTTAATTAGCACTCAATAATTTGGAAGCAGTGGGAATTTGTAACTTGAATATGCATTCAAGTACATTTTTATTTCTCTAATGGATTTTATCAATGATTCCAAAACACTGTGCTTAATCCTTTTTGTGTTATTCACTGAGGAGAATGTGGGGCTTATAGATGTCAAGGATTTTCTCTAATGTGTGCACTATCCTTGACAATAGCAAAATTGGGTTTCTCAAAATCTAGAGAGTGCATTTTTGGAGCATGTTATGGAATTTATTTACTTTGACCATTCCCTAGAAAATATTGTAATGTTCCAATGCTTGGGAGGGTGGTGTTTTGGAGGCATAAAGGATTTCATCCTATCGGCCAAAATCCACAAGGATGGAAGATGTGTGCTCTACAAACATCATAGATTACATTTTTAAGGGGGTCACCCAATTTTCTTTGGGATACAAAACCCACATTAGGGTTGAAAGGGTGCTTTGGAAACTTTGGATAATGTGAATTTGAGTAAGTCAATGATTAACATCAAGAGTTGAGGATGGTGTGGTTTTACACTAGCCATGGATTATATTGTTTGAATGTGCTTTGAGGTGGGTTGACCTTTACTTTGTAATATTTGGGAATACATAAGGGATTAGCCTCAACATCACCTAAAAAAAAATGCAACTTATACAAAAGAGTTTTATAATATATAGTCCACCAATATATCTAACTCACCCACCTACTCTTAGATACATTGGTGGATTATATATAACAATTCATATTAGAGCATCAGGTCCTTGAAGAAAAAGCTTAAATTTTTTTTGAGATCTATAGAGAATCTCTTTAGAAAGGATAGTCCTCAATTTGATGGAGTCCACTATGACAGTTGAAAAGAGAAGTTGAAGAGTCGCCTACTATGTATGGGTCCAGGTTATTGGTTTTTAACAAAAAGTAATAAGATAATTGTGAAAGAAGAGAAGCTTGAAGAATGCAGTAAAATTGAAATAGATATGTTTATATGTAATATGAGAGAAAAATAAGACTTAATACCATCTCTTCTAGAGAATGAATACAGTCAAGTAAAGTTAGTTCAAACATCTCATGAGATTTGGAAAGCATTAGAATTTATCTTTGAAGGTGATACACATGCAAAGAGAATAATATTGCAAAATTGGCTATGTTCATTTCAAGATGCTAAAATTATGGAAGATGAATCTATAAGAAGTTATATTGGTAGGATATTAGATATTTTTGCACAAATCAAATCATATAGTGGAACTAGGGAAGAAGATGAAGTTGTGTGGGAGGTCCTAAAAACTTTAACACCACCATTCAAGAAAGTAGCACAAATGTTTGAACTACTAATACCATATACTAAGAATTTTACTAGGGAAACTTTTCTTATAACATTGGAAGAAGAAGGTATAGGTATGAGAAATTCTAGGGCTTTGATAATATTTGAAATGACTTTCAGTGCCTTAACTTCTTAGCCAAGTTTATCTAGAAGTGTCAGCACTCATGGAGATTTTGCTATCAATAATAGAACTAGATCTGATAAAGATAAGAAGATTGAAGAAGGTATAGCCCTTCTTTTAAGAAGAGAATGAGATTGTAAGACTATCTTTAAATGATGAATTGTAGTTAATTTGGTCATTATGCATCTAAGTATCCTAAAAGAGAGAAAAAGTATAATGGAAAGTTTAAGCCTAAGAGACCTAGTAACTATCTATATACAAATGGAGAAGAGGACTATGTAGAAAAATTTTAGAGTGAAAGGGATGATGAGCTAGGATTCATAGCCATTAAAGATGATGATCTTGACAAAGAAATTAGAGAAGAAAAACTCTAGTTTCCCAAGTTGAAAAGATATCTGATTGGATAATAGATAGTGGATGTTCACATCATAGAACTGGTGACACAAATAAGTTTATTAAATTAAGGAATCATGATGGAGGTATTGTTGGAGTTGGTAATAATGCATCCCATAAAATCAAATGGATAAGATCCATTACTCTTGATGGAAAGAATAACACTGATGATGTTTACTTTGTTGATGTATTGAGACATAACTTGTTAAGTGTTGGATAGTTGGTTGATAAAGTTTGTCACTTGAAATTCATAGAAAAGACTTGCACCATCAAGGATAAAGATGGTAAGATGATTGGAACAATGACAAGATCCAGATGTAATGTATTTTAGTTGAATCATACTAAGATGACATGTTTGGTTACAAAGGTGGATAGCAGTTGGTTATGGCATAGGAGGTTTTGTCATATAAAATTTGATAACATCATGAAGGGTAATAGCACATTTCTAGTTAGAGATCTGCCTAAGATAATAAATACTACTAATATTATTTGCAAATAATTTATTTTGGCTAAGTAGAAGAAAGTATGATTTCCCAGTAAGAATTTTACTACTACAGACAAGCTAGAGATTATTCGCACAAATTTAAGTGGCCCTACCAAGACAAGAGGATTTTATGGTTAAAGGTGTTTTATGATTTATGTTGATGATTTCAGTAGAATGATGTGGGTATTATTTCTTAAAGATAAATATGAAGCTTTTGATAAGTTTAAGATAATTAAGAATAGATTTGAAAATGAATCTAGTGTTAAGATAATTGTTTTTGAGATCAAATAGAGGAGGAGAGTTTACCTCTAGAGAGTTTAAGATGTTTTGTGAAGAGAATGGAAAAAAGAGATAATTTTCTTCACCTAAGACCCTTGAGAAGAAGTGGATTGCAAAAAGAAGAAATAGATTAGTTTCTAAAGAAACAAGATCAATTATGTTTGAGAATGATGCATCTAAGACATTTTGGAGAGACGTAGTTAGTATGATAGTGTACACTATGAATAGAGTACACATCAAAAAAGGTATGAACAATAACCCTTATGAATTATGGTCTAGTCATTAACCCTTAGTTAAGTATTTTAGAATATTTGGTAGCAAGTGTTACATTAAGAGAGATGATGATATTGGTAAGTTTGATCCAAGAAGTAATGAAGGTATATTTCCTAGTTATTCATTGAAAAGTAAACCTTACAAATATTTTAATCATAGAACCAAGACAATAGTTGAATGTGCAAATGTAAAAGTTGATGAAAAGTTTGGAGTTAAAGAAAAGATGATAGATTATAATTCCAATGAAGAATAAGATAATACTAGAATTTTTAGATACAATGTAGAATTTTTCCTTGAGACTAAGAATGATCTACAAAATGATGTGTAAATTGTTGAAAAAATAGAAGAAAGTTTTGAACCAATAGGAGAAGTGAGAGTTGAGTTAGAGACTCCTACCTCATAATACTAGAATTGTTAGATACAATGTAGAATTTTTCCTTGAGACTAGCAATGATCTACAAAATGATTTGAAAATTGTTGAGAAAAGAGAAGAAAGTGTTGAACCAAGAGAAGAAGTGAGAGTAAGAATCCCCCCTAGAGAAGAAAATTTGAAAAGACAAAGGAGTAATGATAAGAAACAAATTAAATGAAGAGATATGTTAAATTTCTCAAGTTGAACCTGAGATAATGATTGGATTCAAGGAATGAAGGAAGAACTAGATTAGATTGTGAAGAATGAGACATGGGAATTAGTTCTAACACCTAAAGAAAAGAATAATATTGGAACCAAATGGGTATTTAGAAACAAGATGAAGGAACAAGGTGAAGTTTTAAGAAACAAAGCTAGACTTGTGCACACAAAGGATATTGACAACAAGAAGGAATAAACTATGAGGAGACATATTCCCCTATAGCCAAAATGGAAGTAGTACAAATGTTCTTGGCTGATGTAGTGAATCATAAATTCAAATTATATCAGATGGATGTAAAATCAACCTTTCTACATGGAGAATTTGAAGAGGTATACATTGAGAATCTTGAAGGATTACCTCTTATAGAAGAAAAAGATATGGTATGCAAACTAATGAAAGCTCTATATGGTCTGAAGCAAGCACTTAGAACCTAGTTTGCAAGGTTGGACAAGTATTTTGAAAAAAATGGATTTGCTGAAGCTACAAGAGATAATAACTCATATTTGGAAGAAATTGAGATTGTTTTTTGATAATTGTAATATTTGTTGATGACATAATTTTTGGAGTTAATGATGAAGCAAGTGATAAGTTTGTTGAAGAAATGAAGAATAAATGAGTATGATAGGAGAAATAAAGTATTTCCTAGGTTTGAAGATTGTGCATAATAGTGATGGTATTTTCATTTAAGAAGCTAAGTATTGGAAAGATTTGTTAAAAAGATTTTGATTGGAAAGTTGTAAGCCTATTGGTACACCAACAATGATTGGTCACAAGTTATCTAGCAAAAATGAGACAACTGCAATTGAGTAAAAGAAGTATCAATCCATGATTAGAGTTTTGCAATATCTAACTCACATCATACCAAATATAGAAAATACAATTGAGATTGTAGATTTATTTCAAATTAATCATAAGGAGTATTATTATGCATCAGTAAAAAGGACATACAAATATTTTAAGGGAACATCTAATTATGGAATATGGTATGACAAATCAAGTGACTTCATTCTATTTTCCTATACTAATGCAGCTTGGGTAGGCAATATGAATTATAGAAAAAAAACTAGTGGTTGACCATTATTTCTTCAAGGAATATTGGTTTATTGGTAGGGAAAGAAATAAGATTATATTTCATAGAGTATAACTGAGGAAGAGTATGCAACAGTAACAAATAACTATAATCAAGTAATGTGGATGAAGAAGATGTTGAAGGACATTGGGATAGAAATTTTAAAACCTATTATCATATATCATGATAAAACAAGTGCACTAAGTATGTCTAAGAATCCTATATTTTATTCTAAGAGTAAGCATATATCTATTAAGTGTCATGTCTTGAGAAAGAAGGAAATAGAAAAGGAGATCAGATTGGAGTATGTGAGTACCAAAGATCAAATTCTAGATAACTTTACAAATCCTTTTTCCTAAAGATACATTTGAGTGTTTGAGAGGTATTCTTGGGGTTATGCCCCTACCTACTTCAAAGTAGATGATGTAGAGACTGCATAAGTCTAGTGGTACATACTAGTATTGTTTGAATGGACTAAATGTTGATGCTTCCTATATGGGGGAGTATCTGTGATGATTTGAGTCATTATGGACTCTTAGTTTTTGGTATTTGGTATTAAATAGAATCTTTAGAAACTTGAGATGGTCGCAAAATTTGAGCCAAGGATTGACATAATGAGGTCTTTGTCATTAATGTCAATAGGGGAGAAGAGTGCATGAAAAAAATCTCCTAAGTATTTATGAGGTAGAGATAGTTATTAGGGAGATTTGGAAAGATTAATATATAAAAGAAGTATATCTATGGGGGAGATATGCCACATGAAGAGTTATTAATGACAAAGGGAAAGATAAGTGTACCATTGAATGGGAGAGAAGCTGAGGGTTTTTTAGTGTGAATAATTTTTGCAATCCAAAGAAGTTGCAGAATAGATTAATGCTTTAGAGGATTTAAAATTTGATTGATGAAGAGGATTTGAAATTATGAGAATAGTACCAACAAAAAAAAGGAATTTTTGGTATTCATGGAACCTAGATATGTTTCATCTATGTTTCCATCAATTCCAAAGGGTAAGATTATTAGCATGAATATTGATGTTATTCCTTTGGTAGAGTATCCTAAGCCTCTGTGATCATGAGGCTATATTCATATGTTGTATTTGTGACTTTTTTTGTCATTCATGTCAACATAGCACTTGTTAGAAATAGATAATATTGAGATGGGTGAATCAGTATTCTAAAAACTTTTTCCCACAACTGAATAATTTTAATTACTTTATAACTTGCGTATGAAAGTGAACCAACAATGTTAAATAGTAAATATAAAAAGGCACATAGAGAACTCATAACACCATTATTTGTTAACTAGGGAAATCTTGACCAAGGGAAGATCCTGGTGGGGATGATACGCACTAGATGATGTACTCATATAAATATTCCTTGTTAGAAGATGGACCCTATTAGGATTCTATAAATACATTCAATACATATGAGTCCCTATTAGGAGAATTTGAATCCCTGTTAGGAGATTCCAACCCAGCTAGGTGTTGTGGAAACAAATATAACATAATACAAGAAGAGCCAACTGCCCTAACATGCAATCATAAAATTTTAGCTCTTCACAAGAATAACTATACATACAGTAATTGCTTACTATTGTAATTCAAACTTCTTCTAATCAAACATTAGAGATCACATCATATAAGGCTCGCACAATAATTTTCATATCACACCACTTCCATATCTAACTCTCACAACCTCTCATTAACTGAACAAGATAATATCTTTACTTATACCTTGCATATTAACAAAATTCTACACTGTCAGCCTTCACATCTTTTATATGATTGACATAATTAAAGAATGTATGGAAAAATATCCACCTAGTTCACTCACCATGACTTATTAATTATTTCATAACCAAAATAATTCCTTAAGCCATACAATACAATTCTCTGTTATTCTTTGGTATGTACTATTAAATGCCCATACTAGTATTTTGACTATAACTCACATCCTATTGTCCATATAGACTTTCACACTAGCATACATCATCATGAAACTATCATAGAGCTTTCCTCAACTCTGCATGTTCTAACTCTCAATGAGTTGTCTGTACAAATATCATATGTCTCTACACTGTTGCAAACTATCTAACACTTAGACACTTTTCTAACTCTAAATGCATAAATTAAATGTTGAATACATGTTTTCATAAATGAAAACCATCAAGACATCTATCTAATTATATTTCCAACAATCTCCTCCTTTTTCATTAATGGAAAAATTTGGGAAAATTGGCTAAGTCCCAAGGTGATGTCTTAACAAAAACAAATAAAAGTAGCTACACAAAACTACCTTCAAAACATAACAATTTTATTAATATTTTGATGGATCATTACATTTAGTATCACTCCTTTACATTGATAGATAAGTGTACTCCCCCTTACATATACAATATACAACTTACAGCTATACAATTTTCCTTTATATATTACTCCCCATTTGACATCAATGGCAAAGGTGTCAAAAATTGTATCAACAAAAATTGGGTGTCCTATTGCTGATCAACTTGATATTCTGCAAAATTAATTTGCATATGAAAGTTTTAGTCTTTCTACTTCTTTCTTCCATTTTTCCTTCACTATATCTAATATATTGATTAGTGTACATACTGCATAAGATGACACTTTGACTACACTCAAGTTAGTATAGGTAAATTTTTCATAGGAAGTCTTTGCTGCAAGACATTCCTCTAATTGCCTCTGTAAAATATTGATCTTTGCTGATAAAATTTCTCTAAGACTCTAGAAAATATTTTTTCTACCTTCTCTCTATCACCTTTCAATACTTTGACTACATCATGTATCTTCTCAACCTCTCCTTATCAAACTTAATAATGAGTGTTTCAAGTTCACTCAACTTACCCTTTATTTGGATCTCCAAAAATTTTAGATACTTTTATGACAATGTGCACTATAAATACAAAATTTTTCCTTCATCAATGTTCCTTCTTAATTCCTTGATGCTTCCATCAAGTGCATTTAAATCATTCCTCACATTGGTTTATACTATATTAAATAATGTTGCATCATGTCTAACCCATGCTTGCATTGAAGCAACTTCTGCTAAAGTTGTGAATTCCTAATCAAAGGTTATCACCCACTCCTTGGCCTTTACTTGCAAGTTTGGATTTTCTATAGTTTTAATAAATATCATCTACATCTTGTCCAAGACTTTAGTCAGCACGTCTCCTCCAAAGACCTTACTAATTTTTTTCCTCAAACAACTTTCTAGTGAGCTCATTAAACCTTTATGTTCTTCATCATCAAATATTGTTGTTGATGGGCTAACTCTTGGTACTATAACAAATCTAATTTCTAGGGCTACATAAGGTATGTCAGCTTCATGTTGAAAGACTACCTTCCCAATAGTTGACTCCACATGTTTAAGATTGGGAAAGAATATTGATTCTTGCATTACAATCTTCCACTTATGCTTAAGTTCAGATTCTTCCTTTCTCTTCTCATCTTCTTTCTTTTTATTTTTCTCTCCCTCTTCTAGTTTCTTTTTCTTCTCCTCCTCTTCTAGTTTCTTTTTCTCCTTTATTCTTTTTTATTCTCTCTTCTTCTCTTCTTCTTTCTTCTTCTTATGCTCCTCTCCCTCTTTCTACTTCTTCTCCTCTTCATCATCATCATCTAAGCTAGTGTAGGGGGTGTCAAACATAATAACTCAGCCAAAATAACGCTGGACACAATAACCCCACCACAATAACCCAAGAACACAATAACCCATGGTCACAATAACCCATGGTCAAAATAACCCATAGTCATTCTAGATCAAGTTAGTATGCTTAAAAAGGGATTGTGAGGCACCATAGAGTATATTTAGGTCATTTTTAGACCATATATCCATTATATACTCCTAAAATAGCCTTCAAACATCTTTAATATGCTTAAATAACTTATAAAATGGTAAATAATTATAAAAATAAAGACAAATTTGTTGGAATAAGCTAAATAAGAGTTATTATGAAAAGATGTAAGTCAAAAGGCATTATGAAGAGGCATTAAGAGGATATATAAAGTGGTAAAATTAATAGCTTAGAGAAGTAAAGGAAGGAAGAAGGGGAGAAGAATGAAGAGTGTGTAGAGTGATAAGAAAAAGAGAAATCAAAATTCATAAAAAAATAATATTTTTTAATATAATTTTTTAAACATTATATTAATTTTTTCTAGGGGTTTCTATAAAGTATACAAAAATAAATATACTTTTAGGGAATCAAGAAATTCTTCATAATTTTTAATATATACAATGCCTCTTTAATTTTTAACAAGTCAAAAAAATAAGAAATTACTGAATAATTTCAATATGATCTTCCCAAAACTAATAATTCTATTGAGGGATGGTGTAGATGATTTAGTGAATTACTTCAATCATCACATAGCTCAATCTAGAGATTCATCAAAGCAGTGAAAAAAGAACAGAGTCACCAAGAGAATAAAATAGAGAAATATATGGCTAGAAACACACTACACAACCAAGCAAGAAAAAATACCATGAACTCAAAGAAAGACAAAAAAGATTAATTGATGGTTACGACAATAATAATATTTTAGATTATATAAGAGGTATTCCCCATAATTTGACACTTTAATTGAAAATTTGAATAAATTTTTATCTTAGAAATATACTTGTAATGTATAAATTTTGTTTTCCTTTCTCTATAATCTTATGGTGTTATTTTGAATTGGGTTATTATGACCCTAGGTTATTTTGTCCTTAGGTTATTATGGCTAGGTTATTTTGCCCAAGTTTATTTTGGTCAAGTTATTATGTCCTATAATCAGTGTAGGTTGTAATATGGCCAACAATAGCTTGGCCATAGGATGAAATTGGTTTTACTTTTGTGTCCACAATTATGAGTGTATTATCCACTTGCATGGATTCAGTACCCATAAAAATGTGCGGTGGTGAAAGTGCTTTTTTTTGCTCCTCTGCTTCTTCCTCATTACTAGAAGGTGTATGGAATTGCACATACATTGGGTTATCAGGTTTTGACTGTGCACTTACCACTAGCACTAAGATCATGTATTTTACAATTGCTTCCTCTATTTCTTTCCTTACATCCTCATAGTTATCTCCCATCACAAAAATTTCTCTTGTTTTGTTCCTTAGGAAGGGCTCAATACCCTTCAAAATTCTATCTGAGTCCTCCTTCATGTCAATCTCACACAATTCATCAATCATATAGATCCTCATATTCAAATATTCTTCTAATAGTCTCCTTTTTCTATATATAAGCCTATTATACAGATCTTCTAGTATCTGATTCTAAATGCTATCAAACTTCTTATACCTCAAAATCACATTTCTTACACATGCATTCTATAATTGCCTTCTATCCAAATTACTATACAAGATATAATACTTATTCAATTGTACAAAATTGTCATCATTAGTAATTTTCATGTTTAGGTTTTCTACCTTTGGTTTCCATGCTTTCTTTCTAGCCACATTTCTGCCTTTATGTGCATCTTGCACTACTAGTCTATCTCCAACTTCATCCTCAAAACTCTCTAAATCACTTACTTGCAATTTTTTTCTCCTCTTTCTTGGTTCACTGGTGTTCTACTTGACCCTTTGCTTGGCTGATGGTGCAAATTCTTAATTTTCCTTCATTAATCTCTCTAACTTCCTCTATGCAATATGTGCTTCCACCTCTTTCTACTTTCTTGGTTGCTCACTTCTTGCTCTTGCTAGTTGCACTGGTGCAAGTGCTGCATAAGGTGCTATAGGAGCCTGCACACATGATTTTGCTATTTCACACTTTCTAAAGGTCTTGCAACAATAATAAGAGTCATTTTTATCACTTTAGATTATTCAATAAATTTTATTTGTAGTGCAATTCTTTTTGCCTCATCAAATTCTTCTGTTGTCATTCTAGATTCCTTAAGAATGGAATCAATGACTTTCATAACTTTCTTCTTTCTTTCTTTTTTGTGGAGATTTGATTGAACTATTCTCATATTTTCCTCATAAGTTCCCCATCTAGGGTACTTTGTGTCCTTCTCTAACTAGAATATGATCTATGCATACCCTTCTATGATCTCTATACTCATCTCATATCCCATGAGCTTAATGAACTTAACCCTTGGTACCACAACTTCCATATAGGTGTTATCAATTTCCACCATGATGCATAATTCATCCTTGTATTTTTGTACCATAGAGGGAGGTATCCTATACCTTTGTTCCATCTCTAGCTAAAAACTCTTCATCATTCTATCTATGCCATTGTCTCAAACATCTACTAAAATTGATCTATAGTACTGAGTCACTTTCTTCATTTCACACTTGCTAATATCCCAACTTTTCATTCTAGGAAACCTTTTTTTAGCATAGAATAATATATGAATCAATAGGGACTCAAATCTAAAGACTACACTCTTTGTCTTCTTCAACTTTGCAATGTTATCTAACAATTGAAATCTGATAATCTCACATAGATTAAATTTTCTTGCTTGCATTAGTATTACATAAGTTGCATGCAAAAATTTAGCTAGTATAGAGTTAACCCTTGATCCATGGTTGAACTTATGCCCTAATATCTTGCTTAGTAGCTTTACTCCTTTGTCTTGAATGGACTCTACCTTCATATTTCTTTCATCAAAATTTGTATTCAAGTTTGAATCAACCATCTTCCTAACATTCTTCTCATTAATAGGATTGCAACCTTCATTAATCAATCCTATGACCTTATGAATTAAGTCATTTTCAATAACAATCTTCATTACTCAATCCTATGACCTTATGAATTAAGTCATTTTCAATAATAATCTGTGCATCACCTAGACAAAAAATACCATTGTGTACACTACTTAGAATAATTTGGGTCTAGTTGTGATTGTCAAATTTCATATAAAAAACATACTTCACTAGATTTAATCCATATAATTGCACATACTCAAACTTCAAGGACAAGTCATTGTTAAACATTTTTCCTAAATCTTGATGAATATCATCATCATTGATGCTTTCTATCTTGTAGTGGATATAACTTCTAATATCCTCAACATGTAACACATTTTAATGAACTTGCAAAAGTGCACCCAATGGATAATCCAATAACACAACATATATGAATGTTTCTTGAATACATACCATGGTCTATCACTCACATCATACACATTCTGACTAGCCATTGTAACTATAATTGAAAATACTGAGAAATTGGATTCAAGTTTTGCAAAATACCTTAAAATTTTGGTTTAGGGTTTTTGCAACTTTCCACATCACAAACTTCACTTTTCAGTTTAACTCATTTTCAAATCACTCTTCAACTTGCATAAGACACTTTGCATGGAAAAATGGTACACACAATCTTGCTTGTGACACTTAAATAGTTTTAGATCACATTGTGCATTAAACGTGTATCTATCATAGATTCAGATGCTATCTTTGTTTAATAGTAAGCTTCATTTCTCAATTGTTGCTCACTACATTCATATCTAGACTTGTGCACTTGACCATAGCTTCCTCTCAATGTATTTTACCTTTTTTTAACTATGCAACTATCAAATATATTTTATCTTTTGTTAACTATGAAACTTTCAACTCTCTCTATAACATTAGTTCTGACCATTGATGCTCTACCTCTGCTAGAAGTGTTGGAATTAAGGTATATTTGGCATTAGTGACAAAAACACTTATGAGTAAAAACTTATATACAACATCTGACATACTGATGTCTAATTCTGCTGAATATGCATGGCTTCCTTACATATAACTCCCCCATACAATATACACAAGGTATTTACATGAGTTAGGAACTTGCAAATGATGAATATGTTATTATGCAAAATTGATTGAAAGTTTAGAGTTACTGATTCACCCCTCCCCTCTCAATAACCTTGTTAGTCTTGATTATTTCCAAAAATTGGTATCAGAGCTTTCTAGTTCTTAGGATAAAGTTTGACAGCTTGAGCAAAGATCAAGGACAATGGAGATATTCAAACTTGACAAATCTATTGAAAATGAAAAGCTAGATTTGGAAATAGCCATGGCTCAACTTAAAGAAGCAAAGGAGCATCTTTCTCAATCTCTGAAAAGAAGGAAGGAACTTGCAAGAAAAATGAATGATCGTCAGTATATTGAAGAAAAGATTGAAGACCTTTTACCATCAAGCAGTTCAAATGAAGCTAATGAAGGAATCAAGGAAATCCTAGCAAAGAATGGTTCACTGCAGGAAGAAGTAAGAAAGCTCAAAAGAGAACAAGAAATCCAATCCATCAGGCTATGTGAAGTTTTGGAATAGAGAAACAAGGAAAATGAAGACTTAGAGGTAAGAAATAATCAATCCCTTTAGCATGAAGATCTTGTAGGTCAACTATCTAATGCAAATGAAGAAATTATGAATCTAAGATCTAAGAATGAAAGTTTGAGAAATGATTTAATCACTAAAAGACAAATCACTACAAGCTTACAAAGTGATCTAAGATTTGAAAGACAAATCAATGAAAGTTTGGAAAATGACTTAAATGTTGAAAAGCAAGTCAATGAAAGAATGATAAAATCTCAAACAGATATGGATCAATTGAATCAGCAAAATGAGCAAAATCTTCATACACAAAAAAGTAAAGCAGGACTTGGATACAATGAACAAGGTGAATCTTCCAAAAAAGGTACCCAAAAGAATCAAAGACCTACTTGCAATCACTGTGGTAAGTTAGGTTATACATCTAACAGATGTTGGAGCAATGGTAAAGGAAAATTCAATGGTAAATGCTACAATTGCAATCAGCATGGTCACAAAGCCAATGAATGCAAAGAGAAACCAAAATTTGAAGGAAAATGTCACAAATGCAAGAAACAAGGTCACAAAGCATCTGAGTGTAGATCTAAACCATTCAATCCAACAAAACAAATTGTCAATGCATTATTTGGTTGGGACTACAAGACTTGGTGTAGATGTCACTATTGTGGAGAATATGGACACATTGGAATAAACTGTACAAGGCATCACCTAAGGAAGAAAGATACTACTATAAGATGATATACATGTACCAAACTTGGTCATATATCCAATAATTGCATGAACATAGGAAGAATTGAAGATGAAAAGAAAGCCAGAGCTGACAGCATTCAAAAACAGATGAGACAACAATGGATTCCTAAATCTACCAAGCCAAAAAATTCAAATGATGGCAATGTCACTCAAGAAGTGAGCGACTCCACCATTTCTAATTAGAATCATCAAGGAAGATCAAGGACTGCATCTTCAAGCAATATCATAAGTAGTTCCAGAATGAAGGAGTGCAAATGGCAAATCAGCATTCTAGATATAAGACATAGTTCATTGTGATGCATCTACCGAGCAAGGTTGGTTTCAGACTTAACCGAGCTAGGTCGGTAATATGAAAGGTTTTATTTGTTTACCAAGTTGCAAGGTTTACTGAGTAAGTTGGTGACTATCTGAAAAACCCTAGGTCATCTCAACTACCTTCGTACCTGAGCATTCATGGCAGATTTTTCATTAAAAAGGTAAAATTTGATCTCATTTTTCACCATGAATTTAAAATATATAGAGCAAAGAAATTTCCAAGAGCACACAAGTGAGTTCAAGCGATTTGAAGTGATTTTCCAGCGAAGAATTTGTTTTACAAAATCATTCACTCACTGAGCAGCAATGGCATCCGCAAGCACCAGTAGCAGCAAGGCAAAGAGAGGCTCTAAAATGCTTGTGAAGGGAGTGGAATGGAAAGCACCTAGCTTCAAGCTCGTTCCCACCATAGCTGAATTACTCAACCCACATGGAGCTTAATCGTGGATTCCACCCAAGGTACTACTTATAAATGACATTCGTACTCATTTCAAATGCACTGTTCAAGAGATAGGGACACTAGATATGGATAATGCCCTAGCTGAGTTATGTGTGCATGGAACCCTCAAACCTGAGTTCAAACATCTAGAAACCAAAGGTTTAACCCATATCTTTTACTTGCCAAGGAACTTTCAAATGAAATGGATAAGATACATTTTAAGCCATGTGCATAATGGTCAATTGTGGTTAGAGCAACCCATCCTGATAATGAAAAAGATGATTCATAAGATCATGGGTTTACCTATGTTGAGCAAATTCAAAACCACTAAAACCCTAAGTCAGGATGAACTTCAAAAGTTAACCCTAGTTGAATGGGATGGCAGAGGATTGAAACTTAACAATGTATCTGATGCAGAGCTAAGATTTGGAATTCATTTAATTGCATATAAGATGTATAGTTCCAGCAGATTGAATAGTGTGTCATATGAGGCTGTGGACTTAGCCTATAAGGTTGTAAAGAAGAATATGGAATTTGATCTAGTAGATGTGTTGTTGAAGCAACTAAACAAAAATATGGATAGCATAAGGACTTCAAAGAACAATCCTTGTAAATTTGGTTCTTTGTTAGTTTGTTTATTTTTCTATGTACAAAATTTTTTCCCTTCTAAAGGTACAATTGTATGGAGAAAAGATATTCCAGTTTTGTATTAGATAAATGAGTTTATTGCAGAAATGGGTATAAATTTTGATAAAGTAATGGATTATTATTTTGAAGATTTCAAAGAGAGAATGAACAACAGGTTTAGAATTCTCCCTAAGCTTGTTGAAGACTATAAAGAAGATGTATGTTTCATGATTGACTATGACAAAGTGTATATACAGGCAATCATACCCCATGTGGCATGGGTAAAACTATTGCCTTATGAACTGAATATTGATGAAGCAAGAGATATTATTGAAGCATTGGTGAATGAGCCAGCTATTCCCAATGTTCCAGCATTCGGTACCTATGATGAGGCAAAAGAAAGAATTGAACTTGAAATCAAGCTACCTCAGGGAATTAACAAAGGTAAGAGGAAAATTGCTAAGTTAAAAACTGATATTGACCCTCTTATGCTTACCGAGGGAAAAGGTGAAGATGAAGAAGGTGAAGAAGAAGGAGGAGAAGAAGAAGGAGAAGAAGAATCTATAGAAGAACAACCAAAGAAGAAAGGTAGGGTAATCATTACCAAACCTAAGAAGAAGCCTACTATAGTATTTACCAGAAGAACCAGAAAAGGTAAGTATGAACCTATACTAGTCAGGCCTGCACCCACATTTGAGCAAAGACTCAAACTATTGGAAGAAGGAGCTAGCATCACAAATTTCAAGGCATTGAAATTTGAAACTAGAACAGATGCTGAGAAAATGCAGATTGAGGAATTGGTACTCAATAAGATGGGTAAATGGAAATACTCCCTAGACCAGATTGCCCCTCAAATCTCAAAAGAACTACTAGAGATATTGCAATCGAGATGGGAGTCAGCCACCCAAATGCTAAAAGATATTTATGAGAAATCCTTGAAGAACCTTCAACCAAGTCTCCCTAGAGTAGAAGTAAAAACTGAAATGAAAAGCCATGAAGGTAAAATGATGATTAGATTCCACACCTGTTTGATTTTGATCAAAGACATTGAGCATGTTGTAAATGATGCTACAAACATGTGGGAAAACATCTATCATCTACATAAGCCAAGTGAAGACTCGGTGGAAATCAAAGATGATGAAAACAACAATGATGATGAGTTTGATAGCACTCCATCCATCACAGTCTCACCAAGAGAGCTCCATACACTAATGGAAAATAAAGAGGAAGAAGATAAGGAGGAAGAAGTTGAAGAGGAAGATAAGGAGGAAGATGATCCCGTGAAAATTGCAGCAGGAGTTATTGCATCCCTTCCTCACTCTCCACCTAAAATTGTGACATCATCAAGGTTGGAGTGAGCTTCAGTAGGTTTGATAACATCTACATCAGATTTATCATTTGTACCTACCACATCTTAGCTCCAGGTATCATCAATGGAAGTGTCTACCACTTCAACTATCGAGCTACATCCCTCTTCTTCAGCTATCGAGCTAGCCTCCTCAGCTCCATCATCATCAACCAATATAGCAGTAAGTTCCACAATTTTGTCAATTCCAATTTGTTTTATAATTTTGTCAACATTATCTGCATCTACTTTAGACCCAGTTAGTTCAAATACTGCATTACCGAGTGTATCACCATTTTTGGCAAGTACTCCAATTTTTGATTTGGTATATACTCCTATTGGCACTCAGTCCTGAAGCATCCCAATTTTCACTGCTAGTCCTTCCATCTCTACTATTGTGTCTATTCTTAAGGTCAAACCAGTCATCACAGAAGTCAAACAAAAACAACCATTAAGACTTATGATCACTAGAAAAGAAATTCCTGAAGATATTAACTTAGACACAGAGATAGTAATTCCAAAGATTGACTATGAAAATGCAACCATTGAAGAAATGAGGTATGCTAGTCAACTAATTGAGATGAAGGCTATGCAGAAGCAGCTAAGGTCTAAAAGGGATAAGGAATATAGAATAATTGAGAATGCTCAGAATATAATTACATAAGCTATAGGTGTTGAAGTAGATTCTACTCAACACATTTTGATTTAGTTAGAAGAGGCTATAAATAAATTCAATAAGGACACCTCTGGTCAAGAAAAGTTGATGGAGAAGGCAGAAAAGAAGTTTGATAATAAAGTGCTTGAGCACATTGCTCAGCATATAGCAATAAAATAGGTTGAATTAACCACAGTTTTGGCCAACATTGAAAATTCTTTTAATAATGTAACATCTTTTTTTGCTAAGCTTTGTGATGTTATCGAGTATACTAAGGAGATAAGAGAGAAACTAAATAAGATAGATGAGGATCTGAAGGCAAGTGCACAAAACCTAAAGCTTGACCCCAGTTCAAGCTCATCTCATCACCTAAGGATCAAATTTTTGTCAGAGGAGTAGGCAGACTTGCTCAGAGAAGAAGGAAGGATTCGGTCTACACTGCTAGATATCCAGAACATGATTCTTCCTATTATGAACACAATGCAGAAACATATTGCACTCTAAAACATTGATCCATGACAATAATTTCTCTGTGGTAGATCATGTAATTGAACTTTCTGTAGAAGTTCAAGTAGCTCTATCAACATGCAAAATCTTGTAAGAGAATTGGGATAAGAATCTACAACTCATTCTCAAGGTACATTCTGAATTCATCTCACATTTTGGTGTCTCTATGTAAATACATTATTTTATTCTTTGGCATTACTGTCAAAAAAGGGGAGAAAGAAATACTTAGGAAGATATATTGAAATATTGGTGAGATAAATGTACAAAAGGGACAAAGAGATACTGTGAGTAAAAGTCATATAACTCATGTAAATACCTTGTGTATATTGTATGGGGGAGTTATATGTAAGGAAGCCATGTATATTCAGCAGAATTAGATGCTAGTATGTCAGATGTTGTATATAAGTTTTAACTCATTAGTGCTTTTGTCACTAATGCCAAAGGGGGAGATTGTTGGAATTAAGGTATATTTTTCATTAGTGTAAACACTTATTTTATTCTAGATGCTTACCGAGCTCATCACTCAGTCTACAATTTTATACAGAGCATTCCTTTGGGAACCGAGCTTATGGGCAGTTCAGCAGTGTTTGCCAAGTTCATAGTGGTTACCAAGCAGAATAGTGTTCTCCAAGCAGTTAGTGGTCACCGAGCTTCGCAGTGTTTACTGAGTGATCAAGGTAAATGAAGGACTTAGTGTTTACTGAGTGATCAAGGTAAACGAAGGACTTAGTGTTTATCGAGTGATCAAGGTAAATGAAGGACTTGGTTTTTATCGAGTAAACAAGGTAAATGAAGGAATCAGTGTTTACCAAGTGAAGAAGGTTATCAATGGATTCAATTTTCACCGAGTGACATAATATTCACCAAGTCACCAATGGTTATCAAGTTCCAAGCTACTTAGAGTGATTAGTATGGACCATGCCTCTACTCTTATTGAGAGCATGATGATGCAGTGTATTGTAGTGGATGCCAAGTATCAGAAGGTCACTGAGTTAGTTTGAGGAACTCGAGTTTTCTACTATCTAGCCGACTCAGTAAAGATTTGTTCACTTGTGTTTGGCCGACCTTTCCAGTGTAAATATTGGAATGGTATATATCATTTGAAGAGAAGCAATGTTGTATGTCCTTGTTGGTAATATATTGCAATAGTTTGAGAATAAGAAAAGCAAATCAGCAGCATAACAGAGGAATACATCAAGGTCAACATAGATGTAGAAAATTTATATCTATCACATCGGGTGATTAGAGCCTAAAGGATCTTATCAACAATCAGTTGTAACCATATCCACTACTTCATCCTAATAGGTGAATCAGTTTGCAAATCTTTTAAAAGGGTAGACTTAACAGTCTTTTGTAAATCTCCTAACAGAGTGCATACTTCAGTGTATGTTTGTAAATCCTCTAACAAGGTGGATCTAGCAGTCCTACTTGCTCCTAATAGGGTAGATCATCAGAAGTGAACATTGTAAGCCTTAACAAGACAACTTTATACTGCAATATTGAAGTTTTGTGGGTATCATCCCCACCCCAGTTTTACTTTCTAATTGGAAGGTTTCTGGGTCACCAAATCTGTGTGTTCATGTGTTATAAATGTTTATCTTTTCATGCATATAGTATATTAGATGGATGAATGATGAATATGTTATTATGCAGAATTGATTGAAATTTTAGAGTTACTAATTCACCCCTCCCGTCTTAGTAACCTTGTTAGTCTTGATTATTTCCAACAAGAACTACCTAATTCAGGTTGGATGAGCCACAAATAATTTATGACATTAACTTGTCCTTAGACATATCAAAGAACTATTCTTCCAAAAATATATAGGAGCTTTCTAGATTACAAGCTTTCACAAATGATTCCTTGAATTTATCAACATGTTCCTTAATTGCTTCATTCTAATTGCATCACTACTATTTTCATTTTTTCTATCATTTCTATTATTGTTCTTCCTATTATTTGGATTCCTATTAAAATTTCCTCTATCCATTCTATAGAATTTTATTGTCTATCTAAAATTATTTCATAACCAACATAAACGAACATTTCTCCTTTAGTTGGTTCCGTTCTAATTCTTAGATGCTCTCCAATTCCTTGTCATGTGTCTAAGGTTGTTACACTTGTAACATAAAATCTTCTTTCTTTCACCACTAGGTTTCTCATCATTAATTTTTGTGCTCTAGGATCTAACTCTTCCATTACTTAAAGGGTTAGTATTCCTAAAAATTCTACTATTCCCATTATTATCATGAAATTTAGGTTTCTTAAATTCTACTACTTTATGTCCATAACCATGAAAACTATAACAATAGAAATTAGTAATAGATTTAAAAGACTTACATGTGAAATCTCTCTTCAAATTTTCAACTTCATTACCTATGTAACATTTACCTCTAAACTATCTAACTTCTTTGGATGAATCATCTTTCTTAGGTTCATCAATTTGCTCTCTTATCTTAGGTTCATGAAATTTCTCAGAAAAATCAATTTTTTCAACTTCTTCAAACCACTTGATCTTTTCCTTGGGGTTTCTTTAATAGGATATGATTCTTTCCTTTTCTATAATAGGATCTTATTCTTTCCTAATCTCAACTTTCTTTTTTGACTTTTCTCCAAAATAGTATCCAAGACCTATCTTATACTAAGAGGGTCTCTTGTGAAATATCTATTGATCAATCTTCCTAGAACTTATGTAAAGTTTTTCTAAATGTTTTTTTGTCTTGTGTAAAGTTTTTCTATCTTAATGGAATCGATTTCAAATTTCACTTGAATCAACTAGGATCTAAGGTCTGCATTCTTAGATTTTAGATTAGGTTCACTTTTACTACCATTAGTCTTAATACTCAACTTTAGTTGAACAATTTTCAACTCTTTTTTCAAGATCTTATTGTCTTTCTTGATATTTCCTAATTCATAAATAACACTAGTTTCCACAATTGATTCTTTATCAAATTTCAAATTATCAATCTTATCTTTTAATTTTCCAATAAAAACTTTTGCATCTTCATACCTATCTTTCAGGTTATCTTTCTTTAATAAGAAGGCCAATCTGCTCGAGAACTTCCAAATTTTTCTTCAATTGTTTCATATTCATTGGGATCTCACTTGAGTTTTTAAGCCTCTTCAAAGTAATTTGGCTCTACTACCAATTTTAAGAGATAGATAATACTAAGAGAGGGAGGTGAATTACTATTCTAAAATCATTTAGCCACCACTGAATATTGTTAATTACTTTATAACTTGCATATGAAAGTGAACCAAAAATGTTGAATAGTAAATATAACCATGCATATAGAGAACTCATAACACTATTATTTGTTAACTAGGGAAACTCTAGGTAAGGGAAAGCCCTAGTTGGGATGATACCCAGTAGATGATGTACTAATATAAATTTTCCTTGTTAGAGGATGGACCCTCTTAGGAGTCTATAAATATACTTAGTATATGAGTCCCTCTTAGGATACTTTGAATCCTTGTTAGGAGATGCCAACCCTATAAGGAGTTTTTGAAACATATATAATGTAATACAAGAAGAGCCCACTTCCCTAAGATGCAAATATACAATTTTATCTCTTCATAGGAATACGTATACATATAGTACTTTCTTACTACAATAATTCACACTTCTTATGATTAGACATCAAAACTTGCATCATATAAGGCTCACACATTAGTTTTCATATCATACCACTTCCACATCTAACTCTCACAACTTCTCATTAACTGTGCAAAATAAGATCTTTATGTATACCTTGTATATTTATAAAACTTTGCACTGTTAGCCTTCAAGTCTTTTACATGCTTGACATAATTAAATAACTTATGGAATAATATAAACATAGTTGACTCAACATGAATTAGCAATAATTTCATAACCAAAATAACCCCTTAGGTTGTACAATACAATTCTCTAGTATACTCTATTTTGTATTGTTAAATACTCATACTAGTATTTTGACTATAACTCATGTTGTACTATCCATCTATACCTGTGCATTGACATACACCATAATGACACTATCATAGAGATTTCATCAATTTCACATGATCTAACTCTGAATGAGTCATCTATACACATAACATAAGTCTCTGCACTGCTATAAACTATCTAACACTTAGACAATTTTCTAACTCTAAATTGATAAATGAAATGTTGAACACATGTTTTCATAAATGACAACCATCAAGACATCTATCTAACCATACTTATAATAGGATTAAATTTGAAGATTTGTAGAGTAGTAGATAGATATCAAGGTTGTATAGACTAAGTTTTGATTGTTAAGTAATGCATAGATAAAGACATGTTCCACACTATGTCCTAATATTAAGGTTCAATGTACATAATAGAAGTCAAAAATATACAATAGATATGTCTGAATGATAGAGAGCACTACAAAGATACACTACCTAAGAAGCAATTATTGGTGATTTTATTATATCTTCTAACAAAGATATAATCTAGAGATGCACAGTTAGAGAATGGCATAAGATAGTCTGATGATGACATCGGGAAGTGGGCAACCCCTACTATTACATGCATGAGAACTTGTTTATACTGTGAGCCAAAAGTAATATTGTAATTGTAAATTAATTAACTATCTTATTATAATTAATTGGGAAAGCCTCAAGGCCTCCTCAAGGAATTATTTTGAAGATATGGTATAAAGGAAAGATGTTTTCCTTGTTTGAAAAGTCTGTTCTATGAAAATAAATTAAGAAATTGAAGAAAGGAGATCCAAGGGATTATTGGATGCAAGGTTTTTGATCTAGTTATAAGATTAGGAGTAGAATTTTGGTTAACAAGATAGAGAAAGATGAAGGAGAAGTACAATTCAAATTCTATTATTCTACAAGGAATAATATATAGACCATTTAGATAGTGGTTTCATTGGTCTTTCCCTTGAAGCTATTTGGACAATGGGTCCATCTACCTTCTACAACTCCCAACAGTGTTTGCACAACTCCTAACAAGGTTGGAATCTCCTAAAAGGGATTTAAATTCTTCTAATAGGGACATATATGTACTAAATGTTGTTATAGATTCCTAATAGGGTCTATCCTCTAACAAGGAATATCTATATTTGTACATCATCTTGTGGGTACCATCCCCACTAGGGTTTTCTCTCTGATCAAGGGTTTCCCTAGTCAACATATCTAGTGTTATTATGCATGAGTTTCTTATTGTGGTTTTTGATTATATTTCTAATATGATGAAGATTCAATAAAGTTGATAATTATGATAATAGTAATATTTCATGATGTTAATCTAGAAGATGAAAAATAGAGTAGTGTTCCAGAGGATTTCACATCTGACTGATGAAGAGGATTTAAAAAGATGAGAACAATAATAAGAGTAGTAGAGAATTGTTTGGTATTCTTGGAACCTAGACATTTTTCATCTATGTTGCCATCAATTCCAAAGGGGGATATTTTTAGCATGAATGCTAATGGTATTCCTTTGGGGGAGTATCCTAAGCATTGGTGATCATGTGGCAATATTGATATGTTTCATTCATGACTGTATTCGTAATTGATGTCAAAATAGCAGTAAGTCTATGAATACTGGTAGAGTAGAAGACATAGACCAAGGTTATATGAATTGAGTTTTGATTGTTAGGTAATGCATGGATAATGACATGTTCTACAGTGTGTCCTAATATTAAGGTTCAATGCACATAACAAAAGTTGAAGACTTATAGAAGATATGCCTGACTGACAAAGAGTAGTGTAGAGACAAAGCAATTGAGAAGCAATTTCTACTTATTTCAAATTATATATTTTAACAAAGATATAATCGAGAGATGCATAGTCATATAGAGATAGAAGATAGTCTAATGGTGATGTCAGCAAGTGCGCAAGCCCTGGTATCAACATGTGAGAAGTTTTATAGACTATGATCTGACATTGATATTGTAATTGCAAATTAATTAATTATCTTACTATAATTAAGATACTCCTTATTTTATACATGAACATTTCTAAATATCCCTAATAACTATCTCTCCCCCATACATGATTAGGATATGTTTTTCATGCACTCTTCTCCCCCATTGACATCAATGACAAAGATAGTCATGAATGCAACATATCAATACTACCACATTCTCACCAATGCTTAGTATACTCCCCCAAAGAAATAACATCAAAATTCATGCTAACAAAAAAATAATCGAATAGTTGATATATTAGCTACACTTTACATCTCTTCACTTCTATGCCTTCAAATACAACAAAGGTCCAAAGAATGGGTGATGTGTGAAAAATGACACAAAAGTTGGTGACACCAAAGGTGAAATATTACAAAGATCTTAGGGATAAAACTTAATTAGAACTTAGAATCCCTAGTTGTTAAACCTTATCTCATTAAAAAGGGAGATAATAAGATTAAAAAGGGAAGAAGAAACATATATTGTATCAAAACACCTTTATTGTGTGATTGCCTAAGTGTATAAAAATATATAAATTCTGGCTTGACAAGACCACTTAGAAATACTAGGATTAGTCATGAAAAGTTATAGGATCCTCTTGATTTTGAAAGCATCCTAGATATTTCCTAGCTACAAAGAAGATGTCCTCAATCCTGACAAAGATATCACTATAAATCAATAGAGATTGCTCAATGTTCATCGAATTAATCTCTTGAACACCTATAAATATTTATGCATACCCCTAGGGAAAATTTTTTAATATTCATCTTTTCCTTTCTCTAAATATTCATTTTCAGTTGGTATCAAATTTATTTCTTTTCTTTTGGCTTGTAAGATATAAAGCTCACTCTATGTTTTGTGCAAGTAGGGCCGAATTTCTTGCTAAGCTAGGGTTTTGAAGCATTTTCAAACATAGAGGATTATTTCACCATTGGAATTTAATGGCCTCTACTGAAATCCTACTATTTGATATGTACCTTAAGATTCAAGTGGTTTAAAGTTTTTACTTGTAGAATTCTTTGAGAAACTTGATGCCCTAGGCATGCAAGTCCCATGTGCATGCTATGAAAAGGATGCAACATCCTCTACAACTCCAACCAAACTTGGCATCAAGGTTTGAAATCAAAATTGTAACATTTTTAGGGTTATCCTCATATTTTCCCATCATTGGTTTGTAGGATGGAGTCCTAGAACATGTAATTCTTTTTTAAATGGAGGCCTAATTGCCCTAATTGTCTAGGTGAGAGAGTGAACAAAAGCCCATTTTTTTGTGTGATCAAACCTTGCTACCTTAATATGATTTTTAAGCCCCAAAATGGTGTCAAAAACTGAATTATTTTATTTAGGTTGTGTGGAGATATTTCCTTTAAAGTTTGATTTTCATGAAAAGGGGCTATTAGCCTTTTAGATGGCTTAACAAAGCAACTATGTGGGAAAACTTGCATAGTTTGGTTTTAGCCATTTTTTTATGTCATTTTTGACATAAATAGACTATTCCCATGTGTTGGAGACTTCCTTGGTCATTTGAAGAAATTTAGGGTTTTTCTTCCAAAATTGGTCAATTTGTGCATTGTGAGAAACTTGTGATAAGTTGTCTTGTTCATAGGGTTCCCTAGAGATTAGGGTTTTCCTTGTTTTGGTGTAGGGTTTTGATAACCTAATATCATCCTTTAAGTTCTTTTTATTGGTGCATGTACATTTGATCATCTTTACTAAGAGATTTGGTTGAAGGACTTCGATGAAGAGGGTTTTTGAACTAGTTGATCACCTTTTGATCAATCCCACTAGGGTCCATTGCATAAAGTGGTATTAGAGCCATGGATCTTAATAAATAAGATGAAGAAATCCATACTAGGGTAGCAAATGCTGAATTACCAAAAATAGTGAGTTAGAAAAGAGCAACCAATGTTGTTCTTGCATGGAGGTTGAGAAAACTCAAAGGTGGGGTAAACAAAAAAAAGGACACAATCTGATGATGATGATGATGATGTTGAGGATGTTGAATTTTAAGAAGAAGACAAAGTACTTGCTCAACAAAGACCACTCTTAAATGATCTCAAATCCATGGAGAAAAGAACCATGGAGGGGAAGTTGGAATTGCCAGCTTTCAATAGAAAAATGAATGTTGATGTAGCATTGGATTAGATAGAAGCCCTAACTAGTTTCTTTGAGTGTGAAGACATTCCAGATAAGCATAGGGTAAAAATGAAAAATTCTAAGTTCAAGGGAGGAGCCCTAACTTGGTGGAAATTCATCCAGATAGAGATGGTGAAAAAAGGAAGAAGCATGATTTCTTCTTCGGATAGAATGATGGCCTTAGTGAGGGAGACATATGTGCTTGAAGACTATAGGTTAGATCTCCATATTAAAAAACAAAGTCTAAAGTAAAAGGATCTAGATGTTAGTTCCTATATAGAGGAGTTCTTAAAGTTGTGTATGAAGTCCAGCACAGTAGAGGATGAGGAAGAATTACTAACAAGGTACATGAATGGCCTTAAGTTACCCATCCAAGAAGAACTTAGGCTTTAAAATCCTAGTTATATGAAAAAATTCTATCAATTAGCACTCAAGGTGGAAGAAAAATGGAAGATAAGGTAGGATCAAAATAGAGGAAAAGAGAACAATAAAAACTTCAAGCCCAAGAACAATTCTTGGAACAAGGGGCAGACACATGGAAACAAACCTACTGATTGAAACAAGGATTAGGGAGAGAAAAGTTCTAAGGGAAAATATAGAGGAGGAAATTATTTTAGAAGCAAAGGAGGAGGCAATGGCCCTCTCACATGCTATAATTGTAATCAAGTAGGACACCATGCAGGAAAGTGCCCTAGAAAGAGAAATAATAATCAAGGGGAAAGAAGAGTACAAATTATGGAGGAAGAGAAATTTGATTGCAAAGAACTTGAACTTGAGGAAGGAGAATTTCTAATGATGAGGAAATATTTTTTGTAGATCCCTCACACCCAAGATCCACTCCAAAGAATGATTCTCTTCAAGAAAAAAATCAAGTGCTAAGGAAAGGTATGCAATTTGTTGATTGATTCAAGTTCTACTAAAAATTTGGTTTCCTTTGAAATGGTAGGAAAACTTAAACTACCTAAGAGACCTCACCCCTTTCCATATCATGTTTCTTAGCTAACAAAGAGTCAAAAAACCTTAGTGATAGAAAAATCATGGGTAGAATTCTCTTTAGTAGATTTCAAGGATAAGGTACTTTGTGATGTTATAGAAATGGACGCATCTTATATACTTCTAGGAAGACCATGGAATTATTATGTTGATACCATCCACCATTGTTAGAAGAATACCTAATCATAACTAGGAATTTTGTAACTTTCCCCATGAAGCCCATGAATGATCCAAAATTAGAATCTACTATTGTAACCATAGGAGAGAAATAAATGATTAAATCCTTGAAGGAACCTAACACCCAATGTTTTATTTTAGTCTCTAAGGACAAGGACCCTATTCCTAATGAAATACAAGATCTATTGCAAAAGAATAGTTAAGTTACTTCTACTAATCTACCCACAAGCCTCCCTCCTGTTAGAGATATCATTCACCAAATTGACATGATACTTGGCTCTTCCCAACCTAAAAAGGAACCCCATAAAATGACACCAACTCAACATGCTGATATTTCCAAGCAAGTGAATGATTTTTTGGAAAAGGTATAATACAAATGAGTTTAAGTCCTTGTGTTGTTCCATCTATCCTTATTCCTAAAAGATTAAAAATGTAGGTTTGTACTGATAGTAGAGCTATCAATAAGATTATCATAAGGTATAGATTTCACATGCATAGAATTGATTATCTATTGGATCAACTAGGAAGAGCTTGTTATTTCACCAAGCTATGCTTGAAGTCTAGATACCATCAAATAAGAATAAAACTAGATAATGAATGGAAGACAACATTAAAAACTACTGAAGGTTTGTTTCAATGGTTAGTAATTCCCTTTGGGTTAACCAATACCCCTAGTACTTTTATGAGGCTTATGAATGAGATATTCATAGATTTTATTGGAATTTTTTTTTGTTATTTACCTTGATGACATACTAATATTTAGTCATAGCAAGGACACACATCTTGATCATGTGGAACATGTACTGAGGAGGCTTCATTAGCACAAGTTAGTGATCAACTTGGAAAAGTGCATGTTTATGAAGAAGGAACTTGAGTTCCTAGTATTTGTGATATTACAATGTACCATCAAGATGGACCTTGAGAAGTTTGAAGCTATCATCAATTGGATTCTACCCAAGAACCAAGATTATGTGAGAAGCTTCCATGATCTTCCCACCTTATATAGAAATTTTATCAAAAACTTTAGTCGTGTGTGTTCACCTATGCTTGACACCATCAAAAGAGGAAAAAAGACTAAATTTTCTTGGACAAAGGAAGCCAATGATGCATTTAAACACTTGAATAATAGAGTCTCTCAATTACCCAATCTTGGTTCTACTTGATTTCAACAAGGTTTTCACTATGGAAACTAATGCGAACAATTTGGCCATAGGTGCAGTCCTAAGTTGGGAAGATAAGGCAATAGCTTTCTTTTCTGAGAAACTAAATGATGCTAAGAAAAAGTTTTCAACTTATGACTTGAAGCTTTATGCCATGGTACAAGCCCTCAAGAAATGGAGGCACTACCTAATTCCAAAGAAGTTTGTTGTATATACTAACAACCATGCATTGAGTTTCTTCAATTCTCAAGAAAACCTATTTGTTAGACATCTAAAATGGATGGAGCAGTTTTAGGCTTTTATGTTCAACATCAAATATAAGAAAGGTGTTGCAAACAATGTTGTTGATGCCCTTAACAAAAGGGTTGGTCT
The DNA here is from genome assembly GCA_028749045.1 of Cupressus sempervirens. NCBI lineage: Eukaryota > Viridiplantae > Streptophyta > Pinopsida > Cupressales > Cupressaceae > Cupressus > Cupressus sempervirens. Next base: position 573,925,351 of record CM053783.1, on the reverse strand, counting down.
AGTTTAAGAGGTATAGCCACAAGTGTGAGGATTGATTCCCTCAAATATTTATATGCTGATGATCTTGATTTTGCAAAGATTTTTCAAGTTCGCACAGATATGGTTGGAAGATACCAGACAAATTTCTCTAAATATCTTATTTGGAATGGAATCCTATTTAAAGGAGTTCAATTATGCATTGCTAAATGCTCAATTAGGACAAATGAAATTAGAGAGAAACATTGTGGTGGTGTAGGAGGACATTTTTGCATTAACAAGACATCACAAATAGTGAAAGGAAGCTATTATTGGCAAAGAATGAACAATGAGGTAAAGAATTTCATTGAGACTTGTACCATCTATAAGAAAGCTAAAGGTGTTTCAACAAATTAAGGGTTATATCAACCCTTACCAATCCCCACAAGACCTTGGGAATCAATCTCAATGGATTTTTTCATGGGGCTACCTATAACTAAGAAAGGCTTTGATAGTGTTTTTGTGGTGGTGGATAGATTCAGTAAAATGGTCCATTTTATACCATGTAAAAGCACAAATGGTGCTTCTCATATTGCGCATCTTTTCTTTAAAGAAGTATTTAGGATCCATGGTTTACCACAAACTATTGTATCTGATAAGGATGTAAAATTTCAAGGCCACTTTTGGAGAACACTTTTCAAGAAACTTGGTACTAACCTAACCTACAATTTTTGCCTACCATCCACAAATTGATGGGCAGACTAAGGTGGTGAATAGATCTTTAGGAAATATCCTAAGATGCCTCACAAAGTAGTATTCTTAGATTTGGGATGTACTCTTTCCTCAAGAAAAGTTTTCATTTAATGATTCTATGAACAAAGCAACAAGAAAGACTCCTCTCCAAATCAATAGGAAAGACTCCTTTCCAAACAATGTATGGTGTTCATCCCAAGGGACCATTCAATCTGGTAGAACTACCATCTAATTTGAAAATAAATTTTCAAGGAGAAAAGCTAGCATAACTCATTACAAAGGTGCAACATGAGGCAAAGGAAGCAATACATAGATCAACAATGAAATACAAAGAACATGCTAATAAGAAAAGAAGGGAAATCCACTTCAAATTTGGAGACAAGGTTTGGGCATATTTAAGAAAAGAGAGACTACCTAAGGGTAGATATTTTAAACTTCAAATGAAGAAAGTTGAACCATGCAATATACTCAACAACATGGGTAAAAATGCATATGAGATCTCTCTTCCCCCTACCTTAAAAATTACTCTAGTCTTCAATGTTGTAGACCTCACCCCATACAAAGGCATAATATATTTATCAAGTGGACACAGTGAGCAAGCAGACATCCATGATGAAGACTATGTGACTGATCCCCTTCAAAATAAACTAGTGTAGTTAGAAGAAATTTTGGACACTAGGTTGCTGAAGTTGACCGAAACCAAGAAGTACATGTAGTACTTAGTGAAGTGGAAAGGGCTCCCCAATATTGATGCAACTTGGATGATAGAAGAACAGATCAAACAACACAGTACTTTTGTGAAGTAATTGTGCTAAGGTAGGAACTTGAGTTTTAAAAAAGAAAAGGGGATTATGTTGCAAGAGCACCCACAATGAATGATCAATCAACAAGGTCCTAAGAACTCCTATATTAGGTTAGATCGATCAATTAGGCATCTAGACCAAATTATAAGACCTAGTTTCAAGATTGACACAATTATAAGCCCTTGGTCAACTATGGTCAAAAATGGTCAAAGGGCCTAGAGCCTTAGTATTTTAGATTATTTCATGTTTAATTATGTTTAAAACCTATTTGGGTCATTACATTTAAGTTTCATAACACTTTTCTTGTAAAATACAAAGAGTGCAAAAAATGCAAAATTACTTGAAAAGTTGTCGAACAACTTTTAAGTAACTTTTCACAAACTAATGAAAAAGCTTCCCTGATAACCATAAAAAGTTTGAAATTTTTTTATGACCATTGGAAGGCCTATAATAAGCCCTTTTAGGTGGGTGATAGGTAGAGAGAATGCAATTTCAAATTTCAAATCAATAAAATACCCTATTTTTACTACAAACAACATGCTATCACATGTTGTATAGATTTGTACAGAAGCATCTAGGTCTAAGACCTACATTTATGGATAGAAAAATGAAATATATTTCCAATGAATCTAGTTTTATGCTCCCATCTATCTACTAAATCAAGTTATTATCATTTTTGTGCAAGTAGGTCCAGATTTCTTGCTAACCTAGGGTTTTGAAGCATTTTCAAAGATAGATGAGGATTTCACCATAGGAATTTAATAGCCTCTGGAAAAATCATAGTATTGCATATTTAATTTAAGATGTAAGTGTTTTTTATTTTTTTACTTGCAGGGTTATTTGAGAAATTTGATGCCTTATGTAGGCAAGTCCCATGTGCATGCTAGGAAAAGGATGTAACATCTTCCACAACTCCAACCAAACTTGACATCAAGGTCTAAAATCAAGTTTATAACTTTTTTAAGGTTTCCATCACATGTTCCCATCATTTTTAGGATGGAGTCCTAGAATAGGTAATTCCTTTGTAAATGGAGGCCCAATTACCCTAATTTCCTAGGTGACAAAGTGACTAAAAGCCCATTTATTTGTGTCATCAAACCTTAGTGCATTAGTATGTTTTGTAAGTCTCAAAAGGGTGTCCAAAAATGAATTTTTTTCCCTTGGTTACGTGGAGATATTTCCTTTAAATTCTTATTTTCATCAAAAAGGGCTATTAGCCTTTTAGATGGATTAACAAAGCAACTATTTGGAAAAACTTGCATAGTTTGGTTTTAGCCATTGTTTCATGTCATTTGTGAACTAAATAGACTATTTCCATGTGTTAGATTCCTTGGTCATTTGAAGAATTACAGGATTGTTCTTCCAAAATTGGTCAATTTATGCATTATGAGCAACTTGTTATAAGTTATCTTGTTTATAGGTTTCCTTAGTGATTAGGGTTTTCCTTTTTTTGGTGTAGGGTTGTGATAATCCAATATCATCCCTTAAGAGCTTGTGATTTGTTCTTGCACATTTGATCATCTTTACCCAAGAGATTTGGTTGAAGGACTTTAGTTAAGAGGGTTTTTGGACTAGCTGATCACCTTTTGATTAATACAACTAGGCTCCATTGCATTAATTTCTCTACCAACCTTTCCACTATCTACAAAGTTTAGAAGATAGTTCCAACCAAGTTCACTTAGGCATTGAATAGAAGTTATTAGAAGTTGAGTGTTAATCAAGCTCACTCAACTAACAAAGGAAAGTTGGATGGAACCAGTGTTAACCAAGCTTATTTGGCTAACAAAGAAAGTTTGCAAAAATATAGTGTTAACCAAGTACACTTGGTTAACATAAGGAAATTAGTTTTGAGTTAGTGACTATCGATTTGGGTCGGCTAACAAAGGATTTTCATATTTTGGCATATATTGAGTTTAATTGATTTGTTTATTAGTTCTAGTTGACTAAGGAGACTAATATTAATTGTTTAATAGTGTGTTCAAGCTAACTTGACAATGAATAAGATATAGGTATAAGATCAATTTGAGGATTGGAAGTGTAAGATAGTGTGGAAGATAAGAAGATGATAAGAGGAAGTGACTTAGAAGGATAAGAAGAATATCCTTGTTGGGCTATGAAGATACATTCAATCAAGAAGGATCAAGTATTCAATCTAGAATTGCTTGATCTAAAATTCGCACCAAAGATAAGTTTTCATCTACAATTAGGTCAAGTCATTCTTACTCTCTAACCATTGTAGCAATGAATCAAATATCTTAATTGAGTGAGCCTACAAGCTATTTGAAAATCTTGTAACACAGTGACATTTCTAGATTGAAGTGTCTAAAGACCTCTAACAAGGTCAGTCCTAACAAGGTGCTTAAATCCTATAATAGGGTCACACCTAGTAGTGTGTTTTGTAATATTTAGTAGGGTTGGATCATAATAAGGCTCACTTCAAAAGAGTGAAAAATAATAATTGGTTGCAATTGGTGGTTTTTCCCAAATTAAGTTTCCATGTTCAATCTTGGTATCACTTGTGTTCATTCTATTTCTTTCATGTGTATGGAACTAAGTTAATTAAGGTTAATCATACATAATACCATTATATCTACATTTTAAGTATTTTTCAAGTTACAATTGTTATTTTAGTTCTTACCAAGTTACATCAGATTGTTAGTGTTAACCGAGTGCTTCTGTGTTAACTGAGTTATGGTAGTGAAGTTTATGTTTTGAGTTATCATCTAAGGGATTCAAGATTTATTATTGTAGTAAATAATTCATAAAAATTGGTATCAATTCTTTTGGTGCTTGCAAAGAAGGTTTCAAGGACCTAAGCTAAAGATCAAGATGTCTTATAGAAGAGAGATTCGCAAGTTGAACAACGATAACTTCCAAGTATGGTAGGAAATTATGAAGCTACATCTAGAAACCATAAATGATTTAGGTTTCAAATATATAAACACAAAGGATAAAGCTCCTACTAGAACTTTGACTATTGATAAAATTGCTGAAAATAAGAATCATAACATTATGATGATTAGCATTGCATCTACTCTTAATTATGCTAAATTTGATGAGTCAAGGATTATGAACCTACTCATGAAATGTGGGTCAAGCTAAAATATATCTATGAAGGAGATGATATGTGAGTGAAACCAAGGTAAAATTCTTGAGAGGTTAGTTTGATCATATGAAGATAAGAGGGGATCAAAATATTACAAATTACAGTGAAAGGATCAAAGCAAGTGTCAATGTAATCAAATCCTCTAGAGGGAAAATGCATGATGTAACAATGGTAAGAAAGGTACTTAGAACTCTTTTTCCTATATATGTAATTAGAGTATTAGCTATTCTAGAGATGAGATGTGATCTAAACAATAACAAAACTTTGGATGCACTAGTAGGAAGGTTGAGAGCTTTTGTGTTGGATAACTATGACACTATGTTCCTAACTCCAAAAACATTGAATCTGCATTTGAGGCTAAGAGTTGACTTAAGAAGAAAGATGCAAAATCTAAAGGAAAATAATCTAAAAGTGAAGAGGAAGACACTTCTAATAGTAATCTTGAAGTCATTGAAGCTCTTCTTGCAAGAAAATTTCCTAGAGGAAAATGAAAGCACAAAGGTAAAATCCCTTTGATCTATTTTTTTTGTGAAGAAGTTAGTCAGATTACTCCAAAGTGTCCAAATAAAGAAGTCAAAGAAGAAAAAAGAGCATCAATTACAAAGGAAATAAATATTTTGAGTACAAATGTAAAGGTAAGAAATCATGTTTTATTGCTAAAGATTTTGATAGTAGTGATGAAGAAATGGTCTATATTGCTATAAAAGATTAATCAAATGAATCAGATGATAAGATGATACTCATCTCTCATGTTAGAAAAAATGATAAATTGATTATTGATAGTGTTTTTTCTTATCACATAACTAGTGAGAAACAAAGTTTGAACACATGGAACACTAAGATGGAGGAAATATTTGATTTGGAAATAATTAACCTTGTTGTATAAAAGGAAAAGGTTGTATCTCACTGATGAATGAACTTAGATGTGACAATGTTTATTGGGTTGAAGGATAGAAGCATAATCTATTGAGTGTGGAATAGTTGCATAACATTGGATTCAAGGTATAATTCATGAATGGGAAGGCCAAGTTGATAGATGCAAAAAGAAATCTTGCTAAGTCTGGTAATATAAAAAAAGTTAACTTATTCTACTTAGATCTAAGTGAAAGTTCATGTTTCATTGATCAAGTAGAAGAAAGCTAGTTATTGTAATACCCAAAAATTTACACATTTCCATCTTAACCAATTCTAGTCTATTTGATCAATCCTAAGTCTTATTTTTGCTATGCAATTTTGATTATCACAACTTGGCCTAAGTGTCAAATGTAGAAAATTCTAAAATTGCATTACTTATATTCTTTTTTTAATTCCTAAGTATTGACTCAAAATAGCTACATTAAACCTATTGATTAAGTTTAATTTAACTATAAGTGTTCATATTTTAATTACATTAAAACTACTTCTTTAGCTAATGTACAAAGGAATTAAATGTGTATTGAATTTAATAAGATAATGCCCTTATTTTAATTATTGAGTTTAATTATTCAATTAATTAAGATTATGCATTTATTAGGTCATATTTTATTTTATTAAATTAAACATTTTCTCCAAAATCTTCTCTTCAGTTTAGAAATGGGAATTCTAAGTGAAATAGAACTCAAAATGGAACTAAATTAGTTAACTCTTTCTCACACTCAGGTGAAACTTAGTTAACTCTCTATCACACTCAAATTTGAATCAATCAACTTCACCTACACAAGGATTTTTCCATTTTAACTGAGTCTCATCTCCAATCTTGATCATTCATTCCAATTGATCTTGACCATTGATCAATCCTAGGATTATATTTAAGGAGCCTTCAATTCCTCATTAAAAAAAGGTTGAATTGCATTTGTATCAAATTTATGCTAGAATATCTACTCATTTTTCTCATACATCCATATCTTAATTTCTTGCATTATGATATCATCTTAGTGTTAAAATGAATTCATTTACCATAGTATGCTCTTTTATTTCTTCATTTAATTACATTTCATATAGATTAATATTGCATTTTCATATATCTTTACAAAATCCTTCGTGCTAGAGGTGTGGTTGCTAGCTTCTCATTCTGAGAGCAATAGCAAAAACCATCTAGTTAGAAGGCAATAGGTCAATTTGCCAAATTATTTTAGATGAATGATTCAATGTTCACTCTGGGATGGTTTTGCACATAAGGACTATGTTGAAGTGTGGTTGATTAATAGGCCATAACTAATGCACACATTTCTGGTGCCCACCATGGAGCCGAGAAATCAAGTTTCTACCTCATTTATTCTATTGCTATTATCCATACAATTTTCTAGATTCTTGCATGAGAAATCTCATTTTTGTGCAAATAAACTAAGATCTCACCCATTTCATTGCACTTAGCATGCAAACAAGTATATAATTGCACAGTTTCTTGTGTGGTACATACCATTTTCTCATGGAGGCCTATGTAGGATTTTGCACAAAATTTTGAATCAACAAATGTAAATGCAATTTTTAGAATTTAATTGTATCATCATGTTGTGACTAACAAGTTGTTTCTAAAGCAATTTCATTTTTTATTTTTGATTTTGAACAACTTAATAGTTGTTTGCAGGATGCTCGTTGAAGACACCTTATCATAGACACTTGAAACAATACTTACCATTTGATTGTAGAATGTTTGTCAAAGATACACATTTCAAAGAAATCATTTCAAACACACTTAGACATTGTGATTTCTTTGATTTCTTTCATACATATAGCATAAATAGGGCTTGTGAACTTCATAGGGTACAAGATTGAGGAAGAGGAGAGTATGCTCTTTGCTACTTGGAATTGATGCCCAAGAGAATATCAAAAACCTAGATGCCTTTGAAAGATGGTACTTAAGGGAGGCAAGAAAGTTAGTGGTTCTCCTATATGACTATTTTCTATAAAGGGATGATGATTTCCTTTTAGGAAGTCAAAATCTTGACAAAAGACAACTCAAGATTGATTAACCTAATTCACTAATGAATATGTCTTGTGTGTTTGGACAAAGTGACAAGCTAGAGGAGTATGCTCTTCCCCCTTGAGGGAAATAAAAAACTTGGACCCTTAGATCTGAACAACCAATATAAGTCAACCTTTAAAGGGCCTGCTAGAGTGATCCAACCTCTAGGAATGACCCAAGTGAGCACATTCCTTTCACCCAAGATTCTAACTCACTATAATAAATAAGATTTGTAAAGCAAAGGACTCCAAAGCCATATTAATTTCTTCCTCTTGATTCTTGATATCACATATCAAGATGAGGCCCTATCTGTTGCATTGATAGACATCGACCCCAATTTTTCTAGTCAAGTGTGTTCACTTTTAGATGTTGTTGTGGGCTACTAGTCTTAACTTCACTTGTGAAGCTACTAGTGATTAGTATGAATGAAAGTCAAGTAAAAACCTCTAAGTTAGTTGCTACTCAATTCACCTCCAAAAGGGGGCATAATCTTTGTGCAAGGAGGGAAAAATCTTTGTGCTGGTTTAAATATTATATCTTCTACTCTACTCAAAAAATTGGACTATTCTGAAGAGTCTATTGGTCCCTGTTGCAAGATAACTATCAAAGTATATGAAGAAGTTGAGCATAAATCCTTGGGTCTTATTGTGTTGGCTCTCTAGGTTGGTCCTATAGAAAGGGTTGTCACTTGTCAAGTCCTTGACATTCCCTTAGCCTAAAATATTTTTCTAGGAAGACCATGGATACACAAGATGTGAGTCATGCTCTCAACTTATCATCAATGTGTCAAATTCCCATTTCATGGCTCTGAAGTCACCATACCTATAAGCACTAGCTATACCTATAACATGCTAATTTTTTTTGAAAGCTTTGTACCTACTAATAGGGTATCTACAAATCATCATGATGAAAAGCTTAAAAAAATCAACTAGTCCTTCAAGCTAAAAGAGACTATAATGGGTGAATATCACATAGAACTAGTTCTGTCTTTGACATCTCAACCTGAGTCTCTCTATCATTATTGGAGACCATTTGAAATGAAGAGACCTTTTGTGATAACACCTTAAAATAAATACAATGGTACCTTTGTCAAAGCTACTATACCTCTCAAAGAGGAAGATGAAAATATAGCCATTGTTGCATGGATATACAAAGAGGAAACTTGAGTTGACCTCAGACAATAGTCTCACAAGATTACTCCTAAAAAGGTATGCTCTAGGTCTAAAACTCATGAGATACTTTGGCTACAAGGGGAATGGTCCTATTGGATGTAATGAATATGATCTAGTTGATCCTATCAAAGCAATAGCTAAAAGGAATCAAGATACCTCTGGTCTAGGCTTCAAAAAGATTTCCTTCCATCTATAGATTAACAAATTTATACCAAAATTTGAGAGTTCATCTATACATCAATCACAATCTAGGTCAGATGACCATGAAGAAAATGTAGATGATGAGGATACCTATCCTTATCCAATTCCTAAAGATCTTGCTAAATTTTTTGTACAACCAAATGACTCTATACCACATGTCACCACTATGGATGGTGATAGTGATTCTTTTGATGACACTATTTATTCTCCCTATATCCAACAAGAATAAGGAGAATCCATTCATACTTTGGTTGTTGATCAACTTTGTAAAAATCTGGATGATGAAGGAGAATTTGTCCCTATCACTGTTCAGGAATTCTATAGTCTGTCTCCATGTAGCACAGACTCTCATGAGTATGAATTTGACTCTCTCTCAAAAGTAACTATAGAAAAAGACATAGATCAATTCCATGTCTACAAAAATCATCTCAAAGTAGGTGAATCGTCTAGGGTTAGGTTAGATGAGTCTCATACAACTAGTGTCCTCAAATCTTTAATTAATGATGTTAGTGCTCAAAGGAATTTGAACACACTTACAAATGAAGCTGCTCTAGTTTCAAATCGCTTGTCCATGCATTCAATGATCATACCATGAATTCAATTGAACCCACCACATCTCTTTCACTCACCTATCATGAGCTTATAGGTTGGAATTGCAATGAATCTAGTAAAGTCCCTACATTCTAGAATGACTACGCTCTTTCCTACTACTTAAACACTATCAAACAAATAACATCTTCTACTAGCAAACAAAACATCAACATGAATGAAGCTAACATCAAATATATCAATTACACAATCAAAATGAAAATAAATAAAAGATTTGATGGTGAAAACCACATCGTGGCAATATCAAAACCTAAAATAGTAAAAATAAAAGACATATCCAAGGGTGAAAACCTCTCTGAGGCACCTATGGATTAGATATTTGATGCACTTCCTAGTCATTATTAGGAAAGATCATTAGTGTTTATTGATCCATCATAGCCAAAAAACTTGGGAATAGAAGAACATCCTCACATGATTCATCTAGCATAGTCATTATCTCCAAAAGAAAAAGTGGAATTTATTACCTTCTTCCTTCCAAGTGAAAAGGATAAATTTTGCATGGACATACTCAAACATGTTGATCTCATAATACATCATTTATCTATTGCACAAAGAGTTAAACTTTTCAAACAAAAAATTAGGAAAATACATTCTCGTGTTGCATTACAAGTCAAAGATGAATTAGAAAAACTTCTATAAACTGGTTTCATTTGTGTTATTGATTACAGTGAATGGATATCCAACATTGTTCCAGTCTCCAAGTATGACAAATCTATCAAAGTTTGTACATATTTCTGAGATCTAAACTTAGCATGTCCAAAGGATGATTTTCCACTCCCTAACATTGATATGATAGTGGTCATAATGGAAGAATATGAAATGTACTCACTCATGGACAGATTTTTTGGTTATAGTTAGATCAAAATTGCACCAAAAGATTAGGAAAAGACTACTTTCACTTGTGCATGGAGAATTTTTTGTTGGAACATGATACCATTTGGTCTTTAAAATGTTGGTGCCATGTATTAGAGGGTAGTTACTATAATTTTTTATGACATGATGCTTAAAACAATGGAAGGTTATGCATATGATACTTTGGTTAAGAGCACAAAATGAAACACTCACCTTCAAGATTTGGGACCTATCTTGGATTGCATGGAGAAATTTATTCTGAGACGAAACGCAAAAAAAAATTGCATTTGGTGTAACATCAAGGAAACTACTTGGCTACAATGTGTTTACAGAAGGAATTGTGGTTGATCTAGAGAAAGTTCAAGAAATCATTGACATGCCTCCACTTCATAATATTAGTCAAATGAAAGGCTTACAAGGAAGACTTAAATCCATTTATAGACTCATATTAGAGTTGGTAGATAGATCAAAACCTTTTACTAGACACTTCCTAAAGGTGTCAAATACAACTAGAGCCAAGAACTTGATTAGAGTCTAACACAAATAAAGAAATACCTTGCTAATCCATCAATTTTGATGCCTCCTATCTATGGGAAGCCTCTTTTTCTATAAATTTTAGCAACAAAATCATCTCTTTGAATTTTTCTAGCTCAAGAAGACAATGATAACAAGGAAAGACCCATCTACTATCTAATTCACATGCTGATTTCTTATGAAATGGATTATAGCATCATTGAGAATGCTTTCTTTGAAATCATCTTTTCTTCCCAAAATTTGAGACACTACTTTCTCCCTCATACTATATGACTGGTTGCTAAAATTGATCCACTAAAGTACTTACTCAGCAAGGCAGCTCTAATAGAAAGGTTAGCTAAGTGGGTCATGATATTAAGTGAGTTTGACATTTAGTATGTTGAATGAAATGCTATCAAAGGACAAGTAATTTTTGATCAATTAGTAGAAGCACCAATGCAAAGTCTTCTCTTGCTAAATGTTGAGTTCCCAAATGAATCAATTCTAATGCTCACACACCAAACTTGGGTGATGTTCTTTGATGGTTCCTTCACACAACAAAGATCTAGAGCTGGGCTCTTATTCATAACACCATAGAGGTATTCACTGCTTAATGTGTACAAGATTATATTTCCTTATAAAAATAATATTACAGAATATGAAGCTCTAATTAATGGCATGAAGATCATAGTTGAATGGAGAGTGGATGAGTTAAACATCTTTGGTGATTCATAGCTCATAATCAACAAGATCAATGATGTATATTAGAAAAAGAATGAGAAATTGATCCCTTATAAATGCATGGTGGATGACATGAATAAATAATTTTCTCATATCACTTTTCAAAAAACTCCTTGGGCAGACAACAAAGTAGTTGATGCCATGGCTACTCTTACTTCCTTGTTATAGATGCTAGAAAATGATCTTCGACATGAATTCCTAGTGGAAATGTTACTCTACCCTACCTATGACTCTCCAAAATCTTGAATGATCTATTCTATTGTAGGAATGTTCTTACTTGCATGACTAAACAATTTTTAATGGTCTAACCTAGAATGAAAATTGTCACCTTATCCACACCACTTCATAGTATGTTATTATTGCTGATGACTTGTTTAGGAGAGGTCTTGATAGAATACTTCTTAGGTGTCTAGAACCCAACAAGTCCAAATATGCATTAATTGACATACACAAAGGAATTTGTAGATCTCACTCTAATGATTTAACACTAGCTCATAAACATATAAGAGCTAGTTACTATTGGCCAAATATAGAACATGAAGCAATCAAATATGCCAAGTCTTACAAACAATGCTAGCTCCATGGAAATCTAATTCCATCTATCACACTAAGGCCATTCCAACAATGGTCCTTTGATCTTGTGGGTCAGATTCACCCATCCTATTCAAATGGACACAAGTTCATCATTATACCTATAGACTACTTCACTATGTGGGTAAGGTAGTCCCTCTCTCTATAGAAAATGGAAAAACTATAGCTCTGTTCATTATGAATAACATCATATGAAGCTATGGTGTACTTTCCTCCATTATTACATACAATGGAAGATAGTTTAAAAACAAGCACCTTAAGGAGTTATCCAAAAAGTTCATAATCATGAAACATTGGACCTCTATTTATTAACCCTAGGGTAATGGTCAAGTAGAGGCATCTAACAAGGAAATCCTTAAGATCTTGCACTGCATAATTAACAAATCTAGATGGGATTGGCACCTTCAGATTAATCCATCTTTATGGGCTTATAGAACAAGTATCAAAAATTCAACATGTACAATGCCCTTTTCTTTAGTATATGGAGTGGATGTTGTGCTTCCCATTGAGGTTGAGATTCCTACATTGAAAATCTCTATGAAGGGCCTCATTATTAATGATGACTACAGAATATATCAACTTTAAGAACTAGAATTATTAGATGAATGTTGGCAAGCTACATGTGATCATCTTTAGGCTTGTCAATAGTGTATGTCTAGAAGCTATAATAAGAAAGTTAAGTCACATGACTTCCAACTGGGTGATCTTGCTTTGAGAGAAAACCCTAAGAATCAACAATAACAAGTACAGAAAGGTAAGATCAAACCCAATTGACTTGGTCCCTATATAGTCACTGTAGTTTTCAGATCTAGTACTTACCAACTTTCAACAACTAAGGGAGAGGTGCTCAAGTAGCCCATCAATCCTCTCCATCTGAAGCAGTTTTACAACTGATCTAGTTTTAGAAGCTCTTTATATATACTTAAATGTCCTGAAAAAATTCTAAAATGTGCAAAAAGTCTTGAAAAATATATTATCTTTGTGAAAACCTAGAAATAGGTGCCTTGGTAATACCAAAAGCATTTGAAAATTTCAAAAATACAAAAAAAAAATTGAAAAATACAAAATTACAAAAAAAATTGAAAAACAAAAAAGTGCCATTGATTGAATCCTAGAAAAATAGGCATCATGGTAGAAAAAATAGAATCTCTACAAAGAAGGTGAAAAACTGGTAAATAGGCACCTCTTGTTCCAAAAACTACATCTCATAATGCATCCTTTGGCTCTTGTACAGTTGCTTTCCTACTTTGGTTTTCTTCTTTCACTTAGGTATACATGGATTGAATCTTGTTATAACTTGAGGGTAACACCTTACAATTTCATAGGAATCTCTTTCACAAGAGTCACCAGTTGTTCTAACTACATCTGCCTACTATTGCTAGTGTCACTTTGAGATTCCTCTCATAGAAAATCTCTTTCATGATATCACTAGTTGTTCTAACTATGTTTGCCTACTTTTGCTAGTGTGACTTTGAGATTCCTCTCACAAAAAATCTATTTCACAATAATCACTAGTTGTCCTAACTGCATCTACCTACTATAATTAGTGTCACTTTGAGATTCCTCTCATGGAAAATCTCTTTCATGATAGTAACTATTTTTCCTAGCTATGTCTTCCTACTATTGCTCATGTCACTTTTGAGATTCCTCTTAGGGAATATCTCTCTCATGTTAGTCACTAGTTGTTCTAACTCTGTCTATCTATTGTCGCTCAATTCCTACTAAAGGTTCTTCTTACTAAAGATTCCTTTTTGACTTCAGTCACTAGTTGTTATAACTATGTCTATCTACTATTGTAACCCTATTGAAGAGATTTCTTTCATATATGTTCTAAACATTTACATTTGACATTAATCCTATGACACCAAAATGTTAAACTAGAACAATGCACTTTTTTGGAATATGCTAAGCTTTTCTTTGTTTTATTTTGTTTCATGTTATCATGTCTCTTTGAGAAACTCAATGATCTCATGTTTGACTAAACAAGTGAAGACTGGGGACATGATCTTTTCTTTGTTTTTGGTTTTTTGGTTTAGTCCCAATGATTTGAAGCATCCTTATAAAGGAGGTGTTCACTATAAGAGCCTCCATCTCATACTCGATGGTTGTGTGTACCTCGAATCCTTTCGTATGGACTCTTCATTGAGGTTGGTTCTTTTCCTTGCTTGTTGGAGTGTACTCTTTATGCTATAGTAAATACTGATACTCATCTTGTTAAGTGAATGTATGGGTCACTGTGAGTATACCAAGCACACTTATGTCTCAAGTTACAAATGCAAGGGTCATTGCAGATACAATACTTACTGATTACTTAGAATAAGAAGGATCTCTCATGTGTCTAGTGTGTCTATATGCAAGAAACATTCTAGTCATCCTAGTGTTTATGTTGTAATGCTTATGTTCGCTTGCTATGTCAAAAGGGACAAATTTTATGGTCATTCTAGCTTTTTGTGCCTCAAATTCTTACCTTTAATCCTGATAAAACTAGAACATGTGTCATATTCATATTTCTTTGATTGCAATATTAGTAGAAATTGTATGACATGTAGGATCTCACTACATTGCTCAGTGATGATAATTGTCAAAGCTTGGTAACTAGACCTAAGGTTGCCTCTAAAATAGGTTTACATCTAGCATAAGGTTGCATTGCATAAGCACATGGTTTGATCACTGACTTACTTGCATCCTTTGTAATGAGGGATTGTTGGCTTCTTCAAAGTATCATGCCTCTTCATGGATACACAAGCATTTGGTTCTTTGGATTGTCCTCTCAAACTTTATGGGATACCTATCACTATCAAAAAAATGGAACAATGCATGAGATGTTAGTACATTGACATTTTGCATTTCATACATAATTCCATAAATTATCTCCTCTACACTACATTCATACATCACAATCAAATTTGCATTCATAATCATACTATAAACATCTCATGTGTGAAAAACTAAAAAGATAGAAAGATGGCATGTGCAAATGGTACTCAAAAAAAAAAAATATCATATATATATCAAGACATTAGTGTACATCAATACAAAATGGATGCTACTCAAGCACTGTCAATCTAAAAAATGGTACAAAATGGCACTGAAACACTAATCACTACATAGCCAGAGAAAAATCATAGAAAAATGATCTAACTCTCTCCTTCCCCCTTAACATGGGCTAGAGGAGGAGGAGGAGGAGGAGGCATGTTTGGTCTCACTAGAGGCCATGCACCTCTTTACTCTCATGCATATTGTGAAAATATGGGCACTTGCTCTATCTCATCTGGCATGATTTCCACATACACTACAAAATAGTATGTTGCTCTAGCTGATTGCAATTTTATCTTGTCCTTCTATTGCTCTGATCTTTGTGCCTCTCGCTCTAGCTACTCTCATAACTCACAAATCTCATGATCTTGCTCCATGATCTAAGTGTGTTGCACCACAACCTATATATGAACCTCACCTAGCTTCCACTAGGCTACCCACACTTTATCTCTAGCTCTCCTTAGGGCCTCCTAGGTCTATATCTCTACCCTAGGCTCCTATAGTAGGCTAATCCTACATCTCCTCATCACCCTCAACCTACTTAGATAGCTACTTAGCTAGCCACTTTTCCTTTGTCCATGGCCTCTAGGTGTCTCCCCCAATAGTTCCTAAGTAACCCATCTTGCCTCTAGGATGTCACTGCCCTTCACAACTACCACTAGCACCTAGGTCTACTCCCATCTACTAAGGAGGAATAGGTACCTGTCATGTCCTATGTCTCACTCTCTCTTTGTTAGGCTATTATAGTGGTGCCTATACTAGGTGAATAGGTCTAGCCATCCTTATTGAGTCTATGAACAATGGAAAGAGATGAATGGAAAAATAGGCCTAATATGAGGGAGTCATCCCCCCATCTACTACTACTGCTAGGTAATCCCACTGTGTTGCAACTAAGTTGTGTACATCAATCATTAATTGGCCAAGGTCTAACATTAGGGACCACCCATAGTCCAAATTTGTCACTAGTTACGTATATGAATAGTACTCATGTGCTATATCCTAATGTAAACCATATTTTCACCACATGCAAGGCAATGGGAATCACTTTACAATCTACATAGAGTGACCTAATAGTTGTCGATAAGTGAACATGTGTCCCAGTTCTTGGGGTGCATCATCCCAAACCTTTGTCTCTCTCTACGATTGCCATACTACTACTACTAGGTCGTCTAGTCAATCTCTCCACTACTTAGTCTTCCCTAGAGCTGCTTGGGTCAACTGGCCTCTATACCTACATATGTAGGGATCCATGGGTTGTTTCTCATTTGTAAAAATGGGTTTGGCAACTAGCAAATGCTCCCATGCCCATACCTAAAGAAAATAGACCCCAGTGGCCATTCTCTTCCTCTCATGATAGACTATCTCATGCATCTCATGGAATATGTGGGTGAGCATGTACTTACCCCACCCATATCTCTCAGGTGTCTCTAGCATCATCTGTAACATCTGGCTCCATCCACACTCTAACCCATGCTACCCTCTATTTGGCATCTAGAAGCAGCTGATAAAAATGCCCAAAACTGCTAGTAATCTATGAGTAGGCCCGTATGTATGTACTAGCTCATCCCATGTGATGGCTCTGCCCATGATCAACTCCTCCTAAAAAATAGCTCTCAATGCCTCTATACCTATCTATAGTATTGTATCATACATGACCTATGGCCCACAGAATGGGATACGCAATATCCTAACAGATATCCTTGGATTTGATAGTCATCTCTCTCTAAGGCAGATGGAAGGTGTTCATCTCTGAATAGAAATGCTCCACCAATATAGTCAAAAGGTTGTGAGTCACTAGCAAAGCTAGGATCCAATAAAGATATGACAATCTGAGTGCATCAATGTGTGCCATATCGGCATCATCTAACTATGATAATTATTCTCTATAAGGTAGGTAATGTGATCTAAATCCAACTTTAGGAAAGGTAACCTATAGGCATGAAAACTACAAACACATAATCAGTCTCAGATAGCCATAAAAGATAATAGAAAATTTAAGACATCAATGACAAACCATATTTTCAAACATTAAATTGCACTTTACTCAAAAATTCTATGCAAACATTCATGTTCTCATGCAATATTGCTTATCTTCGTAGGAGATCACACTTTATCACATGAAAAGAAACAAAACTATTGAAAAAATCACTTTTTTTAGGGCTTCTTGGGTGAAAATGGGCATCTTCCATGCAAGAAAACCCATAGAGCCATGCAAAGAAGCACTTTCTTGGTACTTCTTCACATGAAAGATGATTAGGATCATGTGAGAAGAGACATCCTCATGCAAAAAACATTGTAGCAACTTCAAAAACATCTTAAAAGTGACCTAAAATACCTCAAAATGCATGCAATTTCAAATGTAAAGTAGGATCATCGATGGCTCACCGAATGTCCATACTCCATCGACTAGCTGTATCATTGAAAACACTCAAATTGATGTGAATGTATGGGGACCACCATCTTTCTCCTTAGAGCTCTCTTCTCCACAAAAGACAAAAGAACAAATGAATTAAAAATGACCCTTTGGGCCCTTATATAGCTGTTGACCTAATTTTTCAAAGTGCTCCGGTTGGTGTGAAAATCACCCCCTAGAGAATTTGGCTTCTCTAAACTCAATTTTAAGATCAAATTCAAAATATGACACACTTTAATAGCTCAAAATTACATTTTAAAATTTTGGGGCTGATGCAATCAAATGCTTGTACAGCTCATTTTTTTGATACTTTATGCATCTTGAAATCTTTTCAAATCACAATTTCCTCAAAAATCTTAAAATTTCTAGAAAGAGTCAACTCAAGTCAACTTTGGACAACTTTGGTCAAACTTGGTCTTTTGGATCTCAAAATTGCTCTGAATTGACTCCAAATTTTCTATAGATTCTTTTGATCTCTTCTACATTCTTTTGAATCTCTGATTTCTTCAGTATCTCTCAATCTACTACTCTACTTTAGTGTACTAGTGTGTCATCTTTCAATTTTTCTCCTGAGGGGGTAGGACAATTACATCATTGAATTTTTCAAAATAGGATTCAAGTCAATCTAAATCTTATGCCATCATTGCTCGAGGCATCTCATAACTCAGGGAATCTTGTTCCCCTCTATCTAGCATCTATTTCATATATCTTATCTTTTGATCACTAGATCAATCTTATAGTAGTTCTTATCAGAGTTCAATGGATAGGTTTTGGGACAATCTAAACCCTAACTCTTGAGGATCAAGCCTCATTCATAGGATGATTCTATGACTCATGATTGTATATTGTTATCTCCTATGGACTAGTATTTAGGTGTTCTATGTAGACTCTAAGGGGTTAAGCTCCATTCTAGAGATAATTTTGAATTCTTGCTAAGGATTAAGCTTCATTCTAGAGATATTACTAACTCTTGCTACAAATTAAGCCTCATTCTAGGGATAATTTTAAGCTCTTTCTTTCAATCACTATTCAATGGATAGGTATCAGGATAGTCTAATCCTTGACTCATAAGAATTGAGCCTCATTCTAGGGATAATTCTATGAATCTTGATTAATCTTGTCATCTTCTAATAGACAAGTATCAAGATAGTCTAAACCCTAACTCTTGAGAATCAAGTCTCATTCTAAGAACAATTATAAGAAAGTTTGAAAATCTTTTCTATATCAACTCTAGTATCTAGGTGTTCTATCTAGATCCCCTAAGGTTAAGCTTTATTCTAGAGATAACCTTAAAAATCTTATCAACTCTATTATCTAGGTATTCTATCTAGATCCCCTAAGGTTAAGTGTGAGGCCTCGCCCCCGACCCATCGTAGCATAGTGATACATTACTCTTATTTTGTTATCCGCGACTCGAGATGTCAAGACAGTATCTGATGCTTAGAACATATTTTATTATTTCATGTTGTGTGATGTTATTTTCAGATATATTTGATGATTGTCATTTAATGTTCATGTATATGTATGTTGACGAAATCAGTAGATGTAGGATTGAGACGTGATTTAAGATATTTCAAATGGTTAAGAATTATATAGGATGAAGAAACTCTTATTTGATGTATGTTTTAATTTATGAAAATTTTTGATACATGTACGTTTATATATGTGTGATTTTCAGGACTACTGATGTGTGCAATGAGTGTGGAGATATTTAGCCGAGAAACCCTATGGAGGAACAAAACTGATCTCCATGTGCTAAAATTTGGAAACCCTATTGTTCGCAATTATGTTCTTTAAGTGTCGCTTGATACTCATAAAATTTTATGTGCTTTGGAATACTGGTTAGGGTTAATTTTTAACCTTTGGTTTCAAGTTAGTGTCAATTTTCTATTAGATTCTTAATGAGGGTTAGTCATCCCTAATTCGATTTAGGGCTAGATTTGCTAGTTAGAGTTGTTAGATGGACCTATTTTATTTCTAGATTTTTATTTTGACTCTAACCTCTTCCCTAAGGCTTTAAAACATGTTTCTATTCTAACCTAAGGGTATGGGTATGGGTTAGGGGTCTTTTCCAACCCCTAAGACCCTAGCTTTGACTTTTGAGGGCACTCAAAAAGTCCCTTTTTGCCTTTGTGCGAAAATTGCAAGTGGTTGTCATGAGTTGTCTTACCCCACCTCCTTTTAGGGTTTAACCAAGGTGTAGGTTGAGTTAGGAGTTCTAGTGTGGCTAGTGGGTGGAAATAGTTATTGCTCCTTTTGGGTGGTTGAGTTGGAGGCTTATTTAGAGGCCTTCCTTGGTCTAGTGTTTTGGTTACCCAATCTCTACATTTAGAGAAGACTTCTTGAAGCTTGAAGGAAGGAGGGATACTCTACTCAAAATTTGTTCATTGCCATTACCTCTTTGAGAAGGTAGGAAACTCCCATCTCCCTTATTCAGTTTTTATGTTTTGTTTCATGTTCTTGTTACCTTGTTGTTGTTTTACTGTTGTATGGTTGTGGGTATGTTGGGAAGTTTTGTAAACCATGTCTTTTTGGTTGTTTTCCTTTCTTGTTTATGTTTGAAATTTTGAGTTTTCCTTGCATGGGTGTTTTGGTATTACTCACCCTAGTAGAGGGCAGAAGTGACCAATTTTGGGAGAGGTCTGTTTAGTTGGACTCCAACCTATGTAGAGTCTCTTCTTAGGATGAGAAGAGGGATAAAGGGTAGGGTGTTATGGGCCCCTACCCGTCAGCACAAACCTGGTATGAGTATGGCAAGTTTAAATGGAAGAACGGAAGTTCTTGGTTATTGGCCCCGATTGGGCATCTGAATTGGTGTTGTGTTTGACTTCTCCAGTTGGAAGAATCCACCTCTCCCTAGTCTTGATTCATTGTGAATCTTAATGTGTAAACCATGCGTGATTATGCATGCTTGATGTTCTTTGATTTAGCTTGGTTGTCACCCGATCTGTTATTGTTTTCCTCCATGGTTCTTGAAATGAGATTCAGAAAATATAACAAACTCCTTGATTTGATCATGAAGAAAATTTCATAAAGTTGTTGAAATTTGGGATTGAGATCCTACTGTAAATTTTTATTTTAAACCTTATTGCATATGGCAACGAAGCTGGGTTTTCTTCCTGATTCTTTCCCGGCTGAGCCTTGAATCAAGTTGATAATAAGATAAGTGATTGAGTAAATTTACTTCTCTTAAAATTTTCATATTCTATGTTGTCATATGAATGTGTATCATAGATAGGATGCAACAATGATGTTCAAATTATGTATGATTAAATTTGTGATGTATGGTGATGCCTCTATTCATATGGACGGTAGTGAGAAATATTACTAATTCATGTAAATGTATGATGCCTTTATCAAGCGTGAAATGATTTAGTTCATGGTTGATTGTGTTGAAAATAAATTTGCAAGAACATGTGGGAAGAATTATGTCAAGATATCCAAGCTACAATTGAAAACATGATAGAGAAATAACTTTGTGTATTTTGATACTCCTTTCTAAAGGAATGGAGCATTATCATTTTGATCTCTCTCTTATTGTCTCAAATGCCTTATGACTAGTTTAGTCATTATGTTGATCCATCAGTTTTATTAGATAGTTAAATGGAAACGTAGATGGTTATTTCATGTAATGTGGTTTCATTGAAATGCATGGCCATTTGAGGATTCATGGAAATAACGAATTAGAAATTCATAAGAAAGTGCATACACCTATTGTGGTAATATTATTGCAAAAGAAAAATATACATTGAGTTTCAAGAGAGAGTAGGCAAATTATCCAATAATCCACCTACAAGATGCTGGAGTTTGTATGAGAGAAGGTGAAAATCTTTGGTTTGCAACAGAGAATATTCTAAGAATCTATTAGTGTTTAAAATTAGGAGTAAAACCATATATATATATATATAAAGGATATCTAATACAATGCATAAGTTAATTAACCTTTATAACTTTAATATTCTTATACCCTTTCTTACCATAAAAAATTTATGTCTTTAATGCCCAACTTTTCCTCCTTGGGCGTCAACCTTAGAAATGTATATTTTAAAAAGGGTTTCTTTGAAAGAGTGGATTGCAAGTATTGGGTCATCATTTGGGATGACATCATTCTGACCTTGTCCCATCCCTCCTCCTCATCTCGTGGTAATGGGCGCAGGTGTTTGGGAAAGCATTTAATTTCATTTGGTAGCGCTAGCAAGCAGACCCTGGCTTATGTCCCACCTTGAGCCCTGAGTTCCGCTGACCTCCCACTTGGGCCAGACTCAAGCCTGGGACAGTACGTGCCAAGTCAGACTCGGGCAGCACGCGGCCTGGAGATGTGAGGGCCCGTGGGGTGAGGCAGGCCTAGGAGTAGGGTAGGCTTAGGGGGTTGGTAGATTTAGTAGGTGTGTTGGGAGGGGGCTTAGAATAGGGGGCTTAGAATAGGTAGATCCCATTTAAGTTTTATTTTAGTGTGTAATTAGTATGTGAGTTAGTTTAGTAATTTTGTTAAGTTTTGTTTATTTAATGCTATTAGATATGTTAGAGTTGTACTTTAGTTGTAGTTAGATTAGGATATAGTGTTAGGTTAGTCTTAAACTTTAAGTTTAGTCTTAGATTAGCTAGTTATTTAAGTTTTTTTTATCCTTAGTTTCTTTATTATATTATTACTTTATATATATATACCTAGTTAGTTTAAAATGAATTTAAAATTGTTAAAGAATAATTAGTTAAATAAATAAAGGTTAAGGTTATCTTATTTTTGATTAAGGACGTTGGTTGTAATTGTTAATATTTCTTTTGTACTCAGTTATGCTTAAATTCTAATTTGCTAGTTTTAATGTAAATGTACTCCAATTGTTTAACCGTTAAGTAGATTAAAATTATTGATTAATTGGCAATTTAAATAAGTCTGAAGGTTTGATTGATTTGATATTGCGAGTAATTTGAAATCTCATATTCATGTACACTGTTATGTAAGTAAAAATTGATTGCATATCATTGGAAATTAATGTAAATGTTAAAACCAATAGAACATGTTGGATTGTTTCCTTTATCCTTTGGTCAAAGTTAAGTGTAACTTACATCTCTAATATCTTTTGATAGGTTTAATTTTTAAGGGCATAACTCAAGATTGATACCAATCTAGTAACAAAAGTTTTAGAATCTTAACAATATAATCGCTCTCATGTTTATAACCTTAAGACGTAAAGTAAAGAACCTATACTAAAACTATTATCAATCATTTCAATCCTAGGGCATGTTTAATTGTTAATTCAAAAAAAAAAATTGTGTGTGTGTTTTTGCCTTCAAGTTTTGGGCATGACATTAAGTTTCATTTTGGAGATAACCTTAAAAAGCTTATCAACACTGGTATCTAGGTGTTCTATCTAGATACCCTAAGGCTAACCTTCATTCTAGAGATAACCTTTAAAACCTTATCAATTGGTCTCTGTATTATCAATCTCAAAACCAATCTTATTTCTTGATCTATGCTTCATACATCAGATTTCTTTAAATCAAATGTGCTACTCGCACATTCATTTAAAGAGGGGTAAATGTGATACCCCAAAATTGGCACATTGCCATGTTAACTAATTCTGGTCTATTTGATCAATCCTAAGTTCTATTATAGTAGGCAATTCTAATTATCACTACTTGACCTAAGTGTCAGATGCAGAAAACCTTGATTTTGCATTAATTATATTCTTTATTTAATTCGTAAGTATTGACTCAAATTAGCTACATTAAACCTATTGATTAAGTTTAATTTAATTATAAGTGTTCATACTTTAATTAAGTTAAAACTACTTCTTTAGCTAATGTTCAAATGAATTAAATGTGTATTTAATTAAATAAGATAATGTCCTTATTTTAATTATTGAGTTTAATTATTCAATTAATTAAGATTATGAATTTATGAGGTCATGTCTATTTTATTAAATTAAATATCTTCTCCAAAATCTTCTCTTTAGTTCAAAAATGGGAATTATGAGTAAACTAGAACTCAAAATGGAATTAACATAGTTAACTCTTTTTCACACTTAGGTGAAACTCAATTAACTCTCCATCACACTCATATTTGAATTAGTCATCTTAACCTACACAAGGAATTTTCCATTTTAACTGAGTCTCATCTCCAATCTTGACTGTTCATTCTAATTGATCTCAATCATCAATCAATCTTGGGATTCTATTTAAGGAACCTTCAATTCCTCATTAAAAAATGGTTGAATTGCATTTGTATCAAATTTATATTGGAATATCTACACATTTTTATCATACATCCATAGCTTTAATTTCTTGCATTATAATATCATCTTAGTGTTAAAATGCATTCATTTATCATAGTATGCTCTTTTATTTCTTAGCTTGATTGCATTTAGGTTAGATTAATATTGCATTTTCATATAGCTTTACAAAATCCTTCCTACTAGAGGTTTTGTTGCTAGCTTCTCATTCTAGGAAAAATAAAAAAATCCATCTAGTTAGAAGGAAATAGGTCCATTTTCCAAATTTTTTCGAATGAATGATTCAATGTTCACTCTAGGATGGTTTTGCATGTAAGGATTGTGTTGAAGTGTGGTTAATTAATAGGCCATAATTAACACATATACTTGTAGCATAAGAGGTTGTGTCATGTGAATTTTGATAACTTGATCAAGATAATAAAGAACAAGAGAGTGAGAGGTATTCCTAGGTTTAAGAAACCTGATATAGGCTTATGCAAAAATTGTCAAATTGGAAAGATGGGAAAGAAAAGTTTTAGAAGAAAGAATTATCATTCAGAAAAATTCTTGGAGATAGTTGATACAAACCTTTGTGGACCTATTAGAACAGAGAGCTATAGTGGAGATAACTATTCTAGAATGATGATTATAATTTATTTGAAGAATAAATCTAAAGCTTTTCAAAAGTTCAAATGGTATATGGATAGAGTTGAAAAAGAAACTAGAAAGAAATTGAAATGTTTAAGGTTAGACAAAGGAGGTGAATTCATTTCTAATGAATTCAATTGATTATGCATTGAAAGAGGAATCAATAGACAAGTATTAGTGCCTTGTATACCTCAATAGAATGATATAGAAGAATGTTGCAGTCAAATACTGGAAGGAAGCAATCAGTACTGTAGTTCATACCTTGAACAAAGTTTAGTTGAAGAAAGACTCAAATTAGACTCCCTATGAACTATGGTATGGTTATAGAATAAATGTAAGTTACTTGAAAGTATTTGGTAGTAAATGTTATATCTTGAAGGAATCTAGGAAAGGTAAATTTGATGTCAAAAGTGAAAAAGGCATATTCCTAGGATACTCCTATAGAAGTAAAGCATACAAATGTTTGAATCTAACTACTTGTAAGATCATAGGAAGTGCACATGTGAAGATTGATGAGTTTGTAGAAAAGAGTGAAAGAGAGAGAAGCAAAGAACTTGAAGACTACATAAAGTTATTTTACTATGAACTTGATACAATTCCTAATCTAATTGGAAGTCATCAAACTTCACCTCTTGAATCTCTCAAATCTCCAAAAGCACCTAAGTTGTAGCTAGTGCAACCCAAGTTAGGATTTGAAGGACATGAGTCATAGGTAGTGGGGCTCAAGCATGATGTAGAAGATCATGGCAAGGCAAGTTAAACAATCTCCAAAGCCAAAATACCTATGCTAGAAAGATATGTTAGAAGGCACCATGCACCTAAGAAAATAATTGGAGAAAAATCTGATGTTACTATGATAAGAAACAAGTTGAAAGGTACATGTTTGCATACTAAATTTGAGCCTAGAATTGTTAAAGATGCTTTGGAATCTAAATGTTAGATTAAAGCTATGAATGAAGAGATTGAGTAGATACAAAGGAAAAAAACTTGGACTGTTGTTCCTAGACCCAAGGATAAGAATGTAATTAGCACTAAATGGGTATTCACAAATAAGTTGAATGAATATGTAGAAGTTTCAAGTAACAAAGAAATTTTAATATGAAAAGGTTTTTATCAAGAGGAAGGTATTGATTATGGTGAACCTTTTTCTACTATTTTAAGATTAGAAGGTGTTAGGACTCTACTTGCTTATGTTTGGCATAAAGGTTTTAAATTTTATCAAATGAATTTGAAATCTACATTCTTCAATGGAATTCTAGAAGAGAAAGTGTATATAGAGAAATAATAAGGTTTTGTAGATCCTAGAAAAAAGGATATGGTTTGTAAGCTACATAAATAATTTTATGGTCTCAAACAAGCTCCTAGATCTTGGTATGCAAGATTACACAATTATTTGATAAAGATTGGTTTTCAAAGGACAAATGATAATAATAGCCTATACATCAAAGAAGGTCTAGACAAGAAGATTGTGTTGGTAGAAATATTTGTAAATGACACATTTTTCACTAGAAATGACGACTTTTGTAAATCCTTTTTAGAAGAAATGAGCAAGGAATTTGAGATTTCAATGCTTGGAGAGATCAAATTCTTTTTTGGCTTGTAGATTCAAGAGAAGAAAGATTGCATCTACATTACTCAATCAAAATATTTCAAGGAAACACTAAAGAAATTTGAAATGGAAGATTCAACAGTAGTTGGAATATCTATGTTTGTTGGATATGAGCTTTCGAAAAATGATGAGTCTAAGGGGGTAGATCAGACAACATATAGATCCATGATTGGAAAACTTCAATATGTAGTGTATACAAGGCCTAATATTGCTCTTGTAGTTGGTATGGTAGCAAGATTTTTAGCTAATCCTAAAGAAAATCATACAATGAAAATAAAAAGAATCATGAGAGATCTGACAGGTACTGAAGATTATGGATTATGGTACAAGAAAGGAGGAAACTTTAAATTGAAATCCTTCATTGATGTTGATTATGTATGAAACATTGATGACAAAAAAAGAACAAGTGGTGGATCATTCTTTCTTGGAAAGAGACTAGTGTCTTGGATGAGTAAGAAGAAGAACTACATCTCTCAATTTACATCAGAGGTAGAATATGTTGTTCTAGTAGCCAATTGTTCAAATATTTTTTGGTTCAAGCAACTATTGATAGGTATGATAGTAGAGATCAAGGATCTAGTGGTTATCTTTTGTGATAACACTAGTGTAATCAATATATAAAAGAATCATATGATACATACTGAGACTAAGAAAATTGCAATTTAAAATATCATTTTATGAGAAAATTGGTGCAAGAGAAAGAGGTGAGGTTAGAATATGTGAATACAAAAGAGAAAATTGTAGACATATTTACCAATCGATTACCTAAGGATGCATTATTGTATCAAAGAGGCAAGCTTAGACATTCCACTATCTAAAGCTCACTAAATGAAGTTTAGTGATGCATCAACCCAAACATCTTGAAGATCATTTAAGTCGATGCAACCATAAAGGGTAGATTGCATATGAATCAATATATGAGGTACATTGAAGTTCACTGGATATAGTCTTTGGCATAGGATGTCAAATGTGGAGAGTTTTTCTCATATAACAAAATTTTTCTCAAGTCAAAAAATTTTCTATCATATCACAAAAAAGGGAGAACATGTGAAGATGGAAGAACTTGGCTAGAAATATTGAGAGCTAATATTAAAGAAAGAGAGTTTACTACCAGATGGAGTTGAACATAGAGTAATTAAAGAGTTTTTTGTTAGAGGAAGAGATTGATGTAAGATGGAGCTCACACTGATAGAGGGAGTTCTCATGGATGAGAATAAAAATAAAATTAAGGATATTATCCTTACTTTATTTTGTTCTAAAATTTCATTGTATTATGACATGTTGTGTTTCCATTAATGCCAAAGAGGGAGATTGTTGAAAAAAATTGGTCAATCATATATTGTCTTTGATGTTAAACCAAAATGTCATCTTTAGAAGTCAGTGTTTGTTGAGCTCACTCAGGTGATAAAAATAGTTTCCTTTGTCTACTGAGCATTCTAGTGTCTATCGAGTTTAGAAGATAGTGTCAACCAAGTTCACTCAGGCATTGAAGAGAAGTTCATTGAAGTTGAGTGTTAACCAAGCTCACTTAGCTAATTGAGGAAATTTGGATGGAAATAGTGTTAACCGATCTCAGTTAGTTACCAAAGAAAGTTTCATAGTTGAAGTGTTAACCGAGTTCACTTAGTTAACATAGGATAATCAATTTGGAGTTAGTGACTACCAAGTTGGGTTGGATAATAAAGGATTTTCATGTTTTCAAATATTGAGTTTAATTGATTTTTTTTTTTGTTCTATTAGCATGAATGTTGATGGTACTGCATTAGGGGAGTATCCTAAACATTGGAGAGTATAGGCATGTTGCATTCATGACTATGTTTTTCATTGATGTCAACATAGTATGAATTTTGTACAGACTTGGAGATTAGTAGTAATAGATCAAGTATTGGTACAGATAATAGTTTGATTATTTTATGATGCTTAGTTGAGGACATGTTCCAGACTATGTCCTAATGATGTGGTTAAGTGTGTAAAGTCTAATTCAATGGCATACAAAAGTTGTGCCTAATTTATAGAGAGCAATTTAGAGATAGAGTATTGGGAAAGCAGTTCATCATGTTTGATTGCTATCTTACATCTAAAATGAAATAAATAGTTGTACAATAAAATAATGACTTTTGATAATTGTATGGTCATGTCAGCAAGTGCGCAACTCTTGATGTCACACATGTGAATTTTTTCATACACTGTGAGTCGACAGTGCTATTATAATTGTAATTAATTAATCATCTTATAATAATTAATTCCAAAAGCACCAAGGAAAACTCAAGGAATTATTATGAAGATATGGTATAAAATAAAGATGTTTTCCTTGATTGTAATGTGTTGAAGTGTGGGTGTAGTCATTGTGAAGAAGTGTGGAGTGTGAAAAAGAGCAGAGCATTTGGAGAATGTGAGCAAGTGATCCAAGGGATTATTGGATGTAGATTATTAGATCTAATTACTATATTCAAGGGAGAAAATTTTGATTTACAAGACAAAATTAGAGGTTCAAGGAAGTATACTTTAGATCTATTATTCTACAATGAATAATATGGAGATCATTTGGATAGGGTTCACTACTTAATCTTGAAATTATTTGGGTAGTGGGTCCAACTACCTTACACAACTCCTAACAGGATTGTAATCTCCTAACAAGAATTCAAAGTCTCCTAACAAGGACTCATGTATATTGAATGTATTCATAGACTCCTAATATGGTCTATTCTCTAACAAGGAACATTTATATTAGTACATCATATTGTGGGTACCAACCCCACTAGGGTTTTTTGTTTGATGAATAGTTTCCCTAGTTAACATATCTAGTGCTAATTGTGTATTAGTATCTTGTTTTGGTTTTAGATTATATTGCTCATATGGTTAAGTTTATTTAAGGTTAATATATTTTATAATAGATGGATAACCAAATCACACCCCCCCATTCAATTATAACAATGGACTATATATTCTAACAATAGGTATCAGAGCTTTAGGTCCTTGAAGAGAACATTTAACAACTTTGGGATATCAATGGTGAATTTATTCAAGAAGGATAGTGCAAGATTTCATGGTGAAAACTATGATAGTTGGAAGGAAATGATGAAGATTCATCTATTGTACATGAGCCCAAGTTATTAGATCTTGAAAAAGAGTGAGAAGAGGATTGTGGATAAAGATCAACTTGAACAATGTACTGAAGCATAGATAGATCTATTCATGTGTAACATGAGAGCTAGACAAGCCCTACTATTAGATCTTCTAGAGAATGAATACAATCAAGTGAAGAAACTTAAAAAATTTGATGAAATTTGGAAAGCATTAGAAGATACTTTTAAAGGTGATCAAAGTGAAAAAGAATGAGATTATAGAATTGGATATGTGCAATTCAAGATGCTAAGATGATGGAACATGAATTTTTAATAAACTATGTTTGTAGAATATCATAAATTATTTTAGGAATTTGGTCTCTTGGTGGAACCAAAGAAGGTGATGAAGTTATATTGAAGATGTTGAAAAACTTGATGCAACCATTCAAGAAAGTAGCTTAGATGATTTAGTTAGTAATGCCCTACACTAAAGATTTCACAAAGGAAACATTTCTTGGAAGGTTAGAGTTTGTAGAAGTAGATCTAAGACAATCTAGGGATCTAGTAAGAATCAAAACAACTTTCAATTCTCTTAAGATTTGACCTAATCTAACAAGGAGTGCAAGCACAAGAGGAGAATTTTTTAGTAGTAACAGAGTTGAAGAAGATAAGAAAATTGAGGAAGGTATAGCCCTTCTGGTAGGAAGAGAAAAAGATGGTAAGAAAATCTTTAAATGTTGAACATGTGATGAATTTGGTCATTATGCATCTAAATGTCCTAAAAGAGAGAAAAAATATTGAGGTAAGTTTAAGCCTAGAAAAGATAGAAACTCTAGTAAGAAGAGATAAATATGGTAAGAAAATCTCTAAATGTTGGACATTTGATGAATTTGGTCATTATGCATCTAAATGTCCTAAAAGAGAGAAAAAATATAGAGGTAAGTTTAAGCCTAGAAGAGATAGAAACTATCTATATGCAAATGAAGATGATGAATCTGATGAGAGAGGTCAGAGTGAAAGTGATGATGAATTAGGTTTTTTGGCTATCAAAGAAGATGATATGGATAGAGAAATTAGAGAATAAAGAGATTTAGTTTCCTAGTTTGAAAAGAATTCTGAATGGATAATTGATAGTGGTTGTTCACATCACATGATAGCTTATATGAACAAATTTGTGAAGTTAAAGAATCATGATGGAGGTATTGTTAGAGTGGGTAACAATGCAGCCTATCACATAATAGGAATTGGATCTATTACTCTTGATGGTAAAACTAACATTGATGATTTCTATTTTGTTGATGGGTTAAAGCATAACTTGTTAATTGTAGGACAATTGGTGGATAAGGGTTATCAGTTGCAGTTCACTGAGAAAACCTCCATTATCAAGGATAAGATGGTAAGATGATTGGAACTAGAACTAGATCCAAAAATAATTTATTTTAGTTGAATCCTCTTGAAATGACATGTTTGGTTCTAAAAGTTGATAACAGTTGGTTATGGCATAAAAGATTTTTCATATAAACTTTGATAATATTGTGAAGGTTAGTAGCACATTTGTAGTAAGAAATTTGGCTAAGATAACAAATCCTACTAATATTTTTTGAAAAGGTTACTAAAAACAAGGAGACATAGATTATGAGGAAACATATGAGCTTATAGCCATAATAGAAGTAGTAAGGATGTTCTTGGCTTATGCAGCAAGTAAGAAGTTCAAGGTTTATTAGTTAGATGTCAAGTTATCTTTTCTGAATGGAAAATTTGAAGAAGTGTATATTGAGTAGCCTAATGGATTCCCTGTAAGAGAAGAAAAAGAAATAGTATGTAGACTAAAGAAAGATTTATATGGTTTGAAGCAAGCACCTAGAACCTGGTATGCAATGTTGGATAAGTATTTGACAAAGCTTGGATTTATTAAAGGTATGACAAATGGTTATTTATATTTAAGAGAAATTGGTGATGGTTTATTTATCATTGTAATATTTTTTGATGACATAATATTTGGAGGAAATGATGAAGAAAGTGATAATTTTTCTAAAGATATGAAGAATGTATTTGAAATGAGTATAATAGGAGAAACAAAGTTTTTCCTAAGATTGTATGTTGTGCCAAATAGTGATGGTATTTTCATTTCAAAAGCTAAGTACTTGAAAAACTTGTTGAAGTGATTTGGTTTAGAGAGTTCCAAACCTATTAGTACACCTATGGTAATTGGTCATAAGTTATGTAGAAATTATGAGACACCTATAGCTAAGTCGAAGAAGTATAGAGACATGACTGGAGGATTACAATATCTAACTCACACTACATCAGATATAGAAAATGTAGTTGGGATTGTCACTAGATTTCAAGCTAATCCTAAAGAGTACCACTATGAAAAAATAAAGAGCATATTTATATATTTGAAAGAAGAATCTAATTATAGGATTTTGTATGATAGATCAAGTGATTCCACTTTGTGTGCATACACTGATGCGGATTAGACAAGTTGTATTGATGATAGAAAGAGAACAAGTGGTGGAACATTATTTCTTGGAGGAAGATTGGTTTATTGCCTAAGAAAGAAACATGATTGTATTTTACAGAGTATAGTTGAGGCAAAGTATGTTGTAGTAAAAAATAACTATAATCAAGTTATGTAGATGAAGAAAATATTGAAGGATGTTGAGATTGAGTTTATAGAACCTGTTATCATTTATATGATAATACAAGTATAGTAAGTATGTCTAAGAATCCTATATTTCATTCTAAGGCAAAGCATATATCTATTAAATATCATGTTTTGAGAGAAAAGGTAGTAGAAAAGGAGATCAGATCAGAGTACATAAGTACTAAAGATGAGATTGGAGAAATATTTATGAAGATTTTGCCTAAAGATACTTTTGAGTACATGAGAGTTATGCTTGGTGTTGCGCCCCTTCCTACTTCTAAATAGATGTTGCATAGTATCCATCAGTCTAGTTGTATAGAGCACTATTTTTAGACTGGACTAAATGTTGATGCTTCATGTACGGGGGAGTATCTATTATGTGCTAAGTGCTGACATAAATGTTAATTTTCTATTAGTGACTTCCACTTAGTCAATTGGTTACATTGCTAGTGAGCTCTATAGTTGCTACTAAGCTTATCATTTAGTTTGTAATGTTAACCAAGTAATTAGTTGTTCCCAAGCTAAGTAGTTAGTTGGTAGTGTTTGCTAAGCTATAGAGTGTTTGTTGAGCTACATAGTGTTTATTAAGCTTTAGAGATAAATTTCAGTGCAAACTGAGCTTATCATTCAGTTGTTGCAAACCTAACTAGTTAGTTTGTAGTGTTTGTAAAGCCACATAGTGTTTGCTAAGCTACATAGTGTTTATTGAGCTTGAAAGATAAATTTTAGTGCAAACTGAGCTTATCATCCAGTTTGTAGTGCTAACTAAGAAATTTAGTTGTTCCCAAGATAAGTAATTAGTTTATAGTTTTTGTTGAGCTATAGAGTTTTTGCCAAGCTACACAGTGTTTACTGAGCTTCAAAAATAAATTCTATTTGTGATATTGCTATCAAGATTTAATTGTGTGATTTTGAGTCAAACTCATTGACTCGTGTTCATGAGTAGTGATTCAACATGAATCCATCTCTCATGAGAATAAATGGAACACATAGCACTCATTGGATCTAGGTGATGCTCATAGGGATGAAGCATTGGGACTTCCTAAGAGGTCACCCATCCCAGTACTACTCCAGCCTAAGTGCGCTTAACTATAGAGTTTCCTCCATAGTTAAACCCAAAGCTTGTAACCCCATTTGTAAAACCTTCACCAAGTGTTGTGAGCATCACCTAGATCCAATGAGTGCTAAGTGTTCCATTTATTCTCATGAGAGATGGATTCATGTTGAATCACTACTCATGAAACATGAGTCAATGAGTTTGACTCAAAATCACACAGTTAAATTCTGATAGCAATATAACAATTTGACTTACTATGGAAATTATCTCCTACTTATTAGTAAATTCCATTGCAAATCGAGCTTATCATTTAGTTTGTAGTGTTAACAAAGTAATTCAATTATTCCTAAGCTAAGTAGTCAATTTGCAGTGTTTGCTAAGCTACACAATATTTTTGGGCTAGAAAGTGTTTGCTTAGCTACATTGTGTTTATTGAACTTGGGAGATAAATTTTAGTGCAAACTAAACATAGTAATGGCTACTAAGTTAGTCAGTGGAAGTGAAGAAGATCATAGCATTAATCGAGCTTTGTAGTGAAAACCAAGGTTAAAAGTGTCTACTGAGCTCATAGGGTTAATATAGTGGATATAGTGTTGACCAAGTTATGTAGTGTCAATCAAGTAATGCACTTTATACCAAGTTTCTTAGAGTTCACCAAGTAACATAGTGTTGACTGAGTTCAAGCTACTTAAAAGTGACTAGTATGGACTGATCCTTTTCATCAATTGAGTGCCAGTAGATGTTAGGTGTTGGCAGTGGTTGCTAAGTATCTAAACCTCATGAAGTTTTCCTTTAGAACCTAAGTTACATTAGTTGGGATGACTTTATGAATTATGATGAAACTAGTATTATAGCTAACACTAGTAAGTTATGACTTGGATTGGTATATGTGTAATGCATTATATCATATCCAAATAGGAAAATAAGAGTGAAGAATATATGATTAGAAAAACTATGAATTAAGAAGGCTAAAAGTAGTATAAAGGAAAAAAAAGATTTATCTATCACAACAAGGTGATTATTACATTACAAAGAATCTCAACCAGAAAATTAGAGTTGTAAATAAGAGATCAACAACTAGTTTACCCTAATAGGTATATCAATTAAATCCTTTAATAGGGTAGACTTAATAGTATTGATAAATTTCTTTACTGCATGCATACTTCATTTTATATTCTGTAAATCCTTTCACAAGGTGGACCTAGCAGTCCTTATTTCTCCTAACAGGGCATATCACCAAAAATGATTGATTATAAGCCTTAATAGACCAACTTAATATTACAGTACTAAAGTTTGTGGCTATTATCACAACCCTAGATTTAGTTTCTATTTTAAAGGTTTCTAGGTCACCATATCTTGTGTCAAAGTTTTATGAATGTTTTACCACTTTCGTTGTTTCATACATGCAATGAGATTATAATATAATATGAAGGATTAATTGGTGAAATAAGTTAAAAGTTTTATAGGTTACTCATTCACTCCTCCCCTCTTAGTAACCTTTTCTACCTTATATTTCTAACAATTGGTATTGAAGAATTTTAGTTCTTAGAGAAGAATTTTAACATCTTGAGAAAAGATTAGAAGAAATGGAGGTATACAAGCTAGAAAAGGCTATTGAGAATGATAATTTGGATTTGGAATTGGCTATTGGAAATCTCAGAAAAGAGAAGGAGCATCTCTCTCAATATCTACAAAGAAGGAAGGAACTAGCTAAACAATCAAATGACAATCTCTACATTGAAGAAATAATTGAAGACATATGTCTAGAAAGAAATTTAGATAAAGTTGATGAAGAAATCAAAGATCTACTTGAGAAGAATCTTACTCTCCAAGAAGAAGTAAGAAAGCTAAAAATAGAAAAAGAAATCAAATTAGTTAGACTATGTGAAGTTGTGAACAAAAGGACAAAGCCATAGATGAGATAGAAGAGAAGAACAATGAAATCAATCAACTATCCCTTCAGCAAGAAGATTTTATTGAACAACTTACTAGTGCAAATAAAGAACTCATTAATCTAAGATTAGAAAATAAAAGACTACGGAATGATCCCAACATTGAGAAGCAAACCAATGAGAGGATGATGAAATCTCAAGAAAGCATGAATCATTTGAATGAAAAAAATCAGCATAGACACAAAAGCAAAGTAGGATTAGGTTACATAGAAGAAGGAGAATAATCTAAGCAAGGAGCTCAAAAGAACAAAAACTGTACTTGAAATAATTGCAGTAAGATAGATCATACATCAAACAAATTTTGGAGCAATGGTAAACCTAACTTCAATGAAAAGTGCTACAATTGTAATAAGCATGGTCATAGAGCAAGTGAGTGTAGGGAGAAATCTAAATTTGAAGGAAAGTACTATAGCTGCAAAAGGAAAGGACATAAATCTTCAGAATGCAAGACTAAGAAAGTAAATCCAACAAAATAGATTATGAAAGCAATATTTGGATTGGATTACAACACATGGCATAGAATTAATCTAAAATTTCACTAAGTTTGGTAGCATTTTTTTTTTTTAAACATGAAAGTAAATACCACATATAACTTATGCACAATAATGGAAGCAATAGAAATGTCCATCTAAAAGTAAACATAACATACATAACAGATTACATTCTTTAAATATCCCTTAACGTTGAATTACATCCAAATTAACTAACATACATGAATCCATCTAGTACAACAACCACATGAAATAATAATGATAAGTCCAATGTTTATACATTACATTTCAAATGCTCAATCATTGACTATACAAGTCACAGGGTATGACAAGCTCAAAAGAATATACACATGTAGAATAAGGTACATCATCCTATTCTAATCCATGATACATTGAAGTAATGATAATCACATGATACAACATCATAAAAGATCAAACATAATAAACTAAGTGCATGGTTCCTCCCAATTGTTAATAGCATCATTAGACCATCGTGGATCCTAGCCACCCCTCTGTGCGTAACATTCCAAATCACCAAAGAGATCATCGGTATTAACATAGTAGGAATGTCACTCCTAACATATACAACATCATATGTAGAAAGTAATCTAACATGAAAATATAAGCATAAGATAACATCATCTAACATATGCTAATCATCAATTAAAGGATACATATCCACCATCACCAAGGATGCATCAGCCACAATGTCTCAATGAATCTCAAATGTTAAGAGTGGAAAATACACTACCACCCGACCGCGTGGTACCTAAGTGGTCCACTCCCACCGTGCTGAGGATATAATCTCAAGTCCCAAACAGGCTATCCAAAATTACATAGCACAAATCTCTATAAGTCTAGGAATCCTAAACGTATACTAACTCAAAGGTTCCAAACACAAAATCGACATCTAATCCCAGAGGCACACAATGACATGTAGGAACCTACTATGCAAGCAAGAAAGTTTCATCGCATTTATTATGTAAAAGTTACCTTGGCAGTTAGCTAAACTCCACGGGTCCATACTGATCTCATGTGGCCACTAGTATCCTCTCATATTGATGAGGCATACTACGGAATGCAAGGTCACAATCATGCATTCTCACTAATACCATCCTAGCCTGTACAAGCACTCAAGGCATGGGTGAGAACAAAACACTTATCTTTTTAGGTTCATTCAGTTAGTATTAGGTGTGGATGTTATCACTTATTAATCCAACTTACAATGAGTTACCCTGGTAGCCTCTTAGGGCCTCGGCCCCCATTGCAAGCCACTTCCAGTGACTACATGCAGATATCCTACCCTAAGCTCATGGAATCATAAATCTCAAAATCACAAAAGATAATTCATAATAAAATCATCAAATATGCATAAAAACATCAAATCTCCATGAGCAAACATCCATAGAAAATCATGATCACAACAACTCTCTATTGGCAACTGAAGCATCACTGATAATCAAAGTATCCAATGGTTCTCAATAACTAAAATATATCTCATTATACTGATCGAAGAATCCAAAAATGGTTGAGTCAAACATGTCACATCATGACATCATCAAGAATAAATCCACATTATAGTCCCATCATGGTGACTAGAAATGAACCAAGGATAACTGATCGATGACCAAAAATGGTTAAGTCAAGTGTCTCATACATAAGAATCTCAACTATAAAAATCAGTAATTACAAACAATACATAGAGCATTCAATCACATAACCATGGTTGGGTTTATAAGGATCGAGATTAAAACATCCTCATGACATCACAATCACGTAACTCCCAAGCCTCTGGTAGACGTCCTATAATTGGTCAACACTAGTCAACGCAAAATCCAAAACAATAGCATAAAGAATACACAATGCAAACACATGTTTTGGTTTTGCTAAATTTACAAACTTGAATTTAAATGCAAAAGTCTTGGTTTACGTTTCCCAATTTAAATATCAAGTGGAGAAATTTCACATTTAACCTAACCCATGTTTTTGTATTGGTAGATAAAAGTTTCTCCCCAAAAACCATTAGACTCAATTTTCTAAATGTTCTAAATGTCTCTTATATTCCCATTTAGACCCCCATCATTTCAAAATAATATTTGAAATTCTTTTGATATTCATCTTTCAAAAATAAAAGCTTATATTGAACCTATATTCAACAATATAAAATAACTTGTTATTAAAAAATTACTCTTTAAATTTCAAATATCTATTAATATATCAATTATTTATTATTAATAATGTATATACATACATATACTTATATATATATACACACACACACACACACACATATATATATATATATAATTATTAACTTATAAATGAATTATATATAAAAAATCGAATAAACATTTGACAGCACACGACGAGTTTATAACTGCCGACACATATATATGTGTGACCCGCAGATCATAGGGTACACTGCAATCATAGGTACACTATAGACCGTAGGTACGCTACGGTACCACAGTTTTCTTTGGAAATACTGCCAGTGGGAGTGGGAAACATGTCCCTCCATCCGTTCAAATTTATAATTATAATTGTGTTTTATTAAAATGCATTCCTCAATTGCAATGCGTCATTCTCTCACTATGAATTATGTGACATTCAACTTTTTTTAATGAAATATATATATGTATATATGCATATATATATATATATATATATATATATATATGTATATATGTATATATGTATATACATATATACATATATACATATATATATATATATACATATATACATATATATATATATATATATACATATATACATATATACATATATATATATATGTATATATATATATATACGTATATATATATATGTACATATATATATACATATATATATATGTACATATATATATACGTATATATATATATGTACATATACATATACGTATATATATATATGTACATATACATATACGTATATATATATATGTACATATACATATACGTATATATATATATGTACATATATATATATGTATATATATATATATATATATACATATATATATATATATAAGTATGTATGTATATATATATGTGTGTGTGTGTGTGTATAAATAAAAATATACATATATACATATATACATATATATAATTATATTTATATATATGTATTCAAATTTTGAAATATAAACATATATAAATTCCAGTTCTCAGAATTTTCCTATAAGTCTTTGATCTCAAATTTTTTTTTTCCAATAATTAATCTAATGGGTTTGACTATGAATCTAAACCCTAGCCCCGTGTTCTTTTCAGATCTATGCATATAAATTTCTCAAATGAACTAAACTACCCATACTGAGAATGCATACAATAAAAAAAATGAAATTCCTCAGAAGACATATGGAAGACACGAAGAAGACAGGGAATGCAAGATGCAGAAATAGCATAAGTAAAATCACAAGAATCTACTCGGATTCTGCTGCTAATTTTCTCTTCCTCAGAAAACTCGCAGAGCAAGCTCCCTTCCTTAGAGTTCTCAAACCCTCCAATGCTCCAATTGCACTCCAAATGCTATGTCTAAGCTTCTAGGAATGCCTAAATATAAAGAGCTCTCAGGAAACATCTAGAATGCCTCTAGAAAGAGCTAGAAGGTGTCACCAACTAAGCATGGGTTTTTTCCAACCTTCTAGATGGGTCATAAGGTTGTAGACACCATGTGCTTAATTGATGCACTAACCCCCGTGTTGTTGACATAAGAGAAATAGAAAAGTGTGTTAACTCCCATGCAAGCTTATAACTCCAATTTACTTTTTATATAATTTCTATTTAAATATTTATAACTTTCATTTTAATTTTTATAACTTTTAATATTATTAATTATTTATTACTTTATTATTATTTATAATTATTATTAATTTTAATTTCTAATTTTCTTTTATTTAATTCTCTTTCCTCAATAAATTCACATTTAATTAATTATAATCAAAATATCAAAGATCATGATATTTAATATTAATTTTCTCAAATAATTAATTTATTAATTAAATCTATTTATCAAGACTTAATTAATAGAAAATTTACCATAGACCTCCAAAATAAAATATGAAAACCCAACAATTCACACAAAATCAATCTAAAGGGTTAAAAATCATAAATCATGTCATCTGACACATTTGGTGGGTAAAATATCCAAATACTTGTCCTACCTCACTAGGAAAATTGGCTTAAGGGTTTGGGATTTGGACTTGAGAATTTATCTCCCTTCTCTTATCATTGAGATAGTATAATAGGGTACACTCATCCTGACAATTCAGTCGATACCTGGTACCTGCAACCTGCATAAAAACCATGCATGTACATACAATATATATAATGCTAAGCTAAACAGACAATGGTAAGAAGTGGTGCATCATGTAGATCCTGACTAAGCAGGTGACTACGACTCCCTTCCTTAACCATATCAAAAATGCCATACAATAAGAAAACACACACACCATACACATGCAAGTATAGGGTAAGTATCCATAATAAAACACATGAGATAATAAACCATCTAACTAGTCATCAACAATAACTGAAAGCAATGTAATGATCATCAGGTATGCATGAAATGTAAAGTCTAAATGATCTCATCATGTACCAACTGAATCCATAACATAATGTCTCATAGTCTCAAAAAAATACCACTAATCCATCAACCATAAAACTAATCTATCATAGTCTGATAATAACAACAACAATGTCTAGAAAAGATGTGAACGAGGGCAGGCACTACATCCACCCCCCCTTGGGTTAGGCTTACTCTTGGAAGCCTATAAATAGGTAGGGATATAACTCCCACAATCTAGTTACATCCTCCCATGTAGCTGAAGAATCATCAGTAGGGTCCCATTGGACCCTTACCTGCTCAATGGTTTGACCCCTGAGGGTCAACTTCCACTGCTCCAGAATACGAACTAGCTCCAAAGCTAGCTACCCGTTCTCTACCTGCAATGCATTCCAACCAAGACCATGAACAATATCAAGAATATACTACCAAAGCACTAAAACATGAAAAATATCATGAATGTGAGCTAGGCTGGGAGGTAGAGCAAGATGGTAAGCAATTGAGCCAATCCTCTCTAAAACCTTGAATGGTCCCACAAAGGGAGGTGCTAGCTTAGAACCCTTTCCATATCGGATCAGACTCTTTCACGGATGCACTCTCAAGAAAACCTTATCACCCATAGAAAACTACTTATCAGTCCTCTAAGTATTAGCATACTTCTTCTCTAAAATATACTACCGAGAGTATCAAGAATATACTACCGAAGCACTAAAACATGAAAAATATCATGAATGTGAGCTAGGCTGGGAGGTAGAGCAAGATGGTAAGCAATTGAGCCAATCCTCTCTAAAACCTTGAATGGTCCCACAAAGTGAGGTTCTAGCTTAGAACCCTTTCCATATTGGATCAGACTCTTTTGCGAACACACTCTCAAGAAAACCTTATCACCCATAGCAAACTACTTATCAGTCCTATGAGTATTAGCATACTTCTTCTACCTATCCTATGCGGTAGTCAAGTGCTCACGGATACGCACTACCTGTTGCTCCATATCATGAAGCATCTCAGGACCCAACAAGATGCGATCCTCAAGACTATCCCAACTCAATGGTGTATGACAAGGACATCCATATAATGCCTAAAATGGTGCCATGCCAATAGAACTATGATACCCGTTGTTGTAAGAAAACTCTACTAGGTAGAGATAGTCCTCCCAATGTGTCTGCCTATCCATCATATACATCCGTAACATATCCTCCAAAACTTGATTTACCCTCTCTGTCTAACCATCAATCTCTGGATGATATACTG
Source organism: Cupressus sempervirens (assembly GCA_028749045.1). Taxonomy (NCBI): domain Eukaryota; kingdom Viridiplantae; phylum Streptophyta; class Pinopsida; order Cupressales; family Cupressaceae; genus Cupressus; species Cupressus sempervirens. The sequence goes on along the minus strand of CM053783.1, from coordinate 573,884,167 downwards.
AACTAAAGTTTAACTACGCTCCAAGCTCATGCTACAACGATGTCTAGAATGCAGATGTGAATATAGGATCCCTGTCAGAAATGATCTTTTTAGGAATACCATGTAATCTCACAATGTCATGCATGAAGACATTAGCTACAGAAGCTGATGTGCAGGAAGACCTGATTGATGAAAAATGTGCCACCTTAGTCAACCGATCAACAGTGACCATGATAGCATCATGACATCAAACTGTCATAGGTAATCCTACTATGAAGTCCATGGAGATGATATCCCACTTCCAAGAAGGAATGAGATTTGGCTGCAAAATTCTAGCTGGGTGCTGATGTTCTGCCTTAACTCTCTGACACTCAAGGCACCTAGCCACAAAATCAGCAATGCCTCACTTCATCCCTGACCAAAATAACAAATGTCTCAAATCAGCATGCATCTTCTTGACACCTAGATGTGCTGAGTAAGGTGTATGATGGGCTTCTGCTAGAATCAAGGTGTGAAGCTCATCCAAAAATGGCACATATATCCTCCCCAAATGTCTTAAAAGACCATCTGATTCTTGAACATAACCTGCAAACCTACCTTCCAAAGATCTTCCTGAATCAATCTCTCTGCACACTTCCTGATACCAAGAATTTGTAGGAAGTTCCTGAAGAATCTGACTCCTCAAATCCACACTAAGAGTCATCGATGATACCACATGTCTCCTACGACTCAAAGCATCCACCACCACATTCTCCTTACCTTGAATGTACTTAACCTAAAAATCATACTCGCGTAGAAACTCCATCCATCACCTTTGGTGAGCATTCAAATTAGGCTGAGTAAAAAATGTACTGAAGACTACAATGATCACTATGTAGCTTGAATCTGTGCCCCAACAAGAAATGTCTCCATCTACTCAAAGCATGAACTACTACTGCTAACTCAAAATCATGTGTAGGATAATTTAACTCATGATCCTTGAGCTTGCGTGATTCATATGCAATCACCCATCCATTTTGCATCAACACTGCCCCAATACCTTCAAGAGAAGCATCTATACACACCATGAAATCACCTTCCAAATCAGGTACAGCTAAAATTGGTGCATTGGTCAAAAGCTCCTTGAGCTTTTGGAAAGCTTCCTCACATTTCTCCATCCACATGAACTTCTTTCCTTTCCTCTGAAGAGAAGTGATAGGATGTGCTATCCTAGAGAAGTTATGTACAAATCTGCGATAATAACTAGCTAAGCCCATGAAACTTTGAATCTTTGATACATTAGTCAGTGTAGGCCAATCTATTATCGCCTGAATCTTTGCAGGATCCACTAAAATACCATCACCTAAAATAACATGCCCTAAATACTGAATCTCTAATTTGAAGAATTCACACTTAGCTACATTAGCATAAAGCTAATTATCTCTCAAACATTGCAATACCAATCGCAGGTGTTCCTCATGCTCTTTCTGAGTCTTAGAATATATCAATATGTCATCAAAAAACACAAGTACAAACCTGTCCAGATAAGATCGAAACACACCATTCATCAAACTCATGAAAATCGATGGAGCATTAGTCAACCCAAAAGGTACCACTGTGAACTCATAATGCCCATAGCGAGTTTGAAAAGCGGTCTTGTGAATATCTACTTCCTTAATGTGAAGCCGGTGGTATCCTGACTTAAGGTCAATCTTGGAGAATACTATAGCTCCCTTGATTTGATCAAATAAGTCATCAATCCTAGGCAGAGGATACCTATTCTTAATAGTCACCTTATTCAACTGTTTGTAGTCGATACAAAGGTGCAAAGAACCATCTTTCTTCTTCACAAAGAGCACTGGAGCTCCCCATGGTGATACACTAAGTCGAATGCTCCCTTTGGCTAGAAGTTCCTCTAGCTGAAGACGTAGCTTACCCAATTCCTGTGTAGTCATGCGATAAGGAGCTTTAGAGATAGGCTCTGCTCCAGGAATCAGATCAATACTAAAGTCAATGTCCATCTTTGGAGGCATGCCTGGAACCTCACTTGGAAAGACATTTGCATACTCCTATAAAATTGGGTGATCTAAAGTCTTCCTCATAGGATATTCCTCATCAAGATCATTTACCATAACAGCAAATATCTGACATCCCTTACGAAAACTCCACTTCATTTGCATAGAAAAAATCATCCGCAGAGATATAGGCCTCGGTATCCCAACTATCTTCACATCATTCCCTTGGTCATCTTGGCACAAAATAATCTTCTTCCTACAATCTATACTGGCTTTATGAGATCCAAGCTAGTCCATGCCTAAAACCACATCATAGAAACCAAGGGGTATGACTCAAAGATCCACTATAGTATCAAAGCTTCCTAAGCTAAGCCCACACTTATAAACTACAGAATTTGGGGAGATCTTAATGCCTGAGGCTAGCTCCACTTGCCAACCATGATCTTGCTTCACTGCATCCAGCTTACACTTAGAAACTATAGATGGTGAAATAAATGAATCTGTAGCTCCTGAATCAAACAATACTAAAAGAGATATACCTCTAATAGCACCTATGGTCTCAACCACTATTCCCTAATGATTTTCCTGATGCTAATCAACTGTTGCAAAAAATCTATGAGCTCTACCTGCATCACCCACTATAGGCTCTAAAACTGTAGGTCTAGGTCCTAAAAACTAAGGTGCTCACTATGGACATTGAGCTGCATAATGTCCAATCTAACCACATGAAAAAAATTCTGTATTTTTGCTAGATCCTCTACCCATAGGTGGTACATTTGATTTTTGATGACTGTTCCTGCTAACAAAAGACTAGCTACTTTGAGCTGGCTGATTGGACTAATTTTTCTTATTGCATTGAGCATTGCGGTTTTTCTTGATGTTAGAACCTTTGCCACCACCTTGAGCCTAAGAATTCAATCCCTTCTGTTGTTGTGTCTGTTGAGATTGGTGCTGATACTATTTCCCCTTAGAGAAAGAAAACTTCTTGTTACCACCTGAATTGTAGTTGCCTTTAGATCCTAATGTTGTCGATGCTCCTACAAAACCACTTTGACCAAGGTTGACACTTTTCTCAACAAGGATAGCTCGATGTACCGCATCCTTGAGGGTTTTTGGCTCAAATACCTTGACACACCCAATTATACGGTTATTCAAACCCCTAATAAAATGTTGTGTCAACTGAGCTAAATTTTCACTAAACCCTAAAAAAGACATGAGCTCATAAAACTTATGCTCATACTCGGTCACTAACAAAGTATACTATCTAAGATTATGAAATTTATTAGCCCTTTGCTCTTTCCATTCCTCTGGTAGGAATCGTTCATGAAAACTCTCTAGGAATAACTCCCATGTGACACTGCTCATATCGATTCCCAGCTTCTTCTCCTCAATCATCCACCAAGCGGCCCCAATATTCTCTAAATTAGTGATCACAAATCTTGCCTTAACATTTTTGTCGAACTCTTGCATGGAAAAAATCCCGTTGAGGGAAATAAGCCATTGCTCAACCACATAACCAAAACCTTGCCCATTGAAAGGCCTGACCTTGGATCTTGAAAGATCCTTCATCTTAGTGGACACAATGGACCTCTGACAATCCTTCTGAGGACTTCTAGATCTGGGTCTATGTTCTTGTTCTTTCTGATGCACTTTGGGCTACTCTTGAATATGAGTTAGATGTTCCAAAATAGTCTGCATCATCTGTCTCAAACCAACCTCTTTAGACTCAGCTTGGTCCTCTCTATGGCTTTCTTCCTGCTGCCTACTAGAGTGCTCTTCCCTGCTCTCTACATGAGCTGATCCTTCATGGGTAGACTCATGGACACTGATAGCTATGCCACAACCATGACCTCTACCATGGCCTCTACCATGGCCTCTAATAGAAGACCTAGTCCCAGATACCATCCTACAATAGTACCAAGTAGTATTACAATCACACGTTGCAATAGACTAAGTTCAGTTCTATGTTTAGTTTTAAGTAAAATTTCTAGTTTTGAAACTAAGTGTTGAAGCATGAAACATATGCAAGTAACAGTTCAAGTTCTATTTCAATTTACCTAGTTTCAAGTTTGAAAAGATACACTTATTAGATCAAATTTCTAGTTTTTCCAAAATACCTAGAGCTCTCAATGTAGAAACTCGGGCTCTGATACCAAATGTAATGCCTCGCCAAGGGATCCAAAGAATTAATCTAGAATTTCACTAAGAATTAATCTAGAATTTCACTAAGTTTGGTAGCATTTTTTTTTTTAAAACATGAAAGTAAATACCACATATAACTTATGCACAATAATGGAAGCAATAGCAATGTCCATCTGAAAATAAACATAACATACATAACAGATTACATTCTTTAAAGATCCCTTAACGTTGAATTACATCCAAATTAACTAACATACATGAATCCATCTAGTACAACAACCACATGAAATAATAATGATAAGACCAATGTTTATACATTACATTTCAAATGCTCAATCATCCACTGTACATGTCATAGGGTATGACAAGCTCAAAAGAATATACATATGTAGAATAAGGTACATCATCATATTCTAATCCATGATACATTGAAGTAACAATAATCAAATGATACAACATCATAGAAGATCAAACATAATAAACTAAGTGCACAATTCTTCCCAACCGTTAATAGCATCATTAGACCATCGTGGATCCTAGCCATCCCTCTGTGTGTAACATTCCAAATCATCGAAGAGATCATCAGTATTAACATAGTAGGAATGTCACTCCTAACATATACAACATCATATGTAGAAAGTAATCTAACATGCAAATATAAGCATAAGATAGCATCATCTAACATATGCTAATCATCACTGAAAGGATACATATCCACCATCATGAAGGACGCATCAGCCATGATGTCTCAATGAATCTCAAATGATAAGAGTGGAAAATACACTACCACCCGACCGCATGGTACCTAAGTGGTCCACTCCCACTATGCTGAGGAGATAATCTCAAGTCCCAAATAGGCTATCCAAAATCACATAGCACAAATCTCTATAAGTCCAGGAATCCTAAAAGTATACTAACTCAAAGGTTCCAAACAAAAAATCGACATCTAATCCCAGAGGCACACAATGACATGTAGGAACCTACTATAAAAGCGGAAAAGTGTCATCGCATTTATCACGTACAAGTTACCCTGGTAGTTAGCTAAACTCTACGGGTCCATACTGATCTCATGCAGCCACTAGTATCCTCTCATACTGACGAGGCATACTACAGAATGCAAGGTCGCAACCATGCATTCTCACTACTCCCATCCTAGCCTGTACAAGCACTCAAGGCATTGGCGAGAACAAAACACTTACCTTTTTAGGTTCATTCAGTTAGTATTGGGTGTGAATGTTATCACTTATTAATCTAACTTACAATGAGTTACCCTGGCAGCCTCTTAGGGCCCCGACCCCCATTGCAAGCCACTTCTCGTCACTACATGCAGATATCCTACCCTAAGCTCATGGAATCATAAATCTCAAAATCACAAAAGATAATCCATAATAAAATAATCAAATATGCATAAAAGCATCAAATCTCCATGAGCAAACATCCACAAAAAATCATGATCACAACAACTCTCTATTGGCAACTGAAGCATCACTGATAATCAAAGTATCCAATGGTTCTCAATAACTAAAATATATCTCATCATATTGATCGAAGACTCCAAAAATGGTTGAGTCAAACATGTCACATCATGACATTATCAAGAATAAATCCACATTAGAGTCCCATCATGGTGACTAGAAACTAACTAAGGATAACTGGTCGATGACCAAAAATGGTTAAGTCAAGTGTCTCATACATAAGAATCTCAACTATAACAAATAGTAATTACAAACAATACATAGAGCATTCCATCACATAACCATGGTTGGGTTTATAAAGATCGAGATTAAAACATCATCATGACATCATAATCACATAACTCCCAAGCCTCTGGTAGACGTCCTATTACTGGTCAACACTAGTCAACCCAAAACTCAAAACAATAGCATAAATAATACACAATGCAAACACATGTTTTTGTTTTACTAAATTTACAAACTTGAATTTAAATGCAAAAGTCTCAGTCTACATTTCCCAATTTAAATATCAAGTTGAGAAATTTCACATTTAACCTATCCCATGTTTTTGTATTGGTAGATAAAAGTTTCTCCCAAAAACCATTAGACTCAATTTTCTAAATGTTCTAAATGTCTCTTATATTCCCATTCAGACCCCCATCATTTCAAAATAATATTTGAAATTCTTTTCATATTCATCTTTCTAAAATAAAAGCTTATATTGAACCTATATTCAACAATATAAAATAACGTGTTATTAAATAATTACTCTTTAAATTCCAAATATCTATTAATATATCAATTATTTATTATTAATAATGTATATATATATATATACTTATATATATATTTATACATACATATATACATATATATATATATATAAATACATACATAGATATATATATATATATATACATATATATATATATATATATATATATAATTATTAACTTATAAATGAATTATATATAAAAAATTGAATAAAGATTTGACAACACACGACGAGTTTATAACCACCAACACATATATATGTGTGACCCGCGGATCACAGGGTACACTATGATTGTACGTACACTACAAACTGTAGGTACGCTGTTGTACCTTAGTTTGCTTTAGCAATACCACTGGCAAGAGTGGGAAACATGTCCCCCCGCCTGTTCAAATTTATTATTATAATTGCATTTTATTAAAAACGCATTCCTCAATCGTGATGCGTCATTCACTAGCGATGAATTATGTGACATTCAACTTTTTTTAATGAAATATATATATATGTATATATGCATATATATATATATATATATATATATGTGTGTGTGTGTGTGTGTGTATGTATAAATATATAGAGTTTAATCAAATATCACAGCATATATATATATATATATGTATTCAAATTTGGAAATATAAACATATATAAATTTCAGTTCTCAGAATTTTCCTATAAGTCTTTGATCTCAATTTCTTTTTGTCCAATAATTAATCTAATGGGTTTGACTATGAATCTAAACCCTAGCCCCGTGTTCTTTTTAGATCTATGCATATAAATTTCTCAAATGAATTAAACTACCCATACTGAGAATACATACAATAAAAAAATATGAAATTCCTCAGAAGACATATGGAAGACACGAAGAAGACAGGGAATGCAAGATGCGGAAATAGCATAAGTAAAATCACAAGAATCTACTCGAATTCTGATGCTAATTCGCTCTTCCTCAGAAAATTCACAGAGCAAGCTCCCTTCCTCAGAGTTCTCAAATCCTCCAATGCTCCAATTGCTCTCCAAATGCTATGTCTGAGCTTCTAGGAATGCCTAAATATAAAGAGCTCTCAGGAAACATCTAGAATGCCTCTAGAAATAGCTAGAAGGTGTCACCAACTAAGCATGAGTCTTTTCCAACCTTCTAGATGGGTCATAAGGTTGTAGACACCATGTGCTTAATTGATGCACTAACCCCCGTGTTGTTGACATAAGAGAAATAGAAAAGTGTGTTAACTCCCATTCAAGCTTATAACTCCAATTTACTTTTTATATAATTTCTATTTAAATATTTATAAATTTCATTTTAATTTTTATAACTTTTATTATTATTATTTATTTATTACTTTATTATTATTTATAATTATTATTAATTTTAATTTCTAATTTTCTTTTATTTAATTCTTTTTCCTCAATTAATTCACATTTAATTAATTATAATCAAAATATCAAAGATCATGATATTTTATATTAATTTTCTCAAATAATTAATTTATTAATTAAATCTATTTATTAAGACTTAATTAATAGAAAATTCACCATAGACCTCCAAGATAAAATATGAAAATCCAGCAATTCACACAAAATCAGTCTAAAGGGTTAAAAATCATGAATCATGTCATCTGACACATTCAGTGGGTAAAAATATCCAAATACTTGTCCTACCGCACTAGGACAATTGGCTTAAGGGTTTAGGATTTGGACTTGAGAATTTATCTCCCTTCTCTTATCATTGAGATAGTATAATAGGGTACGCTCATCCTGGCAATTCAAGGAAATCGATACCCAGTACCTGCAACCTCCAGAAAAACCATGCATGTACATACAATATATATAATGCTAAGCTAAACAAACAATGGTAGGAAGTGGTGCATCGTGTAGATCTTGACTAAGCAGGTGACTACGACTCCCTTCCTTAACCATATCAGAAATGCCATATAATAAGAAAACATGCACACCATACACATGCAAGTATGGGGTAAGTATCCATAATAAAACACATGAGATAATAAACCATCTAACTAATCATCAACAATAACTGAAAGCAATGTAATGATCATTAGGTATGCATGAAATGTAAAGTCTAAATGATCTCATCATGTACCAACTAAATCCATAACATAATGTCTGATAGTCTCAAAACAATACCACTAATCCATCAACCATAAAACTAATCTATCATAGTCTGATAATAACAACAACAATGTCCAAAAAAGATGTGAACGAGGGCAGGCACTATAGATGGAAGAGGGTTCTGGTATGAAGAACTTTAAATCACTAAAATATGAAACTAGGAAACCTAAGGAGAAGAAAAAAATTGAAGATATCATATTATCGAAGCTAGGAGAATGGAAGTACTCACTTGATGAGATCTCTTAGCAAGTTCCAAATGCACTTCTTCAAGCATTTAAGTTTGAATGGGATAATGCAAAGAAGGCAATTATGGATATTAGTGAGTAGACTCTCAAACAACTTATACCAAGTCTTAGCAACAAAGAGGTGAAGGAAGAATTCAGGAAAAATGAAAAGAAACTCACACCTAAGTTTAATACATGTCTTATGTTGATGAAAGATGTAGAATCTATGGTAAAATCTACCACTGTCACAGGGAATAATATCTACCAATTGCATCAACATTAGTGACTTTTTTGTCCATATTGATGACAAGGAAGGTGATGATGAGGAAGAAAATATGGAAACTAAAGATGATGAATTTGAAGAAGCAAATCTAGATGATGATGAGGAAGAATAGGAAGCTACTAAAGGAAGTCTTCCAGTAATTCAAAGTATTGAGGAAACTAATCCAAAGAAGATTGTAGCAATAGTAATGGCCTCATTTCCTCATTCTTTCATAAAATCCTTAGTGGTATCTAGGTTTGAGAAAGCTTCTACCAAGCTGGTTGTGGTAACCACTTCTATACCTAGTACCCAACCAAGCTCTAGACCTATTCAACATAGTACTATAATGATAAAAGCGACCAACACTTCATCTATTGAGTTACAAGTTTGTCCATCATCAAGCATGTCCATACAGCAAAAAGGTATTTCTACTATTAGTTCCATCTCTAGATTTGTTTGTAGCCCATTAGTTTCTATAGTTGTTTCTATTCCAAATGCATCTATAGTAAGTAAAATGACATTTGAGACCAAGTTTCAACCAAGTACTAAAGTTTCAGATAAGGGTAAACAAATTGTTACTACCATTCTGAAGGAAAAAGACAAAGAATAGTAAATTGATCTAGATGAGCATATAGTTATTCCAAATTGGGATATCTCTACCCTCAAACCTAGTCAAATGTATACCATGGGTGAACTACTGAAGAAGTGATCTAAGAAAAAAAAGCTTAGAGAAGAGAAGAAGAAAGAAAACCAAGTTTTTGAAAACATAAAGAACATATTTATTGATGCTCTAAGTATTGAGGTTGATAATACTCAACCTATTCTTCATCAGTTAGTAGAAAATCACCACAAATTCAATGAGGACTTGAATGGATAGGAAAAGTTGTTTCAAAGTGTAGAAAGGAAGTTTGAGAATAGAGTGTTAGAACAAGTTGCACAAAGAATTACAATAGACCAAGTAGAGTTAACTATTATAATTGGTACACTAGAAACCTTTGTTAATAATGTCATTTTCTCTTCCATCCCCCACTCTCTCTCAAGCTACTCTGTCTTCCCCCTCTCCCATTCCATACTCTCTCTCTTTTACATACATGCACTCCCATCCTCCCCTCTCTCACTCTTCCTCTCCCACTCCATCTCCCACTACCTACTCTCTCTCTCCCCCATCCCCTACTCTCAATCTCTCTCTCCCAACCTATACTCTCTCTCACACTTCCTCTCTCTCCCATCCCTTACTATCAATCTCTCTCCCCCATCTCGCACTCTCTCTTTGCCAAGCCTACTCTCTCACATCCTATACTCTCTCAGCCACCCCTACTCTCTCACACTTCCTCTCTCTTCCATCCTATACTCTCTTTGCCACCTCTACTCTTTCTCACTTTCTCTCTCCCATCCTATACTCTCCCCCCTCTCCCATCCCCTTCTTTTTCTCTATCTCTCTCTCACACACACACAGCCATTCCCTTGCCCTGCCCACCTAGTTCTCTTTTACAATTTAGGTATTGATAGTGTGTCCACACTATAGTGCGTGCGCACTATAGTGTCTGCACACTATAGCATGGATAGGCTACTAGAAACACAAAGTTCAATAGTGCGTGTGTGCTATAGGGCACACACACTATTGAAATCTTTGCATTAAACCCAAGCCTAAGGCTTGGTTTTGCCTTGGACATCCAACCCAAAGGTTTGGAGTTTATAAATAGGTCTAAGATTCCTTTTCCAACAAACATACCAAAAATGATTTCTTTTTCTTGTGTGCTCCCCTTCAAGATTCCTCATGGTTGGGTATCGATAAGATTAGGTTACATAACATTATAGGTCTCTGTGTTAGCTATCTAACCATATAATTTACTTTTAATTTGAACTATTTCTAACCTTTTATCTATAATTTCTTTTGAATGTATATTCATTTTTTGTCAAAAATGACCATGTACTAATTAGGCTATAGATTTTAGCTTGTTCATCAAATTTTGCAACAACTTAGTTTTTTAGAAACTAGACTCCATTTTAAACACTTTGAAAAAGAAAGTTTTGATTTTAGATTAGTTTTCAATTATTTCTAGGGCGGGCACACAGATATTTCACATTTTTGGGATGTTTCTAGTTAAAAAATTCATTAAAAAAAAAATACACATTATAAAATTACCCGAAAAATTTGGGATAAACTAAATAGTGTTAAGTAACTTTTGACCAAAGCAATTTAAAAATTTCATAAAAAAAGTTAAAATTTTAGGGGGACACACTTTGTATTGTGTTATGTTTTTTTGGAATGAATAGTACCACTTTTTGTGGCCCCTTTTTTGAGGACTTAAAAGTAAACCATTTTGAAAAAAAAAATAGTAGTTTAGAAACTAGATTCAAAGGACTATGACTTTTGTTTTTTTCATATCTTAAAATTTTGAGCGTAACTATCTTCAAATTCTTGTTGAAGTTCAAAATTTGCAGATTTTAGGAAAAAGGTGTCCACTTATACCCCCCTTTTGGTACCACAACTTGGTGCACTTAGCCCTATACACTAAAATCATTTACTTGGTTCATGTCAAACAAGTAACATATGTTGAGCACAACACACAAGATAGAGCATGCCAAGTATACAGTGAGTGTCAAGTCACTCATGTGTTGAGTCACTCAAGTATCGAGTAGACAATATATGCTAAGTGATTCAAGAACTAAGAAAGCATTGCATGCCAAGTCATTCAGATTCTAAGTGACAATATTGAAGTCATTATGTGTCAAGCACTAGGGACTTTAGTTGCTGAGTAACACAGTTTTGACATAATTGTTTGTGTTGGCACAAACTACTATGTAAACAATTTGTGATATATTAGTGATAAGGATAGATCTTAAGTTGATATTTTAGTGATAAGGACAAATCTTAAGTTTGCATCCCTAGGAATTACATGCATCCAATTAGAAAAAGAGAAGGTTGAAGTGGCAATATGAGGGAATTACAATTGTTGATTCATAACTAACCCTAAGTCACCCATGTCTTCTTAAGGAATACAACCCATAAAATTTCCATGGGAGTGAAAGGGAATGAATTAATGATCAAGGAGAGTTTTGCATGAGTAAACTAGAACATTCATGGTGATCAAGGAATCATGATTTGAATTGTAGAATTAGTTAGAGGAGAACAAAGGAAGGAAATAGTGAACAATAGAGAGACATCAAATCAAGAAGGATCAATTACACATCAAGATAGAGGTGATCTATCATCAAGAAATAGAATTCTAATTGTAGGATCAATGTTGAGGCATTTTAATATGTGAATTAGTTAAATCTCTTAATAAAGTAGCCCTAACAAGCAATATTGAAATCCTCTAACAAGGTGCTTACTTAATTTTTAGTTAAAGTTCTCTTTTTAGGCACACTTCTAATAGGGTATTTAAATCCTTTAATAGGGTAAGTCCTAATAGCCTTTGTAAGCTTTTAAAAGGGTAGACCTTTCATAAGGTAGATCGTGTTTTATGATAAAAAATTGTAACCTTTGTTGCATACAATTTATTACTATAGTATTGAAGATTTGTGGGTGTCATCCCCACCCTAGTTTTACCTTCTCATTGGAGGGTTTCTGGGTAATCATATATGCTATCATATATGTGTGAATTCTTACTTATTTACATGCTTTAGATTTATATGCTTTACATGGTATTTTAGTTTATTTGTTGAATGTATGAGATGGATGTGTGGTGAATATTTTATGGGTCAAATTTTAAAGCACTAATTAATGCCCTACCTCCCCCCCTCCTCCTCCCTATCAAAAGTTTACTCTTACTATTGTAAATTCCTACAATTAGTATCAGAGCCTTGTTCTCTAAAAGAGAAGCTTTGCATCTTTGAGGAAAGATCTTGAAATTGGAATTTTGTAAGTTGAGAAAGATTATTAAGAACTAGGAGATTGAAATACATCTTATTCTACATCTGCTAAATGAAGCAAGAGAAGATCTAAAGAAATCTTTAAAAAGAAGGAAGGAAATTTCTATTCAAGAGTGACACACAATACAAAGAGATAGACACTACTAAGGTATTTGCAAATGGAAATTCTAATGAATTTGATTTAGTAGTTGTAGATCTAATAGAAAAGAATAGAAGCCTAGCTGAAGAGATCAAAAATCTTAAGACAGAATAAGAATCTCAAGCCATATTACTATGTGAGGTGACCAAACAGAAGAAGAAAGCTATGGAAGACAAAGCTATTATTGAAGATGATAAAAGAATTTTTTTCAATAGACTTGAAGGGAAATCATCAGAGGCAACCAAAGATTGCTAACATGCAATTTGAAACTTTGGGTTAGATGATGAATATAAACCATGAATTGAATGCCAAAGACATTGAGATAGCAACACTAAAGTTGAAAAATGAACAGTTGAGCAATGAACTAAGAAAAGAAAAGGAATTTGCTGAAAGTTTCAATTAACTAATGAATCTATCAAGTACTTTGAACAATTGATAAGATCCCCTAGATCTAACAATGATACATCTGGACTAGGATACATAGGTATTGAAGAAGGAGAATCATCCAAAATTGCTAAAGAAAGGAGTAACAAAGGTAAGAATTCTAAACATACTTTTCATAATTGTGGTAAGAAAGGACATACTGCTTATGTGTGTAGGAGCAAGACTATGAATCAAAATGTTAACCAAAAAAATATGGGTCACTTCCATAAGTGCAACAAATGAGGTTATCAAGAAAATGAATGTAGAACCAAGACCATGCATGCTTAAAGATTTGAAGGATGTTGTTATAACTATCAAAAGTATGGACATAGAGCTTTTGAGTGTAGATCCAATCCAATGTGGTCATCAAAAAAGAAAATAAAAATAAACTACAATGGAAACACTTATAATTTGGATTATAAGACAAGGTATAGTTGTCATTACTATCAAGAGTATGGAAATGTTCCTAAAAATTATATTAGGATACACTTTAGGAGTGACTACAAAAGGTGGTTGAGCCAAACCACATGTTTTAGCTATTTGAAGATTGGTCAAATCAATCGATATCATCCAACAAGGTCAAAGGAACCAAGTTGTGAGTTCAACAAAGAAAAAAACAAGGAAGATATTGAAAATGTCAGAGATGAGATGAACAAGACATGGAAGAGAAAGGAGGATTGTTGCATATCAAATGGAGAAGGTGATCACACTCCATCAAACTAAGAAATCAAGAGGTATGTGGGATTGATATTCAAAAGAAAAATTATACATCAGTTCCAAGGATCTAATTTCAAAAAGATTACATAGGCATGAATAAAGATGAAAAGTGTTATTAGGAAACAAAGAAAAATATTAAGTACTCTCACTTTTTCATGTCACTTCCAAGCATGAAAAATTTCATATGGCTACCGAGTGAAATACTAGTGGATGTTGAGCTCATAGATTGGCTATTTAATTTTGAGCTCATAATGGTTGCCAAGAGAATGGAAAGATAAGTGGATGCCAAGTGAGCTAGAAATCAATTGATGACAAGCTTACAGCTGTGTAAGCACTACACATTAATTATTGTATTTTGAAGGGTTATTTGATTGATTTCCACTCATTTAACATCATTCAAATTCAAGAGAGAGAAAGAAGAGCTAAAGGTGATCTACAAATTTCATTAGAAGAATTTGTAGGAGATTTGAGTAGCAATTCAACATCATTTCATTAGTATTTACAAGGTATTTATTGTGTGCCAAGCTATGTTATTTCAAATTTTGTAAACCCTAGATTTATATAGTGGTGTCTAGTTCTTCAAAAGAAAAAGGTGTAGAGGGAAAGGGGGTTTTCAATGTTTAGCTAGTTAGCAATGAGATAAAACCACCTTTCTTCAAATCCATTCCAAACATAGCATACAAACAAGATCCCTCTGGTGCATTATCTATGATACCACCACAAGTTTAATGATACAAGATGTTAGAAAGTGTTGCAATTGTAAGAGTGGTAGTACTGATGACATGGAAATTAGAGAAGAGTATGGAAGATTATGTGAAAATGATGTGTTGAGGGAAGAATTCAAAATTGTAGAAAAGAAAGGGTTAATTTGTGCCCTAGATTTCCCTAACATTTTCAAAATTGAGTGGATCAAGATTATTTTGAGTAGAATTCATGATAGCTTAGTATGGTTAGATAATGGGCCAATAAAAATCACAAAGAGGATAATTCATAGTGTAATGGTGTATCCAACCCTAGATTAGCCAAAGACTATGAGAAGTGAATCAAAAGAAGTTATTGAAAAGAACACAATGGCTATGTGGAACAAGAGGGGAATAACCATAGACACTATCATAGATCTTCTAGTAGTTTTTGCAGTAATGCTAATTGCACATAAGTTTTATCAATCAAGTATATTTAATAGTGTACCCTACATTGCAGTAGATATGGGTTACAATATTGTGAAGAAGGATCATACATATGATTTTGCTAAGCTACAGCTACAATAATTGATTGAAAATCTAGGAGCAATAAGGAAAACAAAGAGTGCTAAGTGGGTAAAAGCACAAACTTGTGCCACATTTTATAAAGAAACGAGATATCAAAATGTGACTATTCAACATTAATGACAAAAAAATGTATTTGTGTTTAAAATATGAAGATGATGTAAATTGATGAAATGTGTAGAATTGGGTGAATTTTATACCTATAATTTTAATTTTTATTTTGAGTAAGAATATATTCATTTTATTTTATATTGAAGTCCCTTTTTGAAGTGTAAAAAATATAAGGTGTAGTTCCCATCAAACAAGTATATGAAAATCATCTTTTCTTGTTCTAATTTGAAAATATCTTATAGATGACATGTATAGCTAGTGAACAAAAAAAGAAATAATTTTTTTAATGTAAATTTTCTTTGTTATAAGTACTCAAGTATGATCTTATTAGAATCCAACAATTTTTTCCTCCTATCAAAACTTCCCTATCAAATCTATACCTTCTTGAAAAAAAATTATATATTTGTGAAGAGGATTCTCTCCTCTAGAGATAAATATATATATATATATATATATATATATTTTGATATGATTTACTATTTTTTTTCCTTTTCTGAGGGAGCATCTTCTAAAATGTTAAAATATCGACTTATAATATTTTGAGATTATAACATATTATAACTAATCAAAACACTCAAAAATTTATATAATGATGATATTGAATCTAAGATATATAAAAGGGTATTTATAGTTTTTGAAAAAAATAGAGTTTTGATAGAGAAATGAGATTTTACCAAAACAGGTTTTTGTATCATAAATGGTGACACAGATCTATGCTTTTACCCTTGTGCAAATTCAAATCTATTTTGGTATGTATCTTCTTTTATGTACAAAACAAATTTCCTACATTCAGTAATGTTGCATGGAAGAAAAATAGGTCTATTTTAATTCAAATAGGAGAGTTCATTAAATAGTTGGGTGATAATTTTGAGTTAATGATGACCATTTATTTTGAGGACTTCAAACAATCCATGAAGAAAAGATTAAGGATTCCAATGTCATTAGTGGAAAAACATTATGATGATGTTTCTTTCCTAGTTGATGTTGATCACCCATTTGTACAAGAAGCTATTCCAACAGTGAGATGGCTAAGGCCATTAGGTTATGAGATTAATGTTGATGAGGGCTCTTCAACAATCACAACATTACTTGCAGAAAAAGTGGAAGAAGATGCCAAAGCTTTTGGTAAAAATGAGTTGGCCAAATCAAAGATTACTATGGATTTGAAGGAAACTTCTATGATTAAGAAGGATATATTAGTAAAGAAACTAAAAGATAAATTTGGTTAAGGTGTCGAGTAGGATGAAGAAGTGAAAGAGGATGAAGAGGAAGAAGAAACTCAGAATCAAGCACCTCTAGCATTAACTCAAGGATAGGGTGAGGATCAATAAGAGGAAGAAATGGAGATTGCAAAAGGTGTCAAGGGAGAGGAAGTAGAGAAAGAACCTATTCCTACTAGTTAGAAGAAGAGAAAGGCCAAGGCACAAATAGTGAAAAGACCTAAAAAGGTTGCTAAATAAAGCCAACCCAAACCAACAACGCCTACCACAAGGGACAAAACACTAGTCATTACAGAAAAGGCTAAAGAGAAAGTCAAGTCTATAGAGAAGGAAGGCATAGCACCAAAAATACCAAGAAGAAAATATGTTTGTTAGGCTGAAACTGATGAGGAAGGATAGAATCTAATGAAAACACCCAATTCCAAGTGGTGAGTCATAATCCATGCTCAGATCTAGATAAATTATGTGAGAATGTTAGAAACAATGTATATTTATCAAGTTTCTCTCACATTGACTTTAATAATCTTGGAAAAGTTGAGAAGAATCAATTGGAGGAGGCAATATATGCCATGATGGCTACTTTCAAGAAGGCTCCTCTAGAGATTTCCAACTCCATACCTAAAAGTCTATATGAAAGAGTTGAGCGAAAATGGCATTATTGTTTGATCTTAGAAAGGAAAATTAGGGAGACATCCCTTGCCCAAGTCATGCAATAACTTAGCAAAGTACAAATATCCAAAGAAATAAAGAAATATGCTATTAGATTTGTTCCTAAGTATAGGGCATTTAGCATACTACAAAACAACATATAGGATGTTGTAGAGAAGTCCAAATGAATATGGAAGATCACATATGGACTAGCCATAATTAGAGAAGGTGAAAAGAACCTATTGAGGGCAAAGATGATGAAGATGATGATAATGAAGAAGGTACAACTAAGGGAGGCACTGATATGAATATAGAAGATTAGGTAAAAACTGAGATAGAGTGGCAACAAGAATAGAGTGTACAAGTTACACAAATGCCAAGTGCCAAACCTCTACAAGTCATAGGTGTAAATAAGGAAACTATTACAATAAAGGATATTTTTTATCATACCATCCAGAAAATCAATCTCCTAATAGAGGAATACTTGAAAAAGATACTTGACCACTCTACACTATAGGCCAAACTATGTGACAATCCTATATTTGTAAGTGTAGATGAAAATTAGAAATCAATGACTATAACTGCAAGGGGGGAGGTGAAAACACAAGGACTACCTATCATCACTCCTCAAGTAAAAAATGCACTAGAATTTGCAATAGATAAGGTTGAGACAATTGGAGAGGATAAGGTGGAGACATAAAATCAAATAGGTCAAGTAGATGTACCTTTACCTACAACACAAAATCAAGGTGTAGTTGAATTCAACAAGGTAGAAAAGGACAAGCCTGAAGAGACATATTTGATAACCAAGCCAAAGGAGATAGAAGCAATTCAAACATTGGTAACACTACTAGTATCTAGAAATCCTTCCATTCAAACTCTTTAGAGGATGGGCACAGATGCAACACCTTTACGATTCACAATGCCAAGTCCAAGTTCATCAAAGGTAGAAGAAGTAATAACCTATGGAGATATTAACCTAGATGAAGAAATTGTTTTGCCTAAATATGACTATGCAATAATAAAAATTGAGTAGATGGTTATACTTCAAGAAGCCCTATCAAGAAAGAAACACCAAGAACTACAAAGAAGGGAGCATAAGCAAAAGAAATCTTTGCTTGATATCAAAGACATCTTGTTACATGCATTCAATCTACCTACTCTAGATGAATCAAAGCCAATTATTGAACAATTGACCAATATAGTGGAAAGAGTAAGTGATACAAACCTAGATACAAATGCAAAATTATTAGAATGGTCTAAGAGGAAATTTCAAAGTAAAGTAAATGAAAAGATATCTAGTGAAATAGCACTTACACAAGTTGCATTGGCAACTAAGATAGACAATGTGAAGAAGATACTAGAGAATATTTTCCCTCTATATACCAAACTATAATCTTGCACTCTTCACTCAAGAGACAAGGAATCACATCATGAGCTTGGAGAGTCAAATGAGTTCATCGGGTGAAAAATTGCCCATGACTCTAGTGAAAAATGAAAAACATTTTAGGACCCTATTACAAACCCAAAGTCAATTAGCAACACTATCTACAAAAGAAGCCAACATAAGGCCTAAACTGATAAGAATCTAGACTACATTGACTCCTCACATGGCAATTTTACACAAAATTTTTTATGAAGAAAGACCCTAATATTTCTACATTAGATGGCCTAGTACACCTTGCTTCTTAGCTAGCCATCCAAATAAAGTCATTGGAGGTAGTTTGTGACAATTGGGATGCCACTCTTAAGATTATTCTTGAGGTCCATAAATCTTTTTTTGACAAACACACTATCCATGTATGACCCATTGAAATTACTATCAAAAAGGGGGAGAAAGAGAAAAAGAGAAGAGAAAGAATTAAAATCTAAGCGGGAGAAAGAGCTAAGGGAGAGCAAGTATGTAAGAGCATGGGGGAGCAAGAGAAAGGGGAAGTAAGAAAAACAATCAAGTGAAAGAGTATTAGTTGAGGAAAATCTACTCAACAAAAGATATTTTGACTATAGATTAGATCAAACAACTCAGGGGGAGTTATAATATTTTGAGGTATAAGTTGTTGCAAAATTTTGATATTTTGAAATTTTGTATAAAAATTGAACCAAATTTTATGTTATTCTCATAAAAATAAGAGTATTAATGCATGACCAAGTATTTTTGACACTCTTGTTAAAGGGGGAGATTGTTACAATCTCAAATTAGTTTTGACTAGTGAGTTTCTATACACTTAAGTCATTTACTTAGTTAATGCTAAATAATTAATATATGTCAATCACAACACATAGGATAGATCATGCCAAGTATATAGTGAGTGTCGAGTCACTCATGTGACATGTCACTCAAGTACTGAGCAAACAATATATGTCAATTGATTCAAGAACTGAGCAAGTAGTACATGCTGAGTCATTCATATGCCAAATGAAAGCATTGAAGTTAGTATGTGCTGAGCACTAGGGACATCAATTGCTAAGTAACAAAACTTTGACATAGTTGTTTGTATTGGCACAAACTACTATATAAACTATTTTTGTGCTGACTTAGAGATTGAATTATGATATTTTTGTGATAAGGATGAATCTTAAGTTGGAATCCCTAAGCATTACATGCATCCAATCAAGAAAAGGGAAGGTTTAAGTGACAATATGGGTGAATCGTAGTCATTGATTCATACTTAACCTTAAGTCACCTAGGTCTTCTTAAGGAAGAAAAACCCTAAACTTTGCATGAGAATGAAAGGGAATGAATGAATGATCAAGGAGAGTTTTGCATGAGCAAACCAGGACATTCATGGTGATTAAGGCATTATGATCTGAATTGTAGAATCAGTTAAAGGAGTACAGATGAAGGAAGCAGTGAACAACAGAGTGACTTTTGATCAAGAAGGATCAAGTACATAGTAGGATAGAGGTGATCTGTTATCAAGTAGTAGAGTGCTAATTACATGATCAATGCTGAGACATTCTAACAAGTGAATCAGTTAAATCTCTTAACAAAGTAGTCCTAACAGGTTGAATTGAAATCCTCTAACAAGGTGTTCACTTAATTGTGGGTTAAAGTCCTCTTACAAGGCATACTTCTCATAGGGTGTTGAAATCCTTTAATAGGGTAAGACCTAATAGTCTTTGTAATATTTTAATAGGGTAGACCTATCACAAGGTAGATCATGTTTAATGATCAAACATTGTAACCTTCATTGGATACACTTTATTACTACACTAGTGAAGATTTTCAGGTGTCATCCCCACCCCAATTTTACCTTCTCATTGGAGGGTTTTTGGGTAATAATATTTGGGGTAATATATGTGTGAATGTGTACTTATTTACATGCTTTAGATCTATATGCTTTACATGGTATTTTAGTTTATTTTTTGAATGTATGAGATGGATGTGGTGAATATTTTATGGGTCAAAGTTTAAAGCACTAATTCACCCTCCCCCTCTAAGAAATTTACTTTTCCTATTGTAAATTACAACAAGTAGTCTTAATAGGCTATATTCAAATCCTCTAACAAGGTGTTTACTTCATTGTGATTTTAAGTCCTCTAATCAGACACACTTCTAATAGGCTATTGAAATCCTTTAATAGGGTGAGACCCAATAGTCTTTGTAAGCCTTTAACAGGGTATACCTTTCACAAGGTAGATCTACTAGTACATTTGCACTTGTTTTTCTACCAAAATTTTTGACCAAAGGCATGCTTTCTTTTATGTTTTAGTTTCCTTCCCCATATTGGTTGAAAATTTCCTAAATATTTTAAAAGTTGGTCAAAATTTTGACCAACTTAGGTCATAACCTTAATATGTTAAAATTATCATATAATATTATTGGTCAAAATGTATGTTAAAATTTATTCTTGTATTCACGCAAGCTTATAGTCATATCACTATTTTATTCCCACATATAAGTGTATCATGGAAAT
Organism: Cupressus sempervirens; assembly: GCA_028749045.1. Taxonomy (NCBI): domain Eukaryota; kingdom Viridiplantae; phylum Streptophyta; class Pinopsida; order Cupressales; family Cupressaceae; genus Cupressus; species Cupressus sempervirens. Next base: position 573,862,900 of record CM053783.1, on the reverse strand, counting down.
TTGTAAGTATTGGGGCTTCATGTGTAACAAACAACTAATTCCTATAGGTGTTCCTACTACTAATTAAATGAGGTCTCCCTTGAGTCCCTCTACTAGAGCAATGATGGGCTTTATGGAGCAACACCCTTCTCAGAGCTTTTACAAATTGCTTGGTATATTTGGTGATGTGGGGTTAGATGATATCAAGCAGGCATATCAACAACTGTCTAGAAAGTATCATCCTAACATGTGTCCTCCTAAGTATGAAGAGGAGTATATGAGAAGTTATATTGAAGTGAAAGAGGATTATGAGACTCTCTCTAATCCTAGGTGGAAGAATTTATATGATAGTCATCTTGCAATGGGGTTTGCCTCTAGAGCTTCTAGAAACAAGTGTTGGGATTACCCACAAGAGGTAAGGGCATTGAGCAAACAATTTTTTTTTGTTTGATGACCTTTTCATTTTACAAACCTACTTAATCTAAAGACATTTTCATATTTTTGGTTTAAAAATCCATTCAAGTAGAGCCAATAATCCATTCATATTTAGTGAGATTACTTTTAATAATAAGGTAGTCACAGATCTTTTGATTGATTAGTTGAGGCATCTCAGGCATTTTTATATCATCTCAAGGAGCCCAATCATGATAACAATGGTGACATGTTTAATTTATCTATTTCTATACAACACTAAAAGGAATAGTGAACACTAGGGTCTTGGGGCTTAGATGGTTAACACATTATTTTACAAGCAAGAGGGCACAATATTCAAGTCCCCTTTCGCTATGCCACCAGATGGTGTGTCACAACAACATTGGAAAACCACATTAAAATCTTTACCTAGCACACTATAGTTCATAGGGAGGTTAAGCCAACTCCTACAGGCTTAAAAAAGGAACAAAAAATACAATAGAACTATCCTTCAAGTTAGGGGGAAAGATCCCTGAGCAAATTAAACCTAACATATAGATAGTTTACTATTATTAACATTACAAGTTTTCAGTAGTGACTCACATTAAATGTGATTTTCTAACCTACTATGTTTTTTCCAGTTGCCCTCAATACATGTGTTGCATTGTAAGTCAAACCTTGAAAATGAGATCTATGAATACAAAGGAGGATAGGATATCTGATTGACTATGATTCAAGTATTAACAAACACAATATCATAGTGGATAAAGTGGAGACTAGTATTTGGTTGCTAAAAATGATTTGAAGTAATAAAACCAGTGAATGTTGAGCACTAGACAAATCAATAACCCATAAATTTACAACAAAGATAAAATTCAACCAAGGAACACCATAGATATAAAATAAAGAGAATAAAACCCTACAATTTAGGAAGATAGACCTCTCCAATAAAAAACTTCACTAAATCTATCTCCCCAAAATAACAACTTCTCATGATAATGACTGCCAAATTAGGTTATGCTAGAAAAGTAAACTTTGGCAGATAAGCAATTTTACACAAATCTAAAGCAACTTTGACTTGGAAAATTGTCAAAACTCCTAAAAAATGGAGAACTTTTTGGAACCTTTTAGAATTGTCAAAACCTTAAATTTTATTGGAAGTCTCTGCATTTTACTTGGATTGTAATGAAACATTGATTTAAAGATGAATAAATCCTTTGTGTTTAAAAACTTATGACACCATTTTCCAATGCTTATGTTAATCAATTCTAGTCAATCCATCTAGAACCTAGAGAATGATCACTGAAGGCAACACTCAGCAATGAGAACCGTCATCAATTAAACTTCAAAGTTCAATCTCTTTAATTGAATTCCTCTTGGTGACAATTTACTATAGTGGGAATTTTGAAATGTAAGAAATCTCAAAAAATACCCTATTGGAGATGAAAGACAACACATGGAAGTGGAATTTGAATCAAGCACAAGCAATAAAAGATAAGAATTTGAACAATAAATGACATAATGTTGAAACCCTTCACCTACAACATAAATCTTAAAGAATTTTTTATTGGTACTTCAATCAGCCTTGAATCCAATAAAGATCAGCACAAAGGTGTTGTTTTCTACCATGAACAATATAGCAAGACTTACTTTTTTGTTTTCTATCACCATCATTTTCATAATGTTTATCATATTTTATGTTTTCTACCTATGCCATGCTTCCAAGTTATTTATATATAATGAAGAAAATTAGAAGTTGTATCCTCGACAAGGTTACTTTCATCATGATCAAAGGAATTGTCCTTATACATTTACTTAATGTTGCATTAAGTTTTGGGAATTGCGAGAACTGAGGATGAGTAAAAGCATATCCAAGCACACCATGTGGCTTTGAAATCATAATACAACAAGGAATAGGTAGATTCTTTTTCCATCTATGAAAATGAACATGTTCTATCTAGTATATAATACATGTTAAGTATTGGATAGTTGTAAAATTCATGTGAATAGAAATGTATTAAAATTAATAAGATTTCTTATGCATTAAAATGACCTCAGCTGAGAGTTCAAAGAATAACTACATTATGACTATGTACAATGATTCAACAAATGGAAACATTATACATCTTTTTGGTCATAAGACATTGTATTATTGAAGCATAAAAATCAAAATTCACAAAGATGCATGATTCCCAAAAAATTTATAGGATAAAAAGTGCTCTAGAAATTCATCATCGTCGAATGGGGCACAAAGAAGTAGATACATACTAACTACAAGAATTTGGTAACTTTTTACTTTTAGACCAGTAGTGAAGAATATGTATGTACTACAACATATTAAATGTCTAGGCACCATACATTAAATAATAGTTTACCCAAGCATTTGTTGATATTCTTTTCATGGAATACAACCTTGTAGGGGGCACTTTCCCATGCTGACATTGAAGATTTGAATTATCCAGAGAGTTTCAGAAAAACACACATGCTAAATCAAAATTGGACTTGAAATTCTAATCTATATTATGGGTATGTGTAGGATCATGGTCAACCAAATATGCTCTTAAGTGGCAATAAAAAATTAGAAAATCAAGGTTATGTCAACTTGACGTGCAATTTTCTACTTATTATTAACTTTATATCAAAATATTGAGAGAAAAGAATCTCTAGAAAATTGAATCTAGTTTCTAAACTATGAGGACTTATCTCAAAAAAAAAAAAAATTTATTGGTCAAAATTTTGAATTTTAATGCAATATTACAAAAATTTCAAAACAAAAATAAGAATTAGGCATATGTATGACCACCTTAATCAAAATTAAGTGATAATATTTTTTAATAATATTCTAGATATAAGTAGTAGACTCATGCCTAGATGTGACACATATTTTTGGGTATTTTTATTCTAAATAAATAATAATTAATTAATTTTTTACTTTATTATTTTTGGAATAAAAAACTCTCATGTCTGACCACTTTAACTAATTCAAAACTCTGCAAAATTCAAATTTTCATTTTTTTTTCTTATAGTAGAAGAAGCATAGAATGTGATGCATCTTTTGGATTTAAAAAATGTTCTACCATTTGAAAGTTATAGTTGTTTTTCAAGTAGTGTGTTAGTCAGCACTTTATACATAACTCCATTAGAAAATAAGTAATAATTACTTACTAAATTCATAATTTGACAAACCTTCCATTTATGGAAATATAAGAACATTCTTAAGTAACCCTTTTCATTTCATCAAAATTTGGAGAAAGAAAGTTGTTAGCTACATGTTTGAAGTAAAAATCACATAAAAATAGGCCAAAAGAACATTTTTAGGATGTTTTTAAAGTTGACCATATAGGTTTAGTATCAAAAGATATAGTAGACTTATAAAGATATTAATTGTTTTCATTTAGTATCAAGGTGGGTGGGAAAAAAGTTGGAATAGATTTTGAAATGGTTTGAGATATTTCAAAACTACAGATTTTTCAAATCACCACTTTTTGGCACACCATGATCCTACACATACCTTTATAGAAAATTGTAATTAATTACCTATGCAAATTTTAAAATAAAGAATCCACCAAGACAAACAAAGAATAAAAATTCTTCCAAAGTAAAGTATATTTCACATCTAGTCCAGGGAATAGAACAAGGCAATGCAATAATAATGTACAAAGCATCACAAATGAAATTAGATACTGTATGAACTATACCATGGCATCACAAATGCAGAATTCAAATTATGCACAAAAATATACATAAATAATCATTAATCACTCTTAAGGACCAAATGAAGATACAAGATTCATAACAATTAAATAATCCATTAAAAAAAATTTGGTGCATGATAGCTATGGGAGTGAACAAAAGTCTCAACTCACTAATCTTACAATTAGTATAGTCATTTGTCTACATCATACAATAGAAAATTGGAAAATACATACAAGTGTGTTAGATTATTAGCCCACTAGCAAAGCGAATCTATTGAGATCCAGAAATATAGTTCATCCGATGAATTTATAGGTTCTTTAGAAAGAATTGATCTTACTTCACTTTTGTGCTCTATAACTTTATATAATAACTCATCTTTCTTCAATTTATACTCTTCACAAATAGTGTCATATTATGTGTTCAATTCCTCTATCTCTTAATGAAGATGTTTTGGTAGTGAAGAAAAATTGATAGATGAAATTTCACTTCCATCAATTTCCATTGCTTCATCCTCTGTTGATAACAAGTTGTCATCTTTAAAGAGTGAGACTAGGAGTTTTGGTGGGGTCACCTTCCTTGTTGGTGAAAAACTTTGTGGTTTGGTCTTAGTTGTCTTGTTTGACACCTTAGCTAGATCATGCATTTCAGTTATCTCACACTGCTCTTGCATTTGTGACATCTTTTTCTCTTCTTACTCAAAGGGCTACTCCTATCTGACTATTTGGATTCAATAGTAGCTCTTGAATAAGATGCTTTGTTTTGCTTGATTTATGAATGCCATCTTTTATAGATCAATTTTTATTTACTTCATTCTTGGATTGGTAACTTTTATTGTTGTTTAAATGTTATTTTGAATCTATTGTAGGAACCATACTTAATAACGAAATTGGACTTTGCAGAGAGAACATGGAAGGAACTATCAGTATATTCCCTAATTTGATTTTGATCACATTATTTATTTTCATATCTATTTTCTTAAAATATCTTTATCCTTAAAATTGGTTCAATTGATCACACTTTTGTACATAAATAAAATATGAATGTAAACAAATAGTGATAAGACCTTTTCATTTTGTTGTTTTCTATGGTTGACACTGAATATTTTTTGAAACTTTTAAGCTACACATCTTTCTTGGATACCAGTAAGATGCTTTAATCCTAAAAAGTTTTCCTTCATTTTCTTTATTCTTTACATTATTTCCTTTTGAGCTAAATAACAGTTTGGATCTTTGTTCTTCCCTTTGCATTAGGTATGGATTTATATTTTTCACTAGGTTTGCAATTAGGATTTCATCTCATCCTAGTTTTGCATAAAGAAATGACTATTTGGATCTTTATTCTTCCCTTTGCATCAGGTATGGATTTATATTTTTCACTTGGTTTGCAATTAGGATTTCATCTCATCCTAGTTTTGCATAAAGAAATAACTATTTGGATTTTCGTTCTTCTCTTTACATCATGTATGGATTTATATTTTTTATTTGGTTTGCAATTAGGATTTCATCTAGTCCTAGTTTTGCATATGCTTATTATTTTACAATCATTCTTTTATCCTAATTTTCAAGTTGTGTTTATTGTTACACGTTATCAATAATGTGTTGATTGTTACCATTCATTATTTAGTAAGTTGAATTTCTAGGAAATTAGAATCATATATGGTGAAGCTAATTTGTTATAAATTCTTCATAGGCATATTTTATGGTTTTACATTCTCTTTAGCTTCACTTGGTTGCAACTGTTACAAGTCTTCATGTTTTTCTTAGTGAATTTGATGTAAGGTCTCTATAGCAGCAACCCAAAGGGAACATTCTGTAGTATTTATAGCTGAAAGGGAGCTAAAGCTATTAAATTTTCAACTATCAAATCTTGCCAACCCATCATTGGCAAATGCAAATTCTATATCTAAGACTGGAAGGTTGAGAACAAATTCTTTAGAAGCTTTGCAAATCAAGCAAATGAAACATCATGCTGGCCAAGTAACTTATGATTCATAATCCTATGTTTCTATTAGTAGTTCAAGAAAGTAAGTTGATTTCTTTTTCCAAAATATGCTTAATATATCGATTATAAATGGTCGAGTATGCTTAGTGAAATAGGATTGTAGACTTTAGTTAAGATAACCTTAACACAGGGAGAGGTTTTTAGCACCCTAAAATACTCAAATCTCTTCAGATAAAGAAAGATGCATTGAAACATTTCTGTGTGATTTACTGATTTGGAAACATAATACCAATGCTCGTGGTTGTTATTTTGGAGTTGTTTTTTTCAACCTCTTTGGCTTTGCTGGTACCATTTGCAAAAGAGAAGAAGATAAACTTTAAAAAATATTATAATGAAAAGAACTAGAAATTCAATTTTTTTTGTTCAACTTGTAAGAGTTAAATGAAAAGAAAAAAACTTCTGTAGTGGCTAGTCTTTTAGTCAATAGTTCTAATCTACTTCTGTAGTGATGAATTTGAGGTTCAAGTAACCAATGCTTGTATTTCAGGTGTCAAGAGAAAATAATATGTTTAGGACTGTTCTTTTGGTGATCAGGCACAGGGAATGAAAGTAAGGGACTTGAAGCTTCTTCTTGTACATGATCATTTTTTGAGTCTATTGCATATATGTTTCTTTCTTGTGTAACATATTGTGACTAAAGCATCTTTTTGGTAGTTACCATAAAATTTAGTCATTTAAAAAAAATGAAAGTATGTTGCTCCTAAAATGACTTCTCTTCAAAGTTCAAATCATCAAGTTGAAGGGATCAGGATTTTTTAGAGCAACTCCAAATGCCCGGTTGAAAGATGGAATTAAGGGAATTGACACTACATTGGCCTTGACATGTTAGATACACATTGTCAATATGCCCTTGACTATTTAATCCTTGACATTTTTTTTTTCTATTAATCTGATTGAAACATTGGCAATCAAAACAAACACGATATATCTAGAGTTTTCTATTTTTGTCATTTCTTTGCATAGGCTTCTACTTTCCTCTATTTATATATAACACCTTGTTCTCTTTTATCTACAAATGCAAAAAATTATTGAGGGGAGTCCATAACATCTTGAAGTATGACTACATATTTTGGCTCAAAATTTTTTGTCCAATGTTTCTCATTTGATCCATGAATACATCATGGTGCAACTTATGTCAAAGTGGATTAGATTTACAATCCTCAAGATGCCAATCATGCTTTATATTTTTAGGGTGTGAACATTTTTCCTAGCTTTCTATATTGCTCTTTGTGCAAATCAATTGTATTTACTTTGATGAGTACAGACTAGGTAAAATATCATGTATTTATTTGGTAGATGATGGAGGGGCCATGGATCCTAATTGTATTTGATAATGCATGAGCTTGGGATATTCTATGAAGAACACAAACACTACTATAGGCCAATATAATTCAAAGGAAGACTAGCTATGCCTACCATTGTGTAAAAGACTAGATTGCATTTTTTTGGGAATATCACATTTATTAAATCAATTTAATTGATAATTGCATGATTGTAATTGGTTTCTTTCATTGTTGAATTGATTCCTATCCATTTGTGTATGTAGATGGTAATGGCTTTAGAACAATCTCAGTGAGATTGGGAGCATATGCAATTGTTTTTACTCGGACAACTCATGGCAGGTGCTTTTTGTTCTTTATTGAAGAAAAGTACAATCCAAGTCACATCATACTTTTTCTTGATATTTTTCTTACTAACATTATAATTCTTTTTTATTTTGCTTCTTTTTTCTTCAACTCTTATAAGTTTTTGTTTTGAGATTATCAACAAAAAAATGACATGAAGAAAAAGCTATACATTGGATGCTTCAAACAACCATCAATCTCAAACATATCAATGCTAGATATGGAAGTTCTATGGAGTTCAATTTTTTGTGACTTATGATCCCTTGTTGAATTTATTGCAAGCAATGGAGAGAAGAGAAAAATTATCTGTTCATGTTCCACATCTAGCATATGACTTGAAAGGGAATGTAGCTGCTAAGAAAAGAACAAAAGGATGGAAGGCATCACCTTTCATTATAGGTATAGTAGCCTAGCACATTCTAAAATCAAAGCAATTCTTGGTTTCAAGTGACATCTACAATTTCATTTATTATTATTTATTCATTTGTTAAGTGTTAAGTGTTATGTTTTAGTAGACTTGACACAAGATTTTTTAAATAAGAGACTTATAATTTACCATTGTGTCTTGTCTTTATGTAGAACATTAAACAAATGACTATAAGTTGAATCTTTTTGTGTGGATTAATAGTTTAGCACTTCCTCAACAACATAATCTTTATATGGTCTCTCATATTTTTGATTTTTGAATTGTGATTTAATTACTTTAAATGTATTATCAATCTATATAGTCTTAATTGCCTTGTCTTCTAAATGTGTTTTTACTCAAATTAGATGAAATGATACTAATGTTGAATTCATGTGATACTTTCCAGTGTTTGAGGTGGCCGAAATGCTTGCATACTATTCAGCTGATGCATGAACATGTTCTCATATGTGATAATAGAGTTGTATGAGAGTGTACCAAATGCTACTAATTTTGTTATGAATTGGACAGGTGTTTCTTTTGTGCTCACACTACTTGGAGCCTTCCTTGCTAATCCATATTTGGGATGCTAATTAATTTGCACCAAATAGTAAATGTGCTTAAGCCTTTACAAATAGTAGATACTCCAACCATCATTAAAATAGTCCTTAATATTTAAGACCATTGATGAGCATTAAATAATTACTAGAATCCTTTTGTTTATGTGTGGGACTAAAAAACACTTCAACAGCCTTGAATACTTTGAGCCACAAGAAAGACTTCAATTAAGAAGGTGGAAAATTCTTCTTGTAAGTCATCTTAGATCCTACTTTGTACTCCACTACAACCTAGAATCTTATATGGATTAGCATTGGTTTTAAAGTGCTACTTCAAATCAGTTGATTCTCCTGCAATAGTGATCCTAAAACTTATTAATCTTCATTTCAGGCCTTCTACGCCTGATGGAACTATATCCCTCCTCTTTTGTAATTATTAGAGGTTATGCTCATGCTCCACTAATTACACTATATAGTACTATATTATCTTGAAAGACTCGAATCATCTTCATGGATACTTCAACCAAACACAGCATTTTCAAACTTGATGAAGGTTGACAGATTGAAGTTAGCCAATACATGAAATTTAGAACTCAAATCCTAAGGAACTAAATTCTAGAACTTGGTACCACTAGATCTTGGTATGGATCATCCCATGCTAGGTCCATTAATAGTGAGTTGAGCCATCTAGTCTATGGATTGGTCTACCAAACCCAAGAAGAAAACCAACACACTTTGACTGACACTCAAAGGAAGAACGTGTGAGGAATTTGGGATATTTTGTCTTAATTTTTTTGTCTTTTTTATCAACTCGACCCCCTAGCCCTAAAATTATTAAATAGGCTAGTACTAACTTTTGAGAAGTTTTTCCTTTACTATTAATCTAGTTTCTCATTTTAAATTAAAACCTAATAGGCATTGAATCTATTTCTCATCCCATAGCTTCTATATTTTTGGTTCACATGTTGTTGAATTTCTCTAAGGGTGAAGCTTGTCTAAGGTAAGTCAACCATATGCTTGTACTCATTTTCAACTTCAATTTTAACTTGAGATGTTTTATGTGCTTCTTCCATGATATAAACCTTCTCTCCAAATGAAAGAGTTGAGCAAGACCTATCAGAAACTAAAACAAGAAATGGGTATTGTTTTTTTGCAGCAAATAGATGCATTTCCAAATTGCTTGAAACTTCAAATGGATGTAGAGTTGTGTTTAAGAAAAAATCACAAAAAAGAAAGTGCAAGGCCAAAAGAAGTAGCCAACAAGTTATTTCCTTGATGGGGACACAACACAAGCACAGAATGGACACAACATGAAAGGGAAAATTTTATTAACTATAGAAATATGCTAGTACACTTAGTGCAGAGAAAAAGACTCCAAAACATGCCCTATGGGCTTACAATAGCATAAATTTGGAGATAAATTCTTCCCCATTACCTTCTCTCAAACTCCACTTTGAACTGCCTTTTACAATGCCAAAAATGTTCCTAAATAGACCCCAGAGGGTTAAGGATTAGGAATACATTCTAGAAAGTGCTAGTTGGAATCCACCAACCAAATAGAAGGTTCTAGAAGTCACATTAGAAGTCAGCACAAAATTAGAAGAATCCAGAAATGGTAATCGAACTTTCGGGAGGCATAACTTTTGAACCGTAGCTCCGATTGATGAACTGTTTACATTTCTGAAAAGCTCTCAAAGTGCTCTATAGCCCTATGGACTAGCTTTGCTCATCCCCCATTTTTCAGCTCTTTTCAAGGTCATTTAATTCCCCTAACTTGACTTTGAAGCATTCTTAAGAGGTCTCCAAAAACCAAAAAACTACAATAACTTTCAAACTGTGGGGCATTTTGACCTGATTCTTTTTTTGGAATGCTCTAAATTATAATTACAATCATCCAACCAATTTAAACCTTCTAGTTCACCAAAATGATGCCTCAATTACATACTCCTATTTTTTTGGCATTTACACGTATACCAAGGTGATTAAAAACTCTAACCCAGAACACTAATAGTGAAACTATGAGAGTTGGAACCTTTATTTGACCCAAATGGGTATCCAAAAATTAAAACACATGAAACAGAAACTAAGTCTAAGTACATTTTTTTGGGTGGCACAGGATTGCCCTTATACCTCTAGATGCTCCTGCATCAGACAAAGTTAAGTAGCACATAACTATTTTAAGATATTATATATTAACTTACAAGGGTCATTCCCTTGTAGAGGCCTTTTTCCAAATCACCCAAGATGGCTAGAATATTTGGTTGGGCACTTCTTATTCTATCTAATGAGCGATGTATTCTCATCTAATCCACTATAATCTTGTCACTTTCCACTCACCAATATCAACCCAAAGGCTACTAGGGTCAAGACTCTAATGAATGTTAATAGATTTTAGAGTGATTCAATAGCATATTATCTCATCCATGGCACCTATCTCATTTTCTGTTCTACAATTTTTATATCTTACACATCAATACAAAGACTTTACACCAAATGTGTATTGGAAAAAACCTTAAAAAATAATCCAATGCATTACAAACTCTAAATCTTGAAAAGAAAATGCAAATAATTGCAAACCTAAATTTTAGTAACATAAAATGTGCTCTATGTCAGAAGCATATCTAAATGGCTTCACTATAGTGTCATCTTACTCCTAAAGTAGTATTAATTCCAAATAGTCCACAAGTATGAATATCTCTCACAGTATGAGCTTTATATATGAGTGCAATTTATTATTTGGATAAATCTCTAGAACTGAACAGTTTGATAAAATAATAATGATGGAAAAAGTGTGGTTATTGAAAGGTAAGCATTGGATTACTTAATTGCTCAATTTCTTGAGTTCATCTCTGACATAGTTGTGATTATGTACAAGATGATTATATGTTTCTTCATTGTTTCCAATATCTATGTTCATTCTAAATATGTACTCTTGCTTGTTTTTAGCACATTCTTTGACAATAATTTACCTTTGGATTGTTGTTAGGGCCTAAGCTTTAGAATCAATGTAAGTTCATTTGCATGGTAGTAGAACATATTGAATTTAATGATGCAATACTTAGTGGAACCCAAAAAAATTGCATTTCAATTCTCTGTTGGGGACATAATCATATTTTATTCCTTAATTTTGGAAGTAGTAATGAGGGTCTTAGATTAGGCCATGGGAGAGCATTTGAGTTGTGAACATAAAATTGGGAATGATTTATGTCAGATTCTTTTTGATTTTTTTAATCTAAGATCAACTTCACATTGTGTTGTAACTCTAGCATAGGTGTTTGATCCTTTATAGCTTTCATTTCAACATTCAAGTTATCAAGTTTCCTCTTCATTATATAATTGTTTTATCAATTATTTCCTCTAGTTTGATTGTAATGCATCTCAACTAGCTACTCCAATGATGGAATCACGCATCTATCTCCAAATTATGCAAGCACTTGTTGATTTATGGAATCTAGATAGATACTAAGAGTTCTAAATCCATAAACTAGAAGACCATCATGTGTGTGTCCCACTTTATGAAAAAAATGGATGTCATGTTCTTGTACATATATTTCAATCACTGCCTTCAAACTCATTTGAGGTGCACCCATGGAATTATTTAGGTGAATCCTATTGCACATGGAAGTTGAGGCTTGTTGTTGAACATATGTTGCTACTGCTTGTTGCTATTGAAGTGCCTCAAATTGGAGACGATCCATCACCCTAAGATAGCTTACATTCTCTCTAGCCCCACATTGTTCCACATTCATACACTCTACAACTTGAATTATCATTGAAAGGGCTACATTTGGCTAACTTCTTATCCTCTAATTAGCAATAAGCTTAGGGTGAAATAGTCCTTTCCACCTTGAAAACCACTTTATTACTTCATTAAAATTAGGACTTGAACAAAACCAATGATACAAAACCTAATGCCACTTTGGAGAAAAAGATGCCTCCCACATTACAACCATATGATAAATGGGAATAGCACATGTCCGAGCCATAACCTAGTTAAATTGGTCTAGATGTTAATTAGTTGGGTTGATTAGAAATTCCTCTAGAACTTTCCTTAGATTAGGTATGATAAAAAAAAAATCCTTTTCTCCTAGCTAGCTAGATCAAAAGAAATTTTCCAAGGTGATAAAATTTCATATATAGATGCATCACTTACATGCCAGGCATGAAGCAGATTCCCAAATTTATAACAAATGGTTGGATATAAAGGCTCCATATGTTGGACCAACAATGGAAACCAAGGATGTAATCATGCATATATTGAATTTAATTTGGGCATCACTATATGATCCAAAATGTTATGAAGTAGTGAAGCTAGTAGTAACTTCTCTCATGTCTCTAGAAAACATAACATGGGTTTAGGGTCCCTTGAATCCTAGGAATTTGTACCATAGTTTTAGGGTAGTAACTCCTTACACTCATTTCTTCATTAAAGTTATTATCATTGCCACAATGGCATTCCTTCTAAACCACACAAAGGATGTTTAAGTGGTTCCCAACCTTGAAACACTCTTATAAATAATGGAAAAGAAAATGAAGATGCAATACATGACAAATTGCACAACTTGTAATCTTTATATATACATAGAGATATTTTTTAAGGTTCTTATTACATATTAGCACAATAGAAAAATTGATCAAGCTACATACATATTCCAAAATCTAAATAATAAAACAATTAAACTCTCTCAACCCATGCTAAGTGACAAGCCATAAGCTAGTTATTTAAGTGGTCTAGTTGTTAACTAGCTAGGTTGATTACAAATTCATATAGAACTGTGATTAGATTAGGTATAATAAAATAAACAATCAACTATTCCCTACTAGCATGATCAAATACAATTTTTGAAGGTGATAAAATTGCATATGTAGATGAATGAATGTATGTGCATATATATATATATATATATATATATATATATATATATATATATGTATGTATGTATGTATGTATATTTTTATGTCTATATGTATATACATATATATACATATGTATATATATATATATACACATAGACATAAAAATATACATACATACATATATATATATATATATATATATATACACACACATATGTGTGTCTATGTATGTATGTATGTATGTATATATATATATATATATATATATACACACACACACATATGTGTGTCTATGTATGTATGTATGTATATATATATATATATATATATATATATATATATATATATAGAAAAATCTTGTGGATTATGGATTATGGATTATAAAGAGAAAAGAAAAGAAAAAACAACATTACGGTATGTGCAAGATCATGGTGTGCCAAAAAGTGGCGATCTAAAAAATATGTAGTTCTGAAATGCCTCAAAGAATTTCAAAATCTATTCCCACTTTTTTCCCACCCATCCTGATACTAAATGAAAACAATTAATACCTTTATAATTCCTACAATATCTTTCAATACCAACCTTATATGGTCATCTTTAAAACATCCCAAAAATGTGTTTTTGGCATGTTCTTATGTGTTTTTTACTTCAAGCATGTAGCTGATGACTCTTTTTAACCAAAATTTGATGTAATGAAAAGGGTTTCTTAAGAATGTTCTTAGCTTTTCATAAATGTAAGTTTTGTCAAATTATGAGTTTAGTAAGTAATTATTACTTATTTTCTAATAGAGTTAGCTACAAAGTGCTGATTGACATACTGGTTGAAAAATAGCTACAACTTTCAAACCGTATAAGATTTGTGAAATCCAAAAGATGCGTCACATTCTATGCTTTGACTAGTATAAGAAAAAAATAAGAAAAACTTAATTTTGATTTTTTTTGAACTAGTTAAGGTGGTCAGACACGGGAGTTTTTTAATTCTGAAAATACTATAGTAGAAAATTTATAATTAATTATTTATTTGGAATAAAAATTGCCAAAAATATGTGTCACCTCCAGGCATGAGTCTACTTTTTATATCTAAAATTATATTTAAAAATATTATCATTTGATCATGATTAAGGTGGTTAGACATACACCTACTTTTTATTTTTTCCCTGAAATTTTTGTAGTACTGTATTAAAATCCAAACTTTTGACCAATCAAATAATTTTTTCTCTAGATAAGGCCTTGTAGTTTAGAAATTAGATTCAATTTCCTATAGATTATTTTCTTACAACTTTTTGATATAAAGTCCAAAACCACTTTAAAATTATGTGTCAAGTTGACATAACCCTGATTTGCTGGTTTTTCACTGCCACTTAAGGCCATAGTTTGGTACACCATGATCCTGCACATACGCATTAATCATTCTCCATTTATATGTATATAAACAGATAGATCTTGGCATAATAGAAAAACAATAAAAATCACTCAATAGGTAGCATGGTCACAGATGTAATGGCAATGCCTATTGTTAGGTAGATTCATCTTTTTCTCTCTCCTTTTTAATGTTTTCATTTCACTTGAACTATCATTTCTTATGCGACATTTTGTAATATTGGATTTAGTTTATATAGGAGGCAATGATGACATTTATGGATGTACCCTCGTGATTAATTTCTCATGAGGAATGAAAAAAAATTCCCCTAAGAGTATGTCATGTCCCCTTTTCAAATAATTAAAAAATAATAATCTTTGCTAAGGCAGGCCAGGCCCAAGAAAGTGAAGTTTCGGAAAAAGGGAGTTAATCTTTGGAAACTGTTGGACTAATAAATGAAAATTATTATTGAAATATGTTTCATTAACCTCTCTTGGACATGAGTTACATTTATGCCCTCTTTTAAGGGGGTTTGGAGGCATTTTGGGCACATTCCAGAACTTGATTTTGCTGATTTCTTTGTTATTCTTCAGAGGCTGCCAAACCTGTGGAGAAGGAGACCCAAGAACAAGAGTTTGCAGGTTTCCAGGGAGACCCAAGAATGGGAGTTTTTAGGTTTCCAGGAAGGCTAAGGATGGGAGTTTGAAGCCATTCCATGTGCATGCTCATACAGAGTTTTCCTTTGTGCTGAACAGTGTAGATTTGTGGGTTTTTGGGTGTGTTTTTTGCATGAGTTTGGTGTTTTCAGTTGAGCATTTCATATCAGTTTTGTTTTCTATTGTATTTCAGAATTTAAGCTGTTAAAATAGAGCTTAATATATGTATTAAGACATGATTAAACTTTTGAGATAGTTTATTAGTGTTTTTGTGGTGTTTCCGGGCATTTTTGTGTTAATTTCGAGAGCCCGATGAGCATAGTTTTTGTCCTACATTTGTGAGCTGCTGTGTAAAGGCTATATAGATCTAGAAATGTCATTTTTTAGGCTATTATTCTGCTGAAATTTCTGTAAAAATTTCCATTTTCATATTTATTAATAATAGGTGAAGCTGTGAAGCTTTTGGCACCATTTCTGGCATACCCGATTTGGGGTTTCTTGAGAAATTTGGAGGATCTTTGTGATATTAGTTGTTTGATCTTAAAGATCTGATTAAAGGTTGGAAATATCATACAAAATCATAAAAGGGACATTTCAGTGGTATCAAAGCCATGATCTTGCTAGCCTGAGGGTTTTAGAAGCTTGCATGTCAGTTTTGACAACTACCCAGAACTTGCATGTCAGTTTGACAACTACCCAGATCTTGCATGTCATAATTTATGATTGCATGTTGCTTCTAATCAGCTACATGTCAAAATTTATGGTTTCATGCTACTTCTAATCATTTTCATGTTAGTTCTTGGTGAATTTGGTGGTTGTAGAAGTTTGCATTTCAGTTTTGACAAGTACCCAGATCTTGCATGTCAGTTTTGACAACTACCCAGATCTTGCATGTCATAATTTGGTGGTTGCATGTTGCTTCTAATTAGTTTCATGTAAAAATATATGGTTTCATGCGACTTCTAATCATTTTCATGTTAGTTCTTGGTGAATTTGGTGGTTGTAGAAGTTTGCATGTCAGTTTTGACAACTACCCAGATCTTGCATGTCAGTTTTGACAACTACCCAGATCTTGCATGTCATAATTTGGTGGTTGCATGTTGCTTCTAATCAGTTGCATGTCCTAATCTATGGTTGCATGCTACTTCTAATCATTTGCATGTTAGTTCTTGGTGTTTGAAGAAGTTATATCCTATTGGGGTTACACTCTACTTTATCCAGAATGGACAGGTATAGTACAGAGTCTCAGAGGAAACGATCTTGGAAAATTGATAGCAAGAGTCAAAATAGTAGAAAGGATGGTTATTTAGACATTCGAGATAAACTTATGAAAATAAGCCATGACATGTCTAAATAGTTGGTTGAGCACCACCGTATAATGAATGACATGTTATCTGACCCAGCTAAGGTGGATAAGTTGACTAGATTTCTATTTCGCAGATTTTCTCATAGGACAGATGACACAATTCCCAAGAACTTGCATGAGGAGTTTGAGAAACTAGCTGATAGCCAGGTAGAGGTCTCAGATTCTACTCTGCCACAGGAGGTGGTGGGAAAGGATATTACACGGATTGATAGTAACGGTCAACTTGATACTCAAATTGAGACAATTGTTTATAGGTCATCAAAGGGTGATGCCACAGGTATTCAGGATGGTATAGTTACAACAGGCAGTGACTACAGTGTAGTGGGTTCAGATGATGATTATGAGGATGTTGTTGTGCAGGATGGTGAGATACCTGGTAGAGATGAGCAGACATTGAGCATTCATGACTTTGCTAAGAAAGAGTACCAAACACAGTTAGATGCTTCATCACATGAGGTTGAGGCTGGTAGTACTTCACATGATTTGTCTAGCCAGCTGAAGGTGAATGAAGATAGTATTGTGACTTCATTATCTCATTATGACAGATATGTGGAATTATTTGGTATTGGTCATATTACTCAGGTGAGGATTTTGCTTGAGTTACCAGCTGATTATAGTTTACGAATATGGACTCGAGATTGTTGTATTGGCATTTAGGATTCAGTTGACTGGAGATCTTTAACACTTTTTGGTAGTAGTGTTTGTTTGGGTGCTATCATGGATTTGATTAGAAGATTACACGGTGTTGTCTTTTCTTGTGCCAGTATCTTGTCCGATGTTGGTATTAGTTTTTATACACCAATGTTGGGCTTTGTTCATATATCCAGTCGACCATATTTGCTGGAATGTGTTGATGATCTTTCATATTTGGCAGTGTGTATAGATGAGTCCCAGGATCATATTGGCATTGATGACATCCAGGAGGATGCAGTGGGTAGTTTTGAAGACTTAGTTTCCTTGGGTATAGAGGATTTGGACAGCAATGCTAATTTTTTTGATACTTCGTATGTTGATATGAGCTTTAGATTTGATTCACAAGATATGGATGGTAATACTCTAGAGACTAGTAACTTTGAGGATACTCCTTTAAACAGTGCATCAGAGGAGATTTGTAGGAGACAGTCAAGCCAGTGCCATCATGTGTCTAATCAGTTAAGAGTTAGTGACCGAGACATTGCTACCACTTGCCAGCATTTCGATGCTGCTCGTCAGTTGTTAGCAGTTTATGGATGGGGTTCTCCTACTAGTGATGAGCAGGAAGGCAGTTATCTTTCCTTGACAGAGATCCACTCTTTATGGGAGGCTATTCAAATTTTGAGATAGAATTATATGCAGTTGGTAGCCAATAGAGATTATCTTATGGAGTGGGGTAGTACAGCATATCATGCATTATTGGCCAAGGAAGATGAGGTGAGTGAGCTTACTGAGCAGCTTGAGGTGACTTCTGAGATTCTTGAGAGTACACGGTTGGCTTTCAAGGAGTCACAGTTTCATTTAGCTAAGGTGACCATGGAGTTAGAGCGACTACAATCTTTACTTGATTCTATACAGTCACAAGCTGTGGTGTTTGGTGATCCGAGGATGACCATGGCCGAGATTGTCAGAGATAGTGGAGATGGGGATGCATCCATCCTTGATACTAACATTGGCATATCAGGTTCATTCCCACTAGAGTCAAGTTCAGTTGAGTTGGGTGTTGTAGTAGATTGTTGTATGCCTGACATGGTGGTGGCCTCTAGTACTGATGGCACAGAGACTAGAGATGTATCAAAGATCGTGTGTGATGTTGGTGAGTCGACAGCTCGCATGGTTCCTGCTAGTAATACTACTCCCTTGGTGATATCTTTGGAGGTAGTAGTCAGTTCCAACATGGTTAATGATCAATTGCAGTTAGTTTCATCTAGATTACAGTCTGAGCCACTGACTGAGATTGGCGCATTCTATCGGCATTACACTATGAGGTACGCTCATCAATTTACCTTTGATGACCATGTTGATGAGATTATGATACAGAGATGTACTTTGGTTCCTAGTGCTTATCATCAGTCATGGAATAGTTTGATGCCTCGGGATGAGAGTTGTGATTGTCACGACATGGCAATAGGTCCTGCAGTTGATAGTTTGATAATACATGACTTAGAGCAGGAGTTTTGGAGTGATGCTTCAGCAGGTGTTGTTATTGATTCTACTCCTTTGGCTATGACATCTCCTGACTTAGCTAGTGATCAGTCACAGTGGGTTATATCACTTGTTCATGGTGAGCTGTTGAATGAGGTTGGTTTTTTTAATCAACATTATATTGCAGGGTATGTACATCAGTTAGCAATTGATCCTTGTGTTGAGGAGTTGATGGTGGGAAAATTTGGTTTGGGTTCCATTTCTTGTTGTTTATCTTGTGATGGCTTTTCACCATCAGGGGTGCATGGGAGTTATGGTTATGAGACAGTGGCTGATGATCTACAGAGTTGTGTTGACTGCAGGAGTTGTACAGTGTGTGGATTCTCCATACTTGGTATAGTTTCATTTGAGAGCACTCACCATTGTTGCAGAGTTGGATCGTACATTCTGTATAGGCCAGTGGAATGCGTTGATGGTATTTACTGTGTTGGTAGTCCACTTTACTTGGGTTTTGATGTTCTAAGAGTTTGTGTCACGTGGGTTTCTAACTGTGGAAGTTGTGATTTTGGAGTTTGGTTGAGCTATAATTGTCAGTTTGATTATGGATTCCTCTTGGTCATGTTGCAGAGGATATTGCAGGAGCCTGTGTTAATTGGTAGTAGTATAGTTCATGACTACATTTGGGATCCAGGTGGATTGATTGGTTGATTATTCAGCCATTGCTTGAGGACAAGCAATTTTTGGGAGGGGAGGACTTTTCATGTCCCCTTTTCAAATAATTAAAAAATAATAATCTTTGCTAAGGCAGGCCAAACCCAAGAAAGTGAAGTTTCAGAAAGAGGGAGTTAATCTTTGGAAACCGTTGGACTAATAAATGAAAATTATTGTTAAAATATGTTTCATTAACCTCTCTTGGAAGTGAGTTACATTTATGCCCTCTTTTAAGGGGGTTTGGAGGCATTTTGGGCACATTCCAGAACTTGATTTTGTTGATTTCTTTGTTATTCTTCAGAGGCTGCCAAACCTGTGGAGAAGGAGACCCAAGAACAGGAGTTTGCAAGTTTCCAGGGAGACCCAAGAATGGGAGTTTGCAGGTTTCCAGGAAGGCTAAGGATGGGATTTTGAAGCCATTCCATGTGCATGCTCATACAGAGTTTGCCTTTGTGCTGAACAGTGTAGATTTGTGGGTTTTTGGGTGTGTTTTTTGCATGAGTTTGGTGTTTTCAGTTGAGCATTTTATATCAGTTTTGGTTGCTGCTGTATTTCAAAATTTAAGCTTTTAAAATAGAGCTGAATATATGTATTAAGACATGATTAAACTTTTGAGATAGTTTATTAGTGTTTTTGTAGTGTTTCTGGGCATTTTTGTGTTAATTTCGAGAGCCCGATGAGCATAGTTTTTGTCTTACATTTGTGAGCTGCTGTGTAAAGGCTATCTAGATCTGGAAATGTCATTTTGTAAGTTTTTATGCTGCTGAAATTTTTGTAAAAATTTCTATTTTCAGATTTATTAATAATAGGTGAAGCTATGAAGCTTTTGGCACCATTTCTGGCATACCCGATTTGGGGTTTCTTGAGAAATTTGGAGGATCTTTGTGATATTAGTTGTTTGATCTTGAAGATCTGATTAAAGGTTGGAAATATCATACAAAATCATAAAAGGGACATTTCAGAGTAGAAGGAGGTGATGAGAACATTCTAGGTACTTTAAAGATTGATCATTTCTTAATGATTTTAGATGTTAATGGGGAATTTAGATGTTGAGGGGTGCACCCAAATGAGCTTCCACCTTCACATGGTTAGCCCTAATCAGTGGAGAATATTAAAATATTCTCGAAACCAAGTGAGCTCAACATAAAACTATGATTGCATGACAACTAACTATGTGAATCTCTTGGTTTTAGGTAATGTAGAAGGACACCATGGTTCAATATGCAATTTCAATTCATATGCTTATGACATTTGGTAGAGATGAAAAACCCAACAGGTTTGTATTTTTACTAGAGGTGTTTAATTAGGTATTTTAAGTTATAGAGAATTATGAACATTATTCATGATGGTCTATAACTTTAAAAACTTAACAAACCTATGAAATAAATGTACTTGTGTTGTGTTTTATCAACTCTACATGTTGTCCATGCATTTGAATGTAGTTGTACATGCATTCTCGATTCAAAGTGGCAAAATCTTATTTTGTATGTGACATAAAAATGACATGCACTAGATGATGAGAAAATGATGTCAATTTTGCAAGTCTAGAACCATTTTTGGTACTTTGAATGTTGATCCTTTCTTAAATATTTTAAATGTTAACGTGGAATTTAGATGTTGGGGACGGGTGAGGCCAAATGAGCTTCCACCTTCATGTGGTTGGCCCTGATTAGTAGAGAATATTAAACCATTATCTAAACCAAGTGAAGCCCAATATTAATCCATGATTGCATGACAACTAACTATGTGAATCTACTGTGAGCTATGAAAGCATCATAGCTATTCAATGTTTGTCACCAATTATTCTTTCATTAATATAGTAAGTTGTCAAAATTGCAATAATTTTTTTTGATGGCTAACTATCGGTCCCATTGCATTGTTGCAAAAAGCCTATTGCTATTGTGACAAACATTTTAGATAGCTTTTCATTAGTCCCATAGCATTTTTTTCATAGACACGTCGCATGTGTGATGGTTTCTTCAACAACTCACCATAGCAATTGGGATGGTGAAAATGAATTTTTGGCTTGCGTCTAACTTCAATTTATGACAATTATTGCAATCACAATTGTGACGGTCACCCTTGTCATCATAAGTTGTGATAAAAAAATTCCAACACATATTCGATGGGAGCCAATTCCTCTTGGTGTCAATTGGGCAATTTTTGGCTTTTGCAATTGCAATGGCTTTCCATCACAATTCAAACCCAAATGTAGTAGTGCACAAGAGCTGAATTTAGGAAAAATGACAATGGTTAATGTATTTGTGAATGTGGAATTTCTTAATGTAATGCCCTGCCAAGGGATCCAAATAATCAATCTAAAATTTCACTAGGTTTGCCAAACAATTTTTTTAAAAAAAAATATGAAGGATAAACCATTCACTACTTATACATAGTAACGGAAGCAATAGCAACAAATCAAATGAAAGTAAACATAGCATAACATAACAAATTACATTCTTTAAGGATCTCTTAATGTTGAATTACATCTAAACTAACTATTAATGATTCCATCTAGTACTATATCCACATAAGATAATAATGAAGAGTTCAATGTTCTTACATTACATTTTTAATTGCTCAATCATCTGTTGTATATGCCATAGGGTATGAAAAGCTTAGAAGAATATACATATGTGTAAATAAACTACATCATCATAATAACTCTAATCCATGATGCACTTAAAATGAAACCACATATCATACATGATACATCATCACAAAATATATAAACATCCATCATAAAAGATAACCATAAATCATAAAACACATCTAATATAAATGCATGGTTCCTCCCAACCGTTAATAGCATCATTAGACCATCGTGGATCCTAGCCATCCCTCCATACGTAATATTTCAAAGCACTAAAGAGATCATCGATATTAACATAGTAGGAATGTCACACCTAAATCATACTACATCATATGCAGAAAGTAATCTAACATGCAAAGTAAAGCATAAGATAACATCATCTAACATATGCAAAACATCAATGTAAGGATACATATCTAGTAAATACATCCAACATAGGGTATATCATCTATCATAATGATCCAAGATTAGAATGAAGATAAATACCAACCAAGAATACTCCAGACACGGTGTCTCGAACGGATCTCAAATGATAGGAGTGAAAAGAACACTACCACCCGATCGCGTGGAACCTAAGTGGTCCACTCCCACCGTGCTGAGGAGATAATCTCAAGTCCCAAATAGGCTATCAAAACCACAAAGTATAAATACTCTCTATGTCCAGGAATCCTAAAAGTATACTAATTCAAAGGTTTCATCACACAAAATCGACATCTAATTCCCAGAGGCACACAATGACATGTAGGAACCTACTATGCAAGCGAGAAAGTGTCATCGCATATATCATGTACAAGTTACCCTGGCAGTTAGCTAAACTCTGCAGGTCCATATTGATCCTCATGCAGCCACTAGTATCCTCTCATACTGACGAGGCATACTATGGAATGCAAGGTCACAACCATGTTTTCTCTCTACTCCCATTCTAGTCTGTACAAGAACTCAAGGCATGGGTGAGAACTAAAACAATTATCTTTTTAGGTTCATTTAATCCCCATTTAGTGTGTAAATGTTATCACTTATTAACCAAACTTACAATGAGTTACCTTGGTAGCCACTTAGGGCCTCGGCCCCCATTGTAAGCCACTTCCCAACACTACAAGTAGATAACCTACCCTAAGCTCATAGAATCATAAAATCACCCCAATCCTATACAAGCGATTGAAAAGAAAATTCAAAAGATAATCCACAATAAGAATCATCAAATATCCATGATAAAAGCATCAAATATCCACAATAAGAATCATCAAATCTCCATGAGCATCTAAAAAGCATCCATAGAAAATCATGACCACAACAGTTCTCTATTGGCAACTGAAGGCATCACTGATAATCAAAAGTATCCATTGGTTCTCAATAACCAAAATATATCTCAAAATAAATTGCAATATCCATTGGTTCTCAACAAGCAACCAAGAATATCTCAAAATCATACTGATCGAAGACTCCAAAATGGTTGAGTCAAAATATGTTGCAACATGACATCATCAAGAACTAAATCAATATTTCAATCCCATCATGGTGACTAGAAAGTAACCCAAGGATAGCTAATCGATGACTCAAAAATGATTAGCTCAAGTGTCTCATTCATAAGAATCTCAACTATAACAATCAGTAATTACAAACATCTCATAGAGCATTCCATCACATAACCATGGTTGGATTTATAAAGATCGAGACCAAATAAGATCAACATGCCATCACATCTCATAACCCCCGAGCCTTTGGTAAAAATCTAAGACTGGTCAACACTAATCAACCCAAAAACCCAAAACAAGAAGCATAGAGAATACACAATGCAAACACATGTTTTGGTTTTGCTATATTACATAGTTGAATTAAGTGTAGAGCCTCAGTTTTTTTTTCAAATATACTTCAAGTGTCTAAGTTTAATCATTTGACCTACAAGTCAACTCGTTTGTTCTCCGATAGCATTATTCTTTCCATCATTAAAATAATATTCTAAGAATAGCTGAAGGATAAATATTAAATCATTTGACACTTAATAAAATCATTCACTTTATTTTGCTAAGATCAATGTTACAAATTGAATGACTCTTCTTAATGTTACTTCAACTTTTAACATAAATCAAGGATCATTATTCATCTAAATTATAAGAGAGCCAATTACTAGTCTTTGAATAAGAAGATTATAACTTTATTAAAATGATCAATTTAATCAATCAATTAACATAGGTACACCATCCATGACCTATTAACATTTTAATAGTTCTCAATTAAATATTACTAAGTCTCACTATTAAAATATCTAAGGTCATTATTCAAGTCATGAGAGTATGACTTGTCAACTTTGATATACATACTTCACAACTTTGCTAGAGGAATCGATATTAGCATATCAATTAAAATTTTATTACATAACTTAATTATTAATTAAATCTAATTATCTCTAATTAATTTAATTAATAATTACATATCCATGGCAACATTCCAATTAATATCAGTTGACTAATAACTAACTATAATTTTGTAAGTTAAAAGTCAACTATAATCTAGTACACAAATATTCATATTCATAGTTCAATAATAATAACTTGTTAATATTTAATAACAAGCTATATTGGGAATCTTATTAATAAATCTATAATGACCACATTTGTCATTCTTTCAATGAATACTAATATTCTCTTGATAAAACAATTAAAACTCTATTATCAATTAAATCCAATTAATTCTACGATTAAATTAACTAGTAGCTATGTCAATAACTACATGATTATCAGCTGATAATAGTTTTGTTCGTTAAGAGTCAACTATGTATCATTCCATCAATGTTCAAATTATTACTTTACTAATAAAAAATTATAATAAATCCCCAATATTAATATCTCAACTAAATATCTCCTATGTTGGTTGATAAATAGATTAATTATACTTCTTTTACTATTAACTAATCTTAATTAAATTAGATTAGTTAATAAATCATATAAAACTAATGCATAAAAAATAAAATCCTACTAAGGGAAGATTGAAATAATATCTTTAATTCATTCCATGCTTTGATATATTATTTTTGTGAAGTTTAAGCATAAAGAACTCTTGGTTATGGAAAATGGAGAAATATCTGTCCTTGAATAAAATAGTCTCAGTACGAGGGCCATATCTTCCTAATGAACCATTGGATCAGGCTGAAATTGAAATATGTTGGAGAGGGCCAAGCTGCGCCAATTTTGACTTGAGTGATCGAATAAATTCGATCACAATAAAAATTTATGAATGACTGAGTTCGGGTCTATCTAAGGGGCAGCGACAGGGCAGTTTGTGATGAATTAAGAATTTCTCCTAAAAGGTAATTGTTCTCTAAATTTACCCATTCATCCATCTAATAGGTTTGTCCATACGCATCTAAAAATATAATTTGATAGAAATTTTACATCTAACTATTCAAATTTTCAACTTAGAATTTCTATTTTAATTTCAAATCCTATCTATCTAATTTCACAATCTAAATTTGAACCCAAACCTGATTCAGATCTAATTTCTTTCTTAAATTGAAGCTAGGGTTTTCTAATGAGTTCTCTATTGATTTCTTTTGCAACCAAATAAATACATATCTAAATTCTAATTTCAAATTACAGATTCATTCATAGAGAAGTTTCAAACACATAAAACAGACATGATGAAGATAGGAAGAGAAAGAGTGCAAATAGAATATGTGATTATCACGAGTGCACTGGACACTGATGCTAATTTTTCATGCCTCAGAAGTCCATAGAAAGTCCCTTCTTTCTTCTCATAAGTAATTCTTCCAAGATCCAAGCCAACCAAAATTCTCACGTGACTAGAAGTGCTTGAAGAAGCATAGAAGCATGTAGAAACATATGAGCATGTAGAAGCATATGAGCTTCTCAAATGCATGTAAGCTTTGAAGCTTGTCCAAACACACTAGGAAAGCCTCTATTTAAAGGCCTCTAAGATGCATCTAGAATGTGTCTAGAAACAACTAGAAGATAAGCATGACAACTAAGCATGAGTCTTCTCCAACCTTCTAGATGAGTCATAAGGTTATAGACACCATGTGCTCAAATAAAATGCTAACTCCTAAGTGTAGACAACTAGTGCATACTTAGAGTGCAAACTCCTATGTGAGCAAACATTAAAATAATGCACAATCATTAATATAATATTTACTTTACTCTTTTCAATTTAATTTATTTATTATTAAGTCTTATACACTAACTTTAATAATTCCACTTATTTAACCTTAATATATTTATATTTTAATCATGTGCACACATCATGCAACCTTTAATCTTTGAATAATTTTAATATAGTTTCCACTTTTAAATTTCATTTTAAAAACTTAATTGCTAAAATATTTATTAGCTTTAATAATATTATTATTTAGTCATTTATTTAAAAATGAACTCCAAATATATTATTATTAAAATTAATATTGTCACATTCCAAATTTAAACTTATAACTTTTATCTTTAAATTTAATTATTTTATTTAATTAATTTATCAATTAATTAAATAAAATAAATATTAAAATACCATATTAATTTTTCATTAAATTAAGCCATTAATTAAATCTTTTAATTAGGCTTAATTAATAGAAACTACATCAAAGACTCATAAAGTAAAATACAAAAATCCATCATAGCCAAAATACATACAAAATCAAACCAAGGGTTAATATCGCGAATTACGTCATCCGACATATCCGGAGGGTACTTAACTCAGATACTTGTTAAAGGGTTAGGATTTGGACTTGAGAATTATCTCCCCTCTCTTATCATTGAGATAATGTGATAGGGTACGCTCATCCTGGCAATTCAGAGAAGTCGATACTCGGTACCTGCAACCTGCATAAAAACCATGCATGTATAAGCACAATACATACTAAACTAAATAGGCAGGGGTAGGAAGTGGTGCATCGTGTAGATCCTGACTACCAGGTGACTACGACTCCCTTCCTTAACCACATCAAACACGCCATACATAAGAAAAAACACGCACACCATACACATGCAAGTATGGGGTAAGTATCTATAAGAAAACACATATGATAATAAATCATCTTACTAATCATCATTAATAACTGAAAGCAATGTAATGATCATCATGCATACATGAAATATAATGTCCAAGTGATCTCATCACATAATAAACTGAATCCATAGCACAATATCTGATAGTCTCAAAACAATGTTGTTAACCATCAACATAAAACTATCCCTAAAAGAGTTTGACAATGATAACAAAAATGCAACCTAGGGGTAGGCACTACACTTAAGGTCATCATCAATCAAGACAATGCTGATGATAGATGTATTTATGATAATACTGGGCAGAATTTTATGGAGATATCAATTGATTCTTTGAATGAAGTTTTCAAATTGACAAATAGTTTCACCAAGAATTTATCATTGAATGAATTAAAGAATTAATATGAAAGGTTAAATATTTTATATATGTGATGGAAATTGATATTTCATAAAAATTGTTAAAGATCCATCAAATATAGTAGATGGACCTCCTTATCATATCAATATGTTCAAAGCATACATGGACATGAAAAATCAATCTTGTGGGAAAGTGGAAGGGTTGGGAGTTTGATTTAATGGAGATTGGACCTATGGTATTAGCATCTGATATTCAAATGATGTAGCCTAGACCTTATGATTCTGCAGAGTATGTTGTTGATAACATTCACATCTCTTTTGTCAATTTCAATGATGTTGAATATCAAAATTTCAAGCATTATTCTTTGCTTATACAAAATATTTTGTATTATGGTTGACTAAGAGGTTTATGAAGTGAAAATTTGAAATAAAATGTGTAGGAAACTAATGGATAAGAGAGGCTAGTTCAAATGTGGACTTTAGTATGGGATTATAGGTACAGTGCATCCTACTACTTCACTTTTGAGGATCACTTTGTTCAGCCCCTATATACTTTATTTGGGTAGCAAGCTTTTCCATTCATTAGCCACATCAAGATTTTTTTTAGACCTAAAGATAATGGACTTGGAGAGAAACTCAAGCATAATTGGGGAGATTGTTATGCTTTGATTATTTCACTTATTATAGAGTTTTTGGATTTGAAGGAAAGCCATATAGAATGCCAGTGTTAGTGATTGACATAATTGCATATATGGAGATTGTAAGGTAGATGTCAAAGTCTAGTAAAAAACACTTTGGAGGGAAGAAAAGAAAAAAAATCTTTTCTCCCTGCCACTCTATCTTGTGGAGACTTTAATATCTGTGCCACCAAGTTTTATGATAAGATTGGGGAAAATTTGTAAAATGAGTATCACATGCATACTGCAGATCCATGGAGTCACGATGATCCTAGGGAATATATTCATGTGAGTAGAAAACCACAAAAACTGGGTGATTATATCCATCAAGGCATTGAGTATGAAGAAAGTCTCAAGAATATGGAATGTATGGAAGTGCAACAAATGTCGCAAGATCAAACTGGAGAGTTGAAGGAGCAAAGACAACAAGCATTGGAACTATTTAAAGATGACATTCAAAATCTATTAGACTCCCTTGTTCTTGTGGCTAGGACCTTAGATAAACCATCATTGCAAGCACTAGAACATGATTTTTCAGATACTTGATATGGTAAAATGATGAAAGATTCCTTGAATCCAACAAATTTGTGAGTGATGATCCCTTTGTTAAATACAAAAAAATCATTGTTGTTCTATATAATTATACAGGAAAGATGTTGAGACAAAGTGCCCAAAATATAACTCTAGCTAGAGGGAGGCAATTACTAAATGAAGTAGGAATCATGTTTTTGCCTAGATGGGATTTGACTAATATAAATTTAAAAACTTAACAGACCTATTATATAAATGTAATTGTGTTATGTTTCATAGACTCTTCTTGTTGTCCATGAGTTTGAATTCAGGTGTACATGCATTCTCTATTTAGAGTGGAAAAATCTTTTTTTTAATGTGACAGAAAAATGACATGCACTAGACGATGGGAAAATGATGTCAATTTTGCAGGTCTAGAACCTTTTTTGGTACTTTGCACATTTATCCTTTCTTAAAGATTTTAGATGTCAGCGTGGAATTTAGATGTTGGGGGATTGAGGCCAAATGGGCTTCCACCTTCATGTGGTTGGCCCTTACTAGTAGAGAATATTAAACTATTCTCGAAACTAGGTGAAGCTCAATATTAACCTATGATTTCATGACAACTAACTATGTGAATCTACTATGAGCTATGAGAGCATCATAGCTATTCAACTTTTTTGCCAATTATTTTTTCAATAATATAGTAAGATGTCGCAATTGCAATCAACTTTTTTGATGGCTAGCTATCGGTCCCATCGCATTGTCGCAACAAGCATGTTGCTATTGTAACAGACATTTCAAATAGCTTGCCATCAGTCCCATAAAATTTTTGTCACAGACACATCGCATGTGTGATGGTTTCCTAGAAAACTTGCCATAGCAATTAGGATGGTGAAAATGAACTATTGGCTTGTGTCTAACTTCAATTTATGATAATTATTGCAATCACAATTGTGACGGTCACCCTTGTCATCATAAGTTGTGATAGCAAAATTCCAACACATATTCAATGGGAGCTAATTCCTCTTGGTGTTGATTGGGCAATTATTGGCTAGTCCAATTGTAATGGATTTCCATCACAATTCAAACCTAAATGTAGTAGTGCACAAGAGATGAATTTAGGAAAATTGACAATGGCTAATGTATTTTTGAATGTGGAATTTCTTAAGGTCATTATCAATCAATACAATGCTGATGATAGATGTATTTATGATAATACTAGGAAGAATTTTATGGAGATATCAATTGATTCTTTGAATGAAGTTTTCAAATCGACAAATGGTTTCACCAAGAATTTATCACTCAATGAATTAAAGAATTAATATGAAAGATCAAGTATTTTATATATGCAGTACAAATTGATGTTTCATAAAACCATTAGAGAGCCATTGAATATAGTAGATGCACCTCCTTTTCATATCAATATGTTCAAAACATGCATGGACATGAAAAATCAATCTTGTGGGAAAGTGGAAGGATTGGGAGTTCTTTATTTAATGGAGATTGGACCTATAGTGTTAGCATCTAATATTCAAATGCTAGAGCCTAGACCTTATGATTCTGCAGAGTATGTTGTTGATAACATTCACATCTCTTTTTTCAATTTCAATGATGTTGAATATCCAATTTTCAGGCATTATTCTTTGCATATGCAAAAGATTTTGTATTATGGTCAACTAAGAGGTTTATGGAGTGAAAATTTGAAATTAAATGTGTAGGAAACTAATAGATAAGAGAGGCTAGTTAAAATGTGGAAATGTGGACTTCAGTATGGGATTATAGATACAATGCATCCTACTACCTCAATTTTTAGGATCACTTTGTTTAGCCCCTATATACTTATTTGGGTATCAGGCTTTTCCATTCATTAGCCTTGACATCAAGATTTTATTTAGACCAGACAATGGACTTGGAGAGAAAATTAAGCATAATTGGGGAGATTGGTATGCCTATGATTATTTCACTTATTATAGAGTTTTTGGGTTTGAAGGAAAACCATATAGAATGCTAGTGTCAGTGCCTGACATAATTGCATATTTGGAGATTGTAAGGTAGATGTCAGAGTCTAGTGAACAAAACTTTGGAGGAAAGAAAAGAAAACAATCTTTTATCCTTGTCACTCTATCTTTTGGAGACTTTAATATCTATGCCACCAATTTTTATGATAAGATTGGGGAAAAATTGCAAAATGAGTATCACATGTATACTGCAGATCCATGGAGTCACTATGATCCTGAGGGAAATATTCACATGAGTAGAAAACCACAAAAACTAGGTGATTATATCCATCAAGGCATTGAATATGAAGAAATTCTCATGAATATGGAATGTATGGAAGTGCAAAAAATGTTGCAAGATCAAAATAGAGAGTTGGAGGAGCAAAGACAATAGGCATTGGAACTATTTAAATATGACATTCAGAATCTATTAGACTCCCTTGTTCCTGTGGCTATAACCTTAGATAAACCATCATTGCAAGAAATGGAACATAATTTTTCATATACTTGTTAGGGTAAAATGATGAAAGACTCCTTGAATCCAAAAAATTTGTGAGTGATAATCCCTTTGTTAAATCCAAAAAAAATCATTGTTGTTCTATATAATTATAGAGGAAAGATGTTGAGACAAAGTGCCCAAAATATAACTCTACCTAGAGGGAGCCAATTACTAAATGAAGTAGGAATCAAGGTCCTACCTAGATGGGATTTGAGCCCCTCTTATATTTTTGATAGTTTGATCAAGTCTGGAAAGAAGGATATGAAGCTAGATGTGCAAGGTGTCAAAGATGTAATCATTGGTTCAAGGTTTGTTGAAGATGAGAAATCTATGCTATTATGGGCTCTATACCCTCCAAACAAAAGGCCAAAGATCATTGATATTGATAAGGAGTTTGGGCACTTAATGACTTTGAAGGTAGGGGTAATAGACCCTAATAAGTCAGCAACTATGCAGGTTGACATGGCTCTATTCAACCAAGCCTAAATGAAATAGGTAACCTTTGGGAGGAACAATTGGAGTGAAATGTATGAAAGTTTTCTCAAAACAAGAAAGTCGCAGGTGCATCCTATGATTCAATCATCTAATGATGCTATGAAAAATGTGTTAAAGAGGCTACAGGAAGGGAAAAAAAGACTAAAATATGTGTCCTTGATTTAAAGGGACATATCTAGCTCCATATTGAGAGATCATTTCAGAATATTTCTAATCAAGTTAGGGAAGGTTTGAGATTTGTATAATGCATATAAACCTTTGTCCCTAAAACATAATGAGGTATACAAGAAACTGGTCGAAGAAAATAATGATCATGTAGAGGATGAGGACGTCCAAGAAGAAAATAAATTGATCAATGACCACAACATATACACTCAAGAGTTTAAAACTACTTTCCAATTGATTAAAGATTTGGTAATAGAATCATGGTAGGATGTAGAAGGAAATACAATCAACTAGGAGACATGGATGGAGATGTGCCATGTGATGCTAGATCAAGCCCTTGAAGTGGCAAAGAATGATGACTTGGAGATGACTAGGACAAGTAGACAAATCAAGAAGATGGTCGAATTGGATATCAAAGTTCATGAGTTGAATTCCAATGCTAACTTGTTGGAAGATGATAAATAATAAGAACACATCAAACAAAATAATGAATTTACCAAAGAATCATCATTAGATTCAGCACAATGAATATTTTTCCATTATGACCTTATTTTTCTCAACTGTAATTTATAATTATTTATTTGATTAGGATAAATTTTGTAAACAAAGGGTCACACCCTTTCATTTTATAACCAATTCGATGTCTATAATTATAAGGACTGAATTTTGATATTACAATATTATTTATTTATCATATATTTTCATATAGTTTTATACAGAAAGTTGATTCAATTGTTCACTTTAGATTGTGTTATTTGTATGCACTAGCAACACATGTATTTGTGGTGAAACGATTTCAAGTTCAATACAAGGATTTCATGCATTTGATTGATATTTTGGTGATATCATTTCTTTCTCATACATTTTGTTTCCTCAGATCAAGTTTTAAATTTTCTTTAATTGATTGTTCAATTGATTAGATGCAAAAATTAATTTTAATAGTGTTTGCAGAATAGTAATATTATATTGATAAATCAATCTTCATTGATGTCTTATTAGGCTCTTTAAGGGAGTTAAATTTAGTAAGGTTGATTATTGGAATTCATTTAAGAATTTAATAGTTTCTGTATCATTAAAGTGATAACAATATATCTTAAAGGGATTTTTTGTTTGTCTCTGAAGGTTACTTTAAATATTATGAATGATTGATAAAAAAATGATAAACAATCCATTAGTTAAGGCTCTAGTCTATTGATTATTGTTTTGAATCTTCATGTTGATTACAGAAAGGGCATATATCCAAGTGATAAAGGTCAAAAAATTCATTATACATTTTACACCTACAAACATTTATCAACTTTTGAAATTCCTTAAAACACTTTATTTTCACAAGTTATCTACTCTAAAAAGCCTCTAGGGTGTGAGGTATATGCCTACTAACCTTGATTCTGGAGAGCTAGAATTGTAGAGCTTCACATTTAGATAGAGTGGAATCTATCAATTGTAAAATTCCTATTAGTAATTCCCATAATTGGATCATCATTCCATAATAAACCTAATCTACTAATTTGGGCACCAACACCTTGTATTGTTTAAAACAAAGGCCTAGGATGTTGTACCAGAAGTTTGATACATATGTATTCAATTTAGGATTGGTGCAGTCTAAATTTGATCAATATCTATATTTCAAGTCTGATGATAATCATTTCCTAATTATCTCTTTATATATTGATGACACATTGTTTGTTGGCAAAGGAAAATGTTTTATTGTAGAGTTAAAATCTAAGATCTTAGAAAATTTTGAAATGAAAGACATAATAGAAATATTTGGGTAGGCTAGAGTAAGTTTGTTGGTACTATTTTAAGAAGATATAGTTTGTAGAATTCCAAACAATTGGTTGTTCTTGTTACTATGAGAACAATGTTTTCTAGCTCATAGTATCCTATATCCCTATTGGAAATGAAAGAGATGAGTAGAGTATCATACCAGAGTGATGTTACAACTTTGATTTATGCTATGGTTTGTACAAGATCAAACATTTTTGAAGTAGTGAGAGTAATTTCTTGTTACATGGCTAATCGAGGAAGAGCACATTGAGATGCAATATGAAAAAAGAAGAAGATACTTATGGGGCACCACAAAGTATTCTATATCTTTCCATTAAACATGATATGAGCATTTCTTTGATATTCAAGACTATGTGCATTCATATTAGGTCAATGATGTTGATAGAGGGAGATCCACTAGAGCATATGTGTTTACATTATTTGGTGGTGCAATTAGTTGGATGAGTAAGCAACAGGTTGTGGTTTCTTTTTCCAATATAAAGGTGGAGTATATGGCAGCTACTCACACTTGCAAGGAAGCCATCTAGCTAAAGGGATTATCTTTAAATATAGAGTTCAAATAGGGTGCAACAATAATTTATAGTGATAGTTAAAATAGAATCTTCCTACTGAAGAACTTGAGATTTCATGTCAAGATAAAGAGCATCAATGTACAATATCATTTTATGAGAAATATGGTTGAGGATGACAAGGTGAAGTTGGAGAAGGTAGAATCTTTAGCGAATGTTGCTAATTCATTAACTAAACATGTGAGCATAGAGAAGTTTGGATAGTGTTTAGAGTCTATGGCCTCTTGTCCCCTA
Organism: Cupressus sempervirens; assembly: GCA_028749045.1. NCBI lineage: Eukaryota > Viridiplantae > Streptophyta > Pinopsida > Cupressales > Cupressaceae > Cupressus > Cupressus sempervirens. The sequence goes on along the minus strand of CM053783.1, from coordinate 573,828,264 downwards.
GCAATTAAGTCTATGAAGCCTTGGATCCCATGAATATTGCAAGGTGTTCAAAAAGTGGGAGAATGTTGAGAACATATGTCTCAACCTTGCAAGTTTATTGCAAACTTTTTCTTTAAAAAATTAATAAAATATTGGTGGTGATTCTACAATTTTTTACGGCTTGGAAAAGAAGTTATAAAATTCCAAAAGGTGTCTTGTTTGTTGTAGAATATAGGAGCATCATTTTAGAGCACAAATAACTTATTTAATGTCTTTTAATGAGGTCTAAACTAGGGGAAAATATTATGACTGGGATAAATATTTTAACTTAGTTGTTTTTTCTATCTTGATGTTATAAATGTCAAGAATGGGCAACATCTGGCATAGTAGTTTTGCCCATGGTTTTGTAAAATAACAAATCATTTCCATGCTGTAAAATCACTATATAAGGAGGTCTTGGGGAGGGTTTTAGTCATTGATTTTTGTATGAAGGCTAGGTGCTAGAAGGTGTCTCCTTGAATTTTAGTTGTGGTGATGTGCTCGTATAAGAACTTGGATTGGAACTATATTATAATCATCTTTGACTAGATAAGAAAATTATGCAAGTTTTGGAGAGTGGGGCTTTTCTTTAGAAGGGTTTCCCAATAATCATTGGGTTATTTGTTTATTTTGATGTTTTATTTGTGCACTTTTATTTTTCATTGAAATCTCTATAATAGTTAGTTCACATTTGCATAATCATTCAGTCAAGATTAGCGTAAGAGCAATCCTACACATCTTTGCTTCCTTATAGATCTCTTAGTGTGTACACATATTTATCATATCCTCAAACCTACATTGATCTTGTTAACTTGATCCACAAAGAATGTTTTGACCCTATTTTGAAATCAAGTTTCATTCTTATATGCTCACTATGTGTGTGTGTGTGTGTGTGTGTGTGTGTGTGACCATTTCTACTCCCACATCAGCTATCCTTCACCTCTTTGATGTGTCACATTGAAATATTTTGTATGAGATCTATTAGGCATTATCATCCATGATAATGAATGCCAAGTCATGTAATTTTATATAAAAAGCTTTCCCTTTTTGATACCTTTTCCCTCCACTTTATTTCCTACTTTGCACATTTTCAAAACATGCATGATTTAAAGTTTTTTCCCTTTGCACAATTCCCACTTGCCCTTTCTACATTTTTCTTTTTTTTTTGCATGGTCTTCTTTAGATTGTCTTGTGCCACATTTTCTTAATGATCCTAGATCCATGTATTCTCTTGATCGTGGTGACCACTATAGTCAGGTATAGTCATGACACTAGTACTCAACACTTTTTTAAGTTCTCGTTGTGACTTCTAGAATGGATTTACGTTTTGTTGTTATGTGAATTTTCCATACTTTCTAATACTAAATCTTGTCTTTTATTTAAAAAAATAAATTAACTATTTTTCACTTTAAATAATTTATAAATAATTAAAATTAAAATGGCAAGTCATTCATTTTTATAATTTTAATTATGACTATCTAAAAATGAAATATTTTTTTTTTCTCTATATTTTGTTTATGGTAGGTTTTCAGATTAAGATATTTTGTTGATGAAGAAAGGTTGCTATTTTTATTAAAGTTATTATTTGTCTCTAACCATGTTTATTGAGTAGATTATAGAGAGGATTGTTTATCCACATCAGAGTGGGAAGTAAGTTAGCACAAGGCGAATGTGTACCTATTTGAAGTATCATAGTGGCTCTGCAAAGCATATGTTCCAATTAATTATGAAATTATGTATTATTTTGGGGTTCATTCCCCTTCAACTGCAAAACAATTGGATATATTTTGAATTTTGATTTTTGGTTAGTGGGGTATGCCCCTTTTAAGATGTTATAATAAAGGACGTTTGCCAAGCTAGACTGAAGGTTTTCTTCTCCGTTCTTTCCTACTAGTGCCTACCAGTGCTTGTTTGAATAGAGATAGCTAATGTACTTTTGATCTTTTATATTAATAAAATAATCAAGGCCTTGACCATTTATCGATCCAAAAAAAGAAATATTTTAATTTGTTATTTTTTAAAATATTAAAATAATCTTTAAAAAATGTAAAATAAACATTTATTTTATGTTAATATCTATAGTATTTTACTACACATAAATTTGATTGATTGATTGAGTTATGATGATTTAGAGAAAAATAATAATTAGATTTTTTTATAAAAAAATTAAGAATTATTTTTGAAAAAAATCATAATAAACATTTTTGAAAAAAAGGAAATTATAACAATTTTTTTTATGTATTCTAGAAAGGGACACGGATATAAATTAGACTAATGGTAAATAAAAAATTATTTTATAATTTAAATAACATTTTATTTTATTTTGACCTGTAGAGGAGCTTCTCCCTATTGCAATAGAAACTAACATTGAAATTTCCAAGACCTCCAAAATGAAATCCCGCATTTTAAAGAAAGTAAAGCAGATCCTTCCTCCTTTATTCTTCAATCTCCATCACTCACCCGTCACATCTTATAAAAAAATATTATTTTAATAATCTTTCACCCACTAAAGATAAAAGTCATCTTTCTATTTAACACGTGTAAGGCGAATTCCCTCTTTCAAAGAATTTCAAGGTTGATCTAACTTTTCTGACCTGTGTATTTATAAAAAAATTTAAAAAATAAAAATAAAGTGAAGAATCCAACCAAATCCTGTCAGCTAAACAAGAGGTCTATGGAGGGAATGAATTGACAATTGGATGTAGTGATGAATCAATCAAATGGTGGAATGGAGCAAGGTGGTCAACTATCTAGCTAAATGTGTCTCTAATCAGATGGAGCTATGAAAAAAATGGGATTGAGATTACATATCTTTGGAGCACTCTAGGATTTTAAAAGATTTTTTGAGTCTTTATTGGGATAAGGCTTATTTGATTGGGCGTTTTGTTTTTAGTTTTCTTTAATTTTTGAACCAAAATTGTATTGAATTTTATATTTTATAAAAATTAGCATAATTTTTATTCATTTATTTAAATAAATCTTATTTGTCAGATCTGATTACTTATTCTACCCATGTCATGAAATCCTTTGATTACAGTTGTCTATCTTGACCTAAATTTTAAAATAGTCTTTAATAAGCTGTTGATCCTCTATAACAAGATCTCAATCATCCCTTTGTTTACACTTTTCTTCCTTACCCTAACCTTAAAAAATAGACAATTGTAAGCCATTGATCCTCAATGACAAGATCTCAATTGTCCATCCGTTTCACCAAGAATCTATAAATTAAGACATTATGTTCTTCATTTTTCATTGTAATCTTTCTTAATGTATGCGCTTGTGTCTTCCTTTGTCGCTGCGATCTTCAATTGCGATTTATACTGAAATTTCTATAGTACTTGTGGGTGCCCATTTATGTTATTCCTATCAACAGTCAAATGAAAACAACAGGTGACTAGGATACTGTGCATGCTTTGTTTTCGTTATTTTGCTTTTCTCATTGTTCTTATTATCTTAAATCCTTTTTTTTTTTTCTCATCTACTTGTAAGATCATAAGATCATGTCAGGCCACGATGCTTTCCGCACACTTCCTGATTCCCTTGTTTCTTTCATACTCTCAAAACTGCCGATGAAAGAAGCTGTGAGATCTTCTGTTTTTTCCAAGAGGTGGAGGTTTCTCTACACTCAAATGCCTACGCTCACTTTCTCTCCATATCATTTTCCTCAAAGAAATGGCTTTAAAAGGGAGATGCTTGAGCTCGATTCCACAGATCCTCTGGTCATCTCAAGGGTTGAGGATATAATTTCCAACATGTTGCTTCAGCACTCTGGAGATCTTGTGGGCTTTCATGTTGAGAGTAGCAGTTTGCACTTCTCTCCTGAAAATGTGTATAAATGGGTAGAGTATGCATCTCAGCACAATGTCCAAAATCTTTATCTCTCTGATCACACTACTAATCCAAGATATGTAGAGCAAGATATCCCTCATCTCTTTTCATGTTTGTGTCTTGGCGCACTTCATCTGACCAACTACATTCTTACTAACTTCCCGATTGATTTTGTTGGATTCCACCACCTCATTAGTTGTCACCTTTGTAATGTTCAATTGACAGATGAATCATTAGCCTCCTTGGTATCCTATTGCCCCCTTCTGGAAAAACTTGATGTGAGATGCGAGGTGTTAGGTCATGCTATAATTGTTTCATCCACTATCGAGCATTTGTATATGGATTTTGCAGCCAAGTCTCTAATCGTTAACTGCCCCAAACTTAGAACTCTGGAATGCGACAGTAAAAATTACTTGAGTGTGAATGGTGTTGTGTTCGATGAGTTTTCTTATGCGGTGGCTTCTCTTAAAATGCACTCTGGAGGTATTTTGACCAAACTGGAACTGGATTTCGAAGATTGCTTCGCTGACATATTTCCAGCAAGGAGGTTTCTTGACATGATGGGCAATTTACAGTCCTTGAAGAAACTTATTTTAAACCTTTGGGATCCAATACAAAGGGAAGAAAATATGGAATCTCCTCTGTGGAACCTATTTCACAGGCTTCCAAATCTTGAGACGTTCTTTTTGAAGGGCTTTTGTATTGAGGTATTTTACTGAAATTCTCGACTAATTTTTATAATTGGCAGTTTTAGATTATACAAGTTGAATTTTGAGAGCTAATAGATAAAATAAATTTATTAGAGTTTGTCTTAAATTATGTATTTCACAATGCAGGAGATGTCAAAAGATCCTATACCTCATTGTTTCACCCCTCCACATCTCAATCTCAAGAAAATATACATTGAAATTGTTCAGTTTGGCCACAAAGAAGTTGAAATAATAAGGTGCTTACTTCAGAGTGTGCACTCTCTGGAAGCATTGGAAATTTGGCTACCTGATGATAGAAATAATGGACGTCAATTTTTGAAGTTCTTGAAAGATGTTAGGTATCTACATAGAGCATCATTACTAGCAAGGATTATCTTACTGGACGAAGAGTGTAACCCTATTGGGGTAGTATGAGTAGTATGCTGAACAAATATGGCTTTTCATTTGTGATTTTTAAGTGCTTAATGTCATATTTTATTTTTTCTTGCATATCGGGAGTTATTGATATTGTTTACACTCCATCGAGTGGAATTCATGTAAATCAAAAATGATTTGCATAGAATACTGGTATTTTGACCAAACTGCAACTAGATTTCAAATTTTGTTTGGGTGACATATTTCCAGCAAGGAGGTTTCTTGACATCATGGGCAATTTACAGTCCTTGAACAAACTTATTTTAAACTTGTGCTACCCAATAAAAAGGAAAGGAAATATGGAATCTCCTCTATGGAACCAATTTCACAGGCTTCCAAATCTTGAGACGTTCTTTATGAAGGGCTTATGTGTTGAGGTATTTCAATAAAATTTTAGACCATTTTTTATAGTGGTAGTTTTAGATTATACAAGTTGAATTCAGAGAACTAATAGATAAAAGAAAGTTATTAGAGTTTGTCTTAAATTATGTATTTTACAATGCAGGAGATGTCAAAAGATCCTACACCTCATTGTTTCACCCCTCCACATCTCAATCTCAAGAAAATACGCATTGAAATTGTTGAGTTTGAACAAATATGACTTTTCATTTAACAAATATTACTTTTCATTTGTATTTTTTTAATACTTAATGTCACATTTGAATTTTGCTTGTATATAAAAAGTTATTCATATCGTTTACACTCCATCAAGTGGAATACATGTAAATCAAAACTGATTTACATAGAATATTATTATTTAGACTACAGAGTACAATTTCAATTTCTTGGAAATTTTCAGTCAGCAGAATCCAAACAATATTCTTGGCATTCTTTGTGGTTCTGTTAAATTCATATTTATTTTGTTGTTATTAACATCTTTCAATTAAATTATTAATTTGACCTGTTCCTTATATGTATCATATATGTTTCTTATAATGAATATTTTGGATGTCAAACTGATCCTACAGATTTGGGCAATGTCCGTGTATGAATACTGTTAAAAAAACATCATTCCCAATTTCTCACCCACGGATCGCAAGCGTAAGGTTCACAGGCAAGCTTTCACATCTCGTTGATGAACATTGTACATATTTACATATTTTTATGTTTATTTCTTTTTACTTCTGTATGTGTGCTTTAGATTAATATTACAAAGATTTGAATTATGCTTCTTCCTTAAAAATGATATCGAGAAGAAACTTGCAGGGTAAAGAGTAGGGTCATAAGAAGAAGAATTATCATGATTCTCAATAACTTTGATGTCGCCATATTCGCTGCTGGATAGTGTTGTTTCACAAGGAAAGTTGTTCACGTTAAAAATAAACAACTCTGCAGAAATAAAAAACCAATTGAAGAGAAAAGGTGAAATATATTAAAATGGTATGAAGATGAATTCGCCCAACCTGTCGCCTTTCTTTTCCCATCATTGTTCAACCTGTCTCCTTTCTTTTCCCATCATTGTTCATTTCAGAATAGTGATGTTAAACTTTTCCTTGATCATTTCAGAATAGTGATGTTAAATTGGGGTTTTTGATTTAATTGGGTCTTTTGTTTTAATACGGTTGCATATCCTTCACAGCCACGACCTTTATATTGTTTCCTACTGTGCAAAGAAATGTCTTAATATTTGCCATTCAGTCATTGGCTATATCATGCTGAGTTCCTTTTTCTACCCAATTATCAGCATCAGCTTACAGTGATTAATCCATATTCAAATAGACCAATCACCTTTCACCTTTCCTAAAACATTTGTTTCATGCTAATGTTCAATCAATTTAATTTTGGTAACAGAGTCTTCCACTTATGGGAATCGTTGCACCTGCAGGTATCTATAAAATATTTTCTCGTGCTTATAATGAATACTCTGGCAGGGAAAAGGTTAAAGACAAACAATTTTCATGTCTCTATCAATGTCAAAACTATTTATTCAATCTACATGTCCATCAGCATCTCCAATCAAAACAATGAAAAAAAGTGCACCAAATTTGACCATACTTGTAGATGGAATTTAGATGGTAATGAATCAGCTAAGGGCATGATCTCCTTATCATTTTTCTTGTCTCCATTACCGTTTGAAAAATTCAGTAAAATTCGTAAGTTCATTTTTTTATTTGAAGATGGTTTGGGTTTTTTTCATGGGTTCTCATCAATCCGATTAGATATTTGCAGAATAGAGGAAAATAGAGCACAACCAGAACTCACAGGCAGAAGTATTATTTGTATTGCAACTCATTAATCTCACCATCAATCTATCACTTACATTATACATTTACAAGATATAATAAAGCATTCAAAGGGTGCCAAATTTGAAACTCAAAACTGGGTGGGAAAGTGAAACATTTACCTACCACATTAAATACAAAACTAATTGTCAGAAATTTCAAATGTGGGTGGGTTAACACGCTATCACAATGGGTGTTAACATTATTCGGCATACACTAGGTGTTTTTTTCTTGTGCTGAGTAACCCCTTTGATGACCGAGTGATTTGGTCTTTCAAGTGCTAAGTGTTAGCACGAGGGTTAACAGATGAAGTCAACACAACAAACAATAGAGTCAATAATTACATTTAACACACCCCTTAATTTTGACTCTATCTACATTAATACATTTTCAACACTAACAATTCATAATTGCTGCTTTTGAAATTCAAAACTTGCTCTTGCTAACAGCTTTGTGAATATATCTGCCAACTGATCCTTTGACTTGCAATGTTGTAGGTTGATTTCTCCATTGCTGACCAGGTCTCTGATGAAATGATATCGAGTGTCAATGTGCTTGCTCTTTTGATGAAAGACTGGATTTTTGGACAATGCAATAGCTAAATTATTCTCACAAAAAATTGTGATTGGTTCCTTCTTTGATGTTGGTTCAAGATCACTTATTAATCTTTTCATCCATACTGCTTGGCAAGCTGTTGATGTGGTTGTTACTTACTTTGCCTCTACTAATGAAATGGTGACAATTGGCTGCTTCTTGGATGCCCATGAGACTGTAATTTTACTTAAACAAAATGCATAACCTAATGTGTTCTTTTTGTCATCTACACTTCTAGCAAAGTCACTATCTATTAATCCAATTAGTTGATTGTCTTCATTACCTGCATACAAAATACCATGTTGCATTGTTCCTACAATATACCTTAGTATTCTTTTGCCTACCTTCCAATGTGATGTCTTTGGTGATTCCATGAACCAAGAGAGAAGGCTGATTGCAAACATAATGTCTGGCCTTGTTGCTGTCAAGTACATTAGGCTACCTACCAATTGCTTATATAAAGTGGAATTCACTGCTGCACCCTCATCATTTTTGCTCAGTTTTGTACTTGGAACAATAGGCATCCTGATTGGCTTGCAATTGTTCATTGAATTTTGTCAATACACCTTGTGCATACTTCTTTTGATCGATGAAAATGCCCTATTTCAATTGTTCAATCTCTAAACCAAGAAAGTACTTCATGAGACTAAGATTGGTCATTTCAAATTCTCTTTCTATATCAAGTCTAAATTCTTCAAGATGCAAATTACTAGTATATAATAAATCATCAACATAAATACATACAATCAAGATTTCACCTTGCAAGTTTGTTTTGGTGTACAATGTTGGCTCATTATTGCTACACTTGAAGCCTTTGTTGAGTAGATAAGAATTTATTTTGCTATACCAAGCCCTTGGTGCTTGTTTCAATCCATATAAAGCCTTTTTCAATTTACAAACATTTTTCTCGTCTTTTGATCTCAAACCCAGGTGGTTGATCAACATATACTTCTTCATTTAAAATTCCATTTAAAAATGTTGATTTCATAATAAAATTCCATTTTGATGAAAGACTGGATTTTTGGACAATGCAATAGCTAAATTATTCTCACAAAAAATTGTGATTGGTTCCTTCTTTGATGTTGGTTCAAGATCACTTATTAATCTTTTCATCCATACTGCTTGGCAAGCTGTTGATGTGGTTGTTACTTACTTTGCCTCTACTAATGAAATGGTGACAATTGACTGCTTCTTGGTGCTTGTTTCAATCCATATAAAGCCTTTTTCAATTTACAAACCTTTTTCTCGTCTTTTGATCTCAAACCCAAGTGGTTGATCAACATATACTTCTTCATTTAAAATTCTATTTTAAAATGTTGATTTCACATTCAACTGATAAATTGACCATTGATGTTTTACTGCTACTACCAAAACAATTCTAATTGTGTCTAATCTTGCTGCTGGTGCAAATGTTTCTTCATAGCCTATGCTGGGCTATTGTACATAACCTTTGGCTACCAACCTTACCTTGTGCTTTTCAATTTGACCTTTTCCATTAAGCTTTGTCTTATAAATCCACTTAACTCCTATTCTTGTTTTGTCTTGGGGCAAGTCTACTAACTCCCATGTGTCATTCTTCTCTATGGCTGCAATGTCATTTTTCATTGCTTCTACCCACTCTTTCTTCTCAATTGCTTCTTCAAAGCATACAGGCTAACTAGACATCAAAGCAAACAATACTTGTTCATTGTTATCCTATTGTTCATTTATTTCTCTAAGTATTCTAGTCTTTTGGTTCCCTAATTGTACTAGTGTAGGATCTAAATCACTACTAGAAGAAGGACTATGCTCTTGTTGTCCTTGGTTTTCTCCTACTGCTATTGGAACTTCTAATCTAGGTAGTCTTTCTCTTGGCTAATCAACATCTATTGGTTCAAAACTATGTGGAGTGGCCTGACCTTGAGTTGTTTCATTATCTTGTTCATACCATGACTTATCTTCAATAAATTTGACATCTCTAGACACTATTGTCTTCTTAGTGATTAGGTTTTACAACTTGTAGGCTTTTGATGCATTACTATATCCTATGAATATACATTTCTCACTTCTATCATCAAGCTTTTTCCTTAGCTCCTCTGGCACATGTGTATAAGCTACACTTCCAAAAACTCTCAAGTTTGTTACATCTGGTTTTACTCCACTCTATGCTTCTAGAGGTGTTTTATCCATCACACTTTTTGTAGGTGATCTATTCAAGATGTGGATTGAACATGCAACTGCCTCAACCCAATATTCATTTGGTAATTTGTAGCTTTCAACATGCTTCCTGCCATGTTCATGACTATTTGATTTTTCCTCTCTACTACTCCATTTTGCTATGGAATATATCGGGCAGTAAATTTTCTATGAATGCCTTGTTCTCTACAATATGCAAAAAATCCTTTGGAATCATATTCACCTCCTCTATCAAATCTTAAGACTTTAATGTGCTTACCACTCTGATTTTCTGTCATTGCCTTAAATTGTTTGAATCTCTCAAAGGTGTCTGATTCGTTCTTGATGAAATATACCCATGTCATCTAACTACAATCATCAATAAAAGTTAAGAAATAATAGCTCCCTCTTATAGACTCTGTTTGCATGGGGCCACAAAGATTGGTATGCACCAACTCTAAAAGATCTTGGGCTCTATAAGTTGTAGTATTTGGAAAGGCATTCCTCTTGTGCTTGGCAATTATGCAACTCTCACAAGGATTGTGATGAATATCTATTATTGGTAGATCTATAACCATTGACCTTTTTTGCAACATGTCTAGATTGTTAAATGCTAAGTGGCCATATCTAAGATGTCATAACCAAGTTTCATCAAAATTTGTGACATATTGTGCATAAGCAATAAGTTGTTTGACACTTCTCAAATTTAGAGGATATAATCTATTTCTTATCATTTAGACTTTAGCTATGACCATTTTACTTGGAGGTTTGTCTAGAATAATGCAAGTAGGTCCTTTGAAATTGACTTCAAACCCATTCTCACTCATTTGGCCTACAATCAATAAATTATGCTTTAAATTCTCAACACAATAAACATTATGGATATATTTCTTTTCAATTTTCTTATTTACAACTGTGACAATACCTCTTCCTAGGGCATGAACAAAGTGATCATCTCCTAATTTTATCTTGATCTTCACTATTTCATCAAAGCTAGTAAAAAGATTTTCGTTACCTGTCATGTGATTGTTGTAGGTGTTGTCCAACAACCATGCGTCTTCTTTTTTGTTATCTTATGCTATTGAGCATGATAAAAACATTGAATGAGTTCTCTATTCCACATTGGAAACATTAGCTATTCCTCTATTTTGGTCTATTTTTTTCTTCCTACACTCACTCTCAAAATGTCCATTTTTTTTGTAGTAATAACATTGTATGTTTGTTTTATCAAATCTACCTCTTCCTCTTTGATTTTGTGACTATGGTAGAGGTTGTTCTGCTTGATTTTTAGCACCATGTGTGCTATCAAATTGAAATGAACTTCTTCCTCTTCTTCCTCTACCTCTATTTCCTCTACCTCTAACTCTTCCTCTACTAATTGTGGCTTGTGTTTGTAGAGCAATCTCCAAATATTCATTTCTCTTTTGAATTCTAGATTCATGGTTCAGCATTGAACTAGTCAAGTCTTCAATGGAATATGTAGAAAGATCTTTACATTCTTCAACTGTAGTTACCAAAGTATCATATTGTTGTGGAATACTTCTAAGGATTTTCTCCACAACTTTTCTATCTATGACATCTTCACGATAAGATCTTAGCTGATTCAAAACATCCATGGCTTGAGACATGAACTGATCTATGGTTTCAATATCCTTCATTTGCAAGCTTTCAAACCTTTTACTCAAAATTTGTAGCTTATCATTCTTCACCTTTTCTACTCCTTGATATGCTATTGCAAGTATTTCCCATACTTGATATGTATTAGTTTCTGCTGAAATTTTGGGAAAGATGGATTCTTCAACTCCGTTAATCATGTTCCATAAAGCTCTTGAATCTTTACTTTTGTTCTCTACATTAGCATTCCTTTGTGCATTTATCATTTGAGTTAGTTCTTGTGCACTGGACTCTTCATACTTAGTCTCTACAACCTCCCAAGAGTCTAGATTCTTCATGTAACTCTTCATTTTGATGGCCCATATAGAATATTTTTTGTCATTCAATATTGATCCTTGTGTGCTAGGATTACTTGTTGAAGCCATACCAACTTTTCTGTTTTCCCTCTCCCCTAAGATAAATAACAAGATTTCTTTGTTAGCAAATTGTTAGACACACTATTACCTTGATCTGCTCTTCTTTTGAGAGAGATTGCATGCCCTTGGATGTTTTTGCTGTAGATGCTTCTATCTCTATAGGCTAAACAAAATTGGCTTAACTTTTTTCTTTGTAGGGTAAGAACATGACTAGTTCACCCAAAGCTTTCTATTCATCTTCTCCAGCTTCCAACTATTTTCTCTTAGCCATCAACATTCAATCATTAGCATTCAACCATCAGCTTTGATACCATATTAGATATTTTTAAAATAGAGGAAAATAGAGCACAACTAGAACTCACATGCAAGAATATTATATGTATTACAACTCATTAATCTCACCATCAATCTATCACTTACATTATACATTTATAAGACATAATAAAGCATTCAAAGGGTGCCAGATTTGAAACTCAAAATTTGATGGGAAAGTGAAACATTTACCTACCACATTAAATACAAAACTAATTGTCAAAAATTTCAAACACGAGTTGGTTAATAAACTATCATGATGGGTGTTAACATTACTCAGCATAGACTAGGTTTTTTGTTCTTGTGCCGAGTATCCCCTTTGATGACCGAGTGATTTGGTCTCTCAAGTGTTGAGTGTTAATACAAGGGTTAACAGATGAAGTCAACACAACAAATAGTAGAGTCAATAATTACATTTAACAAATCCCACCACTTTTACATCCCAAAACTTGTACATCAAGCTTCACACAATGCATTTGCAATTGTTTTGTATGCTTCCAGTGTAAGTCATTGAGGAGAATAGTTGGCAATTTCAGGGAGGTGGGAGGTAAAAATATAATGCATTTTTGTTTTCAGAATATGTTTAGATATATTTTTTTTTGTTTTCAGAATATGTTTACATTTTTTTTTTTTCACCTTTTTCGTGTAAGAATGCCTTAAGAAATAATATTACAGCCACTACCTAGCTTAAAAATCATTCTCCTAGTGATAGCTAGGACACCATAATAGATTTTCTTGGCTACTCTACCATGAAACAAATGTAGATGTTGCATTGTGATTTCAGACTGAAGCAACAAATGTAACCTTTCACTATTATTTCAACACCAAGATAAGATCACCACTTTTATTTGTACAAATTAGAATTTGGAATCTAGCTACAATATTTTTCCCAAGCATCTAATAGTTCTACACTTAAAAACTTGATAACAATAAAGTGGAGACAATATAAAATGGTATCAAGTGAGTTGACATACTTTGTAATTAAATAAAAATTATATAGAAAGATAATCCAATGAAGATTAAAATAGATAAAGATAAAGAAAATAAAAATAGAGAAGTCTAAAGGTAGCAAACATACAATTAGAAATCATAGACGAGTAGCTTCTATTCACACTGACAGCTAACTATGTCTCTCATTCTCCAAGTGTTACTATGTCAGCACTCAATATGCTTTGAATATTTGAGCTCCATCACTATTGAGTACGAATGTCTGTTGATGGCCTTTGTTAATCATGTTTTCTCTTTCATCTAATCCCATCCAATACTTGCATGTATTTGGGAATCATTATATTATATCTACTAAAATCTAATCAACACACAATTTCAACATATCTAGTAAAATATAATTAATCTTTTATTTATCCTTTCCTTCTTCTTCATGATTTCCATTTTTAAGGTTTTTTATTGGGTCATGATATCCTTAGTCTTCTACAGCACACAAATCTATAATTGTACTTTTTTTAAATATCCAATTTCCTTACCTAGAGATTTTGAGTTTTGTTATCAATATGATGCAATTGATGGCATACACTCATACATATCCATTTATGAAGATCTTGAGAGACTTAGTTCGACAATAGTTAAAATATTTAATATGACAAATTAAAAAAATTTCACATAAAGAGCTAAACTAATCAAGCACCAAAACATTAAAATATTTCATTAATAAATCATCAAATACATAGAGTAATACAAAATATTTTTTAAGTGTACTATTGAATAATGTTAGATGGAGCATTCATGGTGGATAGTGAAGTGAACCATTATGTAGTTGACTAAATTGGGTGATGAGCAGTTATTTTTGGCTTTTTGTTGTGCTAACCATTTTGTCAGCATCAGCTGATTAATTTACACCATCTAACATCCCCCATAAATTAATTATGGCTAGTTATTTTAAGATATCTCCCCATAATCTAGAAACCATGGATCTATTAATTTACAATGTCTAACATTCCCCATAAATTAATTATGTTGATTATAGTCAGATATCCCCCCCCCATAATCTAGAAACCATGGGTCTTGGTCTAAAGACTTGTTAGGTACTCATTTACAATCATTTCACAAACACTATCATTCATATTGTTTCTTTTGCATGACAATCACTTTTAAGTTTTTAGGGACTATCCATAACTAATGCTTCAAATTGGTTTTAAGCTCACCACGAACTTCACAAATGTCACACAAATGGTTTCAAGATCATCATAAAATTTGGTCTCATGTGGTTTACAAACCAAACACTCACTAGTTCTAATGACCGCATATCATAATTACAGGGAAACTCTAGACCTTTCTACCAAGATACATGGATAAGCAACAAATTACTCACCTATTCTATAGAAATCCTTTTCAAATACATGGTTCATCAATGGTGAGTCCATCCCCCATCCCCAATGGCACCACTAGATTATGCTATTTATGTTCAATATTAGATGTTCGAATTCAATCCAATGTTAAGTATTTAATCTTTTACATCTTTATATCTTATATTGCAATACATCTTTTCATAACTAGCTTTTAAGGTAGCGTGTCTTCCCTCTCATCCCCAATTGTCCCCAAATTAAGGCCCCTATGTTCCCCATTCCAGAAACTTGTCCCCCCATCCCCTAGGGTGGTGTAACCATGTCAAAATGTTAAACTAGGCTCTACGGTGTCAGGTATAATCGATAATGCACCCCTTAAAATAACTGGAGTACAATAAACATTCTCCTATTTCTTCTTTTCAAACACATTACTAGTGCTCATGGATCCAAGTATTTGAAGGCTCTACTAGCCTCATTCATTCCTTTCACAAATTTAGAAACAAAATGCTACAACATTAAAAAAAAAAACATCACTTCTTTTTATTGCATAGAACTTCATTGTTATTACTTAAGCCCATTAACTTCTAAGACTATGGGGAATCTTTGTTTTACCTCATCTCTTCTTTTCTATAGAAATTTGAGTAATACAATGTTGATTAAGTAAAAATTCAATTTTTTCACCCTCTCTTTGACTAAAGCTACAATTGATTAAACTTTCTCAAACTTCAATCTAAACACTTCAACCCTCTCAATCAGAGCAAGATGCAAGTATATTTTAGTAAAAACAAACTCACACATATAACTAGGTAGGGACCTTCATTGACTCTTGGCAACCCTCATGTAGGGCAACCTCTTTTATACCCATTGGAAACTTCTTGGATGGGATTCCATCATATCTACTACCAAGTTGAAAGAGAAAATATTAACACCATCACACCCTAAATTTGCAAGATCTAGTCAACAAGTTTGTTACTTTCATGTAGACATGTGATTTTCTACAATCACTCCCTCAACCAATGCTTGTGCCTCAGCAACATTATTTGTACCTAATGGAACTAGACAAGTCTTGACAACTAGTAGTTGCCCATCATGGTCCCTTATGTAAACCCCAATCCTAGACTATCCTGGATTACCATGTGAAAAGCTATCAAAGTTACCTTTACAAAAACCATGTTAAGGAGAAATCCATTTAGTAGCAGCTCTATCAACAAATCAATGTCCATTAGGATCAAGAATTGTAATCATTGGGATATTCAGTGCTTCCCATGTTTTGTACATTTTTCCATCTCAAGAAGAAAATTAATGGTTGCATCTATTGTTAATCAATTTAGCATTCATCATCTCTATAATATGTGCCTCAAGACAACATAGAACTTGGCTCAAAGAAGAGGTTTCATGTCTAAACCCATAAATTCCATGCAACAACAACAAGAGCACAATTCCACATGCTATGAAACGAGGATTTTGAAAACAAAACTAGCTAGGATTGAAAAGGAGCCCATAAGGTATTAGGTAGAGGCATTGAAAAGCTCAATTTTGAAGAACAAAACATCAACATTGTGTGTCAAAGGAGCAATTCAACAAGAGGTGATTAGAAAATTCAATTTCTTTACCACAAAGAACACAATTGAAAGGTTCTATTATTTGGAGCATAGTTAGTTTATCACTTGCAAGAATATGCTTCCTTAATGCTAACCAAGAAAAACACCCTTCTTTGGGTAGCACTACATTGCTCCAACACATGGTGAAAACTCTAGATGTTGGCCTCAAATTTTGAATATGTTGCATAGTTGCATTTCTATCTTTCATAGTGTACTGGCCATTCTTAGCTGGGCCAGTCTAAGGACATCCACCTTCTCTAAGAGGAATACCTCACAATTAGCAAGAAGTTGCTTTGAGCGAACCCTTTTTTTCTCATCTAGAGGAAGGTTAAAAGGATCCTTCCAAATGACTTTACCTAAGAATAGATCAAAAACACTAACACAATGGATCAATTTATCTACCCAAGCTATCTCAAAAATATTGATAATATCCTAAAGAAAAGGCATTTGTGCTAAAGGGGTTTTCCATTCCAAGAATACTTCCAAAATAGAACCTTGCACTTCCCATGTTATATACTTTGAAACTACATCCCAAGAAGACATCATGAAGTTCCAAATTGTGGACCCCTTGGGAGGATCCATGATTCTGAAAGAACATTTGAGGTATCCATTATCTAAGTATTTTTGTTGCATGATTTGACACCATTGTTTGTTTGGTTTTGAATATAATTTCCAAACTAATTTTCCTCCAAATGCCTTGTTCCTTTTACTCAAATCATGGAGGCTTCATACAAATATTATTAGTGACATTTAGACTTTTATTTTCAAAAAAATTCCTACACTTAGCAATGATAAGAGATCCAAGATTGGTGCTTTGTAATTTCTCTAGACTTGTCAATTTTGCTCATTCAAAATTTATGCTTCAAGAGGAGTCTTCTCTCAATTGGCTTACTAATATTATGTGTTTGGCATTTTCCCTAAAATTGAATCAAGCTTCATAAATTAGCAATCATGATGCTAATATAATTTAGCCCGAGTAACAATAATTTATATTAATTGATTAATAAAAAATATCAATACTTCTTGAGATAATGAGATAGTGTCATATAATTTCTTTACTTCAGGAGCATGAGACATCAACAATTTGGTGCAGACACTTGATTATTGGGAAGCCTTCTCGAATTTGTTTGATATTTTATCTGTAAGAACACATTTCTCTTGCAATAAATATTTAATAACACTCACCACATTGTCAAGTTCCATTGACGCAAATTTAAATTTAATTGGTTTAACTCTTTAATCAAGGAACTTCCTTGAATTGTCCACCCATAATGACTCATTGTTTTGACCTCTAGTGACTCCTCAGCTACATTTGATTTACTATTATTCTATCAACACAAATCTTCTATGGATGAGACTATTTACTATGGACATCTATCAAAACCATAATTAGAAGTGGATTTGTGTCAAATGTTGTAGTTGCATGTTCCATCTTACAGACTACTTATTATTACTAATTTAAAATTCAGAATTCAAACTGTACTCAAAATTAAGAACACTAAACACATTATTCAATTGGACTTTGTACTTCTATTAGAATTCTCGTCCAGGTTGAAACTTCAAAGACCAAAGAGAGGCTTCACCATTTGGAAAAATCTCTAGCAATCATTGTTGTATTCTTCTATATTTGGGAGGAACTTGGCTACCCTGCAGTTCTTGTTTTTGTTCACCAAGACAATGATCCTTTTTTTCACATTATCATTTTTTCAGACCACATTGTTTAAGGAGAATATTTTTTTCTACAATTTTATTTTCTTTTCTATGCGAGGGATCTTTTACCATAATTTGAATAATAGCTCATTACTAATTTTTACTTCATTTTTATTTATGCAATGCATCATGAGATTTATTTTTCATTTATATGGTATTTATTCATGGAATAAACACTCATAATTATTGCTTGAATAAACTTTGAATTTCATTTAAAGGTAGTCATTGTTTCTAGTTATTTTACACAAAAATTATTTTGTTTTTAGCAAGTCACTATTCATTATAAGCTATATAAATATAATTCAAATCTCACTAAATCAATGATAATACATTTATAGTCTTTATTTAAATTTATATTCTTTTTATATTTCTTTTCTTAGAATTTTAATACATTCTTAGATTTATAGATAATACATATATACTATTTTTTTTTTCATTTCTAAGTTTATTGACCCTTGATTCTATTAGATATAGATGTACTAACTAGTGAGAAAATAGTCCAAACAATGTAATTTAGAGGAAAAAAATAGATTCACAACAAATGTTATCTATATCTATACTTCTAGATGTATACTTGTGTCTCTATGTGTTTGTTAATGCATCATGTCTACATATATAAAGTGGATCAAAGCATGGATATACACAAACAACATATTATATAATCAATGTGTATAAATATGGATATATCTTAATGTGTGTGTATGCATGTGTTTCTATGTGTATGTTATGTATACTTTTTTATTACAAAAAGCAACAATTAATGAACTTGAAGTACAATCAAAAGTCTAGACACAAAGAATAGAACTATACTAGTGTCTAGTAATGGAATTAGATCTCCCTTGTCAAAAAAAAAGGTCCATAAGTGACTAACCTACCAATCATGGTCATTTTAAAAATATCTAGTGTCAATCTTTCAAAAAGACAATCATCTAGGGATTGCACCAAATACTTATCCATGTCAAATAAAAAGGTTTGGAAACAACTAAAATCATATTCAATATTGACACCAGTCAAATTCGGACAAACCCCCTCAAGAGTTGAGAACTTTAACCAAAAACAATACCAAAGGACCCAAATGAGCCCACTAAAACTTACACCCAATCAGAAAAAGATCAATGAAACTAAAATCCATATCCATCTAGCCCAAATAGAGCACTCTTCAAGATTCTCTAGCCCACTATAGTCTCCTTTTCCACCTCAATAGTGTAAGGGTCCACCTCAATAAAAATAGGGGAAAGGAAGATTAAATTACCATAGCTAAGGAAATCTCCCCCTTAATAGGAGTCTTTTCCACTTCCAAAATCCAACACCTAATCTCCACCTCAATAGGAGATAGCTTCACCTCTATAGAAGTTGACCAAAGAGAAGAAAATTCACATAACCAAGCCCACCACCTATATACAAACACTTTTCTCATAATCCAAGGATATTGAGGAGCCCTCCCAACAAGGAGCCATCAACCCAATAAGTAGGGAAACCAAACTTGAATAGAAGGGAAGAGGCACAAGAAAACCCAAGGAATAAACCAATACCCAAACACATAGTAAGATGATGGGAATTAACATAACTAGAGTAGGGCTCCAAATATATACCCAAAAAGAAAGAAAAATGATCTCCATGGCACAGAAGACAAACAAAATGGGCAGACACAATAATACACACCATCTTGGAATCCAAAACCAATAGATCCATACACAAAGACACCCTCTAAAGCCTCAAATTTGATCTCATTAATGAATAACCAAACCAAGGGAAGAAATAAACTCACCTAGGAAAGCCCCTCACCAAGAAAAGAGATGGTTACCTCCAAAAAGGGATATCCCCCACCAAAAAGTGGCAACCCCACAATCCTTCTTGGCCCAAAAAGACTATTCCCGTAAATAGTGCAGCTACAAACCTTAAAGCTACCAACTCTAGAGATCTAAGGCTCAAGAAGCCCTTCTACAACCATCTTCTCAGCCATATTGGAGTACACTCCCTTAGCATAGAGGAAATCACAAAAAGTTCCCAGAGCAATCCAAGGGGGCCCTAAGACAACTGGAGCACCCAACAATGACAAATGTCCTCCAAACATGAGGATGACCCACCCTCCATATGGCTTGATAAAAAAAGTTCAAGAAAATCCCAATAGATCGATGCATGAAACACACTAAAAGGGCCCTCAATTCCACTAGTCCATTTGCGCTCCTCTCTATTGTTTGTGACATAGGCTTCCAGTCTATCCTATTTTAATCTCCCCTGCCATTTTAATTTCTCCAACTACTTTATTTATTGTTGTCTTCTCGTGGAGAGTTCTAGACCTCTCATTTTGTAAACTATACTTATACATTATTAGGTTTGGGTTTAGGGTGTGTTAGTTAAAGTATTTTCTAGAAGTTTGAGTTGGTTGTAATATTTTTTAGAATTTTGTAGATATTTTATCTTCTTGGCTAATGCTAGATTTCTCTACAATATTGTATCTTTTCCTATAAAAAGGCACTGTGTACTCATTTAAAATTATGGTGAATGAAATATAATATAGTTTATTGTGTGGTAGCACATTGTGTTGTTCTATGTTTTTTGTTATTTTTTCTCTACCCATCCATCAGATTGGTATCAAAGCTGTAGAAAATCTAGGCATTATTTTATGGGCAGATGTCATTATGGGTGAAGGGAAAATGAGAGCAAAGCTAAAGATCTAAGGAAGAGAAAGGGTTTGTAGTTGTTACAAGAGAGAAAGTTTTATTGTTAAATCATGGCAGGAACCAGTGGAAGTATTTCATAGCCATAAATTCCAGCTTTTAATGGCAAAAATTATGATTATTGGAGCATCAAAATGAAAAATCTTTTTCATTCTCAAGATATTTTGGATTTAGTTGAAAGTGGGTACCCTAAACCAGCAAACTAGAAAACATATCAAGCTCTTTCACAAGCTAAAAAGGATGCTAAGGCATTGTTCTTTATTAGCAAGCAGTGGAGGAAGCAATATTTCCAAAGGTAGTTGCTGCCACAAGCTCAAAGCAAGCATGGACAACTTGAAATCAACATACCAAGGCACATGAAAGGTAAAAACTTCAAAGTTACAAAATCTTAGAAGAGATTTTGAAAATTTACAAATAAAAGATTTAGATTCAATAGACTCATTCTTCACTCAAGCAATGGGGATAATAAATCATATTAGATCTTATGGAGAAACCCTTAGGGATCAACAAGTTGTAGAGAAAATACTTAGAAGA
Source organism: Cupressus sempervirens (assembly GCA_028749045.1). NCBI lineage: Eukaryota > Viridiplantae > Streptophyta > Pinopsida > Cupressales > Cupressaceae > Cupressus > Cupressus sempervirens. The sequence goes on along the minus strand of CM053783.1, from coordinate 573,807,156 downwards.
CTACCGAATAAGTTTGATTCAAGAGTTACAACCATTGAAGAATCTAAGGATCTCTCCCTGCTATCAATAGATGAGTTAATGGGTTCTCTCTAATCACATGAACAAAGGTTGAATTGTTTGGGAACTTCATCATTGGAGAATTATTTCAAGACTCAACTTTCATTTGGAAGAACAAGAGGAAGATCAGATTATAGTAGAGGCAGAAATCATTTTACACCAAGAGGAGGAAAATAAAATCCATAGTTTGAGAGTAGAAGGCTAGCATCAAGCTCACAAACCCATTTCACATCAACAAGAGGAAGGGGGAGCAACCATCCTCACAACCATCATCAAGGAGAAAGGTATGAAAAATCTAACATCCAATGTCATTATTGTAATATGTTTGGGCATTTTGCATCTAAATGTAGAAAAAGACAATATGAAATGAATAGGCAAAACGCATAATTTACAAATGAAAGTTAGCCCAACACTAGTGAGCAAAACACCATCTTGATAACATGCAATGTTGCACAAGAGAATTATAAAGAAGTATGGTTCTTAGATAGTGGTTGTAGTAGCCATATGAGTGGATCTAAGGAGATATTCTCAACAATAGATGAATCTGTAAAATAAGAGGTATAGTTGGGTAATGATCATCAAATTTCAGTCATGGAAAAAGGGTCAATTACCATAAGAACTAAGAAAGGTGAAGAAAAAGAAATTCATGATGTATATTATGTTCCTAGATTCCATACAATCTCATAAGCATTGGGCAACTACTACAAAAGGGATATAGAATGTATTTTGAAAATGGTGAATGTGTGATTCTAGATAAAAGACCAAGTAATAGGTTGATTGCAAAAGTTGAAATGACTCAAAATAGAATGTTCATACTTAAAATCCAAAGTCAATTATTCTTTGAGCCAAATGAATTGCAAAAAGTAGTTGAATCTACATTCAAAGCTTTGCACAAAAATTAATCTTGGCTATGGCATTTAAGGTTTGGTCATTTAAACTTTAAATGGTTACAACTCTTATATAAGAAATGAATGGTCTATGGATTATCATCAATAGAGCCTCTTAAGACAATATGTGAGAGTTGCATTTTGGCAAAGCAACATAGAGTAAAATTTCTAGTTGGAAAGTCTTATATTGTAAAATATCCACTTGAGATAGTCCTTTTAGATCTTTGTGGGCCAATGCAAACACCATCCTTAAGTGGAAAAGTTTATTTCTTGACATTTATTGATGATTTTAGCAGAAAAGTTTGGATTTATTTTGTGAAGTATAAATCAGATGTATTTTTTGTCTTTAAAGAATTCAAGGAAAAAGTTGAAAAAGAAAGTGGATACTCTATCAAAATATTAAGAACCAGTCAAGGTGGAGAATACATATCAAATAATTTTCTAATTTTTTGCAATGAAAATGGAATATGGAAACAATTTATAGAAAAGTACACTCCACAACAAAATAGAGTAGTAGAAAGAAAAAATAGAACAATTATAAAAATGGCAAGGAGTATGTTAAAGGAGAAACACTTACCAAATGAGTATTGGGCTGAAGCAATTGCATGTTCAACATACATACTAAATGGATGTCCAATGAAAGCGGCAATAAATAAAACACTAGAAGAAGCTTGGAGAAAAAGGAAGCACAATATGGCACATTTGAGAATATTTGGTTGTGTGGCATACTCATTGGTACCTAAAGAAGTGAGACAATAATTGGATTATAGAGGAGAGAAATGCATATTTTCTAGATATAGTGAACAATCCAAGGTATATAGGCTATACAATCCCATCACAAAGAAGTTAATAATAAGTTGTGATGTTGAGTTTGTAGAACAAGAAGCATGGGATGGTAGCTTGGATAAGTCAACTATAGTGTGCATTCTACAACACAAAAAAATGTTCCTAAAACACCTACAAGGGCACCTACCACTCAAAACACTACTACTCCAGCATGCACTAACATTAGTGAATCATCTAATCTAACACTTGCATCTTTAAGATCAAGGTCTATAAATAATTCAAGGAAGACACAAAGTCTTAGAGACATATATGATGAATTACAAGAGGCTGAAAATGATGATTTATGCATTAATTTTTCACTCTTAGCAGATGCTGATCCAATTTATTTTGAAGAAGCTATTAAAGATGACAAATGGATTTCAACCATGGATGAAGAAATTTAGTCAATAGAAAAGAATGATACTTTGGACTTAGTAGATCTTCCTAAAGGCAAGGATGTGATTGGAGTTAAGTGGGTATGCAAAAAAAATATAATGCTAATGGAAAAATAGAGAAACACAAGGAAAGACTAGTAGCCAAAGGCTCCACACAACAACCAAGTATAAACTACAATGAGACATTTGCACCTGTGGCAAGATTAGACACTATTAAAATGATTTTATCCATAGTAGCCCAAAATAATTGGAAGGTTTATCAAATGGACATAAAATCAGCATTCTTCAATGGCATTTTAGAAGAAGAAGTGTATATAAAACAATCACTGGGATATGAAATTTTGGGAGAAGAACATAAGGTATACAAGCTGAAGAAGGCACTATATGGCTTAAAGCAAGCTCCTAGAGCTTGGTACAACAAAATAGACACTTATTTTTTGAATAATGGTTTTAACAAGTGTGTCTATGAACCCACTTTGTATGTCAAAGTGAGAAATGAAGGAGAAATATTGATAGTTTTCTTATATGTAGATGATTTGATATTCACTGGTAATATTTCAATTTCAAGGCAGCCATGAAAAATGAATTTGATATGACTGATTCGGGATTCATGAGATATTTCCTTGGGATACAAGTAAATCAAAATGATCAAGGAATTTAAATTTTTCAAAGTAAGTATGCTATTAAGTTTTGAAAAGATTTAGAATGAAAAATGTGAATTCAGCCCCTAAACTAGTTGCATTGGGTTTAAACATAGCAAGAATGATGAAAGTCCTGATGTAGACACAACTTTATTCAAAAGATTGGTTGGTAGCCTTTTATATTTGACAGCTACAAGACCAAATATAATGCTTGGAGTTAGTTTCATTTCTAAATTCATGGACAAACCAAAAGAAACTCATTGGAAAGCTAGAAAGAGGATTTTGGGGTATATAGCTGGAAAATAGAACTTTGGGATCTTATATGCCCATTTAGATCATTACAAGCTGATTAGCTATATATATATAGTGACTAGGTAGGTAGCTTAGATGATAAAAGAAACACTTCAGGACATATCTTTCACCTAGGATTAGGAGGTATTTCTTGGGCATCAAAGAAGCAACCAATTGTGACATTATCATTAGCTAAAGTAGAATATGTTGCAGCAACATCAGCAGCTTGTCAAGCAATGTGGATGAGAAGAGTATTTTTAGACTTGAAGCATCCACAAGAAGAACCTACAAGAATATATTGTGATAATAATTTTGCAATTTCTTTATCAAAAAATCATGTCTTTCATCAACGTAGTAAACATATAGATATAAGATATCATTATATTCAAGAATTAGTGAACAATGGTGACATATGTCTAGACCTCTCATTTTGTAAACTATACTTCTAGATTATTAGGTTTAGATTTAGGGTGTGTTGGTTAAAGTATTTTTTAGAAGCTTGAGTCAGCTATAATATTTTCAGAAAGTTTGTAGATATTTTTTTTTCTTGGCTAATGCTAGATTTCTCTAAAATATTGTATGCTTGCCTATAAAAGGGCACTATGTACTCATTTGAGATCATGGTGAATGAAATATAATATAGTTTATTGTGTGGCATCACATTGTGCTTTTCTATTTTTTTTGTTATTTTTCCTCTATCTATCCATGATGTATCATCCACACCGGCTTCCTCTACACCAAAAACCCTAATAGTACAGCCACTCCCGCTCCCATTCCTACTCATATCCACATATTTAGGTCATGCATGTTATGTATGTTAATGCATAATTTTATGTGTATGTTGTGTACGTTAATTCATAATGTGTGCATATATAAAATAGATCCAAGCATGCATATATACACACATGATGCATTATACTTTTATTGGTTTTTTAACAATATATATATATATATATTACAACTATGAATTGTACTATATATTACACACATAGCACAAATCAGTATATATGCATGTGTGTACATCATTTATGCATAGTGAGACCATTTTGAAAATGCAACTATGAGATATAATGTTCATAAGAAACAAAGTAAATCTAATTGAAACAATTCATATTTTGGCCCTAAGTTATATTGTAGAAAGATGATACAAAATAAATTCATGCCATGGTGAATTGTGTTCTTTCATTACAAAAAAAGTTGCATGACATATCTAAAAATGAGGGAATTGTTGACTTCCAACAAAATACAACAAAACAAGAATTGTGACATAATCATATAAATTCCAATGGGCAATCCATCCATGAGGGAAGGATGAAGCAATGTCCATGAATAGCTAATGGGAAAGTTTATTACACCATCTCTATAAGGATGACGTGATATCTATCATTGCCTATGGCTGTAATGGGAGTACCTAATCCTCCATTTTCTTCCTCCTTGCAAGGTGTTCAAGCACTTGCAATTGACCAAGGGAAACATGACTATTGAATGAAATGCTAAAAGTACCTTTTTTTATATAATCATATAAATTTCAAGAAAATAAATGTTAATCATATTTCTCAAAATTATATTTTGTGGAATAGGATTGAAGGGGTTTAAATGACTCTTCATTTTCAGCTCATTTTCTTCTTTTTTAAATTCTCACATTCTTTTAAATTTTTCTTTTCTTATCTCTTTCTCTTAACTCTATTAATCATAGATTTTTTTTTTTTTCTTCATTACATTTTTTAGTTTCTTTTGTTTCTTCAGCTACCTCTCAATAGCTCTAATAGTTTTCCTCCAATGAATATTTAATATTGTCAAATTAGCCTAATTGTTTTATCATTCTCATCTGAATATTTCTCATTATCCCTCTTGCATTTGGAAACTTTAGAAACAATGATAATAATTTCATTTGACTACCTTCTCATTGGATATTATATGCATTTGTAATATTTTCATCAGCCAAGATTTCATTTTCTTTTGATAATGTCTCTATATCTTCACCAATCTTTGTAGTTGTTACATTGTAGTGAACTAATGTGTTTACAAGATGTGTCAAACTTTGTTCTAGTTGTATAGAAGTGAATTAATGTGTCTAGAAGAGATGATGGAGGGGATGATATTGAAAATCCTACCTTCTCATTATCCAACTCCAAGTTAATGAAAAAATTTCTAGCAATTTTTATGATGTAATCTATTTTACTTATCTAAGTAGGATAAGCAATTTCTATGGTGTAACCTAGTATATTTTCCTGAGTAGGAACACCTAAGTGAATTGGTTGTCCCTCTTCACCTATCTAGACATCCTCTTCACCCATCACAAGTATGTTGTTCCTGTTCCTCTTCATGTATGGAAAAAACTATAATGTTCCTATTCCTCTTCACCAATGAAAAAAGTATGTTATTCCTTTTTAGAAGTGATAGACTATGTTATCATTGGTCATTGATAGGATTGTGTTGTAGTTGTGTTTCAATTGCATCATTCTCTCTCTATATTTAATCTTCTTTTCATGAATATTAGATTCACTATCTCCTGCAAATCTTAGAATTCTTTATATTGATCTTTCTCTACCTTCCTCTTCAAATCTAGCTTGAAATGCTCTCCTAGGATTAATGTCATTGATAAATGTTGTTTGGTTTAAAGGCTAAATACTAGTTCTTTAAATTCTTGCCTTGATATTATCTTGACTAGGGACTTTTCAGAACTTTTAACTACACAAACCAACTAATTCAGATCTATTCATTTCTAATCTATGATTGTTTCATACACATTTTTATCTCTAACTTTTAACATAGTTGTTAAGTGAACACACTTACATCAAAAGGTTGGAGCTCTTGGCTTCTGTGAGCTCCCAATGTAATAAGAAGATTAATTTCTAAACCTCTCACCTCTTGAAATGTAGGAAGTGCCACAATGACCATCAAAGATGAGAAAATCCTTATTGTTAGGTGAACTCCAAAATATACAAATCTTGCAAAGTGATGGAACCAATTGAAGGATAGTTTAAGTGTCATCTCTGCATGAGGTTGGGCTTTTGCACAAGGTGTCCATTCTCTACTTTTTGACATTATGTAGGGAACACTCCTTGAACCCTCTTTAGCTATTACTCTTAGCTTGAAAACCACTCTCATCTCAAGTCCAAATTTGGTGTGGACTCTATCCATTTTCTTTAAGGTTTCCATAAGTTCTCATAGAATGCTCCTACTATAGATAACCTAAACATGCTAGATGTATATGTGTCTATACTTTCTAAAGAGCTCTGATTTATTTTTTTAAACCCCATTCACCATGAATTTCCTTTATCTCATGTCTCCCATTTCTTGAATATAGTAGGCTCTTACAGCATGTGGTCTCTTTGTTGTAGTTGTGACACCTTTTAACAAAATCAATGGCGTCTCCACTGCACAGATCCAAATCTTCTCAAGGGCAATATCATTAGTGAATGGAATTTGAATGAGTATGTTTAAAAGCTAGCAATATCCCTTAGTTTTTTCTTCGTCCATGTACTAATATAATCACTTTCATGAACGTTGAGATTTAGAGTTTCCTGATAATTCAATCAGAATGATGGTTCCTTGAGAAAGTTTATCATATATTTAGGCTTTTCTTCCTATTTTTAGGTATCTAGTCTCTTACTGATAAGAACACTTTGCCTTTCGGTGAAGATAAAATGTGTTCTCTAGCTATCATTCGGCCCAATGCAGAAGCTGTTGGAGTATTAATTGCAATTGGTTGTTTCTCCCTGGAGCCAAATGCCCACCTACCACCCCTGATGGATTGCAGAACAATCATAAAAATGAACGCGGTGGGTGAAATTTTGAAATCTAAAATGAGGGGGAAAATATTTTGCAAGTATAAAAAAAGGAATATTAGATTCATTCGACTAGACAGAGACAGAGAGAGTTTAGCAGAGCAGAGAAGTTGCAAAGAAAAGGTAAAAGGAAGTGATCAGTAGATCTTGTCGTTGTAGAGAAAAGGAAGTTTATTTCGTGCCTACGATTGCACGTGTTTCTTCTTTGGTCATTTTGTAAGTTTATTATTTTTTTTCTTTGACCTATTGAAGCAGTGATTGCTCCAAGCATTGTAGTATGTAGCCATTAGAGCTATAAGTTTGAAGTTCAAAGTTTAAAGCTTTTTCAGTTTGAAGTTTAGGGTTATTTTAGGGTTTTCTAGCTGAAGCCAAATGCTCCCAGATTTTGTAATGGTTTAATCAAGTTGAATAGTAAAGAAAACATGCATACTTGAATCCATTACTCTTCCCTTTGTTTATTGCATTTGATAAGTTTATTATTGAGTATTTGAAGCTTTGGGTCTCTGGTTTTAATAGTGAAAATATTCATGTCATAAGTCTACACTCAGTATTGTCTTTGGTAGAAGTCATCTGCAGTGGCTACTGAGTTCACTCGGTGCCTTCTTCTACCTTGCTCCACTCTCTAGTGGCTACCGAGTTCACTAGGTAATCGCATTATCAACCAAGTTCACTTGGTAATCACACCCTGCAGTGTCTACCGAGTTGATTATTCATCTACCGACCTCACTCAGTATCTAGTGTTTACCAAGTTGCCTTTCATTTATCGAGTTCACTCGGTAAACTCTCTTGCCACTCGGTTTCTTAAGTTACTGAGAAAATTTTGGCACTCGGTAATAGTATTTGCTAAGAAGATTTTTAGGTTTAGGGTTGTGAGTTGTGAACTTAATTTTTAATATTTCTCACATGGTATCAGAGCTTTGAGGCCCCACATCCAAAGTGAGTTAGGGTATTTATTTCCTTGGGATATTTATCATGGTAAGAGATGGAAAGATATGGCAACAGCCACCACCCGTCAATGGACAAAATTATGATACATGGTCAAAGAAAATGAAAACCATTATGGTTGCTAATGATTTGTGGGAGTTTGTAGTTAATAGATTCAATGATGTGATTGATCCAACACAGTATGCTGCTCTCACAAATGCATAGAAGACTCATTTGAAAGAGTCAAGGAGGAAAGATGCTAAGGCATTAAGTTTGATTGAAGCAGCAATGACAGAGACAATTTTTCCAAAGATTGCAGCATAAAATTATGAAAAGGAAGCTTGGGATATCCTTGAGATGAACTTCAAAAGGACTAATAAAGTTCGTACAATAAAGCTACATAATATAAGGAGGGATTTTGAGAACCTTCAGATGAAGGAGAATGAATCAGTTGCATACTTCAGTTCAAGGACCTCTAATGTGATTAGCCAATTGAAGTCAAATGGAGAAGACTATCAAGAGCAGAGGATAGTGGAAAAGATATTGAGGAGTTTACCTCATAAATATGACAATTTGGTCATGACCATAGAAGAGGCAAAAGACCTCACTATTTTGACAATGGATGAGTTGATGGGTACACTTCAAACCCATGAGCATAGGATCAATAGATCTACTTCTTCATATTCCCAAGAGCAAGCATTCAAGGCTCACACAAATCCAAGAGGAAGGGGAGAGGAAGAAATGGCTCAGGCAAAAATTCCAAAGGCAAAGGCCGAGGTAATGGAGGACAAACAAATGTTGCAGCAGAAAGCTCATGAAGAGTAGCTGGAGCAAGTACCTCACAAAATACTTCAAGAGGAGGTAAGAAAAACTACAACTCAAATAGGAGTAATGTAGAATGCTAATACTATAATAAATATGGACATTATGCAAGTGAATGTTGGAAGAAGGAAAATGACCAGTCAGGACAAGCAGATGTGGCTGTGTGAACATAAGAAGTGGAAACAATGCCACTACCTTCATCATGTGTAATGTTGGTGAAGAAGGAAGCCCTGAGGTTTGGTACCTTGACAGTGGATGTAGCAACCACATGAGTGGTAATGAAACCTTGTTTTTATTCATTGAAAAGAGTTTCAAATCAAAGATTAAAATGGGTAACAATGGAACCCTACTAGTTGTGGGAAAAGGATCTATTATGGTCTGCACCAAGAAAGGTGAGAAGAAAGAAATACAAAATGTGTATTTTTCTCCTGGTATGAAGCACAATTTGATGAGCATTGGTCAGCTCATTCAAAATGGATACAAAGTGCTGATGGAGAATGATAGGTGTATCATTCAAGAAAAAGATGGGAGAAAGAACTTACTAGCAGTAGTTTAAATGACAAAGAACAAAATGTTTCCATTGAAGATAGAGACATGTTTCTTATCTCAAGTTGGTGCTGCACCTCCCACACAATCAGCTCTAAGGAGTGTGATTGAAGACCCCTCATGATAATGGCACCTCAGGTATGGTCATCTTGGCTATGTTGGTTTAAATTTGTTATCAAATAAAAGAATGGTAGAAGGTTTTCCACGTATAGAAAATTCATGTGACAAGTGTGAGGCTTGTATTTTGGGCAAGCAACATAGGCTTCCCTTTAATTATAGAAATTTTAGGAGGGCTAGATATCCATTAGAGTTAGTGCATACTGACCTTGTCAATCCTATGCAAGTTACTTCCATTGGGGGGAGTACTTATTTTATGACATTCATAGATGATTTTAGTCGTAAGACATGGGTGTATTTCTTTAAAAACAAATTTGAAGCATTTGATAAATTTGTAGAATTTAAAGCCCAGGATGAAAGAGAATGTGGACACTATATCAAAGTCCTAAGATCAGATAGAGGAGGGGAGTATACCTCCAATTCTTTTGTAAATTTTTGCAGGAAACATGGCATAAAGAAAGAGCTCATAGCCAGCTATACACCACAACAGAATGGAGTGGCTGAAAGAAAGAATAGGACCATTGTTGAAATGTCAAGGAGCATGATGAAAGAGAAAGGTCTCTCAACTAAATTTTGGGGAGAGGCTATGGCAATAGTTGTTTTCCTAATTAATAGTTGTCCTACAAAGGCAGTCCATGATAGAATTTCAACGAAAGCATGGTCACAAGGAAGATGGACAGTTGAACACCTAAGAGTGTTTGGATGTGTTGTATATGCACATGTGCCTAAAGAGAAAAGGTAAAAATTGGATGACAAAGGTGTGAAATGTATTTTCACAGGGCACAGCCCAGAATTTAAGGCATACAGATTGTATGATCCATTGAACAACAAGATGATGCTTTCAAGAGATGTGGAATTTCTTGAAAATCGATCTTGATATGGTTCAACTGATGAGTCACGGAGCACTTCAAGTAAAGTGCCAATTATAAGTGAAGAGGATGCTGATGAACAACAAGAAGAAGGAGTACATAGAAGAAGAGGCAAGTAGCCTTAGTTATTATCGAGTTCCTCTAGGCATGAACGAGTGCAGTGCCAAGCAGCAGCAACAAAGATTCTAATCCCACACTCTCCTCCCTGTTACCAAGAAAGACTAAGAGTCTTAGAGAGATATACCAAGATGAAAGGTATGAAGATTATGATGAGAGTGTTAGTTTTGCATTATTTTCTCATAGTGATCCAATATATTTTGAGGAAACTATTAAGGAGAAGAAATGGTGTAAGGCCATGGATGAGGAGATAGATGCTATAGAAAAAAATGAGACATGGGAGCTAACTGATTTGCCTCCCAAGAAGCAAGTGATTGGAGTGAAATGGGTCTACAAGACCAAATGTAATGCTGAAGAAAAAATTGACAGGCATAAGGTAAGGCTGGTAGTCAAGGGCTACAAATAGCAGTATGGTAAAGATTATGATGAGACATATGCCCCGGTTGCAAGAATGGAAACCGTGTGTGTTGTCATAGCAATTGCAGCTTAGCACAAGTGGAAGATATTTCAAATGGATGTGAAGTCTTCCTTCCTAAATCATGTATTGAAGGAAGAAGTATATGTGGAGCAGTCACCTGGTTATGAAGTTGCAGGTGAAGAACACAAAGTATATATATTGAAGAGAGCTCTTTATGGGCTCAAGCAAGCTCCACGGGCATGGTACAGTAGGATTGACTCATATGTAATAAGCAATGGCTTTAGCAAAAGCAATGGTGAGCCTACTCTCTATATCAAGACAGCAAATGGTAATGTGTTTATTGTTGTCTTGTATGTAGATGATTTGATTTTAGCTAGAAATGACAAGGCTCTAATTGGTGAGTTCAAAGAGGCCATGAAAATTGAATTTGAAATGACAGACCTAGGTCTCTTGAAATTATTTCTAGGCATAGAAGTAAAACAAATACATGATGGCATCTTCATGTCTCAAGAAAAGTATGCAAGTCAGATCTTGGAGAGATTTAAAATGCAGAATAGTAAGGCAGCCCCCACACCAATAGCAGTAGGTCTGAAATTGAGCAAGGAAGACTCTAGTAAGAGAGTGGATCCAACACTATACAAGAGTATGGTTGGAAGTTTATTGTATTTGACTACAACTCGGCCAGACCTAATGCATGCTGTAAGTTTAATTTTCAGATTTATGGAAACACCAAAGGATTCTCATTAGCAAGCGGGAAAGAGGATCCTAAGCTATGTGAAAGGTACCAAGGGATTTGGAATTTTGTATACTACAAATGATGATTTCAAGTTGGTGGGATACACAGATAATGATTGGGTTGGAAGTTTAGATGATAGAAAGAGCACTTTCGGATACATGTTTCATATGGGATCGGGTGCAATTTCATGGGCATCCAAGAAGAAATCTATTGTTGCTCAATCTACAACAGAGGCTAAATATATAGCAACAAATGCAACATCATGTCAAGCTATTTGGTTAGGAAGGATTTTGAATGATTTGAATGAAAGGCAAGAGGATGGAACCGCAATTTATTGTTACAACATCTCATCTATTGCATTGTCCAAGAATCTAGTTTTCCATGGGAGAAGCAAACACATAGAGATCAGATATCACTTCATCAGAGAGTTTGTGGAGAATGGAGATATCAAAGTAGATTTTTGTAAGTCTGAGCAGCAGCTAGCAGACATTTTTACCAAGCCATTAGGCATTGGACCTTTTGTACACCTAAGAGAGTGTCTTAGTGTAGTTAATTTTGATAAGTAGTGATCCTTGTTTGTTTGGCTTGGGATAAAAGGGGAGTGTTGGAATATTAATTGCAGTTGGTTGCTTTTCCCTGGAGCCAAACACCCACCTACCACCCCTGACGGATTACAGAATAGTCATAAAAATGAATGCGGTAGGTAAAAATTTTAAATCTAAAATGAGGGGGAAAATATTTTGCAAGTATAACAAAAATAATATTAGATTCATTCGACTAGACAGAGATAGAGAGAGTTCAGCAGAGTAGAGAAGTTGCAGAGAAAAGGTGAAAGGAAGTGATCAACAGATCTTGTCGTTGCAGAGAAAAAGAAGTTTATTTCGTGCCTGCAGTTGCACGTGTTTCTTCTCTGGTCATTCTATAAGTTTATTATTTGTTTGTTTTGACTTGTTGAAGCAGTGATTGCTCCAGGCATTGTAGTATGTAGCCATTAGAGTTGTAAGTTTGAAGTTTAAAGTTTTTTCAGTTTGAAGTTTAGGGTTATTTTAGGGTTTTTTGGTTGAAGCCGAATGCTCCCAGATTTTGTAATGGTTTAATCAAGTTGAATAGTAAAGCAAACAGGCATACTTGAATCCATTACTCTTCCCTTTGTTTATTGCATTTGATAAGTTTATTGTTGAGTATTTGAAGCTTTGGGTCTCTGGTTTAATGGTGAAAATATTCACATCATAAGTCTGCACTCGGTATTGTCTTTGGTAGAAGTCATCTGCAGTGGCTACCGAGTTCACTCGATAATCACATTGTCTACCGAGTTCACTCAGTAATCACACCCTGTAGTGTCTACCGAGTTGATTATTCATCTACCGACCTCACTCGGTATCTAGTGTTTACTGAGTTGCCTTTCACATTTACTGAGCTCACTCAGTAAACTCTCCTGCCACTCGGGAGCAAATTTTGGCACTCGGTAATAGTATTTGCCGAGCAAATTTTTAGGTTTAGGGTTGTGAGTTGTGAACTTAATTTTTAATAATATTTCTCACAAAAACCACTAATCCATGATTGGCAACTATGCATGTAAGTTTGATCAAGCCTAGCAGTTTTGTCTGATAAATTTTTTGTTTGAAATTTTTTATTTTTTAATCATAATTTTATGCATTCTAGTTTTTAATCTAGATGTGTGATGTAAGATTCACAGTTGTTTTTCATATAAAAAAATTTTGGGTTATATCTTGAGATCTTCTTCATGCTGAACTAATAGATGAAAGCATGTTATTAAAATGTATCTTCATTTATTTTTTCATAATATTGAATTAAAGCAAGAGATGGCTAGGTTTGAGCTCTCCACATCTCAATCTCAAGAAAATACGGATAAAAGTTCTAGAGGCTGAGAAACGAGTTGTCTACTTCAGAATACACCTTCCCTAGAAACATTGGAAATTGAGTTATATTTGGATACTGAAAGAATGTCCTGCGCAGCCAAGATTATTTTATAGAATACGTTCTTTCACTAAATTGTCTTTCATGTGATGTTTAATTATATATTCTTTTTTCTTCTTGTATGCCACAAGTTGTTTATATTCTTGAAACTAGTTTAGTTCATGCAAATTAAAATGTTATTGTTTGTCCACTCTGGGTTAGTTTCACTTTTCCAAAAACTTTAATCATTCAGTGAAAATATTATGTTTCTGAGTATTTTTATGTATTGGTTATATCTCAATTTTTTACTTTGTTTAGTAGAATATCATGTATATTATAATATATTAATAAAAAACTGTTATATAATTGAATGTAATTCTATTTTCTTAATATTTTCATATCATCTTAATTTTAAAAAAGTGAATATGGTTTGACACAATGTTAAAGCAATCAGTTGTCATTCTAGATCTATTCAACTTTTTTAGTCTTCTTAATTGTAAAATTTGCATTGTTATTATTGACTTTGTTTGACTGCTATTATTGACTTTGTCAGTACAGACAGAAAATTATCCGCAACATTACCGATTACAGAGATAAAATTTGCAGAAATTTCCATCCACTAAAATATCTCTTTGTGTTTCTATGTGGACTAAAAATTCTTGCAATGTGAAATAATTTAGATTTAGGTGTTATCTACTTTTGCATACTCAGCACCATCATCTTATGAAGCAGCAACAGTTCTTTATATGCATTAATTTGTGTAGGAAGTTGTTCATTATTTACAATTATCTTTTCATGCATCCGTTATTTACACCTCTATTTTAAAACTTTGTTATAATAGCTTCCAAGCAGTTTTTATTTTTTTAGATAATCTAATTAGACGTATTTCTATTTTATAAAATAGTATTAAAGAAGTTAAAATATATAAAATATTACACAATACTATATTTAAAATGTAGAAGAATATTTAGAGAAGTAGTATATTGGAAACCTTACTCTATCTATATTTATGCCTCTCAAACATAACAAATATTTGTCATCACATTTAAGAGATCACAATAAAATATTACTTTATAAGAAAAACATATTATATATATATTTTAAATCTTTTTACAAAAAGACAATAAAAATATAAATTTAATAATGAGAACAGCTGACAAATACTCTGTCAGAACATCACCAAGTAGCAACAATAAGCTACAAGATATCAAATATCAAGCAATATATTGTTGTATTTTGTTTCTGAAAAAGTAACCAATTCAATACTATGAAGCTCTACTCCCTTTATATGTATAACCCTAAATGCATACATAATGAAGATGTCGTCAAGATCATATTTGTAAATAGAAAAGAATATTAAATTTTTATACATAGTTAATAATGAGAGTATTATAAGAAATTACCAATAGCAACAATAATTTGTCATAACATGAAAATAATAAATTAATAAATATTATCCATGAGTAAAAATAAATATCTACCACACTAATCACCAATAAAAAAATTAAGGATATTACTTTTATAACACAACCAATGATAATTCTATGATAATGTTTTGGAGGAAAAATTATAGAGGCCCAATAAGATGTCACGTCTTCTATAAATAAGTCATCATTAAAATATTCAAGAGAAAAAAATTATTCATCTTGATAGCAGAAACCATCCACATCCATAACGAATGCCATTTACCAAATGTTATTTTACTTTGTAGATCTGCAATGACTTGGAGATATGTTGATGTGTGTTTTAGGACCCACCAAATAATAGAAAAATATCAAAATATCTTATCCTCTCTTAAATAAAGTCATGTGCATGCTAAGATTGCTACAAGATCATACAATGATTTCAAGGTTCCTTCTACACTAGGTCTTAGTGGGACAGGGTTTAGAGATCCTAATCTATTTGTAAGGGAAATGATGACAATGCATGATACCTTAGTGGAAAAACTCCTCAATTTACCAAGCTCTACTTTGCCAAGTTATACTACTACACGTGAATTGGTGCAATCTTCAAAGGTTATGCCAACAATTTTCATACCATGACATACACCATCATAAAGAGCAATGTATATTGATGGAAAAAGTTAGACATATGAATGACAGAGTTTTGATTTAACTTTTCATAATGATTTAGAATCACTAAATCATTAAAGAACCAAAGGAATTCATCAATACACCATTATCTTCTCCATTGAAACCAAGAAACATTAACTATGCTTAATTTAAATGAGGGAATTCAGGAGAACGAGCAAGAGTCAAGACACATCAAGTATTCACGAACCTTCGATGAAAATTCTATAATCTTAGTAGCTCATAGAAACAATCTTAGAGAATCCTTTGTTAAAATGAGGAGTGAGGCCTTTATGTAGGTATTTAATTACAATGGATGACCTAAATGATCACAATATTTGATGACCTAGATCATGCCACATCATCCCTAATTGGGGTTAGGGAAAAGAAAATGAATCTACCTTAATATAATAAGGAATCCACTACTATAGTGAGCAATAAATGTCCATTATTTATTCCCATATGAGGAGTGGTTTACAATAAACAACCACTAAGAATGTGCACTATATATTGAATGCATCCATCCTTGATTTCCCCACTTGAAATCATGGAATCAATCCAACACTATTTCCACCACTTATGTATTGATGCTTCATTCTGATTCTTTCTTGAATTCTAGAATTGCAACTACACTTTCTTCCTTTCCCAAACATTCCTCCCCATCCAATAGCAAGTCCTAAGTAGTGTGCATAGGATTTGACAAGATGAAAAAGTTCTCAAAATTACCACTTTCAAAAATATTCAACTGAAATAACTCCTCCAACTTGATTTTTAATATGTTTGTTATCATTTCATTCTCTGCCAATATTTGTGATAACAAGGATGCAACTATATTTGGCACTCCCTACTTGATGTTGTCAACCACCTTTTCCCACCAAGAAGATTCCTTGGTGAATCTCTCAAACATTTATTTAGTTATGATTATTACACTCTCCCATCGAAGGAAATCATAGACATCTCCTTCATTGATAACTTGACCATCAATCAATACTTTCTTTATGGTCTTCGGCAAAGTTTGAATATCAAAAATCATTTCATCTAGGTCAATATGCTCATCTGCCCATGATCTTTCTATGCACTTTATCGTAGAGGGTAGATATGCACTTGCACAAATTTGTCAAGATGTTTTAATTCTTCCTCCTAAAATATTTCAACCCAAACATTTGCACCTTAAGAAGTTCTCTTGATTCCATCAATATCGTCTACTTCTTTGGTTCAAACACCTATTGGGGGGATGAATGATGTATCTTCCTCTCTTATTGGATGAGGCTAGTCATTGATGTACTAGCACAAAGCTTTTATTTCTCTTTTTCATTTTTGGTATCCTTCTTCAAACTTCTTCAATCTCTCTTTAAAATCTTGAGTAGAGTCATCAAGTTCTTCTATGATTTTCTTGGAGGAGGCATGACCAGGATTGATTCACATGACATGCTACTCATCTAGAGAAATATAATACTTACCTATCTCAATTATACAAGTTACAAGCAACAAAATTGTGGATGCCAATTCCTCATACAACCTTGATGAAAGTTTATTTTCTTTCCATTGTTATTTGGATTCATTTTCTTTGTCAAAATTTTCTAGTAATTCAATTGTTGGATCAACATACTTTATTTGACTCCTCTGAATTAATTACTTCAATTATTCTACTATGGATATACTGTAGTCTCTTGGGTTTACTAATTATTCTTTCCTTTGGACTTCTTGAATGTTGATCTCCATGTTACCTCCTAGACTATCCACTCTCACTTAAGGAGATGCAACTTCACAATTTTTGAACATGTATCGCTTTGTAGGAGCTTCTTCCTCTTCTCAACAAGACTTAGACTCCATGGTTTCTCTCTCTAATATTACAATGTGACATTACTTTGTAGCTCTATCTTGGTCTCTTCCTCTCTCTTGTACAAAATTTTTTTATAGGGAACATTTCTTGGTCTTTAATTTTTTTGTTGAGGCTCGCACACATTTTTCCCACTTCATAGATACTTTAGTCAATCTATCCCTTTCCCTTTCTGGTTCCTATACTTTTTTATGGAGTTCAACTTTCTTTGATAGCTCCTTGAAATACTTTTCATGTCATTCATCCCTAAGTGTTCATTGACCAATTAATAAATATGTGAATCCAATTGTTGGGGCAACTAGATTTTCAATCTTAATCTCAATTCACCATTTCAAGTTAAATCCAATATTGGATTTGAAAAAGCATCCAAATTTTTTTTCCTTTATCTTTTTCCAATCATATGGCTGAACTTTCATTTTTGGATTGAATCCTTTTTGTATCACATTTGGATAGAATCCTCCATCTGATTGGAAACATGGAATATATTGTAAGTTGGTGTGCTTTTATCACCATTCTTGTGTGTGAAGGAATCACAAATACTTCAGTTATGGATGCCTAAGCAAAAATTATGGGAATATTTCATTATGAATCTTTAATTTTTCTATCCTTAGGACTATAGTGTTTGGCACATTCCATGGTTAACTCTTGATGCTAATAGGAAAGAGGGAAACTAGTTGCAACAATAATTTGACATCTTGTAATTATGGTAGCTAGGTGTGTAGAATGATGCTCATTATATCCAAATATTCTCTAATTAAATTCTCTCAAATTGAGACCACCAAGGCTTGTATTTCCAATATTTCCCCACTTTGACATGAATTTGGATTTTGGGTAGAATACTTCTCCTTTCATTCTTTCTTAAAGGTTCTCATTCTTCTCTTCTTCCATGGGGTTTTTTTATTCCTCTTTCTTGAAAAAAAAAACATGTTCATATATAAGAATATGGAAAAATACCAAAAATAACAATAACTCCTTAAGGATTCTAGAATTTTGTCAAGATTTTTAAACTTTTGTCCTTGGGATTCATAATGATTTCTGTAACTCATTAAACCTAGATCCATTAAGTCCTAAGTTTTCTATTTATTCTCATGAGAAATAGATTCATGTGTGAATCACTACTCATGAAACATGGGTCAATGAGTTTGACTCAAAAGCTACACAATTAAATCCTAATAGCAATATCACAATTTGACTTGCTATAGAAATATCTCCTACTTATCAATTGGTGAGCTTAAGGGGATTTCTAATGAATGGTTCATAAGGTACAAAACTTGGTGAAGGTTTTCCAAATGTGATTTCAAGAAGAATGGGTTAAACCATGGAAAGAACTCTATAGTTAAGTGTGCTCAAGTTGGAGTAGTATTGGGATAGGTTATCTTGTGGGAGGTCCTAATACTTCACCTCTATTAAACCCCAGTTTGGAATCAACCTTAACAATGAAATTGAAATAGAGAATGCTAGTAAGTGGTAGAAGTAAATCTAATAATGAAGCTATGCCATTCAATAGATATGCAATTATATTTGAAATGTAAACAAATATATTGATATGAAAGCTTGAACATAACATTAACAAATGTAAATCAAAACCTCCATGATTGTATGCTTAGAATCCACATTGAGAGAAGAATCTATAAATCTAAAAGATGAACAAAGGATCTTGAAGGAAGATCACACCACCATGATTATAGATCTATGGTTTTGAATGATGAATCTTGAATCCTTGAACCAAATCTCTTCGAAGGCTTGAATGCTTCAATCCTTGATCTTCAATGGAGAACTTGAATGCTTGAATGATAGAATGCTTCCTTGGCCTTTGAAAAGTAGGTAGTTGCTCATAGATAGTAGATGGTTGCATAATAAGTAGATACTCTTATCGTAATGTCTCTTAGAGAAAATAAGAGGAAAAGGATTCCTTATATATTGATCTAGGGCACAAACTCCTAGAGAAGGACAACATGGGAGCATTAAATAACCTTAACCTCTAAGAATGGAACTAGATCAAATGTAATTTAAGAGTCTACCACTCTAAAACTTGAAATAGCTGAACCAAAAGTGAGAAAGAAAATTTTTGAAGCTTGAAATCCCAAAACTTCTAAAAATTGAAAATGGGACCTGGGTTCAAGGATGAGGTCAACCCTATCCTACGTTAGGGTCAAGGTCTTGACCTAGAGGCTAAAGTCCTTAGTTTCATAGAGAAGTTTGGCATAAATAGGCTGGAGAGAGAGAGAGAGAGAGAGAGAGAGAGAGAGAGAGAGAGAGAGAGAGAGAGAGAGAGAAGCACAACAAGAGGAAAACAACCAAATACATGTAAAGACCTATTCAAGGCACTTGTCATGACCCCATATCTCTTACTTAGAGAGCTAAATGCTCTTAACATGAAAGTGGTTCCATTAATTTAAGATGATACAACATGTTTACCATTGCAAACTATGGAGGAAAACCAAATATTTTAGTGAACAAGTAAATGTTTTTTTTAGCATTTTTTGTTGCTAGTTAGTCTAGGATAGGTTAGTTTTGTTTTCCCTATGTGTTGTTCCACCACTAGTTTTATTACTCTTGGTCTTCCCTACTTTCAATAAAAGGTTGCCAAATTTCTAAGAGGTTGAGTGAAATAGTTCTTGGTTGTTTCCACCCCTAAATTGACTCTATTCCCAATGAATTATGTAAGGTTACTAGTTTGATGTCTAATAGATAGTCATTTAGAAAAAAACACCAAAAATGTTACCAATTTTCACCTCCCTATGAAAATTGATAGAACTTATTGACCAATCTCATGGAAATCTCAAAGTGATAGTTGATGTCTACATCCTTTGGACTATTCATTTACTGCCATGCAAGCTTGAAAGGGGTACTTAAAAACCTTAGTCATACCTTTTGTATCCATAAGTCTTCAAACATTTCATATTTCATTTTATATCCTTACGAAGATTCCAAGTTATGATGATGCAATTTGCCTTTACTACCATGTCATCATTTTTTAACACTTAACCATGTGATGGGTTGCGATAGTGCAAAATGATGAAGTCCATAGTTTGTGCAGTTTCACAATAATTAGAGATAACATTCAAATGTAGTTTTTGAGGCTATGGAAATAGTCTGATTGCATGTTTCTAAGGGGTTAAGCTTGACCTAGTGTCAGGGCTATAATGTTGTGAATTACTTATGAGTGCATGTTCATAAGGTTAAATGTTTAACTCAAGGTCTGAGTTGTGAGAATGTGATGAGCTGACACCTGTCATGGTGGGCCCCTCTTTAGTTTATCATCAATGTAAAGCAACACATGTTCCTAGCCATCAAATTAGGGAAAATCAATGGATGTCACTTTCTCAAGGTGTATGATGTTTAGTGAAAGTGAGAAAGCAAGTGTTCGCCATGTGGACAATTGGGACCAAGTTTAGTATGTGGGTCACAAATGGAAATATTTCAGAATAGTGTGATAAATTGGCATGTGCTAGCTAATTAAAGGTGTTGACTTTAATAGAGTGGATGCTAAGTTGGAATAGTGGACCCTAGGTTTTCTTTTGATGAACGTAGTAACAATTAGGATCATTTAGGATCATTGATCAAGAAAGGATCAATGATTGTCACTTCTCCAAATTTTGAAGATGTGGGAAGTTTAGACAAAGAAAGAAAATGACATTTTGACATGTTTCATGGTGGGCCAAAGACATATGAGCCTCATTTGCATTATCACAAGGGTTAGTAATTTCTCATTGTATGAGGCATGGTAAATTTAGTCAATGCATTCCATCAAAGAGATTCATCATCTTAGCTTGTGATGGTGTGAAACTGAAGACTATAGTTAACTTATGTACCTTTGTGTTGTCGTAGGAGTTTAAGAATAAACCATGGTTAAACTAGTGAAGTGGAGATCCCCTTTGTTTTTCTTTTTTGAAGGGTTAAAGGCTAAAACTAGACTTAAAACTACTACATTTTGATAGATATGTGACTATGTGACTAAAACTTTTAGTCATGCCACTAAAATTTTTAGCCACGTCACTAAAACTAATCATATTCCACTATTTTTTTCCAATTTATAGTTATAGGCGACTAAATAAGTGACTAATCACAAAAGAAATGACTAGATAATTAGTCACTAATAAATTTTAGTCATTTGTACTTCTTATCTTCACTTTCTGTAAGGTTTATTTATTAATGGGTTAGGTTGATTTTATTTTCTATAACTCATTCATGGCCATAATGGCTTGGGAGATTTTATTCACGATTTTCAACTCTCAATATTATGAACTTATTTAGTTTTCCTCTAAGAGGGATATCAACAAACAAGTGGATTAATAATTTTTTGCTTAATTTAGTTATCTTTTATTTATATTACTCATTTGGACTCTCAAAATTCTAATCTAATATTCATAATCAAAACAATTAATAATTTATAACAAATATTTAAAAACATAGCAAAAAATATTGACAATTTATTACTAATTAAAAATATACTTAACATGTAGAGATAATTTAATTCTATGGCTTTTGAATGATGCTTATTGAGCCATATTTCATGATTGTAGTTTTTGAGTTTAGTTGGAGTAGTACTTATTAGAATGGGTTCCATCATTCTCACATCATTATTAGTATTTGCTAGTATGATAACTACTACTGTGTCATTTTTTGGATTACTGGCATTATCTTGTTATTAAATTACCTCTATTCTACCAATAAAAAATCATTTCATTCCATATTTTTCTATAAATATTATGTTTATGAAAAAATACACGTCAATTTTTTAACTTTACAATATATATATATATATATATATATATATATATATATATATATATATATATATATATATATATATATATATATATATATATATATAGCTTTTAATTGGATGAATGGATTAGAGTCTTATATGGGGATTTGTGAGTTTGCGAGAAGTATCATTTTATAGAATATTTGTATTGTTTCTCTTATTCCTAATTTTTAGCTCATTTGTTATCTATCTTGTTCAAAGTGATTTTTGAACACTTCAATTATTGTATATGGATTTTAGAATAGAAAACTATATATTATAATAATATAATCAATTATTTATATTTCTTATTTTCTAGAACTATTATAAAAATAGTTTGTTTGATTATAAAGAAATACATTGAAATAATATTTTTTTAAATATTTTAATCATTTACTTTAATTATTTATTACAACTCTTAGGTGAGTGTTATTCCCTCAAATTCTTCAACTTTTGTTGGAAAGACTTATAATATTTTATTATATTAAAAAATTTAATACCATTGTTAAATGTTTTATATTGTATTTATTTCATTCATCTACTACTAATATTTAATAAATAATTTTTTCAATTATTATTATTTAAATTTTAATATTATATTATAAAATTTCAAAAATAATATATTATAAATTAACAAAATTGAATACATATTTTTTCAAATTAAGTATCAAAATTAGTATTCAACTTATTTCTTATGAATTTTAATGTGTGAATCTTATGTGAATAATTGATGCTTCTTAATTTGAACAATGTGCCACAATTACATGATTGTACAAAATCAATTATATATAAAATAAATAAAATTATGAAAGCACACATTAATATATTTGATACACATAATAAATATATAATAAAATTACAACTAAATACTAATACTATTAAAGGCAAGTACTAAACACTCTATAGCACTTGTTGGCAGATGGATTTATTCTCATACTATTAAATAAAATTAAGTATAAAGGTCATAGGAATGATATAGAACACTTATTCAACTAGAAATTCTATGAGTAAGAGCTAAGAAAAATTGGTGGGAAAAATTATAGGTTGATAATTAATTGTTCTTTTTTATTCTTATTTTGTCATTTATAAAATCACATTATTTTATATGTATGTCTAGTTAGTTTTTTCAAATCTAATTTTTAAAAAATATATAATTCAAAAATATATTAATAAAATAAAATATAAATTAAGATTAAAATAAATATTTAAATTAATTATATGTTATAATTGTATAAATAATTATAACTAAAATTGTTACAATTATACTAAAATAAATAATTATAATTATATAATTAATTCATTAATTAAAAGAAATACAAAATGCTTCTAAAATGGTTAGAAAGTTATTGCTTCTATCATAATAATTATTTAAAAAATCAATATAATTACATGTGCTAACCATGAGGGACTTGAACCTGGCACTTGTATTAGTTTTGAGTTAACAAATTATTTTCTCAAACTTGAACTCAGCTGAACGATTCCCCACGGTGGGAGCTACACAGGCGGGAATGAGATGGCCTTTGACCTCCTCCTCCCAAATCCTCAGTCAGGACAGCATTTCAATTTCCAGTGGGAATAAAAATAGTAAGATGGACCCTAGGGTTTCAAGATGTCTCATCTTTCATGATTTATCATCATTTTTTATATGTCGCAGATGTCCCAATAGGGCTCACGACAATTTAAGTCTTGAGGATTTATAGAAACTTCGTCTCAAAAGCAAGAGGATTTACAGAAATATTTTGAAAAAATTTAAATAGGAATTTTTTTCATAAAGTAAGTACAAGAGGAAGTACAAGACTTCTCATCAAACATTTTATGAACTAGTGATGGAAACCTGCCATCAATACAAACTCTTAGTTGGCCATTTGTGTCTCCTTGTTTTGCACCTACAACTGTATTGTCCATACTCCTACATCACCTGTCATGTTTCAACTACATTTAACATCCTCCATTGTGTTTCGTGCATACTATTGAGGAGAAAATGAGAGCAGTTTGGTCTCTATGATAGAATGGATAGTGTTGAAGACTGAATAGTCTGTTGAGAGGACAAGATGGTTTCTACTATAAATAAAGTGGCTATTGTTAAGGGTTTTAGCATCGATTTGGCTCTTGCAATATAGCAGTTGTACTGCACTGTAGCAATTTAGAAATTCGTTGTCTTTTCTCAATCCCTGGTCTTTGTGGAGATGGGTTTGTTTGAGCAGAATAGAAAGTGTTGTTGGAATATTAAATGAAGTTGGTCATTTCTCCCTGGAGCCAAATACCCACCTACCACCCTTGACAGATTGCACAACAGCCAAAAAATTTATTACAGGTAGGTGAGTTTTCAAATTTACAAATGAGGAGGAAAAACATTTTTGGTAGAGGACAAAAAGGAATGATCAATTTTCATTCGTCCAGTAGACAGAGTGAGAAGAAGAGCAGATCAGAAGTTGCAAAGAAGGAAGAAGAGAGAAGTGATCACCGAATCCAAATGTCAGAGTGCAGACAAAAGGAAGTTCATTTCATGCTTGTAGTTGCACGTGTTTCTTCTCTGATCATTCTGTAAGTTGAATGCTTTATTGTTTCATTCATCCTATTGAAGCAGTGATTGCTCTAGGCATTACTGTATGTAGCCATTAGAGCTACAAGTTTAAAGTTTCTAAGTATTGAAGTTGTTCAAGTTTTACCAATTTAGGGTTTTTCTAGTTGAAGCCAAATGTTCCCAGATATTGTAATAGTTTGAATCTAAGTTGAATAGAAAGCTAGAAGGCATACGTGAATCCATTGTCTCTTAGCATTTGTGAAGTTTTTTGTTGAATATTTCAAGCTTTGGGTCTTTGGTTTTAATGGTGAAAATATTCACGTCATAAGTTTGCACTCGGTATTGTCTTTGGTAGAAGTCATCTGCAGTGGCTACTGAGTTCACTCGGTGCCTTCTTCTACCGAGCTTCACCCTCCTATGGCTATCGAGTTCACTTGACATCCACACTACCGATCTCACTCGGTATCTAGTGTCTACCGAGTTCTTCATTTACCGAGTTGTTTCTTCATCTACTGATTTGCTCTTCATTTACCGAGCTAACTCGGTAAACTCTCCTGCCACTTGGTTTCTTTGGCTACTGAGCAAAAACTTTCACTCGATAATAGTTTTTGCTGAGCAGATTTTTAGGGTTAGGTTGTGAGTTTGAATTTAATTTTGATTTATATTTCTCACATGGTATCAGAGCTTCGAGGGCCCACATCCACAGTGAGTTAGGGCATTTATTTTCTGGGATATTTATCATGGCAAGAGATGCAGGAAAGATATGGCAGTAGCCACCATCATTCAATGGACAAAATTATGGTACATGGGCAAAGAAAATGAAGACCATAATGGTTGCAAATGATTTATGGGAGTTTGTAGTTAATGGGTTCAATGATGTGACAAACCCAGCTCAGTATGCTGCTCTCACAAATGCACAAAAGACTCATTTGAAAGAGTCAAGGAGGAAGGATGCAAAGGCATTAAGTCTTATTGAGGCAGCAACGACAGAGACAATTTTTCCCAAAATTGCAGCAGCAAATTATGCAAAGGAAGCATGGGACATCCTTGAGATGAACTTCAAAGGGACTGATAAAGTCTATACAGTAAAACTATAGAATATAAGGAGGGAGTTTGAGAACCTTCAAATGAAGGAAAATGAATCAGTTGCAGACTTCAGTTCAAGGACCTCAAATGTAATTAACCAACTGAAGTCAAATGGAGAAGACTATCAAGAGCAGAGGATAGTGGAAAAGATATTGAGGAGTTTACCTCATAAATATGATAATTTGGTCATGATCATAGAAGAGGCAAAAGACCTCACTATTTTGACAATGGATGAGTTGATGGGTACACTTCAAACCCATCAGCATAGGATCAACATATCTACTTCTTCATCTTCCCAAGAGAAAGAATTCAAGGCTCAGAAAAATTCAAGAGGAAGGGGGAGAGGAAAATTTCTTAGGTAGAAACTCCAGAGGTAGAGGCCGAGGTAATGGAGGACAAAGGAATGTTGCAGCAGAAAGCTCAGGAAGAGCAGATGGAGCAAGTAGCTCACAAAATACTTCAAGAGGAGATAAGAAAAACTACAACTCAAATAGGAGTAATGTAGAATGCTACTATTATCATAAATATGGGCATTATGCAAATGAATGCTAGAAGAAGAAAAATGACCAGTCAGGACAAGAAAATGTGGCTGATGTGAACATGGGAAGTGAAAACAATCCCACTACTTTCATCATGTGTAATGTTGGTGAAGAAGGAAGCCCTAAGGTTTGGTACCTCGACAGTGGATGTGGCAACCACATGAGTGGTAATGAAACCTTGTTTTCATTTATTGACAAGAGTTTCAAATCAGAAATTAAAATGGGTAACAATGGAACCCCACCAGTTGTTGGCAAAGGATCTATTATGGTCCGCACCAAGAAAGGTGAGAAGAAGGAAATAAAAAATGTGTATTTCGCCCCTGGTATGAAGCACAATTTGATGACCATTGGTCAGCTCATTCAAAATGGATACAAAGTGTTGATGGAGAATGACATGTGTGTCATTCAAGAAAAAGATGGGAGCAAGAACTTACTTGCAGCAGTTTAAATGACAAAGAAAATTTTTTTTCCCTTGAGGATAGAGTCATGTTTCTCATCTCAAGTTCGTGTTGCACCTCCCACACAATCAACTCTAAGGAGTTTGATTGAAAACCCCTCACGACTATGGCACCTCAAGTATGGTCATCTTGGCTATGCTAGTTTAAATTTATTATCAAATAAAAGAATGGTAGAAGGTTTGTCGCACATAGGAAATTCATGTGACAAGTGTGAGGCTTGTATTTTGGGTAAGAAACATAGGCTTCCCTTTAATTCTGGAAATTCTAAGAGGGCAAGATATCCATTAGAGTTAGTGCATACTAACCTAGTCGGTCCTATGCAAGTTACTTCCATTGGGGGAGTACTAATTTCATGACATTCATTGATGATTTTAGTTGTAGGACATGGGTGTATTTCTTGAAGAATAAATCTAAAGCATTTGATAAATTTGTAGAATTTAAGGCCCGGACTGAAAGAGAAAGGACACTATGTCAAAGTCCTAAGATCAGATAGAGGAGGGGAGTATACCTCCAATTCTTTTGTAAACTTTTGCAAGAAACATGGCATAAAGAAAGAGCTCACAGCCAGCTATACACCATAGTAGAATGGAGTGGCTGAAAGAAAGAATAGGACCATTATTGAAATGGCAAGGAGCATGATGAAAGAGAAAAGTCTCCGAACTGAATTTTGGGGAGAGGCTATGGCAACAACAATTTACCTAATTAATAGGTGTCCTACAAAGGTAGTTTGTGATAGAAATCTAATGGAAGCATGGTCATGAAGAAGATGGATAGTTGGACACTTAAGGGTGTTTGAATGTGTAGCATATGCACATGTGCCTAAAGAGCAAAGGAAAAAATTTGATGACAAAGGTGTGAAATGCATTTTCACAAGGTACAGCCCAGAATCAAAGGCATACAGATTGTATGACCCATTGAACAACAAGATGATGCTTTCAAGATATGTGGAATTTATTGAAAATCATTCTAGGTATGGTTCAATTGATGAGTCACCGAGCACATCAAGTAAAGTGACATTTATGAATGAAGAAGATGTTGATGAACAAAAAGAAGGAGTAGATAAAAGAAGAGGCAAGCAGCCTTAGTCATTACCAAGCTCCTCTAGGCATGATCGAGTGTCAGTTCCAAGAAGTAGTAGCGAAGATTCTGATCCCACACTCTCCTCCATGTTACCAAGAAAGACCAAGAGTCTTAGGGAGATATACCAAGATGAAAGGTATAAAGATTATGATGAGAGTGTTAATTTTGCATTATTTCCTCATAGTGATCCAATATATTTTAAAGAAGCAAGTGATTGGAGTGAAATGGGTCTACAACACCAAATGAAATGCTAAAGGCAAGATTGATAGGCATAAGTCAAGGTTTGTAGACAAGGGCTACAAATAGCAGTATGAAAGAGACTATGATGAGACCTATGCCTCAATTGTAAGAATGGAAACTGTTCGTGCTGTGATAGCAATTGTAGCTCAGCACAAATGGAAGGTATATCAAATGGATGTGAAGTCTGCCTTCCTAAATGGTGTATTAAAAGAAGAAGTGTATGTGGAGCAGCCAACTGGTTATGAAGTTGCAGGTGAAGAGAACAAATTATATAGATTGAAGAGAGCTCTTTATGGGTTCAAACAAGCTCCATGGGCATGGTATAGTAGGATTGACTCATATTTGATGAGCAATGGCTTTAGCAAAAGAAATGGTGAGCCCACTCTCTACATCAAGGCAACAAATTCTAATGTGTTGATTGTTTTCTTGTATGTAGATGATTTGATTTTTGCTAGTAATGACAAGGCTCTAATTGGTGAGTTCAAAGAAGCCATGAAAAATGAATTTGAGATGACAGACCTAGGTCTCTTGAAATACTTTCTAGGCATAGAAGTAAAACAAATGCATGATGGCATCTTCGTCTCTCAAGAAAAGTATGCAAGGAAAATCTTGGAGAGATTCAAAATGCAAAAAAACAAGGCAGCCCCCACACCAACAGCAGTAGGTCTAAAGTTGAGCAAGGAAGACTCTATCAAGAAAGTGGATCCAACATTATACAAGAGTATGGTTGGAAGTCTAATGTATTTGACTGCAACTCGGCCAGACCTAATGCATGCAGTAAGTTTGATTTTCAGATTTATGGAAACACCAAAGGATTCCCATTGGCAAGCGAGAAAAAGGATCCTAAGGTATGTGAAAGGTACCAAGGGATTTGGGATTTTGTATACTGCAAATGATGATTTCAAGTTGGTTGGTTATACGAATAGTGATTGGGCTGGAAGTATAAATGATAGGAAGAGTACTTTCGGATATGTATTCCATATGGGATCAGGTACAATTTCATGGGCATCCAAGAAGCAACCTATTTTTGCTCAATCTACAATAGAGGCTGAATATATAGCAACAAATGCAGCAGCATGTCAAGCTATTTGGCTAAGGAGGATTTTGAATGATTTGAAAGAAAGGCAAGAGAATGGAACCACAATTTATTATGACAACATCTCATCAATTGCACTATCCAAGAATCCAATCTTCTATGGGAGAAGCAAACATATAGAGATTAGATATCACTTCATCAAAGAGTTGGTAGAGAATGGGAATATCAAAATGGAATTTTGTAAGTCTGAGCAACAGCTAGCAGACATTTTTACTAAGCCATTAGGCATTGGAAGTTTTGTACACCTAAGAGAGTGTCTTGGTGTAGTTGATGTGGATCAGCAGTGATCTTTTTTTGTTTGGCTTAGGATAAAGGGGGAGTGTTGGAATATTAAATGCAATTGGTCATTTCTCCTTGGAGCCAAATGCCCACCTACCACACCTAACGGATTGCAGAACAGCCAAAAAATTTATTACAGGTAGGTGAGTTTTCAAATTTGCAAATGAGGGGGAAAAACATTTTTGGCAGAGGAAAAAAAGGAATGATTAGTTTTCATTCATCTAGTAGATAGAGTGAGAAGAAGAGCAGATCAGAAGTTGCAGAGAAGGAAGAAGAGAGAAGTGATCAATAGATCCAAAGATCAGAGTGTAAAGAAAAGGAAGTTCATTTCATGCCTGCAGTTGCACGTGTTTCTTCTCTGATCATTCTGTAAGTTGAATCTTTTATTATTTCATTCGTCCTGTTGATGCAGTGATTGCTCCAAGCATTACTAAATGGAGCCATTAGAGCTGCAAGTTTAAAGTTTCTAAGCATTGAAGTTGTTCAAGTTTTACCAGTTTAGGGTTTTTCTGGTTGAAGTCAAATGCTCCCAAATTTTGTAATAGTTTGAATCTAAGTTGAATAGAAAGCTAGCAGGCATATGTGAATCCATTGTCTCTTAGAATTTGTGAAGTTTTTTGTTGAATATTTCAAGCTTTGGGTCTCTAGTTTTAATGGTGGAAATATTCACGTCATAATTTTGCACTTGATATTATCTTTGGTAGAAGTCATCTGTAGTGGCTACCGAGTTTACTCGGTGCCTTCTTCTACTGAGCTTCACCCTCCTATGGCTACCGAGTTCACTTAGCATCCACACTATCAAGCTCACTCGGTATCTAGTGTCTACTAAGTTCTTCATTTACTGAGTTGTTTCTTCATCTACTGAGTTGCTCTTCATTTACTGAGCTAACTCGGTAAACTCTCTTGCCACTTGGTTTCTTTGGTTACTGAGCAAAAACTTTCACTCGGTAATAGTTGCCGAGAAAATTTTTAGGGTTAGGTTGTGAGTTTGAATTTAATTTATATTTATATTTCTCACAAGTGTATATAAATTAAGTGTTAAGATAGTACAAGGAGAAGATTGGGACACTGTAGTCCCCTACTCTATTTTGAAGTTTTCCAAACTTTAAGTTTTGCGTAATTTTTGTTTGTAATGGTCAGTATTTTTATTAATTTTTAGCTCTAAGCTATCTGTTATAGTATTTTCTTGTTACAAAACCCCTCTAAATTATATTTTAAAAAGTTACAAAATGCATGTCTCAAGTATATTTTAAAAATAGAGAAGGATAGTGAAACCAACAAAATTTAAAATTTGTAGCAAAGGTTTGAATTCTAATACATAGTAGCCAACAATAGCATCATTTATTTTGTCCGAAGGGCCAATTTAGGAGCCCTAATATGCGCAAGATAATATCTATGATGAAATAACCTAAGACAATGTTGGGTAAACTCTCAATGGCCTCTCTTAGGATTCACAGCCAATGAACATGTAAGGATTGTCCTTGCAAAACCAATATCACATTAGTCTCCATATAATGCAGAATATTTAGTGAGAGTCAAAGTCATTTGAAAATTGACCAATCAACATTAGTTGATTAACCATTATTAAATTTAACAAAATGATACATATCCATATATGCTCAAATCTAATAGGATACCATAATTTAGTTACCAAAATACCAAGATGTACCAATTATGTCATTGATTTTGACAAAAGCTCTAGAATCTATCTAAGACAATGTCAGATAAACCCTCAATGACCTCTCTTAAGATTCACAACCAATGAACATTAACAACGAACATCAGTGGCAATTGATACAATTTCAAATAGTTTTCAGATATTGTGACCAATTGTGCCTTTTTACTGCTCACAGTTATAACTCCATAAGAGAGAATTATAATCAAATCTTCTTAATGATGTGAACTATAATGTTGGGATAACAACTTGATGGTCTTTAGAATGGTGTGATGCTACAAGATAGAAGCATTGTTTGGAGAATTCAACACATCATTTGACCTTAGTTCAACACTTACTTCCTAAATTCCACTGTTGTGTATATTTGAATGACACTAAATCATATTTAATCAAGCTCCTAAAGGTGTATATCATTGACCATTTGCATAGATTAAAAATTTTGAACTTACCTCACTCGTCAATCCTTGCCAGTGATACCAAATATTATCCTGAACATGAATTAAGTAGTTTGTTTGATGACATGCATGAGTTTGCATATAGGTTTTCTTTCAGTTGCTCAAGTGGTCCTATTCCTTCCATCACTTTGGTGAATACAATGAGTTTGAATGATTGAATCATAGATGATCACTTTTGGAAGCACATCTTTATCATGGATGGAAAATCCTTTCATTCCAATGTGCATCTTCAAACTTGTAACAAATACAATAAGACATTAGATATTAATAAAAGTTACTCAATGATTGGTGGCAATCGATACAATTTCAAAGATAAGAAAATTGACCATGATATAGTGAGACCCTTTTTCCTATTATGAGTACAAAGCCAATGATGCCAAATGAATTGATCTAGTTCTAGATATAAGGAAGCCATCATGACCTTTTATCCATATGAGGTTTGATGTACCTTAATAAAATTCTCCATTTGATTTATCCATGTTAGAGGATCATTGCCATCAAATTTGCACACATCCACCTTTGGAAAAAAAATCCTAGATTCCATAGGAGTATTAAAATTGATGCCATTATTAGTTGACTTGAAGGTTTCATTTTGATTGCTTGAAAACTACTTTCTTATTTCATTCATATAGGTGCTTAACATGCTTCATATATCTGATATATCTCATTGTAGGTCACACATATCCCTCTTAACTTATTTCTTGAACTAACTTATTTCCTCATTGGGATTTCTATCTGTTGGTGTAAATATTTATTTACTATTTACACTTTACTTAAGTTTACTTAGGTTTAATGGATTATTTATCATATTGCATTATTTTATTATTTATTTTGTGAGACACTTAGGAGTTTGCGTACCTTTATGAGTTGTCATGTTGACAACACAGAAGTACACAACTCTAATTCAGCACATGGTGTCTACAATACTGGAGTTTGCATCATTAACTGAGTTGTCATGTTGACAACACAGTTATTTGCACTCCCTTTTTAGCACATGTTGTCGACAATATAAATTTGTGTGCTACACCATTGTAGGCTTATCCTCTCATCATCGCACTTACTTCTTTGCTTAATGGAGGATAACTGTGAGGCCTCGCCCTGACCCATCGTAGCATAGTGATACATTACCCTTATTTTGTTATCCACGACTCGAGATGTCGAGACATTATCTGATGCTTAGAACATATTTTATTATTTCATGTTGTGTGATGTTATTTTCAGATATATTTGATTATTGTCATATAATGTTTCATGTATATGTATGTTGATGAAATCAGTAAAGGTAGGATCGAGGCTTTGATTTAAGATATTTTAAATGGTTAAGAATTAAGTAGGATAAAGAAACCCTTATTGATGTATGTTTTAATTTATGAGAATTTTTGAATACGTATACATTTATGTAAATATGATTTTATGGGACTACTGATGTGTGCAATGAGTGTGCAGATATTTAGCCAAGAAACCCTACAGAGGAACAGAACTAATCTCCATATGCTAAATTTGAAAACCTTGTTGATTCGTAATTCACGTATTTTTTTTATTGTGAAGATGTATGTATGCATTTTCCTTGCTCAGTGAATGTTAAATGTTCATAACTATGTTCTCTCCATGTCACTTGACACTCGTAAAATGGTTATGTGCTTCAGTGGCTGTTTAGGGTTAATTGTTTAACCTTTGGACCAAGTTGGTTTAAGTTAGAATAGTAAGTTGGACCTATTTTATTCCTAGATTTTATTTGACTCTAAACCTCTTCTTAAGGCTTTAAAACTTGTTTTTTTTTCTAACCAAAGGGTATGGGTATGGGTTAGGGGTCTTTTCCAACCCCTAAGCCCCTAGCTTTGACTTTTGAGGGCACTCAAAAAGTCCCTTTTTGCCTTTGTGCGAAAATTGATCATGGGTATCTTGAGTTACCTCACCTCATCTCCACTTGGGGTTTAACCATAGTGTAGGTTTAGTTGGGAGTTTCTAGGGTGGCTAGTGGGTGGAAATAGTTATTGCTCCTTTTGGGTGGTGGAGTTGGAGGCTTATTTGGAGGCCTTCCTTAGACTAGGGGGATTGTTACCCAATCTCTACTTTTAGAGAAGATTTTCTGGAAGCTTGAGGAAGGAAAGGGATACTCTACTCAAACTTGTTCATTGCCATTACCTCTTTGTGAAGGTAGGAAATTTTCATCTCCCTTATTCAGATTTTATGTTTGGTTTCATGTCCATGTTGTCTTGTTGTTGCTTCACTGTTGTATGGTTGTGGGTATGTGGGAAGATTTGAAAACCATGTCTTTTTGGTTGTTTTCCTTCCTTGTTTATGTTTGCATTTTTTTTGTGAGTTTTCCTTACATGGGTGTTTTGGTATTACTCACCCTTGGAGAGGGCAGAAGTGACCAATTTTGGGAAAGGTCTATTTAATTGGACTCCAACCTGTGTAGAGTCTCTTCTCGGGATGAGAAGAGGGATAAAGGGTAGGGTGTTATGGGCCCCTACCCGTCAGCACAAACCTGGTATGAGTATGGCAAGTTTAAATGGAAGAACGGAAGTTCTTGGTTATTGGCCCCGATTGGGCATCTGAATTGGTGTTGTGCTTGACTTCTCCAGTTGGAAGAATCCACCTTTCCCTAGTCTTGATTCATTGTGAATCCTATTGTGTAAACCATGTATGATTATGCATGCTTGATGTTCTTTTGGTTCTGCTTGGTTGACACCCGATCAGTTATTGGTTTCCTCCATGGTTATTGAAATGAGATTCAGAAAATAGTACAAACTCCTTGATTATGATCATGAGGAAAATTTGATTTAATTGTTGAAATTTGGGATTGAGATCCTATTGTAAATTGTATTTTAAACTTAGTTGTAATGGAAATGAAGCTGGGTTTTCTTCCTGGTTCTTTCTTGGTTGAGCCTTTGAATCAGGTTGGCCAATAAAATTGGTGTTGAGTAAAGTTGCTTGTCATATGATTTAATCGTAAATTTTAAATTGGATGGATGCATATCAAATAGGATGAAAATGATGGCATTCAATTATGAAAATTTTGAGTTTCAAGTATGTTAAGAAAAAGAAAATAAATGGGAATGTTGTTGATTCAATTAGGCAAAAACTTCATGTTTCTTTATATGTTGAAAACAAGATAATCATATGTTGAATGAAAAAAATTTAGTTTCTTGGTTATTGAAATTAAATCAATTCTTGCATTGTGGCTCAAATGGATAATTGAATCTATTGGCTTATTAATTTGCAAGTGGTCCTATTAGATTTTCTTTATAAGAAAAAAGGAGAGAATAATTTTTTTCCCTTTTGGTTACTAAATCAATTGAAAAATATAGAAAAAAAAAAATGTGTGCCAAGAGAGCAAAAAAAACTCTCTAGTTTTTGTATGGGGAGCAATTTAAATTCTCCCCTTGAGACAAAGAATATTCTTAAAGATATTCCAAGATTTAAAAGTTAAATATAAAAAGCAATATACTTATAATAACATGAAAAGGTATAAATTAACAATTATCCAACTTACTATCCTTAATATCCTTTCTCACCAACCTTTCTTTATTCATTTAAACCTACGTATCCCATGCGCCTATTTGTAAAGGAATGCATTGTGTTTAAGACTTCAGAGGTCGAATTTAATGCCAAGTCCTTGACCACCTCATGACATCGCATCCACCCCTCTCTTTTCAAAATTTTGGCGCAGTGAGCAAGACCAACTTGTATCATGGACAGTGCGAAATGTTTTAAAAAAAGATTTCATTTCTTTTCTCCATCTTCTCTTTGCCGATATTTATGTTGCTCTCTCGTACCTTAGGTCAGACCTGTACAAGGCTTTCGCAGGGCATGAACATTGGTCCACGTGAGAGTCTTGGAAGGCGCCCAGAGACATGGGAATTCGCAGCTTAGCAACCCTTAGATTTGGCATTTATTGCAAATATTTTGTTAAGGAGGTTAATTGTTTTTGCTAGCTTCTACCCTTAGCTTTCCTTGCTTACCTTGGACGCTTCATCACACTTGAGCATGGTTAGGGTTAGTGGGTTTGGGGCAGAGAGCCAAGCCTCCTTGGTAAGTGCTTGGCAGGTGTCAGTCTTCAGGATCTGCACTTGGGTATTGGGAATTTATGTGATGTGGTTTGGGTAGAAGTTAGTGCTAGGCTTAGGATAGTTTAGTAAGTTGTTTCTTTAGTTAAAGTTTTAGATTAGTATGTTTTTAGCATTAGATTGTTGGGATTAGTTTTTTTTATTAATGATTAATCAATGTTTTGTTATAGCTTAGTTTAGTTCATTTTAATTTAAGAGTAGTTTAAAATTAAAGTTAGTTAAGTTTGTAGATAGCTTTGTTTAGGAAATGTATTTTCTTTTATGTTTTAGAATCTAGTCAGTTAAATTATTAAAGGGATTAGTAGTAAATTTGGTTATGTTAATACATTTATGTAGTTAATTGTTTTTAATATTATATTAATGTGTTATAGTTTTAGATTTTAATTAGTTAGTAATTTTAAATAGATATATATTTATCTTTTAATATAGTTTAGTTGCAATCATAGTCTTAATTTAGCATAAATCTAATTGGTGTTTTAATGGTGATTTTATTTGAATTACAAGGTTAAGTTAATTTTGATATAAGCATCGTGACAAATTAATACCAAATTTTAGGTTCTATCATCATGCAATTTAGTAAGATTAGATAGTTAATTTTTATGTTAAAATAGTTGAAATGTTTAAAGTTAATAAATTATATATATATAATATATGTTTTAATTCTAGTTAAATTGTTTTTCCTTAAAGTGACTTTTCAATATCGATTAGTTGTAAATTGATTATTGTCTAAGAGTTTTATAGTTGATTTTGATTATACATTTTCAATGAATCTAAACTCGAATACATTTGCTTTGTCATTTAAATAATTGTTTTCTTATTATTAAAAGTTAATGTAAGAACATAAGTTTATCGATATAAATCTTATAACTAAAGTTTCAAATCTTAATTAATGTATTCCTCCTCCAGAATTATAAACTTAAGATGTAATGTATGGAACCTTTACTTAAACTGTGATCGCAAACTTATCAAACTTAGAGCATTCAAATTTTTTTTTTAAAAAAAAATTGTTGTGTTCTTGCCCTCATAGTTTGGGCATGACAATAACCCATATCTTGTGGACATGTGCCTAGTTGTATGACTTATCATAATGCTTATTTCTAGGCATTCTAGATACATCTCAGAGGCCTTTATATATAGGCACTCCTAGTGTACTTTCATTCATATTGAATCGAATATATATAAATATTCTGATCATACTCTTTCTGGTCTACAGTTGTACTTGTGTTTGAGTTCTTTGTTCTTGAGAGAATTTTTCCCTAAGGAAAATTCTTACATGGTATTAGAGGTTGGAGAATCTTTCTTCACATAGTTGTTCAAGACCATTGTTGCTTCAGCACCTCAGCCCATATCCAGATTACCACAGAAATTGGGAGTGTCTAGAACTAGAACAGACCTCACCATTGCATCTGAAATGTCGATTTGGTGCAAATCGGCTATAAATTTACCTACCCTATGCCAAAGTCGATCGTGAGACAATTTTTTTTTGGTAAATTGGCACCCAAAGGCCCGATTTGCAACATGGGTGTGGTCATTATTTGATCTACAATTTAATTTTCATATTTGATTATTTCTCTATATTTTTGAATTCTACATTTTTTTTAAAAAAACTGCCCTTCGAGTAGTAGAGAAATCTTTTTGGATAGGTACCAAGCAGTCACACCCCGAGCTTGCGCAAAATATTCCAATTTTGTAGACTACTCATAGTGAGCATCAAAATATTTCTTATTGACATGTAGCGACATAATCAAACATTGGACCTTGTAAATTTTGATAGACAAACCAGCCTATACTCCTCACACTCCAACCAACAACCCAATTATTTCTTTTTGTTCCATGAGCTTTGTCTTATAAATCATTGTGAGTTCAATCCCACATTGAATGTGGGGCTAAACCACACATTTCATGATGACACACATATGTTTCCCAACAAGGCAGGGTTTTGGCATGATTTTTTGTAGCATCTACTCCCAACTGCCATTTTTAGCTATTTTCTAGCTAGTGTTGAACATTACTGGCCATTAATATACTCCAGCCTCCATGCAAAGGTTTTTTGGTGCTAAAGTCATAATTCTTGTAGCTCACTATACCTTTCCTATCTTACTATCTTAGTTCCATGTAGCACATCCTAAGCAGAGACACACGACACTCTTACGTACATTTTAGCCTAGTCAGTGGGCCAGCCAAGCATCTATGTCAGCCATCTCTGACTCAATCACCTAGTCAGCAAGGCTGACATCACCCACCAATAAGGACAATCCACTCAACATCCACATGGACTCATGTTAGC
Source organism: Cupressus sempervirens (assembly GCA_028749045.1). NCBI lineage: Eukaryota > Viridiplantae > Streptophyta > Pinopsida > Cupressales > Cupressaceae > Cupressus > Cupressus sempervirens. Next base: position 573,769,352 of record CM053783.1, on the reverse strand, counting down.
AAATCTATACGTCTATACCTCCTGACATGTCATCAAGTCGTATTGTCATGTCACCTAGGCAACTATTTTTTTGCTAATGTCATCGGGACATGAGGTTAAAATTGATAGCCATCTTACCATCATTCCTAGTCATTTTTCAATTTTTGTGATGACTATTTGACTATCAAATTTAAGCTACCAATTTTCTACCAAGACCCCTCTTTAGTTGCATTTTATATTTGGCAACCTAACTTTGCGAGGCCATAACTCGAGTATCTAGACTCCAATTTGGTGCAAATTTTTTTTTTTGGGTAGAATTTCTTGAAGTTTTCAATGGTGGTGTTCTTTTCTAGTTTTGTTGCAAGGATTTGTTGGAAATTGCATTTTTTGATGACTATACCTGTTCAATCCTGCATTTTGCAACTTCAAACGCTCTGTACAAGCTCATCTATACACCTTTTAAGCTCTTGTTTTTTTGAAAGTGCTTTTTTTTGTCTACTTTCTAGATCTGTAGTCAGATTCTAGGGTTGTGTGGAAAAACATTTCACTTTTAGCATTAAGATTTTTTTTTTCATTTTATTGCTTAATTACTCTTCAGAATTATTGTACATTTCAGCTACAGTGCTTAGTGACAGATTTGGGCCTCAAAAGGCTATTGTAAACAAAAAAATTAGAAGTCCACTTTATACATTTTTACAAGTGGCCTATTGTACACACACTACATATAAAGTGCCAAGAGCATCTTTTTTGGGGGATGTCTTTTAATTGAGTGAAAAGGGGTGCATGTATAGTGTTTTGTGTCTCTCTTGTGTGCTATTTTCATTTTCTACATCATGGGTTCACCTTAATGTCCACTTCTAACTTCACGTAATTATTCTACATGGAAAGATATTACTTGGAGTAGATTAATGGAAAAAAGTTTAAGTCTTTATGTTGATGGTTCAATACCAAACCCACTGATGCTACATAACTCATTGATTGGAAAAAAACAAGATCAATAGGCTTTAAGAATTATCAGGAATTATGTACATAAAGATCTCTTCTTCCACATTTCTAGTTGCAAGGAATCCAAACCTACATGGAAAAAACTTGTATCATTGTATGGTAAGGTGGATGAGGAAAAGGGTTTTTAGATTGAGCACAATCTACTTCTATTGGATCCAAAGAACTTTGACGCAATTCAAGACTACATCAACAAAGCCAATGAGTATAGCGCACTACTTAAAGATTGTGGAAATCCCATGAAGGATGACAAGTTGATTCATCACATCCTAAAGAGGGTACTTTCTGAGTATGCCTCCTTTGTTTTGAGTTATAGTACTCACAAGTTAACCATGAGAAATGCTTTCCAAAAGCCTACATTTGATACTTTTATAGAAATGTTGATTGTTGAACAATCTTACTTGAAATATTTGGGACATCTCATGACATCAAAGACCAAAGCTTTGGTGGCTAGTGATGAGAACCAATCAACTCAAGGAGGTAAAAGTTCTACCAACAAGAAGAAGAAGTAGTGGAAGTAGAAATCACAATCTAAGACACAACAATTCTCCTTACAGCAAGGCAATTCTTCTTCCAACAAGAAGGGAAGTAATGATTCAAAGAAAGAAAAACTCTTTTGTGCGTATTTCAAAAAATCAAATCATGATGAGCATCATTGCAAGACTAAAAGAATTGATGAGTTGGAAAACCTACTCAAGAAGAACAAAATTCAAGTTCTAGGTACTTCAAAGGATTCAACTCCAACCTCTTGAAAGGAGAAAGGGCAAGCACTTATGACAAATACAAGTTCTTCTTTGGAATGGATACTTGACTTAGGTGCCTCCTATCATATGGGTTCTTCAAAAGGATATTTTCCTTCATTGAAGTAGTCACAAGTACTACACATCTTTGTGGAAGATGATACCAAAGTGGAAGTTGAGGAAAAAGGACATGTGGCGATGAAAAATGGGAAATTCAAAGACATTCTCTACATTCCAAAACTTAGCTCTAATCTCCTCTCTATTTTTCAAATCACTCACCTTGGAAATGGCAAAAAAGTTGAGTTCCTTTCAAATTCAGTAATGGTGCAAAGTCTAAAAGATGATTCATTGGTTTTAGTGGAGAAAGTCAATCATGACAAGAGGCTTTATTCGTTCTCCCACTTTGTGCCTAAGTCTCCTTCGCATGCCTTGTTAACTCAATCTAATTCACAAATCAAACTATGGCATGAGGAGTTTGGTCATCTTGCCTTTCACTATCTTTAGCAACTTTGCTCAAAAAATATGGTCAAAGGTCTATCTAAAGTCAACTTTTCTAAAGGTGAGTGTTCATCATGTTCGGTGTATATGCATCTCGAGGAGAAGTATGGTAAAGAGAAGTCTTCTAGAGCACCAATTGTTCTTCAATTGGTTCACATGGTTTTAGTAGGTCCTTTTATAGTGACTTCAGTTAGCCAAGGCCACTACATCCTTACTTTTGTTGATGACATTTCATTCTTTACATGGGTCTACTTCCTTCATCATAAGAATGAAGTGGTTGATAAGCTTCAAGTCTTCAAGGTTCATGTTGAACACAAATCTAGGAAAGCCATCAAGGTTGCACAGATGGACACTGAAAGAAGATATGTGAACAAAAGACTTAACGACTTCTACAAGCTTGAGGGAATTGATCTTTAGAATCCACCAACATTTAGTCTACACAAGATAAATGTTTCAGCTATGAGGATTAGAACTCTTAAGTCCATGGAAAGTTACATGATTAAAGCCAAGTCTCTTGATCCAACACTTAACCTTGAAGCCATTCGCAATGCTACCCACATACTTAACAGGTTTCCTCATAATGTCCTAGATGGGAAGACTCCTTCTGAAGCATGGTGTGGTAGAAAACTAGTTGTGAGTCACTTCAAATTCTTCTGTTGTCCAACATGGGAAAACCTATCTTCTAGGGGATACAAGGCACCAACACCTAGGCCTTGTAATTTCATTGGTTATGAAGATGGTGTGAAAGAATATCAACTTATGGATCTTAAGACTCATGAGATTTTTGTGGAGAAGCATGTTCACTTTGAGGAAAGTTTACCCAACTTATCCTCTAATCCTCTCCACACTTCATACACTATGGAAACCGATAGTGACACCAGGGATAGTGCTTCAACAGATTTAGATATGTGGGGTTCTATCAACAGTTGTAGTGAGAGGTCATGGTATCAATATAGTCCACATGCATACATTTCCATAATTATAGGTCCAACACCTAAGGGTACACTTTGTCTTCTAGCTCCAGCAATAGGGGTTGACTACATAGTAGACATTTCAAGTTTGTTCATGGAGTTACACATCGTAGACTTAGGAGACATCCTTAATGATTTACATATTTTCTTTGATGAAGATTATCCTTATGAACAACATTTTTTAGAGGTCTATTTATTAGTTGAGGAGATAGATGGTTCTTTGGAATAGGTTCTACCAACATCCTTGCTAGATCTACACTCATTCTTTTCAGCATAGTTGGAAGGGGCAACTATCAGCGTCAATACAGGGACACTTGAGCAAGTCTCAAGGCCACCATACATTTTCAGGATTGTACCTTTTCCATTGTTTCTTCCAAAGGAGAGGAACATCATTCAAAACTCATGGATCAAGTTCTTCCTTGGAGCAACAATCACTAGTCAACATTCTTCATTAGGGAGGGGACTACCTTGTTTCTCTTTCTCTTCTTTCTTGTGGGAGGGACTTATTCCTCTTATGAAGTTTTTTTCTTCTCATTCTTCACTATTGTATATAATTGATGTATGTCTTAATGGGGAGGTCTTGATTACTCCATCCATCAATGCATCTAATCTTTTCATCCCTCTTTTTGGGGGAGGGTTTTTCTCATGAGGTTCTCCCTCTTTCTCTCCTTTATGAGAGATTGGATTTCATTATGTACATGGGTACCTAACATGGCCTAGTAGCCGAGACCCTTCTTGCATTTCATTCTAGTTTCCATAAGCTTAGGGGCATTCCCCTAAGTTGCACTTAAGGGGGAGTGTTGGTGTAAATATGTATTTACTATTTACACTTTACTTAAGTTTACTTAGGTTAATGCATTATTTTATTGTTTATTTTGTGAGACACTTAGAAGTTTGCATCCCTTTATGAGTTGGCATGTTCACAACATACAAGTACGCAACTCTAATTTAGCACACGATGTCTACAACACTAGAGTTTGCATAATTAACTAAGTTGTCATGTTTACAACATAGTTATTCCCTTTCTCTTTTTAGCACATGTTGTCTACAACATAAATTTTTATGCTACACCATTGTAGGCTTATCCTCTCATCATCACACTTACTTTTGTGCTTAATGGAGGATAACCCATATCTAGTAGACATGTCCTTGGTTGTATGACTTATATTGATGCTAATTTCTAAGCATTCTAGATGCATCTCAAAGGCCTTTATATATAGGCACTCCTAGTTTCATATTGAATCGAATACATATCAATATTCTGATCATACTCTTTCTAGTCTATAGTTGTGATTGTGTTTGAGTTCTTTGTTCTTGCATGAATTATGCCCTAAGGAAAATTCTTACACTATCCTCTATTGTTTCCCAATCTTGATCAGAAGATTTTCTTGGTGTGGTAGCATTCTTTTTGGCTCTTTCTGGAGGCCTTGTCATGATGGAAACCAATATTTTTAAAATAAATCATACATATGAAATATAAATTCTCTGATTTTATTTTTATTTTTTTCACTGTAACTTACTAGGGCCAAGATACCCTTAGGAAAAATCCAAAAAATTGGCAAATTTTCTGCCTTGAAAGTAAATTTTCTTAATTTTGTAATAACTTGCTTATTTTTTCTTCAATTTCTCTAATATATGAAATGTAGGCTCATCTACTACGTATTCAAAAACCCAATACAAGTTATACTCCAACTTGATAGGATGTGAGAGATATGTAGATCATAATAAATTGTGTAGAAATAATAATTCTGCAATAATTTTCTCAAATTTTCTCCAATTCCTCTAAACTTTGGACTATATCTTCTTTGATATAGTCTTCAAAAATCCTTTAAAAACCTTTGAAAAATTTGCTATAATCTCAAAGTTGTGCTCTTCCAAAAATCAATCCAATGTTGAGAAAAAATCTTGCCTCTATGTTGCCAAGATCATGCTCTTATACCACTTGTAATTAAATAACTTACACAGTAAAAGAAATAACACGAAATATTATATAAATACTTGATAATAGTTGAGATTAATGGGCCATTTTGAGGGGGAAACCACCAAATATCTCCAATGAGAACACACTTCATAATATGATCCTAAAATAAGACTCACAACCTTGTATACATACCTAATTATGCTTATGTTGAATAGAAACAACCCTACATAACACCTAGGCCGACCTACCTACCTAAATAACAATATAATAATGATAACATGACTCTATTAAGGATTAAGATAGCCACAAGTTGACTATCCATAATCCTTTATACACCAATGTTAAGGGCATAGCATGTAGTCAAAAATATGCATTATAATTTTTTTTATAGGTGACACAATATCAATTACAATAATTGCAAAATAATACTAGTAGGTATTTCAACATTTAAGATGATGCATATTCAAAAAAATATGAAAATTAGTAGATGGCACCTAAAAAAATTTAAAATTATTAATTTTTCTAGAGGAGAGAATTTTCTTCGATAATATACAACATTTGTAATGGTTAACATGGATTTACTAGGGAAAAGATGGTGGGAATGAAAAACCATTAAATTATGAAAAGTCCAATTTAAAATAGCTATAACAGATAGAATATACAATATTTTTGAAAATTTATTTTTGATAGTTCTAAGTACATATTTTTTCAACAACATATTTCAAATTTAGATTGATAAACATTCATTTATAGTTATTTCTGTGGTGGGAACTATAACCCTGAATTTGCTAGATTTTTAACAATGTCAAAAAAGATCATTGAAAATGATAAAAACATACTATTTTTATTTCTTAAATTCTTTAAAAAATAATTGGTGTAAACTTCATCCTTTTATATACATTTCATCATTTTACACCAAGTTAAAATTAAAAATAGAAATATGACTTTTGTACATCATTGAAGTTTAACACTCTTTTTAATACTAGCCTTTTCCCTTGTAAAAGGATGACACACATTTGTACTTTTACCCTACACTCAAAATTTTAAGATATGACAAAAGCAAAAGTAGTAGTCCTTTGAATCTAGTTTCTAAACTACTAATATGTTTTCAAAATGATTTAGTTTTAGGTCCTCAAAAAGGGGGACCACAAAAAGTGGTACTATTTTTTCAGGAAAAAACATAACATAGTGCAAAGAGTGCCTCCCGCTAAAATTTTAACTTTTTTTTTGAAAATCTTTAATCCCCCTAGTCAAAAGTTACCTAACACAATCTAGTTTATCCTAGATTTTTCAAGTAATTTTATAATATATATTATTTTTATGAATTTTGTAATTGGACAAATCATAAAAATGTGAAATATATGTGTGCTTGCCCTATAAATGATTGAAAAATAATCCAAAATCAAAACTTTTTTTTAAAGTGTGTAGGATGGCATCTAGTTTCTACAAAACAAAGGTTTTGTGAAATTTAATGAATCAACTAAAATCTACACCCCTACTAGTACATGTTGGTTTTTGAGAGAAAATGGACATACATTCAAAAGAAATTATAGTTGAAAGGCTTGAAATAGTATGAATTCAAAATAAATTATATAGTTGTTTAGATAACATAAAGATCTACATATCATGTAACCTAATTTTATTGACACTCAACCACAATGAAACTTAAAGGAGAGAACACAAGAAAAATCAATCACTTTTGTATGCTTGCTACAAAACATGTCTCAAACCAATTTAGAGACTACAAACCTTTAGATTGGATCCATAAGGAAAATACAAGCCTTAGGCTTTGTAGTATCGAATTATTTATATAGTGTGTGTGGGCCATAGCACATACACACTATAATGAACATGTGTTATTTGAAGCATTTTGAAATTCAAGGATTAAATAGTGCGCGCACACACACATAGTTGCATGTACATGCTATAGTTTGCACACACTTTGGAAGCCTTGTATTTAAATAGAGAGGATGGATAGGGAGAGATGGAAGGAGAGAAGAATAGAGAGTAGAGAGTGTGAGAGAGTAGAGGATAGGGAGAGAGTAGGAGATGGGAGAGGGTGGGATAGCAAGAAAGTGGGAGAATTAGATAGAGAGAGAAAGAGAGTAGGGGATAAGAGAAGGTGGGATAGGGAGAGAGAGAGAGATGTGTGTGAGAAATATATAGTAAAAGAGAGGAGTTAGAGAGAGATTTAGCTTGAGAAATATGGAGATAAAGATCGATATATATATATATATATATATATATATATATATATATATATATATATATATATATATATATATATATATATATATATATATATATATATATATATATATATATATATATATATATATATATAATATATATATATATAGGTGTATGAACCAAGTTGGTGTAGAAAAAGGTGGATCACCCCCCCCCCCCCCCACCCCCACAAAACAAGAAGTAAAATTTTCAATAACCCGTTCATGTTATTTAAAAGTGACATGTTAGCCAAGCTTAGTATCCAAACTTGGCCATTATACTTTAGAAAACCCAATCGGGTCTTGTGACTACTATCCATGTTTGGGGGTATTTTTATACCCTAAAATGACAAAAACACTATAGAATGTGGAGGAGAATACCAAAACTAGATAAGGATTAGCATAAAAAATGATTTTTGATTGTATTTCCATCCATGGCAGCTCACAAATAAGGTAGATCTTTATTCTATTCAGTGTTTATGTATTTTTTATCAAATTTTCTAATGTGTTTTTGTAATTATTATTATTTTTTAAATATAGATGCATCAAGAAATCCAAGAAAATGAGAGGATGAGAGAGAGAGAGAGAGAGAGAGAGAGAGAGAGAGAGAGAGAGAGAGAGAGAGAGAGAGAGAGAGAGAGAGAGATAGAGAGAGAGGGGTAATAAAATAGTGAGAGATAGTGAGAGAGATATTAGGAGTTAATGTGTGTGTGTGTGTGTGCGTGTGTGTGCGTGTGTGTGTGTGTGTGAGTGAGAGAGAGAGAGAGAGAGAGAGAGAGAGAGAGAGAGAGAGAGAGAGAGAGAGAGAGAGAGAGAGGGGGGGGGGGGGGGTTTAATGATTAAAAGTTAGATAAAAAGAGGTTAGGAGTTAGTAAAAGAATGAGATAGGAATTGTGTGTGTGTGTGTGAGAGAGAGAGAGAGAGAGAGAGGGAGAGAGAGGTTATGGCTTAGTGAGATAATGAGAGAGGTTAAGAGATAGAAATAGAGAGAGATTGGGAGTGAGTAAATGTGTGTGTGTGTGTGTGTGGGCATGGATGAGCACGTTCATGAGAGAGAGAGAGAGAGAGAGAGAGAGAGAGAGAGAGAGAGAGAGAGAGAGAGAGAGAGAGAGAGAGATTAGCAGTTATCTAGAGAGAGGGGTAATGGTTTAGTTAGGGAGAGAAGTTAGGAATTAATAAGAGAATGAGATAGGTTAGGAGTTTGTGCGTGTGTGTGTGTGTGTGTGTGTGTGTGTGTGTGTGTGTGTGTGTGTGTGTGTGTGTGTGTGTGTGAGAGAGAGAGAGAGAGAGAGAGAGAGATTGGGGGTGAGCTAGAGAGATGGGTAATGGGTTAGTTAGAGAGAGAGAGGTTAGCAGTTAGTAAGAGAATGAGATAGGTTAGGATTTTTTGTGTGTGAGAGAGAGTGAGAGAGGGTTAGTTAGAGAGAGAAAGGTTAAGGATTTTGAGTTAGCTAGAGAGGTTATGGGTTAGGGAGGGAATGAGAGGTTAAGAGATAGTAGAGAGATTGGAAGATAGTGAGTGTGTGTGTGTGTGTGTGTGTGTGTGTGTGTGTGTGTGTGAGAGAGAGAGAGAGAGATGATAAAACTCTTACCTATGTATTAATTCCATGATTATGAAATAATGACTACCTATTTTAGACCATGATACATTCAAATAGATGGAAAATAAAATATTGATTTTCTAGGACTATTTTAGTTCCATTATAATTTAGATCTTGTTGGTAGCTTTCCAATGCATTTTGAACAAAGTCAATCAAACTTTGAATGTGAAAGTTATGGCTTCTAGAATAGAGCCCATTTTAGTTTCTTAAAAGGTCGATCAAGTTTTGAAGAAGTAAGATTATGATTTATCTTCTCCATAACCTAATTGGGCTTTGAAGAGATTTTCTCCTTGTAACTCGATCAAGTTTTAAAAGTGATCAAGTTTTGAAGACACTTTTTTCCCTAGGAAACCAATCAAGTTTTGTTTTTTTATGTATTTTGGACAAGCCTAACAACCAAGCTTGGTCACTTATTGAAATTTGAACCAACCAGATCAAGTTGTTGATGTTTTTGGTTTTTGTTGGTGGTGTCCACTAAATTGTACACCGTCTTGGTGCACATAACTTCCTAACAGGGTTGGGAACCTTTTAATTTAGGGGTTCAAGTCTTTAATAGGGATAATTATACTAAACATATTGTATTAAAACCTAATAGGGTCATACCCTTTACCAATGAATTTATACATTTGTACAAGATCTAGTGGGTTTCATCCCCACTGAGGTTTTTCTCTCCAACCAAGGGTTTTCCTTGAGAACAAAAATCATTGTGTTATAGTGTTGACTTTCTTGTTGTTGTGCAATGTTATCTTGTTAGGAGGTGATTAGTTTTATAAGTTTGAATTCATTAGTTACTATTAACAACTAATTCACTAGTTGTGAGGTGTGGAATTTGCTTATTAACAAACATAATGTCTACAAAATTGAAGCCCTAATTTTGAGTACCATTGAAAACATCAAGACCTTAAGCTCTTTTTAATGCATGTATACCTAACCATCCTTTTGAGGCCCAAGAGGCCATGTTTAATGTTTCTAACACCTCGCATTCAATGCGTCTATGTGTTCTGTGATGATAAACTATTGTTCTGAACCATTTCATGAAGTCCTGTTTTAAGCAATTGTCAAATGTGCATTTTTGCCTAACTATCAAACAATGATAGGAGGCCTTGTTTGCAGTTGAATATCTCACACCCAGTAATGTTTAATGAATTGGTTTGACTAGGTTTTGGATCCCTCAAAATTGGTCTTTTATTGTTGTCATGTTGATGTAAATTTTTTAGAATTTTGGAAAACCATGTTTGACTTGCTATAACTTTGACATAGTTGACCAAAAAAATAAAATTCCTTTTGCATTACATTTTAGAGGTCAGAGACTTTCTATGTTTCAATTTTGAGCTTTTGATGAATCCGTTTGATCATTTTTTGAATGCGATTCCAACTGCAACTTGTAACTTTTTACTGTTGTCAAGAAGTACAGATTTGTCAGAACCCTTGTCCATGCTCGTGTTTCTATACATGAACACAACCATTAAGAGGTCAAGTTGACTATTTTTTATACATCATCAGGAGGATCTGCAGGGTAATTTGGACAAATTCCAATCTTCAATCTTGAGTTTAATTTGGATCTGTTGAACCTTATGGCAAACTAAGAACCCATTAAGAACCTATATTATGGCTACATGTTTGAAAATAGATCATTATGGCTTCATCCAAAATGGACTAACTTTGCACATGCCTTTGTGCTTTGAAATAAGGATTCAATGGAAAGTGTAAGAGTATTGAATGCATTCAGTTGGGGAGTATGAACATGGAAAGTACCCAATTGAGAAGCTTAGCACATGGAACAGGAGCAATCCCCACAAAAAAAGCAGAGCAACAAAGGAACACGTGAGGTAAGAGAAGGTAGTAGATTAGAGGCAAAAGGGTCATTTTCCACCACATAAAAGAGTGCCCATGATATAGGAATTTGTCACAAAATAGAGGCAATTCATGCCAAGAGAAGGAAATCATGGTGGTAGACAAGCATGTCTTCGAGGCCTAGCACCAAGTAGAAGGGCCAACTCATGCAAGTGAGCGATAGGGGAGTCTGGTGGAAGCTGTAGTTTGGAGTTTCACATTCACTAGAGGTGTTGAACTTCTTAAGAAGACATGCAGTAGTAATTGTATGGCTTTTTGTTGTGTTGATAATTATTGTAGGCTACACAACATGTCTAACATAATTCCTCATAGTGGATTAGTTTTCATCAACAGTCAAAAGAATAGATAACTTCACAAAGACGAATGATCCACACATTCAATAAAAAAAATAGAAAGCTTATAAGATCATTTTCCATTTCTCCTACATGGGTAGAGGAGGAACATTCATGTGAAGAATCTTATAAAGACAACACACTTATCATGCAACTCCTTTGAGACAATTTGACCTTATGGGCATTAGACTTGAAACATGTATCCACAACAAGTAAGGTAAAAGAAGAGCTCCACGCTAAGGGAGGATGTGGTGTCCAAAGGTTGGCTTGGCTAAAAAAGAAGCCATGACCAAGTTCGCAATAGAGGAAAGGTAAAAATAGTCATAAAAAAATTATCCCACATTGATTGTGATGGGGAAAGTTTTAATGTTTATATGCTACAATACACATATTGCTAAGTGTCTTAAGACACTGCCTATTAAAAGGTGAGGCTCATGTGTGTGTGGCCTGTGAATACAATTGGGGGTGACCATAGGTCAAATTTTGAATGAGCATAAAAGCCATGGTATGATGAGGAATTCACCAAAAGAGTTGAAGAATTTGGTGGTCACCATGTCACCACTAGAAAAAGGGAGGACTTTTTGGCAAGTGACATAGTGACCTACTAGAAAATTTGAAAATTGACAAGATCATGTGGCCCACTCAGCATGGTGACTTAGTGATGATGTGGACTTGGAGATCCAACCATGTAGTGACATGTGGCAAGAGGTGGACCAAGTAAAACAACCAACAGGTAGTGATGTGGTGCAAATCTCATAGAGGCATAAAATCACTACATGTGGTGGATCTAACGGTGGTTGCCATGTTGTCAAGATGAAGTTGCTCGACCGTTAACATAGCGACATGGCAACTCAATCAATAATTGACACGTGCCAATGAGTTGGTGGTGAGGTGGACAAGTCAAAAATTGACACATGGTAGAGGCTTTAGATGTGGTATGCTTCTCGAGGTGCTGATGTGGCAGAGAATGACACGTGTCACAAGGTCATTATGTTGTTGATGAAATGGTAGAATGCTGACTAGGATAGCAACATAGCTACTGATGACATGGCACGATGATGTGGTAGGATGACATGGAAAAGTAGGTAGCCAATGAGATGATGCCATGTGGCATCCAGATGGAAAGTGTCAGATGATTGAGCAGGAGTGAGCCAATCACAAGATGACATGTGTCAAATGGGCAGTGAACCAAGTTTGACCTGGAGGAAAAATGGTAGGAAATTTCAAAAGGTTCCCAAAAATTAATTTTTTTAATTTTTTCCTCTTCTGACATGTAGGTTCCTCTTAAAATAAATTTTGCATTATTATATATTATCAACTTTATAAAAAGACAAATTTATGCAATAATACTATGCAAGGGCATGGTTAGGAGCTTGATTTTCAAATGGCTACCATAGGGGTGATTTTTGTCCAAAATAGGCACTTCAATATACCATTGGAACTGGGAAGAAATAAATTTTCCAAATATGAGGTTAGATTTTGCATAAATGTTCACCAGTTTGTGCTATAAGTGAATTTGTAATTTTTGAGGCATTCATAGCAGAATAGGCATAACTCATCATTGAGCATCAAATTGGGTTAGAGGGTAGATATGAATGCTTGTTGAATCCTAAGTATGCTAAAAATGATTTTGAAAAGTTTATCTTGCCTATTGAGATCATTTAATTGATTTTTTCTTTTGCCTTTAGTTTCAAATCTAGCATCAAAATCAATTATCTTTACAATCAAATATCTGAATCACTTTATTCTTTTGGGAGGAAAAATGGTTAAAGATTTGATTTACTAGTTATAGAGAGAGATTAGAGAGATTCTTTTAACTTCTTGAGGAGGTTTTTCAAGTGGATAGATGTCAGACATAGAGCAGATTCTAGGAATTCATTCCTCTATATCATTCTCTTTCTTATTCTTTGTACAAGTTCTAGGTTTTCACTATGAAATCGAGGGATTCTAGTTCTGGAGAAAAATTGACTCACTATTGTGAGACCATTTGTACTCCAATCTTGAGTTTTCTCAGATTTGTGAAGCTGAGGTTCCAATTTTGATGTGTTCTCATCATTGTGACACCACATTCTTCAGCATAATTCTCTTGTATGAATAAGAGTAATGAAGATAGTACAACTAGTTTTGATCTATTAGGAATTTTTATGTTTTAATTCCATGCATATGAATGTAAAAATTTGAAGAAATGAATACAATTGAGCAGAAATCTCTTTAGTTTCATTATGATTCTTGTCTCCTTCCTCTGTTGTCTGTAATGTTTTGTGTTTAAGAACAAAGAGCTTAAACTCATTTGCAATCCCTTAAGGTTGTATGCCTGGATAAGTTTTATGTTGGAACAAAGAGCTAAGTAAATGCTTATTTAATTTGATAGGGTTGTAGGTTTCATCAAGAGGATATTCAGTAAGTAGTGAGAATTCTTATGAAGATAGATGTATATTTACAAGATGAATGGATATATCAGATATCTGAATATATGAGTATGTCTCAGGTATCCATATGTATGTATTTGATTCTTAAAATTGCACAATGGATAAGACACTCATCAATTATAGGATCAATTAGTTCTTACTGCTGCACATTTGGGGTTTTGCTAAACTCAACATCATTAATCAAATGTATTTCCCTTTTATGTTGAAGAGCTAAAAAGGATGCCCTTACTCAGCTTGTGAATTTCATTGATTTGCATTTAGCTATTGTAGATCTATGTTATTGCATGAGTCAATAAGAGATTAAGCATTTTATCTACTTTGTTAGATTCAGGAATATGTTTTAGCACTGTTACCATATTAATTGAATCTAAGGTCCACCCACCTCAGTTTTAAAAAGCTTGAAGTAGAAGAAGGGTCAAGCCTTATAGTTGGCCTGTTGTCTGAAAGGACATGTTAAAGATGGGAGGTAGCTACCCCTAGATATGTCTTATTCTCATCAGGGTAATTTGAAACCCTTAATGTTTCAAAACACCAAAAAGTTACTATTAACAACTAATTCATTGGTTACGAGGTGTAGAATTTTCTTATTAACAAACATAATGTCTACAAAGCATGCACTTTCATGGAATGTAACAATGGAAACACACTGATAAATTATATTTGTTGAAAAGGATTTTGGAAGTATCCAACAAGTGATATTAATTATCTAAATAGAGTTAATGCTGCACATGAATAGTCCCAACCCTCATGAGCCCCTTGGGTCTCTTTTCATAGGCATGGAGCTCATAGTTGGCCAACTTCGGTAAGGTTCCATAACTTGATTATTTCTACTTTTTGTACTCAATAACACTCAGATGATGTCCCTAAGAATGTACTTGCTAGTTGAATGTTAGTTGATAAAAATCATACTCAAAACAATGTCTAGGAAAACCTTAGTAATAAAGACACCTCCTTTAACATTGTATTGATTATAATAATTATTATTTTATTATGATGAAATTACCAACAAAAAAATATTATGATAATGTTAAATCTTAAATTATTTTCTTTTGCTCTAATTTGCTCCTATTCAATTACTAAGTCTATCTAATTTAATTTGATTAAAAGATTTTAAAAATCATCATAAAAATTGTGATCTTATACACTAAAATACATAAAATTAAATATTTTTTAAAAAATGCATGTACCTTCCCCCTCTAATCTAGTTGAGGACAAACCCCATGAAAAATTAAAGAATTTATTTTCTTAGATTTTCTGCCAATAGATTTCAATACATTTCTATGTGCTTCACTTGCAAGGAAATCCCACCAATAGATACTAGCCAATGTTTATCTTTTTTAAATTCATATATAATCTCATCGTTCTTTAGTTGTAATCCATGGCCTTCCCAGGATGCATTCTACATACTTCGTGATTCTCTCCTTTCATTGATACTAACAATAATCCCAATAAAAGATGTCATCAAATCTTCCATTCTTTCCAAGAGATGGAGATCCATTTATACCTAGATACCTAAACTCACATTCACACTACATCTTGTTTTCGGGCCTAGTTGCACTTCACTAGATCCACTCATCATTTTGAAGGTTGAGAATATAATTTGTAACATCTTGCTTCTGCACTATGGTGATCTAGAGACTTTTCAACTCGACTACCATGGGTTCAATCGTAGAATGTGTGTAAATGGATAAGATATGCATCTTGATGTAATGTTAAAAACCTAACCTTGGTTGATCACAATAGGACTTTTGTAGTAGAGCTCAATGGTGCTTTAGAGGAAACCCCACCCCCTACCCTATTTTCATGTTCAAGTCTGGTACCCCTAAATCGGAGTATGTTCTCACTAGTTTTCTTGTTAATTTTGGTGGATTCCCCCAACTCAAATCTTGCATCCTCGATGATGTGCAATTTACAGATGAATCTTTGGTCTCTTTGATTTTTCTCTGTCTTGTTTTGCAAAACCTTGATATAGGAAAACCTATTGGGCTAACTAATGTTGTAATATTTTCATCCACTGTTGAGCATTTGAGTATGGGAAGCATAAAGACTTTATCTACCAAATCCCCTAAATTCAAAATGTTTGATGGTTACATGATTGAAAATTTGAGTGTAAATGGTGCAAGGTTCTATGAATTTTCTTATGCCATCTTTGAGCTTAAAATGAATTGTGCAAGTACTCTGACAAAAATTTTCATGGATTCCACACAAGGAAGCTCACTTGGAGTTATCTCAACAGGAAGGTTTCTTCAAATAGTACAAAATTTTGAATCCTTGAAGGAACTTAGTATTTACATAGGTGAAGCCTTTAAAAGGGAAGCGGGGATGAATGCCACTCTATTGCACCTTCCTTGGAGCCAATTGATTGTAAATTGATTTGGGGAAAATGATCAATGAAGAAATTGTTGTGGGGTATAGACTTTTGATTTTATTGTAAAGAATTTGGTTTCGATTCAAGTGAATAATCAATTCTCAAATCCATAGTTTTTGATAGTGTGACTTTTGGAGTGTCATAAATTTGAAATAATGGTCAGTTTGCCCTTAGAGCCAAAAACTCACCTATCTATTTGAGAGCATTCAACTAGATAGGTGAGTTTGAAAATTCAAAAGAGAGGGAAAATATTTTTGTGAAAATTAAAGGGATGAAGTTTATTCATTTGATAGAGACAGAGGAGAAAAAGCAGAGCTGAGAGTAGAGATAGGAAGAAGATGATCAAATCAGTTCAAAGGTAAAAGGAGTATTTAGAGTAGATGGAAAAAGGAAGGTTGAGCTTCAATGTATGCAACAACATGTGTTGAATCTCTCTATCATTCTGTAAGTTCATATTTTGTTTGTCATGTGAAGTAGTGATTGCTCTAGGCATTATTGTATATAACCTTTAGTGTCGTAAGTTTAAGATTAGTTTCATTAGTTGAAGTATTTTGTGTTCTCTGGTTAAAATTGAATGCTCCCAGATTTTGTAATAGTTTAACCTAGTTGAATAGAAAGCAAGAAAGCATGCATACTAATTGATTCACTTGTGTTGTCTCCTTTCTATTCACTATTTTTTGGTGTTTAGTATTTGAGTATTTCATGTTTGCAAGTTTTGTTGTTCTCTTCTCTATGTTTTAATGGTGGAGCAAACTAGATATCAAGTCTGTTATTGACTCACTCAGTTCATGTATCAATTGAGCTCATCATTTTCTCCATCAACATCCTTAGTCTTCTATTTAGGAACCAAGCTACCTCTCTCTCTCTCTCATTCTCTCACATTGTCAAGCTCACTTGGCATCCTTTGTGTCGAGCTCCCCTTATTGCCAAGTTCACTTGGCTCCTTAGTGTGCTGAGTCTACTCAACACTTGTTTCCTATCACTCAATACCTTTTTTTGCCAAGAAAAAATGTTACTTGGCACTGTCTAATCCTAAGCAAATTTTGAAGTTGTTAATTTGTGATTTCTCACATGGTATCAGAGTTTTGAGGCCCCACATCCATAGTGAGTTTGGGCATTTGTTTTCAAGGTATTTGACATGGTAGGAGATGCAGGAAAGATTTGGAAACAATCACCATCCTTTAATAGATAAAATTATGATACATGGACAAAGAAGATGACAACCATTATGGTTGCTAATGATTTGTGAGATTTTGTGATTAATGGGTTCAATGATGTTACATTCCCAACACTTTATGCTATCCTCACAAACCCATAGAAGACTAAGTTGAAAGAGTCAAAAAGAAAGGATGCAAAAGCATTAAATCTAATTGAGGAAACAATGACAAACTGCCTTTCCCCAGATTGCAACAATAAATTATTGATCTAGGTGGATCTTGAAGACCTTAAAAATTCAACCCACTTAGAATCTCCTAAAATTGGCATCAATGCATAGAGAATGGAAAAATATTCATGATACAACTTGAAGCATGTCAAAAGGGGTTCATTTTCTTCAGATATGCTTGATCAAATAGGAGTACCAGAGGTTGACCAAAAAGGTGATATTTGACCATCTCCAAAGTGGTCAACAATGGATTTTAAATTAAAGAGCTCATTAAGAGCTTTCCAAAGGTGTTTGTTTCATCAAAAATAGAGTTCATATGTGAAAGTTACGGTCATTTGAAATAATGTATACTCAATATAATATGTGGTTAATATGAACCATATATTATTATGATTATTATTTTATAAAAGGGGATATATATTGTTATTTGTTAAGGGATTGGTTTATTTTGTACGGCTTAAAATTATAAAAGCTTAAAAAGGGGGTTATTTATTTGGATATAATTTTGAATGAGTTCCCATATTTTTTGGAGATTATAATGTAAGGCCAAAATTATAAGGGCCATTATTTTCAAGTATAATAGTAAAATTGGGAGATTTGAGTTATTCAGTTATTTTAAATAAGGAAAATAGTAATTATATTGGTTATATGATTTTAAGTCAAATATAGCCAATATCAAGTATAAAAGGGGAATTATTTTCCTTTGAAAGACAAGCCTAGTGAGAAGAAACCTCTATGGAGAAAATTCTTGTAAGAATAGAGAGTATTCTTATTTCTTAAATTCTTGGAGAGCTATTTTACTCTTGATAAAGAGTTTTGAGGAAGTTGTGATGTCCCCATTTTGACATGTAATTTGAATAGGTGTTATATATAAAGAAATGCTAATAATTAAAATAATGATATTATATTATAATAATATTATATTAAAATAATATTTAGTAATACTATTATAATCATATAATAATATCATATTATGTATAATGTATTATAATATAATCAATGAAATAATAATAATCTAATATAATGATATTATGATGATTAAGATATATTTCAATGTAACAATACTATATTAATAATGTATAGTTGATATATTATTAAATTAATATATGTTATAACATAATTATTAATATAATATATTAACTAAGCTTATTAATATAAATATAATTATTATTATGAAAAGACATGTCTCTTACTATTAATATGTATATATGTGGAATAATAACATTGAAAGGGGATCATCAGATAGAAGATTATAAAACTCATACCGATGAAATAAGGAAATAAATAAATGTCCTGAAATAGGACATTACAAGTGGTATCAGAGCATAGATCTTGTTAGCCTATGATATAGCTATTAAAGCTACAAATTGGTGATAAAATGTGAAGGATAAGCAAGATTTATGATATAACGTCAACTCACTTTAATATACAAAAAGATAAAGGAAATGAAGGTTTATTATTTTCCATCTTATAAACTAATGAAAGTAAGGCAGGAGAATAATATTGTACACAATTTCGAGTGGGAAAAAGGATGAAGGTTCGGTTATGAAGCAATACCATTGTGAAGGAATTCTATGCATACACTGGCATATACCTCCTTTTTTAGAAAAAAATTTTGAAATGTCTTTAGCAACTTCAGAATGCATGTGGAACTTCTAGTCAGGACAACATGGTCCACCTCTTCTCACTTCAACCTAGCTTTCAAGAGGCATTTTTCAACAACTTTAATACATTTCATAAACAAATAGGCATTGATATAGTCGAATCAACAGGGACTAAATTTTGAAATGAAATGGAATCTCTCATATAGAGAGTCATCCATAACTTTAGTTTCCTTCATAGAAGAGAGGTGCATCTTCACTCTTTCACATAGTAGCGCAACATGAATAGAAGCATGATATTGCACTATGCCTCTAAAGAAAAGGATCCAGAGGTCGTATTGGCCATATCACATAGTATCTTAAATAAATATGTTCATAAAAGTAAAGATAAACTATTTTTTTTGTGGACCTCAACAGCAGGCATTTGTACTGCAGAGGAAAGGGAAAGGGTAGAGCCTTTTGTTAAGGATTTCTTTTTAAGGAAGAAGAGAGGCAATAGATTTGGACACCAGAAGTTTCATGGATGATCTATTTTTTGGTGTTAAGTCTTCCTTGTGCAGAAGGGTTCTAGCTCTCCCTTTTCGCTGATTAGTAAAATAATTCATTAAGCTCTCCATTGTCGCTGATCAATTCTAGAGTATTTTGGAAAGAGTGAAAGAAATCTAAATCACTTGCTAATTCTGAGATCCTTGCCCTCATAAAGTCATGATCCTTCTTTAAGAGAAGCAATTGCAAATGTGGAAAATACCCCCCTTAGCTAAAGAGAAAAATTTACAAAATGGTTGTTAGTTGAGCATAATCCTAAACCTAAATACATTTTGCTAAGTCAAGGAGATGAGATAAGATGGCATTTGATGATGTGAAACATTGCTACATTGATGAGGAATCTATTAGTGAATGAAAGTAAAAGCCCAAAGAACATCGTCCAATCATTATAAATAAAGATACTCCTAGTGGCATCGACGATGGAAAAAGGTAAGTGAGGTACATGATCAAAGTTAAATATTTGTGTCATACTTATTTATTGCTATAGACAAGCATTAAGTGGAATGATATAATTGCATGAATGTATATTATTCAATATCTTATAACAATTATCAATCAATAATGTTTTGTCTACTATTAAGTTCTACAAGTTTGATATTGAATCTTAATTGAAATTAGTTTCCAAATCATTTTTGCCAATAACTATTATGCCAAATTTTGCTTGTATGTAGGTATGTGCAGGATCATGGTGTGCCAAAAAGTGGTGATGTGAAAAAAATAGAGTTTGAAGACATCTAAAAGCACTTCATGATTCGCTTTGACTTTTTTTTACCTATCCAGGTACCAAACTTGGAAAGTAAGGCCCAAGGCTTATCAGATATCCGATAATATAAAAATATTACAATAACATAATATTATTATAATAATATAATAATTATAATTATACTATAATATAATAATATTATTATTATATTATAATATTATAATATATTATAAATTATAATAATATAATATAATATAATATAATAATAATAAAGTAATATATTATAATGTAATATGTAATAAAAAGTAATATATTATAAAATAATATATAATATATCTAGCATTATATTATAGCTAGCAATATATTTCGAAATCAGAAATTTGATATTGTATCAGAATATTATATTGGATATTTGATACTTGTGACTAATATATAAAAAAATGATAGACCTACTAGCTTATATTTGGCTTATTTTGACACTAGTATTTGAGGGCAAGGATTAGATATTGGATTTGAAATCAAATATTAGATATAAAGGTTTTTTTTTGTTTTTTTAATCATTTTTAATGTAAATTCAATAGATTTTATCATATTTTGTTAGTTTTAGTTGAATCTAGGGTTTTTTTGAAAAAAAAATTGTTAAAATTAAAGTTTTTTTAAATATATATTATGTTTTACAATTCAATAGGAATGGATGATCAAAATGATGACACTGAGGCAGGGAATAATATTCCTCGTAACCTCCTACCAAACGATCCAATGCCCCCATAAAACCATCCATCAAATGATCCTCTACCCCCTCAAAACCCTCCTCAAATTGAGGATTTGATAAATGAAATTTTCACCAAATTGAGGGGTTTGCAAAGAACATATAATAATGTACCTGCATTGGCTCCTATGTTATCCATGTTAAACACCATAGTGGATAACATTGAAACCCTTACAAACCAACAAAATGTCGCTCTTCGTTGGTGTGATGAAATGCACAAGATGTTTGATGATGGTTTGGACTATGATGAAGTTGTGGCCCTCAATATAACCAAAGAGGATTTGGCTAGCCTTTTTGCGAACCCAAAAATGGGTATACCAGTCGACCCAAAAAAATCCAAACTATCAATTAACTGGTGCACAGATGATGCCATACGTGCAAAATTTTAGGATCATTGGTGAATGGTTTTTGATATCCCTCCACATAGAAATTTAGACGTGGCATTTTATTTCCTTGGAAAATTATATGAAAAATTTGTGTTGAAACTTAAAGTGAACTATTGGAGCATGAAGCCCAACATGGGTGTAGGACTCGGAGCTCCTCAAGATAGACCCTCTTTCCAGTGGAAGAAAGCTAGCACCTTTTTCCTCTCCACTGATATCTCCCCCCTCCTTGAGTGTAGCATCCTAATATTATGGAAAAGGCTAGCTCCCAGACCATCAGAGCCATTCATAGGCTAAGTAGCCTAATGATATCTTAGGCTAGGTCAGTCTTGCCTCCTCATGTTGATGATGTTGGGGCCAATTCATCATCGACTTGCTCATCACATGTTTGTATGCCTCACACTTTCATTACATGCAAGAATATTTTCTTGGGTCCCATAGGTGATCTTCTTGAGAATCATTTTGTATTAGACAAGGATACACCAAACACACGTGCAAAGGCTACATACCTTGATGCAAGAGAGAAGGGGAATACAGAGGCATGGACTCCTTCAGTGTTGATACATGTATAAATTTTTTTGTTATGACATATGTGATTTAAAATTAATTTTTATAATAGAGTAATTTTAAATTTTAAGCCATACTAACTTATACATGTATGTGATCTTCATTCATGTTTAGTTGATGACCAAGGAGGAGCTCAAATAGATTGATGATGCCATGCACTCAACCATTTCATTTGACCTTGAGACATCTATTGTATAGTATGTTGTGTTCACATTATTTTTTCTATTTGATATTGTAGCATATATGGTTGCTAATCTTTCTTTTATCTTGCAGACCGTACCACTTGTCCTAGGGGGACAAAGTGTGAGGGATGAGCTAGCATGCATTGACAAAGGAAAGGTAATTAGGTACTTTCTATTTGATTAAATATTGATGCTTTCTTGTAAAAATTTTGCGGTAATAAAATTTAATTACATTATTTATTGTGTATAGGGCCTAGCTACTGGCGATGAGCCTATATAGATTCTACGTCATAGACGATCAAGCATTTCCATTCACACTGAGAGCCCCATTGTATGTATAAGCATCATTTATTTTTTATTTTCCTTATCTTCATAAATAAATTTAAAACTAATTTCCATGATATTAACAACTACTATTTTGTATCTCATAGGAGATTCTTAGTGCACATGAGGTCCAACGGGAGAGTTATGTAGATTTCATGATGCAACCACTCTATCCCAAGGAGGAGCCTACAATAGTAAGTTGTAGTTTGAATTAATGATTAAATATGTTATAAATTTAGCATGCCATGAATTATAATGTTGTAGTTTAAGTTGTAGATTCATCTGACAAATGTATTTGAACATACACAGCCCATAATTAGCGAGGTAGAAGCATTGTTGAGGGCATACAAGAGGACTCCTGACCGATGCAGGAAGTCAACGAGAGAGGTATTTATTATGAAATCTTAATAGTATAAATCTTCATTACAAAAGAGATCATTATGCATTTGATTAATTCAATTTTAGATACAAAGAATTATATAAATTTAGTAGTCTAACTTTTGGTTTTCTTTTTTCGTTTATGTAGGAGGCATCTGATCCACCTAGTGCAGCGAAGAGGCTATATTTTGATCATCCACCAGCACCCTAGGATAGTATAGTTGTCATAGGATGCATCATGAGACATTTTGAGATGGCATATGCCACATTGTATATAGAAACATTGATGTTATACAGATTTCGATGGCATGATTAGCCACATTTTGTATATGGATATATGTATTTTGATATATATTTGAGTACTTTTTCTATGGATACATGATCTTTGATATATATTTGCATAAAATTTTGTCTATGGATACATGTATTTTGATATATATTTTTGTCATTTATTTGCACAATGATATACATATTAATTTAGTATCTAGTATTATTCAATTTATCGTGGATCATGTGTACTATTCATGTTTATGGAATATCATTAATTTTGATTATGTTTGTTATATTTGATTCAAATGAAATAATTTTTGAACAACATTTTAACAACCTTTATTATCAAATTTGGATGCAATGTTTAATTTTAAGTGCTATCATGACATAAACACACTTGTTAACCTCCTACACAAGGTTTAGATAACCCCAAATCTAATTTTAAACTCCACCTTCAACCTTGAAACTAACTCTTGGCTTCAAATCTAATCTCAACATAGTTAAGGACTCCACTCATCAACCATGGATTCTATTCCCAAACACAAAGTCATTCCTAGATTCATAATCTTTGATAACTAGCACTTCACTTTGTTACTATCCTCATACGACAACTTTTCAATTTCAACATAACCTCAAAATATAACAACTTAAGAGACTTGATTGGATGGTTCATTTATAGCCCTCACAAGCTTCAATTTATTTTAGGCCTTAGCATCACTATCCTATAGCATTCAACAGTTCATCGATATCCCTCACGAGCTCTGAGTTATGACCCTCAAAAGATCGACCTCGAAATGCACTTAGAGCACCTTGGAGACTCCTTGGTATGGGGTGGCCACAGATGATGGATGTTATTTGTGGCTTAAAAAAGTGTGTCACTAAGGTTCACCCGCCCACCCGGAGCTAATGGCGTTGACAATTCAATGCCAAGATTAGTAGTTTCAGAGTTATGCTCTGGTGCACCTATGAACTAAGGCACATTGTGAGTTCTAGCATCGAGAGAGATCACTATGTCAAATCCAAATAGAATGTGATCTCTCAAAAATGAGATAGATTATTTTAGGTATCAGCATCACCATCCTGTAGAATTTGACATTTCATCGATAGCCCTCATGAGCTCTAAGTTATGACCTCGAAAGATCGACCTCGAAATGCACTTAGAGCACCTTGGAGACTCCTCGGTATGGGGTTGCCACAAATGATGGATGCTCTATGTGTACAAAATAAGGGTGTCACTAGGGTTCACCCACCCACCAAGAGCTAATGGGGCTAATGATTCGATGCCAAGATCAGCAGTTTCAAAGTTATGCTCTAGTGCACCTATGAACTGAGGCACACTATGAGTTTTGGCATCAAGCGAGATCACTACGCCAAATCCAAACTAAATGTGATCTCTTGAAAATGAGATAGGTTATTTTAGGTATCAACATCACCATCTTATAGAATTTAATGTTTCATTGATAGCCCTCACAAGCTCCAAGTTATGACCCTGAGAAGATCAACCTCGAAATGCACGTAGAGAACCTTGGAGACTCCTCAGTATGGGGTGGTTGCGGATGATGGATGCTCTCTATGGTCAAAACAAGGGTGTCACTAGGGTTCATCCACTCACTCGAAGCTAATGGCACTGATGATTCAATGCCAAGATTAGCGGTTTCAAAGTTACGCTCTGGTGCACCTATGAACTGAGGCACACTACGAGTTTTGACGTCGAGCAAGATCGCTATGCCAAATCCAAATGGAATGTGATCTCTCAAAAATGAGATAGGTTATTTTGGGTATCAGCATCACTCTCTTTTAGCATTCAATAGTCATTGATAGCCCTTATGATCTTTGAGTTATGACCCTTAGAAAATTGTCCTCGAAACACACTTAGAGTACCTTGGAGACTCCTCAGTATGGGGTGGCCATGGATGATGGATGTTCTCTGTGGCCAAAAAAAAGGGTGTCACTAAGGTTCACCCACCCAACTAGAGCTAATAGCACTAACAATTCAATGCCAAGATCAATGGTTTCAGAGTTATGCTTCGAGGCACCTATGAACTAAGGCACACTGCAAGTTTTAGCATCAAGCGAGATTGTTGTGCCAAATTGAAATGGAATATGATCTCTCAAAAATGAGATAGATTATTTTACTTATTATTATCATCATCCTATAGAATTTTATTTTTCATCAATAGCCTTCATGAGCTCCAAGTTATGACCCTCTGAAGATCAACCTCGAAATGCACTTAGAGCACCTTGGAGACTCCTCAATACAGGGTGGTCACAGATGATGGATGCTCTTTGTGGCTGAAACAAGGGAGTCACTAGGGTTCACCTACCCACCCAGAGCTAATGGTGCTAAAAATTTAATACCAAGATCAATGGTTTTAGAGTTACGCTTCGGTGCACCTATAAACTAAGCCACACTACAAGTTTTGGCATCGAGTGAGACTAGAGTGTTGAATCCAAATAGAATGTGATGTCTAAATAATGAGATAGGTTATTTTAGGTATCAATATCATCATCCTGTAGAATTTGATGTTTCATTGATAGCCTTAATGAGGTTTGAGTTATGACCCTTGAAAGATCGACCTTGAAACACACATCGAGCACCTTGGAGACTCCTTGTTACGGGGTGGTTGTGGATGATGGATGCTCTTTGTGAAAAAAAAAAGGGTGTTACTAGGGTTCACCCACACACCCAAAGCTAATGGAACTGATGATTTGATGCCAAGATCAATGGTTTTAGAGTTACGCTTTGGTGCACCTATGAACTGAGGCACATTGCGAGTTTTGACATTGAGCGAGATTGTTGTACCAAATCCAAAAAAAATGTGATCTCTCAAAAATGAGATAGGTTATTTTAGGTATTAGTATCACCATCCTATAGAATTCAACATTTCATCAGTAGCCTCATGAGCTTTGAGTTATGACCCTCGAAAGATTGACCTCTAAACACACTTAGAGCACTTTGGAGACTCCTCGGTATGGGGTGGCCGCAAATGATGGATGATCTCTGTGGTTGAAACAATGGTATCACTAGGGTTCACCCACCCACCCAGAGCTAATGGAATTGACGATTCGATGCCAAGATCAATGGTTTCAAAGTTATGCTCTGGTGCACCTATGAACTAAGGCACACTGCAAGTTTTGGCATCGAGCAAGATCACTGTGCCAAATCCAAACAAAATGTGATCTCTTGAAAATAAGATAGGTTATTTTAGATATCAGCATCATCATCTTGTAGAATTCAACATTTCATTGATAGCCCTCACAAGCTCTGAGCTATGACCCTCGAAAGATCGACCTCAAAATGCACTTAGAGCACCTTGGAGACTCCTTGATACAGGGTGGCTATGGATGATAGATGCTCTTTGTGGTGAAAAAAAGGGTGTCACTAGGGTTCACCTACCCACCCAAAGCTAATGACATTTACAATTTGATGCCAAGATCAATGGTTTCAGAGTTACACTCTAGTGCACCTATGAACTGAGGAACACTGCGAGTTTTGACATCAAGCGAGATTGTTGTGTCGAATCCAAATAGAATGTGATCTCTCAAAAATTATAAAGGTTATTTTAGGTATCAACATTATCATCCTATAGAATTTAACATTTCATCGATAGCCCTGATGAGCTCTGAGTAAGGAACCTCGAAAGATCAACCTCAAAACGCACTTAGAGCACCTTGGAGACTCCTCGGTATGGGGTGGCCATGGATGATGGATGATCTCCATGGTCAAAAAAAGGGTGTCACTAGGGTTCACCCACCCACCTAGAGCTAATGCACTGATGATTCAATGCCAAGATCAGCAGTTTTAAAGTTCACTCTATTGCACCTATGAACTGAGGCACATTGTAATTTTTGCATCGAGTGAGATCACTATGCCGAATCTAAATAGAATGTGATCTCTCAAAAATGAAGGTTATTTTAGGCCTCGACATCACCATCCTATAGAATTTGACATTTAATCGATATCCCTCATGAGTTTTGAGTTAGGAACCTTGGAAGATCAACCTCGAAATGCACTTAGAGCACCTTGGAGACTCCAAGGTATGGGATGGTTGCAGATGATGGATGGTCTTTATGGATGGAACAAGGGTGTCACTAGGGTTCACCTACCCACCTGAAGCTAATGGTGTTGAAGATTCGATGCCAAGATCAATGGTTTCAAAGTTATGCTCTGGTGATCCTTTAATTTTAGAATGTTATTTTTATGCACTTTTATGGATGTGTATTTGGAAATTGAATAACTTTGGCAAATTGAATAATTCAAAAACATGGAAACTACTGTCTCATGTCTAAAAGATAGAGGCTATTAAGTATGAATCTAATCCTTAAGTAGTCTAGTCAATTCAATATTATATTGTAGATATCTTTAGATGGGTGTATAGATCTCTTTAGGTGGGTGTCTTGAAGGTTGTCTTCATGTTGGAGTGCTTGAGATTGGTTTTGTGTTTCCCAATACAACCTAGCTCTATGTTCAATCTCTTGCTTCTTCTCTTAGTGTGACTTCATTCTCTCGTACTCATGATTATTTTCTTTTCTTACCTATGGTGAATGGCTATGTTGATATGTGAGAGTAATGTTAGGCAATTTGTGAGAGATCAATATTCTATGTAGTTTCTTTAGGCCCCTCTCTCTTTACCTTGGTGATGATATTTGAATACCCTTTGTACTTTAAGGTTTATTCTTTTTCAAAATCTATGTTTTTGGTAGTTGGGATGCAAATTTATTAGTATGGCATAGTAGTATGTGTCTTTCTCCTCCATTTGATTTTTCTCCATGTAGATGTTGAGAATTTTTTTGGGATTCTCTATGAGGACTCTTCATTTCTTCTATAGTGTCTCTATTTATCATCCTTCTCAGAAGATTAAATTTCTTATGGTTCTTTTTGGTCAATCATCTTATGTGGTGGAGATCTTCCCTCTAAAGGGTGGGAAGTGCTCTAAAGAGTAAAAGTCTTATAGAAAGTTTATAAAAATTGAAAAAACACCTCTCTAAAAAATTGATATATCACAATGATGTAAAAGAGACAAACATGGAAAAAATTAAATTGATCTTTTCTTTTCAAGTGCTAAATTATATCATGTAATTTAGACCCCTCATCATAAATAAAAATAGAATAATTCAAATCTTTTGCATGTATTTGGATGTGTATGTGTTATTTTCAAGAACTTGTCTTTTTCATTATTACAAAAACCATGATATACAAAAAAACTTTACATTTTACATCATAATACATCATAAATCTTAGGAATTCCGCCCCCCTGCCCCAAACTCTTCATGATGTACCTACATTCCAATATCATAAAAAAATTAGTAAGTTATTGTATTAAACAAGATAATCAGTGGTTCACTGAATCATTTTGAAGAAAATAACATAAGAAGTAAATATACCTAGTCAAGTGTTCTAGTAGAGTCCTCTCTCTATTTTAGAGTCTCCAATAGGGCTTCATGATCAACATTAGTAATAGTAAAAATTTATTTTACTTTTGGTCTTCCTTGATGCTTCAACAACTTTACATTTATTGCTATAATAAGATGTAAATATATGAGAATTATTTTGTGCTTCTGATAGTCTTCAAATGCAGGAATTCCATTCCTTCTAAGCATGTATGTTTACAGCTATGTTCTAGTGACAACCACTAAACAAGTAGGATATGTGAATCCATCATTATCTATGATCGGTTATGCAAGGTTTTGTTTACCTCTTACATAATGTGCTAACCAATAATCAAATTTCTCATCATTCCCCTACGGTGCAACCAATACAAAGACATCTCCTGGCTGAAGTAGATCTAATAGATAGTTATGATCAAGTGAACTTTCCCTGTCATCATTTTTGATAGAGTGTATGATAGACAATGGAGTAAGATAATGTGAAGCCCATGCATCCACCCACTCACTTGACTCACAGTGATCCCAATCACACTAAAAAAAACTAGGACAAAAGCAAGGTAGCTATCATGTCCATATGGTCCATGTACTAGAATTAGGGCTCTAGAATGAGTGCATTTTTTATGAGTCTCTCACTATAGCACAATTTGATCTATCACCTATGGACCCTTCCTCAACCAGCCAAAAGAACCTATGTACCACTGAATCAAGAGTCCCCCCTATGATAATGATAAACTACACCAATCAACAATGCTATGAGCATCAAGAAACTTTGCTACTGAAATCTTCAATTGCTCCTTAATTAGAGCTCTTTTCACACATGCCCCTACTCCATCATGTTCCCCTTTTCCATGGCCAGACTAAAAAAAACTCCAAATGTGAGGCACGCTTCTCTCTCTACATGCATCCTACAAAACCAATAAAAAATGTGAGCATTCTTGAATTGACCTATATAGTTATCTGACCAAATGATATGTATATCCATAGAAATTGCATGCTCATGTAAGAAATCAAAATAATTCCTGAAACAATGTTGCACAAACTCATGATAGTGAGATCTATCATCACTCATATAAAAATGATACTCTCTAATAATCTTCCAATTATCTTCTGCACTATTATGGGCATGTCTATATGTTATGTGAACAAAAATATCAATCTAAATGGATTTGTAATACTGAGATTGTGTCTCATTTTGAGGTTGCAATGTGTATTTTTCAGCAAAATCAACAACTGGTATAATAGTGCCAATGGAAAAAGTCTCCTTACACATTCTAAATTGTTGATCCAACCACTAAGACCTGTGACTATGTCTTGCATACTTGTACAAAATATTTTCCTTGAAATATGAAATAAAACTAGCAATACTAATATCTTTTCCAACCAATTCACATCTAGAGCTCTAACCCCCACTCTTCAATGTGTATTTCACCATTTCATATACCTTTTTTTTCACTATTGTCTTTCCAAGATCTTGTTTTCACCCCTCATGGAAACATGTGTCAAACTTGGATAAGCCACCACATTCTGAACACTTCTCATTTAAGCAAGCATTTCTATAAAAGAAACAACCATCAACTCTATGAAATTAAAGTTGATCTAGCAAGTCTCTTGATGATTTTGGAAGCCCACTAGCACCAAAATCATTCGACATTTCTTTACTATGCAAAGTAGAATGGATGGAGCATAATAGTTCATGGTGCATAGAAAACTCAACATGATATTTTCAACAACATGTATTTTGAATTTTGAGTGGCACACAATAAAATGGCTTCAAAGATTTAAAAGCTCTTTTAGATATATGAAGACTTGGATTACTCTCTTTAGATTGTTTGAACAACATAGTTTTACTTACCTCCAAATTGTGTTTAGGACGTTTCGTGTGGTCTCTGATACCAATTCTCAACTTTAACACATCTTTAGCATTGGGTGATACTCATGAGCTAGAGTATCAAAATTGTGTAATTTCTTCCTTTACATCATTAGATAGCTTCTTATCAAAACATGGAAGTCTCCCACCAACTGCCCATGTTCTAGATTGAAGAGAATCATCAATTTTCTCTCATCAACTAAGTGCTCTTCTCAAAGTAGTATGATTTAGATTCAAATCAATACAAGTTTTTCTCATATATCTACCCTTTCTCAAATGAACACTTACCAAAGAAGTTGTGATAACTCTTTGAGCAGCTCTGTTATCCTTCTCCCTACTATTTTTCTCAATGCTATTGAGAGCACTACAACGATTCTTCACAATAATGGCATTTCTTTCCAGCTTTTATTAACATGAATCTTCAATTTGGAAAGCGTAGGTCTCATCTTTTGCATCTTTAATAAGTGCATGAAAAGCTGACATTGCTCCACCACTATCTTGTTACCGAAAAACATCTTATATAGTCTTGAACCCGATAACTAAATAGTTCTTTCTAATTTTTTTCCTTCCAAACTAGTAATAATCATTTCATCAATTTCAATTATCCATTATGGTGTTCTAGAACCTTCATGTCGATTATAATTAGGAGATATGTAAGGTTCTTGTGCATTAGGTTCCTTTGCATTGTCATGTTCAACATGGTCAATTATGCAATTTACATTATGACCTAGTAGCATTTCATCCTCAATGTTTTCATTCTCTAAATTTTTAATTCTAGTATTATCATTTTCAGTTGGTACACTTTCATTACCCAACTACACATATTCATTATTTGACTCTATGATTTCACCTTCGACTAATTCATCATCAACTTGACTGACATTTAACAGACCTTTTCTTTTCCTTCAATGTTCCATTTTGTCCCTTTTCCTACATGCCACAATGTCTTCATTGGATACCTTCCTTTTGCATTTAGCCTTTTGATGACTACTACTCCCCATTCAGATTACAATATCGGACACCTAGGGTTATATTATCAAACTTTTTTCGATTGGTTGGGCCCCAAAATTTGACTTTTTGTAAAACTTATGAAAAATACACCCAAAAAGTGATGTGTTTAGGTCTATAGTGACAAGAAATACTTGGGAAAATCATGCCAGTATATCAGACATAAGACCCCTAGGGAAATATGTCATCATGGAATAGGTCAAAAGGGGTCATAGGTCACCCTATGATCCCCTTTGACCCATATGAATGATATGTCATCATGGAATGGGTCAAAGGGGGTCATAGGGTGACCTATTACCCCCTTTGACACATTCCATGATGACAACATATTAGAATCATCATATGGGTCGAACGGGGCCATAGGTCATGCCATAGGGTGATCTATGACCCCCTTCGACACATTCCATGACAACATATGTCTCTAGGGGTCCCTAGAACCCTAGGGACGTATTATAATTGCTCATATGGGTTGAAAGGGGTCATAGGATGACCTACGATCCCCTTCGACCCATTACATGAAAATATATGCCCTTAGGGGTCCGACATATTAGAATCATTCATATGGGTTGAAGGGGGTCATAGGTATGACCCCTTTTAACCCATTCCATGATGACATATGTCTCTAGGCATCCTAGGACCCCTAGGTACATATGTCATCATGGAATGGGTCAACAGGAGTCATAGGGCTTCAACGCATATGAATGATATGTCATCATGTAATGGTTCAAGGGGGATCATAGGTCACCCTATGACCCCAATTGACCCATATGAATGATTCTAATATGTCCCTAGGGGTCCTAGGACCCCTAGGGACATATTATAATTGTTCATATGGGTTGACAGGGGTCATAGGAGTCCTAAGACCCCTAGGACTCCTATTAGAATCGTTCATATGGGTCGATAGGGGTCATAGGGTGACTTGTGACCCCCCTTGACCCATTACATGATGACATATGTCCCTAGGGGTCCTAGGACCCCTAAGAACATATTAGAATCATTCATATGGGTTAAAGAGGGTCATAGGTCACTCTATGACCCGCTTCGACCCATTTTTATGACCTCCTTTAACGCATATGAATGATTTTAATATGTCTCTAAAGGTCTTAGGACCCCTAGGGACATATTAGAATCGTTCATATGGGTTGAAGGGGGTCATAGGGTGACCTATGACCCCTTTCGACCCATTACATGAAGACAGATGTCCCTAGGGGTCCTAGGACCCCTAGGGACATATTAGAATCATTCATATGGGTTGAAGGGGTTCATAGGGTGACCTATGACCTCTTTCAACCCATTATATGATGACATATGTCCTTAGGGGTCCTAGGACCCCTAGGGACATATTAGAATTGTTCAAGTGGCCTATGACCCCTTTCAACCCATTCCATGATGACATATGTCCCTAGCGGTCCTAAGATTCCTAGGGACATATTAGAATGATTCATATGGGTCACAGGGGGTCATAGGATGACGTATGACCCCTTTTGACACATTTCATGACAATGTACATCCCTAGGACCCCTAGGGACCCATTGGGAATGCATCGAAAGGGGTCAGTAGGGGCCCTAGGGACATGTTGTCATGAAATGCATCAAAATGATGCATTTTATGACAATATTATATTTAATAATTATATAATATTGTATATTTTAATAGAATAATAATATATTATTAGATTATATAACAATAATAATCATATATGTTACTAGATTATAGATTTAATAATAATAATAACCATATATATTATTATATATAATACTTTAGTCATATAATACTGCTATATATATAAATAATAATAATAATATATATCACTATATTATATTTAGTCATAATAATTATTATTATATTTATAACTAGATTATATTTAATAATAATAATCATACATATTACTATAATATAATAATATATAATATTAATAATATTAATGTCCACACTTTTGCGAAATAAATTTCCCTCTAAAACAGTCTAAAGTTTCCCTCTTAAATTTATTTCCTCTTAAATTTATTTCCTCTTAAATTTCTCTCCCTCCAAATTTAAAATTGAGAAAAATTCCCCTCCTCAAATTTCTCTCCAAATTGGCATGGAAAATTGCTAGGCCTGATCGGATATTTGATTTCATATTAGATATCCTATTTCAAATCGGATATCCAATCAGGTGTAGTATTTACCAAGCCTATCTGGTCAACCCAAAAAATGTGTTGGAGAAGGGTTTCAGTGACACTTAAACTTCAGGTAGCCATCTGACAATGTTATTTTGATTGAAATTGAATGAAATGAAAAGGGTTTTTTAATATCACTCTCGAGATTCCATCAATATAATTGTTGTCAAATTCTCTATTTGATAAGTATTTATTAGTTAATTTTCAATGAAGATTATTGTAATGTGCTGATTGACATACTAATTGAAAAATAGATATAACTTTCAAATAGTATAACATTTTTTAAATCTAAAGTTGTGTCACATTCTATGCTTCGCCTAGTATAAGAAAAATAAAAAATAAATTAAATTTGGGAAAATTTTCTATTAGTTAACGTGGTCAGACACGAGAGTTTTTTTTTCAAAAAAGTTTTAGTAGAAAATTCATATTTAATTATTTATTTGGAATAAAAATATCCAAAAATATGCATCACATCCGGACACGAGTCTACTTTTTATATCTATAATTATATTAAAAAAATATTATCATTTGATTTTGATTAAGGTGGTCAGACATACACCTACTTTTTTATTTTCACCCTAAAATTTTCATAGTACTGTGCATTAAAATCCAAACTTTTGACCAATCATTTATTTTTTCTCTCGATAACGCCTAGTAGTTTATAAACTACATTCAATTTCCTATAGATTATTTTCTTACAATTTTTTGATATAATGTCCATAACTACTTTAAAATTTTGTGTCAAGTTGACATAACCCTAATTTGTTGATTTTTCACTGCCACTTAAGGCCATAGTTTGGTACACGATGATCCTGCACATACCCAAGTGAGAAATAAGGAATATTTCTTCTGATGAATATTGAATATAGGGTGATAATTAAATTATTTAAGATGATTTCAATTAAGTAATGAGTAATTAGAATTAAGTCTCCAAATTCTCATGTTGAATTTTAAGTGAGATTAGTTTTCAAACATTATCACAAATAATTTTGTTAAACTGATGAAATTATTTAAGGTCATCATCTTCCAAGATGAGATAAGGCCTATGGTGGAATGGGTTGGGTGACACCACTCAAGGTACTAGATAAAGCCTACAGGTACCAGATAAGGCCTACAGTTGAGCAAATATCCCAGGGTACATCATACAAAGGCACCATCTTGGGAATGATGATTGGAAAGAGAAAGATGAGATAAGGCCTATGGTGGAATGGGCTGGGTGACAACACTTGAGGTACTAGATAAACCCTACAGGTATTGGGTAAGGCCTACGATGGAGTGAATATACCAGGGTACATCATACAAAGGCACCATCTTGGGAATAATGATTGGAGAGAGTTAATGATGATAAGGGAGAATGGTGAGGCCCATTGGTTGGGTAACAAGGCACCCTATTATAGTTTCTCCTCCCATACACGGGAATTGATGAGTTAATATTATAATAAATAGATACTTTTGATTGACAAGTCAGTGAATTGAGACTATAAACACCTTGTCAGGAGATTGATTTATATATAATGTGTACTAATGATTTTTTGGTTATAGGGTCACAATTGAGGAAATGCATAATGTGTGTTTTCATCTATCAACATTTTGTTTGCTTTGTGTCTTTATCTGTCTGCATTGTGTTTGCTTCATGTCTTCATCTATCTACACCGTGTTTGCTTCGTGTTTTTCATTCATTAAAATGTATATTTTATAATTTTTTTAAGCTTTGTATGCAAATATGTTTGTATCTATGATTGTGGTTTTTCTTGAGGACAAGCAAATTTTGAGAGGGGGGGACTGTGATGTCCCCATTTTGACATGTAATTTGAATAGGTATTATATATAAAGTAATACTATTAATTAAAATAATGATATTATATTATAATAATATTAAATTAAAATAATATTTAGTAATACTATTATAATCATATAATAATATCATATTATGTATAACATATTATAATATAATCAATGAATTAATAATAATCTAATATAATGATATTATAATGATTAAGATATATTTCAATGTAACAGTACTATATTAATAATGTATAGTTGATATATTATTAAATTAATATATGTTATAACATAATTATTAATATAATATATTAACTAAGTTTATTAATATAAATATATTATTAATATAATATAATTACTATTAATATAATATTATTATTATTATGAAAAGACATGTCTCTTACTATTAATATGTATATATGTGGAATAATAACATTGAAAGGGGGTCATCAGTTAGAAGATTATAAAACTCATATGGATGAAATGGGAAAATAAATAAATGTCCTGAAACAGGACATTACAGAAGTGAGATTTTTTCTTGTAAGTAAGATAAGTGGTCTCTTGAGAGATAAAAGCTTGACGAGTTTCTTGAGAGAGTTTTGATGACTTTTAAAGTCATTTTTGTAAAGGCTTAATTCTCATTGAGAGAGAGTTACAATTTTATCACTTAGCATTGTAAAACGTAGCGAAGGAGCTAGGCACAATAATGTTGCTAGCAATTTTTGTCATCACAATATGGAAGCATGAAGTAGATTGTAACTCCATGGAAGACCATGGTGATGTATGAGTTTTGCATCATAATAATTACATTGATCTTGCAAGTTTGCACATCTAGAGATGTACCTAGAGTCTGGTGAACATCGAAATCAAATCCTTTGTCTCTTATTCTTTCTAATGCATGGTTTTGTCTACTTATTTATTTTCCACATTTATAAGTATTATTTTCTTAGTTCACAAGCAACATTATTTATGATCTTTTTGTTATATTTGTATCATAGTAAATCTTGAAATTCTAGGTGATTCATAACAAGGAGTTTACAGATCAAGTTTGGTATCAGAGCTAGTCTAACAAGTTGTAGGTTGTGAGATACTTGGAGAAAATTCAAGCAAGGTGAGACAAGATGTCTTCACATAAGGAAAATCAATTTCCTTTTGTCTTTGATATAGAACTTTACAAGGCATTCATGGTGATGAAAGCCAAGGTTGATGAGATGTACAAAGAATGGAAGTTTGAATAAGAAGGCTTCTCAAAGAAAGCTAAAGTTGTAGACTCGGTGGAATTTCCTCATTCTTCTTATTCTCTTGCTTGTTCTCTTGATGATTCTCATAAACAATCTCAAAATTTTGATTGAGGTTGTCAACCAATATGGGCTACAAAGGAAAGGGCCTTGGAATTCATGAACAAAGTATTGTTGAACCTGTGAAGGTGAAAAATAGACCTCTTGATGCAAGATTGGTTGCTGGTCAAGGAGAATGCTCCCATATAGTGGATGCAAAAAATTCTCTGAAAAAAGAACTATCTCGAGAACAATTTGAGGGAGGCAATGGAACATTATCTTCAAGTAGTGGTGACACATGCAAGATGTCCAAGAGAAGGACAAACACATATTCTTCTTGGCATTCATGCAACAAGGGTGGCCATAAAAGGTATAGAAATCTTGGTAATTCCAATGTTTCTTTTGATTATAAGAAGATTGGAAATGTAGAAAGTTTATGGTTTAGAAATCCATGCACATTTTGTGGGTTGAATAACCATAACATTTCCCAGTGTTGGAAAGGAACGACTTTATATAGGAAGATCAAGTCAACTAGTAAAGAGACAATGTATAAAGACTCATCTCCAAATCGAAAGAAAGAGAAGGGCAAGAAAAGTTGGATGCTAAAATACCTTGCTCTTATTGCAACAAAGGTGGACATCAAGAAGCTAATTTTTGGAAGCTTCATCTACAGCTTTGTCCAAAAAAGGAAAAGAAGAAGATTGTAGTTGATTCTTTGTTGGTGAACACTAGGCATATGAAGAGGCTCATTATGTAAGAAAAAATTCTTCACTCATGTCTATAAAGGTGGGAAAGCAAGGTGATTCAAAGTATGAAAATGATATAGTTGCTTATATGTCTAACCATCATGTGCTTTAGGGATCATCAATGCCACAACATGAGGACTTGTCATGGAAACCTATTATGAGGATTAAGGGTATTATTAGTTCATTTCCATTATCATTTTTGTATTTTTTAGTGCAACTAATGTGTTGTACATGGATAGTAGCTACGGTAATGAATACAAAAAGATGTGGGAAAATGCAAATGGATAGCAACATGATTGTAGTTTTCATAATTATTGTACAAATTTTTGGTGAACTAAGTGCACAAATAAGGTGGATAGATACTAGAGAAGTGGGACAGTGTTTCTCTCACTTACTATTTGATTAAGAAACTTTTGGAGCTTCAAAAGTTCCTTTAGTGGGGAGGAATGATCTAGTGGATCTTGAATACCTTGTAATTTCAGCCCACTTAGAATCTCCCAAATTGGCATCAATGCATAGAGCATGGAAAAATATTCATGACGCAACTTGAAGCATGTCGAACGGGTTCATTTTCTTGAGATATGCTTGTTCAAATAGAAGTAGCAGAGGTTAACTAAAAAGGTGAAATTTGACCATCTCCAAAGTGGTCAACAAGGGGTGTTAAATTATAGAGCTCATTGAGAGCTTTCTAATGGTGCTCATTTCATCAAAAACTAAGTTCATATGTGAAAGTTACGGTCATTTGAAATTGGAGGAAAAATGGAAGTTTTGATGATGTCATCATGATATCATTATCCTCATTTTGTGCTCTTAATAATATAACAAGTTTTAAAATAATGTATACTCAATATAATATGTGGTTAATATGAACCATATATTATTATGATTTTTATTTTATAAAAAGGGATATATATTGTTATTTGTTAAGGGGTTGGTTTTTTTTGTATGGGTTAAAATTATAAAAGCCAAAGAGGGAGGTTATTTTTTTGGATATAATTTTGAATGGGTTCCCATATTTTTTGGAATTATAATGTAAGGCCAAAATTATAAGGGCCATTATTTTCAAATATAGTAGTAAAATTGAGAGATTTGGTTATTTTAAATAAGAAAACTAGTAATTATATAGGTTATATGGTTTTAAGCCAAATATAGCCAATATCAAGTATAAAATGGGAATTATTTTCCTTTGAAAGACAAGCCTAAAGAGGAGAAAACTCTAAGGAGAAAATTATTGTAAGGAGAGAGAGTATTCTTATTTCTTAAATTCTTGGAGAGTTATTGTACTCTTGATAAAGAGTTTTGAGGAAGTGAGAGTTTTTCTTGTAAGTAAGCTAAGTGGTCTCTTGAGAGATTAAATCTTGGTGAGTTCCTTGAGAGATTTTTCATGACTTTTAAATTTATTTTTGTAAAGGCTTAATGCCCATTGAGAGAGAATTGCATTTTTATTGCTTAGCATTGTAAAAAGTGGGGAAGAAGCTAGGGATGAACACGTTGCTAGAAAGTTTTTGTCATCACAGTGTAGAAGTAGGAAGAAAATTGTAACTCCATGGAAGACCATGGTGATGTATGAGTTTTTCATCATAATAATGACATTGATCTTGCAGGTTTATAGATCCAAAGACATAGCCAGAGTCTGGTGAACACTAAAATCAAATCCTTTGTCTCTTATTCTTTCTAATGCATGTTTTGTCTACTTAGTTATTTTCCACATTTATATGTTCTATTTGCTTAGTTCGCAAGCAATGTCAGTTATGATCTTTCTATTATATTTGTATCCAAGTGAATCTTGAAATTCTAAGTGGTTCATAACAAGGAGTTTATAGATCAATTATTTAAAGGAAGCATGTGATATACTTGAGACTAACTTCAAGGACACTGATAATGTCAAAGTAGAAAAGCTATAGATGATCAAAAAGGAGTTTGAGAACATTTAAATGAAGGATATTGAACCTATTATAAAGTTTAGCTCATGAATCTCCACTTTGATAAACCAAATCAAGTCAAATGGAGAAGAGTATGGAAAGAAAAGGATTGTTGAGAAGATATTGAGGAGTTTATCTCAAAGATATGACAAGCTTATGATGACCATTGTGAAATCAAAGGACCTCACCACATTAACCATGGATGAGTTGATAGGAACTCTTCAAAGGCATGTGCACTAGATCAATAGACCAGCAATAACTTCCCAAGAGAAGCCTTTCAAGACTCAAGAGAATTCAAGAGGCAAGGGGAGAGGGAAAAAATGGCTCTAGTAGAGGCTCGAGAAGTAGAGGTCATGGAAGGAATGGTCAAAGGAATATTGGTGCATAAAACTCAAGACTAGAAAGAAACTAAGTGGGAGCAAGCACCTCTCTAAATAGCTATAAAGGAGGTAAGAAGAATTACAATTCAAATAATAACAATGTTGAATGTTACTACTATCATAAGTTTGGGTATTCTGCAAGTGAATACTAGAAGAAGCAGGGTGATCAATCAAGACTAAATGCAAATGTGGCTTATGTAAACATGGGAAATGCATACAATCCCACAACCTTCATCATGTGTAACATCGATGAATAAGGAAACCATGAGGTATGGTACTTAGACAATGATTATAGAAACCACATGAGTGGCAACAAAAGTTTATTTTCTTTCATTGATAGGAATTTCAAGTTTGAAATTAAGATGGGAAATAATTAAACCATTCTCATTGTAGGAAAAGGATCTATCATGGTCTACACCAAGCAAGGTGAGAAGTAGGAGATACAAAATATATATTTTTCTTTTGTATGAAGCACAATTTGACGAGTGTTGGACAACTCATCAAAATGGTTATAAGGTGTTGATGGAAAATGACAAGTGTGTCATTCATGAAATAGATGAGAGTAATAGATTACTTGAAATAATTCAAATGACAAAGAGCTAGATATTTCCTTTGAAGATAGAGACATGCTTCTCTTCTCAAGTTAGTGCTACAACTCCCAAGCATGCATGTACAATAGTACACTAGAAATTAGCTCTTAGGATCATGATTGAAGACCTCTACAAGCTTTCACATCTCAGGTATGGACATCTTGGCTTTGCTAATTCAAATTTGTTGTCCAAGAAAAGGATAGTAGATGATTTTTCAAGTATTATAGATTCATATGACAAGAGTGAGGCTTGCATTTTGGGTAAGCAAAATAGGCTTCCCTTTAATTTTGATAATTCTAGAAGGGCTAGGCACCATTCGAATTGATGCATTCTAATTTAGTTGGCCCTATGAAAACTACTTCTATTTGGGAGAGTACTAATTTCATGATAGTCATAGATAATTTGAGTCATAGGACATTGATATATTTCTTGAAAAATAAATCTAAAGCATTTGATAAATTTGTTAAATTTAAAGCCTTAAATGAAAAAAAAATGTATACACTATGTAAAATTTGTTAGGTTAGATAGAGGAGGGGAGTATACCTCCAATTTTTTTGTAAATTTGGCAAGAAGAATGACATTAAGAAGGAGCTTACAACAAGTTCTACTCCATAGAAAAATAGAGTAGGTAAGAGGAAAAAAGGAACCATTGTTGAAATGGCAAGAAGCATGATGAAAGAAAAGGGACTCCCAAATAAATATTGAGGAGAGGCTATAAAAACAACAATATATTTGATAAATAGGTGTCCTACAAAGTTAGGTTGTGACAAGATTCCTCTTGAGGCATGGTCAATGAATAGATGGACAATCAAACACTTGAGAGTGTTTGGATGTTTAGCATATGCACATGTGCCAAAAGAGAAAAGAAAAGAACTAGATGGAAAAGGTATTAAGTATATCTTTACTGGTTACAAGTCAGAGTCAAAGGCTTATAGGTTATATGATCCAATCACCTAGAAGATTATCATTTCAAGAGATGTGGAGTTTCTTGAAAATTAGTCATGGGATGGCTCAGTTGATGAATCTTCAAGCACTTCAAGTAAAGTTTCAACCATTGAAGAAGAAAAATACATTGGTGATCAGCAAGATGATGAAGTAGAAAATATGGATGATTCCAGACAAAAACAAAAAGGAAAGTATCCTTTAACATGCCAAATGTCAACTCCTAGCACTTCAAGACAACCCTAAGCTAGTATGCAAAATAGTAGTAGTAAAACTATTGAAAATCTAGATCCCACTCTCACCTTCATATTCCCAAGAAATACTAAGAGTCTAAGGGAGATATACCAAGAATAAAGGTATGATGAAGAGTTTTATGAGTGTAAATTTTGCATTATTTTCTCATAGTGATCCAATTTACTTTGAAGAAGCTATGAAGGAGGAGAAAATAGTGTAATGTCATGGATGAGAAAATAGATGCTATTAAAAGAAATGAGACATTGGAGATAACTACTTTTCCTTCCAAGAAGCAAGTAATTAGAGTGAAATGGGTTTATAAGACCAAGTGCAATGATGAAAGAAAAATAGATAGGCATAAGGCATGTTTAGTGGTCAAGGGGTACAAGCAACAATATGAAAATGATTATAATGAGACATATGCCTTGATTGCAAGAATAGAAATAATGTGTATTGTCATCACAATTATATCCCAACACAAATGGAAGGTATATCAAATGGATGTAAGTTCTACTTTCTTGAATGGTGTGTTGAAAGAAGAAGTGTATGTGGAGAAGCCACCTAGTTATTAATTCCTAGATGAAGAACACAAGGTGTATAGATTGAAGAGGGCTCTATATGGGCTCAAGCAAGCTCAAAGTGCATGGTATAGTAGGATTGACTCATACTTGATGATCAATGAGCTTATCAAAAGTAATGGTGATCCCACTCTCTACATTAAGGCAACAGATGGTAAGGTATTGATTGTTTTCTCATATATAGATGACTTAATCTTCACTAGAAATGATAATTTCCTAATTGGTGAGTTCAAAGAGGCCACAAAGAATGAATTTGGAATAAAAAACCTAGGTCTCTTGAAGTATTTTCTAGACATATGAGTAAAGAAAATGCATGATGGCATCTTCATCTCTCAAGAAAAGTACACAAATCAGATCTTGGGGAGATTCAAAATGCAGAACAGTAGTGCAGCCCCAACACCTACAACAGTAGGTTTGAAGTTGAGCAAGGAAGATTGTAGTAAAAGTGTAAATTCAACATTATACAAGAGTATGGTTGGTAGCCTAATATATTGGACAAAAACTTAGCCTAACATGATGCATGTAGTAAGTTTGATTTCCAGATTCATGGAAACACTCAAGGATTCCCATTGGCAAGCAAGAAAAAAGATCCTAAGGTATGTCAATAGTATTAGGGGATTTGAGATTTTGTATACTATAGATAGTGACTATAATTTGGTTGGCTATACTGGTACTAATTGGACTAGAAGTTTAGATAATAGGAAGAGCACTTCTGGATACATGTTTCATATGGGATCAGATGTAATTTCATGGGCATCCAAGAAGAAATCTATTGTTTCTCGATCTATAGTAGAGGTTGAATACATAGTGGTGTATGCAACAAAATGTCAACCTATTTGGTTAAGGATCTTAATAGATTTGAATAAAAGGCAAGAGGATAGTACCATAATATTTTGTGACAATATTTCCTCAATTGTACTACCTAAGAATCTAGTCTCCCATGGGAGAAGCAAATACATAAAACTCAAATATCACTTCATCAAAGAGTTGGTGGAGAATGAAGACATCAAAATAGAATTTTGTAAGTGTGAGCAGTAGCTAGAAAACATTTTCACTAAGCCTTCGAGCATAGAAAATGTTGAACATCTAAGTAGAAGTCTTGGTGTAGTTGATTTGGATCAGGAGTGATCCTTGTTTGTATGGCTTAGGACAAAGGGAGAGTGTTAGAAATTTGAAATAATGATTAGTCTTTCTCTAGAGCCACATGCCCACCTACCTGCCTAACAACATTCAACTTGATAGGTGAGTTTGAAAATCCAAAAGAGAGGAAAAATGTTTTTTTGATAATTCAAGGGATGAACCTTATTCATTCAAGAAAGACAAAGGAGAAGAAGTAGAGCTAAGAGTAGAGACATGAATAAGATAAACAAATTAGTTTAGAGGTTAAAGGAATATTTAGAGCTGAGGATAGAAGGAAGGTTTAGTTTTAATGTATGTAACAACATGTGTTGAATCTCTGTATCATTCTTTAAGTTCATTTTTCATTTGTCTTATAAAGTAGTGATTTCTCCAGGCATTATTGTATGAAACCTTTAGTGATGTAAGTTTAAGATAAGTTTTATTAACTGAAGTATTTTGTGTTCTTTGGTTGAAGCCAAATAATCCCAAATTTTGTAATAGTTTAACCTAGTTGAATAGAAAGAAAGCAAGCAGGCATGCATACTAATTGATCCACTTGTGTTGTCTCCATTCTATTCACTATTGTTTGGTGCTTTATATTTGAGAAGTTCATATTTTCAA
The DNA here is from genome assembly GCA_028749045.1 of Cupressus sempervirens. Lineage (NCBI taxonomy): Eukaryota > Viridiplantae > Streptophyta > Pinopsida > Cupressales > Cupressaceae > Cupressus > Cupressus sempervirens. The sequence goes on along the minus strand of CM053783.1, from coordinate 573,725,709 downwards.
GTTTTTTTGTCATCTTCTTTGTGTTCTAATGTTGGAGAAAACTAGACAACAATTCTATTATTGACTAGCTTGGTTTACGTGTTAACCAAGCTCATCATCTTCTCACTTGACATCCCTGGTGTTCCTTTGAGGAACTAAGCTCTCTCTTATTTCCAAGCTCACTCGACATCATTTGTGTTGACATTACTTGACATCCTCTTATGTCAATGTCCCCTTAGAGTCGATTTCACTAGGTTCCTTAGTGTGTTGAGTCCACTCAACACCTACTGCCTGCAACTCAGCACCTTTGGTTGTCAAGAAAAACTATCACCTAAATTGTCTACTCCCAAGAAAATTTTAAAGTTGTTAATTTGTGATTCCTCACATGGAAGATTTGAGGGTTGAATCAATGTGTTTTCCATTTGAAATAATTATTAATTTTCTTTGTTTGGAAGTCAAAATTTCTATGATTCAAATAACGTGGTGATTCTCTAAAAAAAAGCTATCCCATTTTTGAGGAACCAATCAAGAATTGAACACTACTTCATGGTTTGAACATTCACTATTTATTAATTACATATTAGTTTGATATTTATTGATTCATAGTATGATATGGATATCAACCTTGGTTTCTAATTGATTTTAGATTCAATCATTTATTGAAAATAAATTACATATATTCATGCCTTATATTGGATTTCTTGTTGACTTAGTAGTATTAAATCAATTCTTTTGAATGAATGGCAGTTAACATTATAATGCTCAAACAACAACATACAAGAATATTTTTTGAATGTTCTATTGGATGAACTATTAATTGCAGCTATTGATGGATTCATTTTTTTGAAAATAATGATAGATCATCAGAAGAAAATGGTGATAAGTGAAAGTGATCAATTTTGAGATTATTATTATCAGGATTGGGTCTGAAAAAGATGATGTTGATGAGACATTGTTACATTAAGTTGTGGATGATGCAGGAGCATCTTGGGTGTAAGGGCAATCTTGCATCACCCAAAAATATTTTATTTTTAGTCTTTTCTATTTTAATAAGGGCTAGTAGACATGGTGGTTATTATTTATGGGAACTTTCTATTTTAGTAAGTTTTTTAGCTAAGCTTGGAATGTTCTCATTTTCTATAGGACAATTCATTTTAGAGATCTAAGCCTACCATAAAAATGTCATTGCTCCAACTTAAGTATCAAAGAAGTTATTGCAGATTTTTGGTGGAAAAATTTGCAAAAAAATGTTTAGGCTCACTATTGGAGGCCTTAGAGTGCCTAAATGAGGTCCAATAACTTGATGCAATGACACTAGCACCATCTTGAGACTATACAATAGAAGCTGGAATTTTTGAAAAGTGGTTATAATAAACAATCAAAGTAATGGTTCGTGAGTTATGGCCTTCCAAAGTTGGGCTGCCCAAAATTTCTAAAATAATTGTCAAAGATGTATTTGACTAACTCTATATGTTTTGTTAGGGTCTGTCAGCCCTAGGTATTAAGTTTGGGAATCTAGAACCTTTCAGGGTGGCACAAAACTGCATATTTAAGAAAGGTCTAAACATTATCTAAGATTGCTTGGGGTGATAGTTAGTAACTTATCTAGTAGATTTTTGTAATGAAGGTGCCCATGTTGGTTGGCATATTGTACTTATGAATTGTATGATTTTGCAATTGTAGTGCAAATAAGAAGTCCATATTTTGTTCTTGCATTTGCTATTGTTTCTTTGTTTCTATTATAATTTTATGGTATTGAGGGGAACACCCTACATCAGGTGGTATCAGAGCTAGAGTTCGTGAGTGTGTGGATAGATTGCCAACTATGAGGCAGTTCACACCAGGACTATGGTTTGGGATGAGCATGTAGATAGATCACTGATTGTGAGGTAGTTTGCACTAGGATTTTAGTGGAAGCACAAAAATGCCTCCATGAAGAGAGAAGGGTAGAAGAGTTGTAGGTGTTACACCTAAGGGTTTTTGATCCCTCCAAAGACAAATTCAAGCATTGGAAGAACAAATGTGTAGAAGAATGAATCTTCCCATAAGAGATGAAAGTGAGGATGAGGATGAAGAAGAAGAAAATGTTGAAGTAGAGACAATTCTAAATCCAGAGGAAGAGAGGGTTTTTAGGGCCATCTCCAAGACTAGGAAAAGACCTAAGTTTGAGATTCCCACATTTTCAAGAAATCTTAACCCAAAGGAGTTGATCGATTAGATCAATGAACTAGAGGAGTACTTTGAATATGAAGATATTGAAGATCATGATAGGGTCAAGTTTGTGAAGGAAAAACTAAAGGGCCATGAAAAGATCTGGTGGCAAGAGGTTCAATTAGAGAGAAATAGAAAGGGAAAGGAAAAAATCACTAGATGGGATCAAATGAAAGATAAACTAAACTGACAATTCATTATCATGGATCATAAGCTTGATCTTTTGAAGAAAATGCAAGGGTTAAAGCAAGCAGGAAAATATGTTCAAGAGTATATTGAAGAGTTCTACTAAGTTCTCATTAGAACTGCCTATGCAAAAGTTGATAAGGAGAATGTCACATGTTATCTTAATGGGTTAAGAAAAAGCATTCAGGATGAGCTAAGTCTATTTCAAATGAGTAGTATTGAGCAGGCATACTAGGTTTCCCTAAGAGTAGAGGAGAAATTGAGCAAGAAGTTTGACAATAAGAGTAGTGGAAGAGGTCATGGTGGAAGATCTGGTGGATGATCTTATGGTGGTCATAATGATGATCAAAAGAATAAGGATGAGGCTAGAAGTAGTGGTCAGAACTAGAGGAGAAACAATTCCAATTGTTTCCATGATCAAAACAATAGAGATCAGAGAGGAAGAGGTAGAGGACAAGGATCTGGAAGAGGATACTTCCATGGAATACGTTTTTACTACAGAGAAGAAGGGCATAGAGCATTTCAATGTACCCAACACTAGGGAAGGACATGTCAAAGAATAGAAGGCGAGGTGAGAGGTGCACATGTTGATGAAGATGCTAGATCCTCACATTTTGAAGATGTTGAAAGAGGAGAAGTCCTAGTTAACTAAAGAGTCTTGCTGAATGGTGTGAATGAACCTAAACAAAGAAGGAGCTTATTTCACAAAAGGTGTAGATGTGAAGATAAGTATTGTGATGTGATCATTGATGGTTGAAGTACTGATAATCTAGTGTCAGAAATGATGGTCACCAAGTTGAAGCTAAAGAGGTAGAAACACCCACATCCATACCATATTGCTTGGGTGCAAGGTGACCACAAGGTCATGGTTAATGAGTAGTGTTATACCATGTGATATCATACCTATGGACATATGTCATATGTTATTGGGTAGGTTGTGGCAGTTTGATAAGCATGATGTACATGATGGACAAGCAAATACCTACACTCTAAGGATGGAGTGGAAGATAAGTTGAAGTTGTTGATGGATAAAGAAGAAAAGCTATGTAGTACTACAAAATTATGTTTTTCTAATGGAAAAGAGTTTCTTAAAGGTATGAAGCATGACGATATGTGTTTTTCTATAATTCATAAAGATAGTAAAGAAAAAGTAGAGGAGGTAACTATAGAAGGTGTAGATATGTTGAGAGAGCTTTCTATTATAGTATCAAATAATATACCTCAAGGATTTTCCCCAGTGAGGAATATTATTCACCAAATAGATTTGGTTCTAGGAGCTAGTTTTCTAAACAAGGTAGTGCACAAAATGACACTAGAAGAAAGTGAAGAGTTGAACGGGAAAGTTCATGAGTTGTTGCAGAAGGGATTGATTTGAGAGAGTCTAAGTCCATGTGTTGTACTAGTAGTATTCCACCAAAGAAGAATGGAGAATGGAGGATTGCATAGATTCTCACACTATCAACAAGATCAAAATAAAGTATAGATTTCTATTGCCAAGAATGGCTGATATTATGGATTGTTTGAGTGGAGCTAAGCATTTCTAAAAGATAGATCTAAAGAGTGGATACCATCAAATTTGTATCAAATAAGATGATGAGTGGAAGACTACTTTCAAGACAAGGGAAGGACTATATGAGTGGTTAGTCATGTCTTTTGTGCTAACCAATGCACCAAGCATTTTCATGAGGCTCATGAATGAGGTATTGAAGGAGTTCCTAGGTAAGTTTTTCATTTTTTACCTAGATGATATATTGATCTTTAGTAAGACACTAGAGGAGAACTTGATAAGTTGAGGGAAGATAAGTTACTAATAAACCTAAAGAAGTGTAGTTTTGTAAAGAAAGAGTTGGTGTACCTATGATTTATAGTCTCAAGAGAAGGTCTAAAATTAAACCCAAAGAAAGTGAAGGCTATCCTTGAATGGCCTACTCCAAGGAGTGTGATAGAGGTAAGATATTTTCATGGACTAACTACATTTTATAGAAATTTCATAAGAAGTTTTAGCAGTATTTGTGGACCCTCGACTTAAACAATGAGAGCAGATAGGAAAGAGTTTAAGTGGACTATAGGAGGAGATAAGAGTTTCAATATTTTGAAATAGAAAGTTATTGAGTAGCCTATTTTAACAAGGTGTTTCAAGTAGACTATGATACCAGTGGTACTACAATAGGAGCTATTTTGAGTCAAGAAGGTAGACATGTTTCTTATTTTAGTGAAAAGTTGAATTGATGCAAAAGGAAAATATTTTGTTTATGATTAGGAATTTTATGCTATAGTTCAAGCATTTAAGAATTGGAGACATTATCTTCTTCCTAAGGAGTTTTTTTTTTGTATATTGATCATTAGACCTTGTAATATTTGAATAGCTAAGGAAAATTGAACCAAATGCATTTAAAGCGGGTTGAGTTTTTGTAGAGTTATACATTTATTTTGAATCATAGAAGTGGGAAGTCTAACAAAGTTGTAGATGCTCTTAGTGGAAGACAACTTTTGTTGACAAAAATGTAGATAGAGGTGGTTGGGTTCAAAAAACTCAGTACTTGTATCTAGATGATCCTAATTTTAGTGAAGTGTGGAAGGCTTGTACAAAACCTATTACACTTGATAGGAAAAAGTGTTTGGATTTTATGATCTAGAATAATATGTTGTTTAAAGGAAGCCAGATGTGCATTCCCAAAATTTTAATGAGAGAAAATCTCATCAAGGAGAAGCATAGTGGATTGGCTAGACATTTTGGCAGAGATAAAACTATAGCCTTGGTTGTTGAAAATTATTACTAACCATAGCTATAGAAAGATCTGATGAATTTTGTACAAAGTTATCAAGTATGTCAGATGGCGAAGGGAGTTAAGTAGAATATGGGGTTGTATCAACCATTACCTATACTAGAAAGGCCATGGGAAGATGTCAGCATGGATTTTGTTCTTGGATTACCCAAGACATAACGTGGACATGATTTTATTTTTGTGGTGGTTGATAGGATTTCAAAGATGTCTTATTTTATTCCTTGCAAGAAGACTAGTGATGTTGTTCATATAGCAAAATTGTTTTTTAGAGAAGTGGTGAGACTACATGGTCTGCCAAAGAGTATAGTTTCACATCAAGATACCAAAGTTGTTGGGTATTTTTGGCATACATTGTGGAAGAAGTTGACGAAAAATTTAAAGTTTAGTTCATCATATAATCCATAGACTGATGGGCATATAGAAGCTACAAATCACAATTTGGGAAACTTGTTGAGATGCTTGGTTGGAGATAAACCAAAAGGATGGGATATGATTTTATCACAAGCATAATTTTCATATAAAATTTAGTCAATAGGAGTATAGGTAAATCACCATTCCAAATTGTATATGGGAATGGTCCAAGAAATGTTTCTAAATTGAGGAAGTTGGATAAAGGAGAGATAAGTAGAGCTGAAGCAAAAGATTTTGCTGAACATTTGAAGAACATCCATGAGGAGGTGAGAAATCACATCATAAAGATGAATACATAGTATAAGGCTAAGGTAGATGTGAAAAGAAGATATAAGGAATTTTAGGTTGGAGATGAAGTCATGGTTTATTTGAGAAAGGAGCATTTTCAATTGGGTACATATAATAAATTGAAGATGAAAAATTTTGGACCATGCAAGATAGTGAAGAGGCATAATTTTGGAAATGCGAATGAAGTGGAGTTGCCTACTGAATTGAATATTTCACTAGTATTTAATATTTCAAATTTGATAGAGTATTATGAAGGATGTGATGGAGATGAAGTTGTAGAAGTGTAGTGGAGCATTCCAACAGTTAGTTTGGCTATAGAGGAGATTGAGGAGATACTAGATAGTCAAGTTGGAAAAAGTATTAGAAGAAAAACTTATGAGGAATATCTGGTCAAATGGAAGGGGAGACCAATTGAGGATTCATAATAGCTAGCAAAGGAGGAGGTTAATCATCTTGGTTTTCCTCTAAACACTTGAGACATGATGGGATCACTTCTCAAATTACCTGAGGTGTCTAATGCAAGACCATCCTAGGTGTAAGGGCAATCTTACATCACCCAAAAATATTTTATTTTCAGTCTTTTCTATTTTAATAAGGGCTAGATAGGTTGGTTACTATTTATAGGAACTTTCTATTTTTAGTAAGTTTGTCATATGAGCTTGGAATGTTCTCATTTTTTATAGGACAATTCATTTTAGAGATATAAGCCTACCATAAAAATCCAGTTGCTCCAACTTAAGTATCAGAGAAGTTATTGTGGATTTTCAATGGAAAAATTTTGTACAAAAATCTTTGGGCTAACTATTGGAGGCCTTAGAGTGCCTGGATGAGGTCCAAAAACTTGATAGAAGGGCACAAGCATTGTTTCAAGCCTATAGATTAGGAGTTGGCATTTTCAAAAAGTGGTTACAATAGCCAATCAATGCAATGGCTCATGAGTTATGGCCTTCCAAAGTTGGGCTAACCAAAATTTCTAAAATTATTGTCAAAGATGTATTTGGCTGACTCTATATGTTTTGCTAGGGTCTATCAGCTTTAGGTATTAAGTTTCAGCATCGAGAACCTTCTCAGGTGGCATAAAATTGCCTATTTTAAAAAGGCCCAAACATTGTCTAGGACAACTTGGGGTGATAGTTTGTAGCTTGTCTAGTAGATTGTTCTAATGAAGGAACCCATGTGGGTTAGCATATTGTACTTATGAATTATGTAATTCTACATTTGCAGTGCAAATAAGAATTCCATATTCTGGTCTTGCATTCATTGTTGTTTCTTTGTTTCTATTATGAGTTTATGGTATTAAGGGGAACACCCTGCATTAGTAGAGTTCTTGCTATCAATAAAAGAATATATGGTTTTGTTTACTATTTCTCCTAGTCATTCAAGTATGTTGATAGAAATAGTAGGTTCCCAATGGTATTTGTTAGGTTCCTATAACATGGCTAACCACTCTAGATTAGTGAGACCCCATACTAGGTTTACTCTTACTCTTCAATGACACCACTCTCACAACTCACAATGATGAACCAAAGTTCCCTCCTACCCATAATCATCTTGTTCGATGTTGGATTTCTTTTAGCAAAGGAAGGATCCCTATTTCTTGCCTCTTTTTTGGCTCCTTTGTTGCTTTGTTTCTTTTGTTTCTTGCTTGCTTTTTCCCTAACATTGTTTTGTGTCTTGTTGTCCACTAGATCTATGGTTGCATGCTCTCAGTTCCTTAGACCCTTGGTGATCTTTTATTGTTCATTAATACATTTATCTTATCTTTGCATCAATTTTCTCTAGTAAGAAAAATCTAGATCAAATCAGTGTGGTCATTAACTTATTATGCTAAAACTAATGTGATACATTTTGTAGTTCTCTCAAATTATTAGTTAGATAAACTACTTGCTTCTCCTTAAAGTGTTTGCTCCTATTATTATATTTTTGACCTTAATCTTATGCTTATTAAATCTTCTTTGCATGTAAATGATAAATATATTACTTGCAAATTAGAAATAATTTTAATTGAGTGAAATTGTTTATCTCATTGATTATAGCTCTTGTTTCAATTATCTATATATTGCATGTTGCCATGCCCAAAATATAGGGAAAAATACAACTATTTCTTTTGGAAAGGTAAGCTAAGGGAATCACATATTGACATTTACACATATTATGTTGTTGGTTAGTTACATGTTCAAGACTACTTAAGGTCTTCTAGTACCTATTATGCTCATTGGGTGTGGTATGTATTGGGGTAAGTGCAACAAGTTGTGGTGGCAAAGGCGGGGGGGGGGTGGTGTATAAATGGCCACTTTTTTTCTTTCTTTATGAAATCAACAATTTCTAAACTTTGACAAGAATTGGAAGATAGTTACACTCAATATTTTAAGATATAAAAAAGAAAAAAGTAGCAATCCTTTGAATCTAGTTTTTCAACTAGTACTTTTTTCCAAAATAGTTTATTATTAGGTCCTCCAAAAAGGGGGCCATAGAAAGTTACCTACTATTTTTTATGAAAAAATATAACATAGTGCAAAGTGTGCCCCCCCTAAAATTTTAACATTCTTTTTGAAATTCTTTAATCACTCTAGCTAAAAGTTACCGAACACCATGTAGTTTATCCCATATTTTTCAACTAATTTTATAATGTGTATTTTAAAAATAATTTTCCTAATTGGGCACATCCCAAAAAGGTGAAATATCTATATGCTCCCATAAAATTGATTGAAAACTAATCCAAAATCAAAACTATTTTTTAAAGTGTGTAGAATGGAGTCCACTTTCTTAAAATCTAAGTCATTGTGAAATTTGATGAATGAACTAAAATCTACACCCCAATTAGTACATGTTGGTTTTTGAGAGAAAATGGACATACATTCAAAAGAAATTATATGGTTACATAATTAAAAAAATGATCTACAATATCATGTAACCAAATTTTATCGATGCTCAACCACAAGGAAACTTGAAGGAGGGAACACAACAAAAATCAATCATTTTTTGTATGCTTGCTATAAAATACATCTCGGAATTTTGGGTCTCCAAATCTTTTGGTTAGATCCCCAAGGCAAGTCTTGGCCTAAGGCTTGGTGGTATCCAATGCTTTATATGTATGTGCCATAGTACCTACATGCTATAGTGCACACACATTATTTCAACTATTTTAAAATTCAAGGGTTAAATAACACACACACACACACACACAATAGCATGTACACAATATAGTGCACACACACTTTGTAAGCCTTGTATTTCAACAAGAGAGGATGGATAGGGAGAAATGGAACAAGAGAGGGAGAGAGAGTAGAGGCTAAGGAGAGAGTAGGGAATGGGAGAGGGTGGGATAGAGAGAGAGAGAGAGAGAGAGAGAGAGAGAGAGAGAGATGGGAGAGGGTGGGATAGGGAGAGATGAAGGGAGAAATGGAAGGAGAGAAGTGTATGGAAGAAGGTGGGATAGGGGAAGAGAGTAGGGGATGGGAAAGGGTGGGATAAAGAGAGAAAGATAGAGTAGGGGATGGGAGAGGGTGGAATAGGGAGAGACAAAGAGAGACATGGAGAGAGAGTAGGGGATTGGAGAGGGTGAAATAGGGAGAGATAGAGGGAGACATGGAGAGAGAGAGAGAGAGAGAGAGAGAGAGAGAGAGAGAGAGATGGGATGGGAGAAGGAGAGAGAGTATAATGCCCTACATGGAGATCCTTGGAACAAGGATAAGTATAAGTTAAGATTAATAAATTTAATAGGTATGAAAGCACAAAACAACATCATATAGGGATCATAAAGATCACAATGGAAGACTAAATGACTATCCAGACCCAACAGATCTCTAAACACTACTACCAAATTGACATGACTAATTGAAGAAGAAAGAAAACAAAAATGATAAGAGAACCTAAAATATTTGAATTGCATAAAGGAAACACTAGCAAATCCAAAGGGTACTTAAAGAACCAAAATATGATTCCTAAAAACTAGGGTAGATACCCCCTATTTTTCATGTGAGGACAATAGACTAAAAAAATTTTACATGAGGAAGTGTAGCACACCATGCAAGAAACTTCCCTCCATGAGAGGAAGTGCACCAAATGGCATGAGGAAGTACTTGGCCTAGAAGCCAAAGTATCCAAATCTTGTGTGAGGTCTCATGCAAGGATGCACACCAAGCTACATGAAGAAACACAACACACTACATGAGATTTTTCATTCTCGTGAGAGAAAGTACAATTTTGCACAAGAATCCAAAATAGAAAGCTAAAAAACAATATGGTAAAACTAGGAAATTAATTTCCTACACACAGGGGAGTATTGGATCCACAAATCAAGGTAAGGGCACTTGAATAAATAACTGAAAGACAAAGTCTAAATCTAACCATCTACTCATAATAGTAAAAGGAAATATTGAAAGAGACATCACAATAAATAGAAATAACACTGTAATGTACTAAAACAATGAGCTTAGTGATTGGTTCCTACAAACTATAATAACATCATTAGACCTCGAAGATCCTAGCCATCCCTGTCTATAACACCCAAACTGCCAACTAGATAATCAAAGCTATCTTATAAGGACATTAGTACTAAAGCATAATAACATCATAAGAAATAGAAATCTAACATGCTAAACAACAAGCAATAGATACTCCAACTAATCAAATAACATCATCTAATCACATGCCAAACATCAAAATAAGGTAATACATCAATAACCTAACATCACCTACACATGATATACAAGCATTCTAATGAAAGCACAAATCACAAAGAAGTATACCTCAGAACCAAAGGTACCAAGTGATAACATCCAACAATGGTCACACTAGGTTAATAGATCATCTCTATACACTAGTCCCTAGCAATGGTATAGGTAGCAATTCTCCCAACCATGTGAAACCCTTATGTCCACTCTCACTATGTTGATGGGGATAATGATTCAACCACAAACACACACAAAAAACAATGTCCATGGCTAACACTCATGCCAAATATTGATGATGACTGAAACCAAGATCATGACACAATGTCGGTACAATAGGTCCTAGTCAGACACTTAATGGGCTATTAAGTAGGGGTTGACATCATGGAGAGTCACTTAGCATCCAAAATCCAAAGCTAGTATTGGTAATTTCTCTCCCTAATGGAAAATGCACAATCCCATTTTAATTATCTTAAATTCATTACCACCTAGTATTTTTATTTAGTTATCACTTATTTAAAACTTCCTCTTCCAACCCTCTATGCACAATGATCACCAAGCTACGAGAGAGAAGCCCCTCCATAAGCTAACCTACCCTACCTATGCTCATCCAATGATGAGTGCCCATAGGCATGCATATTGCCAACTCAACCCCAATGATCATAAATCTCAAAAATACAACAAAAGATCAAGCCTTGCAAGTCGCCCAATAATTGCACATTCACATGCTTGTGTGTAGTGCACCACCATCACAAAGATCATAACATAAGGACTAGATGAGAACACAATGCAGAAATACACTCAACTAAAATAGACTTGGGCTGACATCCAAATGGATGATCCATGACTAGCATAATGCCAAGAAAACTTTAAAAAAATAGTGTGGCACACAAAATGACATAAAAATGCCAAAAAATAGAAGAATTTGGAATTATAACCCATTTGGTCTTTGGGCACAAATGCCTTGAAAATCCAATAAAATTTGGGTTTAGACATCATATGAAAAAATATGTAGCATAATAGTATGAAACCCTAAATCCCCATCTCAAATATGGGGAAAATATTCATACCCAACCAACCAGGTAGAACTAGTAAACAAAAATGGAGAGAAACACTAGTTCTTAGCCTCCTAACAAACATCTACCAAAAATAGATATAGAAACTAAGTTGAAACAAGAAAATGGGAGAGTCCTACTTGAGAACAAAAGGGGTTGAAATAGGAAACAACACAATAAAATAAATCACTAGATGAAACTATCATATATGATGGCAAAGCAAGGTCTCCCTAAGCTAGATTGAATGAGACTAACCTCATGAAGATCTCATGCCCACAACTCTCATAATCAAGAGAAATGTGATCCTTTAGAAGAGGATTCTAAAAAAAGCTCTCAAATTTGTGTTTTGCAAAAGTGAGAAGTGAGAAAACAAATCCCATTTATAAATGCTTATTCACTTTTTTGAGTGAATACTCGATTAGGGAAAATAGCCAGTTATACTAGCTAGACTTTGAATCGACCCAAGAAAAAATAGGTTATCCCTCATAATAGGAATTCACCTATGGAAAAGCTACTAGAAATTAAAAATCAATTAAATAAAGCCTAAAAATCTTGAAACCAAAATGATAGAAGGCCTTAATAACTTTTCAATAATGTGAAATTCTCACCACTATAATAATGTAATGAAAACAAGTCCAGATTTAACAAATCACCAAAATGTTTAATTTAATATTTAAAGATATTTTGACCATATAGGGACAACATTGGTGAAATATGAATAACTGAATCACTAACCCCATGTGCCACTACCAGGGATACAAATCCTAGACACTAAAACACATGATCAAGTGCAATTGCATATAATATCATAGGTGAAGCAATAAATGCATAAATGACTAATTTAACCATCTCTATGGTAAATATTGAAATCAATTTTACAAATTCAACGTTTTAAAATTTATAAAATACGTCAATTTTGAAGACATAGGGTTCGTTGATTGATTCACTTTAATTTATCCTTAATATCTTTTAATTCACTCTCAATTTTCTTCTCAATTACTCATATCTGAAAATGATAGTCTCAAATATTATTTAGATCCTTAAATCATTTTCTTTTACCTACTAAATTAATTTTTCAATTATACAACCAAAAAAAAGTTGTTTCTATTCATTAACGAGCTTTGTTTACTTCAGGCACTTACATATGAACTCAAAAGTTCATACACATTTAACCATATCCTCTTTACAATCCTTCCCACCTCATACATGAACTTCACAGTACAGTACTCAATTCCTACTCTTAGGTTCTCTATGGAAATGTAATGCTAATTCAAATATATTAATTGATAAAATGAGTTTCTCAATTAGATTGTGACTAGTTGGAGACTATTGTTAGAATCTGATAAGATTAATAACCTAGAAAACTAGTGCAAAGAATAAATATCTAAACTATGAATGCAAATGATACAAAATCAAAATAGCATCATAGAGTTAGTCTCCAAGAGAGTAATGCACATTCTGGAAGAAAAATAGCATTAAGAGGATGCAAAACTGATTGAAAACTCCAAATATGCAAGTTGGTTGTCAGATTTGAGATTGAAACCCCACAGAAAAACTATTTTTGTCAAAACTTTTCTAATTCTTAGGATCATCCAAAGATGCAAGAGAAGAGCATACTTCATTTTTCAAAAAAACTACAATAAATTTTATTCCCCCCCCCCCCTCTCGAATCTCTCAAATAAGAAAACTAAAATCTACTCTTGCACATAGAAAAGCTCCGATACCATGTTAGAATCTGAAAAGATTAATAACCTAGAAAACTAGTGCAAAGAGTAAATATCTAAACTATGAATGCAAATGATACAAAATCAAAATAGCATCATAGAGTTAGTCTCCAAGAGAGTAATGCAAATGCTGGAAGAAAAATAGCATTAAGAGGATGCAAAAACAAGAGATGCAAATACAAGCTAGGTAGCATGCTTATATAGGCTAGGAAGAGGGAGGAGGTGGCAACACCAACCAATGAGGAGCAACCATCTATTGGACTAAAGATAGCAAAGTATCTTCTCAAGATAGCTAATGGATGCTCATATGTAGGAAGGTGACAACTCACAACCATTCACCTAATAAGACATGCTTTATTAACCTAAGCGAGATTATTAAAAGTGTAGGAAAAACCTAGCAAAATAGGAAAAATAAAAAACTACACTAACAACTATGACTAAATTTAATCTATTTTTATATGTTTCGCTTGACTAAAATTCCAACATGACATATGAATTTGTTGGTTCCTTATCTTTAACAAATGATTTATAATTTTTTTTACAATATCTTTCACATTTATTATCATTCCTTTTGTTGTTCATATTCTTTCTAGAACTTGGGTTTCTCATGTTTTTAGGAATTCTCATATTGTTCATCCTACAATATTTGATGTGTATCATATGTTATTAAAAATCTAATAGACTATAACATTGTTTAGGATATCATTTCATAAACATTTATCCAAATATTGATATCATTAACAAATTCATACATTGTATATGAAAGTGAGTTGACTATGTTGAACAAAAAACACAACCATAAAGTAATAAAAAATATAACACCATATTTTTTAACTATGAAATCTTTGGCTAAAGGGAAACCTCGTGGGGATGGCACCCACAAATTTATCCACTAATCAAAGGTATCTTGTGAAATATATTGACCTCATTAGGAGTCTATTACATCTGTATAGTGTCTCAATCCTTGATAGAGGACTAGGCCTTGATAGAAGCCTTAACCTTCTTAGTATTTATTATTACAATTACACAAAGTGTGCAAGATGAACCCACTTCCCAAAATATAATACATAAGAATATTATTCAATACAAAAGATAAGTACAAAACCTTTTAGTGTCAATATCATCAATATCTGACTCAACTCTTTTGCTCTTCACAAAAATCAATGAAATACTATACTTCGCTGATCTTACATCAAAACTTGCATCTCACACAATCACATATCATATCATAAATATCACATCTAACTTTGCATTCAAAACTTTTTTATTATATCCCTTTACTACATAATAACCTACTTTGTCATCATTCATTCTTAACAAAATACAAAATTAACTCAAGCTAACTTAGGGTTAACATCTACTATGTTGTCCTCAATTAGTTAAGTAATTATTTTCATTAAAAGAATCCTTCACCCTAAAATATCCATTTCCTTAGCTTTTTCATGTTATGTCTTCTCAACACTATTATTATAAAACTAGAATATGATCAGTGCCTAATGCATTGCTACACAATCTCAACTATTAGCAAGTCATCTAATTCAAATAACATGTAAATGAATTTTATTAATTGTAATCACCAATTCTCACTCTTATGAAATATCCCTTTTATAAACCCATAGACCCTATTGATTCATTGAAGCACTTCCTTAACTCCTTGAATTAAAAGGAACAATAGAATCAAGATACAACCTATCTAGATTGTATTCAATCAATTAAAACTTATTTAACTAATCTCAACATAAAAAAACTCATAAAATGGAGATACAGATTGATAACATAGATGTATTGTAAATGCTGTTTTATATTATCCTTTGAAAATACTAATAGAATAACTAACAGAGACTCAATGAAACTCAGAATATCTTTTTGATTATGTTAGTGATATGAAAAAATAAAAAAATTACAAAGCTTGAATGTGAACTTAGAAAACTACATATAAATGTATCAACTTTTTGTTGAGATAATGGATGTTGCACACATTGCATAATATTGTTATATTTTATTATTTTATTTTATTATGTAATGTTGTACCTAGATGGACGTGCAACATGTAAAGATTCCCATGAAATATTCTTGATGAGTTGTATTGTAACATTGTGAAAATATTTTATGTAATTATTTAATATTGGAGAAAAGAATTAAATGCCCAATATTAAATGTGGGGTCAGTGGGTTAGGTAGCACATGGTTTATGTAATACCACTTGGTGGTTTTGTGGCACTTGCTACTATA
This sequence comes from Cupressus sempervirens, assembly GCA_028749045.1. Lineage (NCBI taxonomy): Eukaryota > Viridiplantae > Streptophyta > Pinopsida > Cupressales > Cupressaceae > Cupressus > Cupressus sempervirens. The sequence goes on along the minus strand of CM053783.1, from coordinate 573,710,165 downwards.
TAAGTAGCCACAAGAGTAGTTGTTGTAGGTGAGAGAGTGACAAGGAGAAGACAAAAGGCAAGAGTCGAGTGGGACAAGGCTTGACAGGTTAGCCAAGGGAGCATTTGTGAAGGTTGAAAGCATGGCATGGGATTTGTGGATTCATGCTTGTTCACATAGTTTGCTCAGTTGTGGCTATGGAAATGAAGGCTTCCATGGTTGTATGGCAATGGTATTTTTGCTGAATAATACATAATGATGGATGCTTTTGGAGGCTGGGTTTTTCCCTCAATGAGGGTTTCCCAGGGTATATCTTGTGTCACAATCTTGTGGGTATGTCATCTATACTCTTGCATATGGATTTTAATTTTGTGTTTATTTTTTTTATCTGTTATGGGTTATGTGGAAATGGTTATATTCTTTATTGCCAAGTTTCCTTACAAGTGGTATCAGAGCTATGGTTTTATTATTGTAACCCTAGATTGAATCCATGGAAATGCATGAGAGGATAAAAAAAAAGGGCAAGATATATGAATGATTTATTGTAGATCTGAGGGTTTTGGATTTGTTGTTATGATGGGATCTTAAAAGATTTGGGCATGTGAAATTGTTATAGAAAAAGACTTTTTGGATGTTTCATTTAAAATGAGGGTTTTTGGGGGTAGCATGCAAAAATGACCTCCTAGGTAAAAATAGACCTCACCATTGGATCCGGGTTGACATTTCCATAAATTTTGATATATAATATGCCCTAGTTTGGTCATGTTCAAAGGAAATGAAAGAGTTTTTTAGTTTCAGCCCATGATGGCCGTCAAATTTAATCCCGTCAGAATTTTCGTCACTGAAAAAATAAAAAATGAAAAATTGTATTGAAAATGGTAAGAAGATTGTCTTAGTAAAACAGCCATAACTTTCTCTCAGAATATCAGATTTTAGAGTTCTTATAGGCGTTGGAAAGCTAATTCAGAGCACTACAAGATAGTGTAGGTTTGGTTCTATGATTTTGAGATTTTGATAGGTTTTAAGAGCCCTAAATTTAGATATTATTTATTTTGAGCATGAATTGGGGCATAACTTGAGCATACGGAGTCAGATTTTGGACTTCAAGTAGTCAACGGAAAGCTCTTGGAGAGCTCTACACATTGGTTTAGATTTGGTGTAGGTTTGGCATGATTTATTTATTAATATATTGATCTAAATAGTTTATAGGTATATTTTGACTATGGTAACTTGTGAGTTTATGGCATTGGAGATTTAAGTTTTGATGTCATTGTATACTTAGTTCATATTTTAGATTGGTCTCATGATGATATGGCTATCAGTGTTTGATTTGGATATGCATGATGACTTGTTGGGTCTACAAGTTGTGCAGTGTTGTAAGTGGTCTATACTTACAGGTTGCATTTATAGCTTGGTTATGAGTTGTCTTTGCCCATTGATCTTTCATTATTGATGCATATTAAGATTGGTGGCTTGGATTTGGGTTGTTTATGCCCTAAGTCACATGATTTACTATTTTCTTCATGTAGAAGGGATGAGATGTTGTTACCAGTTACAGTCATGGTGGAGGATTGTGGTTGACTATTTTATGCTGATAGGTTGGACACTTTGAGAGCCAGATGCTCGGTTCATGGATGTTATCATGGTGCCATGGATTTTGGCATAACATTATAGGATATATAGGTACATCCTTGATATTCATTAGCTTGAATTTTTTTTTGATTCAGTTATGGTGGTATATCTTCTTGGTAGAGGATCATGGTTATTTGGTTTCTTTTGAGGAGCTCATGATGTGCACTTTGAGTTCTTTGATGGTTTAATACCTTGGTTGATTCTCATGGTTAGAGGATGGTATTTTCATCATCATGTCATGGATAGCTTGGATACATGGTTTAGTGGGAGCTTGTGACAATGATGGGGCGACAATACAGGATTAGTTCCTAGTTTAGTTTGGATCTTCATATAGGAGATGGATTTTATGATGCCATAGGTGACTTGGTACCACAGTTGAGTGGAAGTTTTTGGCATTGATATATTTATTGAGTTTTTGTAGATGTTGGAGGTTTGTCTTAGATCCTGTTGTTGCAGAAGCGTCTTTGACATTTGCATGGTGCACTTGTTATCTTCATGGTGTTTGAAGATGGTTAGATCTTGAGGACTCATGGAGTTCTTGGTTATCTTCATAGTGTATGGAGATGCTTCTTCCTAGTATGTGGAGATGGTTTTCTTCATGGTGTGTAGAGATGGTTGCATCTTGAGGACTCACAGGGTTCTTGGCAAAGGTGCGGTTTATGCTTTTATTTGGCATGTTATCCTTGGTGTGAGGATGATTTCATTATTAAGTCATGGTATACTCTTGATACGCATTTAGAGTTGTGACATGTTATAGTATGTTCATATGGAACATGTTATCTCTTTGGTTGAGATGGTAAGATCATGTTGTCATGTTTATGTTCCTAAGGCCATGGTTGGAACTTTGACATTACTCTTGGTTTAGTTTCTTGGTATTGAGTACACTGATCATAAGCTGGATACTTCATGATATTGCAATGTTGCATTTGGAGTTGGCATGGATTGATTGGTTACAGGTGCTCATGGATACTTAGAGATGGTGGGACGCTGATTTTTCTTGAATTAGAGAAGTATTTGTTGGGACAGTTGATGGTTTCAACAAGAAGTCCGAGGGGCAGTCACCTGATATGGACTTGAGAGGAGATTGTTCTTAGATGAGTCTTGGTTGGAGACTTGGGTATCTCGATGAGCATTCTCATTCCCCACTCTTGGTCTACTTGACGGTTTTCTACTTGAGAGGTATAGCCCATTGTTTCTCTCAGTTGCATTATATTTATGCTTGTCTTTCATAGATATGGATCTTGAGCTATGGTGCATGAGTTAGTTATGGAGGGTTCATTTGAGAGATGGTTAAGCATTGGTTATCTCCATGTGCATATTATGTTATGCTAGTTGAGTTTGGGAGATGGTTTTATATTGGGCATTTTCCTTGGATTAGGAATGGTTATTCCTTGGTTTAGGAATGGGTTTATTGAGTTTGATCTTCTTGTGAGAGGCTTACATCCATGATTAGTTATATGGTATGGTTTGGGTGATGTTGAGGCTTCTTGTTGGGGTTTTATGGAGGAGATCATACTTGCACAGTTTACATCTAGAGGTGTGTGTAGAAGGACATGATACAGGTTATGATTTGCATGGTTTCTCTGGTCTTGGTTATCTTCTTGGATGTTCAATTTTTCTTACATTGGATTTGAGATTGGTTGGAGATTGTGATCATTGGTTTGTGCTCATGTATGTCATGCGAGAGATGACATGGTTATTTCTTTATCTCTTTCCTTTGTTGGTTGTCGTGAACTTGGGAGAGCATTGGAGACTTGTTATGAGAGTTGTTCTTGCAAGATATTAGTTTATGTATTGTGGATGTCCTTGATACTACATGGATTCACTTCTTTGAGATGTTGTGAGTGGATTGGTTATAGATTTGACATTATCTTTTGCAGTGGGAGCTTCTTGGTATATATGTGGCAGGTATTGCTCTTGAGGCTTGTGATTGCAGGTTATAGATTGGATATGTTGGTGATATGAGATTCACTTATTATACCTTTGAGGTATAGATAGTTGGATGGGTTTGGCACTTGTTGTGGGTGCTATTTCAGCTATGGATATTTTGACAACTACGGATACATGTGATTACCTTTGGATCAGGTTTTCTGTGCTTGGAATTTCAGTTGGTATAGGATTTTATGATCTTCTAATGTGACAGGTTGGGTGGTTTTCTCTTTGGATGGCTTCTATGTATGTCCAGTGGGAGTGGCATAATAGGAGGTGAGATCATTCGTGTTCAAGATGTTGGATACTTTGATTTTATTGTGGGTACCAGGATGGAGCACTTGATGTATTTTTGATCCATGATGGTGGATGTGTTGGGAGGGATTGTTCCCTTGTTCATTTATGTGGCTATGGAGTGACCCTATGCAATGTATACAACAAGTGGGAGATTGTTGAGATAATGGATGTTGCACACATTGCATAATATTGTTATATTTTATTATTTTATTTTATTATGTAATGTACCTAGATGGACGTGCAACATGTAAAGATTCTCATGAAATATTCTTGATGAGTTGTATTGTAACATTGTGAAAATATTTTATGTAATTATTTAATATTGGAGAAAAGAATTAAATGCCCAATATTAAATGTGGGGTCAGTGGGTTAGGTAGCACATGGTTTATGTAATACCACTTGTTGGTTTTGTGGCACTTGCTACTATATAAGCAGCCACAAGGGTAGTTGTTGTAGGTGAGAGAGTGACAAGGAGAAGACAAAAGGCAAGAGTCGAGCGGGACAAGGCTTGACAGGTTAGCTAAGGGAGAATTTGTGAAGGTTGAAAGCATGGCATGGGATGTGTGGATTCATGCTTGTTCACATAGTTTTCTCGGTTGTGGCTATGGCCATGAAGGCTTCCATGGTTGTATGGCAATGATATTTTTGCTGAATAATACATGATGATGGATGCTTTTGGAGGCTGGGTTTTTTCCTCAATGAGGGTTTTCCAAGGTATATCTTGTGTCACAATCTTGTGGGTATGTCATCTATTCTCTTGCATGTGGATTTTAATTCCGCGTTTATTTTTTTTTATCTATTATGGGTTATGTGGAAACGGTTATATTCTTTATTGCCAAGTTTCCTTACACTTTTCTTTTTGAACAAAAGAAAAATTATGTAAAATTCTTGGACCCTTTTCTCTAGCTCTAGAATCTCACTTATATAGTGTGAGATGCAACAAGCTTCAAGAATAGAGAAACTAATAGCTGTCCTTAAGACAAAGAAGATCTTAACATTGATACTGTCATAATTTAGGACAAAAAATTGTACAACAGAATATCTTTCATCATGAATATTATTTGGTGGGACTCGTTGGAGTTTTAAAACTACTAAGCAACAAAATGCTTAATTTCAAAATGATATCACTCACACAACCTAAGGATTAGCCAATTCCTATTAACAATTATGTGTGCAAACCATTTGCACCCAACTTCAACAAAACCAAGGGTGGTTTTCTACTCTTTAGGCTCTACAAAAACCAAGGTGGGTATACTTAGGGATGATTCAAGACTGGAAAACACTATATGAAAATTATTTTAGTTTCATTCTGATTCTCATCTCAAATCCTCAAATATGTGCATAATTCTTGACAATTTGATAAACACATCCCATATATTAGATTTGGCCAAAATTCTTCTATAGATTTGCATGTGTTCTCAGCAATAGTGACTAACTAAAGCTAAAAAATTCTATGCAAACAAGTACTGACCAACTTTAAAGATCTTCAGGAAATAAAAGTGAAATTGATTATAATTAGGCATTTGAAACCCATTTATGACATAATTCTCTTTCAGCTGAATCAATTTTGATTAGTGCCTAATCCATTAGGGTTCAGAGTCTACAACAAATCTTTAGATCTAATTTGTTGCCTTAGAAAAAATATTATTAGCAATTCTTATCAGAATTCATCATTCAAAACATCCTTCTCAATATTGTAGCAACCTTATCTATTTCATCAAACCTTTTACTTAATCCATTGAACTAATAGCTGTGGTGAATAGATATAAAACCTAAAAGGATTGCATTCAATTTCACAAGCCTTTACTAACACAATATCAAGACAACTAAGTAACTAAAATGAGATAAAATTTAGAAAGAACTGATGTGGGGACGGCTCATAATTTGTATTCATTTTCTTTGAAAATTGTATACATTTGTAGTAACTCAGAATGACCTTAGGAAGAAACATAGAGATCATTCTATATTGATGCATTCTTAGGAACTAACAACAATGATACATCACAAAACTTGCTCAAACATTGGATTGAAAAAAAACTAAGTATATCACCTATAAAATATTACAAATCAGACCCCTTCTCTAGCCCTGGAATCTCACTTATATAATGTGAGATGCAATAATCTACAAGCTAAGAGAAAATGACAGGTGTCCTTTACAAGAGATAATTACATACACCCATCATAAAATGACAAAAATGTGGGTAACTGAAGATGTCTAGATCAAACATTCCTTTTGGTGGGTCCACTTCTATCACATCCTCTATTGTTGTTGATTTGGTTGCTATTTTGATCCCTCTTTGTATGCAACTACCAAGCTAGCCAATGATGAAGTTTGTTCTGATGATTGCAAGTTAGTCTCCACCTGTGGGTTTTCACCATCTCTATCTTGTACAATGGGAGTAACTTCTACTTTTCCCTCTTCTTTAGTTGTGTCAGTGTCTTATGGGCCTGGGTCTACAATGAAAGTGACTAATCATTCTTGTCTTCTTCTCCCTATTGGCCTTTTGTAGTGATAGTTTCAATGACTTGGATCTCTTCACCCTATACCTCATCACTATCAGTTTCTACTTCCTCAAACTGTTCATCAGGAGCTATTTCTGCCATCCACTTGTCAAATAGTGTATCATCTAGCCAATTGAATTGCAAGATATCACTCTACCTCTTGAGTACATACTTAGCATCACTATCAATAGTAACAAAATTTTATTATGAAGAATCAAAGAATATTTGGGCTTTCACGATTTCTTTAGTTGTTGTGGCCCACCATGCATGCCCTATTTCATTTATAATTCTGTTCATTCTTAAATAGAAAATATCATCCAATTCCTTTGCCCATTCATCTTTGTTTTTTAAATTATTCTTCTTATCTAGGGCACAAGGAAATAGACTAAACTTTTGGCTCTTGTACTTATCTAAATAGCCAACTATTATTCTTTGCAAATAAATTCTCTTATTGTCAAAGTTAGTAAGATCAGAAACAATATCAAAAGTTTTCTCAATTTGATCACAGGAGGTTTTTATAATAGAATAACATAAAAATGTCATCTCCTTCCTCACCGACTTATTCACAATGGGTTTCAGAGCCTCATCACTTGCTTTCATTTCATCCCAGATACTGATCACCCTAGTCAACTAATCATAAACTAGTGGCCATTCAATTTTATCCCCCAAATACATGAGATCTTTTCTTAATTCATCTTCATATTTTGCCTCCAACTCTACATGTAGGGCCCTCAGTTTACTCTTTTCTTCTTCAAAATCTTAAGAAATTTAGTGTTATGGCCTTTGGGGTGGATTTGAAGGGTTTAGCTAGGGGGCGAGGGTATGTTATTCTTGGTGCTACTAACCTACCCATTAGCTTGTTCTCAAGCTCAATTCTCCTCTTTACTTCTTTATTGTAGGCATCCACAACTGCCTCATACTTTCTTTGCAAGGCAATCATTTATTTTTCCTCCCTCTTTGTAGTAGCCAAGGAAAATTGAGAGTAATCTACAATCATGTGGGCTGCCTATACATGTGAGGTATCAGCTACTCTCCTCACAATGATATTCCATCAAGCTATGATGGAACAGCCCTAGATCTTCTTATTAATGATCACATGACAAGAGTTGCTTCATCTATACTAAATGTAGCTGCCAAGATGATGTAGGAGCATCCTAGGTTGCCTTGTTATCCTACTCATTTTTTTTCATTCTACTGTTGGTGTCAAGTTACTTAGTTGGTGCCGAGTTACTTCTTCATGTGTCAATTTATTCCTTCATGTGCCGAGTTACCCATTGTGTGTCGAGTTATTCCTTCATGTGCCAAGTTACCTAGTACATGCTAAGTTATTCCTTCATGTGCTGAGTTACCCAGTTGATGTCGAGTGCTAGTTTCTAGTGGATGTCAAGTGATGTCGAGCACCAATTTCTAGTTGATGTCAAGTGCCAATTTCCTAATGGGTCTTGAGTTGTCTATTTTTGGTTCTTAGTGGGAGCCAACTTGCATATTTAATTTTGATTGTGAATTTAATGATAGGATCTGTGTCAGCCTTTCTCTTATGTAATGTTCTAAAATGTTCTATAAGCCATTTTGGCAAGTATAAATAGAGAGTTTAGGCTTAGAGTTTAGTAGGTTTTTGGAAGTAAGAAAATTTTTGGGAAGAGAAGAAGTTTGATCTTTGGTTGCTAAATATATTTGTAATTGGTCATAACCCAGAAAGCCTTACAAGAGAAGAAGTTTTATCTTTGGTTGCTGAATATATTTGTAATTGGCCGTAACTCAGAAGGCCTTACAGCTGGGCATGTATGGTGAATATTTGATGAGTTAATAAAGGATATCTTGTTCTCTCTCCTTAGTGTTGTTTTTATGTTGTGTTTTCCACTGTGTTAACTCTTATAGGGTGGTTTGAATAGCTGGGTGTGCCTTTGACCCTAGTTATTCTAATCCTTGCCTGCGTCAGTTGGTATCAGAGCACAGCTATTCCTGAGAGTGCAAGCAGATCACCGATTGTGAGGTACTTTGTACCAGGACCTTGGTTGGGTGAATTTTATTAGAGAAGGGTTTTGATCTTAGAAGTCCTATCTAGTTAGTGATTTGGTGTAGGGTGGCAGATCTATAGATTTGGCCTGCACTTGTAGAGGACTCAACGTTCGATTGTCATTTGTAAAAATGGTTCAAGGAAGGAGAAATGTTGATCTAGAATTATTGGACATGGTGAGGAAACTTGCAGCTGGAGTAGAAGATATTGAGTTAGCACAAAATCATGGAAGACATCATCATGAGGTTGCGAGTGATGAATATGATTCTTTTTGGGATGATTTACATGAAAGAATTGATGATCTAGAAAAGGCTAATTTGAGTTGGCATCTAAGGATTAGAAAGAAGGTTTGTTTCCAATTAAAGAAATTATGAAGAGAAGAAGATGGATTGTGGAAGTACATGATGATTTTGCTGAAGTGGAGGAAATATCTTTTGGTTTTCATGAGCAGATGGATAGATCTGACATAGAAATTGTAGAGCATCTTGTTGTGCACAATGAGGTTGATGAATGAAGTTTTGAAAAGATTCTTGGGTAAGTTTTTGATTGTTTATTTAGATGATATTATGATATTTAGTAAGACTAAGGAAGAACACCTTGAACATATTAGACAAGTATTGTAGATGATGAAGGAGGAAAAGTTGTTGATTAATCTAAAAATGTGTTCTTTTATGCAAGATGAGATTGTGTATTTGGGATTTATGATTTCGGCTGATGGATTGAGGATGGATCCTAAAAAGGTTAAAGAAATTTTGGAATGGCCTACACCTGAGAATGTGGGTGAGGTAAGATCATTTCATGGTTTGGCTAGTTTTTACAGAAAGTTTATAAAGAATTTCAGTGTTGTTTGTAATGCGATGACTGAAACAATGAGGGGAGATAAAAAGGAATTCAAGTGGACACATGGAGCTGATAAGAGTTTTGAGACTTTGAAACAAAAGGTTGTTGAATTACCTATATTGGCTTTACCTGATTTCAACAAAGTATTTCAAGTTGAATATGATGCAAGTGGTAGTGCAATAGGAGCTATATTGAGTCAAGAAGGAAAACCTGTTGCTTTCTTTAGTGAAAAGTTGAATGATGTTAAAAGGAAATATTCTATGTATGATCAAGAGTTTTATGCTATTGTTCAAGAATTGAAGAAGTGGAGACATTATTTGATGCCTAAGGAGTTTGTGTTGTATATTGATCATAAAGCTTTATAGTACTTGGGAAGTCAACATAAATTGAATCAAAGACATATAAAGTGGGTTGAGTATTTTTAGAGTTTTACATTTGTGATCAAGCATAAGAGTTTAATTACTAACAAAGTTGTTGATGCATTGAGTAGAAGACCTTCTTTGTTGACTGAAATTAAGGTTGAAGTTCTTGGTTTTGATGAAATGAAAGAGTTATATGATGTTGATCCTAATTTTTCTGAGGCATGGATAGAGTGCAGAGCTCCAAATCTGATATATCACATAAGTAAGTATGATGAGTATTTCATTCAAGAAGGTATGTTGTTCAAAGGTATTTAGTTGTGTATTCCTAGAAGTCCTATGATGTTGAATTTGATTAAGGAAAATCATAGTGATAGATTAGCTGGACACTTTGGAATTGATAAGATGTTGAGTTTGCTGAAAGAGAAATATTATTGGCCACAAATGTATAAGGATGTTTAGAAATTTGTAAAGAGTTGTGGAGTTTGTCAAGTTGCAAAGGGAGTGAGTCAAAATACTAGTTTGTATACACCTATTACTATTCCTGAGAAACCTTAGACTGACATTAGTATGGATTTTGTTCTTGGATTGCCTAAAATAGTGAAGGGGTATGATTCTATATTTGTTGTAGTGGAAAAATTTTCTAAGATGGTTCATTTTATACCATGTAAGAAGACATAAGATGTTGAGCATGTTGCTGAACTTTTCTTTAAAGAGATTGTGAGACTACATGGATTACCAAGAAGCATTATTTCAGATAGAGATAGTAAGTTTTTTGGTTATTTTTGGAAGACTTTGTGGAAGAAGATGGGTACTGAATTGAAGTTTAGTTCTACATTCCATCCACAAACAAATGGACAGATAGAGGTTGTGAATAGAAGCTTGGGTAATTTGCTGAGATGTTTAGTTGGGAATAAGTTGAGTAATTGGGAGATCGTATTGGCATAAGCTAAATTTGCATATAACAATTCTGTAAATAGGAGTATAGGGAAGAAACCTTTTGAGATTATTACTAAAATGCATCCTAGAGGTATATTAGATTTGAGAGATGTTGCTAGTGAAGAAAAGAGAAGCGCTGTAGGAGAAGAATTTGCTAACTTTATGGAATCTTTGCATAAAGAAGTGAAGTTGAGGTTGGAACAAAGCAATCAGAAGTCTAAGGAGAATGATGATCAGTCTAGAAACCACCATGATTTTCAAGTTGGTGAGGAGGTGATGGTTCATCTAAAGAAAGGAAGATTCCCAGTTGGAACATATAGCAAGCTGAAGATGACGAAATTTGGACCTTGTAAGATCTTAAAGAAGTTTGATAGTGGTAATGCTTATGAAGTTGAGTTACCTAATGACATGCATATATCTCCTATATTCAATATTACTGATTTGTATAAGTAGAATGAGTCAGATAATGAAGTTGTTGTACCTGATGATTATCCTAAGAAATAGATTGAGGAAGTTGAACATATATTGGATCAAAGAGTTGGAAAGAGTACAAGAGGAAAACATTACTATAATATTTGGTGAAGTGGAAGAATAGACCTATTGAAGATGCTTCATGGATTTCTTAGTTTGAGTTAGATTTAGCTCAGGTTGGGACATCTCAATGATTCAGGAGAATCATTTCTTTCAACCCCAGTTGTCTGATGCAGGAGCATCCTGGGTTGCCTTGTTATCCTGGTCATTTTTTCTCATTCTATAGTTGGTTCCAAGTTACTTACTTGGTGATGAGTTACTTCTTCATGTGTCAAGTTACCTAGTGCATGCCGAGTTATTCCTTCATGTGTCGAGTTACCCAGTGCATGTCGAGTTATTCCTTCATGTGCTGAGTTACCTAGTCTATGTTGAGTTATTCCTTCATGTGTCAAGTTACCCAGTTGATGCTGAGTGGCAGTTACTAGTGGATGCTAAGTGATGTCGAGCACTAGTTTCTAGTCGATGTCTAGTGCCAGTTTTCTAGTGGGTGCCCAATTATCTAGTGGGTGTCGAGTTGTCTATTTTTGGTTCTTAGTGGGATCCAACTTCCATATTTAATTTTGATCTTGAATTTTTTGATAGGATCTATGTCAACCTTTCTCTTATGCAATGTTCTAGAATGTTCTATAAGCCATTTTGGAAAGTATAAATAGAGAGTTTAGGCTTAGAGTTTAGTAGGTTTTTGGAAGTAAGAAAGTTTTTGGGAAGATTTGAAGAGAAGAAGTTTGATCTTTGGTTGTTGAATGTATTTGTTATTGGTTGTAACCCAGAAGGCCTTATAGTTGGGCATGTATGGTGAATATTTGATGAGTTAATAAAGGATATCTTGTTCTCTCTCCTTGGTGTTATGTTTGTGTTGTGTTTTTCACTGTGTTAACTCTTTCAAGGTGGTTTGGATAGTTGGGTGTGCCTTTGGCCCTAGTTATTCTAATCCTAGTCTATGTCACAAGAACTCCTTTTTATTTGGATCTTGCAATCTCAAATTATTTGACACAAAATTGAAAATCAAAAAATTAGTAATGTCCCAATTGGGCAATAATAAAATATTTGCAGCCTTTACCATCTGTCTCCCTTCTTCAAGGGTTATATTTTTGAACTCTTGTTCGTTCCTTTATTTGATTTTGAATGGAGGCTTCATGCATTTCAGGATGCTCTATTTTCATATTCTTACATCTTTCCTCAAAATTGCTCATGTTTTCCCTCCAAGAAAATTGGTGGAAAGTCCTAGACTTTACAAAACTATCATCAGATAAAAATTTTTGACGTGCTTGTTCCAAAACATGATCCAATTCTCTTCCCTTGAAATCTAAAATAGTCAACTCAAAACTTGGCATAGGAGGCTCTTGGTGGTTCCCTTCATCAATCTTTTCTTGGCTAACAAAAACTCCCCCTTATGATCCAATTTGTTCAATTTTCTCATCAGTGAGCTACTCCTCCTTAATTCTCATGGGGGTTTGGGAAGGTGAGTAACTTTCATCATGTGGTTCCTCTTCCCTTATTATCTTTCTCCTCTTAGGAGAAGGTTCAGGAGGCCTTTCTTCAAAAACAACACTAGTAGATTCAACTATTTATTTTCCTTTATCCACAATGGGTCATTGATCCTAAATGACAGTATATCTTGACCTCCTTTGAACAAATAGTGGGCCTACCCCTATATTAGGAGTGAAGCCCAATCTCCTCATTATTTCCCTGGCCTTATCTAGAAAAGAATCAATGAAATATTTATTTTTCTCATTCATCACTTCCATTATCTCAGGGAATGTATTCATAAGCTTATTAATTTTATCTGTAGTAGTTATAGCATTACTTAGAGGGTTGTAATCTTTATCAAAACAATTAATGAAACTCAAAACTTTTGAATAGACTCTCCATTTTTTTTCTTTGTTTCTTGCTCTTGCAAAGATTACTCATTCATTATTACATCTTCAAGGAAATAAAATTCATACTCAACTGGATGAAACTTGATCCTATGCCTAAGAGCCAAATGAAAGAAGCCTTTTGCATCACAAAAATGAGGTTTAGATACTGCCATCTTATACTGATCCAAAAATTTGTAGAGGAAGACCCACCCTTCCTTGGTTATTACAAATTGGTGGGCTACTGTACAAGTGGGAAAAATTGATCCTATTCCCCTTTTAAGCAAAAAGGCTTCTTCTACTCCTCCCAACTGCCACAAGAATTCAACTACTCCTACCTTTAAGGGCACTTGGTGAGATAGTACATGGGGTGTCCCTTTAAATCCATAAATTTTGATAATAGTTGAAACTGAATATGGGATGATATCTCCCCAATTATGTGAAACCTTTAAATTATGGGGTTTATTCATACCCCTAACAAGGTGCATTAGTGCCTTAGCGATCTTGGGATTGTCACTTAATATGAGGCACCTTAGTTTGGAGGCAAAGTACCTATTAAATCTAACAAAACTAGCATTTTTTGCTTCCACAATCATATCTGCACTCCATAATTGAACTGGCAGTGCTTCCCCCTCTTGTTCTTTGTTCAAAACCATTTCTTTAGCAAAGTTTTTAGCCCCCTTAAATAGAAACATGTACATCTATAGGGAGTCTTGGCCCCAAACCTTCTCCACCTTGCCCTTAGAATTCCCAAACAATCCACTGTGAATCTCATTGGCCAAGTAAGAAGCAAAATCAAAAATTATTTCCATGCCAAAAGAGGAGATTTGAGTAATCATATACATGAAACTCATAGGGATAAAATCTTCTTCACCCTCTCCAAAAACTTTGTATAGGGTCCTGTATATCTCTACTTCCCTGGCATTGAAGCATGCTTTCTTGAAAGGTTCTTTAGAGGATGATGTTATTGCTAGTAGGGTTCCAATTCTGCCAATGTGGGCCTTCAGTGCACCTTGTCTAACTATATCCTTCTTTGACATATATTATTTTTCTAAATTTGTCAAATTAATGGGCACATGATACCTAGTAAGAGGTCCCCAAAAAAAAACTTCCCTAATCTCTTCTGGACTGATGATGATTAGAATTTCACCATCTAGTCTTCTCACTACCCTAGTGGCTTGATCATAATTCTTCACCACAACCTCAAGGGGATCATAATCCATAAATACACTATGAACAACTAACTTTTCTAGGTCAAAAATCCATATATTGGCATGTGGGGCAAATAGTTTCCTTTCTGCAAACCATTTCTTGAACAAATTTAAACTAGTTTGTGAGGTTTGAGCATCTTGGACCCAATTACCCTTATCATACAATCCATCTACTATCCTCAACCTAAGGTTTAATGAGGTAAACTTTTTAACTTGCACTGTCTCTACAGTAAACTCAAGAAGCAACTCAAGCAAATCATCATGTACATTTCTATCCAAATAATTTACTTGACTTGGAAAGTCTTTCTTCGGAGGCATCCTTGATTATGCTTTGCAGAACTGAAATACTTACAAAGATTATAGTAGGATTATTTACTTGAATTTTTTCCTCATTTTCCTCTATATTTGTGCAAATTTTTCGTGAACAAATTGCTTCACAGTTTTGCCAAACTTTAGCATGATCTTCTTCAGTAATTGCTTCTGCTCAGGAATGACTTGAAATCTTTGTTTGCGTGAGGTGAAACTGATAAAATCTTCTGTATTATACTCTATTTTTCCTCACATGCAAATCTTTCATGTCTAATTAAAACAAAGAGTGGCACCACCTTCTACATTTAAATCTACGCCATCGATCTTTAAAAATCCTACTATCATGGGATACAGAGAAAGACAACTTGGCATTCCACTTGACAAGTTGCCTAGTCAATCCAATGAAAATTGACCATGTACATAGCTCCTTCCTTGATGGGACATTTTTCTAGACCCACTAGTGACTAAGGGCACATGTCAACAGGTCACTACTTTGCTATACATAAAGAACGAGCACCTTTCCATAGCAAAGCAATGACAACCATTGATTCAACCTTGGTCTCGTGGATGATATGTTACTACATTTCTTAGAAGAACAGTGGTGGGCCCTCATTCACTCACTATACATATCCTCTGAGAAACTCTTCATGGCAAGATAGTGATGACCATTCATTTGAGATCAAATCAAAGGTAAAGAAACTACACAAAGTACCCTTAAAAGTGGTGGGTCCCATACTTACTATGTCGCATAGGTTAAACAACTTGCAACTTTCCATAGCGAGATAGCGAGGACTATTGGTTCTAATTTGATTTGACAATTGGGATCCCTTATTTTCTTTATGAATGGGGTCTGGATCCGGGGCACTAATGATGCAGGAAATTTTTGCACTGCGGACACCCAATAAGACCTTACTTTTAATCCTAGTCACCCTTCCATGTTGCTTGAGGTCCCACCGACTATTCTTTTCATGGTGCCTCACTACTTTGCTAACAGCAAGATGTCAAATTTTTCCAATAGCAAGGTAGCAAGCTCTAGTGACTTTAATAAAACTCGATGTCGAAAGAATTAAAACCCATCAAATCACCATCACTCCTACTAACTGCTTCTGACAATGGCAGTTATTACTCATCATGCCACCTAGATAGACTACGATTACCAAGAAACTTGGAGGCCACCATGTCTTTGATTTCATGGCACCTTGCTACTTCGCTAATGGAAAGATGCTTAGTTTTTCCGATAGTGAGGTAGCGAGGCATTAGAAAGACCTTTATTCTAGTGTTGACTTTTGGCTACTTCTACTAGGTCCCTTTTCCTATTTTGACGATACTTAGAAGGTGCACATGACTGAAAAGTCAGCTAGAAAAGAAAACCCCTGACCATTGTACCTTCATTTTATGGTCCCATTTTATAAATTTTTTGGCACTTGCTACCTCGCTATGTATAAAAAGTGCTCATCCTTTTATAGTGAGGTAGAGAAAATGGTAGATCTATTCAAATTGGATGGTGAGGAACATGAGAGGAAAGGTTACTTGAGGGCGCAGGAAATTTTTATAAGAAAATAGAATATTTGCCCAATTTTTTAAAAAGGGTTTCATGCTCAAAAATTACAATAGGAATGAGACAAAGGGTTTTAACGAATTTTTTCAAAGGTTAAAAAATCCAGATGACCAAAGACCATAAACCCTATTCACCATTAATGGATACAATCTAAATTTTTATACCTGGACAAAGGAATTTTATCATGCGAAAATTTAGACCAATAGTGGCTTTATCTAGGGACATTGAATACTCTGGATTCAAATGAAGGCTCAGAATTTCTAGGGGAAGTAGACCAACTAGGCTCCCTACAAACCAACCACTACTAAGAGAACAACACACCCAGGAAAACTATGCACAGGAAACTATACAAAGACAAAAGGATTTACACATATGTAGAAGAAACCCTAAACTACTATTCATGGAAAAACAAGTATTTTAGTAGAAAAGCCTCTTTAAGAACTATCCATGAACTAGTAGTTCAAGAATATTGTTTGATAAATCTTTAAGAATATAGAAGTTTTCTACCCATGAATTTACAATCAGATAAGGACCTAGCTAGATAGGATCAAATTTACCATGTTTTCCTTTATCCTCCATTCTTGCATTCCACATTAAGACTAGTTTCTGCTAATCCTACAAGTTCATCTAGCCTTTCTTGCATGTCATCGGTAATATCTTCATCATATAATTGAATGTAATTATAGAGTCCTACCAAGTTATTTTGAGACATCCTAGCCTAAATTCCATATACTAGATCAAATGGTGCCACACCAATAGCCTTTTTAACAGTTACCCTATCAGCCCATATGGCTAATTAAAATTTAGAATCCTAAGCTTTCTTATTATCATCCAATGTCATTTTTATTATTTTCAACAAACTCTTATTTGTGGACTCAGCTTGTCCATTTCCTTGTGGATGATATGGGGAAGATTTTGATCTAGTGATTCCATATTTGTCACATAATTTCTTGAATACTTTAGACCTAAAGCACATTGCATTATCTGTTACAATCTTTTGAGGACAACCAAATCTGGAAATAATGTTATTCAGCAAGAAATTGTTGACAACTTTACTTGTTGCATTCCTTGTGGGGATAGCCTCTACCCACTTTGTGAAATAGTCTATAGCAACTAAAATCCAAGAATAGCCAGTGCTAGATTTGGGAGAAATTTCACCTATGAAATCCATAGCCCATTTTTGAAAAGGTGCTTGGACCTCAATAGGCTTTAGTGGAGTATTACCTAAGAATTTTAGTTTTTCAGAAAATCTTTGGTAGGCATCACATTTTCTAATTATGATTTGAGAATCCTTGAAAAGAGAGGGCCACCAAAATCTAGTGCTCATCGCCTTATGTGCAATGGTCTTGGCCATATAGTGTCCTCCACAAAATTTAGCATGCATTTCATTTAAAACTTCTTTTGCCTTTTCTTGATCAATACATTTTAGTAACACTCCCTCAAAATTTCTCCACCATAGACTGCCTTTGACAATTATGTATCTAATGGCTTGCAATTTAGTATTCATTTTTTCATTTTCTATCAAATGGGAAGGAGCTTCCATGTGTTGAAGATAATAGATAACATTTACATACCAATCACAATTATTTGTCTCACATAAGTTAGATCTAAGGTCATCAACTACCGCATTTATCTGATTAGCATCCAAATTATATTTAGCCAAATCTTGACTTCTTACCAACTTAGTTATTTGTATTTCAATGTTGAATTCTTCGATCCTTTTGATCCATCTACACCTTCTTCCTAACACTTCTTATTGAGAAAATATGTCTTTAACAATAGCACTAGGCACAAATTTAATGATAATAGCACCTATCAAGTAGCATCTGAAAGCCTTAACAACCTTTACTAAAGCATATGCTTGTTTTTCATTTATGTCATATTTCAATTCAGCAAGTTGTAGTGACTTACTAAAAAAAGCAATGGGTTGTTTATATCCTTCTTCATTTTTTTGCAACAAGACTGCGGCTACAGTGTTAAAGGATGCAAAAGAAAAAAATGTCCATAGGCTTTGTATAATCTAGGGTTTTAAGGACTAAGGCATTTTTTATCGTAGTCTTAATATCTTGAAATGATTGTCAAGGTTCTCCATTCTAGTCAATAGTAGCTCCTTTTTTGACATTTTAGAAATAGGTCTACTAATTTCAGCAAAGTTTGTAACAAACCTCCTCAAAAAATTAACTTGCCCAAAGAAAGACTATATTCCCTTCACATTTTTTGGCTTAGGAACCTTATCAATGGCTACCACTCTTTTAGAGTCTATCTTCACACCATCCTTAGACACTATATGTCCTAATAATCTACCTTTTGTTAGCCCAAATGTACATTTCTTTGGGTTCAATGATACTCCATATTTCAAGGCTTTAATAAAAAAAAATTCCAAATGCCTACAGTGATCTTTAGCCTTTTTAGAATAAGTTGTGAGATCATCTTGGTATACAACCATAAATTTTTTTAATATAATCATGAAATGCCACATCCATGGCTCTTTGGAAAGTAGCTCCTGCATTAATCAAGCCAAATGACATCCTTATATATAGATAGGTTCTCCATGGGGTTGTGAAGGCTATCTTAAATTATTCATTTTCCTTTACTAGAACTTGATTGTACCCAGAGAAACCATCCATCATGGACATTAGCTCAGAACTAGTTACTTGCTACAACATGGCTTCCATATTTGGTGATCCATAATTATCCTTCAAGGATGCAATGCTCAAATTCCTTAAATCCACACATAATCTTATGTCTCCATTTTTATTTCTGATAGGTACCAAATTTGAAACCCAAGTGGAATGTCTAATTGGTTTGATTATCCCACCATCCCTTAACTTCATCAATTCTTCTTGCATTTTGGGAGCTAGGGTAAGGTTTACTAGTCTTTGTTTCTATCTGAAAGGTTTTACATTATCCTTTAGTGGTATGATATGTTGGAACAAATCTTCCCTATAAGCCTTAAGGTCATCATATGACAATGCAAAAACATATCTATACTTCCTAAGCAAGTCAATCAATGGTTTTTTGATTTCAGTAGGTAGATTTTGGCCAATATAAACTTTCTTGGGAGCTTCATCAATACCAAGGTTTATCTCTTCTAATTCTTGAGGCTTAGGGTCCTTAACTCCTAGTTTGACTCTATCCTGATTATCAAAAATACTTTCCAAAACCACTAACCCCTTTGGCATCTTGTTGGTTTTCAACTACATAATCTCCTAGCCAAAAATAGTTTCCTTACCATCTATAATTTCAATTAAATCAATGCAATTCATTTCTTGACCATGGTATTTGTCTTCATTTAATAAAAAATTTATAATGGCTTTGTCATCTTCAAAAACTTTCCAATTTTCAATATTATCAGGTATTGAAGGTCTACTTTGTACCTCAATTTGAGAGATTTCTACAAATGATATCTCTTTAGGTTTGATTGCTACATTTGCTAATAAATCTTCCATCTTATTTTTACTTTTTTCTCTCCATGAGATACCAAATGCATCAAAAAAATATATTTGATCCCAAACTACATTTCTATATTGTTTCAACCTTTTGTTTTTAGAGGCATAAGTTTCCCTTATCTGTGAGATGACTAGTTTGGAATCATCTCAAACATGCAATTTCTTGATTCTATGATGGGTAGCGACTTTCAATCCTAACAACAAGGCTTCATACTCTGCTATGTTATTTGTGCAAGAAAACTTTAAAGTGAATGAGTATCTAAAAGTATTTTTCTCAAGAGAAATAAAAACTACCCTTACCCTTGAACCTTCTTTTGAACTGGCCCCATCAAAAAAAATTGTCCATAATATTGGTGATTCCATACAACACTCAACTTCATGTTCAATTACAACAAGTAATTTCTCAACTTCTTATATAATCAATTCTGCTCTGAATGCATTAATCCCTTAAAAGGTGACTGACCCTTGGCTCTCTATCCACTTTGACAGCCTTATCTCCTATATGAAAAGTTGCATAAATCAAATCACACTACATGCTTCCTCCCATAGTGGCACTCCATTTTCTAGAGAGCAACATTCTATAATGTAGAGGAATATCAACTATAAGGACTGACATAGTCAGTTCAATCTTATGCAGCTAATATAAATGGTGAGGTAGTGATAGTCCCTATGACTAGAACTTCCCTAGCATCCATACCTCTACATCTACCTTGCTTAGTGTCTACTTTCAAACCTAATGCTTCCATTATCTTGAAGGTCATGACAGTATTAGAGGCTCTTGAATCTATCATGCAATTTTTTAAGGTCTTTCCATTTATGATCAGACAGAGGAAAAATGAGTCAATATCTTCTATATATGCCACTGAGCAATCATCTAAAAACATTTGGAAAATCTGAGATATGATACCACTATCCTTTACTACTAATGGGGTTTGTGGGATAACACTTTATTCTACAACAATATTGTTGTTTCCTATCCCTCCCAACCATGATAAAGCCTTGCTTTTATGATCTTCAATTCTAAGAAGTTCAAAAAAAGGTACGTTTATAGTTATTTGGGACAACATAGATATCATATCAACAAGTTCAATAATAGTGGATTTTACAAGAATACCTAGAGTTGAAGTCTTTTGAATAGCAGGCACTACTGTTTGCTTGATAGTATTAGGTCCTGATTTCTTTGCTTGCACAACTACTTTTGTTGTTTCATTTTTTTGAAATTGAACCTTCTTTTTTGGTTCCCACTTCTTAACCTTGATGTCTTTGATCTTAGGAAAATCTATATTGACCTTCTTATTTTCATCATTCATCTTATGGGTAATATCTTTGATGAATACATTGGATGGCTTTCTTGCATCATTATTTATTGTTCTATTTCTCAAATTATTGTTACTATGAACTTGGGAAATCATTCTTGCTATGATTCTATCAATCTCCTCTTTGGAAGGAATTCTTCAACTTATGTGACCTACATCAGAAGATGTAACACATACCTTATCTTCATCATAACCTTCATCATTTGAGAGCACTTGTTGATGATGTAAATGATAAGCAATTCTTTGACTGGTAATATCATTTTTAGGTTCTTCAAAATCAGAATCTATAAAATCATCACACATGCTTGCCATATTGCAACTTATATCATCATGGCTTTTCTCTTCATTTTCTTCTTCAAGTTGCATACCCTGATCTAGGGCAAATGATTGAGAAATAGCACAATAATTAGAAGAATGAGGTGATTTACATACAATGCACCATGGTACATCATCATTCATATTTACAGTATTCCTTTGCAGGGGGTCTGGGGTACCCTTATCCTTTACATTTTGTGTCTAGTTAGGAATTGGCTTACCATCTCTCCACTGGGTAGTGTAAGGGTAATTTTTCATTCTAGGTTGCCTATTGAAACTATTGTTATTTATGGGGCCTTTTATCCAAAATTAGGCTTGTGTGCATTGAAATTAGTTGGGTTCATCCTTTTTAGCAACTCTAGCACTTGACCTATTGTAAGTTCCTAAGGTTTCTTTCCTGCAGGAGTTTTATCAGCTTCTTTTTTGTTATTATTTTTTGGATTAAATAATTTTGGATCATCCCTTCTCCCAAGCTTTCTTGAAGCTTTCCTATTATTCTTGATATTTACTACAACCTTATAAGCATCCCTCAAAGTTTTAGGATCTTTATCTCTCAATTGATAAGCCATTTTTCTATCAAAAGCATTGAAATATGTTTTAAGACAAACATCCTCATTCAATCTCATGACCTAAAATAATTTATATATACTTTTCTAGAATCTTGCATTGAAATAAAATGTAGATTCATTAGGGTTTTTCTTGATGTTATTGAATTCATTTAACATGAATCCTAAATTAGTGTTGTCTCCATATTGCTCTTTAAACAAATTCTCCAAGTCACTCCATGAGGTGATACTATCATCAAGCAACCTTCTAAACCAATCCCTTGCATCCTTAGTTAGTGAATGAACAAACAACTTCATGAACACATCTTCATGTTTAACTTCATAATCATTTAACATGTCTATGAAAACTCTCAAATGTTCTTCACTAGTAACAACATTATTTCTAAAAAACTTAACCACTTTATCTCTTAAATCAAAAGATATGGGATGTGGAGCACCAAGAATACCTGCAAATGATATTTTTCTATACTTTTCCATGTATACAAGTTTCTTCTAGAAACCAAGAACATTTGAGGTACTTGTTATATTAGCTTGGTTTAGAGGAAAATTTTGGGCTTGTTGAGGTTGGACAACAAGGGCTTGAGTATAAGTGGTGGATGATGAGGCAAGAGTAGATTGAGATATTCCTTAAACTAAGACTACTGGTCCAAAAGGAGGTACAAAAATTGAGGCTAGGGTGGATAAATTTGGCCATGAGGCTAATCCAGAATTAGTCTTAAGGAATTGGATTTTTCTCCTAGTTTCTGTAGCTTGAGCTTCATTTTCCACCTTCTCAAATTCTTTTGCAAGATCTTCCTTCTCTTTTCTAGCCTTCTCCAGATCTAGATGTAATTTTGACATGGAGGGTTGTATGGATTTTCTTGGTTGAGCTTGTGGTTCATTTATTTGGACTCCCATAGCTTTACCCTTTCCTTTGTCTATAGCTTTCACAATGGGTTCTACAGGATTTACTTGAACATGTTTATAGCCTTGGACTTGAGCAATAACTGGTTCTTGCTTTTGATTTAGGTATTGTTCTTATTCTTGAACTTTATCTCTCAGACTATCTATGTCTCCAAAAACATCAGTATGGAGAGTCATAGTTTTTTCTTCTAATATTTTATTCTGCTCCTTCAAGGAAGCCATCCTTCTCAATAGAGCATCTCTTTCTATTATGGCATCCAAGGTGGCTTGCTCCTTCTCTTTTTCAAGATGAATGCTTTTAGCTTCTTCCTCATAAACTCATTTATTTAGAAATCCTATCTCTGATTATAATTCTTTAGGATCTACAGTAGTAGCTTTGGAATCAATAGGGTCATCTAGATCTATTAGGTTGGGTTCTGTGTATTAAGATGCATTGGGGTTAAAAGGATCTCCAAATGAGTTGTTGAGTCCTAATCATTGATTCATGTCAGCTATCAACCTAGGTCTAGGAGATATATTTCCTATTGGTGACATATCTTTATCTTGATATGTTCCTTCATCTGGTACTTGGGTACTAAAAATGCCTCCTAAGAGTCTTGTGGTTTATGATTTAGAACTGAGTGAGGAAGACTCTCTCCCTAATACTAGTTGATACTATGAATTGATGGATACACTACCTTTGGGTTTCTAGGTGGGGTTTGGATATGTCCTTTTCTTATTTAGGTTCTTCTTACCACCTTTTAGTAAATCAGTATACATTGGTTCATCAAGATGAGTTCTAGTGTAAGCTCTTGTGTTTCTCCTTTTTTCAACCATACTCACTACTTATAAAATTAGCACTAGCTCCAAAACCTTTACTAAGTTGCCACCCTTTTCTTGGGAAAATACACAATGACAAGTATTCTTGCCTTTCAGGAAAAGCACAAGTAGAGATAGAAATATCAAGTACATATGGACCAATCACTGATATTGTATGATTGCAACTCTTGCTTGTTAGATAAGACACTTGGAGAAACTAAATATGTTAGTGTGTCACTGTGGTATTTGGGCTATTGTCTCTTTAAATTCTCAAGGTTTGTCACTAAAATATCCCCTCATAACCATGGGCAAAACTTAGACAACTTGACACACACACATACATAGCAGGACCAAAGAATTTATAGTACATTTCACAAATGTGTTGGACAACTCCCCAGCAGAGTCACCATTTTGCTGGAGTTTAAAAACTACTAAGCAACAAAATGCTTAATACCAAAATGATATCAATCACACAACCTAAGGATTAGCCAATTCCTATTAACAATTATATGTGCAAACCATTTGGACCCAACTTCAACAAAACCAAGGGTGGTTTTCTACCCTTTAGGCTCTTCAAAACTAGGGTGGGTATACCTAGGGATGATTCAAGACTAGAAAACACTGTATGAGAATTATTTTAGTTTCATTCTAATTCTCATCTCAAATCCTCAAATACATGCATAATTCTTGACAATTCGATAAACACATTTCATATAATAGATTTGGCCAAAATTCTTCTATAGATTTGCACGTGTCCTCAACAATAGTGGCTAACTAAAGCTAAAACACTATATGCAAACAAGTATCGACCAACTTTAAAGATCTTTAGGAAATAAAAGTGAAATTGATTATAATTTTGCATTTGAAACCAATTTAAGACATACTTATCTTTCAACTGAAATAATTTTGACCAGTGCCTAATCCACTAGGGTTCAAAGTCTACTACAAATCCTTAGATCTAATTTGTTTCCTTACAAAAAATATTATCAGCAATTCTTATCAAAATTCATCATTCAAAACATCCTTCTTAATACTGTAGCAACCTTATATAGTTCATCAAAACTTTTACTTAATCCATTGAACTAATAGTAGTGGTGAACATATATACAACCTAAATGGATGGCATTCAATTGCACAAGCCTTTACTCACACAATATCAAGATAACTAAATAACTAAAAGGAGACAAAATTTAGAAAGAACTAATGTGGGGATAGCTCATAATTTGTATTCATTTTCTTTGAAAATTGTATACATTTGTAGTAACTCAGAATGACCTTTAGAAGAAACACAAAGATCATTCTATATTAATGCATTCTCAAGAACTAACAAGGATGGTACATCACAAAACTTGCTTAAACATTGGACCAAAAAAAAACTAAGTATATCACCTAGAAAATAGTAGAAATTGGACCCCTTCTCTAGCCCTAGAATCTCACTTATATAATGTGAGATGCAACAAGATACAAGCTAAGAGAAAATGATAGGTGTCCTTTACAAGAGATAATTACATACACCTATCATAAAATGACAAAAATGAAGGCAACAGAAGATGTCTAGATCAAATATTCCTTTTGGTGGGTCCACTTTTGTCACATCCTTTATTGTTGTTGATTTGGCTGCTATTTTGATCCCTCTTTGTATGCAACTACCAAGCTAGCCAATGATGAAGTTTGTTTTGATGATTGCAAGTTAGTCTCCACTTGTGCGTTTTCACCATTTTTATCTTGTACAGTGGGAGTAACTTCTACTTTTCCCTCTTCTTTAGTTGTGCCAGTGTCTTCTGGGGTCTACAACTGAAAGTGACTGATCATTCTTGTATTCTTCTCCCTATTGGCCTTGTGTAGTGACAATCTCAATGACTTGGATCTCTTCACCTTGTAACTCATCACTATCAGTTTCTACTTCCTCAAACTATTCATCAAGAGCTATTTCTACCATCCACTTGTCAAACAATGTGTCATCTGGTCAATTGAATTGCAAAATAGTAGTCTGCCTCTTGAGTACATACACAGCCTCACTATCAATAGTAACAAAATTTTGTTTCAAAGAATAAAAGAATATTTGGGCTTTGACAATTTCTTTAGCTGTTGTGGCCCACCATGTATGCCCTATTTCATTTATAATTATGTTCATTCTTAAACAAAAAATATCATGTAGTTCCCTTGCCCATTCATCTTTTTTTTTTAAATTATTCTTCTTATATAGGGCAAAAGGAAACAGACTAAACTTTTGGCTCTTGTACTTATCTAAGAAGCCAACTATTATTCTTTGAAAATGAATTCTCTTACTGTCAAAGTTAGTAAGACCAGAAACAATATCAAAAGTTTTCTCAATTTGATAGCAAGAGGTTTTTTATAATATAATAACATAAAAATGTCATCTCATTCCTCCTTCTTACCCACTTATTCACAAAAAATTTTAGAGCATCATCAATTACTTTCATTTCATCCTAGATACTGATCACCCTAGCCAACTAATCATAAACTAGTGGCCATTCAACTTTATCCACCAAATACATGAGAGATTTTCTTGATTTATCTTCATATTTTGCCTCCAACTCTACATGTAGGGTCCTCAGTTTACTCTTTCTTCTTCAAAATCTTTAGCAATGTAGTGTTGTGGCCTTTGGGGTGTATCTGGTATTTCTATGAGGGGGGTGGATTTGAAGGGTTCAGTTGGGGGGTGAGGGTATGTTATTCTTGGTGCTGCTGGCCTACTCATTAGCTTGTTCTTGAGCTCAATTCTCCTCTTTAATTCTTTATTTTAGGCATCCACAACCACCTCATACTTTCTTTACAACTGAAACATTTCTTTTTCCTCCCTCTCTATAGTAGCCAAGGAAAATTGAGAGTAATCTACATTCATGTGGGTTGCCTGTACATGTGAGGTATTAGCAACTCTCCTCACAATGATATTCCCTATTAGTCTTGAATCATCAGGTTGTGATGGAACAACCCTGGATCCTCTTCTTAATGACCACATGACAAGAGCAGCTTGGTCATTACTAAATGTAGTTCCCAAGAACTCATTTTTATTTGGATCTTGAAATCCCAAATTATTTGACATAGAATTGAAAATCAAAGAATCAGTAATGTCCCAATTGGGTAGTAATAAAATATTTGCATCCTTTACCATCTATCTCCCTTCTTTAGGGGTTATATTTTGGAACTCTTGAACCATTTGTTCCTTTATTTGATTTTGAATGGAGAGTTCATCCATTTTTGGATGCTCCATTTTCATATTCTTACATCTTTCCTCAAAATTGCTCATGTTTGCCCTCCAAGAAAATTGGTGGAAAGTCCTAGACTTTACAAAACTGTCATCAGATAAAAATTGCTAACTTGCTTGTTTGAAAATAGGATCCAGTTCTCTTCCCCTAAAATATGCTACAATCAACTCAAAACTTGGCACAGGAGGCTCCTAGGGGTTCCCTTCATCAATCTCTACTTGGGTAACAAAATCTCCCTCTAATTTGTTCAATTTTCTCATCAGTGAACTGCTCCTCCTTAATTCTCATGGGGGTTTGGGAAGGTGAGTAACTCTCATCATGTGGTTCCTCTTCCCTTATTATCTTTCTCCTCTTAGGAGAAGGTTCAGGAGGCCTTTCTTCAAAAACAACACTAGTAGATTCAACTATCTATTTCCCTTTATCCACAATGGGCCTTTGATCCTGAATGATAGTATATCCTAACCTCCTTTGAACAACTAGTGGGCTTGCCCCTATATTAGGAGTGAAGCCCAATCTCCTCACTATTTCCCTAGCCTTATTTGGAAAAGAATCAATGAAATATTTCTTTTTCTCATTCATCACCTCCATTATTTCATGGAATGTATTCATAAGCTTATTAATTTTATTGGTAGTAGTTACAGCATTACTTAGAGGGTTGTAATCTTTATCAAAACAATTAATGAAACTCGAAACTTTTGAATAGACTCTCCATTTTTCTTTCTTTGTTTCTTGCTCCTACAGAGAGTACTCATTCCTTATTACATCTTTAGGGAAATAAAATTCATGCTCAACTGGATGAAGCTTGATCCTATGCCTAAGAGCCAAATGAAAGAAACCTTTTGCATCACAAAAATGAGGGCGAGATACTACCATCTTATACTAATCCAAAAATTTGTACAGGAAGACCCACCCTTCCTTGGTTATTACAAATTGGTGGGCTATTGTGCAAGTGGGAAAAATTGATCCTGTTCTCCTTTTATGCAAAAATGCTTTTACTCTTTGCAACTACCACAAGAATTTAGCTACTACTACCTTTGAGGGCAGCTGGTAAGGTAGTAAATGGGGTGTCCCTTTAAATCCATAAATTCTAATAATAGTTGAAATTGAATATGGGATGATATCTCCCCAATTATGTGAAACCTTCAAATTATGGTTTTTATCCATACCCCTAACAAGGTGCATTAGTGCCTTAGGGATCTTGGGATTGTCACTTAATATGAGGCACCTTAGTTTGGAGGTAAATTACCTGTCAAATCTAACAAAACTAGCATTTTTTGCTTCCCCAATCATATCTACACTCCATGATTGAACTAGCATTGCTTCCCTCTCTTGTTCTTTATTCAAAACCATTTCTTTACCAAAGTATGTAGCCCCCTTAAATAAAAACATGTGTATCAACAGGGAGTATTGGCCCCAAATATTCTCCACCTTGCCCTTAGTAATCCCAACCAATCCACTATGAATCTCATTGGCCAAGTAAGAAGCAAAATCAAAAATTATTTCCATGCCAAAAGAGGAGATTTGAGTAATCATATACATGAAACTCACGAGGATAAAATCTTCTTTACCCTCTCCAAAAACTCTACAGAGGGTCTAGTATATCTCTATTGCCCTAGAATTGAAGCATACTTTCTTGAAAGGTTCTTTAGAGTATGATGTTATTGCTAGTAGTGTTCCAATTTTGCCAACGTGGGCCTTCAATGCACCTTGTCTAACTATATCCTTCTTTGACATATAGTATTTTTCTAAATCTGTCAAATTAATGGGCACATGATACCTAGTGAGAGATCCCAAATGAAAAACTTCCCTAATCTCTTTTGGACTGATGGTGATTAGAACTTCATCATCTACTCTTCTCACTACCCTAGTGGCTTGATCATAATTCTTTGCCAGGGCCTCAAGGAGATCATAATCCATAAACACACTAGGAACAACTAGCTTTCCCAAGTAAAAAATCCTTATATTGGCATGGGGGGAAATAGTTTTCTTTCTGCAAACCATTTCTTGGAAAAATTTAAACCAGTTTGTGAGGTTTGAGCATCCTAGACCCAATTACCCTTATCATACAATCCATCTACTATCCTCAACCTAGGGTTAAATGAGGTCAACCTTTTAACTTGCACTGTCTCTATAGTAGACTCAGGAAGCAACTCAAGAAAATCATCATGTACATTTCTATCCAAATAATTTACTTGACTAGAAAACTCCTCCTTCAGAGGCATCTTTGATTATGCTTTATAGAAATAAAATACTTACAAAGATTACAGTAGGATTACTTACTTGAATTTGGTCCTCATTTTCCCCTTTATTTGAGTAATTTTTTTTCGAACAAACTACTTCCCAATCTTGCCAAACTTCAACACGATCTTCTTCAATAATTTTTTTTGCTCAAGAAAGGCTCAAAATCTTTGTTCGCATAAGGTGAAACTAATAAAATCTCCTATATTATACTCTATTTTTCCTCACATGCAAAGCTTTCATGTCTAATTAATACATAGAGTGGCACCAGCTTCTGCATTTAAATCTACACCGTTGACCTTTAAAAATCCTACGATCATTGGATATGAAGAAAGACAACTTCCTATTCCACTTGACAAGTTGGCTAGTCAATCAAATGAAAATTGACCACATACATAGCTCCTTCCTTGATGGAACTTTCATCTAGACCCATTGGCAACTAAGGAGATGTGTCAATAGGTCACTACTTCTCTATACATAAAGAATGAGCACCTTGCCATAGCAAAGCAACGACAGCCATTGATTCAATCTTGATCTTGTGGATGATATGTTACTACATTGCTTAAAAAAATAGTGGTGGTCCCTCATTTGCTACCTCGCTAAACATATCCTCCGAGCAACTCTTCATGGTGAGATAGCAACCAGCATTGATCTGAGATCAAATCATAGGTAAAGAAACTGCACAAAGTACCCTGAAAAAGTGGTGGGTCCCATACTCACTATGTCATAGAGATTAAACAACTTGCAACTTTCCATAGTGAAATAGCAAGGACTATTGATTCTAGTTTGATTTGATGATCAAGATCCCTTATATGCTTTATGAATGGGGCATGGGTCTTCGGCACTGATGATGCAAGAAATTTTTGCACTACTGGCACCCAACAAGACCTGACTTTTAATCCTAGTCACCCTTCCACATTGCTTGAGGTCCCACTAGCTATTCTTTTCATAGTGCCTCGCTACTTCACTCATGGTGAGATGTCAAATTTTTTTGATAGCGAGGTAGTGAGCTTTGGTGACTTTAATAAAACTCGACGCCAAAAGAATAAAAACCCATCAAATCACCATCACTCCTACTAACTACTTCTGAGAATAGCAGTTATTACTCATCATGCCACCTAGATAGACTACAATTATCGAGAAACTTGGAGGCCTCTATGTCTTTGATTTCATAGCACCTCACTACTTCACTAATGGCAAGATGCTTGGTTTTTTCAATAGTGAGGTAGTAAGGCATCAAAAATACCTTTATTCTGGTACTGACTTCTGGCTGCTTCTACTGGGTCCCTTTTCCTATTCTGACGGTACTTACAAGGTGCACATGACTAAAAAGTCTGCCAAAAAAAAAATCCTTGACCACTGTACCTTCATTTCACGGTCCCATTTTATAAATTTTTTTACACTCGCTACCTCGCTATGTATAAAAAGTGCTCATCCTTTTATAGCAAGGTAGCAGCAATGATAGATCTATTCAAAGCAGATGGTGAGGAACATGAGAGGAAAGGTTACTTGAGGCTGTAGGAAAATTTTATAAGAAAATAGAATGTTCGCCCAATTTTTTTAAAAGGGTTTTGCGCCTAAAAATTACAAAAGGAATGAGACAAAGGGTTTTAATGAATTTTTTCAAAGGTTAACAAATTTGGATGACCAAAGACCATAAACCCTATTCACCATTAATGAATACAATCTAAATATTTATACCTGGAAAAAGGAATTTTATCATGCAAAAATTCAAACCAACAGGACCACTTCCTGCTGCATCCTTTTGTTGCATTTCTTTATTGATGAAAAATTGATGATTGGCTTTATTGTTGTTGTAGCTCCTTAGAAGATGTAGCTAATGGAATTGATTGTGATGTATCTAGCTTTTTTTTTTGCAAGCTTACTTCAACTCAAGGCTCTTCATTTATATCATTATGAATTGATAAGACAATAGTTATACCTGATTTTTCTTCAACCAAGTCTCCAGTTTAGATTTTTGTGCTTGCAATAGCAATCGGCTACTTACCTTTGGCTTCTTCTTCTTCTTTTATTGATGTGTCAAAAATTTGTACTTCATCCTATTCCATATCTTCATCATCAGTTTTAACATATTCTAACTACTTGTCATGAATTAATTTTGCCATCCATTTGTCAAAAAGCGTGTCATCTAGCCAATGAAAGTGTAAAATATCATGTCACCTTTTCACCACATACTCTCAGATTTTGTCAATCTCAAAAAAAGCTTGTCTTAAAGAATCAAAGAATAACTGAACTTTTCCAACTTCTTTAGCTATGGCTACCCACCATGTATTTCATTTTTCATTTATTACCTTATCCATTAGAAGGCACAATAAATCATTTAGTTCCTAGGCCCATTCATCTTTATTCTTAAACTTATCCTTTTTCTTTATGGCATGTGGAAATAGTTCAAAATTGACACTCTTACACTTGTCAAGATAGCTTATGATTCTTCCTTGCAATGCAACTCTCTTATCATCAAAATTTGATATATCACTTCTTATATCATAAGTTTTCTCTATATGCTCATAAGATGAACTACTAATAGAAAAGTGTAGAAGAGCAATAGCCTTATTTCTTCTAATCCATTTATTGACAATTGGCTTCAAGGCATCATCACTTGCTTTTAGCTCCTCCCATGTATTTATTACTTTAGTTAGCTACTCATGGAAAGTAGGCCAATTAATTTTATAACTAAATACATGATAGCTTTCTTGAGTCTATCCTCATATTGAATCTCTAACTCTACATGCAATGCCCATAGTTTATCCTTTTCTTCTTCAAAATTCTCTATAGTATAATACTAAGGCCTCTATGGTGTATCTAGAATCTCAATATGAGGATTAGATTTAAAAGGCTCCACTGGTGGATAGGGGTAAGTGATTCTAGGTGTACTAGATTGCCCTTGGTCTCCCTTCAATTTATACTCCAGTTCAATTCTATTTTGAAATTCTTTATATTATGCAACCAAAACTTTCTGATAATTTTCTTGTAATTCCAATCTTTCTCTTGTGTCTATCTAAATTTTAGCTAAGGTGAGGTTGGCTAATCTAACACCTAGCTCTATGGCCTCTTCAATGGTAGTTTCTTCAACCCTTTTTACAATTAGGCTACCTATCAAGCTAGTATCATTAGACTAGGAAGAGGCAGTCCTAGTTCCTTTTCTCACTAACCATATGACCAGTGTAGCATGGTCCTCACTGAATTTGGTGCCTTTCATTTCTTCCTTTCCTTTGTCCTTTGAACTCAATTTATTTGCAATAGAATTTAAAACCATGACATCTATAATATCCCGATTGGGTAGAAACAAAACCCCAGATGCTTTTATCATTTGCCTACCTTCTTCAAGAGTCAAGCTCTTGAATTATTGCATCATTTCTTCTTTGATTTGGTTTTGTACTTCTACCTCTTCCATTTTAGGATGCTCTATTTTCAACTTATTGCATCTCTCTTTGAACACTCCAATGTTTGTTCTCCAAGAAATTTGATTAAAAGTTCTAGACTTGACAAAATTATCATCAGAGATGAATTCATGGCTAGCATATTCTACCATATCATCAGAGATGAATTCATGGCTAGCATATTCTACCATAGGGTCTAATTCTTTCCCTCTATAATCTTCAATAGTTAACTCAAGACTAGGCATAGGGGGTTCTTGAGGATTTCCTTCCTCCAATTTTATTGTAGTAATGAAACCTCCCCCTTGGAATCCTAGCTATTCCACCTACTCCCTAGTGAGATGTTCATCTCCTATTTATAATGGGGACTAGGTGGGTGAATAGTCCTCTATTTGAGGTTTTTTTCTTTTTCTATCCTCTACCTCTTTGGCAGGGGCTCATTTGGTCTCTCCTCCAACACAATATTGGTTGACCCCATTATTTATTTTCTTTTGTCTAATGTAGCTCTTTTATTTTGAATTATATTATAGCTAGGACTTTTTTGAACAATTTCTTTCCCTAATACTACTGCAGCCTAGGGTAAAATCACAAACTTGTGTCACCCTTTTGTAAAGGAAAAGGCTAAAAAAAGTAGAACTATTCAACTTCAATGATACAAAATTGATATTATTATTTAAAATTTGAAAATAAAGTAAACTAATGAAATGTGTAGAAATTGGTCAAGTTTAGGGTTATAATTTTTAACAATTATTTGGAGTAATAATTTATATATTTTCATAATTTTTATAGCTAATTTTTTGGTTGCTTAAAAATATTGAAAATTAGGGGTCTAGTTCCTCTTACATAAAATGTTGTCCTCTTGCATTTTTCTCCACATTTTTCCATAACATCACAAAAATAAATTTAAGATTAAGATATCTATTTTGCTCCTCTATAACATATCAAAAGATGAGGTATGGTTGTTTTGGACCAAGTCTCTACTGTTACACTATGAGCCACTTTTTAGGCATAAAAATGAGAAATATAGGTGATTTTCAAGGAAAAAAATATTTTTCTATTTTTTAGAAGGTTATAACGGTCCTTAGGTTCATTAGGTTAAGTTTTAGGCATCTAGGAGTTAAGATGTCAAAAATTGCAAAAAATTGCAAAAGTTGTCAACACAGAATTGCAAAAATGCTAACAAATTTGCAGGAGTTTGGGAATTGGTGAACGGTTGAGCATTATGAAATAATTTATTTTATTTTTTCCAAACCTTTTCCAAGTTTTAGAATTTAAATCAAGTGAAAAATGTAAAAATTGCACTTTTTGTGCAAAGTTGCATTATTGAAAGTTGTAAAAGTTGCTCAAATTTGCAACTTAGTGGAAAAAGGGTCATGGGATCAAATTTTCTATTCTATTAGCTCCATGTGGCCAGGTAAACCCTATCCCTAACCTCATCCTATCCCATTTAGCACTTGAACATTCTTAGGTATGCTGAACCAGAACATCCCTAAAGGTCACTAAATGCCATAGGGTTGCGATCTTTGACAGTGCATATCTCAGAGCTCATACGAGGTATGGGTGCAATTCTTGTTCCTTTAGGACTATGATGTGGAAACCTAAAATAACCTCTCTCTCTCTTTGGAGATCATACTCCATTTTGATTTTGTTCTGCCATCTAAGGTAATGATGAAACTTGTAGTGTTGGCCAGTACAAAGTTGTCAACTGGAAAATCTCTCTCATCTTTTGTCGTGGGATCAAACTATCTACTCTGTTAGCTCTGAGTGGCTAGGTAAACCCTATCCCCAACCTCATCCCATCCTATTTAGTGATCAAACATTCTCGGGCATGCTAAACCAAAATGTCCCTAAGGGTCAGTAAATGCCATAGGGCTGTGATCTTTGATGGGGCATATCTCAGAGCTCGTGTTGGGTATGGATGCAATTCTAATTTCTATAGGACCATGTTGTAGAGACCTACAATAAATTCTCTCACTTTTTAGAGATCATACTCCATTTTGATTTTTCAATGCCATCTCGAGTGATGTTAAAACTTGTAGTGTTGGCTAGTACAAAGTTGCCAACTACCAAATCTCTCTCACCTTTCGTCATGGGATCAAACTATCTACTCCATTAGCTCTAGATAGCTTGGTAAACCCTATCCCCAACCTTTTCCTATCCCATTCAAAACTCGAACATTCTTAGGCATGCCAAACCAGAATGTCCCTAAGGGTCACTAAATGCTATGAGTTGTGATCTTTGACAGGGTATATCTCAAAGCTCATGCAAGGTATGGATGTGATTCTACTTCATATAGTACCATGTTGTGGAAACCTATAGTAACCTCTCTCACTTTTTGGAGATCTTACTCTATTTTGATTTTATGATGCTATCTTGGGTGATGCTAAAACTTGTAGTGTTGGCTAGTACAAAGTTGCCAACTACCAAATCTCTCTCACCTTTCCTCCTGGGATCAAACTATTTGTTCCATTAGCTTCGGGTGGCTAGGTAAACATTAGCCCCAACCTCTTCCCATCCCATTGAGTGCTCATATGTTCTAGAGCATGCTGAATTGGAATGTCCCTAACAAAAATAATGACACATTAAGGGGCTTACAAGAGTTCATAAGTTTCTATTTATCTCCCCCACATTGAAAATATCATGGAGAAAAAATGGTGTGATGTGTAGAAGGATAAGATTATAAAGGGCTCATAACTTTTACTCCTCGTCATAACTCATGATCTTAAGGGTTTATTAGAGGTAGGCTTAATATGGCACATATTCTAATGTACCATAGGCTTATAAGATTATTTCAAAACTATCAAAGGAATTATACAGATCACTATTTTGCATCATTATGAGGGTTTAAGAAGGAATAATCAATGCAACACTATTTTGCATCTCTATAGAGACAATGTTAATGATAATCAATGCATAAGGTAAGGAAATTACGAAGGAATGAGATCAAAGGAAAATATTCAAGGAAACAATAGTGAGTGTGATGAAAAAAATTTTAAACCTTTGTAGTAGTTAGATATTTTCTTCATTAATGTTTCATTAAATCTTGAGAATCCTATTACATACACCCTATTTTTCAAAGTGCTAGGATCAACATAAGTGTAGCATTAAAATCATTAATCCAATTTTGGGGTGGAAGTTGGGGAATTTTGTGGGAGCATTTTTGTCCAATTCTCATTAAAAAAATGTGATGTCATCTTTTCCACTCACATTAGGGCTAAAGGTGGGTTGTATTTAGCATAGTGAAATGCCAAGATAGTCTAGATTCAAAGAACTAGGAACTAGTTGCATCATAATTGTCTCAACATGATGCTATAAAAGTATTCCTCTTCAAAGTTCTTCGTCTCCATAATTGAAACAAGTCTAAGTCCACAAGTTTTTATGGGATGGATCATATTGTTGTTTCTGGGATAATATTTTTATATGCCCAAACATAATAAATGAATGATAATAGGTCTTTGCATTTAGATAAGGAATTAGAAGTTGAATTTCTCTATCTTGCCTTTAATTAGTTCAAAATTGATTTCATTTGTTTCTATTGATTTTGTAGCACATTTGAATTGTGGTTAACTTTTTCAAAGTAATTTTTACCATTTGGCAACACATATAAATACTTTACAATTCTTTAAAAAATGATGAAAAACTATTGATGACTAGACCTACCATATAAATTTTATATATTAGTTTGTTAACAACAAGGAATCATTTTCTTTAATGTTTCATCCTAATAAGTTGTTTTAGAAATCACATATTGTTAAATTGATTGCTTTATTATTTGTTTCCCTTCCAATAACGTACAAAAAGGTAGTATCAATACTAAATAGAATAAAACTAAAACAAATACTTGTGTGTAATTTTAATCATTTTATAATCATAAGAAAGTGTTACTTATATATATTTAGTTGGTCACATTTATTTGGATTGGTTAATGGATTCATGTTGAGCTTCCAATTGTTGACTGATAACCATCAAATGAGACCAAGCTAATTAAAATTTTGTTGGGGATAATTTTGGAGGACTTTATGACATTTTTGACACTCCCATCCCCAACTAAATATGGAAAAATATGGAAAAGATGACATGATATTGGGTTGAAGTAAAATCTCAAGAAGTGATGCACTTAATGAACCATAAGAAACCTACATGTACATTCCCCAACTTATAATGAATGGTTGGATATAAAGGCTCCATACACTGGCCCAAAAATGGAAGCCAAGGATGTAATCGTCCATGTATTGGCACAATCTCCTTGCAAGGATCTCAAGTATCTACTGCTATTATTAATTTGGGCATCACTATATGATCCAGAATGTTATGAAGTACTAAAGCATGTAGTAACTTCTCCTATGTCTCTAGGAAATGTAGCATAGGTTCAAGTTCCCTTGGCTCCTAGGAATTTGTAGTAGCTATTCTCAGTACTATAAGATTAACTTCAATGAAGAGTTGAGTGTAAGGAGTTGAAGAAGCAAGTTCTTCTCCTATGTAAATGCCAAAATCATGAGGCTTATTCCCTTGCATAACCCTTTGCCATAATGACATTACCTCTAGACTATGCAAAGGATGTTGAGGTGATTTCCAACCTTGAAACACTGTTATAAACAATGCCAGAGCTAAACATTATGCATAATAGAGAACATCTTATCTAGTGTAGTACAAGATTGAGTAATTCTATGGTGCAGGAGAACCCCATCAAACCAAGGAGTCATAAGTTCTTCTCCCATCAAAATGAATAGTTTTAAGGTCTTCTAGGCCTTTTCAAACTTGCTTTTAGCATGTTTGGTTGTTTTTAGGCTTTCTTGCATTTAGACCCTATTGTGTGAACCCTTGAACAACTTTGGTATTTCTATAAATCGATTGATTCATGGGGTCACAAGGGTCTAGTAGTCTCCTAGGGTTTTGTTAGAAGTCATAGGAGGTGTTAGGATCTTTAGAAGTCTTTCTAAAGTCATAAAAAGAAAAATAAGTTGCATAACTAGGGTAATTATGCAACATTTACGCAATAATATGTATTTTTGTTTGTAATGGCTCCCTCCAATAGTCACAACCTTTGAAAATAAGTTGAACCAATTGGAGGAAGGCCTTCATAAGCACTCATAGGTGGGTGGAAGACATAGATTGTACTTTTTCTTTGAAATCAATAAAGAAACCATCATTTTTCCTTCAAAAAGACTACTTTTTCATGCATTGTACAGACTATATAGATTAGGGGGCCTAAAGAGTTAGTTTTTATAGAAGCCTATAGATTCACCTTTCCAATAATTTGCTGGGAGGTTGGAGATATAAGATTTTTTGTAAAAGTTGTTTTCAAACCCTAACCACCTAGGGTTTTGGAAAAGAATGTTGATTTCTCCCATTTCCACTATTGGAAAATTTTGATTTTTGGTGGAATGGGAGGTTGTCAAATGTACATTAAGATTTTGGTGGTTTCTAGGTTGGAGCAAATGGTGGCTATATGGAATTTGCAGAAATGAGTTGGCATTACCATGTGACAACTCTGCTACATTATGGAATTTGCTAATTTGCATGCCTCAGAGTTTTAATCAATAAATGAAACTTTGGAATCTACCTTCTCTTGTCCTAACCTAATCATTGGATGCATTTTTTGGTCTTTCTCACTAGATTTTTGGTACTTCCTTTGTTAAGGTGACCTAATTGGGGCAACTAGGCATGTATAATAGTCCAGTTTTGGAAGGCTTGTAAATGGCTTCAAGACTTTCCTTTTTGGGGATATAAAAAACTCAATAAATGGTACTTGGAATGCTAATTATTTTCTAAGGTATTTTGGAAGATATGGTACTTGTTTCCTAATTTGTCTTTGGAAGGGCTAGTAGCCTGGATGTTGTATTATGAGGACAGAGTTATGAATTTCATGTTTGGGTTGCTATTTGGCCATGGTTCCTTGGTTTTAGTGTTGGGATGAACCCCTTAACATGTTGATCAACCTTATTTGTGAGAATCCACCATTCATGGGTGTGAAGCCAAGTTTACTAGTGTAAAGTTGTATTGATTAATGATGACCCCTTAGTGTTATTTTTGTGTCAAGGTGTAGAAGTTTGGTTGTATA
The DNA here is from genome assembly GCA_028749045.1 of Cupressus sempervirens. Lineage (NCBI taxonomy): Eukaryota > Viridiplantae > Streptophyta > Pinopsida > Cupressales > Cupressaceae > Cupressus > Cupressus sempervirens. The sequence continues at coordinate 573,671,932 of CM053783.1, read as the reverse complement.
ATCTATCTTGTTGGATTGACATCAGCTTTGTGCTTATTGTACCCTAACCTCTGCATCATTCTACCTATAAAATTATATCTTCTATAAGGTACAACATTGACCAATTGTGCAAGAAATATATGCAATGGAATACATGTGAGTGCCCATTACAATTAGTATTCTATGATGGCAGATCTAACATATGGAATTAATGAAACCTTGAGAATATTATTAGGCTTTACATCATAACTAAACCTTGAGAATCCTATTAGGCTCTACATCATAACTAAACCTTGGAATTAATGTAATGTATTGTTTTTAGTTTTAGATTTGTTATATGTTTGTAATAATAATTTATGATAAATGTTTAGATGCATAACATAGAAGGCAGGCTTTAAACATGAACAAGAAGATCATAAATCAATATGACAATGACATGAATTGCAAATGATAAATTTTTGGCATTAACACTAATAAATTGTATTAATGATCAATATTGTATCAAAAATTCAAACTAATTAGGTATTGAATTAAGCTTGATAAACAAATTATAGAGAAGGAAAAATTTTAATATGAACAAGATCATAAATCATATGATGATGACATATTGGAAATGATAAACTTATGCTTAAACAGTGATAAAGTTTATTGTTAATCAATATTCTATCAAAGTTTCGAACTAATTAGGTATTGAATTTAATGTCATACATGAACCTATCTAATTTAATGCCATACATGAACAAACATATAATATAAAATGATAACCAATAATTTCATGTACATTAACAAACACATAATATATTATGATAACCAATAATGCCATACATGAACAAACATATCATATATTAACCACTAATGTCATGCATCAAACAAATGTCATACATCAAATATAAAATGTCATATACATCAAATCTATATCAAATATGTCCACTGACATAAAATCCAACATATATGTCCATTGATGCCTATGCATGTGCATGTCTATCAACTATACCTTCTCCTTCCCACAAGGGGAATGAAACAAATCTCTAAAAGCCTTCTGTTGTCGTGTGGAGGGAGATGGTGGTGATGATGGGGTCCTCCTCACACACTCGCTTGTCCTCCTTTTGAGGTTGATAAAAAAAAAGTAGATATGAATCAATAATTATTATACATTGAAATCAAATATATGTACACACAAAATTAATTATTTTCTTACTGCCATCATATAGTTGCTCTACAAGTCCACTTTGAAGGCTCGTGGACAATCAAGTGTGACAAGACCCTACAAAAATTGAATCAATATAATCACTTATAAATAGCATTAGAAATTTTAATACTAACTATTATAAACAACAAATAAAACTAAGAAAATTCTTTCATACCTCAGTCAATGGCTATGAACTAGCCATAGTTGTAGCCACTACATGATCGATAGACTATTGGAGATGATGAGTCTCTGATGTCAAGAGTTTCATGGCATACAATACACATTAATGCAACATGAAACATGAAACAAATATTATCAAATGAATTAAATTAACATGAAACAAATGTACCTCTATTAAGCTCATGTCACGTGTAGGCTTGGAGTCTGTAGTGAATGTCGATGGTTGTGTAGAGAACTGATGCACATGCATAAATTTTTTATCAATCCTTCATTTGATTAGTTAGTGAATATATGTATTCATTTAAATGATTAAATAGATACATACCTCTAGACTCATTGAGGGGACAAAAAATGGGGCTGAGGGATCACTACTAAGCCCGCCAACACTCTGACCCTAAATTTTGAACAATGTCAATACATGCTAATTAATTAGTCATTCACTATACATATGAAATGTGATCAAATTAGTTTATTATAATTTTAATTTACCTATGTGTCAATGCCAAATGTCTTATTCAGGAATTGATCAGTTACTAGCCCATCATATGCACCATCTTCAACATGACTGCCAAATGTGCATAAGGATCTGCATGATGTGCACACGTGACCATGATGTGCAAAGAGCTCCTCCTCAACTAATGGACTCATACAATGAATGAGGGTCTATGTCAAAGCTTTAATAGTCCCTAGAGTGTTGGTCTCTACATGTTCCTTCACAACTAAAGGAATAGTCACATGCTCACCCTGTGGCTTGACCATAGGTGCCCTAACTACTTTAGGGTCATGACGTGCCCTCGGCCTCTCAAATGATGAGCCGCCACCTCTACCCTAAGAATCTAATATATCAAAATAATTGGGGATCTCTCCAAGGAAAAACTCACAATATAATTTCCTTAAGAAATACATGGGGACCTCATGATTATTGCAAGGAGGGGCATCAAAAACCATCCACCATCTATCCCAAAAATTGTTTCTAATAGCATCATGTATGCACTAATGGATGGGGAACTATTTATTACCCTCTTTAACAGTATTTTGTTCACCAATTTTTCTAAATAATGCACATATTCTACCTTTTGGTACATCTTTTTTTTAACATATTGATATGATAATTTATTTGCATATCTTTTTTTGTTCATCCCCCTTAACCCACCAAACATCTAATTGACCACTAATAGAAGCTATGTGGGTCTTAATGGATTCGAGGGACGATGCCAATTGAGCTCTCATTGGATTGTTTTATCCACATTGTTTCAACTAACCAATGAGTCCTTCTAATTCATTTTTTCCTCTTTCTATTTCATTTATTATATTTTCTTGTGTGCTAGGAGGTCTTGCAATTGGTTCAGGCTACAAAATTTGTTGTTCTTCTTTTGGAGGGTTTTGGTTTTGATTTTCTTGAGGGTTTTCATTTTGATGTTGTTGAGGGTTTTGACCTCTTGGGGAGTTTTTAGTTCATTATTGACATATCCTAATAAGAAATCAATTGAAATCTAAATGAATACACAAATTTAAAGAAAAATTGTAAAAAACCTACAAAACAATATTAAAAACATATCAAACAATGCAAAAAGAAATTTAGATAACATATGGTGTGCTCGTAATCTCAAACTTTGATAGCAAGAAGGCATATTGGCAAGGCGGGTGGTGAAAAACTTGATTTGTTACAATCTACATACACATTGCAGTGAGGAGAACTAGGAAAAATGAGTGAAAATGATTGGGCTATAGGTATGCAGCCCATTTATAATATTTTTTCTTTTTACAAAGCACATAAATGCTATAACATGTGTGCACTATTGAAAATTGAAAAAAAACAATGTGTCACCTTTTTGGTACCACAACTTGGTGCACTTACCCTATAGCCAATTACAAATTTCAAATTGAGCCCAAGTGTGTACTCAGTGCACCTTGCCTGACCTTATCCTTCCTAAAAAAGTATTCTTTTTCCATCCTTGGTAAATCAATGGTCTCATGATAATTTGAGGGTGATTCCAAACCAAAAACTTCTCGAAATTCTTTAGCATTTATCCTTATTAGGCATTCCCCATCTATTCTTCTTACTATCCTAGTTTTTTTCTCATAATTTTGAGCAATGGCTATGAGTAGGTCAAAATCCATGGAAACACTAGGGACCACTAGTTTTCCCAAATCAATATTCTAGATATTTCCATGGGGAGAAAAATGTTTTCTTTTCAAAAACCACTTCTTAAAAATATGGAGCCCTATTTCAAAAGTAGTGGCATCCCTAACCCAATTTCCTTTGTCATATAAGCCATCCATAGTCTTAAGCCTAGGGTACATAGGAACTAGCTTTTTCATTTGGGAAAATTTAGTTGTAGACTCAGTTAATTTTTCTAGGATGTCATCAGGTATATTTATACTTGTATAATCTACCTTCTCCTAGAAAACACTCTTTGGAGGCATGTTTAACAATGATGCGAAATACTAGAAATTCTTACTATTTAATGGATTAGGATACTTACTTGGCTTTTTGTTACTCTTTTATTGAAATTGTATGAAAATAGTGGATATTTAAAATTCTTTTGTACTTAAATTAGGTGAGGAATAGCTTTGCACAGGCCCTTTGCTCTCTAGAAGTCTAAAAATTGTTTGCATGGAGAAGAATTGATGAAATCTTGCAATATATCCTTGGTCCTACTTCACACAAGGAGCCTTAATTTTCATAAATGGACTCTAAGGAAAAAATAGGGTGGCACCACCTTCTAAATTAAAAATCAAGCTATCAATTCTAAAAAACCTGATGATCTAAGAACAAAATCGTTAGTGAGTCAGTTTCAATAGGCTAGATTGGCAATCAACCCAATCAAATTTATCCACATAGGACTTTTTTCACTATTGGTAAGTTACATTGGACCCACTACCACTCGTGGAAATGTGTCGCACTCTTGCTAAGTTGGTATGCATAAACATCAGACAACTCCTAATAGCAACATAGTGAATGCCATTGATGCAACCTCAATTGGATGGCAATCATATCATGATTGTTTTATTGAAACTATGGTGGTTCCTTCTATTCTTTCCTTTGGTCACTATGTCGCATGCACTAAAGATCAAGCAAGTTTCTATAATGACATAGCACCCACCAACAATGAAGGTTATATTTGACAACACTGATCAACCAACATCCTTTTTTGAGTGTTAATCCATAGTGGCACATGACATAATACCATCCTACCATGTTGGCAAGGCCTTTTATGACAAGTAGTCTTTTCTTAGTGCTTCTTTTTGAAGCTAGGTCCCATCACCTTCTCTTTTCATGGGAGGTCACAATGTCGTGACTAGTGAAATTCTTATAAATTTTGGTGGCGATATAGCAACCACCATAGTTTTCAAAGAACTCTGGTGTTGTAAGTTATCAACACATTCTTTTTGCGATACATCCTTTATTGCACCTGACACTTCTAACATTCCATCATGCTAATGAGGCCTATTTATGACCAATTAAAGTCATGACACCTATTTCTTTGTTTGGCCTTGCCATGTTTCTCTTTTGTGAGAGGTCACCGTGTTGCAACTGGTAAAAACCTTGTGAATTTCGATGATGACATAGCAACCACCATTGATCCTAAAAGAATCGAAAGATGCAAGAAATGCTCTTTAAAACCAAACTCATTTAACTAGATCCCATGTGTATTAATGCTTGGTCGCCATGTCGCATGCAATCAAATGAATGCAAGTTTTTATAATAACAAGGTTACCACTGTAGATCTCAAAAGATTAGATGATAAAGAAAATTTTGAGAGATTAAGGAACAAAATGAAAAATCTTTTAAAAGTTCACAAAAAAGTATATAATTTTCCAAAATGATTTTCCAGCTCAATTTATAAGGTGAAAATGTATGACCTAAAGGGCTTACTTAGGGCATGAATTTTATTTTAATTAGGGTTTTTCTTAAGGTTAATTAGTTTGAAAGAGACCAAACCCTAATTTGTAGATAGAATAAAGAAGACTCACAAAAAGACATACTCATAAAAAATTGAAGTAAAAATATGACCAATAAGGGTCAAGGTTGATCTCCATTCAAAAGGACAAAATCTTTCTGGGTTTTCTCCATCTCAACAATTCAAGTCTAAAACAGGTTGCAAAATTCCATGAAAGTGTACATATGCATTAGAAATCAGCATTTTGTAGATTCAAGCTGAATATTTATGTTTTATCTATTTCAATATTTAAGCACATACCCCTCAAAATAGAAAGACCATTGAGCCCCCTTTCTCCCTATTCTCCATCACATGATCTATTTATATATTGATCACTTTCCTATACTTAATCAATTTAGATCATTACTTTTGGAAATTAGGGTTAAGAAAGGGAAAACCTTATTAATATCTATTTTCTTTCTATTTATTTTGGTGAACCCAACACACTTAGCCTCCTTTCTTTTTTGGAAATAGATGCCCTATTTTATTTTGTAGTGTTATATTTAATTTCATAATTGTTAGGTCTTTTCTTGCATTTAGATTAGATTTAGTTTATGCTCTTTCTTTTTAACATTCAAAAATACAAAAAAAAAAGAATATTACCAAATTTTCTTTCAAAATTTAAAAACATTTCTTGCATTTCATTTACTACAAAGATTACTAATATGATTTGGTTTATGTTTATGTTCCTTATTACCCATCTCTTAGCATCTCTTTACCATACTTATGAGATTTATGAGACTGTCATTCATTTTATTCTTGCTTGTGCTTTTGTGCATTTAACCAATTCTAGTTTGTCTACATTTAAAATTTTAATTAAAGATTTATGTGGTATACTTATTGATATTTTGGATTATTTTAAGTATTTGGTAGATGCTACACCATCTCCTAATCTTCCTAATCCGAATCCTATTATTATTAATTTGATGATTAGTTCTCCATCTGTTAATCATTGTTCTTCCCATTCTTATGATGGTATTCAAGCTATAGTTTAGGATATAGATGTGCAAGATTTGTTTCACTTACCTTATCCTTTGCTTCATAATGATATTAAAGGAAAGGGTAAATATATTCCCTCCAAACCTATTATTCCATCTTATACAACCTTTTCTCATGAGCATGATAAATAGTCATCTCTTGTAGAAGATTTATGTGATGTGCACACTACATGATATAATATGATCACTAAATAAAGTTTTAAAGGTTTAGGACTTGGAGTTAATGAGAATTGTATTAAGTATCTTGTTCATATACCCTCTAAACAAGATTTTCATGGTGTTGATTGTTCAAAATCGATCAAGTGAAGGAAGTGATGTTAATCATCATCCTCCTATTCATAAACTTCTCCCTATACCTACCTTGGATAACTTTGATATATGTCGAGAGGTGGCTAAATAGGTATATATTGAATTAATTAATTACAAAAAATAAATCTTTAAACCTATACTAAAAGATGCCTAATCTATGTTCAAATGTCCTTTTCATTATCATAATATGCACTTACTTGTTGATTGTAGACATTTCAAATTGTATGTTCATGAATGAGGCTCTTTGGGAATTATATCTCACTCTTGTGTAGTTTTATAATTCCTTCATAATTTTGATATAAAGGATTTCCTTCCTCCTAAAATAATATAGATCTCTTCTCCACTTGTCTCTGGACTAGGGGGCAAGAGCTGTATTTTTATCTAGTCTCCTAGAATCCATTAGGTCTTTTATTGGGTGTAATTGGTATTCTTTCCTCCTATTATTTCTATGATTTTATATTATTTTCTATTCAAGATATCTTTTCTAAGACATTTATTTTGCAAAGGTATCCCTTGTCTTCCTCCCTTTGGGGCAAGGCTCTTCCTTCTTTCTCTTTGTCTAGGGAACTACTTTCTTTAGCTTAGTGGCACTTATTTATATTGCAATATTATTTCTTCATACTAATAGATGCTTTGACTATGGATAATCATTTTATAAGATTTTGGTGACCTAGTTCATCACCTTTTCTTTGTGTTACAAATTATGTTCTTTATAAACTCTTACCTTTGTTTTGGTGTTAGAATTGTTTTCCTCATTCCAAAGATTCATCTTATTTGTAGGGGGCTTGATTATTGAATGTTTGTTTCCATTTGTTTTGAAAGATGATATTTTATCTAAAAGCACTCCTCTATGGTGGGGATCTTTTTGATAAGATAATTTTCTTTGAGGATCCTTGTTTTTTCATAAGTGACATATCCTTTTCACTATTATCTATGTTCTCAGTTGTAAAGATCAATATCCCTTGCTAAGAATATGGTATACATTTTTGTTAAATAGGATATCTCCTTTCCTTGTGAAGTAAGTATCCTCTTCTTCTTCCTTATCATTTGTAGTAGATAGCCATGATAAGGAGGGGGGCATATATAGGGTCTCCCTTGTACTATATTTTTAATTTTATTTGCTAAATCTTGGAAGGTAATGGACATAAGTTGCTAAATCCTAAAGAGACATACATTTTTCATTATATATATATGTGTGTGTGTGTGTGTGTGTGTGTGTGTGTGTGTGTGTGTATGTATGTATGCTAAATCTTGGAAGGTAATGCACAAAATTTGCTAAATACTAAAGAGACACATTGCTAAATCCTCTAAAGTTAATGCATAGAAGTTTCTAAATCCTAAAGAGATGCACATTTTTCAAATTTTTCAATATGCTAAATGTTCCAAAGGTAATGCACATAGGTTTCTAAATCCTAAAAAGACATGAATTTCATATTCATAGTGATACAAGAAGGTGGATCTATGGGTATTCTAGAAGTTGTCTGAAGATGCATTACAATTAAAAACATAGTTTAAGGGTGAACTATCTTATTTGGCCACCTATTTGGTTCTCCCTCTCTTTTGGTGATTCATGGTAAGGTGCATCTTACTAGGTTAGGTAATCACTTCTTCTTTTCTCTCTTTTTGATTTCATACTAGTAGGATTGGATCATGAAGCTATGCTATTTATAGTGTTTTAGTTGCCTTTCTCAAGTAAGGAAGCCTTCTTCCCTCATTTTGATATCGATGATTCATAGGCACATCTACAATCTATCCACCATCCAATGTCCATCACACACAAATGACTATCTACTTACTATAAGAAATTAACTACTTTTCATAAGGATATTTTATCAACCATTGTATCATTCAATCACTCAAGTTCTCCTTTGAAGATCAAGGATTGAAGCATTCAAGTCTTTGAAGGCATTTGGTTCAAGAATTCAAGATTCATCATTTAAAACCGTGGATCTATCCATCATGGTGGTGTGATATTCCTTCAAGATATTTTATTCATCTTTAAGATTTATTAATTCTTCTATCAAGGTATATTCTAAACATGCAATCATGGAGGTTATGATTTACATTTGCTAATGTTATGTTCAAGCTTCCATATCAATGTTAATCTTAGATTAGTCTTGACATATGAGTGTTTATATGCTTAAGTCATTTACAAGATAGAACTTAGTTCATGCCAAACAAGTAATGCATGATGAGCATAACATGTCATATGGTGCATGTTGAGTGAGATACTTAGTATCTATCAAGTAAATAGTTAGTGTTGAGTAGATGAATGATGCCAAGTGATTCAAATATTGAGTGATCAATGATGCCAAGTCATTCAAATTTTGAGTTATAGTATTGAAGTTGTAGTTGATGTTGAGCATCAAGGACTTCAAGTTTTGAGTAATAAATTTTTGACATACTCTTTCTAATGGCACAAACTACTATGTAAACTATTTTGGAGCTTACTTAAGGATTGTTTTATTATACTAGAAGATAACAATGAATCTTAAATATAAATCCCTATATAAAGTACATGCAACCAATAGAAAAAAGGGAAGGATTAAACAACATATGGGTGAATCATAATTACTAATTCATAGTTAACCCTAAGTAAAAAATATCTTTATAAGGAGGGTAAACCTTAATATAGATGGAGTAAGTAGATGAGAAGAGAGAGAATTTTGCACATGTAAACAAAGAATTCATGTGGGCTAAGGTGTTGGAAAGAGATATATTATATTATTAGTTAGAGGAGAACAAAGGAAAGAAGTTAGAGCATAGAAGAGATAAATTTAATCAAAGGAAGATCAAGAATACATGCAAAGGGGTGATCTATTATCTAGTAGCAGAATGCTAACTATAGGATCATTGCTGAGACATTATAATAGGTAAATTAGTTAAATCTCTTTACAAAGTAGTCCTAATATGCTGTGATAAATCCTTTAATAAGGCCCTTACTTCATTTCAAGTTGAAGTAATTTTACCAATCACACTTCTAATTGGGATATTGAAATCCTTTAAGAAGGTAAGATCTAAAAATCTTGTGAGCCTTTAATAGGGTAGACCTTTCACAAGGTAGATCATGACCCACGATCAAACATTGTAACCTTCATTAGATACACTTTACAACTATAATAGAGAAGATTTGTGGGTGTCATCCCCACCCAATTTTACCCTCTCATTGGAGGGTTTTTAGGTAATCATATCTTGTGTCATATGTGCAAATGTTTATTTATTTTAATGCTATGGATGTATATTCTTAATTTGTTATTTCAGTTTACATACACAATTGTGAGATGGATGTATGATGAATAATGTTATGGTTTAATTTTTGAAGTGCTGATTCACCCCCCCACCCTCTTAGAGTTTAATTTTCCCATATTATATGTCCAATAATTGCTATCAAAGCCTTCTTCTCTAGAGAGGAATGCTTTGTAGCTTTGAGGGAAGATCTTGGAGATGAAGGTCTACAAGTTGGGAAAGACTATTGAGAACTAGAAGATTAAAATATAGCCTACCCTACATTAGTTGAATGATTCAAGAGATGATTTGAAGTTGTCATTGAAGAGAAGGGAAGAGATAGCTATTGAAGAGAATGAAACACACTACAAGGAGATTAACACCATTGTACTATTTATAGAAGGAAACTCAATAAAAAAATTTAAAATAGTTGTAGATCTAATGGAAAAGAATGCAACCCTAGGTGAAGAGGTCATAAATATTAAGGTAGAACAAGAAGTCAAATCAATATTGCTATGTGAGGTGATTGAGTAGAAAAAGAAAGCTAAAGAGGATAAATTCATGATTGAAGATGACAAAAAGATATTGGCCAATGAACTAGAAGAGAAGACATTAGAATTTAAAAGGATTCCTAGCATGTCATTGGAGACAATGAATTAGGTCATGATTCCCAATCATGGACTGAATGGAAAAGCTATTGAAATCACAACCCTCAAATTTTAGGATGAACAACTGAGAAATGATCTAAAAAGAGAAGAAGAATTTGTCTATAGTTTCAATAGACCTAGTGAAGCCATCAAGTATTTTAAGCAATTGATGAGATCTCTTAGATCCAATAGTGATAATACTAGATTGGGTTACACTAGTACTAAAGAAGGAGAATCATGTAAGAGTGGTGAACAAAGGAATAATCATGCTAAGAACTCCAAGCCTACTTGTCATAATTGTTTAAAATTAGGACATACTATTAATGTTTGTAGGAGAAAGACTACAAATCAAAATCCTAAGAAAAAGTTCATGGGTCACTACCACAAGTGTAAAAAATAAGGAAATTAGGCACATGAATTCAAAACCAAGACCATGAGTACACAAATATTTGAAGGATACTACTATAACTTTCAAAAGTATGGACATAGAGCATATGACTACAAATCCAAACCCAAGCTTTTATCAAACAAGAAGATAAAGGTAAAGCACAATGGAAGTTCTTATAATTGGTATTATAATGGTAACAATAGTTATCACTATTGTGAAGACTATAGACATTTTCCTAAGAATTATATAATAGCTCATTTAAGAAGTTATTACAGTAGATGGTTAAGTCAGACTACATTTTTTAGTTGCTTAAAGACTAGTCACATAAGAACACATTGTCCAACAAAGTCAAGAGCAACAAGAAATGAGTTCAATGAAGGCAAAGGAAAGGTATATATATTGATTAAGTAAAGGTGCATATGAAAAAAACATGGAAGGAGAAGGAAGATTTTATTACATAAAGTTTAGATGAGATCAGTTCACCCAATGCGCCATGTGATCACACTGCCTCCAATTAAGAATTAAAGAGGTATGTATGGTATTGATATTTAAATTATATACCATGCATTAATTCCAATTATTTAGTTCTCAAAATAATATATATGCATGAAGAAATATGTAAACTATTATTTAGAACATGGTAGAAATCTTTAAGTTTTGTTAGTCTTCATGTTGTTTCCAGGCATGAAAAATTTCACTTATGTTGTTGAGTGCAATCTAGTTGATATTGAGCTATCATAGGTGATAGTGTTGGCCAAGCTTGTAGTGGTTGCCAAACATGAAGAAAAATACATGGAAGCCAAGTGAGTTAGAATTTCTAAGCTGACCTTATAGTTGTGAAAGCACTAAGCATTAACTGTAATGTTATAAGGGCTATATGATCAATTATTGATTCATTTGACATCATTAAAATTTGGAGAGAGCATGAAGATACTAAGTCAAATTAGGGAGATCATTCCAAGAATTTGTAGACTGAATTCAACCTTTGTTCGACACCATTCATCACATATGTGAAGGTATTTATTGTGTGTTGAGATACACTCTTTGAATTTGTGCAAAGTCTAGTTCTTCTACTTCTAAGGTTAAAGAGGGAATGAAAATTTTAAATGTTCAATTAATTAGTAATGAGATCAAACAACCAAACTTTAAAACAATTATTGACACTACATACAAATAAAACTCATCTGGTGTGTTATCCATGATACCTCCACAAGTTTTAATGATTCAAGATGTAAGATGTTGTTACACATGTAAGGTGGGTAGCATAGGTGACATGGATATCATAGATATATATAAAAAATTATGTGAAAATAAAATATCAAAGGAAGAATATAAGATTGTAGAAAGAAAAGAGTTAACTTGTGCCCTAGATTTCCCCAATGTTTTCAAGACAAAGTGGATAAAGATTATTTTGACCAAGATTCATGACAACTCTATTTGTTTAGAAGATGGACCTATCAAGATTACCAAGAAGATTGTACAAAGGGTAACAACATATCTAACCCTACAAAAACCTAAGACCATGTGAAGTGATGCAAAAGAGGCTATTGAGAAAAACATAGGGGCAATATGGAATAAGATTGGAATGACAATTAATACCATCACAAATCCCCTAATTTCTTTTGTAGTAAGGATAATTTTACAAAAATTCTTTCAATCTATCAAATTGAATAGTGTTCCTTGTATTGTTGTTGACATAGGCTACATGATAGTCAAGAAGGATCATTCTTATGACCTTTTTGAGTTGTAGTTACAATAGTTATCAAATAAATTGGGATCCATAAGGAAAACCAAGAGTGCATAGTACAAGTTTGGCTCAATACTTGTATGTATATTTTTCTATGTGCAGAACACATTTCCTTCTTTTAATAAAGTTGCATGGAAGACAAATGGATCTATTATAATGTAGATAGCTGAATATATTGAACAACTTGGACAAAATTTTGAGTCTATAATGACTAGCTACTTTAAAGACTTTAAGAAGTCGATGAAACAAAGACATAGGATTCCAATGTCACTAGTTGAGAAGAATTTTATTGATGTTCTCTCTATAGTTAATATTGAATTCACATATATATAGGTTATAAGTTCCAAGGGTTAGATGACTAAAGCTTCTAGGTTATGAGATAAATGTGGATGAGACATCTACAACAATTACCACTTTGTTGACAAAAGAAGTAGATAAGAAGGCTACAACCTTTGGCAATTATGATGTAGCCAAGTCAAAGATAACTATGGACTTGAAGACAACCTTTTTAATAAGGAAGAAGAAAAAAAATTTAAGAAGCTCAAAGAAACATTTGGTGAAGGGTCAAAAGAAGATGAAGAAGAAGACGATAAAGAAGAAGATCATGATGAAGAAGGTGAAGATGCACTTTCCCAAACACCATTGGCCATAAGTCAAGGTCAAGGAGAAGACCAAGGTGGAGAGGAAACTAAGCTTGATGAAAGTGTCAAAGGAGAAGAAGCCAATAAAGAACCTGTAGTCAAAGAGAAGAAGAAGAGAAAAGATAAAGCTCTAGCAATTAGCAAACCAAAGAAGGTCATAAAACCTATACAACATAATCCTGTAATTCCTACTACCAAGGCCAATATAAGAGCTACTACTATAAAGGTTCAAGAAGTCAAAAAGCTAAAAGGAAAGAGAACTAGGATGGCTACACAAGGAGATGAGTCTGAGAAGAGACAAAGGAGAAAGTACATTTCTCCAATTGAATTAGATTAGGAGAGGACAAAATTGAATGACAAAAATCAATTCAAAGTGGTAAGTCATAGTCCTTCTAATTTAAATGTCTTGTGTGAGAATATAAAGAATAATGTTGACTTATCTGGGTTCACATATGTTGAGTTTGATAAACTTGGAAAGATTGAGATAAACCAAGTAGAAGATTCAATATATCCCATGATGACAACATTCAAGAAGACTCCAATTGAGATTTCCAGCTCTATACCTAAAAGTCTATATGACATAAATGAGCAAAAATAGAAATATAGTCTCATTACATAAACAAAAATTAGAGAGAATACACTTTCTCAAGTGATGCTAGAATTGGATAAGGCCACAATGTCAAAGGCCATTAACAAATACAAAGGGAGACTTACTCCTAAATATAGAGTGTTCAATATTTTGCAAAAGGACATTGAGGGTGTTGTTCAAAATTCCACTCAGATATGGAAGTTAATATATGGACTGACAACACCTAAGGAAATTGAGAAGACACCTATTGAGGTAGGTGAGGAAAGAGGTGAACAAGAAATAACTAAATTTATTAAAGATGAAATTGAGAAAGATGCACATGTGGAAGGCACTAAGACAAATGTAGATACATAGGAAACAATTGAAGATGAGCAAAAAATAGAATAGAGTATACTAGATATACAAATGTTGAGTGCTAGTCTACAACATGTGATAGATGTTGACACAAATATAGTAATGATCAAGGATGTTTTTGATACTATAGCTGAAAAATTCAATCCCCTAATAGAGGAGGACAAGAAGAAGATATTGCTAGACACCACCACCAAGGCACAATTATGTAGTCATCCTATATTGGTGAGTATAGATGAAATTGAGAAGGAAGAAAAGACATGAGCAAAGGAAGGAAAAAAAGACATTACTCAAACTCCTCAATTTACTGTGGTACAAAAAATAGTGCCCATTGTAGTGTACCAAAGGAAGAGACAAAAATAGAAAATATTAGCACAATGGTACAAAATGTGTTAGTACAAGAAGTTTCTACAAAAGCATAGGAAGGGATACAAGCTCAAAAAGGTTAGGAAGATACTTCTATCCCTACAACACAAACTCAAGATGCAATTGTGATTGGAAAGAAAATAAAGAATAGGACTAAAGAGTTAGTCTTGACTACCAAGCCTGAGTAGAAATTAGAAATACAAATGCTAGTTACTTTGTTAAAAACTACTACTACTCCAAGTAAAGCTCTTCATACGTTAAGTGTAGTAGCTACACCAATGCAGTCATCAATGCCTAGTCCTAGCACATCCAAGGTAGATGAAATTACATTGTTTGGCAACGTCAACTTAGATGACATGATTGCATTTCCAAAATTTGATCTTGTAGTAATCACTAGTGAACAAATGAGCATACTTCAGGATGCTCTTACAAGAAAAAATCACCAAGAAATTCTTAGAAGGGAGGATAGGAAAAAGCAAGAATCACAAGATATCAAGGATATATTTTTTGATGCATTTAGTCTACTGGCACCTAAAGAAGACAAGCCTAGAGCAGTTGGTAAACATAATAGAGACAATTAATGATGCAGGCCTAAATTTAAATGTAAAACTACTTGAATGGTATAAAAGGAAATTTCAAAGAAAAGTTAATAAAAGGATATCAAGTGTCATTGTGCTTAGTCAGGTTGAGTTAGCAACAAATATTGAAACTATAAAGAAAGTTTTAGAAAATATTTTCTCACTTTACACCAAGTTGTGTGATACAACTCTATTAAAAAAGAAGTGTTTCACCCTATTGAAAATTTGGAGGGAGATATGAAGATTATAGGTACTACTCTACCCAATTCTCTAGCTCAAAGTTAAAAGTACTTCAAGAATTTGATGAATTCCCAAGATCAATTGGAATCCCTACATGCTCAAGATGCCAATATTCAGGCTACATTGGTAAGCATCAAATCCATGCTAACCCTACACATGGAGATATTACATAAGGAGCTAGCCTTTATAGAAATATTAATGTAGAAAGATCCCCATCTTTCTACACATGAAGGATTAGTTCACCTTGCTATCAAGTTAGCCATCCAAATCAAATCATTGGAGGTAGTTTGTGATAGCTAGGATGTAGCTTTGAAGATAATACTTGAGGCCCATAAATTTTTTTTGGACAAACACACTAGACATGTATAACTCTTTCACATATGTGTCAAAAAGGAGGTGAAATAAGTAGGGGAGAAATAAGTTTTTGAGAAAGTTCAACAAATGCATATTTACTGAGTAGGAGTATTGACTCAGATTCATAACAACACAATCAACTTAGGGGGAATTATAAGATTTGAGGTATGACTGTTAAGTCAAGTTTTGCAAAAAAAATTGAATTTTAAATTTTTCACATATGTCAGATAGAGATAGTGAGTATCTAAGTTACACTTATAAGTGAAGGAAATTCATGCATGACCAAGTGTTTTTGCCACTCATGTCAAAGGGGTAGATTTTTAATCTCATTTTGGTTTTAACATATGATTGTATATACACTTCAATCATTTACAAGGTAGAACTTAGTTCATGCCAAATAAGTAATGCTTATCAAGCATAACATGTCAGATAGTGCATGTCAACTGAGATACTTAGTATGTGCCAAGTGAATAAGTAGTGTTGAGTCACTCAAGTGACAAGTAGACAGATGATGCTGAGTGATTCAGATTTTGAGTGATCAATGGATGCCAAGTAGTTCAGATGTCATGTTACAACATTGAGGTTGCAGTTGATGCTAAGCATTAGGGACTTCAAGTTTTGCATAATACAATTTTGATATAGTTGTTTTTAATGGCAAAAACTACTATGTTAACCATTTTGGAGCTGACTTAAGGATTTTTTTGTAATCCTAGATTACAATATTGAATCTTAATTATGAATCCCTATGTAGTACATGCAACCAATAAAAAAAGGGGAAGGATTAAACAACAATATGGGTGAATCATAATCATTTATTCATGCCTAATTGTAAGTCACAAAGATCTTCATAAGGAAGGTAAACCCTAATACAGATAGAAGAAGGAGATGAGCAAAGAGAAGTTTGCACATGCAAATAAATCATTCATGGATGCTAAGGTGTTGAGAAGAGGTACATTGCAAAATCAGTTAGAGGATAATAGAGGAAAGAAGTTAGAGGACATAAGAGATACATCTAATCAAAGGAGGATTAGGAATACATGCAAAGAGGTGATTTTTTATCTTGCAGCAAACTATTAATTGTAGGATCATTGTTGAGACATTATAATAGGTGAATTAGTCAAATCTCTTAACGAGCTAGTCCTAATAGGCTATGATAAACCTCTTAATGGGATGATTACTTCATTGTAAGTTCAAGTCCTTTTACCAAGCACACTTCTAACAAGGTTTTGAAATCATTTAATAAGGTAAAATCTAAAAATCTTGTAAGTCTTTAATAGGGAAGACTTTTTATAAGGTAGATCATGTTCATTATCAAATAGTATAACCTTCATTAGATATACTTTACAAATGTAGTAGTGAATATTTGTGAGTGTCATCCCCAACCTAGTTTTACTTTCTCATTCGAGGGTTTCTGAGTAATCATATATTGTCATATGTGTGAATGTTTATTTTCCTTCATGCTATGGATGTATATACTTAATTTTGTATTTCAATTTACATGTACAATTGTTAGATGGATGTGTAGTGAATAATTTTATGGTTAATTTTTTGAAGTGTTGATTCACCCCCTCCCCCCTCTCAGAATTTACTTTTCCCATTTGTATTTACAAAAATCAATATACTTATTTACATTTGGAATACAATTGCATATCTATTTGTTGAATCTAAAACTAGGTTTTGACTATTTTGTGTCAACACACTTAAGATGTTTACAAAGTTCATGCTGAGCTAGTAACACATGTCGAGTAAAATATGTATAGATGTTGAGAAAATAGTTGATGCTGAGCTAAAATGTGTACTGAGCCAGACAGAACTACAATAGGTTCTAACTGAACTTTAGGTGTTAAGTGAAGATCAAGTGTCGAGCAAAGTATAGATGTCGAGTCACTATAGAAGCTGAGTGGAACAAAATTGCTATGGGAGCCAAGTGAGCCAATTTTTCTAAATGAGCCAAGCATTAAAGGTAGCAAGTGTCAAGTAACATAGATTGTACATAGTTTTTTGTAATTGCACAAACACCTATGTAAAATATTTTTTGAGTTGACGTAGAAGAATCTCAAAGGATATTAAGGATAAGAACAAATTTTTTGCATTACTTATGCAATCAGCATGTAGCCAATAAGAAAAATGGAGAAGGCATGCAACCAATAAGAAAAGTGCACGAATTGAGTAGAAAATAAAGATTTAATATGGATCATAGATTCATACCTAACCTTAAGTCTTCAAAAATTTTAAAAGGAGGATGAAACCCCATTGAATGTGTGGATGAATGAAGTGAATGGGTGAACTATAGTGAAATTTGACTTAGAAGAATAGAGCAGCACTGCAGTATTCAGTTGATCAAGACTAAAGTATCAGAACTTTGGAGGGTGACATATCATATCAAGCAAGGATCAGACCAGCAAGAGCAGAACAAGGATCTAGAATCAATAATTGAAGATTGCAAAGTTATCAGGTCAAAGAGTTTCTAATACTCTCTAGCTATTTTATTAGATATGGAAATCCTTTGGACTTAGTTTGGCCTAGCAGTCATTTGTAAATCCTTTAATAGGGTGGCATTCCAAGTGAATGCACAGAAGTCCTTTAACCAGGCCTACTTTTAGCAGGGTAGTGAAATCCTTTAACAAGGTCACTTTTAACAAAGTGAAAAGTCTTTAATAGGATAGGCCTTTCATAGGGTAGACCATTGGAAGTGGTCAAACATTATAAGATTGAATAGTTACACATTGCTACAATGATATTTTGTGGGTGTCATCCCCACCCCAGTTTTACCTTCTCATTTTGGAGTGTATCTGGGTTACCCAATTTTTGTGTTATCTATTTTCATGCATGTCTTTACTTTCAATTTCATTAGATAGATTGGATGCATGTGAATGATTTTAGTTAAGAGAATTTAAAAGGGTTAAATTGAGCCACTTCTAATTCACCCTCCCCCCCCAGAAGTGTATCTTCCTACTTGCTAATTCCAAAAATTGGTATTAGAGCCAAGTTCTCACAAGAAGGAGCCTTACAAATTGGAGAAAAGATCTAGAAATGCAACTCTACAAACTTGGGAAGATCATAAAGAATCAGGAAATTAACATACAACTTGCTTTCCTTGCTTTGGAAGAAGCTAGAGTAGAATTGAGGAAATCCTTAAAAAGAAGAAGAGAGATTGCCATAGCTAAGAATGACACACGGTACAAGGAGATTGACACCTCAAATCTATTTTCAAATGGAGATTCCAAAGAGTTTGATGCAATAATAGCAGTTCTAATGGAGAAGAATAGAGCTCGAGTAGAATAAATTAGAATACTCAAGCTTGAACAAGATGTCACCCCCAAAAATTCGAGCAAAAATACACCAACAATTTTTATTTTTATTTTTTTTTAAAAATAATTAAATTAAATCTGCAAGGTTGATAGGTTCATAATATATTAAAGATGAAGTTACATTGCAACGCAGATGCCAAAACCTCTTATCAAAACTTTGAAGACTACAACTCAGTTTTGAAACATCTTGCAAGACTCAGATGTTTTAAACTTAGACATTCATTGTTGATTCAAGTGATTAAAATAATTAAACTAAATTTACATTTAACCAAATTTCTACTAAACATTAATTAAGAGTGTAACATTTATCGATTTCAAAAGAATATCACTAACTACACTTTACTAATCTAAAACACTTTAAGATAAATTAACACTAGCCTTTGATTTAAGAAAGATGTCATCACTTCACATAATAAATCTAAAATAATTTTGAGATGAATAAAAGTATACTAACTAATTTTCTTAGACAACATATTAGCCAATAAAGATACTACCCTTCCTTGAACATAAACTTTACTAAATAATAAAATCATCTTACCTTCGGATACTAACTTGTTAAATTTCATAAGCAAAACATCCATTTGATCAAAACTATAATTAAATGATCAATATAATTAACTAAAACATGACTATGATTCTAACGTTAATCTAAACCAATTTTAGCCCCTTTGTACTTACCACATAAATAATTCAACAAGGATCATATACACCAATAATATTATAAACTCAAGTTAAACTAGATAATAATTAATACAACTAATTTTTATAAATTTTTTTCCTTTTTTAATATTTAAACTCAATTATACTAACATCTAGTTTAACACCATACTAACTTATCTTTATCTAATACTAAAACAAATCCACTTACTTAGAACAAATCTTCATTTCACTAAATTTAAAACATATAAATTAAAAAGTTATTAGTATCATACAACTAAATTTCATCCTATACCAATGCCAATCTAAGAATTAAGTTTAAAGTTTTAGCTTTACAAATATATATATATATATATATATATATATATATATATATATATATAACACTAATACACAAACATACAACAATACTCAACCTAACATGATACTACTCATAAACAAATAACAATACTACCCACCACTTTATCAAAACTAACTCTAAAATAGCAATAACTAAAACTTCATTTTTGAACTAACTTAACTAAAAACTAATCTAATCACTCTACTCCCTAAGCCTACTCCCACCAACTCTCCACTTGACCACTTGGCCACCCTCTATCCTAAGCTTCCTTGGGCGGATCCCAAGGCTTGTACATTGCTCAAGGCCTGCCCTTATGGGTCTGATTTTCCCCTCCCATGCATGTGGTTTGAGCTGAGTTCAGGCACTAAGCAAGGGGAAGGAAAGAGTGTTTTTCACTCAAGAAAATATTGGCTTAAATGCACCCCCCACCCCTGCCACCCCCCCCCCCCCCCCCCCCCCTCCAACAACTCACTCTCCTTACCCACACATTGTCTATGTGAGCCCACAAAAATCTTGGAGGGTACAAGTTTCACGTCCCACATAAAATTTATTAACTTTGGTTACAAGTTGAGGCTTGGTCCTTTGACCAAATCTAACGTCAAGGGATGATTGAGTGGAGGTGATAAGTGCATAAGTTATTACATAAAGATTAGTTGGTGAGACTATGGGATAGGCTTAGGAGGACATTGATTTAAGTATTTATTTATTAGGTTAAAGGCCCCTTTATTTATTAAAACTAAATTTAGAAAACAATTTCTTTTCCTTAACATATTTGAAAAACTTAAGAGTTCATAATTCGAAAACATTATACATTGATCTATTTTCTCACATACATATGCATAATTTGAAATCACATAAGAACAATACAAGGAGGTTTTCACAATATTTTTCTTTCTCTATCATTCAACTTGGTTCAAGGCTCCATCAGGAAAGAACCAGTAAGAAAACCTGACATCCTTGCCAATACATCAAAATTTAAATGCATTTACATAATGTTACAATTCAAATGAATTCTCTTCTAGGTCCTTCACAAGTGATTTCTTCCAATGCCTTCATTGTATCAAGGGAACATGGAGAAGATGAGAGCTGACCCAAGGTAAAAACATCACAACATCAAGAACAATTCTAGCATGCACCTCAACCTAGTTTTACACAATAGGTCCAAGCATTGAACCTGACTAGGGGGGAGGTGGATTTTCCCAATGGGAGATGTCAATCACGATACCATAACATAGCCCTTTTGAGGCTAAAACTTTAAAAACTTTTTTTCTTCTACAAGGCCCTTTTGAGGCTATTACCACAAGGATTTTCATTCCTTTCCATATCAAGAATTCACAATATCAAACAAGGTATGTGATGGAAAGTAGGGCCCCATACATCCTACCCTATTTCACTCCTCTCACCATGAGAGGAGACTCTACACCATTGAGGTCCAACTAAGGCCCTTCCCTTGTACATGGCCACTTCTTCCCTATCCAATGGTGAGTAATGCCAAAATAATCCCCATGAAATCCCCTCAAAACAAAACATCAAGAAAAGCATAAGAATAACATCAAGAACAAGTTAAAATCCCTCCAAATCAATCTCAACACACAAGCAAGAAAAAAGAAGAAGAACACAATGCCTTATGCATGATTCAAGAATGAACAACATGAAGAACAAATCAAAGGAGTGAATAATTCCTACCTTCACAAAAGTTATGAAAAATGGTAAGTTGAGAAGAGCTTTTCCTTTTCTTCCTTCAATCTTCAAATTTTCTCCAAAACTAGAGATTGGGTAACAACTCCAAAATTTATCCAAAATGCATCTAAGTATGATCCTAACTCAAATAGACTTTAGGTAACCCCCAGGTGGATTTTGGGTCACCAACTCATGAAGGAGACAAATCAATTTTCGCAATCAACCAAAAGTAGGTTTTTTGAGAGACTCCAAAAGTCAACCAAAGGGGCTAAGGGGGTGGAAAGTACTCCCAACCCATACCCTTACCCCTAGGGTACTTAAATTTAATGTTTTTAGGCCTTAAAGACTTAATAGAACCCAAACAAAGGCTAGGAGAATTTTACGACTATATAAAAACCTTCAAATAAAGATAATGCAAATTAGCACAATAGCAAGGGGTTTAGTTTAGTCTTTCCATTAGATTTTCTAATTAAATATCCTCCACACTAATTGCACACATCAGTAGTTCAAGAAATCATATGCATATATTTCAAACCTATCTAGATAGTTACATAAATCAAAATATGAATCTTTCATGTAATTAACTTATTTAATTCATTTTGACTCACATTTAATCATTAGAAATCATATATTCTATATAACATAACATATTCATTAATTCAAATTAAAATACTAGAATAATCATCAAGTTATCAAATCAACATCCTTATCATCAGGTGAAAATGCTTCGTATCATCGTTAGTGAATTTTTAATGTTTTATCAATTGAGATAATGTAGTAGTTCTTGAATCACTAAGTATTAAAACATGGCTATATCAACTACTCTAAATTTTAGTAGAACATTCAAAACATACGTATTACTCCATATCCAATTAAATCTTCTATAACAGTTTTAGCAGAGAAAACATATTTTATAATAACATAGGAGGAGGGTCCTTACACAAGAATCACAAGCCATAATTCTTTGTGAGGCAACTGAATAGAAGAAAAGAGCCATTGAAGACAAGGCTATGCTAGAAGATGACAAGAGAAATCTTACCAATAGACTAGAGGAAAAGACAATCGAATTTGAAAGAATCTCTAAAATGCAGTTAGATTAATTAACCTAGATGATGAATGCACATCATAAGCTAAATATGAAGGACATTAAGATCTCTACACTGAAGATGCAAAATGAACAATTGAAAAATGATCTAAAAAGAGAGAAGGAGAATGTAGAAAGCTTCAAAAAACTAATAAGTGAATCAAGTACTTTGAGAAGCTACTAAAATCAGCTAGGGCAAGCAATGACACTTTAGGACTTGGTTACACCATCACTAAAGAAGAAGAGTCCTCCAAAATTGTAACCTATCATTTCTATAGTAAAAAGGGACATACTTCTAATGTATCCAAGAGCAAGAATGCCCATCAACATGATAAACCTAAGAATGCAAGTTATTGTCATAAGTGCAAACAACAAGAACATTAAGAAAATGAATGTAGGACTAGGACTATCAAAACACCAAAATTTGAAGGTCACTACCACAATTGCAATAAGTATGGACATAAAGCTTTTGAGTGTAGATCAAAGCCTAAATGGACACCTAATTAGCCTGCAAAGGGAAACAACCATGAGCATCACTACAATTGGGACTACAACTCCAAGTATAGCTATCATTACTATCAGGAATATGGACACATTCCTAAAAACTACATAAGGACACATTTCAAAGGGAATTACACTAGATGGTTGAGTCAAACCACATGTTTCAGTTGCTTGAAGACTAGTCATATCGGTAGGAATTGCCCAACAAAGTCAAAGGCACCCAAGTAAGAAGTCAACAAAGGAAAAGAGAAGGAAGATGTTGAACACATCAGAGGACAACTGAACAAGACATGGAAGAAGAAAGAAGAGGTTAGCACATCAAATGAAGGGATCACTTCACCTAATAGTTCAAGTGGTCACACTTCATCTAACTAAGCAAAAGAAGGCATAAGGGACTAATTTACAAAGCTTTATCATATATCAATTCCTAAATAAGATAGTATTGAAAAGAAGAGATCAGCATGATTAGAGATGTAAAGTTAGAATCCAAGTTTTCACCTGTGTTGCTGAGCTGATAGTAGGAACCAAATGATTGGTCATAGCCGAGTTGGCAATGGGAGCCGAGTAAAGAGGAAACCTAGTTGGAGCCGAGTGATGGAAAGTTAATGGAAGCCAAGTTATGCTAAAATCCTTAAGGAGTCGAGTGTACAATTGTATATGCACTAAGAAATGAATGTTATGTTTTGAAGAGTATAAGGTAAATTTTTTGATCATTTCTCATCATTCAAACATAGAACAAGAATGAGAAGAGCACATATGTGATTGACAAAAAACAATTGAAGCTTTTGCATAGATTTAGAAAAAAATAAAGCATCATTTTCATCAATCTAAGGTATTCCTCAAGTGTCAAGTTGCATAGTCATAAAGTTTGATATATTTTGAAACCCTAGATTTGCAATATGGCTTCCAGTTCTAAAAACCCTAAGGAAATGGAAAATTTTGAGGTTCAGTTAGTTAGTAATGAGGTTAAACAACTAGATTTTAGGCTGATTCCAGAAGTTGAAAATAAAAATGACCCTACCAGTGCACTATCCATTATTCTACCCAAAGCCATAATGGTGCAAGATGTTAGGAAATGTTACAATTTCAAGGTAGGAGTAGTAGGAGACATGGAGATTAATCAAGCATATGATAAACTGTGTGAAAATGGAGTGTTAAGGAATAATTTCAAATAGTTGAAAGAAAGGGCTTAATCTATGCCCTAGTTTTCCCCACAATTTTCAAAATAGAATGGATAAGAATTGTCCTAAGTAGGATACATAATGGTTGTTTATGGTTAAAAGGAGGACCTATCAACATAACAAAGAGAATCATGCATTGGGTTATAGGCTTTCCAACCCTAGATTGATACAAGACCCTACAAAGTGATTCCAAGGAAGCTATTGAAAAGAACACCAGGGCAAAATGGAACAAAAGGGGCATGACCATTGATACAATAATAGATCACCTTCTGGACTTTGCAGTAAGAATCATATCTCACAAGTTTTATCAATTAAGCAAATTGAATAGTGTTCTGTGTATTGCTATGGATGTGGCCTAAAATTTTTAATGAAGGATCATACATATGATCTAGCAGAATTGCTATTATAGTAGATCATGGAAAATATGGGAGCAATAAGAAGATCAAAAGGTGCTTACTGTAAGTTTGGATTAGTTTTCATCTGTATATTTTTATATGTTCTAGAAGAATTTCCCTTTTTTTTCAAAGTAAACTGGAAATCAGATAAGTCAACTATTACTCAAATCAATGAGTACATTGAGAAAATGGGAGAAAATTTTGAATCTCTAATGACTAGTCAAGAAATCCATGAAGAAAAGACTAAGGATACCAGTTTCCCTAGTGGAACAACACATCAATGATATTTTTTTCTTAGTTGATATTGATTATACTTATATCCAAGTAGTATTTCCAAGGGTTAGATGGCTAAGACCATGAGGATATGAGATTAACATTGATGAAGCATCAATAGTAATTGCAAGATTGCTTGGAGAAGAAATTGATAAGAGTGCCCAACCTTTTGGAACATATGATGTGGTGCAATCCAAAGTGGATATGGAATTGAAGATTGCCTCTACTATAAAGAAGAAAGATAGGCTTGTAAAGAAGTTGAAAGAAAAGTTTGGAGAAGGCACTACAGAAGAAGAAAAAGAAGAGGGTGTCGATGCTGAAGAAGATGATGATAATGATGAAGAGGAACATCAATCTCTTGCATTGACTCAAGGCTTAGGTGAGGATGAAGAAAAGGAAGAAGGTGCTAAGGAAGAAGAAGCTAGGGAAGCACAAGCTCAAGCCAAGCCCAAGAAAAGAAAGGCTGAAGCTCAACCTATAGCCCAGCCTAAAGAAAAGAAGGTCACAAAGACAACTAAGCCAAGCCAATTACACTAGTAACAAGAGCCACCACTAGAGCCTCAACTCAAAAGTTTAAGGGACAAGACAAAGAAAAGAAGAAGTTTATTGATTAGACTCATCCTATTAGAAGAAACCAAGGAGAAAATATGTTGCACAACCAAAGTTAGATGATGAGGAAAGGACACAATCTAAAGATATCAGCCAATTTAGAGTTGTAAGCCATGCTCCTAAGTCAAATGTTGATAAAATTTTTGATAATGTTAGGAAGAATCAGATTTTCCTAAGTTGAAAAATATTGATTTTAATAAACTAAAGAGAGAAGATCAGAATAAAGTTGAAGAATTAGTATATGTCATGATGGAAAAATTCAAGAACACTCTTCTTGAATTAGACAATACAATGCCTAAGGAATTATATGAAATTGTTGAAAATAAGTGGCATTATTGTTTTAAAATAGAAAAAGAGATAAGAGAATACACATTGGCACAAGTGATGCCAGAATTGAGTAAAGGTCAAATAACTAAGGCAAACAAGAAACATGGGAGAAATTTTGCCCCAAAATATAGAGCCTTTAGCATCTTGTAGAAATAAATTGAAGATGTTGTCAATAAATCAACAAGAATGTGGAAGTTGATATATGGCTTGACTACTATCAAGGATGGAGAAGAAGACCCCTTCGAGGGATAGAACACTAAAGATGATGATGATGATGCAAATAAGGTTGAGGCCAGTAAGAAAGAGGAAGAAGAGAATGAGAGAGAGGAAGAAAGAGAGAAAGAAAATGATGAAGGAGAAAAAGAGCCAGAAGAAGAGACAGTGGAGACATGTGGTGAAGAGGAGTAGCAAATTGAAAAGAGTATGCAAGATACACAATTTCCACCTCCTAGTCATCTACATGTCATCTCAACACATGTAGACATAGTAACTATATAGGATGTTCCTAACACTTCAGCTTAGAACATCAATCCTTTGAATATAGAGGATCTCAAGAAGATTCTTCACCAATCAACACTTCAAGCACAACTTTGCACAAACCTAGTATTGGTGAGTGTTGATGAACTATAGAAAGTTGTAGAAGCAATAACAAGGGAGAAGGAAACTACACAAGAATAATCCTCACAACCTCCCATAGTTACAATAGAGCAACCTAAAGAGCAAAATTGCTAAGGTTGATTCTACAATAAAGGTGACAACTACTACCAAGGAGCAACCAAAGGAACAAACAGGAGAAGATGTTCCTCCAACACAAACCTAGGTGCACCTCCTCAAATTTTCATAATTGAACAAGGTAGTAGACAAGAGGAGAAAGAAGTGGAGAAAAACCCTAAGGAACAGAAGGTAATACAAATGTTGGTGAACTTGCCCACCTTAGGGACTCCTCAAAAGCAGCTGAGCACTGATGCAATGCAATTGCAAATCTCTACACCAGGCTCAAGCTCTACTAAAGTTACAAGGGTACTTCACTATGGAGACCCTACATTAGATGAATAAGTAGTCATACCAAGCTATGACTCAAGGACAATGAACCTACAATAGATATATGAAGTGCAAGAGGCACTAGAAAAGAAGAAAAAATAAGAGATACTTAAAAATGAGTATAAGTAGAAGCAAGCACTAGTAAAAATATAAGAAATATTTCTTGATGCATTTAGCTTACAAATACCTAATGAAACCAAGTCTATATTGGAACAATTGACAAATATTGTAGAACAGGTGACTAATGAAGACCATGAAACCAATGTGAAACTCATAGAATGGTCTAAGAAGAAATTTCAAGGAAAAGTAAATGAAAAGATATCAAGTGAAATAGCACTATCACAGGTTGAATTGGCAAAAAATATTGAAAAATTGAAAAAGGTACTTGAGAATGTATTCTCATTGTACAAAAAGTTGTATGATTTCTCATATTTAACATAGGAGACAAGCCAAAGAATAATGAGCTTGGAGAAAAATCTAAAGATTTCCAGCACTCAACTCCCAAAAGATCCAGCTCAAAGTGAGAAGAATTTTAATCAAATGCTTCACACACAAAAAGAATTAGTTTTTTTGATAGTTGAAGAGGCCAATATTAAGGCCAAACTAATGCAGATACAGTCTTCCATAACCCCACACTTGGAAGTACTCCATAAAGAGAAAGCTTATGCTAAGAATGTACTAAAGAAAGATCCAAATCTTTCTACTTTGGAAGGACTTGTTCATCTTGTAGTAGAGATAGCTATCTAGCATAAATCATTGGAAATTGATTTAGATAATTGGGATTCATCTCTCAAGATGATTATGGAGGTCAATAAAACATTTTTGGCAAAATATGGTCTTAATCCTTATAACCATTTGACATAAGTGTCAAAAAGGGGGGAGATATAGATAAGGAGGAGAAATAATTAAGAGGGAGATATTCAAATAATACAAAGTACAAGAAGCAAAATCAGGGTACAAACAAGTACAAAGTATAGGGTACACAGATACATTAGCTTAGGGGGAGCACAAGAATTTTGGTTACAGTTATAGGAATAGAAATGGTACATCAGCTCAGTGGGAGTTCCAAAAATTTTGAGGTATATATATAGTTTTTATAGAAGTTTTGAAGTTTTGTATATATGTCAAACTATATGCATATTTTACTCAAGGAGATTAGACTTTGATATACTACTAAGTTTCTGGGTTACCAAATTTTGGTGTTATCTATTTTCATGCATGTCTTTACTTTTAAGTTCATTAGATAGATTGGATGCATGTGAATGATTTTATTTAAGAGAATTTAAAAGGGTTAAAGTGAGCCACTTCTGATTCACCACCCCCCCACCCCAGAAGTGTCTCTTATCACTTTTTAATTCCAACACTATTGAATATCATAGCTTCATTGTTAGATTTATTTCTACTGCTTGCTAGCATTCTTTACTTCAATTCCTATTGTAGGAGCATCCTAGGTGTAAGAGCAATCTTGCATTACCCCCAAAACTATTTTCTTTTTAGTCTTTTCTATTTTAATAAGGACTAGTAGATAGGGTGGCTACTATTTATGGGAACTTTTTATTTTTAGTCAGTTTCTCATACATGCTTAGAATGTTCTCATTTTCTACATGAAGGTTCATTTTAGAATTATAAGCCTACCATTAAAATTTCATTGCTCTAGCTTAAGTATCAAAGAAGTTATTCCAAATTTTTGGTGGAAAAATTTGCAAAAAAATATTTAGGCTCATGCTTTGAGGCCTTACAGTGCCTAGATGAGGTATGAAAACTCAACTAAAGGGTGTTTGTGCAATTTTGAGCCTATAGATCAGGTGTTGGCATTTCTGAAAAGTGCCTATAATAGCCAATTAGAGCAATGGTCTGAGAGTTATGGCCTTCAAAAGTTGGGCTACCAAAATTTCTAAAATAGTTTGTCAAGGATGTATTTAGCCAAATTTAAATGTGTTGTTATGGTCTTTCAGCTCTAGGTATTAAGTTTGAGCATCTAGAATCTTCCCAGGTAGCATAAAATTGCATATTTAAGAAAGGCTCAAACATTGTCTAAGATAGCTGTAGGTGACAGTTCGTAGCTAGTCTTGCAAATTATTGTAATGAAGGTGCCCATGTGGGTTAGCATATTGTACTTGTGAATTATGTAATTCTGCATTTTCCACACAAATAAGGACTACATATTTTGTTCTCACATTTGTTGTTGTTTCTTTGTTTCTGTTATGAGTTTATGTTATTAAGATGAGCACCCTTCATCAATTCCATTATTAAGGTTGATTCCAAACTAGAGTTTTACCAAGGAAAACCCCTTATCCAAACAAAAAAACCATTTTTCTTGTAGATATAGGTGTGAGATAATGAATTGAAGAGTATATTTAGATACCCTTTTCATCCCACTTGCAAGATCCATGAACATAAATTTTTTTGGAGTAGTGTAGGTCAAGGTCAACTTTTCAAGGTACAATTGTGCCCCAGGGTAAGATTGTTCCCTAATATCAAGGTCAAGGTCAACCTCCCTTCAAAAGGGAAAATTTTTTATTGGTTTTCTCTATCTTGGCATTTCTGATCTAGAACAACTTGTAGAATTTCACAAAACTATACATAGACATCAAAAATTAGCATTTTCCAAATTCAAGTTTAGTATTTTTCTTTTATTTATTTCAAGATTTAAGCACATACCCCTCAAAATAGAAAGACCATTGAACCCCCTTTCTCCCTATTCTCTTCACATGATCCATTAGTTATGCATTGATCACTTTCTTGTTCTTAATCAATTTAGATCATTCCTTTTGGAAATTAGGATTAAGAAAGGGAAAACCTTATTATCTATTTTCTTTCTATTCAATAATATATATCTTGTTTTTCTTGTTTACATTTTAAGTATTTCATTTTAATGTAATTGGTATCCAAAATAATGGTAGGAATCATTATAATAAGCTTTAATAGTATCTTTTGACATGTGAATAAGGCTATAATATTAATTTGTATTTATATTATACAAGCTATAAGTACTTTTCATTATGAGTAACTTATTTGGAGTTTTTGTTAGGATGAGAATAGTGAAACTTTAATTATTATTACTATTATACAATTAACATTGAAATTTGAATCTTGAGTTGGCTACATTATGTAAATGTCTGAGCTTGAGTCTTAGTGTCATCATAAATATGTCAAGAGTTTATATATGTTTTATCTTCACAACATGAGAAGACTTGAAATAAATTTTTAAATTTATTCATGGAATTTGATATCAGTATGGCTTGCTTATTCATCTCTTTGATAGCTTTGTTCATGGAAACATATTATATATGCTCTTCTTATGATTCTTGTAGCTATAGCTATCTTTTATTCTTGCATATCCTTGACTACACTACAAGTTCTAGCATCACTCAAGATGAGGCTACAAAATTAAGATGAAATCCAATCTCCAAAGAGAGAGAGAAAGTGGTTATTGTAGGTGTCAAAAACCTAATCCTATAGCACCCGACATAGCATCCATACCTTGTATAAGCTTGAAGATACGCCTTGTCAAAGTTTTCTGCCCTATGGAATTTAGTAACTCTCATGGTCGAAATGTTTGTTGCCTTATGGCATTTAGTGACTCTCATGGTCTATTTTGTTGGACATGCTCAAGAATGTTGAGCAGTCAATAGGTGGGATGAGATTGAGACTAGGGTTTACCCATTCACTCAAGATTAATAGAGTAGATAGTTTGGTCCCATGAGGTTGATAGTTAGAGAGATTTACTAGTTAGTAACTTTGTACTGGTCAACATTACAAGTTTCAGTAGTACCCAAGATGGGCTACAAAGTCAAAATAGAAACCAATCTCCAAAAAGGCAGAGATGTTATTATAGGTGTTGATAACATGATCTTGTAGCACCTTACATTACATCCATACCTCACATGAGCTCTAAGATATGCCTTATCAAAGTTTAGTTCCCTATGGAATTTAGTGACTCTTACAATCTCAAGTAAATAAATGTTACATCAAAAGTTTTTGTAGTTATATTTAATCTAATGAACCAACTTGATCTTCTCTACATTTCAATGTCTCATGTATTGCCTCATTATTTGACTCAAAAACCTTCCAAAGAGTCTTATTATGTGGTTTTCATCCATATTTTATCAAGTAGAACTTTTACACGATAACAAGGTCTAAATAATGAAGAATCTTCCTCTCTATTTTCCAATCCTCGAATAACCACAAGTTAGGGTTCTTCATAGATATTGTTTAAGCCATGTATTGGTTGCAACCACCACACCTATGGTACTCTAAACCTTCACATTTTGTAACTAACTAATCCAATTTTTTTTGGCCTACACACAAAAACACAAATAATAATATGTCCCTTCTTCATTATTCCAAGTAAAATACCAAAAAAAAATGGCCTGTGGTGATAAATGTACATAATATGTTCATTATTTTAGAAAATACTTAGGTAAAAATTATAAAGTTACATGTTAAATTTATAGAGATATGTATATTACCATGTTGCACTAGATTAGACAAGTAGTCAAAGTCAATGGATGAATCCGTCTCTACCATTGCTAGTGCTTGTGGGGGACAATAGGTGTCAATTGGGTCCAAAATCCATATATCTCATTTGTCCACCTATTTAGTCGACTTGCACTCATCCTAATTTTTCTCTACACATGATGGACAAAAGCATGCCATTTTTCATATGTGGATACTCCATGAACCTACTTTAGAGCTTCTAAAAGAGTGCAACTCACTTGATCTTTTTAGTGTGCAACAATCCTCATATGGTACAATGTTAGTATTATCTATCAATCAAAAAAATCTACAAACTATAGACTCAACTTCCTTACCTAGACCCATTGTAGCATTACATCACAAAATGATGGAGTTTGCATCTATCAATGTTGCTCTAGCTTTTTACTATAATTCTCCATGAGCTAAGGTTCTTTTGATGCATTTCTCCACACCATCGTGTTCTCCCTTTCCATGACCAGCCTCTATGAAATTCCACATATATTTAATTTTAGAAAACTTTTGCATCCTACTCAACCAATAGAACATTTGTGTACTGTTGAATTGAGATGCATAATTGTCTGATCAAATATTTTTTTGGTGATATGGTATGTCTCTATTATACAAATCTTCATAAACTAGTTGAAAAAAATCATGTAGAAACTCTATGGAATGTGATCGATCATCATAGATGTAAAGATGGTACTCTCTCAATATCTTTCTATCATTTTGTGTACTTGTAGGTGAGTGCATGACTATTATGTGAACAAATATGGAAACTTGTTGAGAAGTATAATACTTTTCGTGTACCTCATTTGGTGGTTCTAGTATGTAGTTCTCTATGAATTCTATAACTGAAACAATGGTATCTAGTGGAAATGTATCCTTACATAACTTGAAATGCAAATCTAGCCATCAAGCTCTATGCGTATGCCTTGCATAATCATAAATAATATTTTCAAAAAAAATCTTCATGAACTCATAGACTAGAATCTTTTCAATAACTAAATCATATATTTTACCCTATTTCCCACCTTTTAGAGAATATGTTATTGTCTTATATTTTCCATAATCTACTATTTTATTTCCAATTGCATGTATACTATCCATATGTTTACCAATTGATTAAAGTTGTAAAGAACTAAAAAATAAGCATGTACCATCCATGCATGAAATCTTGTAAAATTGTTGACCATTCCCTATTTCACATAAAATGTTGGATATAAATTCCCTTGAAGATCTAGGTGGTTCATTCACATCACAATCCTATTAAAAAAACTTAGAATGAAAAAAAATGCATATATGTCTAAAAAAATTAAAATGGTTATAAAATTCAATATCTATCCTACAACAAGAAGTTGTGCATGTGTCATTTATCTTCACATGAAAAGGTTTACCAATCTCAAAAAATCTCTAACTTATTCAAATTTGAGGATACATACCAATAAATTTTGCAAAAATTTGTATTTGAGTTGAGTCCAAAAAAAATTTCACATGTGGATCATGATTTTGGCTACCAATCCTCATTACAACATCTCTTTTATAATGGGAAACACGTGTATTATTTTTCCAAATCTTTAATAAACAATTTCAAAGCTTCACTAATTTTATTATCCTTTTGTAGTAGTCTACCACTAAATGTCCATAATCATATTTTGTTGGATCTTCAACTCTTTCATTCCTTTTCATGGCTCTCCTTAGAGTAACTCTACCAATTTTAAATGTTTTTCTTATCTTTCTCATGAATACAGATTTCTTTATTTAGGTACTTACTATTGTTGATGTAAGTGTTCTATGATATTACTATCTTTGGCGCATGATTTAGAATCCATCATTCTTAGCCCAAGAATCTTCATGATGGGCCTAAATGTAAAATTCCTCATCATTTCAACAAATAATTGGCATTGAACTATCATGTTTAATTCTTCAAAGAATAATCTCCACATAAAATTAACTTTTCTTTAACAAGTGTGCTTGCTAATCTTGTCAAACATTGATTTCAAAAAGTTAGTATCAATATCAATCAAATATTTTTGTCTTATAAAATGAATTATATAAAGTGTTAGAATCTCTTCCATTCCCTCAACATTTTGAACATCAACATAAGGTTGAGTTATTTGTGTACCTTTAACTAAAGATGATGTGCCTTGGCAATAAGATACAAAAGATGGAATATCACTTACTTGATATGTTGATGTTTTGCCTTCAACATGACATGATGGAGTGTGTAAACTGTCAAATGCAAAAATTAGTGTCTCTTCAACATGAGATGGTGATATGACTCCAACATTGGAAGATGGTATAGCTTCACAATTCAATTGTCTTCTTAAGCATAAGAGTCTCATTCATTCTCTTTGTCTTTCCAATTCTTCCTCTTGGTTTATTTGTATTGGTGGTTCATGTTCCTCCTTGAAAGACAATTCTTCATTATTGCATTGCAATTTTCTTTGTTCATGTAGTAGTTTCATTTTATCCCTTTTTAATTTCCAAATCTCTCTCCCTCTCTTCCATTGTTTGAGTTTTTGGTTTCTTTCTTGGGATGATGCTGATTTCTTATGTCAAATTATTCAAACATATGAATTACTTACAATTTGTAAATAACAAATCATTCAAATACATGTACAAATGAAAATGATTTTGATGAATATACAATATATATTAAACCACTTGTAAATAATAATGAATTATTTATACATTAAAATTTCTAATAGTTTTCAAATAAAAATTCATTCAAACATACAAATTTCAATGAATTCACTATATATTAAACAACTTGTCAAATTATAATGAAATTTGTCTCTATAGTAATAAAGAATATTTAAAAAGGATTGCACTAAACTTTTCTCTACAAAGAATGATAAAAAACCCTTCAAATAGTGTATCCAATTATTTAATTTGGTGTTTTCTCACTTCTAATACCATGAAACTCATGTTTTCTGTCAAAATAGAACAACAAACAACTAGCAAAAAAGAGAATATGGATAAGTAGGGACCCAAGCTTTCTTTGTAACCATTTTTTTATGTTTTTACATCGTGGATACACACTATGTGAAAATTCCCTCACTCCCTCTCCCTCTCTCTCACTCCCTATCTAACCCTCTTTAGGTGGACCCATTTGGCCAAAAATTTCTAAGGAGTGAAGTTGCTCAAAAGTTGCAAAATTGCTCAAGAGAAACTTTTGCAATGTTTGTAAGAAATTGTAAATGGTTGTTTTAGGTATATGTAGGATCATGGTCAACCAAACTATGTTCTTAAATGGCAATAAAAAATAAGAATATCAAGGTTATTTCAAATTGACATGTAATTTTATACTTGTTATTAACTTCATATCAAACAGTTAAGAGAAAAAAGTCTCTAGCAAATTGAATCTAGTTTTTAAACTACTAGGACTTATCTCAAAAAATAAAAATTGATTGGTCAAAATTTTTAATTTTAATGCAATATTACAAAAATTTTAGAAGAAAAATAAGAAGTAGATGTATGTCTGACCACCTTAATCAAAATCAAATGATAATATTTTTTAATAATATTCTAGATATAAGTAGTAGACTCATGCCTAGATGTGAGACATATTTTTGGGTATTTTAATTCTAAAGAAATAATTAATAATTAATTTTTGACTTTAGTATTTTTGAAATAAAAAACTCTTGTGTCTTACCACCTTAACTAATTCAAAACTCTGCAAAATTTAATTTTTCATTTTTTTTCCTTATAGTAGAAGAAACATAGAATGTGATGCATCTATGGATTTAAAAAATGTTGTACAATTTGAAAGTTATAGTTATTTTTCAAGTAGTTTGTCAATTAGCACTTTATATGTAACTCCATTAGAAAATAAGTAATAATTACTTACTAAACTCATAATTTGAAAAACCTTACACTTATGGAAAGATAAGAACATTCTTAAGAAACCCTTTTAATTTCATCAAATTTTGGTAGAAAAAAAAGTACTCAGCTACATGTTTGAAGTAAAAATCACATAAAAATAGGCCAAAAGCACATTTAAAAGATGTTTTTAAAGTTGATCATATAGTTTTGGTATCAAAAGATATAGTAGACCTAATAAAGATATTAATTATTTTCATTTAGTATCAAGGTGGGTGGAAAAAAAATTGGAATAGATTTTGAAATGGTTTGAGATAATTCAAAACTACAAATTTTTCAGATCACCAATTTTTAGCACACCATGATCTTGCACATACCCTTTTGAAGGTTGTAACTACACATGCTTGGGTATATGAGCATGGAAGATAATATTTTGAAGGTCTAAAATTTTTACCATTACATTATACAGTGTGGGACTTTTGTATGGATAATTTTCTGTGTTTCCTATTATTTAATGGTGTAGTATGGTTGTGTACAAATTGGAACATGAGATCAAGCTTATAATTTTTGTATAATAGTCTTTCCTAGTTGTTTCCATATTCAAACTTTTGTTTAAGTCATCAGGTTTCCATGTTATAGCATTTTCTTACTGACTAGCCTAAGAACTACCTACACATAATTGTTTGTACAAAAATGGTTCTAACCTAATAACCCATAATGGAAAATGCATGAAACTAGGTAGGGTAATAGGTTAGATGGTGTACATAGAATTTTGGTTTTTTTCCATTTTCATGATGGGTTTCCAGGCCATAGAATGATGCCCTATGCTGACTGCTCAGATTATGTGAGCTTGGACAATTTTGCAGAGATTGGTACAAAGCACACCCATGACCAAGTTAGGTCTAACAAATGGAGTTTCTTGAAGCCTTAGGATTTTATCTTGGATGTGCAAGTGAATTGAAATTTTAGTTTGAATTTTGAAGAGTTCTAGAGGTTTTGGAATGCTAACTGCATTGGATGCCTACAAAATGGGCTAGAAACTAGGGCTCAAGGAAGAATATGGTTGTGGGTGTTGTAAAACTCTAGAAATTTGGAATCTTCGAATTCTAGGGGATAGATTTCAGACTCCTAACGTTATTCATGTTATTGTTTGGAGGAATTTTGGATATTAGAGCAATATAGGGTTACTAGACCTAGAAGTTAATAGGTCTAATTAGCCATTGTGAAGAAAGTGAATTTTCTCCAGTTTTGGTTGTGATTAGAGGTATTATATATGGTCAAGAAGGTTATGGAGTGTGTTTACAAAATTATTAGACTTCTCAAGAATGAATGGACAAGATCTTATGTGAGGATTAGGGTTCTAGGGGAGAGAAGGGCTAGTAGGACTAGTGCCTAAAGTGGGAGATTAAGTCTACACCATACCAACTAGACCTAGGAGAAAAAATTTAGGATGAGTCTTGGAGGCTTAGTGTGGTGAAAAGGAAAAGGAATAAGAATCATTGGATGATTTAGAAGTCAAACCTTAAGTACGTGTTTGTTTATTGGAATCTTAAACCCTCTGCATTAGAGTGGTATCAGAGAAAATTTTTAGTTTGGTGTATGTTAGACATGAAAGATCAAGAAGTTGATAGTATGTCACCCAAGGCAATGAGCAAGGGTGCCATAGTTGATTTGGTAAAGGATCTATTAGCTTAAGCCATTTAGGTAGACCCAAAAAGAAAGAAAAAATCTCAAGATGGGGACATGAGAGTAAAGAAGAAAATGAAAGCCTCACAGGGAAGACATCTAATAGGGGCAAGGATCTTAAAGTGGAAAAGGAAAAAAGGGTGTTTTTGGATGCCTTTAAGACTCTTAACAAAGATAGTATGGAACATATTCCTTACTATAGTGGTAGCTTGAATAGAGATGAATGAATTTTTTCATTGGTTGGAAGCTATTGACAATCAATTTGACTAAAAGGAGGTACAAGAAGAGAAGAGAGATAGCTATGTCATAGCTAGGCTCAAGGGATTAGCACTAGTATGGTGGAATATGATGCAAGATGATAGGGTAGCAGTAGGGAAAAAGAAGATTGTGTCTTGGGATATGATGAAGATTAGGTTGAGGGCTCAATTCCTATCCATAGATTATGAGATTTTGATATATTAAAAGTTGCAAAATCTAAGTCAAAGAGACTTCACTATGAGTATGTATACTAAGTAATTTAACAAGCTAAGCCTAAGAGGAAAAAGACAAGAATAACAAGTGGAAAGAGAGGCAAGGTCTATAAATGGGCTAAGATAGGGGATATAGTTTGAGATCAGCATGATGGCTCTTGATAGTATGCATAAGTGATTTCAGTTAGCTTTAAAGGTAGAAGAGAAGGCAAGAAGGATGCATTATACACAACAAAGAGGTAAAGGTAACAAAGGTTCTAGAGGTAGGGACAACTTTCAAAAAGGACCAAGACCAAGTAGGCGAGAAGAAACCCAAACCAAATGATAACTATGGAGGAAACTAGAATAGGAACAGAAGAGGATCACTAAGGGGTAGGTTCAAGTCTCAAGGAAGAGGTATTATTATTTTTACTTGTAGATATTACGACTATAACTAAGTGAGCCATACTATGGAAGATAACATGATAAGGCTTCCTCATCATCCATGGGAGAGAGGAAAACACAATTAATGCAAGAAGATGATACTCAAAATGTCCCATCACCTATTTCCAAAGTAGGACTACCAATGGATGGTGAAAATTTGATGCTAAGAAATATCTTGTTGCAATTTTCTAATGTGGTAGAGCCACCTCAGAGGAAAAGTTTCTTCAAAAAAACTTGTATGTCAGATGGCAAGATCTATAGAGTAATAGTGGACTTTGGCTCTATTGAGAACATAGTGTCTACATAGATGGTGGATAAGTTGAACCTCAAGAGCATACCCCAAACTACTCCCTACAATATGTCTCAGTTAAAAAAGGACTAACAAATACAAGTGGATGAGCATACATTTGTGGACTTTGAGATAGGGGAGTGTAAGGACAAGGTGTTATATGAGACAATGCCCGTGGATTCTTATCACCTCTTGTTAGGGCATCCATGGCAATATGATGTGAAAGTTATACATGATGGGGAGTAGAATTCCTATGTTTTACCAAGCAAGGATTGAAATTTTAGATGGATCCTCTTACTAAGCCTAAGGAGGAGAAACATATGGGGAAAGTGTGATGTTATTGAGTGGTAAGGAGTTTCTCAAGGCTATAAAGAAGGAGAAATTAGTATGTTGTGCAATAGTGGTAAATCCTAGAGAAGAGACTAAAGAGAATGTTCAAGTTCCTTAAGAAGTGCACCACTTGTTGGAAAGGTACCATGAAGTAGTGGACAATGGGCTACCCATTGCATTACTACCTATGAGTTAATTAATTCATCAAATAGATCTAATGTGAGGGGGAAAATCTACCTAACAAGGAATCATACAAGATGACACCATGTCTAAATGTTGAGATTGCCAAGAAAAAAAAAAATTGTTGGAAAAAGGCCTAATAAGGAAGAGCTTGATCCCTTGTGTCATACCAATTGTACTTGTACCTAAAAATGATGGAAAATGGAGGAAGTTAATTGACTCTAGGGCAATCAAAAAGATCACCATCAGATATAGGTTCCCTATGGAAAGAATTGAGGATTTGTTAGACAATTTGGGAGGATCTTGCTACTTCTCCAAGGTGGACTTGAAGTCAAGATACCATCAAATTAGAGTGGTGACTTTTGATGAATTCAAGACAAACTTCAAGACAAACAAAGAGTTGCATGAGTGGCTAGTGATGCTTTTTGGCTTGAAAAATGCCCTGAATATCTTCATGAGATTAATAAATGAGGTGCTAGTAGATTTCATAGGTAAATTTGTTATTATGTACTTAGATGAAATTATAATCTTTAATAGGTCCAAAAAGGAGCATATGAAGCACTTGGAGATGGTCTTAAGGGGGCTACATCAAGAGAAGCTAGTGATCAATCAAGAAAAGTTTGAGTTTCTAAAAATTGAATTTGTGTGCCTTGGTTTTGTTGTTTCTAATGGATGTATTAAATGGATCCTAATAAGGTCAATTCCATATTGGAGTGGCAAACACCTAAGCATATAGGATATGTTAGGAGTTTCAATGGTTTGGCATCTTACTATAGAATTTTTTTGAGAGGGTTTAGTCATGTATGTGGACCTATTCTCAACACCTCTAAGGGAGGCATCAAATGTCAATTCAAATGGAAAGAGGTAAAAGACAAAAGGTTTGAACCTTTGAAAAGAAATATTGCAACCCTACCTACCCTAAGGTTTCCTAATTTTAATCAACTCTTTTTGGTGGAGTGTGATGCTACTAAGATAGCTATTGGAGCAGTGTTAATCCAAGGACACCCTGTGGAATTTTTCTTTAAAAAGTTAAATGTGGAAAAAAAAAGGTACTCTATATATGACCTTGAGTTGAATGAAATGGTCCAAGCTTTGAAAAATTATAGGCACTACCTCCTTCCAAAGGAATCTATGGTTTTCATAGACAACCATGCCCTTAGCTTCTTGAATGGGTAGGAAAAATTCAATCAAAGACACCTCAAGTGGGTGAAATATTTGCAAGTATTCACCTTTTTGATGAAGCAAAAGAAAGGTGTGAGAAAAAAAAATTCAATGCTCTTAGTAGGAGAGTCCTAGACATCCACATGATTGAATTGGAAAGTGTGGGAATGGAGGATCTAAGAGACCTCTAGGAGGATAAGACTTCAAAGAAGCCTATGAGGTATATAACAAGTTCAAGAAAGGTTTAAAAGTAGATTTCACTAAGTACATGTTGGCATTCTCCAATGTTCCATGAGGGAGAAAATCATCAAAGAAAAGAATCAAGGTAGTTTGGGAGGACATTTTGGGGTAGACAAGACACTTGAACAAGTTTCTAGGTACTATCACTGGCCTAGATTGCATACTAATGTAAGAATGTTTGTGGATAAATTCTATGTGTTTCAAAGGGCTAAAGGACATAGTTAATATAGGATTATACAAACCACTCACCATACCACAAAGGAAATGGGAGTGTTTGAGTATGGGCTTTGTTCTAGGGCTTCCTAAGACACCTAAAGGGCATGATAGTGTATTTGTGGTTAGAGATCATTTCAGCAAGATGGAACATTTCATCCCATACAAGAAAAAAAATCATTCTTCCCATATAGTAGGTATGTTCTCCAGATATATTGTGAGAATCCATTTCTTTCCACTCAATATAGTGAGTGATAAAAATAGTAAATTCATAGGGAACTTTTGAAGGACTCTTTGGAAGATTTTAGGAACCAATTTTTCCTTCTCTTCATCTTATCACCCTCAATCCAATGGGAAAACTAAGTTAGTGAATAAGTCCTTTGGCAACCTATTAGGT
The DNA here is from genome assembly GCA_028749045.1 of Cupressus sempervirens. Taxonomy (NCBI): domain Eukaryota; kingdom Viridiplantae; phylum Streptophyta; class Pinopsida; order Cupressales; family Cupressaceae; genus Cupressus; species Cupressus sempervirens. The sequence continues at coordinate 573,631,118 of CM053783.1, read as the reverse complement.
GTTTGTCCAAGTAACATGGTCAATCATGGGATCACATCATAGGGTACACAGAGTATGCTTATAATGACTCGATTAATAGGAGTACTAGGAAGAGCCCATTTGAAGTTGTGTATGGGACTCACCCTAGGGGGATTTTAGAATTAAGGGATCTCAATTTACATGACAAGAGGAGTGCACAAGGAGAGTCATTTTTATAAGATATAAAAGAGTTACATGACCAAGTTAGGAATACATTACAAAAAAAATGGAAAAGTACAAGACAAGGGCATACAAAATAATGAGAGACTTGCAATTCGAACTAGGGTATTTGCTACTTGATTATCTCAAGAAAGAGAAACTACCAAAGGGATATCCAATCAAGTTGTTGATGAAGAAGATAAGACCTTCAAAAATCCTACACAAGTTTGGCAAGAATGCCTATGAATTTGAACTCCCTCTTGACTTAGGATATCACATATCTTCAATGTATGTGATATGTTTCCCTACAAAGGTACTCATTTTGATGTTGATCAACACACTCTTGTAGACTTGGAAGGGGTAGATTAGGTACAAGACTTGTCAACTCCCCAATCTTTTCAGCTAGACAACATTGTGGATTCTAAGGTGATGAATAAGACTAGGAATGGCACCTACAAGACCTATTTGGTGAAGCCAAAGAGACTGCCTAATGTTGAGGCTACCTAGATGACTAAAGCTGATATTATGAAGCATGGAGTCACCCTTGAAGACCTCCTAACTCAAGCAACTTGAATACTTTGTCCTAGGGGAGTATGGTGTAGGGAACCTCCCTAATTTTGGTTTCTAGTGTGATTAGTGGTCTGTTAAGAGTGTATTTTCATAATAATTTCAAAGAGCCATTGGAGTGCACAACTAATCCAAGTGTAATAGCCAAGTTGCTTATTAGGTCCTAGGTTGCTAAAAGTTTCTCATTGAGCCAAAAGGTTCTCAATAGGTCAAATATGACTAGGACTGGGTAAATAAATTTTTTTATTACCTAAATAGGTCCTAAGTATTCTATCTAAGGACATGGAATGATCCTAGGTGGACCCATTTGACCAAAAAAGTCCTAAGGAGCAAAGTTACTCAAAAGCTGTAAAATTGCTCAAAAGATGCTTGAGCAACTTTTACAATTTTTGAAAGAAATTGCAAATGGTAGTTTTGAAGGTTGTAAAGCCCATGCTCAAGTACATGAGCATGGAAGATCATATTTTGAAGGTTGGAAGGTTCTACCATCAAATTATGCACATATGCAAATTCTATAAGGATAGTTTTCTATGCTTCCTATTGCTTAATGGTGTAGCACGACTGTGGATATGTGTTGGAGATAAAGTTTATAATTTTTGTAGTTTATTTTTTCCTAGTTCTTTTCTATATTCAAAATTTTTTTTTAATTCATCAGGTTTTCAAGTTATAGCATTTTCTTGTTGATTGGCCTACAAACTACCTACACAGGGTTGTTTGTACAAAAAATTGTTCTAACCTAATCAACTACAGTAGAAAATGTATGCAACTAGGTGAGATGATAGGTTAGATGGTGTAAGTAGGTTTTTTTGTTTCATTTTTATGATGGGTTTCCAAGCCATGGAGTGATATCCTAGGCTAACTACTAGGAGTATGTAAGCCTAGAGAGTTTTGTGAAAGTTACAAAGTGCACCCATTACCAAGATGGGTCTAACAAATGGAGTTTCTCAAAGCCCTAGGATGTTATCTTTGATGTGAAAGTGGATTGGAAGGGTTTTTTGAAGTTAGAAGAGTTCTAGAGGTTTTTGAATGATGGCTAGTTTGGAGGCCTACAAAATAGGCTAGAAACTAGGGTTCAAGGAAGAATAGGGTTGTAGGTGTTGTAAAGCTCTAGAAATTTGGAATCTTGGAGTGCTAGGTGAGAGAAGGGCTAGTAGGACTAGTGTCTAAAATGGGAACTTAAATTTACACCATACTGACTACACCTAGGAGGCAAGTTAGGGGAAGAGTTTTGGAGGCTTGGATTGGTAAAGAGGACAAGGAAAAAGAATCATTAGATGATTCAAGTTTAGAACCTTAAGTAGGTGTTTGTTTATTGGAATCCTAAAAACTCTCTCTCTCTCTCTCTCTCTCTCTCTCTCTCTCTCTCTCTCTCTCTCTCTCTCTCTCTCTCTCACACACACACACACACACACACACACATAGCCTCTAATCCCCTATATGGGTTAGTAGGGACCTCCCCCCTCCCTCTCTCTCTCTCTCCAGTGCCTCTCATGTTTGTAGTCTATAGCTTGTTTATTTTGATTTTAGAGATAATAGATACTCTTATTATTTTCTTTGAGATGACTTGTGGGTTGGATGTTATACTTTGATTTTAGTACCATAGATGTTATACTGCTACGTTGTTTAGTTTATCATATTTGCATGTTGATGACAATTTGAGATGATTGTAGGTCTATGATGATATCAAGTTACCTAGTATTTAGACATATATTTGATTTTGTTATGTGATGGATTTTATGCTATGGTGATTTATTTTGTTTTGTTTCATTAAGCTTTATGTGAACGTGAGTGATGTAAATGGATTATTTAGGTATAAATTGAATAAATGGTTAAATTAGCCATTTAATGCATTTATTGTTGAATAGATATTATATTATATGCAATTGCACTTGATCAAGTTTTTTAGTGTGCAAGATTTGTGTCCCTAGAAGTGGCACATGGAGTTAGTGATTCAACTATTCATATTTCACCAATGTCATCCATGTATGATCGACGTATCTTTAAATATTAAATTAAACCTTCTAATGATTCATTAAATTTGGACTCATTTGAATTATGTGATTAGACCAATGAGCATGTTTTTGCATTTAGAGTTTCACATTGCTATGAAGTCATTAAGGTCTTCTATGATTTTGGTTTCAAGGTTTTCAGGATTTATTAATTTAATCTTAATTTTTGGCATTTTTGCCATAGGTGAATTCCTATTACAAGGGACAACCTATTTTTTCTTGGGTGGATTTAGAGTCTAGCTAGTCTAATTGGCTATTTTCCCTAATCAAGTATTCAATAGAAAAAAAAAAGTGAATATGTATTTCAAAAAGGGATTTGGTTTCTCACTTCTCACTTTTACAAAACACAAATTTGGGAGCCTTTTTTTTTTAATCCTCTTTTGAAGGATCACATTTTTGTTTGTTGTGAGAGCTATGTTTCTAGGATCTTCATGAAGTTAGTCTCATTGGATCTAGATCAGGGAGACCTTGTCTTCCCTTCATTTCTAGTAGTTTCAGTAGGTGATTTATTTTATTGTGTTGTTCCCAGTTTCAGCCCCTTTAGCTAATAGGTAGGATTCTCCCATTTTATTGTTTTAGCTGTGTTTCTATATCTTCTTTTGGTAGTTTTTGTTAAGAGGCTAAGAAGTAGTGTTCCTCTCTATTTTGTTTCCTAGTTCTACCCAGTTGTTTAGGTATAAATGTTTTCCCCATTTTTGGTATGGAGGTTTGGGGTTTCACACTGTTATGCTAGTTGTTTTTGCATATAGTGTCCAAACCCAAATTTTAATGGATTTTAAAGGCTTTTGTGCCTAAACACCAAATGTGTTTTTATTTTGAAGTTTTCTAGTTGTTGGGGTTTTACCTCATTTTGTGTGCCACCCTATTTTCTCAAGTTTTATGGGCATGATACTAGTCATGGACTTGTATAATCTATTTGAATATTAACCTTACCAATTTTACACTTATATGTTGCACTGGGATGTGTGTCACATTTGTCCTCCAAAATCTATTTTAGTTGAGTGTATTTCAGCATTGTGTTCTCATCTAGTGCTACTATTATGATCTTTGTGATGGTGATGCACCACACATGAGTATGTGCACTAGCAATTTTTGGGTGACTTTTAAGGCCTAATCTTCCATGGTATTTGTGGGAGTTATAATCAGTAGGGTTGGGTTGGGGATATGTAATTCTATGGGCACTCATCATTGGATGAGCATTGGTAGGGTAGGGTAGCATATGGAGGGGGCTTCTATCTCATAGTCTAGTGGTCATTGTGCCTAGAGGTTTGGAAAAGGAAGTTTTAATTAAGTGATAACTAAATAAAAATACTAGGTGGTAACAAATTTAAGATAATTAAAATTGGATTGTGCACCTTTCATTAGGGAAAGTAGCTACTAGTACTAGCTTGGGCTTTTGGATGCCAAGTGACTCTTTGTGATGTTAGGCCCTACTTAGTAGCCCATTGAGTGTCTAACCAAGACCTATTGTACCTGCATTATCTCGCGATCTTTGTTTCAGCCATTATTATTGTTTGGTATGAGTTTTAGCCATAAATGTTGTGCTTTGTGTGTGTTTGTAGTTTCATCATTATCTTCATCAGTATGTCAAGAGTAGACCTATGGGTTTGACATGGTTAGGATGAATAGCTACCTATACTACTGTTGGGGACCATTGTACAAAGACTGTTTATTATCATAGTGTGACCTTTGCTAGATGTTATCATTTGGTACTTTGGGTTCTAGAGTATGCTTCCTTGTGATTTATGCTTTCATTGGAATGCTTTTATATCTTGTGTAGGTAATGTTAGGTTAGTGATGTGTTCCCTTATTGTGATGTTTAGCATGTGATTAGATAATATTATTTGATTAGTTGGAGTATCTATTGCTTGTTGTTTAGCATGTTAGATGTCTAGTTCTTATGATTTTATTATGCTTTAATAGTGATGTCCCTATAAGACTACCCTAACTATCTAGTTGGTAGTTTGTATATTACATGCACAAGATGGCTAGGGACTTTGAGGTTTCATGATGCTATTATGGTTGGGAGGAACTACACACTTAGTTTGTTGTTTAGGTACATTGCAATGTTGTTTCTATTTACTGTGATGTTGCTTTCAATACATCCTTTTACTGCTATGTGTAGATGGGTAGATTTGGCCTCTATCTTTGATTTATTTATTTGAGTGACCTTTCCTCAATATTTGGATGTGGATCTAGTACTCCTTAGTTTGGAGGAAATTCATTTCCTAGTTTTTAGCTTATTATTTTCTAGCTTGCTATTTTAGATTCTCACACAAAATTGTAGTTTCTTGCTCAAGAATAAAAAAGCTTGTGTGGTATGTTAGGTTTCTTCGTGCATCTTAATGTTCATCCTTATGCAAGACCCCACACCAAATTTGGGTACTTTGGCTTCTAGACTAGTAATTTCCTCATGCCAATTTGTGTGCTTCCTCACACAAAGGGTAGTTTTTCATGTAGCATGCTACACTTCCTCATGTGATATTTTGTCAGTCTATTATCCTTGTACAAAAAATAGTGGGTTTCTACTCTAGTTTTTAGGAAGCTTATTTTGGTGCTTTTAATTACCCTTTGGGGTTTCTAGTGTTTCCTTGTTTTTGTAGTTCCAATATTTTTGCCTTTATTTTCATTGTGGTTTTCCTCATTCTTTAGTCGGTTATGTCAGTTTGATAGTGGTGTTTGGAGATCTATTGGGTTTGGATACTTGGTTAGTCTTCTTTTGCGATCTTGATGATCCCTATATGATGTTGGCTTGTGCTTTCATACTTGTGATTTTTTTTTTATCTTGGGTTATATTTATCCTTGTTTGAAGGATCTCTAGGTGGGGCATTACATCTTCTATCAAAGCCCATGTTTCAATATTAGAATCTCTATGTTATGCATCCACTATGGTTTTATTTTTTGTTTGTGTATTGTATCTTATGTTACTTATTTTGATATCTCATATAGTTCATTCTTTTGACTCCATGATTGTGACATATGTTTATGACCTTGTCTCAATGCTTCCATTAGTGATGCCTCGTAGACATAGACCTAGTGGTCAAGGTGGTAGTCATAGTAATAACTTTAAAGAAGAACACTAGGAAGAGGAATGTTAGGATGGAGAGGGATAACATGGTAATAATGAACAAAATGGCATTGGGGTATTAATGCCAGTGCTTCAAAAGACTCTTTCTCATTTGGGCCCTCATGTAGAGGAATGTCGATAGGATCATGATCAAGAAGAGGGATCTCATCATTGAGATACCCATAGGTATGAGCATAGGGAAGAGGAATGTGACTGCAAACATGAAATTTCTCAAACACCACTTGGGAGAAGAAGCACCAATGGAGGGGTCATGGGCATGATGACAATGATGATGATTTCACTCATGTTAAAATGATGTGGGAACTTCTGAGCTCTAAACCACCACTGGTTGATGGCCATGGGACAAGACTCAAGGCAGAGACTTGGTTACTAGATATGGGGCATTGTTTCTCCTAACTACCTTATGAGAGAAACTTCAAAGCCTATTGTGCTATCACGTAGTTGAGGGAACATGGTTCCATCTAGTGGGATATGGAGTGTGAGAAGCTTTATATCGATGTGGTGAATCTCACTTGGGAGATCTTCGAGGAGTGATTCTAGGAGAAATTCCTTTCTCCATATTATTTTAAACCTTGTACTAATAAATTTCATGAACTCAAATAGGAAAATATGATAGTGGATAAGTATGATAAGAAGTTCCTTGGTTTGAGGCAGTATTCAAGTTACTAACATGATGAGGCACTTCTCGTGTAGTATTTTATTCTAGGCCTTCAGAACTCTATCATTGGAGATGTCTATATTCATCAACCTAGGACACTTGCACATGTCATAGAGTAGCAAAGGGTTTTGGAGAGTAATGTGACTAGAGGTTTCAGCAGCAAAACTAGTTCTCAAAATCAAAGTGCACAAAATTCAGGATAGGATGCATAGTTTACTTAGTGCTCAATGAAGGGCCAAGCCTAGTCAACACCCTCTTAGGATTGTTATCAATGCAAGAATAAGAGGATTTTTTGGAGAAAAGGTGGGTAGAGTGTAGTTGATTTAGGAAATAAAGGAGATAACCAAATTTGAGGATAGAAACCTCAATAGGATCACTCTCCTCAAGGTGGTCAGCAAAACTCTAATAGGGGTAGTTCACCATATCCTAGTGCTATTCAAGGTGGCTATGAAATAGGTCTCAACTTTAGGGGAAAGTGTTATTCTTATGGTTAGCTGGCCATAGATCTTTTGAGTGTTTTATTAAACTGGCTTTTGGACCTAGTAATAGTGAAGCTCAATCTAAGCCTACAATGGGAGATGCTAGAATGAGTCATTGAGTATTTGTGGTGGTTGAAAATTGTCAAGATAAGAATCAAGGTACAGTAGTCAAGGCTACAAGTACATTACATGGCATTTTATCTCCAGTTTTGTTTGACTCTAGTTCTTAAAATTATTTCATTTCACCATCTTTAGTTCAGTGATCTAAGCTAGTGGCAGTACATTAGGTCAATAGGTACTAGGTTGAGTTAGCCACGGTTTCCAAAGTGGTTGTAGAGTCATTGGTCAAAGGTTGTATTTTGAATTTGGGAACCTTCACCACCAAAGTGGATCTTTGTATCCTACCTCTAGGATCATATGACATTATGTTGGGCATGGGTTGGTTAGCTACCCATTAGGCAAATATTGATTGCCATCGCAAGTTAGTGCAGTGTGTTGATGACATAGGTGGGTAGGTGGAACTTTTGGGAGTCTAGAGACTAGTCTCACCTCAAATTATCTTAGCTAATCAGTTGACAAAAACTATGTGGAAGGGTTTTCAATTATTTCTTATTTTTGTTAGTGCTCTTGAGGAAGCTGAGAGTTGTACAATGACACTTGATGATCACCCACTCCTTCAAGAGTATGTAGATGTGTTTCTTCATGAGATTATAGGTATGCCACCATAGTGTGGCATTGATTTTCAAATCCATCTTGTACTAGCAGTGAAGCTAATTTTAGAGGCTCCTTATCACATGACTACTTAGGAGTTCACATTACAATTGGAGGAATTGTTGACCAAAGGTCACATTTATCCTAGTGTATCCTCGTGGGTGCACCAATAATCTTTGTAAAGAATTAGATGGGTCTTTTAGTTTGTGCATTGAATACTGGTAGTTGAATAAGGTGTGTCATATCCCCTAAGTATGGTAATATAGGTGAATGAAATAAAATATTTTAATTATTTAAAATATATATATATATATATTAAATGATTAGAGTAAGTAACTATATATAAACATGTATTATTATAATTTCATGACAAATAAATATAATTATAAAAATATGTTTTATAGTATAATATATTATTAAAGAATAAAATAATATATTGATATAATAATAACATGTTTTTGATCAAGTAAAACAAGTTTTACAGGGATCCTAATGCCCAAAAGTTTTACAGCATAAAGATAGAAATTCAAAAAGTCCAAGTAACATGAAACTTCTATGAAAAGCCAAAACCAACACCCAAAAAAACTTTGAGAAAAACCAAAAGAAAAATAGACTAATGGTTGTCCTTATCCAGATCCTGCAGAGTTTTTGTAGCTTCATTATCCTTCTGATTGTTCATTCCTTCCTGTTTCTTGTTGTGGGTCTCCACCTAGTCCACCTGGTTTACCTGATCCCTGGAGTATTTCCAACTATCCTCTTCTTGGCCTAAGTCCTACCTAGTCTTCTACATCATGTCCCCACCAAGTTTGGCTCTCATCAGAGAATCCCCCAAATTGACAATGTTCTCATTCAAGGTGTGCAAGGTTTCCACTTTTTGTTTTGTCATGATCTAGTGGATGGAATCAAACCTCTAGACTTTTTGTTCAACGAAGGAGATTTTTTCCTCCTATTCATCACTGGTGTCCTAACTACTATAGATATTTTGACTACCTTCCTAATCTCTCTTCCTTCCCATGGTCTTCTAGTCCCTATGGATGTCATGGCTACTATCCTAGTTATTCTTATCCTTTAGAGCCTCAATTTCCTAAAACAACCATTTGATGGAATGGAAGTTATCAATTAATTTTTCCTTCTTATTATTCAAGAGGTTGAGGCTGGTTTCCTGTGCATTATCAGAAATGACTAATAGAGGAGGGTCAATTAGCTCATCATAGTGGGTTCTACTGTCAAGGTCTTCCAACTCCTAGATGTTCATTGGCTCTCTAACAATACCCAAACTTGTAGTATCTAAGTTAAAATTTCTGCAAGCCCTCCTCCTGTTCTTCCTAATCACCTCCCTACTTTTTTCTACCATAATTTCAATCATCTCCTCAGGTAGTGGTGTGGGCGGGATAGGGCCAGGGGTCTCAACACTCTAGGCTTTTGGGTCTATCTGGGGTAGGGCTTGGTCAACTTTTCTTTTCCTAGGGTTTCTTAGGGCGGCATCAAGAGCCTCCTCCTCCTTGTTTCTCTCTCTCACCTTCTCCTCTTCTTTCAAATTATCCTTCCCTAGCTCCTTATCCTCATCCTTAGAGTCTGTGTCAGTGTCCTTGTCTTCCTCACTATTCACCTCCTGAGGCTTAGGCTTGGGGAGAGGGGGAGGGAGGCATCTAGGGCTCTTTCTACTATGAATGTGAGGATTGTGGGCATTGGTGGCGATAACCTCATCCTTAGTTTTCACTACCTAAACATCCCCAGAATTAGAACTAGCAGTGTCCTCTAAAGCACAACCTAGGTAACCAAGGGATTTTCCTTTCGTTTAAGTTTTCAAAAACTTGTAAACCAAGAGAAGAAGGCCTTTGTGGAGGGTAGGGTTGGTAACAAGTTTTTTCTTGAAACCCCTAATACTCTTGGACATGGAAGTGTAAATATAAAAGGGAAGAGAAATTTTAACACCATGCCTAAACTGGTTAAACAAAGAAAAGTGGTGCATTCTTATCCTATCAAATCTAGGGTCAAGAGTGATATACTTAATGAGGATTCTGAGAACATACCTCCAAATTTTTTTGATGGATTCTATGTCATAGTAGGTTTTAATCTTGACAAGATTATCTTTCTCTATTTCATCCTTGATGAAAACACTAACTACATTGGCTGACATCTTTTTGTCCCTGTAGAAATTCATGCCTTCCTAGGGAATGTCTGTCAGCTCCATGTTCAAGCCCGTAGAGATTTGATGGGTGACACCATCAATTTTGATTCTCCCATTGCTCCATGTTTCCACCATGATCTTGGTCACCCCAACTTTGAATCTGTGAAGCTTTTCCATGAACCTAATGATGTTACCTTTTTCAAGTTTATGTCACACCTTCTTCTTCTCCTTCCAGTTCTCCACCTCCCCACAAGGCTCTCTTTTGATCCTCTCTTCGACCATGGTTGCCTTTGGCTTTGCAAACCCTATACCACTAGCTATTTTACAGTGCTCAATTTTCCTTTGGGTTCTTAAAACAAAAATTTTTTTACGATATTTAGTGGTTATGTTCTTGCCATCCTTCAAAGTGCACCTTCCATATGCATAATAATGACTTGAAAAGGGCTCTGCATGATTTCTAATAACTTCCCCTCTGACATGCAATTTAGAAAATCCTTTCATAATTAAAATGGGATTTTATTTGTACTCTAGATTATATCCTACTAGATTAACTCAATTACCATAGCTAGGATTTCATCTCTATTCATCCAAATCATCATCGAGTTTCTGGCGACGGCATCATTGGCAAAATAGTTAGCAACTGAGTTGGCTTCCTGATAAGCATGGCTGACATGAGTCTTTTTAACTTGCCCAAGTTAGATTTGATGTCCTGTATGATGTTGGCAATCATCCAGGAAGGCACAAATTGACCTTTGATGCCATTGATGATGTTTAGGGAGTCACCCTCAAGCCACGGGTGCTCAATCTTGAAGGCCAAGGCCAGTTTAACAATATGTCTAGCCGCACTGGCTTCTACAAAGTGAATATAATAATAGCATGTTACTAATGTAATAACTAATAAAATAATAAGGTCAAATAAGTACTAATAAGTAAAGATATAAATTAATATAGTAATACAAAATATTCAATTCTTATAAATATATTAAATAACACTCAACCTTAATGAAAGACAAATATTTTAATAAATGAATAAAGCATATAGGCTCAATTAATAATCAAAATATTGATTAGTCATGAGGATTCATGACTTGTGGGTAAAAGAATTTAAGTATCAGGGGAATGGAGGTAATCTTGATATACTTCAGGCAGATCAAACTCATAAAAATATGAATGAGAATGAATAAACTTACAAACTATTGATGAGATAATGTATATTTGAAGGAAAATTGAACACAAATTATCAAGGGACATTATAGTGGTATTAGAGCCAATTTTCCTGCTAGCCTAAGAAAGTTTGAAGAGACAAATTTACTATAAGATAGAGAAAGAAATTAAGAAGACAAATTTCAAAAATTAAAGAGTCAAACCAAAATACAATTGCAACAAGAACATCTAGTGCACGCATTCTCAAAGGGAACCATAAGAGCTATCATATCTTGAAGGAACCCAAGTATATTCAATACTAAATATAACAAATTAACATCTAAGGAGGAAAGAAAAAGAGAAAATATAGGTTTCACAAGAAATTATTTCTTAAGGGCATGATTTCTTAGAAATACCATCAAACCAATGAAATATGTTAGAATAATGAGCTAGTCCACATGGATATAATGCATCGATCAATAGAGAGATAAATAAGGAAGCATGACATGGAGAAGAGAGTTTATAAGAAGTTCCATTGAACAATTATCATTTGACATTAGATTACCATCTCTTCGAATCATAAGAGAAAGACCAAACTCATCACTGAGAATTGAAGTGATTCAAATATTATATATGCATAAAATTTAGAATTAAGAATGTGTAGAAGGAAGATGTGGGACCACAAATAACTTGAATAATGGGAAATAATAAGAAAAAAATGATAATAAGGACACAAGATATGATAAAGGGTCCTAAAACAAACAAATAATAAAAATCATTAATGACATATGGTGATGTCGTGAACATCACAGACAAGGACCAACATCATCAAAAAAAAACATAAGGAGGGACACATAGACATAAAGACTTCATTGATTACACTAAACACAAGTGAGGAGGAACAAAGAGAAAACATGGGAAAGAAGAAATCAAAGAGAACAATAGATTCAATAGCTCATCTAGAGGAGAATGAATGGAGTGTGCTAGATCAACTCCACTGGGCATGCAAATGATGACATTAGTTAGAAGAGAGAATGTAATACAAAGATAATTCTAGAAACCAATAAATAACCAATATATGTCAAGTGAAAGTTCATAGACCTACATTCAATGTTTGTTACAAATATATGAGAACTAAGTGCATAAAAGAATGAATATAGTATGTGTGAAGTTAGTATAGAAGAGAAGAAAGAAGACCGTGGAAGAAAGTAATAGAAAAAGGTGGAGGCTAGATTATTAAAAAGACTAAACCAAAGGTCAATAATATGAAACAAACAAATAAAAAGGTCCATCTATATAGATTCTTAGGGAAAGGAGAAATAAAAAGAGAAAAGAGAAATTAAATAAGTGAAGGGAAAAATAAGAATTGATTATATATAACTCTAAGAAGATATAAAAAATATGAGATCTAGAATAACTGGAGGGATATATCAACATTAATATAGAGATATTTAAATGTTATTGGAATGAGTACTTATAGTTCTTATACAAATCATGGAGATTTGGTAGAGGACATTCATAAGAATTTTGAACTTCTCACAGTGAGAATTTAGAGACTAGAGACATTCACCTTGAATTCGAAGTTTCTATAAAGAAGAACTTAGATATTAGAGGGCATTCTTGATTGAATGTTAGGATTGCAAATCAAAACCCAAAGAGAGATTTGTAGGGAATATCTTAGAGACAAAACATTTTTTAGTGGTCAAAAATATGTATATGTCAAAGATTATAGACTTGGTTATAGGTGGGATCTCTACCAAGTAGTGTTATCAGAGATCCCAAAGAAGTCAAAGGAAGATGCTCTCATATGATGAATACCTAATTCAAATATAATTCTCACTAGAGGGTTTGGTGATTTGAGAATGGTCTCTTTCAAAGAATTAGGAAGGGTAGCAAGGATAGTATTTAGATTGATATTTATTTAGTTTAATATTTCTAATATTTTTTATATACATTTTTCTATCTTGTATTGACAAAATGTTGTAGGTTACAAAATCTGACCCTAATTAGGAAGAGGGGACCCACCTCTTAGTGAAAAAAGTGATTAAGGAACATGAACAAACATAGAAAGGACAAATGATCTAAAGAAATGCATTGGTCAACAAATGATCCAACGAAATAGAGGCAAATGCATTGGTAAGGATGACAACGACTTCCATAAGTATTAAAGATAAGTTTAATTTCATCATTTTTGAATTTTGGTAAATAATTAATATTGAAGGATCGATAGTTATATCTATGGTTTATAAAATAAGAGAAAAATGGAGTAAATATTCTTGTAGGATAATTATATAAGGAAGTAAAATATTACTTGATTAAATATTTAATGGCTTATTGAGTAATTAACTTCAATGATTTTTAAATATAATAAATGAAAAATAAGAAATGTATGTTAATGAGGAAAGGACTAGTAGGTAAGAGGGTAGGGCTGATCCCTAAGGCAAGAGAGGGATGTATTCCACTCTTGGGTTTAGGCTTATCGATCTATGGAACCCCACAATAATACCCGAGTACTCTAGTAAGGAAATCATTTAGAAGTAATGATTCTAAAATGATCCCAAGATTATGCTAATCAATAAGAAACTAGGTGGGTAAGAGGGTAGGGCTGAGTCCTAAGGAAAGAGGGTTATTTACCAACTCTTTAGTTTAGGTTTATTGAGCTATGGGACCCCACCAAAATGCTTCAAGGACTATGGTATGGTATAGCATCTAGTCATGGTGAGGGCTGAAAGGTATCCATTTGAAAGGTGAGGACCAAGGTCTTGCCAAGCCTTTAATGTGATTTCCTTATCAAATCCGTGGGTGACCTAGCCTATACATACAATGTAATCAATAGGATGTGAATATATATATATATATATATATATATATATGAATAATTATTTTGATTGAATAATGCAATGAGAATATTCTAAATTGAATCCTTGGAAAAATAGGAAAATATTATAAGTCCTCACAAGTAGGGACATTAAAATGGAGCTATTTTTTCTAATTAAAACTATTAGCTTCTTTTGAAAGTATATTCATGTGTACTAATTTGTATTCCTTTGGTGCAAGATTTTGGATAAAGTGCAATTAAAAATCATATTTTTCTTAAAATAACTTTATTAGATTATAGGATGATATTTTCAATATGTGTATACATCATGCATGTTTTGTATCTTCATGCATTAATGTGTCTTCTTCATGTATGCTTCATGTCTACAAGTACTCATATATTTACTTCATGCATTATGAAATTAACTGCATGCATACCCTATGTATTCTTTCAATCCTAGTGTATAACTGGTATATTAATTTCACAAGAAAGGTTTAGTGTAAATGATCATTGCTTGAGGACAAGCAATTTGAGGAAGGATGGACTGTCATGTCCCCTAATTATGGTAATATAGGTGAATGAAATAAAATAGTTTAATTAAAAAGAAATATATACATATTAAATTATTAGAGTAAATGACTATATATAAACATATTATAATTTCATGATGAATAAATATAATTATAAAAATATGTTTTATATATAATATATTATTAAAGAATGAAATAATATATATTGATATAATAATAAGATGTCACTAATGTAATAAATAATAAAATAATAAGGTCAAATAGATACTAATAAATAAAGATAGAAATTAATACAATAATCAATTCATATAAATATATTAATAAAACTTAACCTTCATGAAAGACAAATATGTTAATAAATGAAGAAAGCATATAGACTCAATTAATAATGAAAATATTGATTAGTCATGAGGAGTCATGACTCATGGGTAAAAAGATATAAGTATCAAGGGAATGGAGGTAATCATGATATACTTCAGGCAAATTGAACTCATAAAAATATGAATGGGAATGAATAAACTTATAGACTATTGATGAGATAATGCATATTTTAAGGGAAATTGAAAGACATTACAAGGTGATGGTGAAGAACAGATATCCTTTGTTGAGGATAGATGACTTGTTCGATTAGATGCAAGGAGCATGAGAGTTATCAAAGATTGATATGAAGTCTAGATTCCATCAACCTCATACCCAGGAGGCTGACATTCATCAAATATCTTTTTGTACATGGTATGGGCATTATGAGTTCATAGTTGTACTCTTTGGGTTAACCAATGTGCCATCAATATTTATGTTACAAGTTTGATAAATGGGGTATTTTGCACCTTCCTTGATTGGTGTTTCATTGTATTCTTGGATGACATAAATTAATCTATTTGAAGATTGTTGAGCAGCATGAGGTCCATTTATGCTATGTATTGTAGTGCTTGAGAGACCATCAGTTGTATGGAAACTTGGGTAAATGTGGTTTCTTCTAGTTAGAGGTAAAGTAGTTGGGGCATATCATCACAAGTGATGGTATTGCAGAGGATCCATAGAAAATTTGTGCTATCATAGATTGATCAATACCCCCTAATGTCTCAGAAGTTCATAGTTTCATGGGATTGAAAAGTTATTACCGTCATTTTGTGATAGATTTCTCATGAGTAGCTCATCCCATCACTTCTCTTGAGTGAAAAGGGAAGAAGTTTTTTTGTTGGGATCAACGTAAGGCAATGTTTAATGCTATTATGGATTTTTTGACTAGTGTACTAGCCCTTATATTTTCTAATCTTCTAGAAGATTTCATGGTTTACATAGATGCTTTGTTGGAAGGTGTGGGTGCAGTGTTGATGCAAGATGGTCACATGATTGAGTATGAGTCTAGAAAACTCAAGGACTATGAGATTAACCACCCCACTCATGATTTAGAACTTGCTGTTATAGTGCATGCTCTTGTTCATTGGAGACATTTTCATTTGGGACATAGGTTTGAGTTGCATAATGATCATAGGAGCTTGAAGTATATCTTTACTCAACCAAACCTAAATGCACAATAGTGTCATTGGATGGAGTTCCTATGTGAATATAACTGTAATGTTCATTATATTAAGGGGAAGGAGAATATCATCATGGATTCCTTGAGTAGGAGGTGACATGAGGTATCAATGATGTTGTTGGGAGACGATTTGTGTGGCAATATCTTGGAGGCTTTTCCTAATGACACTTGGTATCAAGAGTTGAGGGTAGAGATTGAGTCTAGGTGTACCCTTGATGGGAGATTTTTCAAATACTTGCTTGAGTTCAATGGACTACTACAACACTAGGGGCATATCTATATGCCCATGTTAGGTTATCTTCATGCCTTAGTTTTTTGTAAGTGCATCATGCAGTGTATTCCACACATATCGATATCAAGAAGATGCATGCTAATCTTAAATAGTTATAGTTTTGGGTAGGGATGAAGCACGATGCTGCTAATTTTGTGGCTTAATATCTCAAGTGCTAGAGAGAAAAGGTAGAGCATTAGCATTTAGCTAGTGTTTTTCAACCACATACCATTCCAAAGTGGAAATGGAATATGATATCTATTTGAATTTATCACAAATTTTCCTATGTTATCACAGGGGCATGATTGTATCATGGTGATAGTGGACAAATTGTCCAAGGTAGCACATTTGTCACCCATGAGAGCATCCTACATAGCTTCTTCTATAGGTCATGTTTTCTTGGAGGATATTGTTCATTTGAATGGGATCCCTCATTGAATTATTTTGGATAGAGATCTAGCATTTACTTTTATATAGTGGATGTCTCTCCAACATGCTTTGGACACACAACTCAATTTTAGTTCAACTTATCACCTAGAAACCAATGGTCAAACTAAAAGAGTGAACCAAGTTCTAGAGGGTATGCTTTGCATGTATGTGATGGATAGGTAGGTGAAGTGGGAGGATTATTTATACCTTATTGAGTTTGCATACAATAATAGGTATTATAGTTCTCTTAGCATGTCACCTTTTTAGGCCTTGTACAGTAGACCATGCCATACCCATTTGAGTTGGGATTGTTTAGATGATTGAATTCTTTTGGGTCCATAGATGCTTTAGGATATGGAGTATCAAGTTGTTTAGGTTAGGGTGCATCTAGTTACTACTCACGATAGGCAGAAGAAGTATGTAGATGCCCATAAGTTAGATCATCACTTTTCTATTGGTGATATGGTATTTTTGAGAGTGTGGATGAGAAAGAGCCACATCTATTATGGGAAAGGCTCTAAGTTAGTGCGAAATTCTGTCAAACCATTCAAGATCATCAAGAGGATTGGTCCTATTTCTTATCAACTAGTATTGCCACCTAGCCTATCATGCATCCAAAATTTCTTTGATGTTTCTATTTTAAGGTAGTATATTCTCGATGTGACCTATGTTCTTGATCGGGATGTTTTGCAAGTAGCAAATAGTCAACTAACTTTTGAGCCCATTCATATCCTTCAACATTGGAGGTTGACCTTGCAAGGTTGGGACACTGAGCAGGTAAGGGTCCAATGAGACCGAAGTGGTGAGACCTCTGCAACTTGGGAAGTGATGGAAGCATGAATGTTGATGATATTCCTAGGGTATTTTTTAGTGGCTAATATTCGCCAATTGGCTAATTTTAGGAAATTTTGGCTAATAATTTACTTCTTAAAAATATTTAAAATCACCACATTTTTATTAGATTTAGTTATAAAAAATATTTAAATAGTTAAAGATTCCCCATTTAATAATAGAATTTATTTTTATTTTTCAAAATAATGTAAGATTCACCAATATTTTTATATCTCTTTTTTGAGGGGGGTTGGTTAAAGTTTACCTTGGATATTCCTATGGGGGAGTATTGTAGAAACATGATTACATCAAGATATCATGATGATATATTAAATTCATGACTATGTTTGTCATTGATGTCAACATAGTAGTTTCCTATGCTATTTGATAGAAGAATAGTAGTAAAGATCAAGTCAATACGGATAGATCATTGAGTACTTCCACTAGTAAGGTTAAAGGGATATCATACTATGTGTCTAGTATATGTAGCTAACCTATGAAGCATAAGCTATTAATTCTAGAATTTATGTGAGTTTACATGAATATTGTTCTAAGATAGGGTTTATAGAGGCATGTTTTGACAAACTTGTTATATCTCTTAGCAGAGTTATTATTCTTAGAAGCTGAAGTTAAAGATGTATAGAAGACATGTTGGAGGTGACATGGCTAAGCTCACTCATCATAATGTTACATGTGTAGAAAGTTATTCAAGTTACAAGGTGAAAGATTAATGTTATTACTAACTATAACGTGTTCTTAATGTGGTCCTATAATAATTAATTGAGAAGATGTAACAACTGCCCTAGGGAATTGTTTTATGGATTCAATATAAAGGAAGGACATTTTCCTTTATCATGTTTGCATGAATGCAAATGATTGTAAGCAACACAAGAGTGGAATGTGAAGTTAAGTATAGAAGAGAAAAGGTGAAGGAAACTTCATTGTCGATGTTTTATTGTGTGATCCAAAGTTTGATACTTGAATCCAAGGTTTGTGACAAGGAATATTTATAGAGTCCTAATAGAGTCCATCCTCTAACAAGGAATATTTATATTAGTACATGATCTTTTTTGCATCATTCGTACTAGGGTTTTCTCTCTAATCAAGGTTTTCCCTAGTTAACATATCTAGTGTAATTGTGTATGTGCATCTTGTCATGGTTGCTATTTACTTTGGTTGAATTGATAAGATTGTTCAAGGTTGATAAATGTTTTAATTATTAGATAGCTTATTCACCCCCCCACACCCCACCCTCTCAGTTATCTTGGTGGACTATTATTTCCAATAGGTAGATGCTAGATGTTACATAATTTAGAGGATTGTACCCCGATCTATTTGTCAACTTCTAGGAGTAAGCCTATGCTAGTGGAGGAGGATGTAGTACCTCTCATGTTTACAGTATATACCTTGTTTATTTTGATTCGAGAGATATTGGATACTCTTATTATTTTCTTTGAGATGACCTAAGGGTCAGATGTTATACTTTGATTTTAGTACCATAGATGCTATGCTATTCATTTTATCATATTTGTATGTTTATGCCATTTTGAGATGATAGTAGGTCTATGGTGATATATAGTTACTTGGTATTTAGGCATATATCTAATTCTATTATGTGATGGATTTTATGCTATGGTGATTTACTTCATTCTATTTCATTATGCTTTATGTGAACATGAGTGATGTAAATGGATTATTTAGGTATAAATTGAATAAATGGTTAAATTAGTCATTTAATACATTTATTGCATCAGTTATGATATTATATGCAATTACACTGATCGTGTGTAATTTGTATACCTAGTAGTGGCACATGGGGTTAGTGATTCAACTATTCATATTTCATCAATGTCATCCTTGTATGGTCGACGTATCTTTAAATATTAAATTAAATATTTTGATGATTTATTAAGTCTAGACTCATTTGAATTATATGATTAGATTGGTAAGTGTTTCTATACATTTAGAGTTTTGCATTATTAAAAAGTTATTAAGGCTTTTTGTGATTTTGGTTTCAAGGTTTTTAGGCTTTATTTAATTGATTTTTAATTTCTAGCAGCTTTTCCATAAGTGAATCCCTATTATGAGGGATACCCTATTTTTGCTTGGGTCGATTCAGAGTCTAGCTAGTCTAACTGGCTATTTTTCCTAATTGAGTATTCACACAAAAAACTAAATAAGTATTTGAAAAGGGGATTTTTTTCTCACTTCTCACTTTTGCAAAATAGAAATTTGAGAGGTTTTTTTTAGAATCCTCTTCTAAAGGATCACATTTCTATTCACTATGAGAGTTATGGGCATGAGATCTTCATGAGGTTAGTCTTGTTCGATCTAGCTCAGGGAGACCCTGCTTTGCCATCATTTCTAACAGTTTCACCAAGTGATTTATTTTATTGTGTCATTTCCTATTTCAACCCCTTTTTTTGTCAAGTAGGACTCTCCCATTTTCTTGTTTCAACTCAATTTCTATATCTATTTTTAGTATATGCTTGTTAGGAGGCTAAGAACTAGTGTTCCTCTCTATTTCTATTTGGTTGTTCAACCTAGTTGGCTGGGTATGAATACTTCCCTACTTTTGGGATGGGGATTTGGGTTTTGGCACTATTATGCTATCTATTTTCACATACAATGACTAAACCCAAATTTTATTGGATTTTCAAGGCATTTTTTCCCAAAGACCAAATGGGTTATAATTTCAAATTTTTCTATTTTTTGGGGTTTTTACCTCATTTTGTGTGCCACACTATTTTCTAAAGTTTTCCTGGCATTATGTTGGTCATGGACTTGGATCATCCATTTGGATGTTAGCCTAACCATTTTTGCACTTTTATGTTGTATTGGGATGCATTCCTCATTCATCCTCCCAAGTCTATTCTAGTTGAGTGGATTTTTGCATTGTGTTCTCATCTAGTCCTTGTGTTATGATCTTTGTTATAGTGGTGCACCACACACGAGCACATGAATGTGCAATTATGAAGTGACTTGCAAGGCCTAATCTTACATGGTATTTCTTGGAGTTATGATCATTGGGGTTGAGTTTGTCAAAATGCATGCCTATGGGCACTCATCATTGATTGAGCATAGGTAGGGTAGGGTAGGATATGGAGAGGCTTCTCTCTCATAGCCTGGTGATAATTGTGCATAGAGGGTTGGAAGAGGATGTTTTAATTAAGTGATAACTAAATAAAAATACTAGGTTGTTGTGAATTTAAGATAGTTAAAATGGGATTGTGCACCTTCCATTGGGGAGATTAGCTACCAATACTAGCTTGGAATTTTGGATGCCAAGTGACTCTCAATGATGTCAGCCCTTACTTAGTAGCCCATTAAGTGTCTAACTAGGGCTTGTTGTACAACATTGTCTCATAATCTTGGTTTTAGTCATCATCAATGTCAGGCATAAGTGTTAGCCATGGATGTTGTGTCTTGTGTGTGTTTGTGGTTGAATCATTAACCCCATCAACATAGTGAGATTGAACATATGGGTTTCACTTGGTTTGGAGGCATAGCTACCTATACCATTACTAGGGACCATTGTACAAAGATGATTATTAACATAGTGTGACTATTTTTTGGAAGTTAAAACTTTTTACTTCTAGTTCTAAGGTATATTTCCTTGTGATTTGTGCTTTCATTAGAATGTTTGTATATCATGCATAGGTGATGTTAGGTTATTGATGCATTACCTTATTGTCAAGTTTAGCATGTGATTAGATGATATTATTTGATTAGTTGGAGTATCTATTGCTTGTCATTTATCATGTTAGATTTCTATTTATTATGATGATATTACACTTTTGTACTAATGTCCTTATAAGATAGCTCTAATTATCTAGTTGGTAGTTTGGATTTTATACATGGGGATAGCTAGGGCCTTCGAGGTCTAATGATGTTATTAAAGTTTGTAGGAACCACTCACTAAGCTCATTGTTTTAGTACATTACGATGTTATTTCTATTTACTGTGATGTCTCTTTTATTATATCCTTTTACTGTTATGTATAGATGGTTAGATTTAGATTCTATCTTTTAGTTATTTTTTTGAGTGCCCTTGCCATGATATGTGAATCCAATACTCCCTGGTGTGTAGGAAATTCATTTCATAGTTTTACCTTATTGTTTTCTAGCTTGGTATTTTGGATTCTTGTGCAAATTGTACTTTCTCGCATGAGAATGCAAAAGCTCAAGTGGTGTGTTGGGTTTCTTCATGCAGCTTGGTGTGCATCCTCACACAAGACCCCCACTAGATTTGGATACTTTGGTTGCTAGGCCAAGTACTTCCTCTTGTCATTTGGTTCACTTCCTCACATGGCATGCTACACTTCCTTGTGTAAGATTCTATCAATCTATTGTCCTCACATGAAAAATAGGGGTATCTACCCTAGTTTGTAGGAATCATATTTTGGTTTTTTAAGTACCCTTTGGGGTTGCTAGTTTTTCCTTGTTTATGCAATTCAGAGATTTTAGGTTGTATTGTCATTTTGGTTTTCTTCCTTCTTCAATTAGTTGTGTCAGTTTGGTAATAGTATTTGGAGATCTATTGGGTCTAGATATTTGGTTAGTCTTCCACTATGATCTTCATGATCCTTATATGATATTATCTTGTGCTTTCATACTTGTAAAAAAAAGGTATCTTAACTTGTACTTATCCTTGTTCCAAGGATCTCTGTGTAGGGAATTACACTCTCTGTCTACCCTAATCTCTCTCTCTCTCTCTCTCTCTCTCTCTCTCTCTCTCTCTCTCTCTCTCTCCCTCTTCCTCCCCCTATCCCCTATTCTCTCTCCATGTATCCCTCTATCTCTCCCTATTCCACCCTCTCTAATCCCCTACTCTCTCTCTCCTTATCTCCCTTTGTCTCTCCCTATTCCACCCTCTTCCATCCCCTACTCTATCTTTCTCTCTTTATTCCACCCTCTCCCATCCCCTACTTTATCTCTCCCCTTATGCCACCTTCTTACATACCCTTCTTTCTCTCCATTTCTCCTATCATCTCTCTCTCTCTCTCTCTCTCTCTCTCTCTCTCTCTCTCTCTCTCTCTCTCTCTCTCTCTCTCTCTCCATATCCCACCTTCTCTCATCCCCTACTCTCTCTCCCTCTCTCTCTCTTGCTCTCTCTCTCTCCCCACCCCACCCTCTCCCATTCCCTACTCTCTCCTTAGCGTCTACTCTCTCTCCCTGTCTCTTTCCATTTCTCCCTATCCATCCTCTCTTGTTGAAATACAAGGCTTACAAAGTGTGTGTGCACTATATCATGTATGTGCTATAGTGTGTGTGTGTGTGTGTGTGTGTGTGTGTGTGTGTGTGTGTGTGTGTGTGTGTGTGTGTGTGTGTGTGTGTGTGTGTTTGTGTGTGTTATTTAAGCCTTGAATTTAAAAATGGTTTAAATAATGTGTGCACAAAGCATTGTATACCACCATGCTTAAGGCCTAGATTTTCCTTGGGGATCTAACCCAAAGATTTGGAGACCCCAAATTGGTCTAAGATGTGTGTTATAGGAAGTATAAAAAAATAGATTGATTTTTCTTGTGTTCCCTCCTTCAAGTTTCCTTGTGGTTGAGCATTGATAAAATTAGGTTACATGATATTGTAGATCTTTTTGTTAGCGATGTAACCATATAATTTATTTTGAATATATACTACTTCAAACCTTTCAACTATAATTTCTTTTGAATGTATGTCCATTTTCTCTCAAAAAACAACATGTACTAATTGGGGTGTAGATTTTAGTTCATTCATCAAATTTCACAATGACTTAGTTTTTTAGAAACTAGACTCCATTCCATACACTTTAAAAAAAGAAATTGATTTTAGATTAGTTTTCAATCAATTCTAGGCGAGCACATAGATATTTCACATTATTGGGATGTTCCCAATTATGAAAATCATTTGAAAAATACACATTGTAAAATTACTTGAAAAATATGGCATAAACTACACAAGGTTAGGTAACTTTTGGCTAGAGTGATTAAAGAATTTCAAAAATAATGTTAAAATTTTAATGTTAAAACTTTAGGGAGGCACACTTTGCACTATGTTATGTTTTTTTTATAAAAAATAGTAGGTCACTTTCTGTGGAACCCTTTTTTGAGGACCTAATACTAAACCATTTTGGAAAAAAGTAGTAGTTCAAAAACCAGATTCAAAGGACTACTTCTTCTTCTTCTTTTGTCATATCTTAAAATGTTGAGTGTAACTATCTTCAAATTCTTGCCAAAGTTCAGAAATTGTTGATTTCATAATGAAAAAAAAAAAAGTGGCCACTTATAACCCCCTTTGGCACCATAACTTGTTGCACCTACCCCAATATGTACCACACCTAATGAACATAATAGGTACTAGAAGACCTTAAGTAGTCTCAAACACATAACTAACCAAAAATATAATATGTGTAAATGTCAATGTGTGATTCCTTGAAATTACCTTTCCAAAAGAAATAGTTTTATTTTTCCCTATAGTTTGGGCATGGCAACATGCAATATATAGATAATTGAAACAAGAACTATAATCAATGAGATAGAAAAATTCACTCAATTAGAATTGCTTCTCATTTGAAAGTAATATGTTTATCATTTACATGTAAAGAAGATTTAAAAGCATAAGCTTAAGGTCAAAAATATAATAATAGGGGAAAATACTTTAAGGAGAAGCAAGCATTGTATCCAACTAATAATTTGAGAGATACAAAATGTATTGCATTAGTTTTAGCATAATAATTTAATGACCACACTAATTTGATTTAGATTTTTCTTACCAGACAAAATTGATGCAAAGATTAGATAAGATAAATCTATTAATGTCCAAAAAAAGACCACCAAGGTTCTAAGGGACTGTGAGCATGCAACCAAAGATCCAAAGAACAACAAGACACAAAATAGTGTTAGGGAAAGAGCAAGTGAGAAACAAAAGAAACAAAGCAATAAAGGAGCCAATAAAGAGGCAAGAAATAGGGATCCTTCCTTCACTAAAAGAAATCCAACATTGACCAAGACAATTCTCGATAGGAAGGAACTTTTGTCCATCATTGCGAGTTGTGGGAGTGGTGTAGTTGAAGAGTAAGAGTAAACCTGGTACAGGGTCTCACTAATCTAGAGTGATTAGCCATGTTATAGAAACCTCAAAAATACCATTGGGAACCTACTATTTCCATCATCATACTTCAATGACTAAGAGATAGTAAAAAAAACCATATATTCTTTTACTAATAGCAAGAACTCCACTAATGCAAGGTGCTCCCCTTAATACCATAAACTCATAACAAAAACAAAGAAACAACAAAAAATGTGAGAACAAAATATGGACTTCTTATTTGCACTACAAATGCAGAATTATAGAATTCACAAGTATAAAATGCTAACCCACATGGGCACCTTCATTACAAAAATTTGCCAAACAAGTTACCAACTATCTCCCTAACTTGTCTTAGACAATGTTTGGGCCTTTCTTAAATAGGCAGTTTTATGCCACTCGAGAAGGTTCTAAATGCTCAAACTTAATACCTAGGGCTGATAGACCCTAAGAAAACATATAGAATTGGCTAAAATACATCTTTGACAATTATAATAGAAATTTTGCGCAGCCCAACTTTAGAAGGCCATAACTCACAAACTGTTGCTCTGATTGGCTATTATAAACACTTTTCAAAAATGCTAGCTCCTAATCTACAAGCTTGAAACAACACTCACACCCTTCTATCAAGTTTTTGGACCTCATCCAAGCACTCTAAGGCCTCCAATGATGAGCCTACAAATTTTTTTTCAATTTTTTTCACCAAAAATTCACAATAACATCTTGGATACTTAAGGTGGAGCAATGAGGATTTTATGGTGGGCTTATATATCTAAAATAAACTATCCTATAGAAAATGAGAACATTCTAAGCTCATTTTAAAAACTTACTAAAAATAGAAAGTTCTCATAAATAGTAACCACTCTATCTACTAGCCCTTATTAAAATAGAAAAGACGAAAAATAAAACATTTTTGGGTGATGTAAGATTTCCCTTACACCCAGGATGCTCCTAAATTAGACACCTGAGGTTATTTGAGAAGTGACCCCATCACATCTTATGTGTTCAAAGGAAAACCAAGATGATTAAGCTCCTCTTTTGCTAGCCATGATGAATCCTCAACTGGTCTTCCCTTCCATTTGACTAGATATTCCTCATAAGTTCTTTTTTTGGTACTTTTTCCAACATGACAATCTAGTATCTCCTCAATATCCTTTTTACCTAAACTAGCTACTAGAATGCTCCAATGTACTTCTACAACTTCATCTCCATCACCTCCTTCATAATACTCTATCAAATCTGAACTATTAAATATTGGTGAAATATTCAATTCAGCAGGAAACTCCACTTCATATGCATTTCTAAAATCATGCCTCTTCACTATCTTGCATGGTCCAAACTTCTTCATCTTTAGCTTATTATATGTACCTACTAGAAAATTCTCCTTTCTCAAATAAACCATGACTTCATCTCCAACTTGAAATTCTATATCTCCTTTTCACATCTACCTTAGCCTTATACTATGTATTCATCATTATGATGTGTTTCCTCACCTCCTCATGGATGTTCTTCAAATGTTCAGAAAAATCTTTTGCAAAAACACTATTTATCTCTCCTTTATCCAACTACCTCAATTCAAAAACATTTTTAGGACTATTCCCATATACAATCTGGAATGGTGATTTACTAGTACTCCTATTGACAAAATTATTATATGCAAATTCTTCTTGTAAAGTCATATCAGATCCTTTTGGTTTATCTCCATCCAAGCATCTCAGCAAGTTTCCCAAACTGTGATTCATAGAATCTATCTGCCCATCAGTCTATGGCTGATGTGATGAACTAAACTTCAAATCTGTCTTCACCTTCTTCCATAGAAATACCCAACAAATTTGGTATCTCAATCTCAAACTCTACTCTTTGGTAGACCATGTAGTCTAACCACTAGCCCTTATTAAAATAGAAAAGACTAAAAATAAAATATTTTTGGGTGATGCAAGTTTTCCCTTATATCCAAGATGCTCCTACATCACTCACAACTTAATGCAACAATGTCTCATCAACATCATCTTTTTCAGACCCAATCCATATAATAATAATCTAAAAATTGATCACTTTCACTTATCACCATTTGCTTTGGGAGATCCATCACTATTTTCAAGAAAATGAATCAATCAATAGCCATTCAAAAGAATATTAATAGTCCATCCAATAGCATGTTGGTCTCAAATTGGTTTTGACAATTGAGTGTCAACACACTTAACTGATTCTCAAGATGATGCCAAGTATAATACAAATGTCAAGCTAGAGATTCAAAAGGTGTTGAGTGCACTTTAGGTGCCAAGAAAGATTCATGTGCCGAGTGATAAGTGATGCCAAGTCACTATAGGTGTCAAGAAAAGTATAGATGCCAAGCTAAATAGAATTACTATAGGAGCTAAGTGAAATAGAATTCCAATATGTGTCAAGCATCATCAACTAGTAAGTGTTGAGTAACACAAAATTATCATATGAGTTTGTGTCTCCTCAAACTCAGATGTAAACCATTTTTGAAGTTGACTTAAGATGAATCTCGAAAGATCTTGAAGATAAGATCAAATCTTTCACATTTCCTATGTAATCAGCACGTAGCCAATAAGAAAAATGGAGAAGGCATGCAACTAATAGGAAAAGCAAAACAATTGAGTAGGAAAAGAAGAAAGAATATTGATCATAGATTCATACCTAACCCTAAGTCTTTGAAGCCTTTATTAGGAGGATGAAACCCCATTATTTAGATGCATGAGTAAGAGTTTATGGGTGAATGCTAGAAAAGTGTAGAGGGGTGTAAAGACATAGAAAAAGTAGAATAGCATTGCAGAATTTAGTTGATCAAGAACATAGTATCAGAACTTTGAGGAAAGACATATCAAATCAAGGAAAGATCAGAATAGATAGAGCTGAACAAGGATGTAGAATCAGCAATTAAAGATTTCAAGTCATCAAGTCAAGACTTTCTAAAACTTTCTAGCCATTTTATTAGGAATGAAAATCCTATGATGATAGGTTGGTCTAACAACCATGTTTTAAGCCTTTAAACACGACACTAAATCCTTTAACAAGGTAACATTCCAAGTGAGTGTTTACAAATCCTCTAACTAGGTCACTTTTAATAGAGTGTAAAGTCTTTAACAAGATAGGCCTTTGATAGGGTAGACCATTGGAAGTGGTCACATCTTTTTAACCTTAAATAGTTATATATTGTTGTAGTGATACTTGTTGGGTGTTGTCCCCACCCCAATTTTACCTTCTCATTTTGGAGGGTTTCTAGGTTACCAAAATCTTGTGTTATCTATTTTCATGCATGTCTTTACTTTCATGTTAAGTAGATATGTTAGATTCATGTGAATGATCTCAGCTAAAAAATTTTAAAAAGTTAAAGTTAGTTACTTTTGATTCACCCCCCCAGAAGTAAACCTTCCCACTTGTAAATTCCAATAATTGGTATCAGAGCCGAGTTCTCACAAGAAGAAGCTTTACAACTTGGAGAAAAGATCTGGAAATGGAAGTCTACAAACTTGGGAAGATCATAGAAAATCAAGTGATTGATGTACAACTTTCTCTACATATTTTGGAAGAAGCCAAAGAAGAACTAAGAAAGCCCTTAAAGAGAAAAAGAGAGAGATTTCCATAGATAAGAATGATACACAATACAAGGAGATTGACGCCTCAAAATTGTTTATGAATGGAGACTCTAAAGAGTTTGAAATAGCAATAGCAAACCTAATGGAGAAGAATAGAACCCAAGGAGAAGAAATTAGAACACTTAGGATTGAACAAGAATCTCAAGTCATGATGCTTTGTGAAGTGACTGAACAAAAGAAAAGATACGTTGAAGATAAGGTTATGCTAGAGGAGGACAAGAGAAATATTTCCAAAAAACTAGAAGAAAAAACAATTGAGCTTGCAAGAATTTCAAACATGTAGCTAGACACCCTAAATCAGATGATGAGTGCACATCATGAACTGAATGTCAAAAACATTGAGATCTCTATACTGAAGATGCAAAATGAACAACTACAAAATGACCTGAAAAGAGAAAAGGAGATTGTAGAGAGCTTGAACAAACCTAATGAGGTAATCAAGTACTTTGAATAACTACTAAAATCACCAAGAGCCAGCAATGATACTTCAGGACTAGGATACACCAACACTAAACAAGGAGAGTCATCCAAGATTGTAGAAGAAAGAGGTAACAAAGGTAAGAACAATAAATCTACTTGTCATTTCTATGGTAAAAAGGGACATACCTCTAATGTTTGAAAGAGAAAAAATGCCCATCAACATGAAAAACCCAAGAATGTGGGTCACTATCACAAGTGCAACAAGCAAGGACATCAAGCACATGACTGCAAGACTAGGACTATGAAAACACCAAGAGTTGAAGGTCACTACTATAATTACAATAAGTATGGACATAGAGCTTTTGAGTGTAGATCAAATCCTATGTGGACACCTAATCAACCAAAAAAAGGAAATAACCATGGACATCACTATAATTGGGACTACAACACTAGGTATAGCTATCATTATTGTCAAGAATATGGACACATCCCTAAAAATTTCATAAGAACACATTTTAGTGGAAACTATAGTAGATGGATTAGCCAAACTACATGCTTTAGTTGTTTGAAGACTAGTCATATCAATAGGAATTTCCCAAGAAGTTCAAAGGCACCCAACTCAAAGATTAACAAAAGAAAAGAGAAGGTGGATGTTGAACACATCAGAGGAGAAATGAATAAGACATGGAAGAAGAAAGATGGGACCAACACATCAAATGAAGAGATCACTTCACCTAAAAGGTTAGGTGGTCACACTTCATTAAACTAAGCACAAGAAGGCATATGGAACTGATATACAAAGCTTTATCATACATCAATTCCTAAACAAGAAAGTACTAAAAAGGAAATATCAACATGAATAGAGATGCAAAGTTAAAATTTCAAGAGTGAATAAGTGTTGCCAAGTTAGAAAAAGTTGTCTTAATATGTCAATTAAAATCCTAGTGCATGCCAAGTTGATTGCCAAAATAAATAGAAATCAAATGATTAGTTGTGGCCAAGTTGATAGTCAAAGATGAGTGAAAGAGAAGTTTTAGATGAAGCCGAGCAATGTAGAAAAGCTTAAGAAGATAAGTGGACAGCTATAAATGCACTAAGCATTAAATGCTATGAGAATAGGGTATATTATCGCATTTTGAACTATTTTTCATCACTGTAAACAAAG
Organism: Cupressus sempervirens; assembly: GCA_028749045.1. NCBI lineage: Eukaryota > Viridiplantae > Streptophyta > Pinopsida > Cupressales > Cupressaceae > Cupressus > Cupressus sempervirens. The sequence continues at coordinate 573,601,464 of CM053783.1, read as the reverse complement.
AGAAAAGATGAAGAAGAGTGTAGAATGACTTCAAAGCAATGAATCCAATGTTTAAGAAGATTTCAACAGCAATTCAGCTTAGTTTCATCGATTGCAAGGTATTTACACTAGTGCCAAGCTATGCTATTTTAAATTTCATCATGTTTCAAACCTTAGTTAGCACAAATGGCCTCTAGTTCTAGGAAACCATAAGAGAAAGAGTTTTTTGAGGTCCAATTTCTATCAAATGAAGTGAAACAACCAAATTTCTAGCCAATCCCAAAAGTACCATACAAAAATGACTCAACCAAAGCCCTATATGTTATTCCACCTAAGGTAGTTATGGTCCAAGATGTTAGGAGATATTACAATTGAAAAATTGGAACCATAGGAGATATGGAGATGAGGGAAACCTATGAAAAGTTGTGTGAAAATGGAGTTTTAAAAGAAGAGTACCAAATTGTTAAGAAGAAGGGTTTGAATCATGCCCTAGAATTCCCCACATTTTTGAAAACTAAATGGATTAGGATAGTGCTCAGCAAAATTTATGATGGAAGTTTGTGGCTAGAGGATAGTCTACTGAAAATAACAAAAAGGATTATGCATAGAGTAACAGGGTACCTGTTGTGGTCTCACAACACAAGCCCCATTCCTTACTAGGAATGGGGACCCCCTACTTTTTTTTTTGACTCCTGAACTCATAGTTTTAGTGTCAAGAGAAAATATTAGAAGTCAAAAGTGTTAGAGTCGGCAAAAAAATCAAAAAATTAGAAAAGGAAAAAAATTGAAAAGTCTAAAAATACCAAAAAAATCAAAAAATTGAAAAAGATGAAAAAAATTGAAAAATTGGAAAATTCAAAAAAAAAAGAAATCACATCATGCAAGCATGCATGTGGGCAAGATGCAAGCCATGCACCCTATCCAGTGGAAGGGTTATAAAACCCCATCACTTCATTTCATACTCACACATTTTTTTGCCAAGTTTTTTGTTTGCTCCACATGCTTAAGGTAACACTTTCAACCTGCCTGCCCTATACTACTCCACGTGCAAGCCCTTTGGCACTGCACATGCATCGATGTTGCGTGTGCCTTTTGGCATCATGCACTTGCCCCTACATCACCTTCATCACCATGCACCCCACCTTCAATTTCATGGGCCCCCTGCTATAATAGAGTCACATGCCCCACATTGGCACCACGCACCCTCGCCCACTTCGGTGCCCACACCCCACTTTAGTGTCATGCACTCTTGGCCACTTTGGCGTTGCATGCCATAAAGTGGTGCCATTGCATGCCTCCATTAGTGCCATGCACCCTTCTACCATCGTACACCACATGAACCCTAACCATGCATGTCCCATGTGTCGTGTGCCCTTTGACACTGCGCACCTACTTTCAAACTCACACGCACCCAATTTTTTTTTTAAAATAAAAATTAAAAATATAGAATTATATATATATATGCAATAATATAATTAAATAAATAATTCCAAAGTTGGGTGTTTGATTTTTGTTTATTTAAATTCAAATCTTTTTAACATTTTATTTCTAAGTTTTATTGTCAACCTAACAAGCATTTTTTTCTTCTTCTTAAGACGTGCAAGTGATCAAATGGCATCCCCATTTGGAGTATCACTTAAACCATTCATATTCAAGTTCTAAGGTGTACCCTCAAAGTCGAGGTTTCATGATGATTATGCAAAAATCAGAGATACTGACCTAGGAAACATTGATTTGGGAGAATTCTTAAGAATTTGCAATAAGCCCAGTAAGAGATCTGCACTAGTATCCTTGTTGATCCATTCTAGTTTGGTGAATGTAGTGTCACATACCATGTTAGTAGAGTGATTTGAATTAATCATGGCCCTAGAACAACATTTTTTTCCTAAAGAAACAGTGGTCAAAAGCATCACAAGAGAGGTTTTATTGGATTTACAACCGGACAACATTGAGAGGGTCTTCCATCTCCCAAAAGTAGATCAATTCATTAGGCTCTCATATGAAGTAGCTGAGAGATAGTATAGAGAACACAAGCATGATGCAATTGACATCCTATAGTCCTCGTACCTCATTGACAAGCCTCCTTGGGGAAGGATAACATGAAGAGTAGACATGACTTGGGGTTACATGAAGGAGGACATTGGGTACTCTATCATTCTCTTGAGCAAAGTCATGGGCTTACCCATAGTGGGCCACCTTAGCACCTTCATGGTCAACTTCATTGAGACAATCAGACAAGCAAAGATACCATTGGATTTGGTGGTGCTCAAAACTGTACCCCAAATTTTGAGCATTGTTGAGAAAATTGAGCCCTATAAATGCTTTCAGATAAGATTGTACCTGGTTGTACCTCTGACGCCTAAGTGGTGTTTTATGTTTCTAAAACCCTTCATCTAGCTTATCCATGTTTTTTGTAATGATAAACTATCGTTTTGAGTCATTTGGCAAAGTCCTATTTTGAGAAAATGTCAATTCTGCATTCTTGCCCCAAGTGTCAAAAAATGACAGGAGGTTATGTTTACATGTGAATATCTCACACCTAGAAATGTTTCAATACTCACCACTTTGTAAATCTCTAGTGTCCATAGCTTAGAGCCTATGTTTCAGATTTTGAGTCGCTTTGAGTCTGTTTGACTAGGTTTTGAACACCTCAAAGTTGGTCAGTTACTATTTTCATGCTAATGCACATTGCACACAATTCTAGGAAGCCCTGTTTGACATGTTATAACTTTTACCTAGTTGACCAAAATGGTGACTTTCCTTTTACGTTACTTTTTAGACATCAGAGACTTGTTATGTTTCAAGTTTTAGCTTATGACGAATCTGTTTGATTAGTTTTTGAACGTGATTCCAAATGCAATTTATAACTTTTTACTAGTGTCATAAGATGTAGATTTGTCAGAAGCCCTATTCGTTACATTATAAATTGAGATCCATGATTTCCTAGATCAAATGGATTGTACCACTATGTTGTACTCTAAAAATACTTAAAGTGTGTCAATTTTTAAGTCATGACGAATCCATTTACACACTTTTCTAGGTCCATTCCATTTGCAAAAATTGATTTCTTGTCATTCTTTCCAGTCAGCAAAATCCAAGTAGCCTAATTTGACCACTCTCTATTTGTGCCCAAGTATTTTTCATAAGCCCAAATTGAAAATCCATAATTTCCTCATGACAGAGAACCAACATCCCAGTTTTCATCTCCCCATGTGCTCATTTGCCTAGTTTTCAAAGCCAAATCCAAATGTCATTTGTTATTTTCGAACATGTTTTTGTGCAAGTCAACAGACCTCCTGGTACAAAAGTTATGGTTTGAAGATCAATGGTGAAATGAGTTCTAAATAATCAATCAATGCTAGAATCTGAGTTTAACCAGTATTAGATTGATCAATAGGTTACTTAGTAATGTCAATTGTTCAAAAATTAAAAAAAATTAGTCGGACCCACTTTGGGGCCCGACTAATTCCACCAGGCAAAAGTGGAGTGATATTTGAAGGTCGATTTTAATTTGATAACGAAATATATGCATATCAGTTGTCTAAGTTTTAAAAGGTATACAAGATTGCATTAGTAATGATAAGTGAATATTTTGATCAGAGGTTTGTCTTCTGAGCCATCCATATTCTTTTCCATGAGTTTATGGGATGTTATAAGCATAATTAGAGCATTGGTCGAAGAGATCACTCCTCGTATATGGCCATTTGAAACAAACATCCACATGTGTGTTAAGTTTAAAAGGGGGAGGTGGCTTTTATTGCAACTTGTAGGCATGTGTTCCATTAAAGGATTGGATATTGGTGTGGATATGTCCTCTACCATGTTGGCACTCATCCATCCAAAGTCATGAAGATAGATGAGTCTGGAGGAGTAAAATTCACTTTTTGAACTTCAATATTCAGGATGTAAAATGTCAAATTTAAATAGTTATATAAAAAGTTCACAAAAGGGCAGGGCGTAGCTTTATGCAATTTAGCTCCCTTTCTTTTAAAAAAAAGGGACTTTAGATCATGCTACTACAAGAGTAAGGGACGTGAGTTTTTAAAACAAACAAAGTGGGCCTATGAGATATGTAGATTGTTTATCCACTTTGCATCAGTAGGGGACTTTGGAAGAGTGCTGCAAGTATTAGAATAGGGGAGTTCAATGCAATAAGACAGAGGGAGGAGCCACATTTTAAAAAAGAAACTCATGCTAATTAAAGGAAAGTCAATGCAGACAATAGCATGTTTGGAAGAAGAGGCCACACATGAACAAAAAGAGAAGCCATTGTAAACTAAAGACAGGAGTTCCTAAAGCAAACCTGCAAGAAGCCCATATTGAAGGGAAACTAGGAGATGCCATAGCAGAGGTAAGAGTTAGAGGGCAACCCTAGCAATAAGGATTTCAATGCTGATAAAGGAAGCTGGATCATGCCAAATAAGGAAGAGTAGATCAATGCAATTAGCAGGGGGAGATTCTTTATGTGAAAGCTCATGCTAGTATGTTTGGATTAGAGCAAGATCACATAAGACAAAGGAAAATCCATGCCAATATGAGGACAAGGCATTCAATGACACTTCATGCCAAAGTAGTTGACACACAATTTGAGTATGGTAATGCATAAGGTAAGAGACATTGCACAAGAAGAAAAGAGTCATAAAAATAGCCTACGCATCAACAAAAGAACCCCCCCATCAGGGAAGCCGGTTAGCAAAGAAGATGAAGCCAAGAAAACTTCAATCCATAGACCCAAGAATAGTGACCCATGCATAAAAGAAAAATATATTTAGAAGTATAATACCACATTGAGTGGGCATAGGATTTTAAAATACTTTAAATGCTAATGCACTCACAATATAACATGTCTTAAAGAAAGACATTTTTGTGAAGCTATAAAGTGTGTAGTGCAGGGGTCCCACCGGTGATGCCAGTTGGATCTGACCATGGAGAAGTTTTAATTGAAGAGACAAGTGGACTAATGTGGTTGGGAAGTACTCATATGTTGCCAAGTGTCATGATCAGAGGGCTAGCACATGCTCACAAAAGAAAGATGCCTAGGAGATCAGTAATGTCGGATTGTGAGCATGCACCACATGGCAATGGGGCCATGATGAAATGACATGGTGGTTGAGTAGGTAGGTGATGATAGAAAAATTGGGAGGCTAGTGGTAGCATGCCACATGGAACAAAGTAGAACAAATAAAGAGGGCCCCAAGATGGAGCCATTAGATCTTGCCACATGGCAAGATCCGATGGCTAGCGCTTGCCCATAATACAAAGTCACCCAGAGGTTAAAGAATGCAAGAAAGCATGGATGCATCACATGGCACCAAGCCTGCCCAGTGATGATGTGGTGCTACATTTGAGAGGTCGGCCAATCAAACACTACCATGTGGCAGTTGGTCAACCGAAGGTTGACCCTAGATTCAAAGCACAAGGGAAAACATAAAGGAAATAAAAAATAATTTTTAATTATTTTTTACAAAGATGCACATTAAGAATTTATTTTGAATTCAAAAGGGGCATTTTTCTAAAGTTCTAACTTTAGAACATTTAAATTTTTCAAAATTTAAAATGTCAAGGATGGAGACTTGAGTGTGCTAGCAGAGGGGGACATTTTCAAAATGAGATTCTGAAGGTTTCTAGTAGGCAAAATATATGCTCCAATATACCATCAAAACTGGAACGAGCTAAATTTTCCAAATATGGAGTTATTTTTTGTAGAGAATGCCACTGGTTAATGCTATAGGAGGTTTTCTATCAGAGATTGATTTGTGTGTTCTGAGGGGTGTTTTGACTATTCAGTTGTAGAATTCAGTGAAGAAACACCTAAAAAATATTCAATGGCTTTTCTATCTGATTATTTTTGTAGTGTTTTGGCTAAGTTTTGATCAATTAGCACATATTTAGATTCATTAGCAAATATTTTTCTTTACTAAGATATTTTTGCATTTGGAGAGGCAAAACAGAAAAGATTTGATTCTGGTAGTTAAGGAGAGAAGGTAGAAAGATTATTTTCAACTTCTTGAGGGAGAATCCTAAAGGGACACATGTCAACTGTAGATTCAATCTGGGAATTCCTTCAACCTATATCTTTCTCATTCTTTTTGATTAGAGGGGTTCCAATCTTTTGAGAAAAACCATTCATTGCTGAGATACTAGGTTTTGGATCCAATTTTGATGTGTTCCCATACTGTGATACCACATATTTTTCAGCAATTTCTCTCATGTGAACAACAGTAGTGCAGATAATACAACAAGTTCTAATATGTTAGGTTTTTTTCATGTTTTAATTTTGTGCATTTGAATGTATAATTTCAAGGAAATCAATACATATGAGCAATAATTTCACTAGTTTCATTCCAGTTCTTGTCTCCTATCTCAGCAATCTATAATTCTTATGTGGTCTTAGAAAAAAGATTTGAGATCCATTTGCATCCCCTTTAGGTTGTATGTTTTATGTATTTTTCTATTGGACCAAAGGGCCAAGTAAATGCTTGATATGCTTAACAAGGTTACTGGTTACTTGGGAAGGATATTTTGTGAGAATGAGATCTGAACAAACACTGATGTTTGAATCACAAGGTGATTAGATAGATCTGATGTCTGGGTATACAAAATATGTCCTGATGTCATAGATGTATGTTTTGAATTCATGGAATTACCAAATGGATTAGGCACTGATCAGCTATAGGATCACTTTTTATACTTTTGCATATTTGAGGATTTGTTTAAAATCAACATCAATAATCAATTGTATTTCCCTTTCATGTTGAAGAACCTATAATAGAATGCCCTCACTCAGCTTTTGAATATCATAGTATTTGCAACTTGCTACTATAGATCTATGTTATTACATGAGTTAATGCGAGAAATTAGGGTTTTATCTGCTTTATAATAGATTTAAGGATTTTTTTTGCACCGGTATGGTATCAATTGAATCTGAGGTCTACCCACCTAGGTCTAGTAGAGCTTGAAGTGAAGAAGGAGTTATGCCTTAAAGTTGGCCTAGGACTGTAGTCAAGTGTATTCATCATAGGAAGTTTCTCACCTTAGATGCATTCATTTGGTTTCTTGTTCTTTCTCAAAACTATTAAATTAGGAGCCAACAAGACTAGGCCACCACACTAAGTAGAAACTTGTGCGAGTAGTTGAGGAAAATGAAGGACAAGAAGAAGTTGTACATGACTTCTTACATTGTATACCTGCTTGCAAAAAGGGCAAAAAACTACCTTGGTTTGTACAAAAGAGGCAATATGTAGGATCCCAATGCCTGGCCATACATAGTCTACCCTCAGTTGGTGAAGAAGAAGCTCTCAGATAGATCAAGGAATACAGAATCATGAATGATGCATTCATCTTTGCAATCATTTGATTTACTAAGGGAGACTATAGGGAGAGGTTATTTGATGAAGCCAAAGTATAGATTATAGTTTTTGAGGCCTATTTTATCCAATTTAAGATGTTCATGTATCTGTAGGTAGTTAGTGCCTCCATCAATCTTAAGAAGCTCCCAAGTTACCCAAGTGACAAACTCGTGCTATTAGAGATTTATTGACAAATTGAGTTGGCCTATCAGAAGATAAAGAGACAATGGAGACTTTGTTGGGCATGGCCATTGGCCATTGGACCATATCAAGTGAAGCAAAAGTAGGATATTCCATCCTTCAATTGGGAGTGGGAGAACTATCTCCTTGAAGAATACAACTCTCCACTGCCCTATTTTGACAATGTTGGGAGAGTGGAGAGTCTAGTAGGAAAAGACTTTCACCATGAGGATGTTGTTGAAGATCACTAGATGAATGCAAAAAATGACTATGATGTCTGCATAAGGGATTATTGTAGGATGACTTTGTATCTAGTAGAGAAGGTTATCCAATTGAACATCCCAAAAGAGATAAGACAATAGAATTCTAAGGAGTTACTAAACCCCCTTTTCAATGCTGAAAAAATTGGTTAAAGACCCATTATGAATGCTAAGGTTTATAGGGAGGAGGCTAATGGTATTAATCATTGAGTGAAGCACGTCATCAAAATGATGAAGGATTAGATCAAGAAACCTTTTCCATTTGATCCAATTCTTGATATAGTGATCTTCAACACACATGCCTACCTAGAAAGAGGTAGAGGAAACAAAGTAACAATTCCTACCTTTGCAACCTAGTCTTCTATCAGGCTAGAGATAGTATACTAGCTTGATTTCCCAATTGTATACTATCACCCTCCAAAAAGGAAAGGAAAGAACAAAAGAAAGAGGACCTCCCCTCAGAGAATTCAAATAGAACAAGCTACAAAATAGACAACTCCCTAGTAGAAAGAACAGAGTGTACAAGGGTCTGAGGATATTGGACCTACTCAAGTCTAGAATGAACCTCAATTGCCTCCTGTGGTACCTAGCCAACTCAAAGAGAGTGAGATTCCACAGGCCTCCATTCCTCTTATGTAAGAAGAGCCAGCTTCTCCTTCTACCTATAAGAAACAAAAGAAGACGTTTAAGATCTAGATGAAAAAGAGGAAAAGGATTAACAGAAGATTGGTGTCTTCCCCATCTGTTCCTAAAAGCATTTCAAATGGAGATGAAGAAGAGGAAGAAGAAGAATTATAAGAGGAAGAGGAACAAGTGCCTGTATAGGGAAGAACTCAGCTAACAAGAACCATAGAGTTGCAAAGGAGGAAGAGTGCCATGGGTACCTCACCATCCACTAAAGAAGAACCCTTAGAACTCTCTCCTTTAGAAGAGGAATTATAGCAGTGGGTGGATGAGAAAAGTGAAGAGGGCAATGATTTTTTCTTAATGTTAGATTTTGATTTCATCCCTATAGGTATAGAGTTGATTGGGGATAAGATTAGGGATGCCCCTATAGGTAAACTTCAACAAGAAGATTGGACTCAGATGCTGCTAGATACATAGGGTCCTAATCTTACTCCTCCATCTCCACCACAAGTTATAGTGGTAGAACAGGGCTCGATGACTCCTCCACATCAAATTTTAGAGGAAGAATGGGTTTAGAAGGAGCCATCATTAGAGAAACAACTAGAACAAATGACAATCGATGAAGTGTTGAAGGAGGGACAAATGGTAGAATGGTGTCAACCACATTCCCAAGACACTAAGGTACAAGCTACAAGATCCATGGAGACTGAGGCTATAAAAGGGGAGCCCTCACACTAGGAGACAACTCCAAGTAGGAGCAACAAGGGAAAGGAGGTAGTAGATTACACCCCTTCATCATTAAGAGCTAGGTCCTTAGTAGGACACATCCCTAGATGGATCTAGAAGGAAATAATAAGGATTACTAAGCCTTAATTTTGTTCTTTAGAGGATGAAATTTGTGACATTGTAGAGATTCTGAATAAACATGAGTCCCCATCACACGAGGTAGCACTGTTGGCATTTGTCTCAAGCACATAGGACTAGGAACTATTTGCACAAGTGGCTCTCCCTCCTGAAGGCACAAATGCAGAGGTCCTTAGCCTCAAGGATTATGAATTGAAGGATGTTATGTTGGGAAGGCCTACATAGGATTTAGCTCAACTAATGATGACCATGGGAGTTAAAGAGATCCTTAGGCACATGGAGCAAGAGGATGCCAAACTCTGAACACTTCTAAGGAAAGTTGAAATCCTAAAATGATATCTAGCCAAAGTTGTTGGTCCTCTTGATCTCGAACACACCGACCAGACTCCAAATACTATACTTAGAGAAGGGGAAGGTGTACAATTAGATCCATTTTTGAAGGCTTTTCAGGAGTGGCAAGAAAGCCTTGAAGATAAAGGTGTAATGATAATCATAGGGAATTTGAAGTTATTGCATACTACATAGGAAAATGTGAATAATATTGTAGTAATTTTGAAGTAGGACTTTAGTATTATGGATGAAGTATGGGCTTGGAGTAAGGATTTGAAAACTCTACAAGCCATAAAGGAGCAAAGGTACCACATTTTGATTGATGTATATATCAAAAAAGAATTAGATATGATTGATGATTGGATAGAAAAGATAGTGAATAGCAATAAGGTAATGGCAACATTACATGAGGAGATCCATTGGCTCAAGGACCAAGCCCGAGAGCAAATTTTGGAAGCAAAGAAGCTCTATAGTGATGCATGCTTAGATATTTTTGAAGATGAGGAATGAGAGAAGCTATTGCTAGTTGAGGTAGTGGTAGAAAATTTTTTAAAAACCTTAGAGGAAGCATCCATTGATGAAGATACCCGACAAGCCTTCAGGACTGAAGAAGCACTGTTAGAATTGGATACCAAACTCAAAGATTTTGTAGATACTCAAATTAAGGTAGACAATTACAAATAAAAGGTAAAAGATAAATATGAGGCTTTAGATCCTCCAAATGTGGCTAAGATTACTGGGATGATAGAAAAATTCAAGGGCAAACATCCAAACATAGCTTTGGGATGAAGAAGAATAAAACATAGATGCCAAAATTTTAATTTTGACACTCAGTAAAATTTTGAAATTTTGACCCTGTCGAGGTCCATAGCTCCATAGGTGCACTGGTATGTAGGTCTGTAGCTCTGTAATTTAGAGGTGCACCAATAGTTAACTACTTGTTGCAAAAATAGCACTTTCCATGCATCAGGAATGCATTCTGATGGCATTTTAACTTTGACACATGCCCAGTAAAGGACTAACTTCTAATTTTGACACTTCCAGACACTCCTACTTCAACTAAAGGCTTCCTCCTCTTTTCTCTCTCATAATTTCTTTTTTTTTAAACATGTAGAAGGCTCATGAATCCAATTAATGAATAAAATATGGATGGAGTCCTACTAAGCACTAGTTAGATTGTTAGATTGTATATATTTAGTCTTTTTTATCGTTTAAAAGCATTTTATTGCATGAAGAATATCTCTCACTCTCAACACAAATTGAGGAGATAATTTCTAATAAATACTCTATTGTAATATGTAACAAAGGTTGTTATTATTATGCAATAAAATTATGTTTTTGGTGCTCACATTTGGAGTGTAGTCATTCTTGACTAAATGTGTCATTGTTCTATGAATTTTGTTCATGAGATTGTGATTGAGCCAAAGGTTTATTGAGTTATTTTTGGTTGTGTGATCTTTTAGTTCTGTTGTTTGCTACAGATTTATGAATTCCACTAATTTATCTAGCTTGTAGAGAGATCATCAAATTATATCTACATAAATTTTTGTCTTGCATGAGCATACTTTCCATGGCCTTGCAATTTGATAAAGGGTGAAATATCATATGATTGTTAAAGTTTCTCACCGAAAATTGCATCAGTGGATTCTAAGAAGCGTTGTTCCTATTTTTATTGGTTTCCTACCAATTTCTTTGAAATTTTAACACATAGCATGTTGTGTTCTATAACATATGTCCGTGAGGTTTTCAATTTCATGTTATTTCAATTTCATCTTATTTTCTTTTAGTTATGTTATTTGCTTTGCTAACCCCTTGTTAGAATAGGAATTCATATTAGTTGCACTGTTAAATTGCATTCATTGAAAAATTAAAAAAATACAAAAACATAGTTCTTTTGTGTGTTATTTTGAGATAGAAAATATATTTTTACTTCATTCTAAGATCATAATAGAACTATAAAAGGTATCCTCATGAAAAATCACATTTATCTTCAACTGATTGGATTTTGGTACATAGCAAGACAAATACAGAACCTTGGAGTTGATCCCAAAAGATTAGCTTTTCAAGAGAGGAATTGCACAAAGGATTCCTATTGTTGGCCTCATGCATAATGACTGCCCAATAGTACCCAACCCTAGATTAGCCAAAGACCCTTAGAAGTGACTCTAAGGAAGCAATTGGGAAAAACACATGTTCAAAATGGAACAAGAGAGGAATGATTATAGATACTATCCAGTCCCTCTTGTTGACATTGTTGTTAGGGTTATTTCTCACAAATTTTATCAATCTAGTAGACTTAATAGTGTACCTACATTGTAGTGTATGTTGGTTATAAACTAGTTAAAAAGGATCATTCTTATGGTCTTGCAAAACTACAATTGCAATAGATCAATGCGAACTTAGTAGCAATAAGGAGAATAAAGGGACCTCAGTGCAAGTTTGGTGCAATTTTGATTTGCATATTCTTCTATGTACAGAATGAATTTCCATCCTTTAGAAAAGTAATCTGGAAAACCAATAGGACCATTATAGCTCAAGTGAGGGTATGTGTAGGATCATGGTCAACCAAACTATGCTCTTAAGTGGCAATAAAAAATCAAAAAATCAGGGTTATGTCAACTTGACGTGTAATTTTCTACTTGTTATTCACTTTATATCAAAAAGTTGAGAGAAAAGAATCTCTAACAAATTGAATCTAGTTTCTAAACTACTAGGGCTTATCTCAAAAAAATAAAAGTTGATTAGTCAAAATTTTGAATAATGCAATATCACATAAAAATGTAGAATAAAAATAAGAAGCAGACGTATGTCTAACCACCTTAATCAAAATCAAATGATAATATTTTTTAATAATATTCTAGATATAAGTAATAGACTCATGCCTAGATGTGACACATATTTTTGGATATTTTTATTCTAAATAAATAATTTTTGACTTTAGTATTTTTGGAATTAAAAAACTCTCGTGTCTGACCACCTTAACTAATCCAAAACTCTGCAAAATTGAATTTTTTATTTTTTTCCTTAGAGTAGAAGAGACATAGAATGTGATGCATCTTTTGGATTTAAAAAATGTTGTACCATTTGAAGTTATAGTTTTTTTTCATGTCAGTGAGCACTTATATGTAGCTCCATTAGAAAATAAGTAATAATTACTTACTAAACTCATAATTTGACAAACCTTAAATTTATGGAAATATAAGAACATTCTAAAGAAACCCTTTTCATTTCATCAAATTTTGGTGAAAAAAAGTCGTTAGCTACATGTTTGAAGTAAAAATCACATAAAAACAAGCCAAAAACACATTTTTAGGATGTTTTTAAAGTTGACCATCTAGGTTTGGTATCAAAAGATATAGTAGACCTTATAAAGATATTAAGTATTTTCATTTAGTATTAGGATGGATTAGAAAAAATTTGGAATAGATTTTGAAATGGTTTGAGATATTTTAGAACTATAGATTGATCTTGCACATACCCGTGAATGAGTATATAGAACAAATGGGAGCTAATTTTGAAACTCTTATGACAAGTTATTTTGAAGATTTCAAGAAGACCATGAAATAAAGGCTAAGGATACCAATTTCATTAGTAGAAAAACATGTAAATGATGTATGCTTTCTTGTAGATATTGAATACAAATATATTCAAGCTGCTACACCAAGAGTTAGATGGTTAATACCTCTTAGCTATGAAATAAATATAAATGAGGCATCTACAACTATAACGGCACTATTAGTAGAGGAAGTGGACAAGAGTGCATCACATTTTGAGACATTTGATGTGGTAAGATCAAAGGTGGACATGGAATTGAATATTGCCTCCACATTAAAGAAAAAAAACAAACTTGTAATGAAGCTAAAGGCTAAATTTGGTGAGGGGACTGCTAAAGAAGAAGAAGGTGAAGAAGCAAAAGAAGATGAAGATGAACAAGAACAAGGGCCACCTGCATTAACCCAACTTATGGGTGAGGATGCAAAAGAAGAAGAAGGTTCCTAGTAGGAAGCACCAAAGCCAAAGATTAAGAAGAGAAAGGCACAAAAATAACCTACTACATAGCCCAAAGGGAAGAAGAAAACAACAACAAAGTAGAGTCTAGCCAAGCCAACTACAAGGGTAGACACAAGGGCTACAACTAAGGTACCTAAGGAATAGGAAAAGAAAAAATCCATAGAGCAAGGAGGATAGTAGAAAGGAAAAGAAGAAAATGTGTTGCACCTCTAGAATCAAATGAAGAAAAGTCAAAATCTAATAATGATCAATTCAAAGTGGTAAGACATTCCGCCAAATCTAATATGGAGAATGTTTGTGATAATATAAGGGATAATGTAGATTTAACTAGTTTAAAGACTATTGATTTTAATAAGCTAATTAGAGAAGAGGAAAACATAATGAAAGAATCTATCTACACTATGATGGCCAAGTTCAAGACTACTCCACTTGAACTAGATAATTCTATGCCCAAGGAGTTAAGCTCAATAATTGAAAATAAATGGCATTATTGCCTAAAAATGGAGAAGGAAATAAGGGATTCAACATTGGCTCATGTAATGCTAGACCTTACAAAAGGTCAAATAAGTAAGGCCAATTAGAAACATGGGAGCAAATTTGCACCCAACTACAGAGCCTTCAGTATTCTACAAAATTAGATTGAGGATGTTGCGAAGAAATCCACTCTTATGTGGAAAGTTATATATGGACTCCAAATAGTCAAAGAAGGTCAAGAAGATCCTTTTGAGGGAAGAAATGATAAGGAAGAAGAGGAGAATGAAAAGAAAGTAGAAGGAGAGAAAGAAGAGGAAGAGTTAACTATGGAGGAGAAGACATAAAAAGGTGATGAGGCAATAGCTAAGGAGCAGTTGCAAGATTAGAGTGTACAAGACACTAAATTGCCACCACCCAATCCTCCACATGCACCACCTACATCTATAGAAACTATAACTATAAAGGATATTCCTAACACCTCAAGTCAAAACACCAATCCATTAACTATAGAGGATCTTAAAAAGATCCTTCACCAAACAACATTGCAATCACAATTGTGCACAATTCCTATTTTGGTGAGTGTAGAGGAGTTACAAAAGGTTGTAGCTGAAATTAACAAGGAGAAGGTGAACACACAAGAACCACCTTCACAACCTCCCATAGCTATAGATGATCAACCAAAAGAGCAAGTAGCACAAGACACAACTACTAAGATCAATCCCATAGTGATAGCAACAACAACTACCAAGGATTCAACAAAGGAGTAGATGAGAAAAAAGGATCCTACAAAACCAAGCCAAGGTGCACCTCCTCAAATCATTATAATTGATCAAGGAAGAAGAGAAGAGGGTAAGAAAGTGGATAAAATACCCAAGAAAGAGAGCAAGAGGCAATACAGACACTAGTAAATTTACCTACCTTAGGGACTCCTAGCAAGTAGCCTAGCACTGATGTAGTACCACTACAAATTTCAGCACCAGATTTGAGCTCCACCAAGGTAGCAAATGTACTTCACTACAGACACCCTACACTTGATGAAGAAATAGTCATACCAATTTATGACTATAAGACAATTAACCTAGCATAGATAGATGAAGTGCAAGAGGCACTGGAAAGGTAAAAGAAGTAGGAGATACTTAGGAATGAGTATAGGAAAAAGCAAGCATTAGTAGAAATCAAAGACATATTCCTTGATACATTCAGCTTGCTAGTACCTGATGAAACAAAGCCCATCATGGAGTAATTATCCAACATAGTGGACCAAGTACAAAATGAAGACCTTGATACTAATTTTAAATTATTAGAATGGTCTGAAAAGAAATTTCAAATGAAAGTTACTGAGAAGATATCTAGTGAGATAGCACTAACACAAGTAGAACTGGCTAAGAAGATAGAAAAGGTGACAATAGTACTTGAGAAAATATTCTTATTATACACCAAACTATGTGACTCTTCAAATTTCACACAAGAGACTAGCTAGAGAATACAAAGCTTGGAGAGGAACCTTAAGATATGTAGTACATAGCTACCTAAGGATCCAGCTCAAAGTGAGAAGCATTTTGCCACAATGCTTCACACTTAGAAGGATTTAGTTGTACTAACAGTAGAAGAGGCTAATGTTAAGGCCAAATTGATACAAATTCAATCTACTATCACCCCACATCTAGAAGTACTACATAAAGAAGTGGCCTATGCATAAAATGTTTTAAAGAAAGACCCTAATCTTTCTACCTTAGAAGGCCTTGTACATCTTGCAGCAGAGACAACCATCTAGCTCAAAGCACTAGAAATTGCCTTAGATAAGTGGGATGCTTCTCTGAATATGATAATGGAGGTAAATAAAATATTTTTAGCTAAATACTCCATTCATTCCTAAGACCCTTTCACATAAGTCTCTAAAAGGGGGAGATATAATAAAGAAGGAAATAACAAGAATAGGGGAGATATTAAGAATGGGGGAGATATACCCAAAAAGGAAGATGATAAATTTTGAGTTTTTAAGGAGATACAACCAAATGGATAACAAAGACCATAAGGAAATGTGTGAAAGGGGGAGTAGAAACAAAGGAGGGGTACAAACAAGCCAGATACAGGTAGACAAGGCAAAGAGTATCAAACATATCAGCGTGAGACAAATTTAGCTTAAGGGAATTTTGGTTACAAAAATGGCACATCATCTTAGAGGGAGTTATAAGTTTTTGAGATATATAATCATCTACAAAATTTTGAACAAGTTTTTTGAAATTTTTGTACATATGCCAAACAAGATACATATTATAGTCATAAAGATTAGATTCAAAATGCTTAGTTAAGCTTTTTTACCACTCATGTCAAAGGAGAAGATTGTTGGTCTTAGATTGGTTCAAAAGTTGTGTGTTAACACACTTAACCAATTCTCAAGATGATGTTGAGTATAATATAGATGTCAAGCTAGAGATTAAATAGGTGTTGAGTGAACTTTAGGTGCCGAGAAAAATTCAAGTGCCAAGTGATAAGTGATGCCAAGTCACTATAGGTGTTGAGAAAAGTATAGATGCTGAGCTAAATAGAATTACTATAGGAGCCGAGTGAAATAGAATTCCTATATGTGTCAATCATCAACAACTAGTAAGTGTTGAGTAACACAGAATCAACATATGAGTTTATGGCTTCTCAAACTTAGATGTAAACAATTTCTAAAGCTGACTTAAGTTGAATCTTGAAGGATCTTGAAGATAAGATTGAATCTTTTGCATTTCCTATGCAATCAACATGCAACCAATAAGAAAAATGGAGAAGGCATGTAACCAATAGGAAAAGTGAAAGAATTGAGTGGTAAAAGAAGAAAGAATATTGATTGTAGATTCATACCTAACCATAAGTTTTTAAAACCTTTATAAGGAGAATGAAACCCCATTATTTAGATGCATGAGTAAGAGTTTATGGGTGAATGCTAGCAAAATACAGAGGGGGGTAAAGACTTAAAAAAAGTAGAATAGCATGGCAGAATTTAGTTGATCAAGGACATAGTATTAGAACTTTGAGGAGAGAAATATCAGATCAAGGAAGGATTAGAATAGACAAAGTTGAACAAGGATCTAGAATCAACTATTGAAGATTGCAATTCATCAAGTCAAGACTTTCTAAAACTTTCTAGCCATTGTATTAGGAATGAAAATCCTATGATGATCGGTTGGTCTAACAGCCATGTTGTAAGCCTTTAAACATGATGCTAAATCCTTTAATAGCGTAACATTCCAAGTAAGTATTTTCAAATCCTCTAACTAGATCACTTTTAATAAAGTGTAAAGTCTTTAACAAGATAGGCCTTTCATAGGGTAGACCATTGGAAGTGGTCACATCTATGTAACCTTAAACAATTACATATTTCTACAGTGATACTTTGTGTGTGTCATCCCCACCTCAGTTTTACCTTCTCATTTTGGAGGGTTCTGGGTTACCAAAATCTTGTGTTATATGTTTTCATGCATTTTTTTACTTTCATGTTAAGTAGATATGTTAGATGCATGTGAATGATCTCAGCTAAAATGTTTTAAAAAGTTAAAGTTAGTTACTTCTGATTCAACCACCCTCGGCCCCCACCTTCTTAGAAGTAAACCTTCCCACTTGTAAATTCCAACATAGCACATTCAAGAAATATTCTTGTATGTTTTTTGACCATTATAATATCAACACCCATTCATTCAAAAGAATTGATTTAATACTGTCGAGTCAACAAGAAACCCAGTATAAGGCATGAATATATGTAATTTATTTTCCATAAATGATTGAATCTAAAATCAACTAGAATCCAAGGCTGATATCCATATCATACTATGAATCAATAAATATCAAACTAATCTATAACTAATAAATAATGAATCTTCAAATCATGAAGTAGTGTTCAATTATTGATTGGTTCCTCAAAAATGAGATAACTTGTTTTTAGAGCATCACCATGTTATTTGAATCATAGAAATTTTGACTTCCAAACAAAGAAATTTAATAATTATTTCAAATGGAAGACATATTCATTCAATCCTCAAATCCTCCATGTGAGGAATCACAAATTAACAACTTCAAAATTTTCTTGGGAGTAGACAATGTTGGGTGATAGTGTTGCTCAGCAATCGAACATGTCGAGTTGCATGTAGTACATGTCGAGTGGACTCAACACACTAAGGAACCAAGTGAACTCAACTCTAAGGGGACATCAGCATAAGAGGATGTCATGTGACCTCAACACAAAGTATGTTGAGTGAGCTTGACAATAAAAGAGAGCTTGATTCCTCAAAGGAACACTTGGGATGTCAAGTGAGAAGAAGATGAGCTCAATTAACATGTAAACCAACAAGTCAATAACAAACTTGTTGTCTAGTTTTTTTGTAGCATTAGGACATAGAGAAGATGAAAAAAAACATGCAAATATTAACTTCTCAAATACAAAGCATCAAAAAATAGTGAATAGAAAGGAGATAACACAAGTGGATCAATTAGTATGCATGCTTGTTTTCTTGCTTTCAATTAAACTAGGTTAAACTATTACAAAATTTTGGAGTGTTCAACTTCAACCAAAAACACAAAATACTTCAACTAATAAAACTTATCTTAAACTTACATCACTAAAGGTTGCATACAATAATGCCTAGAGAAATCACTATTTTACAAGAGAAATGAAAAATGAACTTACAAAATGATAGAGAGATTCAACACATGTTTTCTCCTACTTTGAAACTAAACCTTCCTTCTATCCTCAACTTTGAATATTCCTTTCACCTCTGAACTGATCTATTGATCTTCTTCATGTCTATACTCTTAGCTCTACTTCTTCTCCTTTGTCTCTATTGAATGAATAAGCTTCATCCCTTGAATTATCACAAAATTATTTTCCCTCTCTTTTGGATTTTCAAAATCACCTACCAAGTTGAATGTTGTCAAGCAGGTAGGTGGGCATGTGGCTCTAGAGTAAAACTAATCATTATTTCAAAATTTTCACACTCCCCCTTTGTCCTGACCCATACAAAGAAGGATTACTCCTTATCCAAATCAACTACATGAAGACTTCTACTTAGATGTACAAAATTTTATTTGCCCAAAGGCTTAGTGAAAATTTTTGCTAGCTATTGCTTAGCCTTACAAAATTCTATTTTGATGTCTTCATTCTTCACCAACTCTTTGATCAAGTGATATTTGATTTTTATGTGTTTTCTTCTCCCATGGAAGACTAGATTCTTAGATAGTATAATTGTAGAAATATTGTTAGAAAATATTGTGGTACTATCCTCTTGTCTTTCATTCAAATCTATCAAGATCCTTCTTAACCAAATAGCTTGAAATGTTGTTGCATTTTCTACTATGTATTCAACCTCTATTGTAGATTGAGAAACAATAGATTTCTTCTTGGATGCCATGAAATTACACCCAATCCCATATGAAACATGTATCTAGAAGTGCTCTTCCTATCATCTAAACTTCTAACCTAATCAATATCGATATAGCCAACCAAATTAAATTCACTATCTATAGTATACAAAATCTCAAATCCCCTAGTACCATTGACATACCTTAACATATTTTTTCTTGCTTACCAATGAGAATCCTTGGGTGTTTCCATGAATCTAGAAATCAAACTTACTGCATGCATCATGTTAGGCCAATTTGTTGTCAAATGCATTAATCTTCCAACTATACTCTTGTATAATGTTGGATTCACACTTTTTCTATAATCTTCCTTGCTCAACTTCAAACCTACTATTGTTGGTGTTGGAGTTGCCCTATTGTTCTACATTTTGAATCTCTTTAAGATTTGATTTGCATACTTTTCTTGAGAGATGAAGATGCTATCATGCATTTTCTTTACTTATATGCCTACGAAATACTTGAAGAGACCTAGGTCTATCATTTCAAATTCATTCTTTGTGGCCTCTTTGAACTCACCAATTAGGAAATTATTGTTTCTAGTGAAGATTAAGTCATCTATATACAATACAACAATCAATACCTTACCATTTGTTGCATTGATGTAGGGAGTGGGCTGGCATCACTTTTGCTAAAGCCATTACTCATCAAGTATGAGTCAATTCTACTATACCATGCCCTTGGAACTTGCGTGAGCCCATATAGAGCCCTCTTCAATATATACACCTTGTGTTCTTCATCCATGACTTAATAACTAGGTGGCTTCTCCACATACACTTCTTCTTTCAACACACCATTCAAGAAAGTAGAACTCACATCCATTTGATATACCTTCTATTTGTGTTGGGCTATAATTATGATGACAACACACATGGTTTCCATTCTTGCAATTGGGGCATATGTCTCATTGTAATCTCTATCATATTGTTGCTTGTACCCCTTGACCACTAAACATGCCTTATGCCTATCTATTTTTTCTTCAGCATTGCACTTGGTCTTATAAACCTATTTCACTCTAATTTCATGCTTCTTGGAAGGAAAATTACTTAGCTTCCATGTCTCATTTCTTTCAATAGCATCTATTTTCTCATCCATGGCATTACACTATTTTCTCCTCCTTCATAGCTTCTACAAAGTAAATTGGATCACTATGAGAAAATAATGCAAAATTTACACTCATCAAACTCTTCATTATACATTTGTTCTTTGTATATTTACCTTAGGCTCTTATTCTTTCTTGGGATTAGGTAGGCAAGAGTAGGATCTAATTTATCAATAGTGTTATTGCTACTATTTTGCATACTAGCTTGGGGTTGTCTTGAAGTGCTAGGATTTTTCATTTGGCATGTTAAAGGATACTTTCCTTTTTACCTTTGTCTACAATCATCCATATTTGCCACTCCATCATCTTGCTGATCACCAATGTATTTTTTATTCCTCAATGGTCAAAACTTTACTTGAATTGCTTGAAGATTCATGTACCAAGCCATCCCATGAATGATTTTTAGGAAACTCCACATCTCTTGAAATGATAATCTTCTTGGTGATTGGATCATATAACCTATAAGCGTTTGACTCTAAGTTGTAACCAGTGAAGATATACTTAACACCTTTGTCATTTAGCATTTTATTTTCTCATTTGGAACATGTGCATATGCTAAACATCCAAACACTCTCAAGTGTTTGATTATCCATTTATTCCTTTACCATGCCTCAAGAGGAATCTTGTCACAACCTAACTTTGTAAGACACCTATTTATCAAATATATTGTTGTTGCTATAGCCTCTCCTCAATATTTAGTTGGGATTCCCTTTTCTTTCATCATGCTCCTTGTCATTTCAAAAATGGTTCACTCTATTTTTCTATGGAGCATAACTAGTTGTAAGTTGCTTCTTAATGTCATTCTTCTTGCAAAAAATTACAAACAAATTGGAGGTATACTCCTCTCCTCTATCTAATCTAAAAAAATTTACATAGATTCTACATTCTTTTTCATTCAAGTCTTTAAATTTAACAAATTTATCAAATTCTTTAGATTTATTTTTTAAGAAATATGCCCATGTCCTATGACTAAAATTATCTATGAATGTCGTGAAATAAGTACTTCCCCCAATAGAAGTAGTTTACATAGGGCCAACTAAATCAGAATGCACCAATTCTAATGGTGCCTAGCCCTTATAGAATTATTAGAATTAGAGGGAATCCTATTGTTCTTTCCCAAAATGCAAGCCTCACACTTGCCAGAATGAATCTAAAATACTTTTAAAATCATCTACTATTCTTTTCTTGGACAAAAAATTTAAATCATCAAAGCCAAGATGTCCATACTTCAAAAGCAAAACCTTGTAGGGGTCTTCAAACATGATCCTAAGAGCTAGTTGCTGGTGTACTATTGTACATGCATGCTTGGGAGTTGTAGCACCGAATTAAGAAGAGAAACATGTTTCTCTCCTCAAAAGAAACATTAGGTTTTTTTTCATTTGAATTATTGCAAGTAATCTCTTACTCTCATCTCTTTCATGAAAGACACACTTGTCATTTTCCATCAACACCTTATGACCATTTTGATGAGTTGTCCAACACTCATCAAATTGTGCTTTATACCCAAGGAAAAATATCTTTTTTGTATCTCCTACTTATCACCTTGCTTGGTGCTGACCATGATAGATCATTTTCCCTCTTCTTCTAGTATTCACTTGCATAATTTACAAACTTATGATAGTTGTAACATTCATCAGTGTTCTTATTTAAATTGTAATTCTCATTACCTTCTCTAGATCTATTTAGAGAGGTGCTTGCTCCCTCTTAGTTTCTTTCTAGTCCTAAGCTTTCTACACCAATATTCCTTTAACCATTCCTTCCATGACCTCTACTTCTCAAGCCTCTACTAAAGCCATTTCTTCCTATCCCCTTACCTCTCAAATTCTCTTAAGTCTTGAAAGGATTCTCTTGGGAAGTTGTTATTGATCTATTGATCTGGTGTTGATGGGTTTGAAGAGTTCTCATCAACTCATCCATGGTTGATGTGGTGAGGTCCTTTGATTCCTCAATGATCATCATAATTTTTTCATATCTCTAAGATAAACTCCTCAATATCTTCTCAACAATCCTTTTCTCTTCATACTCTTCTCTATTTGACTTGACTTGGTTTATCAAAGTGGAGATTCATGAGCTAAACCCTACAATAGGTTCAATATACTTCATTTAAATGTTCTTAAAGTCCCTTCTGATCATCTGTAGCTTTACTACTCTAAAATTATTAGTGTCCTTGAAGTTAGTCTTAAGGATATCGCATGCTTTCATTGAATAATTTTTTGTTACAATCTAGGGAAAGGTGGTCTATCATTTTTGCCTCAATCAAATTTAATGCTTCCACATCCTTTCTTTTTTTCTTTTTAACTTTTCCAACTCTGTCTTCTATGGGTTTGTGAGGGCAGCATATAGTGTTGGGAATGTAACATCATTGAACCCATTAATCAAAAACTCTCACAAATCATTAGCAACCATAATGGTTCTCATCTTCTTCATCCATGTATCCTAATTTTTTTCTATTAAAGGATGGTGATTTTTGCCAAATCTATCCTACATCTCCTACCATGCCAAATACCTTCAAAACAAATGCCCAAAATCACTATGGATGTGGGGCCTCAAAACTCTAATACTATGTGAGAAATCACAAATTAACAAGTTCAAAATTTGCATAGGATTAGACAATTTCAAGTGATATTTTTTCTCAACAATCGAAGGTGCCAAGTGGTAGGCAACAAGTGTTTAGTGGACTTGGCATACTAAGGAGCCAAGTGTACTTGTCAATAAGGGGAATTTAGCACAAAGGATGCCAAGTGAGCTTGACAATGAGAGAGAGAGAGAGAGAGAGAGAGAGAGAGAGAGAGAGAGAGAGCTTGGTTCCTAAATGGAACACTAAGGATGTTGAGGGAGCAGAAGATGAGTTCAGTTAACACATGAACTAAGTGAGTCAATAATAGACTTTCTATCTGGTTTGCTCCACCATTAAAACACAAAGAAGAGAAAAACAAAACTTTCAAACATAAACTAATCAAATACTAAACACCAAACAATAGTGAATAGAAAGGAGACAACACAAGTGAATCGATTAGTATGCATGCTTGCTTGCTTTCTATTCAACTAGGTTAAACTATTACAAAATTTGGGAGCATTCAACTTTAACCAGAGAACACAAAATACTTCAACTAATAAAATTGATCTTAAACATACAACACTAAAGGTTGTATACAATAACACCTAGAGCAATCACTACTTCGTAGGACAAACAAAATATGAACTTACAGAATCACAGAGATATCTAACATGTGTTGTTGCATACATTGAAATTGAACCTTCCTTCTATTCTTTACTCTGAATACTCCTTTCACCTCTGAACTGATCTGATCATCTTCTTCCCATCTCTACTCTTAGCTCCACTTCTTATCCTCTATCTCTATCAAATGAATAAACCTCATCTCTTCAATTGTCACAAAAATATTTTCCCTCTATTTTGAATTTTCAAACTCACCTATCGAGTTGAATGCTCTCAAATAGATAGGTGGGTTTATGGCTCCAAGGGAAAACCGGCCATTATTTCAAATTTCTAACACTCCAAAAGTCACACTATCAAAAACTATGGATTCACGATTTGATTATTCACTTGAATCGAAACCAAATTATTTACAATAAAACTGAAAGTCTATACCCCACAACAATTTCTTGGTTGATCATTTTCCCCAATTTGATTTTCAATCAATTGGTTCCAAAGAAGGTACAATACAGTAGCATTCATGCTCACTTCCCTTTTAAAGGCTTTGCCTATGTAAATACAAAGTCCCTTCAAGGATTCAAAATTGTCTACTATTTTAAGAAGCCTACTTGTTGAGATAACTCCAGGTGAGTTTACTTGTGCAAAATCCATGAACAATTTTGTTAGAGTACTTGCACAATTCATTTTAAGCTTAGAGATGGCATAAGAAAATTCATAGAACCTTGCACCATTTACACTCAAATTCTCAATCATGTAACCATCAAACATTTTGAATTGAGCGTAGTTAATAGATAAAGTTTTTATGCTTCCCATAATCAAATGCTCAATAGTGGATGAAAATATTAGAACATTAGTTAGCCCAATAGGTCTTGCTACATCAAGTTTTTGCAAAAGATGGCAGAGTGAAATCAAAGCAACTAAAGATTCATTTGTAAATTGCACATCATTGAGGATGCAAGATGTGAGTTAGGGGAATCCACCAAAATTAATGCAGAAACTAGTGACAACGTACTTAGATCAAGGTTACCAAACTTGAACATGAAAACATGGCAGGGGGTGGGGTTTCCTCTAAAGAACTATTGACCTCTGCTACAAAATTCATGTTGTGATCAAACAAGGTGAGGTGTTTGACATTACATAGAGATGCATATATTACCCATTTACACAAATTCTATGATTGAACCCATGATTGTCGAGATGAAAAGCCTCCAACTAACCAGAGTGTAGAAACAAGATGTTACAAATTATATTCTTAGCCTTTGAAATGATGAGTGGATCTAGTGAAGTGCTATTAGGCCCCAAAACAAAATGCAGAGTGAAAGTGAGTTTAGGCATTTGGGTATAAATGAATCTCCATCTCTTGGAAAGAACAACAGATTTGATGACATATTTTATTGGGATTATTGTTAGTATCAATGAAAGGAAAGAGTCAAGAAGTATGTAGAATGCATCTTGGGTAGGTCATGAACTAAAACTAAAGAGCGATGAGATTATATGTGAATTTACAAAAGATAAACATTGGCCAGTATCTATAGGTGGGATTTCCTTGCAAGTGAAGTGCATAGGAATCTATTGGAATCTATTGGCAAAAAATCTAATAAAATTAACTCTTGATCTATCATGGGGTTCATCCTTAGCTGGATTAGAGGGGGAAGGTACGTGCATTTTTTAAAAAAATATTTAATTTTATGTATTTTAGTGGATAAGATCACAATTTTTATTATGATTTTTAAAATCTTTTAATCAAATTAAATTGGATAGACTTAGTAATTAGATAGGAACAAACTAGAGAAAATGAAAATAATTTAAGATTTAACATTATTATAATATTTTCTTGTTGATAATTTCATCATAATAAAAAAATAATAATTGTAATTAATACAATGTTAAAGGAGGGATCTTCATTACTAAGTTTTTTCTAGACATCATTTTGAATATGATTTGTATCAACTAACATTCAACTATCAAGTACATTCTTAGGGACATCATCTAAATTTTATTGAGTACAAAAAGAAGAAATAATCAAATTCTCTCTAGTTATGGAACCTTATTGAAGTTCGCCATCTAGTAGCACCATGCTTATGACAAGAGACCCAAGGGGTTTGTGAGGGTTGGGACTATTCATGTGTGGCATTGGCTCTATTCAGATAATTAATATCACTTGTTGGATACTTCCAAAATCCTTTTCAACAAATATAATTTATCGATGTGTTTCCATTATTACATTCCATTAAATTGCATACTTTGAAGACATTATGTTTGTTAATAAGAAAATTCCACATCTCGCAACTAGTGAATCAGTTGTTAATAGTAATCAATAAAATCAAACTTATAAAACTAATCATCTACTAACAAGATAATATTGCACAAAAACAAGAAATTCAACACTATATCACAATGATTTTTTTTTTCTCGAGGAAAACCCTTGGTTGCAGGGAAAAACCATGGTGGGGATGACACCCACTAGATCTTGTACAAATGTATCAATTCCTTGTTAAAGGTTATGACCCTATTAGGTTTTAATACAATACATTTAGTACAATTGTCCATATTAAAGACTTGAACCCATAAATTAAAAGGTTCTCAACCCTATTAGCAAGGTATGTGCACCAAGACAGTGTACAATTTAGTGGACACAAACAACAAAAACCAAAAACATCAATAACCTGATCGAGTTGTTTAAAATTTCAATAAGTGACTAAGCTTGCTTGCTAGGCCTATCCAAAATACATTAAAAAAAACTTGATCAGTTTCCTAGCGAAAAAGTGTCTTCAAAACCTTATCGCTTTTAACACCTGATCGGGACCCAAGGAGAAAAATTTCTTCAAAACCTAATCAAGCTATGGAGAAGATAAATCATAATCTTACTTCTTCAAAACTCTATTGACCTCTTAAGAAACTAAAATAGGCTCTATTCTAGAAGCTATAACTTTCACATTCAAAGTCTAATTGACTTCATTCAAAATGTGGAAAGCTACCAACAAGATCTACATTATAATGGAACTAAAATAATCCTAGAAAATCAATATTTTATTTTCCATCTATTTGAATCTAGCATGGTCTAAAATAGGTAGTCATTATTTCATAATCATGGAATGAATAGATAGGTAAGTGTTATAATCTCTCTCATCTCTCTCTCTCTCTCTCTCACACACACACACACACAATCATTCACTCACTAACTTCTAATCTCTCTCTTACTAGCTCTTAACCTCTCATTCCCTCACTAACCCACAAGCTCTCTAGCTAACTCAAAATCCTTAACCTTTCTATCTCTAACTAACCTTCTCTCTCACACACACAATAAAACCCTAACCTATCTCATTATCTTACTAACTCCTAACCTCTCTCTCTCTAACTAACCCATTACCCCTCTCTACCTCACCCCCAATCTCTCTCTCTCTCTCTCTCTCTCTCTCTCTCTCTCTCTCTCTCTCTCTCTCTCTCTCTCTCTCTCTCTCTCACACACACACACACACATTAACTCCCAATATCTCTCTCTCTCACTATCTCTTACTAATTTATTACCTCTCTCTCTCATTTTCTTGGATTTGTTGATGCATCTATATTTTAAAAATTAAAAAATAATTACAAAACCACATTACAAAATTTGATAAAAAATACATAAATGATGAATAAAATAAAGACCTACCTCATTTGTAAGCTTCCATGGATGGAAATGCAATAAAAAATCATTTTTTATGCTAAACCTAATCTAGTTTTGGTGTCCTCCTCCATGTTCTACGATGTTGCTATCATTTTAGGGTATAAAAATGCCCTCAAACATGGATAGTAGTCACAAAAACCCAATCGGGTCTTTTAAAGTATAATGGCTAGGTTTGGATACCAAGCCTGGTTGACATTTCACTTTTAAATAACATGATCGGGTTATTGAAAATTTTACATTTTGTTTTCTTGGGGGGGGGGGGAGGGGTGATCCACTTTTTTATACACCAACTTGGTTTAAACACCAATATATGTATGTATGTATGTATGTATGTATGTATGTGCGTACATACGTATGTACGTATGTACGTATGTATGTATGTATGTATGTATGTATGTATTTATGTATGTATAAATATCTTGATCTTTATCTCCATATTTGTCGACCAAAATCTCTCTCTAACTCCTCTCTTTTACTATATATTTCTCACACACGCATCTCTCTCTCTCTCTCTCCATTTCTCCCTCTATCTCTCCCTATGCCACCTTCTCTTATCTTGTACTATCTTTCTCTCTCTCTCTCTATCTAATTCTCCCACTCTCTCTCCCTATCCCACCCTCTCTCATCTCCTACTCTCTCCCTGTCCTCTACTCTCTCACACTTTCTACCCTCCCTTCCTCTCACCTTCCATCTCTCCCTATCCATCCTCTCTATTGAAATACAAGGCTTACAAAGTGTGTGCACACTATAGCACATACATGCAATAGTGTATGTGTGCTATTTAATCCTTGAATTTCAAAATGCTTCAAATAATATGTGTTCACTATAGCGCATACGTGCTATGGCCCGCATGCGCTATATAAATAATTCAATATTACCAAGCCTAAGGCTTTTATTTTCCTTGGGGATCCAATCCAAAGGTTTGGACTCCCCAAATTGGTCTAAGATGTGTTTTGTAGAAAGCATACAAAAATGATTTATTTTTCTTATTTTCTCTCCTTTAAGTTTCCTTGTGGTTCAGCATCAATAAAATTAGGTTACATGATATTGTAGATATTTGTGTTATCTATACAACTATATAATTTATTTTGAATTCATACTATTTCAAGCCTTTCAACTATAATTTATTTTGAATGTATGTTCATTTTCTCTCAAAAACCAACATGTACTAATAGGGGTGTAGATTTTAGTTCATTCATCAGATTTCACAAAAACATAGTTTTGTACAAACTAGACTCCATTCTACACACTTTGAAAAAAAGTTTTGATTTTGGATTATTTTTCAATCATTTATAGGGAAAGCACACATATATTTCACATTTTTGGAATGTTTCCAATTATTAAAAAAAAAAAAATTAAAAATACATTATAAAATTACTTGAAAAATCTAGGATAAACTACATGGTGTTAGGTAACTTTTGACTAGAGGGATTAAAGATTTTCAAAAAAAAGCTAAATTTTTTTTTGAAAAAATAGTACCACTTTCTATGGTCCCCTTTTCTGAGAACTTAAAACTAAATAATTTTGAAAACATATTAATAGTTTAGAAACTGGATTCAAATGACTACTACTTTTGTTTTTATCATATCTTAAAATTTTGAGCATAGGGTAAAAGTACAAACATGAGTCACTTTTACAAAGGAAAAGGCTAATATTAAAAAAAGTGCTAAACTTCAATGATGTAAAAGTCATATTTCTATTTTTAATTTTAAGTTGGTGTTAAATGATGAAATGTGTATAAAAGGATGAAGTTTACATTTTTATTTTATTTTTTGATTTTAAAAATAAAAATTGTATGTTTTTATCATTTTCAATGATCTTTTTTAACAATTTTAAAAATAAAGCAAATTCAGGGTTATAGTTCCCACCACAGAATTAACCGCAAATTAATGTTTTTCCATCTAAATTTGAAATATATTGTTGAAAATATATGTACCTAGAACTATCAAAAAGAAATGTACTTGCAAGAAAACAAATGGTACATTAGGCATTCTAACTGATATTAGTATCCTTCTATAATGAGAGAGAGTTTGGCACATTTGTTAGGGAAAATAAATCATATTTTTTAGTTTTCTGCTGAGAATCTTGGTCACACTAATTTAGGAGTAGACTGTGTTGAGATGGTTCCTCTAATGATGAAAAACATAGGAATTAAATGGTTATGATTTGTGGGATAAAGAGGTTGGAAGGGCTTATTCTATCATGAGACTTGTTGGATTAGGGAAGAATGACATGACTTTCTACAAGAAGATTGAAGGAATAATATTATACTGAAAGGGAATCTGACACTCCATTAAAGACAACCTTATACCAAGAGGTCAAAGAATTTCATATGAGACTAGTTTTGACAATTTACTGGTAACCTTGACAAGGAGACCAAAAGGTTAGTATTTTTTCATGGAATACCAAGTGCAATACCTTGTAATGACTTCTTATCTATGAGAGATAAGTTTGAGCTAAAAAAATTATCCTTTTATGTGTTTCATGGTGAATGTCATGAAAACACCACATGATGGTCTCTAGGGCAACTTCATGTAAAATTTTGATAGAATATATGTATGGGTCTACCCTCTCTATACATCATGAGGAAGTGATGACTTCCAAATGAGTATCACTTGTATTTGTACAAGTTATTGGAACATGACAATCTTACAGTAACTTATATCATGATATACATTTTGAGTAAGTGTCGAAATAGATCATGAAAGACTTTATCTTATAATTCAACTATGTGTTAGATGTCATTAAATTGATTATCTATAAGTTATTTGTATAGTTATATGATAAGTATTTGTTGAATATCTTGCCTTGATATTCTAATAGACCAATACTTGAATTTTACCAAATATGATATCAAAAGAGTATTTGGTGAATATCATGTGTTGATATTGTGACAGGCCAATACCCATATGGTATTATATAACAAAAATCTTTTGATCAAAGATTTCCTTCATTCGATTTCCTAAAATTATCAATGGTGTAATTAGCCAAGAGGCTACTTAAGTCTCATAGGAGACTTTTTGAAACCATGCAACAACAAAACAATGTTAGCATATACATAACATTAAGTGCGAATAATTAAATAAAACCAAATTTTTTTCTAAGGATGATGTTATTATGTATGAATAATCAATTAAAATTACTTGGTTTAGGATTAACAGTTATTTTTTTTCATATCTATTTCTTCCATAATGCTTTATGATGAATTTTGAGGACAATCTTTTCATACTTCCTACTAGTCACATAATAAGGTGGACAACTTTAATAGTTGGTCATGATTATTACTTGGAAATGAAAGTATGAGGTTAGACCTTTATGATCATCACCTTGAAAACATCATAAAATACATCTCTAGAACCTATGTTCCAACCATTTATGAAATCCAATAAATGTAGATGTAAATTAGAACCACTTATGTGAATAGCGATAACAATGGCATCAATTTTCACTAACCATTTTTCATACCCATCTTGTGATATACATTGGATGCATTAATTGAGACTACACATTTTTTTGTGACTCTAAAAATTATGATGTAAGTTGGATCTATGTTGGAAATATAAGGTAGAAATGGTTACTAAGAGGGGAGGGGTGAATTAGTAACCAATAAAATTTAATCTTACTTTACCAATTAATCCTTCATATGATTTTCTGATCTAGTTGCATGCATGAAAGAATGAAAGAAACAAAACATTCATAACACTTTGACACAAGATATGGTGACCCAGAAACCTTCCAAATAGAAAGTAAAACTAGGGTGGGGATGATAGCCACAAGCTTTAGTATTGAAAGATAAAGCTAACCTGCTAAGGCTTATAATTGACCACTTCTGGTGATCTACCTTGTTAGGAGCAGTGAGGACTATGAGGTCGACCTTGTTAGAGGATTTACAAACATACAATGAAGTATGCACTTGCTTAAGATATTTAGAAAATGATAGTTAAGTTTACCCTATTAAAAGATTTGTTTGATGCACCTTTTAGGATCAACTAGTGGATGATCTCTAATCTACAACTCTAATTTGCTAAATGAGATTCCTTGTATTACAATGATTACTTGACTATGATAGATAAATCTCTATTATCCTTTATACTACTTGTAGCCTTCTTCAATTCACACTCATGTACTTCATGATCTTCTTCAATTACATAATTTGATATGATACAATGCATTGCATATATACCAATCCAAATCATAACATACTAGAGTTAGCTATAACACCAATTTCATCATAATTCACAAAGTTGACCTGACTATTCTAACTCAGGTTCTAAAGACAAACTCAATGATGTTTTGATACACATTAATTCTCCACAATCTTTGGCACTCAATTGAACTTGAAGCTTGGTCCATACTTATCACTTCCAAGTAGCTTGAACTTGGTCAACACTGTGTGACTTAGTGAACACTAAGATGCTCGGTAGCTTCTGAATCACTCAATTGACATTGCATGACTCAATCAACACTAGATTAATATTGTTAGCATTGTGAGCTTGGTACATATAGTACAACCTAGTTAACATACCATAGCTTAGCTAACACTACAATCTTCTTCACTTCCACTAAATAGCTCAATAACCTCAGCTACACTTGATTTTCACTATACATTTCCTTTAAAACTCAGTAAAAATAATGTAGCTTGGAAAACACTATAAACTGACTTAGGTGCTCGGAAGACACTATATTTCAACTACCTGGCTTAGGAACAACTAAATCACTTGGTTAACACTACAAGATGAATGATAAGATTGGTAGCAACTGTAGAGCTCAATAGCAGTGTAACTATTTGACTAAGTGTTGAGCCACTAATAGACAAATTGACCTTAATGTCAACAATCTCCCCCTTTGGCATTAGTGATAGAAACACTTATCAAACCAAAAATCTAAACATTACCTCCTTTATTATCATTTTATGTCTTCAACTAGACTTCTAGCTACTATTACTTGGTAACATACTCTATTTTTCTGATTTTTCAAAATTGCTTTTGTAAAGATATTTGCTTCTTATCTATACAATTTTTTACATAATACTATATAGATACATATAGAGTAGAGTAATATTTTCTCCCTTTGTCAATATCTTGTCCCTCTTTATACA
This sequence comes from Cupressus sempervirens, assembly GCA_028749045.1. Classification (NCBI taxonomy): domain Eukaryota; kingdom Viridiplantae; phylum Streptophyta; class Pinopsida; order Cupressales; family Cupressaceae; genus Cupressus; species Cupressus sempervirens. The sequence continues at coordinate 573,568,951 of CM053783.1, read as the reverse complement.
ATATACAATACCTTCTCCCCCTTTTTGACATAAATGCAAAGGTGTATAATATCTATATGTTAATACCAAAATGTGACAAGAAATCAGAATGTACCTTCAAAATTAGTACCATAGTCTTGTTTCAATTCTCCTATAATACCTTACTTGCATATAAAGAAATCTAAACTTCTACTAATAATTCCATCATGTGACCAACTATGGAGAATATGTTTTTGTGGATGTGTTTCTTTGTATGTGTAATGTGTTTCTACAATGCATCCATGTTTGGAAGGATCATGCCCTAAATTTCTACAAGACTAGCCCTAATTTTGGCTTCTTCCTTCAATAATTTTCCTATATATTTGTCGAATATTTGATCTATGTGTAATGTGTAGAACTATAACTTGAGCCAAGTGATAGCTGGTGTGCACTTGCCTTCATATTTTCATCTATCTTGGACAATTTTCCCTTGATCTCCTCTATGAAGATAGATACGTCACTCGGTTTGAAAAATAGTGAAACAACATTACATATAGATGTTTCTGGTGCAACAAGAATAGTAGATAAATTTACTTGATCTATTACAATTCTCTTTACAACTTGTTCCAACACTATATTCTCAAATTTTCTTTCATCTCTTTCTAGTAGTTTATCTTGTCCATTTAAATCTTCATTGAACTTGTAGATGATTTCAACTAATTGGTCTAGAATGGGTTGTTTTCCATCAACCTCAATACTTGAAGCATGAACAAATATGCTCTTTATACTTTCAAGATCTTGATTTTCTTTCTTCTTTTCTTCTCTAAGCTTTAGTTTCTTAGCTCTCTTCTTCAATAGTTCACCCATGGTATCCATTTCATCATGGGTGATGGTAGAGATATCCCAACTTGGAACATCAATTTCATCATCCAAATCAATTACTTCCTCTTTACCCACAACCTTTTGAATGGTAAAAATAATTTGTTTACCCTTAACTAAGACTTTAGTGCTTGGTTGAGATTGATTCTAAACTATCATTGCACTACCTATAGATATTCTTGGAATAGAAACAATTGTAGAAATAGATGGAGTAGCAATAAATGTAGAAATGGTACTAACAATAAGAATACCTTGCTATTTCTCAGTCAAGCCTGATGATGGAGGAACTTGTTGTTCTATAGATGAAGTGTTGGACACTTCAATCAATGTAACCCTTGGCAAAATAAATCCAAAGCTTGGTTGGGTGCTTGGTGTAGCAATGGTATCCACAATGAACTTGGTAGAAGTTTTCTCTAAGCTAGATTACACTAAGACTATGCTCAGAGAGTGAGGAAATGTGGTCATTATTGAGCTGTAATTTTCTCTACATTAGTCTCCTCAATGTTTTATATCTCTAAAAGGATTCCTATAGTAGCTTTCTATTCTTTCCCCTTATCATTTAGATTGACATCATGTATCTCATCATTTTTTATTTTACTTCTTCTTCCTCATCTTCATCATCCTTATCATCAATGTGCACAACAAAGTTACTAGGTTGATACATTTAATAGATCTTTTTCCATGTAGTAGTAGTTTCCTTAACAACATATTCAATATCCTTAAGCAATATCATGCATGTGTTCAACTTGAGAGTGAACTTCTTCTCATTTTGCTTCAATAATTCTTTTACTTCCTTCTCACTAAGACTTGGCATGAGTTTCTTCAAAAACAAATTTAAATATATCCTTGATAGTCTTCTTTGCATTTTCCCATCTAGGTTTGATTTCCTTCATAAGTTCATCAAGAATTTTTTGTGTAGGCTGATTCCATGAGTACTTCCATTTGCCCAATTTAGTCACAAGAGTATCCTCAATATTCCTTTTCTCTTCTTCATTCCTTGCCTCATACTTGAGAAACTTAAAATATGTCATGCTAGTTCCTTCTTCAATTTTCTTCAATATTTCTTGGGGTGTCGATGCAGATCTTTTGAAGATAATCTACTCAACTTCATCTTCACCTAACTTCAACTTCTTCTTGTATTTCACTTCCTTTCTTATAAATATAGCAAGGGAGGATTTGGTGGGTCTAGTTATGATCACATTCCCCTTATTCTTGGGAGGCTCTTCCTACTTAGATTTAGATCCCTCTACTTCATCCTCTTCATCATCATCTTCTACATCATCTCCATTTTCTTTTATTAGCATGTGAGTAGAAATTGCTTTCTTTGTATTTTTTATTAATTTTTCTAGCCTCTTCCTTTATTTATTTCTTGAGGTAGCTTGATCTCAATCTCAATTCTTGCCTTTGCTTCATCATATATTTCAAAATAAGTGGCTTTAGGATCCATAAGCTCATTTACCAAAGCTTCAATGATATCCTTAATGTCATCAATGTAAACATCATAGTCTAGAAGCTTAACCCATGCCACCCTAGGTTTGATTTCTTGAATGTATAGTTTTTCATAGTCAACCATGAAACAAATATCTTGCTCATAGTCTTCCACAATAATCTTAGATACCATAAACCCATTTTGCATATTTTCTTTCAATTTTTACAAATAATTATCCATGATGCTATCAAAATTCTCACTCATTTCTCCTCTATACTCATTGATTTGATAAAAACTAGGAACATCCTTCCTTTATACTATATATACTTTGGAAGGGAAAAAATTTTGAATGTAAAAGAATAGATATGTCAAAAGAGAATACAACTTACATGGGTTATTATTTGACACTCTAATGATCTCCATGTTCTTGGTGAATGGGTTCAATAGCAACTTGACAAGTTCAAAGGATAGATTATTCTTCACCACCTTGTATGCAAGATCAACAACTTCAAATTACAAATTGTTCAACTAACTAAAACTATATATTTTGTGAGAAATCACATGTATGTTGAACTTTTATTTAAATCCTTACAATTTCAGATTTGATATTATGTAAACAACAATATTGCAGTCAACCATGAATATGGAAAACACATAGAGAAAGAAAAAAAAACACAAAGATATGCCAGTGGGGCAAAACCTTTTGGTAAAACAACCCCACCCATCCAAAACCTCCACAATGTATTATCTTCAACACAAAGGTTACAACACACTTGCAATACAAGTTCTTTCAGGACACGAAAGACAAATCTAGTCACAATGAAACACTACCAAGAATACACTTTTTCTCTCAACTATCTACAACCCTAAAGTTGTTTATATCATGCACTTTATATTTTAGGGAAACTTCCAAAGAAGAATCATATTTGGATTTTACCATTCTCTAGAAAAGTAGGAACCCAAAAAAAATTGTGCTCTAGATGGAGACTTGAGTGTACAGTACACAATGATCAATTACCAAATGTCTTCATGTCTTCACCCATCATCATATCTTCTAAAGATAGCTCTTACATGTCATAGAGATCTGTCATAAATGTTTTAGTCATGATCTCCTTACACACAATTCAAGATGCCCACATATGCAAGTAGAGTGACACATCAACATGCCAACTAGACATATACACTCACACTTAATTATACTATTTGCAAAAAATACATTTACAAAACAAATAATAAGAATAGGAATTATCCAAGGTTGAGACACCTTATTATTAATAATTTCTATGATTCTAATTTCCTAAATAGAATAGTTGAAAATGAATGGATGTCATGTACAAGTAATACCTTGGGTATAATTTGAGGCTTAACACTAGTTGGTTGAATGCATATATAGTTAGTGGACTCAAGCTGAAAGTAGGTTCCTTGTAGTCAACTCAACTAACCAACATTTCAAAACCTTTCTTGATTTTTCTCCTTGATGATGCCATGCTCAGTAGGGTTTCTAAAAGCATGAGAAATCTTCAGCAACAAATACTCAAATCTCTTGAGGGCTCTAAATTTGAACTTCACTCTATTCTCTATAAAATTCATGGTGAAACAAAGCAATTGATTTCTTCCTTTTAACAAATTTCCTCTATTTGATCACCATAAATTATTTGTACTTCATACTTTCTTGGTGATAGGCTATCCTCCACTTGGTTTAGTCATAAATGCTAGGAAGATATCTAAAACTCGCTAGAGTCATCATCACTTGGTAGGAACTACCAACTTTGTTTCTACACCCTAAAATAATATGCAACCTATTGGTGTAAATACATATTTACTATTTATACTTACTTAAGTTTACTTAGGTTAATGCATTATTTTATTATTTTATTTTGTGAGACACTTATGAGTTTGTGTACCTTTTTGAGTTGTCATGTTGACAACAGAGAAGTACGCAACTCTATTTCAGCACATGGTGTCTACAATAGTGGAGTTTGCATCATTCACTAAGTTGTCATGTAGAAAACATAGTTATTCGCACTCTCTTTTTAGCACATGTTGTCTATAACACTTATTTGTATGTTACACCCTTGTAGGCTTATCCTCTCATCATTGTACTTACTTTCGTGCTTAATGAAGGATAACCAATATCTGGTGGACATGTGCCTGGTTGTATGACTTATCATGAAGTTGATTCTAAGGCATTCTAGATGCATCTCAAAGGCCTTTATATAAAGACACTCCTAGTGTACTTTCATATGGCATATTGGATGAATATATCATCATTTTTCTCATACTCTCTCTTTCTAGTCTATAGTTGTGCTTGTGTTTGAGTTCTTAGTTCTTGGGTGAATTGTTCCCTAAGGAAAATTCTTACATGGTATCAGAGTTGGGAGATTTTATCTTCACATAGCCATTTGAGACCTTTTCTACTTTATCACCTTGGCTTGAATCCAAAGTACTGTAGAAATTAGGAGCGTCTAGAGCCAGATTTGACCTAACCTAGCAATTGCATCTAGAACACTGAATCAGTGAAGATCAACTATAAACTATGCTACCCTAGGCCAAAGTCAACCGTCAGGCAAAAAAAATTTCAAATCGGCACCCGAATGCCCCAATTTTCAATTCAGGTATGGTCATTTGCAAATCCATATGATTGATTTTTGGATCTATCATTTTTTCTCTACATTTTTGGTTCTATTTTTTCAAAATTGTTTTTCCGTTTGGGTAGTAGAGAAATTTTTTGCAAAACTAGGTTGTCAAATCCTAGCCCTGCATAGAGAATATTCATTCATTAGTGGGCATATTCCTTCATCAATATTTACTAGCAAGTGCCCTACCTCCTAGCAACCAAACCACATTGACGAAGTTTCACATACTGACGGAGCCCTTTACATTCATTTCATAGTGCATTCCTTTTCAACCATTGCTGAATTTGTTTTCCCATACATGTGGGACAATTTCCACCAAATTTGGTTCACTAGAATTTGAAAACTGACAACAGCGGTGCTATTCATAAAAATCGATGCTAACCCTACCAAACCTAGTGAATGGCAAAAAACTTCTCGCACGCGATTTCTATTCCTGACTCATGCATTAGGGATTTTGGCAATGGTTTCCAACTTTTCCAGCACAAGCCTAATGTCACCCAGCCCAATCAATAGGTGACTTAGTGTACACATTAGTAGAAAGGACATGTTTTGCATTTTTTCCATGTCATTTGTACTAGTGACACATTAGCGTACGACCCTGCCATGTCAACAAGGAGGCTTTTATTCATTGATGTCAACGAGTCACTAGGTCAAATTTGATGGTCATTTAACTATCAAAACCAAGGACTTTTGAACTACTGTGATGGTCATTTGATCGTCAAATTTAAGATAGTAGTTTTCCTTCCAGACCCCTCTCCAGATTGCTTTTTGATTTGGCAGCCTAACTTTGTGAGCCCATAACTTGGTCATCAGGACTCCAACTCAAGTGCATTTTTTTAAAAAAAATTGGGTAGAATTTCTTAAACTTTCCAATGGTGGTGTTCTTTTCTAGTTTTGGTGTAAGAATTTTTTAAAAACTGTGTTTGTTGGTGACTATACCTACTTAATCCTATATTTTGTAGCTTTAAATGCACTGTACGGGCTTATCTAGACACAAAAATAGGTTCTATTTTTTTGAAAGTGCATTATTTTTTGTCTACTTTCTAGGTCTTTAGTTAGATTCTAGGGTTGTATGGACAAAAATCTCACTTTCAGAACTAGGGTTTTTTTTGCATTGTAAAGGTTTGATTACTTTTAGAATTGTTGTACATTTGAGCTGCAGTGCTTGGTTCTAGATTTTGGCCTCAAAAGATAGTTTTAAAAGCAAAATCAAAAATTCTACTTTGTTCATTTTGACAAGTGGTCCATTGTACACGCACTGCTTATAAAGTGCCAAAAGCATCTTTTTTTGGGGGGATCTTTTGATTGAGTGAAAAGGGGGGGGTGTACTATGTTCTTGTGTCTCTCTTTTTTGCTCTTTTCATTTTCTCGCATCGTGGGTTCATTTAAATGTCCACCTCTAACTTCACACAATTATTCTACATGGAAAGATATTGCATGGAATAGATAAATGAAAAAATCTTATGGTCTTTATGTTGATGGTACAATTACAAAACCTACTAATGCTAAAGAACTCATTGAATGGGAAAAAAAAGACCAGCATGCTTTAGGAATTTTCAGGAGTTGTGTACACAGAGATCTCTTCTTCCACATTGCTAGTTTCACTAAATCCAAACTAGCATGGGAAAAACTTCAATCATTGTATGGTAAGGTAGATAAAGAAAAGGGATTTCAGATTGAGGATGATCTACTTCTCTTGGATCCGCAGAACTTTGACACAATTCAAGATTACATCAACAAAGCCAATGAATATAGGGTACTTCTTAAAGATTGTGAAAATCCCATGAAGGATGACAAGGTGATTCATCACATCCTAAAGAGGCTACCATCAAAGTATGCTTCCTTTGTCTCAAGTTTTAATACTCACAAGAAAACCATAGGAACTGCTTACTAAAAGTCTACATTTGATGCATTTGCAAAGATGTTCACTATTGAACAATCTCACTTGATGGATATAGGACTTCTCACAACATCAAAGACCAAAGCCATGGTGGCTAGTGATGAGCACCAATCAAGCCAAGGAGGGAAAATTTCTAGCAACAAGAAGAAGAAGAAGTGGAAGAAAAAATCATAATCTAAGACACAACAATCCTCCTCATAGCAAGGAAATTTTTCTTCCCACAAGAAGGGAAGTAATGAAAAGAAGGACAAACTTTTTTGTGCATACTGAAAAAAGCCAAATCATGACGAGCATCATTGCAAAACTAAAAGAATCAATAAGATGGAAAACCTACTTAGGAAGAAAAAAATTCAAGTGCTATGTACTTCCAAGGATTCAACTCCAACGTCTTCAAAGGATAAAAGGAAAGCACTTATGGAAAATTCAAGTTCTTCTTCAGAATGGATACTTGACTCAAATGCCTCCTTCCATATGGGTTCTTCAAACGGAGACTTTTCTTCATTGAAGCATTTTGTAGTGCCTCTCCCATTTGACTTTTGTAAGTCATCCTGATGGATGCACCCTTGCTGATCTTTTGTTGTGATGGATCAAGATTGTGACCCTGAGTGGTCTACACCGTTGAGGTGTTTGGATTTATGTTTCTGTATCAGTTGCTTTGATTATGCTTTTGACTGATCTTTGAGATTATGATGTGATTTTTGGTTCACTAAGGTTTGTGCCAGTGGTTACCAAGATCGATGTGGTATCATGAGGTTATTCTGTGATTACCCTGAGATGTGTGCAGAGATTGCACTGTGTACTATTACCATGCTACACTGGACTAGGTTCTTGTAGTAGTGGTTAGTCATGGTTATGGTTGTGTTCGTTTATGTGTTTTAAGTGCCTTATTAAATGCATTAATGATTAGAAATGGATTACTCTTGTTGGATTCTTTGGTTATGTGTTGCGGACATTTACCTTGTTATATTTTTGATTAGAGAGATATTTGTTACTCATGTTATGTTTACATTTGAGAGGACCCGAGGGTCAGATGCTACACTTTGATTCCAGTATCATGGATTTTAGACTACTATGCTATTCAGTTAATCATATTGCATGATGATGCCATTTTGAGATGACTGTGTGTTTTATAATGTTATCTGGTTATATGGTATTTGGACACACCTCTGATTTTGTTATGTGATGGATTTAATGCTATGGTTATTTACTTCATTCTTGCGTTGCTATGCCTTTTGCGAACGTGAGTTTTGTAAATAGATTATTTTAATATAATTAAATAAATGGTTAAATTAGGTGATTTAATGCATGTATTGCTTCAGCTATGTTATTATATGCAATTGCACTTGATCATGTTGTTTAGTGTACAGGATTTATATCCCTGGCAGTGGCACATGGAGTTAGTGATTCAGCCATTCATATTTTACCAATGTCGTCCTTATATGGTCGATGTATCTTTAATTTAAACCTTTCAGTGATTATTAAATCCAAACTCATTTGCATTATGTGATTAGACCAGTAAGCATGTATGTGCATTTAGAGGTTCACATTGTCGCGAAAGTTGTTAAGGTGATTTTTGTGTTTTTGGGTTTTCGGGCTTTTAATTGATTTATTTTATATTTTTGGCAGCTTTGCCATAGATGAATTCCTATTTATAGGAATAGCTTGTTTTCATTTGGGTTGATTCGAAGTTTAACTAGATTGGCTGGTTAAATGCCCTAATCGATTATTCACCTGAAAAGTGAATAAGTATCTAAAGAGGAATTTAATTCCTCACTTCTCACTTTCAAATTGGAAAGTTGGAGAGTAAAACCCAAAATCCTCTTCATGAGGATTTACTATTTTGTTCATTGTGGGAGCTACGGGCATGGGATCGTCATGAGGTTGGGCTCATTGGATCTAGCTTAGGGAAACCTTGGATTGCCGCAATTTTCAGGTACTTCTGCGAGATATTTATTTTATGGTTCAGATTCTCATTTTGCCCTTTTGGCTGTGAGGTAGGGCTTTCCTATTTTGTTGTTTCTGCTCCGTTTTAGCTTCTGTTTTTGGTAGCCATTTGTTTGGAGGCTGAGAACTAGTGTTCCCCTCCGTTTTTGTATGTTAGTTCTACCCGGTTGGGTGAGTATGAACATTTCCCTATTTTTTGGGATGAGGGTTTGGGATTTTGTACCGTTATGCTGGCTATTTTTGCATATGGTGTCCATTTTCATTTATTTTTGGATTTTTGGGGTTTTTGAACCCAAAGGCCAAATGGGTTTTAATTTTGAAGTTTTTCCAAAATTTGGGATTTTTACCTCGTTTTGCATGCCACCCTATTTTCTCGAGTTTTCTTGGCACAATGTGGGTCGTGGACTTGGATGATCCATTTAGATATTAGTCAGACCACTTTTGCACTTTTATGTTGCATTGGGATGCGTGTTGCATCCGTACTCCCGACATTGTGTTCGGTTGAGTGATTTTATACATATTATGGTTTTCTTTTGGACCTTTGCCTTGTTTCATGCACATTGGGATTCATGTAGAATCCATACTCTTGGATTGAGGCCGGTTGAGTAAGTTCATGACTTTTGGTCTTGTTACATCATTGGGATTCGTGTAGAATCCATACTCTCAGATTGAGGTCGGTTGAGTGATTTCATGATGTATGATTTTATTGGCTTTGGGATTCATGTAGAATCCATCCTTCCCATGTTGCTTTCAGTTGGGTGTTTTCTTTGCATTGTGTTTCATTCCTGTCCTTGTGTTATGATCTTCGTGATGGTGGTGTGCAACACACGAGTATGTCCACGTACATTTGTTGAGTGACTTGTGAGGATCGATCTTCTGTGGTACTTTCAGAAGTTATGATCATTGGGGTTGGGATGGGAGTATGCATGCCCACGGGCACTTGTCATAGGATGAGCATGGGTAGGGTAGGGTAGCATATGGAGGGGGCTTCTATCCTGTAACCTGGTGACTACTTCTCGGTTGGCAGAGGAAGTTTTATATAAATGATAATTAAATCAAAACTTTGGGTGGTAATAAATACAAGATAATTAAAATGTGTGGGTTGTGCACCTTCCGTCGTGAAGAGTTGCTGCCCTAAGTTGTGTGCCTTCTATTGAGAAGAGTAACTGCCTTGGGTTGTGCACCTTTTGTCGTGAAGAGTTGTTGCCCTAGGTTGTGCGCCTTCTATGTAGAAGAGTAGCTGCCTATACTAGCTTGGGCTTTTTGATGCCAAGTGACTCTCCATGATGTCAGCCCCTACTTTGCAGCCTTTTGAGTGTCTGACCAGGACCTGTACTCCTTGCATTGTCTTAGGTTCTTGGTTCAGCCATCATACTGTCTGGCGTGAGTGTTAGCCATAGATGTTCTTTTGTGTGTTTTTGGTTGGATCATTATCTCCATCAGCACAGTGGGTGTGGACCTATGGGTTCCACGTGGTTGGGAGGCGTAGCTACCTTCACCACTGCTAGGGATCGGTGTACAGAGACAATCTTTGTCCTAGTGCAACCATTGCTAGATGTTTTCACTTGGTACTTCAGGTTCCAGAGTATGCTTTCTTGTGATTTATGCTTTCATTGGGATGCTTGTATATCATGTTTAGATGATGCTATTTTATTTGACGCATTCCCTTATTATGATGTTTAGCATATGATTAGATGATGTTATTTTATTTAGTAGTATATCTATTGCTTACTGTTGTTTAGCATGTGATAGGCGATGTTATCTACTGTAGGATTATCTTATACATTATCTCTAGCATGTTAGATTTTCTTATGCTGTTATTATGCATGTTTTAGTAGTGACATCCCTATTACGACAGTACTAATGATTTGGTCAGTGGCTTGGGATGTTACGCGCGGGGGATGGCTAGGACCCACGATGGTCTTATGATGCTATTGACGGTTGGGAGGAACCGCGTACTTAGTTTGGTTGTTTTGTTCCTAAGATGTATTTATGTGCATTGCGATGTTGCTTTTGTTCTCTACAATGCTTATTTTCAATGTGTTATTTGCTGCTGTAGTTTAGATGGGTTGGTGTTCTTCATTCTATGTTGTTCTTGCACTCAAGTGTTCATTCCTCAAGCCTTTGTGGATCCGGTACTCCCCGGTGTGGAGGTTCTTTTGTTGGTTTTTCCATGTTTTTGAGTTCTAGAAGTGTTTTTACTTTCTATGGGCGACATTTGTTTAGCATTGTGCGGCACTGATAAAGTATTGCACGCCCATAGAAAGAATGTCGTATGATACTATAAAGTGTCACATGCATTACTGGAGAAGTGTCATACGACACTGGAAGAGTTTCGCACATCTTTATGAGAAATGTCGTGCGATACTTTTCTAGTATTGCACACCTTCTTGAGAAGTGTCACACGCAGTAAGGGAGAAGTGTCACCCTCCCTTAGTGAAAAGTGTCGCACGCCTTTTGGTTAAAACCTGTGCATGCTAGCAGCGGGCACTTTTTGTAGTGTTCTGATCTTTTTGAGAGTTGATCTGGATACCCTTTTGGGCGTTCTTCAAGCCTATGTTGTTGCATTTTGAATTCTGTCGATTTCTCTTGAAATCAAGTTTTCGTGTTTCTGTTTTAGTCTGTTGGGGTTTAAAATATATAATTTAAGTATAATTTGACGTATATTTCTTATACTTAAGATATATTTTAATATATGTGACAAATCGTTTGAGATAGGTTTCAAACCTCTCGAAGATAAGTTATGGATTCTAGGAAATGTTAGGGCTTCAGAAATCTAGACTTAGCCAATTTTTAGGGCTTCAGGATTTTAGGCTTAGCCAAATTTTAGGATTCTGCATTTTACCCCAGCTTGGTGTTTTGTTGATGAGTGGTCTTTTCTTGTGCCCTCATCTTGTTGTGGTGGTTGTTGGCTTTTTTTTGGGTGTGTCAGTTGGGTAGTGGTGTTCAGAGATTCGTTGGTTGCCGAGATTGTGTTGAAGTCTTCCGTTGTGATCTTTGTGATCCCTGTATGATGTTGTCTTGTGCATTCATACTTGTAAAAAAAAATATCTTGGCTTGATTTGAATCCTTGTTTCCAAGGATCTCTGGGCGGGGCATTACACATTCATATGTACTTCACATCTTTGTGGGAGATGATACTAAAATGTAAGATGAAGAAAAAGGACATGCAGAAATGGACAATGGGGAATTTAGAGATGTTCTCTACATTCCAATCCTTAGCTCCAATCTCCTATTAGTTTACCAAATCACTCACCTTGGAGATGGTCACAAAATTGAGTTCCTTCTAGATTTGGTGATGATGCAAAGTCTTAGAGATGATTCATTGGTTGTAGTGGAGAAAGTCAATCATGACAAGAGCCTTTATTCCTTCTCCCACTTTGTGCCTAAGTCTCCTTCTCAAGCCTTGTTGACTCACTCTAATTTACACATCAACTTATGGCATGAGCGGTTTGGTCATCTTGCCTTTTGCTATCTTTAGCAACTTTTCTCAAAACACATGGTCAAAGGTCTACCTAACATTAACTTTTGTAAGAGAGAGTGTTTATCATTGTACTGATATGTTTTTGGATTTGATTGTGTTAAGATTTTTACCATCAACATTTCGAATCACACTACATGATCCATCATCAGGATGAAGAGCAAGAGATGCAAAAAACAATATATTGCAGATAATGGATGACCCAAAAAGATAAAGAGAATAAGCATGAAGGAAAGCACACATCCCGAGGTTGAAGAATGAAAATAAAATAAATAAAATAAGAAACATTAAAAAGGGGGGTAGAGAGAAGGACAAGGGGCCAAAAAGGGAGCACTCCCAAGGATAGACTAGAAAATAAATAAAGGTGTCAAAAGAAGAATTTATGAGAATAGACAAGTGAAGAAATAAAAATATAGAGGAAACCAATGAATAAGATATAACTAAGAGCACGCCTAAAATTTTTACATAGATGAAATATAAAAAGAATATAAAAGAAAACAGTCAAATACACATAAGCAGGAGACATGCAATGGTCAAAGATGATAAATACATACTTGCTAATATATATGCGACTAAATATATATAAAAGAGAGACAAAAACAAATAGGTGTGTGTATAATATTATGTGCAAATGTGTGTGTTTATATTTTGAATGGGTTATATATATATATGTATATATATATATATATACATATACATATATATATATATATACATATATATATATATATATATATATATATATATATATATATATATATATATATACATACATATATATATATATATATATATATATATATATATGTATGTATGTATGTATGTATATGTATGTATAAAAAATATAAGTATATTAATATTCAAATACATACATAATCATATATAAATTTAAATACATACATATTTGTGCATTAATATATTTAAATACACACATATTCATATATATATATATATGTGTGTGTGTGTGTGTGTGTGTGTGTGTGTGTGTGTGTGTGTGTGTGTGTGTGTGTGTGTGTGTGTGTGTATGTATGTATGTATATCTATGTATATATGTATTCATATGTGTATATGTATACATATGTATATATATATATACATATATATACATATAAATATATATATACATATATATATATATATATGTATATATATATATATATGTATATATATATGTATGTATAAAAAATGTAAGTATATTAATATTCAAATACATACATAATCATATATAAATTTAAATACATACATATTTGTGCATTAATATATTTAAATACACACATATATTAATATATTTAATGTATGTATTTGAATATTAATATACTTACATTTTTTATACATACATATATATATACATATATATATATATATGTATATATATCTATGTATATATGTATTCATATGTGTATATGTATACATATGTATATATATACATATGTGTATATGTATACATATGTGTATATGTATACATATGTATATATATACATATGTGTATATGTATACATATGTATATATATATATATATACATATGTGTGTATATATATATATAACAATGCATTATTATATAACATGAGTGTGTGTGAAAGAGTATGTGAATATATACATGAGAAACTATATAAAGTAGACATAAAAATAAACCAACTAAAAATATAAAAATAAATATGTGCGAGAGTGGATATATATATATATATATATGGTATCTATATAAGTATAAGAATAATCCATATAAAAATAAAAATAAATAAGAAAAAAGAAATAAATGTGCGAGAGTGGATGTATATATATATAAGAATGTATATATGCGTATGTGTACACAACTATATACATGAATACCCATGCCGAATGAGAGGAACACCACAAAGAGACAAAGGTGAGGCAAGGAGACAAGGAGGAAATGAAAAGAATGAAACAAACAAGAAAGGAAACACAAACAAAAGAGACCAGGACACTAGAAGAACACATAAGCCCGAGCCAACCAAAAGGTGGTGTGCGAGAAGTATACTCCTAGGAACTAAAGTTGTTGCTAAGTGACCACCAGGACCTAGACACCTAGAAAGACCACTACAACAAGAACACAGAGAGCCAAGCCAAAAGCAAGAACCAACGAGAAAAGAGGAAACCCAAAGGAACAACCACCAACAACAAGGCAAAAGAAAAGGAGAGACCCACTTGGAGCACAAGGAGAGAAGAAAAAAGAGGGAGTAGGAGACCACCCAGGGGGAAGGGGAGTAAGCAAGCAAGAGGGAGAGGGGGGGAGAAAGAGGAAGGTCAACCAGCATGAAGTTGGTCTCTATCACATGTGGCCAGCATCGGCTGCCAAGAGGGGTTAAGGTTCCAACCATCATCACGATTAAGGTTTATGGGGTGTTTTTAGATCTCGACAGCTTCTTTGAGTTTCCTTTTAAAGAAGTTGTCTTCCTTGGCAAGGACCTGAGTGTCTTCCAAGAAAATGTGATGCTTGGTCATGAAGGAGTGCTCAGCTAAGGCAGATTTTCACACTCTATCGTTTCTAATGTCAACGATGTGCTCTTTGATCTGGGTGTGGAATGAGCAGCCCGTTTCGCCAATGTAAGGTGTGCCACAGGAGCAGACCACTTTGTAGACCCCTGAGTTATAAAAAGTGTCTATGGAGTCCTTGATGGGAGGAACAAGGTCTCTAAGCTTGGAGAGGGGTTTGAAGGCTACATGCAGGCCTTTCTTGGTTAGGATCTTGGAGATTTTGTGGGAAAGGCCTACTACAAAGGGGAGAGAGGCATTCAACACCAGAGGGGGAAGAGAGGGGTTGGGAACAGAGAGGGAATGGTGGATGGACTTAGCTTGGTTGAGAGCCCTGGATATTTGTTTAGGGGAATATCCATTGAGCTTAAAGACTTTGTGAAGGTGGTCGAGCTCAAGGCTTAAGTAATCATTATCACAAATTCTAAAGGCTCTTAGAGAAAGGGTCTTGAGAATGCCCAATTTTTGGCTAGGATGGTGGTGGGAGGAGGAGTGAATGTACAAGTCTGTGTGAGTCGCCTTTCTAAACACACGATGACCCAAAGAGCCATCAAGTTTTTTGATGAGGAGAACATCAAGGAAAGGCAATTGATTATCAGACTCAAGCTCCTTGGTGAAGGAGATGCTAGGCGCTAAGTTATTGATGTGTTGTTGGAACTCCTCTAATCTGTCAAGCCCATGAGGCCAACATACATTAGTATCATCAACAAAATGCTTCCATCACTTAGGTTGAAGAGGGAACGATCAGAGGGCCAATACTTAAAAATGTTCCATATAAAGGTTTGCAATGATCGGGGAGAGAGGGGAACCCATGGACACACCATCAACTTGCTCATATATGACCCCTTGGAATGAGAAGAAAGTGTTTATCATGTTCAGTGGATATGCATTTTGAAGAGAAGTATGATAAAGGAAAGTCTTCTTGAGCACCAGTTGTTCTCCAGTTGGTTCACATGCTTTTAGCATGTCCTTTTGCAATGACTTTAGTCAACCAAGGCAGCTACATCCTTACTTTTGTTGATGACTTTTCATGATTCACATGGGTATACTTCATCACAAGAATGAATTGGTTCATAATCTTCAAGCCTTCAAGACTCATGTTGAACACAAATTCAAGAAAGCCATCAAGGTTCTATGGGTGGACAATGAGAATAGATATGTGGACAAAAGATTTAGGGACTTTTGCAGACATGAGGGAATTGATCTTTAGAATCCACCAGGATTCAATCCACACAAGACAGATGTTGCATCTATGAGGATTAGGACTCTCAAATTCATGGCAAGTTGCATGACAAAAGCCAAGTCTCTTGATCCTACACTTGAAGTTGACACCATTAGCAATGCTACTCACATACTTAACAGGTCTCCTCATAATGCCCTAGATGAGAAGACTCCTTTTGAGGCATGGTCTGGCATAAAAATAGCTTTGAGTCACTTCAGAGTCTTCAGCTGTCCAGCATGGGCAAACCTATCTTCTAGGGGATGCAAGGAACCATCACCTAGGCCTTGTACTTTCATCGAGTATGAAGACAATGCTAAAGCTTATAGACTTATTAATCTAGAGACTCTTGAGATTTTTGTGGAGAAGGATTTTCACTTTGAGGAAAGTTCACCCAGCTTATCCTCTACTCCTCTCCACACTTCATATACTATGGAAACTAATAGTGACACTAGTGATAGTGCTTCAACAGATTTAGACACGTGAGGTTCTATTGACAATTTCAATGAGAGGTCATGACATTAGTCTAGTCCACATGCTTATATTACCACAGTGAAAGGACTAGCATAATAGCGTACATGTTGTTTTCTTGCTCCAACTTTAGTTGATGACCACATGGAAGACATTGCAAGTTTTTTCATGGAGTCACACACCACAGATTTGGGAGATAGCCTTGATGATTTACATCTTCTCATTGATGATGATGATGCTTCTATATTTGTTCCAAGGGCTCACTCTGACCCTCATGTCTATTCTCTACTTGATCAATCTTCATAGGTTGACGTGATTGTGGATCCTTATGAATAGTAGTTGTCAGAGGTCTCTTTATTAGTTGAGGAGATAGATGGTTCATTGGAATAGGTTCAACAGACATCCTTGCTAGATCTGCATTTGTTCTTTTTAGTACAGTTGGAAGGGGCGATCATCCACATCAACACAGGGATACTTGAGTAGGTTTTAGGGCCACCATACATATTCCATATTGTACCTTTTCCATTGTTTCTTCCAAAGGGGAGGAACATCATCCAACATTCTTGAACTAGCTTCTTCCTTGGAGCAGATTTCACTGACGGGAATTCTTCATTTTGGTCGCGGGGGGGGGGGGTGAATTTTTCCTCTTATGAGGTTTAGTTCTTCTCATTCTTCACTTAAATATATTGGATGTATGTCATAATGGAGGGGGGTCTTGATTACTCCATCCATCCATGCATCCCTTTTCATCTCTCCTTTGGGGGAGGATTTTTACCTGAGGTTTTCCCTCTTTATCCACTTTATGAGAGATTGCATTTCATTATGTACATGAGTAGCTAACATTGCCTAGTAGCTAGGACCCATTCTATATTTCATCCTAGTTTTCATAAGCTTAAGGGCATTCCCCTAAGTTGTACTTAAGGGGGGGTGTTGGTGTAAATATGTATCTACTATTTACACTTACTTAAGTTTACTTAGTTTAATGCATTATTTTATTATTTTATTTTGTGAGACACTTAGGAGTTTGTGTATCTTTCTGAGTTGTCATGTTGACAACACAAAAGTATGCAACTCTATTTCAGCACATGGTATGTACAACACTAGAGTTTTCATCATTCAATGAGTTGCCATGTAGACAACACAGTTATTCACACTCCCTTTCTAGCACATGTTGTCTACAACATTGATTTGCATGTTACACCCTTGTAGGCTTATTCTCTCATCATCACACTTACTTATGTGCTTAATGGAGCATAACCCATATCTAGTGGACATGTGCTTAGTTGTATGATTTATCATGTACCTAATTCCAAGGCATTCTAGATGCAACTTGGAGGCCTTTATATATAGGCACTCCTAGTGTACTTTCATATGGAATATTGGACGAATATATCATCATTCTCATCATACTCTCTCTTTTCAATCTACAGTTGTGATTGTGTTTGATTTCTTAGTTCTTGGGTAAATTTTTCCCTAAGGAAAATTCTTACACAACCCAATCTTTCTTGGTAAGGTCTTGCAACATAACCTTGCTCGATAAGGTCTTTTACTTTGTATCATACTCGATGATCCTTGTGCATCTTGAATGTTGATATGGATCTTTTTGCTTCTTGGCTGAAGTTGATGTTAGATGACTTTTTCTTAATCATATTTTTAGTGATCTCCATATGGAATTAATTTGAAATGATTGATCCACTCAACTCATTGACTTGGGTGTCATCCACTTCATGACTTTGATTTTGATTCTCTTGAGAATTTGGTACCCATTGTTGCTTCATTTGTTTTCTAATATTGTCAACACAAATTTCTCCAATATGACCAAATTCACCACAATAGTGACATCTACAACATGTGTTGTAATCTCATCCAAATATTTATTTCACCATTTTTTCTACTAGGTTCCACTTTTTAGTTTTGCACTCTGGGGATTTGTGTCATTGTTTCTTATAATTGTGACATTTTCTTTCAAACTTAGGCTTCTCTTTGCATTCACTTTCTCTATGACCATGCTTATTACAACTATAACAATCTCCATTGAATTTTTCGTTACCATTGCTTGAACATTTGTTTGATATATGATCTTTCTTACTACAATGATTGCAAGTAGACCTTTTGTTCTTTTGAGCTCCTTGCTGAGATGATTCACCTTCTTCTGTATATCATATTCCATATTCTCCCTTGTGTCCATACTAACTTTCTTCATTCAATTGATTCATGCTTTCTTGAGATTTCATCATTCTTTTATAGGTTTTTTTTTTTAATGCTAAGATCATTCTATTCTCTAATATTAGATTCATAAGCTCTTCATTTGTACTAATGAGTTGATCAATAAAGTTTTCTTGCTAAAGGGATAGTTGTTGAATTTCATTGTCCTTTCCTTGTATCACTTCCTTGGCTTTGTCTTTTTCTTCCATGGCTTCACATAGTCTGAATGATTGGATTTCTTGTTCTCTTTTCAAATTTTTGACTTCTTCATGAAGATTGGCATTCTTTTCTAATATGTCCTTGATTGCTTCATCAACTTCATCTGAATTTATTTCTAGACATATGTCTTCAATTCTTTCTTCAATGAAAATATTGTTATTCATTTATACTATAAGATCTTTCCTTCTTTTCAATGATTGAGACATTTCCTAATTTTCTTTCTTGAGTTTTCCAATGGCCAATTTCATATCCAAATTTTCATTTCCACTAGTCTTATCTAGCTTGTATACCTTCATTGCCTCTGATATTTTCTCAAGCTATTAAACTTTTAATGTAAGAACCAAACTCTTTGATACCAATGGTTTTTAATATAAGATAGGTAAGGTTACTAAGAGGGGAGGGGTGAATCAAGAACCAATAAAAATTAATCTTACTTTACAAATTAATGCTTCATATAATATTTTGATCTAATTGCATGCATGAAAGAATGGAAACAAAAAAATATTCATATAATATTTTGATCTAATTTTATGCATGAAAGAATGAGAACAAAAAAACATTCATAACACTTTGACATAGTATATGGTGAGCTAAAAACCTTCCAAATAAAGAGTAAAATTGGGGTGGGGTGAAGTGATGTGGAGCCTAATAAGACTCAAAGGTTTATTCTGTGTAATTTTCTCCCCATATTATTTCAAAGGTGGTTTGGGGGTAGTGCCTCCAAGATGGGGTCCAAGGGCAGCACCCCAGGTGTGCTCTTTGTTGCAGTACAAGGTGGGGTCGAGGGGCAATGCTCCTATGGGGATTTGGGGGGGTAACAGCCTCAAAGCTAAAAATGTTCTTATATTATAAAAGACATTGATTGCTATTTTTCCTATTAGATGACTTATTTTACCCCTAATTTTGTAAGTGGAAAAATCTTGTATAAAAAGGCTTAGGGTTAGCGATTTGATAATGTAATAGTGACATTGTAGCTTCTTGATGTGGTATTGAGCTATAAGGGATTGTGGATTGTAATCATTGGATAATAATAATATTGGACTTATTGTTTGCAGACGTACTCCACAGATTGGGTGAACTACATTAAATCTTGATGTCTTGTGTTATCTTCTATACGATCTATTATTTTTTGATATTGGTTATATTTGCATATAACTATTATTTCTATCTAAGGTTAATCCTAAAATGGGGATGATACCCACAAGCTTTAGTACTACAGTATAAAGTTAATATGTTAAGGCTTACGATTGACCACTTTCGATGATCTATCCTATTAGGAGCAATAAGAACTGTGAGGTCCACCTTATTAAAGGATTTACAAAAATACAATGAATTATGCACTTGGTTAAGTGATTTAGAAAAAGACTATTATGTCTACTCTATTAAAGGAATTGATTTATACACCTGTTACAATGAACCAGTGGCTAATTTTTTAAATGGTTTCCTTGTATTACAATGATCACATGATTGTGATAGATAAATCTTTATTGTCACTTATATCGCTTGTAGCCTTTTTCAATTCGCACTCATGTACTTCATGATCTTCTTCAATTGCATATTTGGATATGATACAATGCATTACATATATACCAATCCAAATCACAACTTACTAGAGTCAAATATAAGACCAATTTCATCATAATTTACAAAGTGAACCCAACTATTGTAACTTGGGTTCTGAAGAAAAACTCTAGAATGTATTGATGTATGGAAAACATTTTTAACACTCAAAAATGTTTGGCACTCAGTTGAAATTGAAGCTTAGACCATACTAATCACTTCCAAGTAACTCAAACTTGGTCAACACTATGTGACTTGGTGAACACTAAGAAACTTGGTAGCTGCTAAATCACTTAGTTGACACTACATGAATCGGTCAATAGTAGATTCATATTGTTAGCACTATGAGCTTGGTAAATACAGTAAAACTTGGTTAACACTGCAATTTTCTTTACTTCCATTGAATAGCTTGGTAGCCTCTTCTACACTTGGTTTGCACTGTATATTGCCTTTGAAGCTCGGTAAACACTATGTAGCTTGAAAAATAGTATAAACTAACTCAAATGTTCAGTAGACATTGTATTTTGACTACATGGATTGGAAACAACTGAATCACTTGATTAACACTATAGGATGAATGATAAGCTTGGTAGCAACTATAGAACTTAGTAGCAATGTAACTATTTGACTAAGTGTTGAGTCACTGATAGACAAATTGACCTTAATGTCAACACTTTGTGCTTTGTCCTTGGCAATTATTTGTTTCTTTCCCATCTGTGATTGCATTTTCTTAATTCTATAGTATTTGGTTTGAAATAGGGAATTTTGCAGCGGACAATTTGTTAAGGAGATGCAAAGAGTTTGAAACCAGTTGGCAACCATCTGAACTAGGTTCCAAATCTGGCTTTGTGTGCACTTATTGAATTTTATTTTCCTTTTTTCCATGGGTGAATATAATCTTTTAACATTGAGTTTAATTTGCTACGAAGGATTGTTTGTTCTCTGAATGCTAGGAAATAGAGTTAGGAAAGGTTGTGAGGAAATACATTAGAATGAATAATTTATACTATTTCCTCAGGTTATAGGGAGAAAGTAAAATTAGTGTTTAATAAATTGTGCCTTTTCATAGTCTAATTGCACAAGAGCCCATTCTATGTTAGGAAGAGATTCAAGCTTTATACTTTGTCACTTAGTCCTCTGGCCTTTGTATTTGTGCCTCCTTGTCTTGTACCTACAACCTTATTGTCCATACTTCTGCATCATTTGTCATGTTTTAACTAGATTTAACATCCTCCATTGCATTTCGTGCATACTGTTGAGGACAAAATGAGAGCAGTTTGGTCTCTAAGATAGAATTGATAGTGTTGAAGACTGGATAGTCTATTTAGAGGATAAGATGATTTATGCTACAAACAGAGCGGCTATTGTTAAGGGTTTTAGCATTGATTTGGCAATCCGTAGTCTTTTCTTGATCCCTGGTCTTTGTGGAGATGGGTTTGTTTGAGTAGAATAGAAAGTGTATATAAATTGAGTGTTAAGATAGTACAGGGAGAAGATTGGGACACAGTGGTCCCCTATTCTATTTTGAAGCTTTTCAAACTTTAAGTTTTGCTTAATTTTTGTTTGTAATGGTCAGTAGTTTTATTAATTTTTAGCTCTAAGCTATCTATTATAGTATTTTCTTGTTACAGAACCCCTCTAAATTATATTTTAAAAAGTTATAGAACCTATGTCTCAAGTATATTTTAAAAATAGAGAAGGATAGTGAAACCAAAAAAAATTAAAATTTGTAGCAAAGGTTTGAATTCTAATACGTAGTAGACAACAATAATATCATTTATTTTCTATGAAGGGCCGATTTGGGAGCTGCTAATATGCACAAGACAATCTCTACGATGGAAGAACCCTAAGGCAACCTTGGATAAACCCAGAATGACCTCTCTTAGGATTCATAGCCAATGAACATTAAAATTGGAGAGAAAACCTGGTCATGTAAGCACAACTCCATAAATTGAACTATGGATAAAGGGAACTACTCTTCACACTAAACAAAGTAGACACAACCCACCTAGCAATTTAAAGTGAAGACAATGGCTTATAATCTGTGCTCATTTTAATTCAATTTGTAGGGAACATATTGTGTTTTTAATTCAATTTGGAAATATAGAATGGGCTTCTAGAACCTCCTTTCCAACTATTGACACCAAAACTTTTGAATCTTCTTTACATAGATATACTAATTTTTTTAATGAAATAGTGTTTTATACTAAGAATAGAATATTTGTGTTAATTTTTTTTACATTCTAGGTATTGTTAAGGATTCAAAATGAGATGATTATTTTTTGTGTCATTCTGAAAGTTTTTGAAAGTTATTTAAGTCAATAATGTGAGAAATATTAAAAATTTCAATCACAAAAACAACCCTAGTACAAAAATTTGCTCGGCAACAACTATTACCGAGTGCAAAAATTTGCTCAATAACTTAAGAAATTGAGTGGTAGGAGAGTTTACTGAGTGAGGTCAATAAATGAAGGGCAAAAAACTCGATAGCCAAAGGATATAAAGTGATCTTGGTAAAACACACAACTTGGTAACCAAAGGATACTTAGTGAGCTCAGTAAGCAAAGCGATTACCGAGTGAACTTGGTAGCCACTGGAGAGTGGAGCTCGATAGAGGAAAGCACTGAGTGAGGTTGGTAGCCACTATAGGGAGGAGCTCGGTAAAAGATGTTACCGAGTGAACTCTTCCTGAACTCTAGATGACTTCTACTAAAGACAATATCGAGTGCAGACTTATGACGTGAATATGTTCACCATTAAAACTAGAGACCCAAAAGCTTGAGATACTCAACAATAAACTTCATAAATGCAATGAACAAGAAAAGAGAAATAGATTCAAGTATGCCTTCTTGCTTTCTATTTAACTTTGAATCAAACTAATACAAGATTTGGGAGCATTCAGCTTCAACCAGAAAACCCTAAAAATAACCCTAAACTTTAAACTGATAAAACTTCAAACTTGCAGCTCTAATGGTTGCATACAATAACATCTGGAGCAATCACTGCTTTAGTAGTTTGAAACCAATAAACTAAAAACTTACAAAATGACAGGAAGAAGCACGTCCAACTGCAAGCACGAAAACAATTCCTTCTGTCTCTGCAACAACTGATCTGTTGATCACCTTTTTCTTTCTGCCTTCTTTGCTCTTCAACTTTTGAGCTCTTGAACTTCTTCTCCTTCTACTTGGTTGAATGAATCTAATCATTCCTTTTGTTATACTTGCAAAAAAATTTCCCCCTCATTTTTGAATTCAAAAAATTTTCACCTACCATGCAATAAATTCATTTGATCATTCTGCAAGCTATCAGGGAGGTAGGTGGGCATTTAGCTCCAGGGAGAAATGACCAACCACAATTAATATTCCAGCACTCCCCCTTTATCCCAAGCCAAAAAAACAAGGATCACTACTGATCCAAATCAACTACACCGAGACACTCTCTTAGGTGTACAAAAGTTCCAATGCCTAATGGCTTGGTAAAAATGTTTGCTAGCTATTGCTCAAACTTACAAAATTCTATCTTGATATCCCCATTCTCCACCAACTCTTTGATGAAGTGATATCTGATCTCAATATGTTTACTTCTCCCATGGAAGACTAGATTCTTGGACAATGCAATAGATGAGATGTTGTCACAATAAATTGTGGTTTCATCCTCTTATCTTTCATTCAAATCTCTCAAGATCCTCCTTAACCAAATAGCCAGACATGCTGCTGAATTTGCTGCTATGTATTTAGCCTCTGCTGTAGATTGAGCAACAATAGGTTGCTTCTTGGATGCCCATAAAATTGCACCTGATCCCATATGAAACATATATCCAGAAGTGTTCTTCCTATCATCTAAACTTCCAGCCCAATCACTATCTGTATACCACACCAACTTGAAATTATTTATTGTAGTATACAAAATTCCAAATCCCTTGGTACCTTTCACATACCTTAGGATTCTCTTTCCCACTTGCCAATGGGAATCCTTTGGTGTTTCCATAAATCTAGAAATCAAACTTACTGCATGCATTAGGTCTAGCTGAGTTGCAGTCAAATACATCAAACTTCCAACCATACTCTTGTATAGTGTTGGATCCACTCTTTTGCCATTGTCTTCTATGCTCAACTTCAGACCTATTACTATTGGTGTGGGGGCTACCTTACTATTCTGCATTTTGAATCTCTCCAAGATCTGCCTTGCATATTTTTCTTAAGAGATGAAGATGTCATCATGCATTTGTTTTACTTCTATGCCTAGAAAGTACTTCAAGAGACCTAGGTCTGTCATTTCAAATTCACTTTTCAAGGTCTCTTTGAACTCACCAATTAGATCCTTGTCATTTCTAGTGAAATTTAAATCATCTACATATAAGACAACAATCAACACATGACCATTTGTTGCCTTGATGTAGAGAGTAGGCTCACCATTTCTTTTTCTAAAGCCATTTCTCATCAAATATGAGTCAATCTTGTTGTACCATGCTCATGGAGCTTGCTTGAGCCCATAAAGAGCTCTCTTCAATCTATATACTTTGTTCTCTTCACCTGCAACTTCATAACTAGGTGGCTGCTCCACATATACTTCTTCTCTCAATATACCATTTAGGAAGGCATACTTCACATCCATTTGGAATACCTTCCACTTGTGTTGAGCTGCAATTGCTATGACAGCACGCAAAGTTTCTATTCTTGCAACCGAGGCATATGTCTCATCATAATCTCTGCCATACTACTATTTGTAATCCTTGACTACCAGCCTTGCCTTATTCCTATCAATCTTGCCTTCAGCATTACATTTGGTCTTGTAGACCCATTTCACTCCAATCACTTGCTTCTTGGGAGGCAAATTAGTTAGCTCCCATGTCTCATTCCTTTCTATAGCATCTATTTCCTCATCCATGGCCTTACACCATTTCTTCTCCTTAATAGCTTCTTCAAAATAAATTGGATCACTATGAGAAAATAATGCAAAATTAACACTCTCATCATAATATTCATACCTTTCATCTTGGTATATCTCCATAAGACTCTTGGTCTTTCTTGGTAAAAGGGAGGAGAGTGTGGGATTAGAATCTTCGCTGCTACTGCTTGGCACTGACACTCAGTCATGCCTAGAGGAGCTCGGTAATGACTGAGATTACTTTCTTTTTCTTCTATTTTCTCCTTCTTCTTGTTGTTCATCAGCATCCTCTTCACTTATAATTTCCACTTTACTTGGAGTGCTTGGTGACTCATCAGTTGAACCATACCAAGACTAATTTTCAAAAAATTCCACATCTCTTGAAAGCATCATCTTGTTGTTCAATGGATCATACAATCTATACGCCTTTGATTCTAGGTTGTACCCTGTGAAAATGCACTTCACTCCTTTTTCATCCAATTTTTTCCTTTTCTCTTTAGGCATGTGTGCATATGCAACACATCCAAACACCCTTAAGTGTTCAACTACCCATCTTCTTCATGACTATGCTTCCATTGGAATTCTATCATTGACTTCTTTTGTAGGACACCTATTAATTAGGTAAACTATTGTTGCCATAGCCTCTCCCCAAAATTCAGTTCGGAGACCTTTCTCTTTCATCATGCTCCTTTTCACTTCAATAATGGTCATGTTCTTTCTTTGAGCCACTCCATTTTGTTGTGGTGTATAGCTACATGTGAGCTCTTTCTTTATGTCATGTTTCTTGCAAAAATTTACAAAAGAAATTGAGGTATACTCCCCTACTCTATCTGATCTGAGGACCTTGATATAGTGTCCACATTCTCTTTCAGCCTGGGCTTTAAATTCTAAAAATTTATCAAATGCTTCAGATTTATTCTTTAAGAAATACACCCATTTCCTACAACTGAAATCATCTATGAATGTCATAAAATAAGTACTCCCACTAATGGAAGTAACTTGCATAGGACAAACTAGGTCAGTATGCACTAACTCTAATGGATATCTAGCCCTCCTAGAATTTCCAGAATTAAAGGGAAGCCTATGTTTCTTACCCAAAATACAAGCCTCACACTTGTCCCATGAATTTTCTATACATGGTAAACCTTCTACCATTCTTTTATTTGATAACAAATTTAAACTAGCATAGCCAAGATGACCATAGCTAAGGTGCCATAGCCGTGAGGGGTCTTCAATCACACTCCTTAGAGCTGATTGTGTGGGAGGTGCAGCACAAACTTGAGATGAGAAACATGTCTCTATCTTCAAGGGAAACATTCTGTTCTTGGTCATTTGAATTACTGCAAGTAGCTTCTTGCTCCCATCCTTTTCTTGAATGACACACATGTCATTTTCCATCAGCACTTTGTATCCATTTTGAATGAGCTGACCAATGCTCATCAAATTGTGCTTCATACCAAGGGAAAAATACAGATTTTTTATTTCTCTTTTCTCACCTTTCTTGGTGTGGACCATAATAGATCCTTTTCCCACAACTGGTAAGGTTCCATTGTTACCCATCTTAATTTCTAATTTGAAACTCTTGTCAATGAATGAAAACAAGGTTTCATTACCACTCATGTGGTTGCTACATCCACTATCAAGGTACCAAACCTTAGGGCTTCCTTCTTCACCAACATTACACATGATGAAGGCAGTAGCATTAGGTCCACTTCCCATGTTCACATCAACCACATTTGCTTGTCCTGATTGGTCATTTTGCTTCTTCTAGCATTCACTTGCATAATGTCCATATTTATGATAGTAGTAGCATTCTACATTATTCCTATTTGAGTTATAGTTTTTCTTACCTCCTCTTGAAGTATTTTGTGAGCTACTTGCTCCATCTACTCTTGCTGAGCTTTCTACTGCAGCATTTCTTTGTCCTCCATTACCTTGGCCTCTGCCTCTAGAGTTTTTGATTGAGCCATTTATTCCTCTCCCTCTTCCTCTTGGATTTGACTGAGCCTTGAATGCCTGCTCTTGGGAAGAAGAAGATACAGATCTATTGATCCTATGCTCATGGGTTTGAAAAGTACCAATCAACTCATCCATTGTCAAAATAGTGAGGTCTTTTGCCTCTTCTATGGTCATGACCAAGTTGTCATATTTATGAGGTAAACTCCTCAATATCTTTTCCACTATCCTCTACTCTTGATAGTCTTCTCCATTTGACTTCAATTGGTTAATCACATTGGAAGTCCTTGAACTGAAGTCTGCAACTGATTCATTCTTCTTCATCTGAAGGTTCTCAAACTCCCTCCTTATATTCTATAGCTTTATAGTATGGACTTTATCAGCCCCATTGAAGTTCATCTCAAGGATATCCCAAGCTTCCTTTGAATAATTTGCTGCTACAATCTTCAGAAAAATAGTTTCTATCATTGCTGCTTCAATCAAACTTAATGCCTTAGCATCCTTCCTCCTTGACTCTTTCAAATGAGTTTTTTGTGCATTTGTGAGAGCATCATACTAAGTTGGATCAGTCACATCATTGAATCCATTAACTATAAACTCCCACAAATCATTTGCTACCATAATGGTTTTCATTTTCTTTGCCCATGTATCATAATTTTGTCCATTAAGGGGTGGTGGCTACTGCCATATCTTTCATGCATCTCCTGCCATGATAAATATCCCAAAAAATAAATTCCCTAACTCACTGTGGATGTGGGGCCTCAAAGATCTGATACCATGTGAGAAATATTAAAAATTTCAATCACAAAAACAACCCTAAACCTAAAAAATCTGCTTGGCAACAACTATTATCAAGTGCTAAAATTTTCTCGGTAACTTAAGAAATTGAGTGGTAGGAGAGTTTACCGAGTGAGCTCAATAAATGAAGGGAAAATAACTTGGTAGCCAAAGGATACCAAGTGAGCTCGATAAAACACACAACTTGGTAACCAAAGGATACCGAGTGAGCTCGGTCAGCAAAGAAATTATCGAGTGAACTCGATAGCCACTGGAGAGTGGAGCTCAGTAGAGGAAAGCACTAAGTGAGGTCGGTAGCCACTATAGGGAGGAGCATGGTAAAAGACATTACCAAGTGAAATCTGTCTGAACTCTAGATGACTTCTACCAAAGACAATATTGAGTGCAGACTTATGATGTGAATATGTTCACCATTAAAACCAGAGACCCAAAAGCTTGAGATACTCAACAATAAACTTCACAAATGCAATGAACAATAAAAGAGCAATAGATTCAAGTATTCCTACTTTCTTTCTATTTAACTTTAAATCAAACTAATACAAGATCTGGGAGCATTGGGCTTCAACCAGAAAACCCTTAAAATAATGCAAACTTTAAACTAATAAAACTTCAAACTTGCAGCTCTAATGGTTGCATAAAATAACACCTGGAGCAATCACTGCTTCAATAGGTTGAAACCAATAAACTACAAACTTACAAAATGACAGGAAGAAGCACGTGCAACTACAAGCACGACAACGATTCCTTCTGTCTCTGCAACAACTGATCTGTTGATCACCTTTTTCTTTCTGCCTTCTCTGCTCTTCAACTTCTGAGCTCTTGAACTTCTTCTCCTTCTACTTGGTTGAATGAATCTAATCATTCCTTTTGTTATACTTGCAAAAAAAATTCCCCCTCATTTCTAAATTCAAAAAAATTTCACCTACCATGCAATAAATTCATTTGATCGTTCTGCAAGCCGTCAGGGAAGTAGGTGCGCATTTGGCTCTAGGGATAAATGACCAACCACAATTAATATTCCAAAAAATAATAGGGAGATTGTGATTGAATTTCTAGATACAATTGAGTATAGCTTTTTTTCATTTACGTTTATAATCATTCTTAGAAACTCAATTGCAGGTTAAATGATGGTTATAAACATAAATGAAAAAGAAATACACAACAAACCAAAACAAAATGACCAATTTGAAATTTCTAATGGTGACAGAGAGCAGTTATTCAAGGAAAGGGTAAACAGCCAACAAAGTAACAAATTAAAAAATGCTCAAAACTATAAGATATCCATAATCTATCATATTGCAATTGAATTTCTACATATGATTGTGTAAATCTTTTTCTCATTTACATTTATAATAAATATTTAAATATTGAGACTAATTTTTAATAGCTTATATGTTTATATGTATGATCTTAGAATAGGATATTTATATGTGAAATTATAAATATATCAAGAAAGAATAGGTAACAAAAATTATATAGAATGGACATAATTAACATACATGCACCATGTATAACAAATTATTTCTGATGGTGATAGAGAGAAGTTCAAACTGGGAATATCCAAGAGGAAATGTGAAGTCCAACAAAATAATGCACCTAAACAAGAGAAACTAGTCTACCAGACTATTATAAATATTATACCCCAAACAATGACTATAAATACTTATCACCATATGTTTGGCTGGACAAAACATGTGGTCTTGAGAGAAGTCAATATATAAACCCACAATGAAATATTTAATTAGTTGCAGCAGCCTATGTAAACCATCAATCTCATATTGCTCATTCAACTGCTTAATGGAGATTTTGGGAACATACATATTTGTAGTTTAGACTTTTTACTAATGGTTACCACCACAAAGTTGATGAAAATATGTCCTTAATATCAATGACAATTTCCTCATCCCAGCTAATGATTGATGTCCATTTTGATTGACATTTTCAAATTGATAATGTAATATCTATTTTATACTTACTACCATTTTATAATCTGTCGATCTTCTTATCCATGTTATGAAATTGTTGGTTGTATTTGGCTAGCTATCTCCTTCTAACAATAAACCTTGCTTCTGTGTAATTAGCAATAGACTTTAAGGGGAATTACTTTTGTATATTATGCAAAAAATAGCTTATTAAAAGGCAATATAGTAAGGCTAGATAGACACTAAAATAGATGAGAATAGAAACTCAAAAGCATTATCTTTCGAACATGACAAAAGCATAATTTATATTACATGTTACATTATATTTATATTAATAATTGCCTGATATAAAAAAGATGCAAAAGAAGAAATATTGTATGAAGAGAGAGTATCTATCAACACTAATGAATCTTGTCCTAGATATTCCCAAATCAAGGGTATAGTGATTACAAAGAGCCCAAAACTTATATGAATACAATTTGTTTTTGGTGTTAGAGACAAGACCAAGAGCCCAGCCAAAAACAGTCACAAAGATTACCATCACTGATCTACATCCAAAACTCCAATTAAGACCATGATATCAAAAAGTTATTTGATGCAAGTGCAATCCAAGACCCTGACCTACATACAATATCTCAAAAGAACAAGTGAGATCCATAAAAGAAAAAAACATACGAAATCATAGAGAAGCCATGATTTACTATAAAATAAAATATGAGAAGGTCTTAACCTTATTCTAAACATATTCTTTTGTCTTAATATTAACCAAGTTGGGTAGATCAAAGAGGATAAGTGAGGAAAGTAAAAAGTTAATATAAATTAGCTAGACAATCAGCTAAAAGATTGCCTTCTCTATAATTATGCATGATAACATTCGGAGATTGAATGAAGAGATCATACTTGATGTAATATATACCATATGGACCAATTATATACATGACATTTAATACATGCATTAATAATAATGGATGAATCCCCTTCAACATGTAACTTAGATATAGAAAGTGATTTTGCAAGTTCCAAAGAAAAAAAGCAAGGCAAAGGCCTCAGCTTTGTTATTAGTATATTGCGTGAGATTAGATGATTTTGCTGCAATCACATGACCTTTAAAATCTCTAATGACTATGACATAGCAAGTACAAATGTTGTATAAAATTTTAAAAGTATTTAATTGTATTAATATTATTTTAAATAATAGTTAATTATAATAAAAACATATATGTAAAAAAATCAAGTTAATCATAATATAGATTTTATATTAGTTGTACATATAATTGTTGAGGACAATTCTAAATCATGATGTAAGAGTGTCGATTGTATATCTAATAGCTTTCACATTGATTTAATTATTCTCTATTATATTACAATCTAATTGAATCTGAAAACATTCATTATATATCAACATTAATA
Organism: Cupressus sempervirens; assembly: GCA_028749045.1. Classification (NCBI taxonomy): domain Eukaryota; kingdom Viridiplantae; phylum Streptophyta; class Pinopsida; order Cupressales; family Cupressaceae; genus Cupressus; species Cupressus sempervirens. The sequence continues at coordinate 573,537,586 of CM053783.1, read as the reverse complement.
TTACAAAATATCAATTATACACAATTTGAATATATATTCTTGAATATTTAGTTTAGATTCGGACAGTTGGAGTAGTAAATTATGAATGTAAATTTGAAGTATTTAAAAAATATATATGTAATAAAAGCCAGCCATAATCTATCATAAACTATGTAATAATGTATATTAGTTAATCATCTATTTGTATTTATAAAACAAGGAGAAAGAAAAACATTAACTAATTGGTAAAGATATTAACATTTAAAGGTAATTTTTTATATATTTCTATTAAAAGCTCTTAAATATATTAAGAAAAATATTTATAAATTGACAATATTTGATGGATATGTATATAAATATTAATAGTATTAAAAATTAATATAGGATGGATCATTTGATTTCTATTTTGACATGATCAAATATTTTAAAAGTAAGTACATCATGATCTAGAGTTTATATTAGTTGTACAATGTTTTCCATTCACACATGAGACCAAAGGAAACAAAGGAAATGGATGTCACGAATTAAGATATTGCATTAGATCTATGAAATATTTTTTTCATGTTTGCTGATATGTGGATTTCATATGATATTATTCCCAACTCTATCAATTTATTAAATTTGAAATATGACCAATGAAACATCTTCTTTATGCAATCCTAGAAGAGCTTAGTTATGGTTGGAATTATGATTGGGTAGTTATATTTGTGTTTGATGTGTTTTTTTTTTATGTGACTTATCCAATTAACATAAGTATTATATTAATTTTTCAAATAAGGATTATAGTTGCTAACATTGAATATATATTAAGGAATAGCTTCAGGATGGCTTCCATTCGAAATTCTAGATCTCCTGCTCATAGTGCTCCTACTGATTCAGTGCTCGGTAACGTGGAGGTCTCTGCTCCTACCAATCATTTGGGTTTAGGAGATAATTTTTGTGGGCAGTTTGTGGATGGGGTTAGGGCTCTATTTTCCCTTTTCTTGGCTTCTTCTATGGGTGGGGATAGGACTTCTGCCCTTCGTTCAGTTCCTAGGTTTCCTACTCCTCGTTCAAGGTTTCTTGGTTTGAGGGGAAGGACTTTCGCAGATGTGGCTGCCTTCGAAGCTAGTTTACATGGAGCTCTCCCTCATGTTGTTTCATCTTAGCCCTCTCATGTGATGCTTTTAAGTGCTTTAAAGCCTATAAAGGTTTCTCTTGACCCAGAATCAATTGAAGATATTTTCCATATGGTAGAAGAGCTTTCTTTTTTTGCTACCATTTTTTGCTTTCGGGGTTATTGGCCCTCTCTTGTTGATCTACATGACTGGATCTCCAAGAACTAGGTGCCACTTACAGCCAATAACTTCCACATCTTTCTATGTGTAGAAGGCTTCTTTATAGCTAAGTTTGACAATACTAATGACAGGAAGATTATTTTGTGTCATAATAGTTTTTCCTGGCATGGTAGATTTCCACTTCTGGCCAAATCGTGGCATATGGTTTTCAATCCACTTTTAGAGTCCTTTAACAAGTTCCCTATCTAGGTCTGGCTTCCAAATCTCCTGATACATCTTTGGCATGATTCAATTTTTGAAACTATTGGGAATGCTATTAGTGATTTCTTATATGTGGATTCTGACACGTCTGATATTTTCTACTCGACTTGTGCATGTTTTCTTGTTGAGTTGGATGTTTCTAAGGGCATCCCTGAGGTGCTTTTCTTGGATTCCCCAAGGGGTTCTTGGACACAAATATTGGATTTTGAAGGTATCCCCTTTCGATACAGGAATTGCCACTTGACTGGTCACATTGCTACTAGGTGTGTTGCTAGGAAGTCTAAATCTAGGCGACCACCTTCTTGGTGGTCAGGGGCCTCTTATGAGCACTATACAGTGAAACAATCATTGGATACTTCTATGGATTCTATGGCTGAGGTCTCTCCTAGCAACCATTTGGAGCTGATGGTAGAGGAGGTGGTCTCTACCCCTATTTCGGATGCTCTTCCTAAGAGCCAGTTGTCATCTAATTCTCATAGGGAGATTGGTGCAGCTTCAACACCCCTCACGTTCCACTATTTTATTTCCTCTAAGGCTTGGGTTGCTGAGGCTGCGAAGATTGAGGATGGGTGGATAGCGGTTAAGAGTAAGAGATCTAAGCCTTTTGCTCCCCCTTTAGATATGAACCTTTGGTCGCATAATGGAAACTTCAAATCAAAAGGAAAATCTTAAGTTCCCTTGTTTTGACAAGTTTTTTTGTGATGGTAAGCTGGTTGTGGCTCTGGCTCACTGGTTACTAGTCTGGGAGGTTTTTTTGGTTTCTTTGCTTTCCAGTTTGTTTACTTTCTAGGTTCCAGTGTATTTTCTAGTTTCTTTTTCTGAACACATCTATTGTTTTCAGGTCCCAGTAAAACCTGGTTTAGATGTTCAGCTGGTTTCAAGTCCTTTTATAACCTGGTAGGGCTTCATGGTATATCTTTCTTTTTGATGTAAAGGGTTTCAGGGCCCCTTCAAAACTTGTTTTTACCTTAATCTAAAACATTGAATATATATATTTTTTCCTATTAGGATTTGATTTAAATGTTTAAATTATAAAATTAATCTTCTATAAAATATTTTCAAGGTTAAATTGTAGAGCATGAATTTTTGTTATGGGATGAAAGTAGAAGTGCATTGTGATGAAGAGGGTTTTGGCAGAGCATGGTTCCCTATGACCATAATAGGATATGTCACTAATGCATAGAGGCCAAAGTTCATCATTGAATATAATAATTTTATAATAGATGAATGGACCTAAGAGCATCTTATAGAGGAATTATATTTTTAATGTATTCATCCTTCACCTTCAGTTGTTAGTCTACCTAAATATATTCCAGTGAATTTGGTTATATGTGTTCAAGAATAATTGTTGGTCAATAGGTGTTGTTGTAGATAGTTTTGAATCACCTTTGAGTCACCAAAAAAATTTTGAAATATTATTTCCCAAAACTCTTCAAGCATATTCTCATTCCCTATTATGTCGAGCCCATGATTGGGTTAACAGAAGATAGATACAAAAATAGTGGATTTCAATATGATATTGTTTTTTTGTGTGGAGATCCATATATCATTAGATTGTGAAGTGTATTGCATTTGACATAATATATTCAATTTTTAATGAGTATGGTAATTTATTTCCATGATTTAATCTTTCATTACACTTCTTTGTGCCATAAAATATGTCTCTAATAAAAATAACCACAAATGCAATTATTTTTTATCATCCTTGCTTTTATTTCCATGCTATAATCTTTCATTGCACTTCTTTGTGCCATTAAAAAATTCTTTACAATAATGAAACATATGTTTATTTTATTTGCATCTACACTTTTATTTTCTTCCATCCAAATACATTTCTCATTTATCTTTTAGGCTTGTTTTCTTTTTTTTGAAATAATAATATTTCCAAGTTACATATATTATATTGTTCACTGTGAAGTTTAAATTCACAAGGAATCTTCTGAAATCTAAGGCACAAATTTAGGGCTCAGTGAGATTATGGAATTTTAAAATAGAATGAAAAGGGGTGAAGGAATGTCTCTTCACTGGTAGAGATTGACAACTTCAGGATTGGTAGAAGCAACTATATTCCCAGTTTCTCTTCAATCCATGGAATTGGAATTAGCATGTGCACAATATTACAATGTAGATGATAGGAAAGTTAAAAATTCACATGGTATAACATTTCTCTATAATACACTTGAAATTTTCAAAGAAGCATTCAAAATTCCACATCATGACTAGTTTGTTTTTGTTGATATAGAAATTGCCAATGATTACTATTTCTAGTCTAATGCAATTGCAAGACAGTTTTTGAATGATAAATTAATGCATCAACAAAATACCAATGTTAAGAAACTAACCAGAGGACAACACAAAGTTAATTTTATAGAAGAGGGTAGAGATTATGTCACTCTACTGAGTAGGGCTTTTGGATGTCTTGACTCAACTCATTTTCAAACATGGATGCTTTATTTCATCCACAAAAATTGGAACAAAAAACAATTCAACTAGGCATCCATTACCAGCAACTACTTGCATGAATAGTTAATTGATGTTCTTCATAGCAAAAAATTCTATATGGCATCATATTTGGTGTATTTTTTGGCCTTGCAAAATATATTTCCAAGACTAAATAAGAATGATAGGTTCAAAGAGGTTCAACCAGGAGTTTACAATTGTTTTCCTCAATTAGAAATTATTGAAAGTGAAAAGCATTTTTATAGAGTCAACAATGGTTTCATTTTCAATATAGTAAGAAAACTTCAAGATGAAATGGAAAGAATAATATCTAATCAAGTTGCTGATGAAATCACAAAATATGGAAATTGGTATATCCAATTTTGAACATTTGCCTATGTAAGGGTTTCTTACTTCCCTGGTTATCCATAAAAGTTGCCACGCTACCCTTCTAATAAAGTATTTCTTTTAGAGTTGTATAGAAAAATTGTTCAAGTAAAAAGACAATTTGGGGATCAATTCTTATATTTATTTAAGTTTCCAATAACTATTTGTTAGTACTCGTGTTGATATTGACATAGAAAAAAGTGTAGAAATAGATGTGGCTCATCTTCAAGTTAATACTATTGGGGATGTGCGATATAGCTTTGATCTAGTAGGAAGTATAACACCTCACTAGGGAATCCAAAATAAATTAACCTAAAATTTCACTAAGTTCTTCAAACAATTTTTTTGAAAGATAATAACAATAATAGATAAGACAACAGAAGCAATAACTTACACTCATACATAAGAAACACATAAATAGGTTACGTCTCTTAAGAATCCCATGATGTAGAATCACATTTAAGTTTAATTTATACTAAAAAAAAATTATAACACATACACATAAAATAATAACTATAATTATGAATCCATATAAATAATATATAGTAATCTCAAATGCCAATTGACAATAATCAGAATGCACAATCATCCACTATACAGGTTATAGGTATGAAAGGCTGAAAGAATATACATCATAAAATAGATTACATCATCTCTTAAGATCCATGAAATAAAATACAATACAATGGGTATAACCATCCATCATAGTACACAAGAACAAAATAAAAGATAATATAGAATAGGGAACTTTAGCAATGACATCAAACTATTGGATCTCAATGGTAAAAGTAAAAAGCACTACCACCCGACCTCATGAAACCTAAATCATCCACTCCCACCATGCTAAGGAGATAGTCTCAAGTCCCAAACATGATAACAAACTCAAAAATCAAAACCAACATCTAGGTCAATGAAATCCTAAAAGTAATCAACGTCAAAAGTACCAAGATATAAATGACATCTAAACCCAAAGGAAACAATGATGCATAGGAAATCTACTATGTAAGTGGGAAAGTGTCATTATATGAGTCAATTCTATGGTTACCTTCATAGCCTGATTAGACTCCGACCCTTTAGTGACTCTATGTGGCACTAGTATCCTTTCATACTGACAAGGCATACTAACCCAACATGACATACATATAACCTACCCTATGCTCAGTAAAAGTAGCAAGTCCCATACGACCATAAATTACACATTAGTTCTTAAAAAAGCAAGTGGAAAATATTGAAATATCACTGATAAAAAATTACAGATTTCACCAATACAATTATCCTAACATGACTGATCCAAAATCAAGTACACATATAAAAAAACCATGACATCACCTAAAAATAGTAACTCATAATCACCTCAATCCTATACAAGAACCTAAGAAGCAATCCAAAGATAATTGATTCAAGGCTCAAAGGTTATATGAGAAAAGTCACACCATTCACCTCAATTCCACATAAGAACATTGGAAAGCAATAATCACAAAGAGATCAAACTCATCAAAGAAACATGTGACACATCACCAAGGCTAGTTATAAAAGATCATATACAAAACACCATCATGACATCACAGAACAAACCCCCAAGCCTCTAGTAAACATTCTAATTTGGTCAAAGAACTATGTCAACCCCAAACCCAACACAAAGGAAAATATACAATTGATAGTGTAGTTTCATAGTTTCTATTTGGTTTTGAAAACACACAATTTGAGTTAACAATAAGGTTCATGATTTCATTTCATTGTCAACTTTCGGTTTGATAAAGTATATATTTTTTCCCTTACAATTTAACCCATCTTCATTTTTATATTTGAACGCATCATTACCATTAATCTCTGAAAATAAAAATGCCTCTATTAAATATCACAAAATAATCTAAATAATATTTTTTTATTATTAAATAAAATAATTACAAGATCATTAATAATCATAATCATAATCAATAAGTAATAACATAATAAAACTTAAATTTAAACTTATTAAACAATATTTACTATTAATTAAATTTAATTAAACTACATTAATTAAATTAACTAATAATTTCTAAACTATAATCAATAAATGATTAATTATTAATAAATTAATAGCCATGAACCTACAACACAATGGTAAATTGTGAGACTCTTAATTGAGAGGTCTTGGGTTTGAATCTACTCAAACCTAACTAATAATCAAAATAATTAATCAGAATAATAATAATAATAAACTTTGGCTTTGGCCTCTTACCGATCAAAAAAACAAAAAAAGTATTAATTAATAAAATTTTAATTGAATAAAAAATAATTTAAAAAAATATAAAATATAAATTGGTGTGTTTAGAGGCCTGCTGACCTACAACGTGTTTTCTACTGTAGCAGACTATTGCAGTAGCAATAGTACTATGTATTGTTCCTGCTACAACCATACATCATGTGTAGCAGCATACACTCATGTCATCGAGGGTAAATATGGGAAGGGGAGGTGGGATGTGGTAGCTTGCCTCCCTCCAAATTATATTTTATATTATTTTTACATTATATTTATTTATTTAAACAAATCACCAAAATTTGCCCCATCTATTAAATTCCAATTTGAATTTTTTTAAATTTATATTTTCATAATTAGCATAGTAATTATAAATTATTGTGCTAATTATTTAAATATATATTTTTTAATAATTTTCCATTCTAGATCCTATAGGGCAATTAATTGGAACCAATTGAATTTGCATTTTAGAAAACTGACTTCTTTTCCAAACCCTGCCTATTTTAAAATACCATTCTATTAACAAAATGACGGTTTCTAGATGCTTAGTACTCGTATATTGACAATCTTACAATGAAGAACAATTAAAATAGACAACAATTATTTCAATTTAACTAATTTATTTACAGACGTGATCAAAAACTTAAAACAATAAATTTCAACACAAGTGTTTCAACCAAATCTAAGATTTCAAAAATATTTATATCCAAACATGAAGAAGATAGAAATCTAAAGAACAAAAAACTATTGTGCAAATAATCCACAAGATTCTACCTGAATCTGATGCTAATACAATAAATGCATGAAACACGCAAGTAATCCCCTTTCTTCTCAAACCCTTCTTCTCAGAAAATTACTCCTCCAAAACCCAGTTCTCGAGAAATGAACTCTAAATTGCTAATAAAGAGTTTTTCTACAAATTTAGGGCTTTGATTGTGTAATCACGCGAAAAACCCCTTTACTTTTAATTATTTAATTATATCTTAATTTTTCAAGTACAACATTTTTGCCAATTAATTAAAATATCTTTCTCTCTTTAATTAATTCTCAAAACGTTTTTGATAAAAATATTTATTAACATAAGTAATAATAATATTTAGCATTTATTGACAAATGAAATCCTAAATGTTATTATTATTAAATTAAATAAATATTAGTGTTCCCAAAATTAGACTTTAACTACATCTTTAAATTTAATTATTTTATTTAATTAATTTCTTAATTAATTAAATATAATTAAAATATTGAATTTCCTTCATAAAATTTCTATTAAATTAAATCATTAATTATTCTTTTAAATCTATTTAATTATAATAAAAAATCATCACAAACCCATGAGACTGATTATGAAAACCCATAATAAAGTACTTAAAACTAGATCAAACTCAAGGGTTATAATCATGAATTTATGTTTCTTGAAAAATTGAGAAGGTAAATAACTTAGATACTTGCCCTACTTTTTAGGACAAATGGTTTAAGGTTAGGATTTGGACTCAAGAATTTATCTTCCCTCTTTTACCATTGAGATATTGCAATAGGGTACACTCATCCCGACAATCCAAGGAAGTCGATACCTAGTACCTATAATCTGAATAAAATCAATGTATGTACATACACACATATTCCAAAGTAAATAGGCAATGGTGGGAAGAGGTGCATTGTGTAGATCCTGACTAGCAGGTGACCACGACATTCTCCCTGAACCATATTAGAAACATCATCCATAAAATAAAACATACAAGTACACCATACACATGCAAGTATGGGGTAAGTATCCAAAGAAGCCACATATAAATAATCTATATACTATCATCATCATCGAAGAACAATCATACATACATGAAATAACTAGTACCAGAGTAACTCATCACATAATCAATTGAATATGAAATAATATCCAACAATCTAGAAAACAAATGTCGCTAATCATCAAACATGAACATAAATTTGACCTAAAAGAGTTTAGCAATAATAGGAAAAGTCAGCTAGGGGTACGCACTATAGGAAGGATATCTAGAATTATAAATGGAAGTTACAGACATTGGGCTACTTTAGAGGACCACTGGGAAAATGCGTAAATGAAAAATAAATTAGAAAAAGGGACTATTGTAGATTGCCAGTAGAGCTCATATGATCTTGCAAAATTCATAACATTCTAGAAGACATAAAACAAGATGGGAATCAGTTTCATCCATTATATGCAATAGAGAATATTTATGGTCTCCAAATTGATCTGATAGATTGGTAATATCAAGAAGAAACTTTGATCGAGAGTCTAACAATGGATGTCATATTGTTGTCAATAGAGTGTCTCCAAAAGCTATTTACATTACTTCCAATGCACTTTGTATATCACACATTTGAAGATCATATAAAAAATTTCACAAATGCAATTGATTTAGTGAGAGATGATGTCACATTGGACCCACCTATGTTTTCAACTAAAATTCTTGATGTAAATCATGATTTTATTATCAATGATGGCAATATAGATGAGGATGAAGGTGATTCATCTCTTATTGAAGTCGAGATCAATGATGTGACTTGTGATGGTTTGAAGAAAGAGACAAAAAATTATGTTGGATCTCCACAAAATGTTAAAAATAAATGCAATTCACCTCTTGTTCAATCATATGAACATGTGCAATGTTCTCTATTGCCAACTTGAGAATCTATATTTCTTTCAGATAAGAACAATGAAGATGGAATACACACTACATTTATAGAAAATTGTTAAATAATATAAAATTATTTTTGAGAAAGTAATTATGGAACAAGAGATTGATGAAACAATATTTGGGGAGCTTGATTTCTTAAAATAGGATATTCCATTTGTAAGAAAGGTGAAGGAAATGCATGTTGCTCAATTTGTCAAAATTAGTGTTTGTCATAGCAAAGACTTGCTCCAAGAATTGTTAAAGATGTATAATTTGAGAAGATCAAATCTGATGAATTGTCATAAAAAATTGCAAACAATTTAAAAATTTTTCCAAATATATCCATGACAGGGATACAAAATTTTATCAAAGATTTGAGTTGTAATTTTTGTTTGATAGTTCTTTTGCATTTTGTTCTACAGTGTACCTATAGGTGAGAAAATAGTTTAAAAGAAAGGTGAAAAGATAACCAAAGTAGTGTAAAATGGAAAGGCCATGGTGATCAGCACTATTAAGAAAGATGATGTAAGGTTTCTATGTAGAATGATTGCCTACTCTATATGTCCTGTTCAAAATTTGATAAAATGTTAGCTGGATTCATCTATACAGCCTATAAGATATGCATTAAGAAGGAACAAGTAAACCTTAGTGAAATTTTGAGAATGCAACTACTTGAGAACCTAGAAAAGATCAAGAGAACTAAGAATAATTTGTTTAGATTTCAGTCACTAATCAATCACATATTCTTTCATGTACTTAAAAGATTTCCATATTTATTAGTCATAGAGATAATGAGCAGTGATAGATGTACAATGGAGAAGATCAAGGAAGTATGTAGAAGACATCTAGTAGATAAGATATTGGATAGTGGAAACCTAATAATGAGGACATTTCATAATGAAATGAGAAAGAGATTTAGAATTGCACCTACAATTGTAGATAGATTTAAAGATGGCATTTGTGTTATGGTTGATATAGATTTTACTTATATACAAGAACTAGAACCTCGAGAAACATTTCTTGGCCCCTTAGGTTATGAATTGAGTGATGATATTGCAATTGGATATATTGATTTGTTGTTGATTTAATTATAGAAGCAAAAAGTTGAATACAAATTTGAAACATATGATGAGATTACCCAGTCAGCTCACCAAGCATCCTTGGAAAAGGCTTCTCACAAGAAGATAGAAACTATTATGAAGAAAGTTTTATTAGAGGTTGGTATGACTAAGAGTGAGTATGAGGCAATCAGGAAAACCATGAAATAAGGCATAATGAATATACAACCCTTGTTAATATATATTGTAGAGACATCTTTGGAATAGAGCATTCCATATGTAGCTATCTTAGATGTGCAACCAAGTGAGTTGAAGAGAAAATCTGAGAGATTAGTAGAAGCGGTGACCACAAAGACTAAAAGGGTTAAGGAAAAAGCCACAAGACCAGGAAAAAGACAAAAGAAATTGTTGACAATTGTTGAGTCTAGCAATGAAGAAGAGGAAGAATAAGAAGTCAAACAAGTAGAGAAAGTAATAAAGCAATTAGTAGGCAAAAGCTCAGAAACCCTAGAAGTTGAAGATAGAAAAGATAAACTTAGCTATTGCTATTGAGGGTAACTTTTTTAGATGAAAAAATTTTATGATTTGTATAAAAACTTTGAAAAAGATCAAATTGATATCACTACTATGAGATACATTATAGGAAACAATATTGAATTGAAGGATATTGAGGGTATAGTAAACTAGAAAGTCTATGATAGACTTATTGAGAAGAAGGCACCAACAAGAGAAGAAGATTTAGAACTTCAAAAGTTTATGCTAAGAACTATTTGCAAGACTAATGATGAAGAAGAGATTAAGAGATTATTGAGTAATCTTGCACCTTATCTAAGGAATAAAGTGAGACCATTTTTGTTTATGGTGGGTTGGAAAGACAAATTAAGAAGTGAGACTACAACAAAAATGAGTTAGATGTTGACAAAATCTAAGGTAGCATCTCCACCAAAACCTCAGAAGTGTTAGTGAGTAGTGATACTATGTAGATAGATCAAACCAATGTTACCATTAACATTGATGATACTAATCCATTTGAAGGTTCCAAACTTAATGAACCTAATATCAAGGATATTGAAGACAAACTAAAGAAAATTTAAGAGGAGAAGAGATTACTTGAAGAAGAAAAGTAGAAAGTAGAAGAGGCCAAGTAGAAATTTCTTGAGGATGTGAAGAAAAGAAAGGAAGAGGAAAAGGAAAGAAAATAGAGGAAGACAAGAAGAAGAAATCAGAAGAGGAAGAGAAAAGTGAAAATGAAAGGAAAGAAAGAGAAAAGAAAGAAGAAGAAGAGATAAAATGAAAGGAAGGAAAGAGAAAAGAAAGAAGAAGAAGAGAGAAGAGTCAAAGAGGATGGCAAGAAGAAAAGGGAGGATGACACTAAACCTTCTAGTTCATTTACTCTGCTCTCACTTTCTAGTCTCGCAACTAATGATGATGATCAAAAAGACTTAATCTCATCCCTATCATAACTTATTCAAAAGAATAGAATAGTGAAAAGCCTGCAGAAAACATTAATGGAGATTACTGATAGACTACATAGTACTCTAGCAATATAGCATGTAGAAGAAGATCTATAATAGAGGTAACAAGTAGTGCTAAGGTCATTTGATGAGGAATTTACCAGTTTTTTAAGTGTTGTAGAAGAAATAACACAAATTTCACATGATACTAACTTGTTTAGCACCATCTATCAAAATATTAAGAATGATTTTATAAGTCTTAATACTTGTATCAAGGAACTTCAAAAGTGTTAATAGGATGGGTAGATATTGTAAATTAAGTGTACTCTACCACATAAAATGAATAAAGGAATTGACATTCGGATTGGAGGAAAGATGAGTGGGCTAGAGACTCTATCTAGCCAAATACAACATCCAGCTAGTCAAGTTGACGATTTTAAAGGACAAGTGGCCAATATTCATAATGATATCAGGAAACTAGAACTTTGGAAGGAAAATTTTTTGAAGATAATATCAGATTCCAAAGATTCAATTGCTCTAAAAGTATCTTTTGCTTAGAAATAGTTGGAGGAATGTGTCATGAACAAGGGCACTTATTCTAACTTTTTGTATTTAGACCTTAATGTAGTTGAGATTGCATCATATGCCTTATGTGCAATTCTAACCTCTATTGAATCCACAAAGGAGACATGGACTAAAGGTATGGATAGTCTAAAAGAAAATTTTGATGATTACATGAAGATCCTATCAGCTTAAGACACAAGGACAGTATTTTTGACAGCAAATGAATAGTTTTTGAATAGTTTTTGACATTTTTACCTTTGTCATTGGTGTCAAAGGGGGAGAAAATGTATGAGAAAATTGTAAATTAGTTAAAGAAGAGAAAATAATATTGTAAAGTATATTGTAAGGGGGACCATATGTAAATATGGATAAATTGTAATAGATGTAATGTCACTATATTATTATTTTTGTTATGTTTTTGATACTTAGCCAATTTTCCCTATTTTATTGCCATCAATGTCAAAGGGGGAGATTGTTGACAATTAGATAATGAAGATATGTTATTTTTGTCATTTATGGCAACACATGATGTACATGATCATAGGAAACCTTGGAAATAAAGATACTTAGCTTTTGATACTCAGAAAATTGTCTAAGTATGGAATTTGGTATACAACAGTGTATTGTTTTGTTTATAACTTGTTGTTGATGTCATATTATGACTAGCAAAGTTAGATGGAGATTGTATACATGTTGATGATGATGTGTATAACCTCAAAATTTAGTATGGACTATATGGAACAAATATATTCATGTTTTATGAAACAAGATAGCAGAATTGAAGGAAATGATTATTTTGTTTACAAAATAATTACTTGTCCAATTAGGGATGACATCCTAGATGTTTACTCTAAGTTGGAAAAGTTTATTGTGGTCTTTTTTGACATAGAAAAAAGTTAAGTAAAGGAATGGTATTTATGCAAAGGGCATCTTGCAAATTCAAGTGTGCTATCAAAAATAAGTTATGTTGAGCAATTGTTTGTGAACTTTTGTGAAAGTGACATGCAAAGTTTTGTATAAGCTTGTAGACACTCAAAATTGGTTTGTGTCTATAGTTTCATCACATTTTCATACTAATTCATCTCATTTTCTCATTCTACTAACTTTGATCATTTGGCCAACTTGATCATATCTCAACAGTGTCTATCATCATTCCTATCATCTTTCACATCAATTGCAGATCATTTCAAAATCATATCAAATCAACTCAGAATCATATCAAATCAACCTAGAATCACCCAAATTTACCTAGAATTACCCATAATCATCATGAAACATGTCAGACTTCCCATATCAATCATCTATACAATCCTAGGCATTGTTGTGGCTTTTAGTGCCTTGGAAACCTATCAATCTATCGAATCTTATCAATCTGACCTTAGTATTATCATGCCTCTCAGTGCTAGGTCAAACTATCACTCACATCATCCAATATTTGACATTTTCAAGTCTCTTAGTGTCATATCATGGCATTATCAACCATTTTAATGCCATTGAAAATGTTCATCAATATTATTATGATCAACCATCTCAATCAATCTCAATCCTATAGCATTTACAATATCAGTTAAGTGTTACATGTCCTTAATTCATGGTATGTGCCCTTGGCATGATATCAATTCTAATCAATCAATCAATTTGACCATGGTTTTGGTCTACCTATCATCATCCTAGTCAACCTACACTATCATCATATTTCATTAAAGGATATTGTCACACTTATCTAAATCAAATTGGCATTCTACTAATTTTCTCTATAGGATTGAATAAACCATAGTTTAATCCTATGCCATTTTACTAATTATTCTTCCTAATTAATTGATTCATAATTCACAAACCATGGGAATTCACAATTTTTTAAGCCATATTTTCCACCATTAATTCCATTTTTACTCATTTCTATTTGTGTGGAATAATAGATTTTTAATTCAAATAGTCCACATGATATTGACATCATCGTGACACATGGGCATGACACATCATGGATTCTCCATTTACACTTGTCTAAGATACATCATAATCCATATATTTTTATTTCTTACACATGTCCATATTTGGCTTCCTTTGTCATAGATTCTTGGCTTTAAGCGAGTTTAAGGTGTTGCATGACGTGTCATAGATCCTCTTCCATTTTTAGTCATGTTTGACTTCTAAGATTCATACAATCCTAAATTTGGCATCTTTTGTCATATGCATCATGGATTCTAAGAGATATCTCTTGCCAACCTGCATATCCAAGGTGAAAAATCCAATGCTCTCATCTTGTGTGTTGATTATAAATTGAGTATTTCCCCTCTCATTTCCTGTCCTTGAGTCCTTGAGTCCTAGGTCCTTGAACTCCTTTGTCATTTGCTCTCTCAAGCTTAAATCACATCTTCTTGTATTCTCATAGCATTATCATTATCATAGAATTTTTCTTCCTAATTTTGTGCACTATAGGAAATTGGAGTTACATCACATGGAGAAGAAAGAAGGACATGGGAGCTACAAGTGAAAGAGGGGGTTTTAACTTTGTGTTCTTCCTTTTTTTTATTTGGCTTTCATGGTAGACTAGAGGATATCAATGTATGTTTATTGAATTTGTGATTTTCTCATAGTATGTTAGATATTATCCCATTTTTTGGTACTATGATTGATGAACCTGACATGAACATGCTTAATTAACTTGGTTTTCTTAATTTTTGTGCTTGTAGGTGCAAGGAAGGAGCTCACTTGGAAAGGTATAATGACTATCTACACTTCCTTATCAAATCTAGATTAAGTAGGGGTTCCAATAACATGACTATATTTTTTTATTTATGCATTCTATTAGCTTTCTACCCTAGGGCACACTCCACTCTATTAAGACGCACTTGGGACCTCTAGGAGGTAATTTTAGGAGCCTAAGAGTCACCATAATCCCCGTCTATTGTTCCCAACTTACCAACTATGCTTAGAAACAACCAAATTTTCCCTTCTAGGCCCCAACTACACCATGGGCATAGTCTACACTATCTGGGTGCACTTGGTTAGGTAGAATTCAAAATTTTAGTGTTTGGGTATTGTTTAGGGCCCATTTCCCCATAGTCTACACCTAGTCTCCCAACTATTCCTAAAAAATATCAATTGTGCCATTCTGGGCCCCAAGTCCACCATGGGTGTAGTTAAAATTGTCTCAGCACACTTGCGGACATCCAGGTTATTCTAGCCTTCTAGGGTGTAATCTACTAGATGTCAGAGTACATTTGGTTCATAGAAAGCACATAATTCACTCAAAAACTACATCTAGGGTTTATGTTTCCTTCTAGGACTTAGATAAGATTCTTTTGTATTAATGATGGTCTATTTGTAGCATGTGGTGATTTTTGGATGAAGATATAATCAATACAAACTACTAATGCTTGTTTGCAGGACATTGTCAAAGACCCTATGTGTTTGTCTAAACTATGTGTGTGGATTTCCTAGATTAGATAACTCTTCTTTTCATGCACTAAAATGAACTTTTCTATTTTTTTTGGTGTCCATGCAATGTTAGAACCCTAGGAGTTACTTATTGGGTGTAAGAGAAATCCATGTGACTTCTATAGAGAAGCCTGGCTTGGACCAAGATACCTGATATTGGGTATGCTAGGGGATGACTTCAAAGTGATAATGGACCAAAGCCAAGTTAACATTTCAGCCATTATATAAAACTTGATATGGTTAATATCATGTCGAAAGTATCAATACATGATAGCTCTCCTCTAGTGCCCTTGTGGTGTGTCAAACCCTAGCTCTCAAGACTAGGAGACCTTATGAGAAAGTTTATCATTCACTTGCCAAATAGAAAGCCCTTACTAAAAAAAAAAATTTAATGTCCAAAAACCTTTGTATCCACTGGCTTAGGTGGTCACCCATGCTCGTGAAGACATCTCACATTCTCACGGTCCTTAGTATAGACAATAGTCCCTTGGGAAGTCATGCCCCTTAGGAAGCAGATCTTGGTAGCCCCAAAAAATGAGTGCACCATAAGGGGGAGCCTATGGTGCCAAAATTCTAAGTTTTCCACTTTTGATAAGTGTGGTTGAACTTTGGTTCAAGTGGAAATTCAATGGATACAATCCTAAATCCTAGGTTGTGGTATGTCTTTTCACTTTAACAACAATTATTCTTGTTTTATTGTGTCTTGAGTGTGTGTAAAACATTAATCAAGATAAAAACCAAATTTTAAATTTACACCTTGGCTACTATTCAAAACTTTTCAAAACATTACACATTGTCAAAACATTACAACCTTTGTCAAAACTTTGCAAAATTTTGTCCAAAACATTCAAGACTTGGAAAACATGGCAACTTGTAATCCTAGATGAGCTTGGCATAACTTAGATTTCATCTTTGCATAGCATCCACTTGCATTCACCATAGTTTGAGCCTCATACTTGAATAATCTAGGCTTCACCTTGAATCTCCTAGTTCTCATTGTGCATCCCTCATATTTCATAAGGCATTCATTAGGATTTAGTTTGCATTCTTGAGTCTTTGCATTTCAACCTCAAAATCTGAATCTTGCATCTCTCATTTGAATTCTTACATTACTGATCCTCCATATTGCACACTTTAACCATCATTATGGATGTCCTAAACATCATTCTAGTCTTATCACTATCCTCTTCTATTTAGCTTACTGTCACATCAATCTAGAAACCTCAACACCTAAATTCACCTTAGTTTCATACCAGTTTACCAACTATGCTCTAAAACTACCACCTGCACCCTAACTAGCCCCAACAACACCATGGGTGCATTTGGTAATATTTGAGTACACTTGGTAGTCTAAGAACTCAGTTTGGACTTCTAGACAGCATTTTGAGACTTTAGGAGTGTTCTTAGGTACTTGAATAGGCCCCCCTGTCTTAGCATGTCCTAATTTGCATTTTGCATGTCCTAGCCATCATTTTCTTCACTTAGGGCTTCATTCCTTAAGTCATAACCTTCATTCTACATCTCCTATCCAACATAGCATCATCCCCAACATCCTAGCTCTCTGGTATAGCAACTTATCCATTACCCAACTCAAAAATAGCAAACACTCAACCCAACCTCCCAACTGCACCATGAAACTACCAACTATGCCCAAACTAGCTCCAAGTGTACTATAGGCATAGTTGGTGTTGTTGAACCATAGTTGGTGTTGTCAAAGTGCACTTAGGTGCCTACATGACCATTTTGGGCCTCCAAATTGCATTTTAGGACCATAAAATTGCATCTAGAAGCCTATATAGGTCCTCTTTCTGCACATGACCCAAAATAGCATCTTGCACCCAAAACTTTAGTTTTCATCTTAGGAACCTGTGCATATTGCATATTTGATCAGCATAATCATCATTTTGACACCCCTAAACATCATTTTGAACCCAAAACTTTTGAATTTAGTCAAAAATCTAAACAAAAGTATGGATCCTAGAGTATTTCATTATGTCAATCGATAATAAATCTTGACCATGGTCATTTTATCATTTTCTTTTATCATTCTCTTTGGTCAAACTCTATCTATGTCAAGATGGATTTAACTTTTTCATTTTTATGGTTTCACTTTTATTTCTTTTTTGTCAAGATCCAAAGTCTATTGTCATAATGTTAAACTCTTAGGTTAATACCTTTGAAAGATTTCACCTAAGTTCAAAACCTTGCATATACCCTTGTCATAGCATTTTCATATTCCTAGGATCACTAAACATCATTTTGACTTACCCTAATGGTATATCCCCTTCATCTTCCATTGTTCAAAACCCTAGCATCATTTCCACTATCCAACTTAGTCAACTTGTCTATCAACCAACTTTTCTCCTTGATCATTTTTCCTCATTTTGCCTATTCCAAAATTCATTGTCAACCTTAGCACACCATCCCTTGTATATATACCTTGCATACATCAACTTCCAACATCATTCCCAAGTCCAAAGTCTAACCCTAATTATCATTTTTCATACCATAGAGTCATTTTCATATCCTTTAATCAAATTCTAAAATATCATTTACATTTGAATTTGCATAGTTTCCCTAGGACATTTTCACCTTGCATATCCAAACCCTAGTTCATTTGGAACTTCCTCACATTTCATAGCATCCCTAAACACTTAAAAATCCAAAAAACACTCATATCTTGTATACCTACTTCTATATTTCCAAGTTTTACCCTATTTTACCAATTGCGCCCTTATTTACCAACTACACACTTCAGGTACCCAATTAGTACTTTCAATGTGTAGTTGGTAGTTTCAAAGTGTTCTTGGTAATTAGAGATTTCATTACAGGTTCCAAAGCCCTAATCTATAGTTCCATAGCTTTCATTGCATCCCTAAACTTTAGAAAACACCTTAAAATACTCAAATCATTCACATTCTACATTTTAGTCACCCTAACACCTCTATTTATCAACTACATACCTTCTATTTACAAACTACTTACCTTCAGGGCCCCAAGTGCACCAAGGGCACACTTGATACTATCTGAGTGTAGTTGGTTGTTTAGGTGTGCACTTGGGAGGGAGGGAGTCCATTTAGGTTTTCCTCCATTGCATCTGCATCCTTAGGTATCATGCCAGCACTAACAAGGACACAATCATCTTAGAGACCCCAAGAACTTTATCAACCCATGTTTTCTAAGTCATAAATGCAATCAAAACCTTGTCCAAGACCAAAGAAGAGCAAGAAAACCCAACAAACATTTGACAAAGACCAAATCAAAGCATCACAACCTTTACTTGTGGACCTCTTAAACATGTATCAATAAGATCACAATCATCAAGGGATGACACAAAAAACCCTAAGAAACACATCTACTATGAAGTTTCCTTTAAATACTTCTCCTACACCTAGAATGGTTCAATGGATTCCTAACTTCGAACCCATATTCATACTGATACCACCTGGAGGGGGAAGTGTGTCAACCACACTCGAGGACGAAAAAACACACTCCTTTAAATTCAACAAACCCAACACAAGTACCTTCAACCCTAACATATCAAACACACAAAAGGATACTATACACTTAAGTTGTGATTCTAAAACTAATTATGGTATCACTAATGAAGAAATGGCTAGGGCATGTTAAGACAAAACTTTTTGCAAAAACTTCAAACTTTTGGCAGCTCAAGAAATTTTCAAGTTTAATCCACACTTGGAGGGACCTAAGTCCAAACATCAAACCAACTCAACACTCAAAAACATACAACCCATGATCAATTTGGACCTAGATAAGGGAAAACAACCTTTGGAGTTTTCAAAAAAAATAATGGAACCTATAAGGTCCCATCAAGAATCAACCATTGAAATCCTCCAAATCACATTTGAACACATTAACATTAACCCCTTGCTTGAAGAACTGCCACCACTAAATAGAAACAAGACTCTTCCTAAATATGCTAAAGGATGTTGAGACTTTATCTCAATCACATAATGCAACAACAAGATGTGCCTAATGGGTCTTGTACTCTAGGGATGCAAAACATGCCTCCTTTGGAGGAAAATCAATAAAGCACGCCCTTTCTAACTTTACCAAATGTTATGATGTAAAATTTTAGGGAGCCTCCCATGAGCACACCATGTGAAAAATAAATCACAACAATCCCTATTGACATACAATGGAAAAGTCATATTGATGTTTCATCCATTCCCAAAAGGAACATGTCTCATTATCAAATCAATATGATGTCCCACGGAGAAATATCCAACACACAAAGGTACCAATACAACAACCCAAATGTAATGTTCAATTCTCAAGGACATAACCAACTCCCATGAAAACATCAACATATAGTGGTACAAGGACTTAATGTTTTCAATCCATAACCAAGTTTAAATCCACTCAACACACATTTGACAAATCAACCACAACAAAAACCTCAAGTGGTGCAAGCATCCAATATCCCTAATACACAATCCAATGTAAACCCACTTGACTTACATGCAATATATCAACAACAATTCCAAAAACAACAAGCCTTGTTTTCTAAAAAACAAGAACAACTCAAACAATATTTGGAATACCAAAGATGCATTGAGAAAAATATATCCAATCAATAATACTTGTTACAACAACAACATATATCACAACAACCTCAACAAATACCTCTACAATAATAGTCACATACATGGTCTCACATGCAACCAATAGTAGTATCTCAATAGTAAACACAACAATTGGCACAACAACTACCATAACCAATGATGCAACAACACATGGTACAACAATTGCAATCAATACCACAACAAGTACCCCAACATGTACCACAACAAGGACCCTTCTGTCTACAAGGTATTAACATACCTCCACCACCTAGCAACACATCACCTGACTCTTCAAACATAGACATGCCACAAGCAAGTAGACATAGTTCTTGCCATAGAAAGCAATCTACTCATAGACACAAAAGACTTGAAGAGAAGACTATCATGCAAAACCCCAATGAAGAGTTATTACAAAAATTCAAAAAAATTCCAAACAAGTCAAGGCATTGGGAATCCACAATAAATAGGCTCTATATACAGAAAGGGACCTATTTCCTAATCCATTTGATAAAAGTCTACATATGCCTCCATTTCCTAAACACTTTGAGGCTCCAAGATTTGAAAAATACCAAGGAAAAGGCAACCTCGTTGATCACATCAGGGAATTATGTGCCTCTTGTACTGAACTTAGTGATGACCCCACCTATCTTGTGAGATTATTCCCTCATTCTCTATATGGACCCACACTTGAATGGTACTCAAAACCTCTTGGTACCATAAAATCTTGGTCAGAACTCACTGACAAATTCATCTCTCACTTTGCATTCAACATTACGAATGAGGTGACACTTTCATTTTTTTTTTTCAACTAAATAGAAGATAGGATAACTATTTATCACATTCTTACTACATTGGAGAAGCTTAGTTAGTCAATGCTCAATAAACATTCCTGAAGAGCAAAAATTTCTATGCATTGAAAACTTAGTCTCTAACTTAACATATGGAACTCAAAATCAAAAGTCTAAGCACCATTTCCAAACTAATGAATAAAGGGGCTAGTATTGAAGATGCTCTTATTTGTAAGGAAATCCTCAACATAAACACCAACTCATCTAATGACAAGGAAAAAAATTTCTCCAAAAATAATAATGTGACTAATGATGGTATTGTGGATCCATGAACAATTAGCATAGCACAAACTCAACTAACTTTGAAAGGTGCAAACCCTAAAAATTCATAAACTCCCAATCAAATGCCACCTCCATAATAGAAAACTGAGACTTCCCCATAGGATGTACCTCAAAGACATCCTAGAAAAAAAGATATAAAATTCATTCCCTTAGGGATACCTCTTGAGACTTCACTTCAATAATTAATTAGTCATAACTTCTTGTAGTTACCCCTGATCAAAGATGAACCACTAACTAAAGCTTCTTGTTGGGATGACAAAAAAATCTTTGATTACCACTACACCGAAGGACATAATACCTCATCATGTTTCTAGCTAAAATATACAATACAAGACCTTATTAATTATGGTGTGATCACAATCGATCCATAACTACTAGCATCCAACTCTGATCACACTATTTTCAAGCATCCTTTGAGTAATCATGACAAAGAGAAGGCCTTTAGTTCAAACTCAAACTCACAAGCTAATGTGAGTTACACATGCATTGGATATGACTACACCATTAATTATTTCAATGAGTCTAATTCCCACATATCCACATTCACTTTAAATATTGAAGAACCTTGTTGTAGTGTCACTATACATCATACCAAGATCACCGAACTTGGTGCTCCTTCTAAACCTATTGCCTCTACTAGACCTACATCCCCTAGTAGACCTAATGCTCCTACCTCATCTAATTATAGCCTTATTTAATAGCTTGTCAAGACCCCTACACAAATATCCATCTTGAACCTACTGTGTTCTTCTCCCCAGCATCAAAAATCTTGGATCAAGCCCTTAAAGAGTCATTAGTCCTAGAGAACATTGATGTTACCCAGTTCTAGGCCATGGTCAGGGTCCTATCTATATCATAGCATATCACCTTTTCACATCAATATATTCCTAAAAGTAGACCCAACCACAATAATCCCCTTCATCTCAAAGTCTTTATCCATAATTCCAAGGTCAAACATGTCCTAATAGATGGAGGAACAAGACTAAACATCTATACACTTAAAGTTGTCAAGAGTTTGGGTTACTCTAAACATGATATAGAGCCCTCTCGCAAAATCACAATAAAGGCCTATGATGATGGTGAATGTTTCTCCAAGGGCATCATCATATTACCCATTAGAGTTGGTCCAGCTATTGAATATACATTGTTCTAGGTCCTAGATATTAAAATGAATTACAACATGATACTAGGATGCCCTTGGATCCATGCTATGAAAGAATTTCCATCTACATATCATCAATGTCTAAAGTTTTCCTATATTTGAAGGTTACCATCCTTGGTGATCCAGATCCTTTCTATTTTCATGCTAATTTGAGAGATACCACTAAATACCAAGTCCTAGCAAACAATGAAGCACATCCCATAGATTCCTCTAAATATGTGGATGCTAATATATGCCTTAGAAAGGCCAAGGAAAAGTTGAAGATTGAAGAAAATGGGTGTGGAGAATACTTTATGTCTCAAGTATCCCACATTAGGGAATCACCACTTTTTCCCCAATGTTATGGTAAATCACAACTATTGTAATAATAACACTCTAATATTAGTATCCAAAGTTCCACTTCTATCAATGAGAATACATCTGTCTATATTAAAAAAGAAAAATTAGAACAAGAACTCACTTTAATATTTCCTAACAAGTATGGACCTGGGTTTACTATCATGTAAAAAAAAGGCTATAATGGCTATAGTGGTCTTGGATCTTAGAAATAATGTATAATTGAACCTATCACTACAAAAGGATGACCTCCTAGTTTGGGGCTTGGACTCAAACCATTGTAAATAGGTCCTCCTAGTACTATGGTACCTAGGTGTAAGACTATGGATGTTTTGAATGATGAAAAGGAATCTGAGGATTCCCAACTTGAAACCAATAGTCCTCTAGCTTCTGAGCATGACCCCAATAATTCCACTAAATTAGAAACCCATATATCTACCTTCAACCAAAGTTTATTCAACATCGATGATGACATCCCCTCAAGTTATCCTAAACTGTTGAATTGGGACCAACATGGACCACCAATATTTTATCAATTCAACAATGATATGCTCTTATAATAGATTTTGAAATATATGGAGGTATTATGAATGGCAATCATAGAGAAAAAATTTCTCTTGAAATGAACACATTGGCTTATTTTGCAAAGTCAACTCCATCTTCTAGATGCAAAACTAAAAGAAAAGAAAAAATAACAGACATAGGTATGTTAATGAAAACTAAAAGGCACCATTAGGCCATGGAAAAGAAAAAGCTAAGCATCTCCCAAGAATAAAAAGAGAAAAAGATGATGCCATGAATATCAGTGTTCTAATGTTCAACATACCACAAAGTCTTTTTGACCTCTCTTGATCAACATTCATGTGGGAAGTTGTTTGTCTCAATCCTCCCAATCCTTCCTTATATCTAGCAGTTTATCCCCCAATCCTACTACCTAGCTTGTCCAATAGCCAAGATCAAACCTCTATCCAACAAGCCTTTGACTATGTTATCACCAATGACATCCCATACAAATAATCCTTTGACACATTTATCCTTAAATGCCTTGATTCACAAGAGGAAGACACTATTTTAAATACAGTACACAATGGTATATCTTGAGTTCTTTCCAGTGGGTTGATCTTAGCTATAGACTCAGAATGACTCCTATGTTGTTATGGTCAGTTGTGGGTCTAAAGATTTCCAGCTAGCAACACCAACAATAGATTTCTTCTTTACATTCATTAGCATCATTCATGATTCCATCTAAAAATCTAGAAAAAAAATCTCAAAGTCACGAAAAAAAGAAAAGAAAAAAGTGAAAAAAGTCATGAAAAAAATGGATGCCTTGATGAAAACCTAGCAAACAGGCATCTTGGCATGAAAATTTGAGTCAAGAGAAAAAATTTGTCCACAAGTGAAACCCTAGAAAATAGACACATTAGGCAAGTACCATGGTGTAAACCTGGCAAATAGACACCATGTGTAATTAGTTGTTGCTCCTCCACCTATCAAGATTCCATCTAGTTAGATCCCCTTTTTCATTCCTTGATCATATCCTTCATATTGCAAGGCATCCCTAGTCCTTCATCATAGCCTACAAATTGGTTCATGTCCATTATTATCTCATCTAAGCATCACCTGTCTATACATACCTATCTTTGGCCTTTGTACATAGTTTGTATCTTGTCTGGGGGTATATTACCTACATAGTGCATGAGTTTGAACTTGAACTAGGGCCATAGCCCTAAGCACTTTTTATCCATTGGAATTATTGCATAACAGATTAGAGCTAACACTTGTATATGCTTTTATGAGCCTGAAAAAAATCCTAAAAATTCAAATATGATCCTTCAAAAATCCTAAAAATTCAAATATGATCCTAAAAAAATCCTAAAAATTCAAATAATGACCTAAAAAAATCATAAAAATCATAAAATGCCCTAAAATAATCACAAAAAATCATAAAACATCCTGAAATAATCACTACAAATCATAAAATATCCTAAAAAATCCTTTAAAATTATAAAACATCATGAAATAATCATTATAAATCATAGAGTGTCCTAAAAAAACTCCCTAAACATCATAAAATGTCCTGAAGTAAATCCTAAAAATTGTAAAATGCCTTGAAGAATCAAGTAACACAAAAACATCAAATATCCTCAAAAAAACTTAAAAATCACAAAATCCACCAAAAAATTGTAATAAACCTTGTATATATTTATTGTGGATTATCACTCCTTTTGCATAAACACTTGCGCTTTCATAGATTGAAACTCAAAGCACTACGCTTAAATGACAATCACACTATCTAAGCAATGTGAGCCAACAATTAATCCAACATGTCACTATGAACCTATCAATTGAATCTACAAACAACACTATCACATGATCAACCTATCAAACACTATCTAAAGACCAAAAACACTAAAAGGAAAGTAATAATGGACAAGAATAGCTTTTGGCTAATTCTTTTTAGAGAGTGATTTACTTTTTCTTTTTTTTTTCTTTGATCATGTTCCTATGTCACTTATGATATAAATTGGTCTATGATAGTGGCCAAGATGGTTCATGGTCATATTTTTCTTTTTTTTTCTATTAAATAATGTACCTTTGAGATTCTAGGGCATATATATATCCCTTAGGAAGGACAAGCTCATTTTCTATCTACATCATGCTTGTTTATGCAAAAGGTTTGCATTTGCAGTCTAGCCCTTTATGCCATGATGTGTTGCATTCCATCTGCCATATCAAAATAAAGCTCCAATAAAATATAGTACACTCTATGAAAGAAAAATTCTTCAAATCAATCTATCTAGCCCTCATCTTTCCTTCTTAATCTTTATCATTAATCTCTTCACCCACCACTCTGATCATGTATTTTGATACACCAAATCATCTTCCTCCTTCATCCTACATTCCTACATCATCATACATTGTCTATCAACCTTCTATGGCTTTCCACCTAGTCTAGCCTCAATTTGGCCTTTGTTTGACCAAGATTGGCTAAATTTGACCATTTTTGACTAATTTCACCCATTTTATGACATCTTTTCATCATTTTGGAAATTCACAAAAAGTTTCAGGTCATTCTAAATCCAATGAGGCTGATTTTGGCCCCCATGGACTTTTGGGGCATAGTTTGCACTTTTAGAGTGCACTTGGGCTTCCTAAGTGCACCCAAGGTGTACTTGGTACTGTCATAGCACACTTGAGCTTACCAAGTGTGCACTGGGCACACTTGGGTACATTTTGAGTGCACTTGGGGTAGTAAGATGCCCAAAACTACTCTTATAGCCCCTATGTTGCACTCTAAAGCCCATAACTTTTGTGTTTCAACTCCAATTTGCAATATGTTAGTTGTGTTGGATTTGTATCTTCATTTTGAATAAATTAATCTATCATTTTCATTATTTTTTCACTATCTTGAGTGATAATTCCTAAAAATACTCTTGAGCTCATGGTCAACCCCCATTCTACACTTTAGAGCCCATAACTTTTGCATTTGAGCTATGATTTGTGATCTGCCAGTTGATATGGCTTTGTCTTCTCATTATTGACAAATTGACCTATAATTTTCTTATCTTAGTCAATTTATTGAGTTTTCACCCATATATATCACCCTACTAGGGCATGTTGTGGCTTTCCCATCAGTGTTCTTTGACACAATGCTCTAAATCACATTTTGTAAAAGAGGGACAAAATGTAGACACTTAAAAATGGTTCATGTCTATAGTTTAATCACATTTTTATACTAATTCATCCCATTTTCTCATTGTACTAACTCCTATTTTTTCCAGCTTGATCATATCTCAATAGTGTCTATCATCATTCTTATCCTCTTTCACATCAATTGCAGATCATTTTGAAATCATATCAAATCAACTCATAATAGTATCAACTCAACCTAGAATAACCCCAAATCTACCTAGAATTAGCCATAATCATCATGAAAAATGTTATACATCCCAAATCAATCATCATCTATCCAATCATAGGTATTTTTGTAGCTTTCAATGCCTTGGAAACCTATCAATCTATCAAATCTTATCAATCTGAATTATTGACCATTTTAATGACATTGAAAGTGTCCATCAATGTTATTATGATCAACTATATCAATCAATCTTGATCTTCTAGCATTTATGATATTGGTTAAGTGTTACATGTCCTTAATTCATGTCATGTGTCCTTGGCATGTTATCAATTCTAAACAATCAATTAGTTTGACCATGGCTTTGGTCTACCTATCATTATCCTAGTCTTCCTACACTATCATTACATTTCATGAAAGGATACTATCACACTTATTTGAATCAAATTGGCCAATCATCTACTAATTTTCTCTATAGTATTAAATAACCCATAACTTAATCCTATGTTATTTTACTAATTATTCTTCCTAGTTAACATCCTCAATTAATTGATATTTTATTAATTAATTGATTCATCATTCACAAACCATGGGAGTTCACAATTTTTTAAGTCATATTTTCCACCATTAATTCCATTTTTACCAATTTCTATTTGTGTGGAATAATGGGTTTTAATTCAAATATTCCACATGATATTGACATAACTGTGATACATGGGCATGACACGTAATGGAATCTCCATTTACACATGTCTAGGATATGTCATAATCCATATGTTCTTATTCCTTATGCATGTCCATATTTGGCTTTGATTATCATAGATTATTGGCTTTAAGTGGGTTTGAGGTGTCACAAGATGCATCATAGATCCTCTTCCATTTTTAGTCTTGTTTGACTTCCAAGCATCAGACAATCCTACATTTGGCATCTTGTGTCATATGCATCATGGATTCTCAAAGGAATCTCTTGCCAAGTTGCATATCCAAGGTGACAAATCCAATGCTCTCATCTTGTGTGTGTAATATAAATTGAGTATTTTTCATCTCATTTCTAGTCCTTGAGTCCAAGGTCCTTCAACTCCTTTGTCTTTTTCTCTCTTAAGTTTAAATCACATCTTCTAGTATTCTCATAGCATTATCATTATCATATACTTTTTCTTTCTAATTGTGTGCACTATAGGCAATTGGAGCTACATCAAATGGAGAAGAAAGAAGGAGATGGGAGATACAAGTGAAAGAGGGAGTTTTAACTTTGTGTTCTTCCTTTTGTTTATTTGGCTTTCATGGTATACTAGAGGGTATCAATGTATGTTTATTGAGTTTGCGATTTGCTCATAGTATGTTAGATATTAGCGCTTTTTTTTGTCCTACAAAGCTATTTCATGATCTGAGATCAATTTGAAGATTAAAGATCAATCAAGGAAGATGTTACAATACTTATATTCTAGACATCTAATTACTTGTTTGGACAATGAGCTCTTCTTGTAATTGGAAGTGCAAGTTTGGGCAATGGGCTCATCTTACATCTACTATACTACAACTCCTAACAGGGGTGACACAACTCCTAATAGGGTTGGAATCACCTAACATGGATTCAAAGTCTCCTAATAGGGACTCCTTATACTAAATTTTCTCATTGACTCCTAATAGGGTCCATCCTCTAACAAGGAACTTATATATTAGTATATTATCTAGTGGGTATCATGCCCACTGCGGTTTTTTCTTGGCTAGTGTTTCCCTAGTTAACAAAATATGGTGTTATTAGTTATCTTTGTGCATGGTTACTATTATTTTTCAACATTACATTATTACTTTGTTATGTATGGTTTAAAGTAAGAAATAATATCCAATTGGCGAGTAAATTTTGTAAATTACTAATTCAACCCCCCCCCCGCACCCCCCCCCCCCCCCCCGCCCCCCCCCCCCCCCCCCCCCCCCCCCCCCCCCGCACCCCCCACTAATTTCTATTTCTAACAATCATTCTCAAGAATTATCACAGCAAGAACTTGAGATAGTGGAGGTAGGAATGAGGGGATGGGTGGGCAAAGAGAGCAATAGTATGGCAGAAAGAACATGATAGAAGAGGCACAAAAGAACCAAGTGCAGTGGTTGACAACTAGTGCAAGAGTATCTCCTCGAAATGTGCATCCTCATGAGCAAGAATCTATAGAGGTAAGTCAAAGTTATCTTCCTTTGGAACTGATAGAAGGTCCTAAAGAAAATTGAACCCTTTTGTAGATATTATTTGAGAGTACAATGCAATTTTTGAGACAATCTAATAAAGTAGGAGAGACCAAATCTCCAGCCGAGGGAAACAAAATAGAAGGTATTGTGTTTGTTCACCTTTCAAAAAGCCAAATAGAAGGTCAAATGGTCATGGGAGATTGTGGCCCTATTATGGAGAAAAGTTGTGTGATGAATCTAGTGGCTTCAACATTTTGGTGTGGGAAGAGCATCCTAGGAGGGATGATCAACCTATCTTTAAAGGAGGTAAATGACCCTGTTGTGTCTTCATTTCATCCTTTCAAGGAAACCTAGTTGGATGTTGCATGGAAACTTATACATGATACAATTGTGATAATGGAAATGGAGCTAAAGAGAGCACTAGAAGATGAGATAGAGTGAGATGACAATATAGAGAAAGACTCAAAGTTCTTTCAAGGGTTGACTGAGAGAGCTTGACAAGATGGAGTATGTGAAGAGGCAAAGTATGTGGAAGTAGCACTGTCAATAGAATGAGCTCAACCAAAGAGTGTAGAAACCTCCTTGGCTATAAAACAAGCACAAGCAGAGACCATAGAAGCATCTCCAACTATGGAATGAGTGTCAATGGAATGAATTCACAATGACCATAGCCTACTGATCACAAGAGTAGCTAAACACTACCAACGTAAGGATCAATTTCTTTATAAACCAGATGCACTTGATGAAGCACAAGAGAGAGTCCTAGAAAATGACTATGAATATGTATAAAATAGAATGAAACATTACAAAACAAGTGACAACTCTAGATAGAATGGTAAAGTTATGGATAGATATGAATGAAGGTCGAGTACACTTAGAGAAACTAGCATGAGAAGCTACCTACTACATGGGTTTCTACCATTAGGTAGTCCCTATAGAGAAAAAAAGAGGAGTATACTTCTCAGACCAATCATTTATCAAGTAGATGAATAATCTATTATGGTGTGGTCATATCTTTATTCCAATTGATAATATTTGGGAGGGTTTGAGACTGACATCGAGAGCCTCATCATTTGGGACTACATGGATAGGAGTTACTCCTATTAGAAATATGAATACTCAACCTAAGGTTCTTAATGAGTTGTCTTTTCATCTTTCTATCTTGTGTGGTGTTTGTCCTTTTTAAGTTTGTTAGTTCATGTGGTGTGATTGTGATCAATGTCCTTTATTAATAAAGTTCTTTCAATTTTTTTTTATCTAAATAGTGTATCATGTACTCTATCGTCACATGATATTAATTTGAAACAGCATGAATGTTGAGAATTTTTAGATTTAGTAAATGTTTTTGGTATTTTCCAATTATATGGATGTTTTTGGGATTTTCAAAGCTTACCTTATGCATAGAATAAGACAGCAAGCTAAAGCAAGAAAGGTGTAGAATGAAAAGCACTTAAACTAGAAAAAGCGACAAAAAGAGATGTTTTTGGTATTACCAAGGTGTTTATCACTAAGATTTCACTAGGATAATGAATTTTTTAGGACTTTTAACCAATTTTAGGCTTTTTTTAGGACTTTGAAAAATGTACACAAGAGGTTTAGAAGTAAGTTAGCTGAAAATCACTTCAAGTGAAGGGTATTGTTTGGCTCCTTGAGTTATTCTCCTTCAGTCATCAAAAGTTCATAAGCATCGAACCTAAACACTACAATGACTATGTATGGTCCCAGCTAGTTAGGTTGAAATTTCCCTTTCTATAACCTTTGTTAATGATTCTTAGGGTTTTCCCTCATGAGGTCACTCACTTGAAACTCATGTGGCTTAAATTTCTTGTTATAGCTTCTTGACATCCTCTTTTGATAAACTCATAAGTGATCAAATGTCACTTTTCATTGTTCATCTAATACTTCTAGCTCTTGTAGCCAAGATACTCTATAATTTCCATCAATGATGAGGCCTTTCAGAGAGATTTATAATGTAGGAATCTCAACCTCAATAGGAAGCACATCATGGGCTCCATATACCAAAGAAAAAGATGTTGTTCCCATAGGAGTCTTGATAGTTGTTTTGTAAGCCCATAGAGCCAAATTAATCTATAAGTGCTAGTCCCTTCTAGATTTGTTGATTATGTGATGTAGGATTTTAAGGATTACCTTATTTAATGTTTATGTTTCTCCATTACCCTAGTGATAATAGATGGAAGAGCAATGTTGCATGATTTTGAATCTTAACCATAGCTCCTTGAGATATTTTTTCATAAACTTTCCCCCATTGTCATTAACGATGAAGGATGGTACACCATACCTATAGATGATGTAGTTTAACATAAACAAAGCTATAGTTTTTTAATTAGCCTCAGAAAGAGGAACTGCTTCTACCTACTTTGTGAAGTAGTTTGTAGCTATGATAATGAATTTATGTCCATTTCAAGAAGATAGATGAATTGGACCCGCTAGATCAAAGGCCCATTATTGAAATGACCAAAGTGTGATAAATGGAATTGGCTCCTTGACTGGAGCATGAATTAGATTTCCATGCAATTGGCATTTTTTGTAGGACCTAGAGTATTTGATAGCCTCCTTCTCTATTTCTAGCCAATAGTAACCAGCTCTAATAAGTTTGCAAGCTAGTGTTAAGCCATTTCAGTGACATCCACAAATGCTTTCATGTACATCAATTAATATGCATTTTGACTCATCAAGTTCTAGAAACCTAAGGAGTGTACCATCAAGGCCTCTCCTAAATAAGTCATTTGCAATGATGACATACTATGAAGCACTACATATTAGGTGACATTTTTCATTCTGGGTTAGATTGTCTAGAATTATCTGGTCATGAAGGTAAGAGAAGATATGGAAGTAGTGAGATGAATTGTGTCCTATGATAGAACAAATCATTCAAGATTCAAGAGAATCATAGGCATGTTAGGGTAATATTTCCACTAGGTACTCATGTCAAAATTCATGTTCTAACATTTTTAGCATTGAAGTGAGAGTAGCAATTGCATCAATTGCCTTATTATTTGTCTGAGGAACTTGCTAGAAAGTGATATGCACAAACTACTTCTTCAAGTCATCTACCATTATTTTGTAAGGAATCAACATCTCATCTTTGGTTTGATAGATATTATAAACCTGGTTGATCACTAGTTGTGATTCACCAAAGACATTGAGTTGATCCACTCTCCATTCAACAATAATTTTCATCTCATTGATTAAGGCTTCATATGTAGCAATATTATTTGTACAAGGAAATAAAATCTTGTACATCTTGGGTAAAGAATACCACTACGGTGTGATGAATAGAGTTCCAACACCATATCCCTATTGTTTGAAAGAACCATCGAAGAACATCACTCATGTTTGATGTGTTAGAAATAGGATGGACTCATTAGGTAATCCTATATTCAATGGTAGATCTTTTCATTTGACATACTCAATGTCAAACTCACTTAGGATCATGACCCATTTAGCTAAACTTGCTGTGAAATAATCCTTGTTGAGTAAATAATTTAAGGGGTCAAAATCTTCTCTATTAGGCAAGTAGTATGAACAATCATATAGTGTCACAACTTTTGGGAAGTGAACACAACTGCTAAGCAAGCTTTCTCAATCATGTTATAGTTACTCTCATATGAGATTAGTGTGCAACTAAGATACTAGATAGTTTGTTCCTTTCTATTGTTGTCTTCTTAGGCTAGTAAAATGCCTAGAGATGAATCCATTATAGAGATGTATAAGATAATAGGCTTCCCAAAAATAGGAGGCATCAACACTATTGGATTAGCAAGATACTGCTTGATCTATGTGAATCTCTTTTCACAATCTATGCTTCAATCATACTTTACACCTTTATGCAAGATCTTACTAAAAGGTTGTGCTTTTGTAGCTAACTGTGAGATTAATCAACATATAGATTTAAGCCTTCCTTGCAACCCTCTCATCTGACTAATATTACAAGGTGGACGTATTTCCATTATAGCTTGAACCTTTTCTTGGTCCACCTAGATTCCCTTAGTAGATATGAAATAACCAAGTAATTTGCATGATGTGACACTGAAAGCACACTTCTTTGGATTTAATCTTAGACTAAATTTCTCCATGCAATCTAGGATAGGTGCCAAATCTATAAGATGAGTGCTTCATTGTGTACTTTTTACTAGTGTATCATCAACATAATCCTCCATTGTTTTATGCATCATATCATAGAAGATTATCATTACTACTCATTGATATGTAGCACTAGCATTCTTTAGCCCAAATGGAATTACATTCCAACAAAATGTACCCCACGTGTAGGTGAAAGAAATTTTCTCCTCGTCTTCTGACGCAATTATTATTTGGTTGTAAATAGAAAAGTTTTCCATTAGGGAATACATTGCATATCCTATTGTCATGCTCACTATTGTATCAATGTTGGAAGTGGAAAGTCATCTTTTCGACATGCTTTATTTAGATATCAAAAAATTTATAAAGATTCTAATGGATTTTTCATACATTTAGACTAGAAATATATTGGAGACCCATTCAACATAATCAACAACATGAATGAAGCCAACTATGAGGAGTGTTTCTAACTTAGGTTTGACAAGTAATGTTACATGAGGGAGCATTTTCCCTGAATTTTTGCTTGATAGGTTTCACTCGTAGTGCTATAGATAGATGATGCATAATGAGATTAGGGTCTAAGCCTAGCATATCTAAGTAGGTCCATGCAAAGTTGATCTTCTTTTCTTAGAAGAAGGAAACAAAATCTTATTTTTCCTCTTTAGATAAGGATTGTGCAAGATGTACCATCAAAGGTTGTTCCACATTTCCTAGATTGATTGATTGCATTGGATCAATCAACATTGGTGATCTTTCTTGGAAGTAACTTGGAAGAACATCAAATATCTCATCCTTAGGTACCTCAAAGAGGTTTTCATCTTCAGATATGTCTCTAATTTTGACTATTTTTGGTTTTGATAGTACCACAATGTGGTTTTCACCATGAACACATCTATTCCTTTTCATTTTTATGGTATGACTAAGATATTTGATGTCAACTTCAGTCATGTTAACACTATATCCCCTAGTGGAAGATAGTACAGGTCTGACAATGTGTAAATAGTAGGCAAGAGCATAATCATTCTAGAACATATGGACTCTAATAGATGTCATACTAGAGTTCCATTCTATTAACTTGAGATAGGTGAGCAAAAGAGAAGTGGTAGGTTCAATGGCATTCATACTATAGTCATCAAATATGTGGACATGTAATTCAAGACCTAAAGTGATTTCATCCAAAGGAGTATTTGAATCCCTTTGAGTTCTAACCACATTAGTCAAAGACTCATTGGAATTAGTAGGATGTGACTCATCTAACCCAACCCTAGATGGATATCTTACTTTGAGCTAACTTTCATAGGTGCGTACTTGATCTATATATTTTTTGAAGGTTTCCTTAGAGAGAATCAAATTCATTTTCTCTTGAGCCTATATTGGATGGAGTTAGATCATAAAACTCCCCAATATTTATGGGAGCCCATTCTTTGCTCCTGTTATCATCCTTAAAAATTCATTCCTGATTCATAGTATGATTGGAGACACCTTGTTTATCCTGACATTGAGAAGTATTAGTTGTATTGTTAGAGGAATCACTATTAGTATTGGCAGCACTAAGATGTGGTACAAAGTCATTTGGTTCTACAAATAATGCCATAATATCTACAAAAATAGGATGAGGAAAGGTATCCTCATCATCAGAGCTCTCTGCTTGATTATCTAATTCAACTTTTGATTTATGTTCAAAAGAACTATTAGATTCTGGCATGAATCTATTGATCACTAGGTGAAAGGGAATTTTCTTGAAGCCTAGGCCTATTGTTTCATGAGGCCTTCTAAATGTACCTTTGATTGGCTCAATCAAACCATTATTTCATCCTATATAACCTTTTCCTTTGTAGCCAAGGTGTTTGATCAATTTAAAACTTGGTCCATATTTCTTAGGAGTTAATTCATGAGCTTGATTTGTAAGATAAGTTGGAACTTCCTCTTTGTATAACCATGCAAGAATATATCTATTTTCATCCTTGTCTTCCATAGGTGCTATAGATTTGATGAAGGACCCATTAGACTTAGTATTGGGTGAACCCAAGAAAGGTCTCTTCACTTTAGACAATCTTTTGTAATGATGGGAAGAATCTAGAAGAGATATCATAAGTGTTTGGTCGGCTAACTACCGTAGTAACAAAGGATTGGGTATCCTTCTACATTGACTCTATGACTAAACTAAATCATGTATTTTCCTAAGAACGACATACTAAATTCATTTTATTTTTCAACCTAGGAGCATAAGCTTGAGAGGATGGTTAAAAAGTGTATGCTCTAATTCCTCTTTAAGTCATTACAACTAAAACCAAAAAGGAATGTTGAAAAAACTAATCTAGTAATTGAAATAGCATTCTGCCTTAAAGCTTAAGGTAATGCTACAAATAGTAAATCTACTTATGCACCTATACTATAAGAAAAATTCAATGATTCTATTATCAATGGCTGAAGGAAGAGAACATTTCTACTTCACAAAGAAAATGAAAAAATAAATAAAATCTATTCTAACAAAGCAGTTCACTCACCAAGTGGGGCCCCCTTGTATGAGTGAACAGAAAAATGATCAAGTATGAGGGTGAAAACTTGAACTCTATACTCTATTAATTCATAAT
The DNA here is from genome assembly GCA_028749045.1 of Cupressus sempervirens. Taxonomy (NCBI): domain Eukaryota; kingdom Viridiplantae; phylum Streptophyta; class Pinopsida; order Cupressales; family Cupressaceae; genus Cupressus; species Cupressus sempervirens. Next base: position 573,501,881 of record CM053783.1, on the reverse strand, counting down.
AATAGGTTACATCTAAAATTAAGATTACACACTACTAAATAGAACAATCTATTCTATCTTTCTTCGATTCAAAACCAAGGAAAATATCCTTTCAAGGTTACAAAAAATATTATTGAAAGAAAAGCTACAACAACTTCCTACTTCTACGATCACTCCATCATTGAGGATTAATTATAGATCATAAATTTCACAATAGAAATATCATTAACCATATTTTAATTCCTTAAAGAATATAGTGGGTTGAGGAAGTTGTATTCATGTGCTGCCATAATAGAAATCACACCATATTCATCTTGTTGTGATGATTCATCAATCTAGTTGACATTGACTTAGTGATGAAATGTTGACTTGGACATGCACAAAAAACACCTACAAAACATTAAACACAACAACTTCTACATGCATACATATTTATTTCATCATCAATATTAGACATGGTATAATGTTCAAACTATCACTCTTGCAAATCCTATGGCTATAGGAAGAAAGCTACCCAAACATAGCATGGATGAGAAGATATCTATTAGCATGTAATATCCCTTCATTATACCATAGAAATTCACAGATTCAAGAAAATAAAACATATCTGAATAATCTATACTTCAATCTTCATGTCTTAACATATAAATAATATATTCATAAAAACATAAGTTCTTTTGCTTAAACCATAGAGTCATTAAATGTTTCATGCAAGATAATTTCCTAAAAACAAGATAAAAGGTTCCCAAAATAATGGCCTTTTAGAGGCTCATCATTCCCCCTAGTTGATCTATTACTGGTCTCTAGCAATCATGAAGTTTTAGATCTGGGCTTGCTCTCTCTAGTCACTAGGTGTCCTTTCACCTGGCTCATTATTCACATGATCAAAGTAACCATAATTTTTCTTGAGCCTCTTCTAGTGCCTAACTTTAGCAGTCATGTCATGGTCTTCTACATTGTTATTTGTTGTTAGTATTAGTTGTAGGAGAACTGGGGGTTGATACCTTAATGGTAAGAAATGTTTACACTGATTTCTCCCCAAGTTAATATACCAAGGAATCTAAATAGCAAGAATCAAATTTTGTGGACAGTGGGGCTCTCTTACTTTTCGATCATATGGCATTCTAACCCATCACTACTTTGAGGTGATGATTTTTGTCTCAACATTCTGAGATAAGTGTTGTTCCCAATCTAAAAAGGCATGTTCTCTAACTATACTCACCTTACTAAATCCTATAGGAATGCCTAAAATAGAGATCTAATCCAAATATTCTCGTCTAGATTATTGAATTTTCAATCTCATAAACAAGGGTGTTGTCATATCATTCTCCATGTAGGGTGCAGCTTGATGTTCTCCACTTATTTCATTTTGTATCTATGACATTGCTACCCTTAACTACACATCCCCTACATACAACACTAGATTTTATTCATATTCATTAGGCACTGCCAGATTGTGAAGATATAATTTGCATAGAAAAATTTTCTAAGCCATAGGAATAGATTGAAATGCATTTTAAAACTCATGTGGGGTAGAGATAGAGGGGTTAATTCCTTCCACAATCCTAGTCAAATTATAATTTGAAAATTATTCTTTAAGAAACAAAGTATATACAAGTGATGGTGACCTACATTCCATTAATTCAGGAATCAATACTATAATCTACTCAATTCTTCTCTTTAGAACTTCATTCTGATCTGAACTTTGTTTCAATTGGCAATTCTTCTCATCAATAACATGGCTAAATTTTTCCTTTTTCAATTTTCATTGAGCTCTTTCCCATAACAGTTGTTGAAACAAATTAATTTTGTAGACAAAGTTGTAGACAAGTTTATTGGTGGCAATGGTGCGTGACTAAGGAGGTCTACCCATTTAGGTGACAAATGGTGGGTCTTGTTGACACTATGTGGCATGAAGCACTCTCTCTTTTTATGACAATTGATGAACCGCTAATGGCCATTATCATGATTACTTTTTATCTTGTTTTTACCAATTATCTTGCAAGAAATAGTTTAAGACTTTATGGTTTAAACAAAAGAACTTATGTTTTATGAATATGTTATCCATATGTTAAGACATGGATATTGAAGTATTGATTGATCAATTATGTTTTGTTTTCTTGAATCTATGGCTTTTTATGGTTTAATGAAGGATATTACATGTTGATAAGTATTTCCTCATCTATGCTATGTTTGGATAGGTTTCTTCCTACCACCATAAGATTTATAAGAGCGATAATCTGAACATTACCTTTTCTAACATCGATGATGAAATAAATGCATGTATGAAGAAGTTGTTGCATTTAATTCTCTACAGGTGTTGTCATGCATATTGAAGACAATATTTCAGCACTAAAGTCAAAGCCAACTAGATGATTGATGAATCACCATAGTAGTACATCATGGTATGAATCCTATTATGGTGACACACAAAGATAGTTTCCACAACCTATTATATCCCTAGGGAAGTTAAAATTTAGTTAATAGTATTTATGTTATAAACTTTATTATTTGTATTTGATCCTCATTGATGGAGTGATTATAGGAGTACAAAGTTGTTAGAAGCTTTCTGTAAGAATTTTCCTTAGGGAAAAATCACACCAAGATCAAGAAGCTCAAGCACTAGCACAATATGGACCAATAAAGTATGATTAGAATAAAAATATGAAAATTGAATTGATGTACATACACACTAGGATTGCCTGAATATAAAGGCCACTAGAATGACTAGGAGTGAGAAAAATGATAAAGCTCACAACTAAGCACATGTCCACCAAGATTGGATTATCCTCCATTGACCACAGAATTTAGTGCAATGATGAGAGGATAAGCTTAACGTAGGTGTGGCATGTACAAAGATGTTGTAGACAACATGTGCTAAATTAGAGTTGCTAACTCCTATGTTGTCAACAAGACAACTCATATGAGTACACATACTCATAGGTTTCTAACTAATAAATAATGAAATAATGCATTAACATAAGTAAACTTAAGTAATGTGTAATAATAATTAATTATTTACACTAACACTTTCCTTTAAATAAATTTTGTTGTAAAACTAAAAGACGATTCAAAGATTATGATCTTTTCCTAGTTTTGACCAGATGGAAATAGAGTAGAGTATTTTTTTCAATAGAATAGAATCTTGTTTTGAAATGTAATTGCTTCCACCTTCAGACTTGATTGTTTTCTATTCACTCATCCAAGGGATCCCACTTGGTGAGTGAACTACTTTGTTAGAGTTCAAGTTTCCACCTTTAGAATTGAATGTTTTCTATTCACTCATCCAAGGGATCCCACTTGGTGAGTGAACTACTTTGTTAGAGTAGATTTTCTTTCCTAGTTTGTTTCCTTGCAAAGTGGACTTCTATTATTCCTGCAGCAATTGATAATAGAATCATTGAATTGTTCCAACAGCATAGGTGTTTAAGTAGATTTACTATTTGCAGCATCACTCTAAACTTTAAGGAAAATGTTATTTCAGCTCTTATCTTAGTTTCCTTTAGTATTCCTTTCCTGTTGTAGTTGTAATGACCTCAAGAGGAATCAAAGCATATACTTTGTAGCCACCCTCTCAAGCCTACACTCCTGGGTTGAAAAATAAAATGAAGGTAGGATGTTGTATACTTATAAAAATACATAATTCTATTTAGTCATGGAGTCAATGTAGAAGGATGTCCAATCCTTTATTACTAAGGTATTTAGCTAACTAGCCAACAATAGTTGTTTCCTCCTTTCCTTCCTTACTAGATTCTATGGTTGTTGCACCTAATGTATCTAATGCTTCTTAATACTCTTTTTCTAATACTTCTTTAATAATTTTAGGTCTAAATTCTAGATAATCTTCTGAAGGGAGTTCTGCAGAATTTTCACTAACATCTTTCATAGCAGGGCTTTCTTCAAATTCTTCAAATATTTCAATCTTACTAGATTCCTTATCACTATCTATAAGCACATAATCAACACTACACTCAATTTTTGGTTGTATATTCTAGGTTTTTCTCTAAGTTTTGTTGGTTTCAGTTTTCTATAATTTTTCTTTTGGAGAGGACTCCTTTTCACTTTCAAACATTTCAAGGGTAACTATGGTAGCAAAGGCTTCTAGAACCCTACTCTCAAAGAGTCTCACACTTCACCTTGTGGGTGGTGTTGACAAGCATGGATGAGTCTTTTGTTTCCTCTTGCTTGCAAATGTTTCCACCACATATGCTTCAAGAGGTTTTTCTAGATTTTTCTCCTCTTGAGAGTGCAGGGGTTCATTATAGTTACTCTCCTCATCTAGTTGTTCTACCCTTTTTGCTTTAGGTTTCAAATTTGTACCTTTATCTTTCTCAGTGGAAGACCTTTTCTTAACAAATGATGGGGCTTTAGGAGCACTAGAAACTTCTACATTTTTTCTTTTCTCTTTGTTAATAGTAGAGGGTTTAGCCTTGTAAATCCTCTTCTTAGTTGGTCTAAGACTAGAGGGAGAGGCTTCAAGAGCATTTTCAGCTCTAGGAACAATTTTATCGAAACTCATGGGTGTTCTTTCCCTTCGTCCTACACCCTAGCCTCTAGGGCTAACCAACCTAGGCTCTACTTCTTTTAACTGTAAGAACTCCTCCCATGACCCAATTTCTTTCTTATTTAATTCTCTTTCAACAATTAATTTCATTAAACCATGGTGAGAAATAGACTAATCCCTTCTTGACTACACTAGGGAAGCTTGCTTCTTAATAATGTTAAACATGAAATTTGGTATGTTTACGTATTTGTACTTATGTCGTAGGTGAGCCAAAATTTTGAAGTGTAGGGCATGTAGGTATTTGTAGAATCCCTCACACATGAAATACCAAATAATAAACATGGTAGGTTGAATAAACTCCTTTGGAAAGGATAGCCTTGAAGTGCCTTATTTCTTATCAATGTCCAATGGTGGGTCCTAGTGTATACTGAATTGTGCCCTAGCTATCTTTAAGTCAAACCCTTTCTCCCTTTTTTTGCTTTCCAAGGGCAACCCAATGACCTTGGCTATCACTACCTTTGAGAACTCAACTCTTATACCTTTGACTACTATGACACCATCCCTTAAGGTGATCATGAATTGAAGAGCTACCTCTTCATTAAATCTGTTTAAACTAAGACAATAATCCAACCATCCTCTTCTTATATACATTTCATAGCTAACTAAATCTCCTAAAAGAACTCGATGATCAATAGGCTTATTGCTCTATATACCTCCACCCATGGTTAATTACAGTTGAATTGTGAAAAAACCCTGATGTTTCAAAGCTTAGCAAATCAAGGTTTACAACAGTAGCCCTAGTTCTTCAAAAAAAATGGTGTGTACTTCGAGAGTTTAATGCATCATATCTCATAATATCCTTCTTGCACTTAGTTTCATAATTTTTTCTCATGTACAAGTTTGTCACCCGAACACGTTGAAAACCATCATTAAAAGTTAAGTGACTATTTTTAATGTCTTGAATTGCATAATGATGCAATCATAGAAGGACATGTCACCAATATGTGATATTAAATATGCACTTATTTCCAGTCATCTCAATGTACTTTGAAGGTACATGCAATTTGAAATTTAAAAAAAAACATTTAAATGTTTCCCTCCCTCCAACCAAATTAGAAGAAAGCATGAATAAAATAAAATAAAATTCATGCAAAGTTATGTAGAAGGTACCTAGCAACTTCTATAGGAAAGATGTTCTAGAAAGATCACCAAAATTGATATAGTGATAGAATTGAATGGTAAGATGGAAGAGAGAGAAGGTGAAATGGAATGGATGCAAATAAGGTACTTTCAAAAATAAAGTGTTTATTATGAATGCCTTAATCAGAGTCAAGAAGCATCAGAAGTCAAGGTAGGGGACCTAGACTCAATGGCTACAGGAATGACAATATCTTAATTGTGTTGGAATTGTTATAGGAACTCTTCACAGTTAACTAGTTTATGATAAAGCTTGAGATAGTGCCCATTGATAGGATCAATGTTAGATAACTGAACTACACCATTTGGAAATATGAAAACAATCTCATAGGGTCCTAACTAGCATATTTGGAACTTTCCTAGATTATGATGGTACTTCAAGTCATAAAGAAGTGCCCAATATCCTACAAAAAACACTTTATGTTTAATAAAATTTTCATGCTATTGTTTTCTCTAGTATTGAATGAGCTCACAATTGTTCAATGCAGATTTCCTCCATTCATCAAGACTATTTAAACTCAAAATTTAGTCTTGTTGGGAAATATTGATTTCTATCTCAAGCTCCAAGATAGTATTCAATGTTTTATATTTTAATTCTATACACATGACTATTGACTTACCATAAACAAGTTCAAAGGGAGTAAAACTAGTTATGGACTTTGAGGTAGTTCTTTAAGCCCAGAGAGCTTTAGGAAGGCATGGGGCCCAATCCTTCCTATGAAGTTCTATAGTCCTAGTGAGAATAGATTCGAGCTCCCTATTAGTAACTTCTACTTGACCATTAGCCTAAGGATGATATGGTGATGATTTACTATGTTTAATAGTATACTCTTTCATAAGGGCAGTTATCAAATTTGATGTAACTTGAGTCCCCTAATCAAATGTTAATTCCCTAGGTATGCCAAACCATGTAAAGATGGATTCATACAAAAAAAATTCCACATTGACATCCCTTGGGTGTTTCATAGGTCTAGCCTCTGCCCATTTGGTTACGTAGCTAGTGCACACTAGAATGTAATGTTTTCCTTGGGAGGTAGGTTTGATGGGTCCTACAAAGTAAATCTCCCATTTGTCAAAGGGTGTGACAACTACTTGAGGTTGTAGGGGCATTTAATTTCATTTAGTGGGTCTTCCCATTCATTGGTACTTGTCACATTTCTTTGTATAACTAGTTACATCCTTGTGCAAGCTTGGCCAATAATACCTAGTGGTCAATATTTTGAAGGTTGTTCTTTTGGTTGCAAAGTGACCACCATAGGGCTCATCATGATAGGCCTTCAAGATATCACGTGTTTCATCTTCTCTTAGACATCTAGACATGACTTGATCAGGGCTAGTATAGAACATGAATCCAGCAATCCATGAATAATTAAAGTTCTTCTCTACTAGTAACTTCCTTGCTTAGGTAGAGAAGTGTACTAGAATTTTTTCCTATGGTGAGGTATTTAACAATATCTGTATACTATGGGTTTTGTGTGGCCAACTAAAAGAGTTGCTCATATAGAAAATTATCATCAATGGCTACAAGATTATCAAGGACATGTAACTAAGGGAGAAATTTAGCTACCCCACTACCACATTGGCCTTAACAGGTTTATCAACTATGTTGATGTCAAATTCTTGCATAAGCAATAACCATTGAGCCAATATTCTTGAAATTGCAAGTTTGTTCACCAAATATTTTATAGTAGAATGGCCAGTGTGAACAAATATTTCATATCTATTAATGTAATGCCTAAACTTATTAAGGGTATAGATTAATACAAGTAATCCCTTTTTAGTAACTATGTAATTAAATTTTGTACCTTGCAAATTTTTACTGATGAAATAAATGGCATGCTCAATAGAGTATACCTTCTGTCCCAACACAACACTGATAGCATAGTCTAAGGTATTTGTATGAATGTAAAAAGGCAAGCCCCAATTAGGTCCTCTCAAAATAGGTGTTGTGGTGAGAACTTCCTTAAACTGCAATAAGGATGTTACATAGTTAGAGTGTTGACATATCAATCAAGTCTTTAATTAGTGACACACACTTATTTAGATTGTATATGGTTACCAAGCTCATTGTAAAACTCATAGTGTTTTCCATGTATTTCAGTTGTCACCAAGTTCTAGAGTTTCTACTAAGTCCTTTAGACACATCCCAGTGGTTACCAAGAAGTTTTGATTAATGTAAAGACCAATAGTGTAAATTGTGCATTTTACTTGATGTCGAGTTTATCAATGGTTACCAAGCAGTGCAATGTTCACTGAGTTCGCAGTGTATATGATGAGAGTCCAGTGTTAACCAAGCTTTCTAGTATTAACCAAGAGACTCAATTTATACTGAGCTTGAGGTAAAATGTTTACTGAGTCATACAATGTAAATCAAGAGACTCAATTTATATGACGAGTTTCACAATGTCTACTGAGTCACTAGTGTAGACCGAGTTTGAGACTACTTAGAAGTGATCAGTATGGATCGAGATTCTATGTCTACCAAGTGCATGATGATGTTGAGTATTGATAGTAGATGCTGAGTATGAAAACCTCACCAAGTTTGTCTTCAAAACCTAAATGTCTTCATGTGCGCTAACTTTGTAACATTTGTCATAACTTGTATAATGGTCAACTTCATAATTTGTATAATTGGATTGATATATATGTACAGCATTGTATCATATCCAATGTATGTATGGATGTATGTAATGTGTGGAAATATGAATATGAATTACATCAAAGAAAAGAAAAAGGAGAAAATTATAAAGGTCATAACAAAATAAGGAGCAGTAGAGACATATCTATAACAAAAAGGTAATTAGTACACAAAGGGATCTCATTTAGAAAATCAAATTGCAGATCAAAGATCTACTACTACTTCATCCTAATAGGTGGATCAGTCAAATCCTTTCACAATGTAGACCTAACAGTCTTTTTTAAATCTCTCTACTAAGTGCATACTTGATTGTATGCTTGTAATCCTTTCACAAGGTGGACCTAGCTATCCTTATTTGTCCTAATAGGGTAGATCATCAAAAGTGGTCAATGTAAGCTTTAACAGGCTAAATTTATACTATAGTAGTAAAGTTGTGGGTATCATCCCCACCCTAGTTTTACTTTCTATTTGGAAGGTTTCTGGATAACCAAATCTTCATGTTTCAGTGTTATGAATGCTTTCAATTTCTTATGCATGAAATTAGATCAGAATTTATATTATGGATTAATGCTAATTGAATGGTTGGATTAAAGCTTGAAATTGTTGAAGTTTTAGAAGTTACCGATTCACCCCTCCCATCTCAATAACTTAGCTTAGTCTTGAATATTTCCAACACAAAGTCCCAAAAAAATTTAGAATCCTTTTTGAGTAGATTGTAGAGAGGTATTCTAAGTTGATTGAAGTTTTTAATAAATCTTCTATAATATCTAGCATGTCCCAAAAAATTGTGTACATCCTTCTACTTCTTTGGCATATGCAAGGTACTAATGACTTGAATCTTTTTTGGATCTACATGGATGCTTTACATGAAATGAAATGCCCTAGGACTACCCCTTACTCTATTATCATAAAACAATTCTCACTATTTAACGAAAGCTTATAGTCGTGAAATATTTTAAGTATCATTTCTAAATTTTCTTTTGCTTCTTCAAAAGAAGCACCATAAATAGTAAAATCATCCATATGATACCCATACACTTGGCGGAAATATCTAAAAAGATATTGATGATAGCTCATTGAAATGTGATTAGGGCATTGCACAAGCCAAAAGGTAAGACTGAGTAGGCAAATGTTCCCCATGGGCAGGTAAAGGTTTTTTTTCTTGATCTTTTGGGGCTATTTGAATTTGGTTGTAACCACTGAAACAATCCATAATAGAAAAATACTTTTACTAGCTAGGTTATCAAGGACTTGGTCTATAAATAGAATTGGGAAATGGTCCTTCTTAGTGGCTAAATTGAGCTCCCTATAATCTATGCAAACTCATCATTTTCCTTTCTTTTTAGGTACTATGACCAGGGGTTAGACCTATTGACTATCAGAGATGGGATATATAAAACCAGCACTTAATAGATTTTGCAATTTATTCTTAACAATATCTTTTAAGACAAGGTTAACTCTCCGCTGAGGCTCTCTAGAGAAGTTTGAAATCAGGGCTGATGTAAATCTTGTGAGTGCAGAGCATAGGATCCAATCCTTTCATGTCCATGTAGTCCCAAGAAATTACACTTTGATTCTCCTACAGTAGCTACAACATAACTTTTTGTTGGGAGGGTGATAAAGCATTGTTTACATTTAGCTCCTTGCCTAGACCAATTTCCATTTTAATAACCTTATCTGCCATGAATAATTAGGAAACATCAGAAGAATCCATCTCATGAGGTACTAGTGAATAAAGAAGTTGTGAAGCTTCTAAATGGTGAAATGAATTCAAAGATGGTACAATGGTTTCTAAGATACTTTCAGCTTGAGGACACATTGGACATTTTGTTGCATATTCATTTAGAATAATGGATGAAATTTCTTAGGTAGCTATAAATGATTCTCTACCTATCATCATCAACCGATGAATGAAATTGGCTTCTAGATCATCATCACCCAAGTCTGGCTAGATTACTTGGTCATCTAGTAATAATGGTTGAGCAGGGGAGTATAAAGTCAAGATCTTGGTATGAACACCATTGGATATGGTCATCTTTCTAGATTAGGAAGCTATATAAGCATCTATAGTGACTAACCATGGTCTCCCTAAGATTAAAGGATATCCTTCCATAGTAGCCTTTGGGGAGAGAACAACAAAATCAACTAGATATTTCAAGAAATTTAGGGTGACTATAACATCTTCTATTGTCTCATTTGGTTAAATGGTAGAGCTATCAGCAAGCTGTAGGATGGTGGGTTTCTCTCTAAGCCCAATGGTGTGTAACCAAGATAGTACCTCCTTTGTCATAACTTTAATAGATGCTTCTAGGTCAACCAAATCATTTTGAACTTGGACTCCATGAATAGTGATTGTAAATATAGGACTCCTAGGGTTAGAGTATTTGGGTACAGATAATTTCTCTAGTATTAAGTCAGACAACTATCCTAGGACATCAATGGTTTTTGGATCTTTCTTCTTCTTCCTTCCTAGTTTCTTAATCTGTACTTCCTTAATAGTTTTAGTATAGGTAGGTACTTCCTTAATAGCATCTAGCAATGGTATTTTTACTATCATTTGTTTCAGTTGATTAAGAGAATCAGTGGTTGCATGTTTCTTTATGGGCTAGCCTTGTTCTATCAACCTATGGGGAAATGGAGGTTCTTTGGATATAGGAGAGGTATGCCAATTTGACTCATTTGTATGCTCATTCATAGGATCCTCAACTTCAATTATTATAGGTTTTTGTGGTGTAGGAAGAGTGGTGTTTGACCTTAAGTGAATATCATTCAATGAGATGGCATAGCTTTGTTGTTGAGTCTACTATTTAGTATTGTTTGGATTAGGATTAGGTTGAACTAGTAATTGGGTCTATTGGGTAGGATTATTGGTGGATACAAGAGGAGGCATTAGATATTTCTACTAAGTTAGTGGCAATAAGGTCGGCTAACTAGTTTGGGTACTCTAATTCTAAGGTTGCTTCCAACCTTGCTGAGGTTGTTGCCAACATTACTAAGGTTGTTGCCAACCTTGCTAAAGTTATTTTCAACCCTTCTAAGGTTGTTTCCAACCTTTCTAAGGTTGTTGCCGACATTGGTGGGGTTATTTCCAACTATGATGTCCACTAAAACTAGTATTTTGAAAATTTTCCCATTGATTGTTATTATTATAACTTTGAAGACGATCTTTTAGCATACCTTGTCTTTGAGCCATAATGTCTAGAGCTACAATGCTTCCTTCATTTACACCTCTCAGAAAAAGATGTTTCTTAGATTCCTCATTCAACTGATGTTGTATGCTATGATGTAGATTAAACATGAACTAGATCATTTTGAGACATTTTGAAAATGGAATCCCCTTTTAAATCTTAACCTCTACAGTATTCTTTATACTTTATAAGAAATAGATTGCTCATTGTAGGCCAATTTTCTATAGCATTGACACCCAACCCCATGAACCATCTCAAAGTAGCTTCTTTGAAGGTATAAGGAAACAACTTCAATTTGTGGACATCAATTGTATAGTCATAACTTCTACATAGTATATAAAACTCAAAGAGAAAGGTTTCAAAGTCTTCAATGATCAAGCCATAAAACTTGGGGAGTGCAATAGCTAGTATGTTCTTCAAATTTTGGTTGCCCTGCTAAGGAGGAATAGGAAAGGGAAATGTTGGTTGAGGCTAAGCCATTACTAGAGGAGGTACTATTAATCGTGCTTGATAGATGACAAGAGCAAGTGGATTATCTTGGTATTTAGGTTCAGCAAAAAGATCATTTAGATGCAAGGATTCATCAGAGGATGAGGGTATTCATTCTTGAGTAGCAGGAAATGGACTTTCAAAAGGTTCTTCATTCTTGATGTGAGCTTCTTTAGGTTCTAGATAAAAAATATCTTCCTATATATTACAGGGAAGAAATCTCACAAAGGGATCTCTTCTTATATGCATGCAAAATAATAAAAAATCTAATCTAACATAATATTCAAGGTTGAATTAAATTGACACCTTCACTAGCAATAGTGCCAAAAAATGGACAGTCGGCTAATTACCTTAGTAACAAAGGATTCAACATCCTTCTACATTGACTCTATGACTAAATAGAATCATGTATTTTTCTAAGAACAACATACTGACTTCATTTTATTTGTCAACCTAGGAGTGTAAGCTTGAGAGGGTGGCTACAAAGTATATGCTCTAATTCCTCTTTAAGTCATTACAACTAAAACAGAAAAGGAATGCTGAAAGAAGTAAGCTAGGAACTAAAATGACATTTTTCCTTAAAGCTTAAGGTAATGCTACAAATAGTAAATCTACTTATGCACCTATGCTATTAGAATAGTTCAATGATTTTGTTATCAATGGCTACAAGAATAATAGATTTCTACTTTGCAAACAAAATGAACAAAGAAATAAAATATATTCTAACAAAGCAATTCACTCACCAAGTGGGCCCCCTTGTTTGAGTGAACAAAAAATGATCAAGTCTGAAGGTGGAAACTGGAAATCTATACTCTATTTATTCATAATAATAGGTTACATCTGAAAGTAAAATTACACACTACTAAATAGAACAATCTATTCTATCTTTCTTTTGGTCAAAACCAGGAAAAATCTCCTTTCAAGGTTACAATGGAAATTATTTAAAGGAAAGCTACAAAAACTTCCTAATTCTACAATCACTCCATCATCAAGGATTAATTATAGATCATAAAGTTCACAATAGAAATATCATTAACTATATTTTAATTCCTCCAAAAATATAGTAGGTTGAGGAAGTTGTATTCATGCGCTACCATAACAAAAATCACACTATATTCTCCTTGTTGTGATGATTCATGCATCTAGTTGACATTGATTTAATATTGAAATGATGACTTGGACATGTGTGGAAAACACATACAATGCATTAAACACAACAACTTCTACATGCATACATATTCATTTCATCATCAATTTTAGATAGGGTATAATGTTAAAATTATCACACTTGCAAATCCTATGGCTACAAGAAGAAAATTATCCAAACATAGCATAGCCAAGAAGATTTTTATTAGCATGTAATATTCCTTCATTGAACTATAGAAATCCATGGATTCAAGAAAACATAAAATATCTCAACAATCTATACTTCAATCTCCATGTCTTAACATATAGATAATATATTCATAAAAACATAAGTTCTTTTGCTAAAACCATAGAGTCATTAAATGTTCCTTACAAGATAATTGCCTAAAAACAAGATAAAAAGTTCCTGAAGTAATAGCCTTTTAGAGGCTCATCAATAAGATAGGTTCAATGTGATACCATACCAAGCCTATTTTTGTCAACTTCAGAGTCTTCTCTATTTCTTCTAGTTTAACAACCTAGTTGGCTGTAGACTCTCTGTTGGTAGGGAGAAGACTATCAGTGAATTTTGGCATGTTGCAAGTATAATTGGTATTAGCAGGTAGAGTAACTTCAACTCCTTGGAATGGAAATTTGACACGCTAGTGATACAACGAAGGTACTACTTGCATTTCATGATTCCATGGTCCCCCCAATAGAATGTTTTATGCTAAGGGGATATCAAGCACTTGGCAAGTAATGTCTCTGTCTACAAAATTGACTTAGAGAGGTAACACAACAAGACCTAAGGATTTTCATTCTACTTTGTTGTAGGCTTTGGTGTTTATTTTGCAATTGGGATCAATAAATTCTTCCCCATAGCCCATTTTTTTAAGAAAAGCTACCGAATAGATGTTAAGACCAGCCCCATTGTCTATTAGTATATGATGAACACATTTTTGATGTATCATGACCTCTATGAACAATAGTTGGTTATGTGGATGACTTAAAGAATTATTGTCCTCTTTAGAAAAAGATAGATAATTTGGCAAGGTCAAGTGAGCTACCATAGATTTGAACCTATCAAGATCAAGATCTTGAGGTAAATTTTCCTCATTAATGGATCTGTCAAGAATTTGCCTATGAGCAGGCAAGATTTTAAGTAGTTCAAAGATTTTAACTTGAGCATTAGTTTTTTGGAGTTACTCGAGGATACTATAACTTGCAGCCATGGAGGATGACACAATTTTCATATTTCTATAAAAAGGACTAGCAATGGGGTTATCTTTATGTTGCTCTTTCTCAGGAGTGGAAGGTGCAAGCCCTTTGAAAACTACTTGAGGACAAGAACATGTGATGGCATTGGCACATGACTGCAACCATTCTTGGTTAGATGTAAGAGATGTAGCACCTCTTAAGATAAATGGGGTCTTCATTTTTGTATTTTCATGTTTCCCTTTAATTGTGATAACATAAAAATATTCAAATTCTAAAGATTCAACCATGTTGATCAAGTGATCATCATTGGTATATGTATAGTTGACCTTATTATTACTCTTTTTTCTGGACCTTTCTCCATTTTCATAAGGCAAAAAGGGTTCTTTAAACACTTTATGATCTAAGTTCTTCTTGTGTCCATCTACAACTATGTCAGCATTATCAATAAGATCTTGGACCTTATGATGCAACTTAATACAATTATTGGTTTTGTGACCCTTTTTTATGGTATTCATAATATGCACTCTTTTTCCACCAGGTGGATCGAGGTTGTGGATCTTAAGGATGAGAATTGTCTAGCAGAGTGATAAGCCAATTTTGAAGTAAGTGCTTGTAGACCACATCTAGAGTTTCACCCAAAGGTGTGTATTCATGAGGGGTTCAAGTAACCCAAGATGATTTTTTCACTTTGTTTCCAAACATTTTGTTACTTATGGTAACTTTCTTGGCAATTTAGACACCTTTAATTTTTTTTGAATGTTGTTTTTTAATAGTTTAGGAGTGATGTTATCAACCACTCCATCATGCGCTACCTCTTTATTTTTGTTGAAAAATCTAGGTTTGTCCTTCATAGAGGTATACCCCTATTTAGTATCTTTTTGAAGGGTTAATTCACCTTTCTTGACCAAGAACTCTTTGATTCTTATGGCCTATGTAAGTATATCCTCAAAAGTATATGGACTGCATAGTTGTATTATATACCTAAATTTAGGTGAAATATTATCCATGAAGATATCAAGCTTTTTATCTTTAGAGATCTTCCTAGAGTATTTGGTATACAACTATCACCATCTTTGGAGAAAATTTTGAAAAGATTCTCTAGTTCATTGTTTTAGGCTACACAAATCTCGTATATTAACTAGATGTTGTATATTATGAGAGTATTTTTGAATAAACATGTTCACAATCTCATCGAATGTCTTGATCCCTGTAGGTAATCTTGAGAACCATTCCATGGCTTGACCCCCAAGACTTCATAGGAATAAACACATTAGATATATATGATCATGCATGAAGTTTATTGATAAAACACTGGATTTCCTCAAGTGATCTTGGGGGCCAAATGTTCCTAGGTATTTCTCATACTTTGACATCTCAACTCCTCTATGAAAAGGAGCCATGTATAGATCCTTATCAAAAGGAAAAGGACACATAGCCTCTAACATGTATCTTTGAACAAGTTTTTCTTTTTCTTTCATCATTTGGGCCAATTTCTCTTGCATGGCCTAAGGTTGTTTCTATAATTTAAAGGTTTTAGTTTTCTCTTCTTATGTGATGATGGTCTCAACATTGAAGTTAATAGCCAATTTTTCTCCTTCATGGGAAAGTTTAAGTATTTTTCCTTTTCATCTTTGAGCAATATTTACATAATTGTATGGAATTTTTTGTCTTGGTGACAATGCTCGATGTGTGCTACGGATATATCTATGGTCTCCCCATATTCTTTAGTATAAAGAGGTGTATTCATGATCCTTTTGCTTCATCAAAATCCCTCCCAATTTCCTTTTCTACTATGTTTATTGGTTTCCTGATCTTGGTCTACCATTGTATGGATGGGAGAGATTTTTGATTGTTTAGATTTAGGTGAAGGTTTAGTAGAATGTATACTTATTATCTTAGTAGGTGTCAAGTCAAGGTCCAAGATTCTTTGAAACAATGGATTCCTATATTGTTGTAATTTTATCGATAATTTTTCTTGAGTATTTTGTAGATCAATAGGTGAACAAGATTTTGAGGACTTACCCCTATACTTAAACTATGTGTGACTTCTACCTTGAGTTCTACCTCTACCTCTACTTTTTTTGGTCTATGAGGAGGAAACACATTTCCAATCCTAGTTGTAATAGTCATATACAATGATTAATGATAGATTTTGGACAAGGACCACACTAGAACTTTGTCTCAAAGTAATAAAAATTAGTAAGCATATCATATACCTACATACAAGTAGTTAGGACAATGGCTAGAACACCTGAGAATCTTTTGACTATTGTGACCCAAGGTATGATGAACACAATAGAGAATATAGGATAATAGAGTAATTAGACTAGTTCATGTGTAGATCATAACTAACAAACTAAGAAAAAAGTCTAAGTTTCAAACTATTGCAGACAGAGGAATGAATTAATGTACCTAGCCAAAGACTAGATTTGGGTCAAGTTATGACAAGGGAGCTCAGAATAGCTCATTTTTAAAAAAAAAAATCCTTATAGACTTATGTAAGGAATTTCTTTTGAGGCAAGTAAAGACAACAAAAAATAAGGAAATGTTTTTGGAAGACAAGATTTAGCATGTTTTAACATTTTTCTAGTAGAACCTCACACAAGTATTCACATAAAGCCACGTAAGAAAGTACAAAGAATCATATGACACTTCAGAACAACACTTTTTTAAAGTGTGTTCTTGCACAAGGATTCATAGAGAATCACACAAGGAATCACAGAATAGATATTTTCTCACATAATATTTGGTAATTTGCAAATGAGGATAGAAAATGGCTAGGTTTTTACTCCACTAAAGAGATTTTGATAGGTTTGATAGTTTTTTGAATAATTTTGACATATTTTTAGCTTTTAGTTTAACTAAGAATCTTGTTTTCAAACTTCGAACACCATGTTGGATTTTGAGTGAACAATTGATTTTTGGACAAAGGGATGCAAAAAATAGTTGTAAATAATCTGACTAAGGACAAAGAAACTTTGAGTGATGAGGGAGTCTTGACCTTTTTGTTTGAATAGTTATGACAGTTTTAAGATCAAAACAAGCACTTTTTATCCCTATAACCAAAAATGGCTTAGTAATCAAAATCCTTTCCCATGCTAGTTATCTCATAGTAACTAACATGTTGGGGGATGAGTGAACCTCAAGTTTAAAGAGACTCCATGCATTTTTGTGTTATGTGGAGTATAGATGGTGAGTGTAAAGTCTTTGGGTGATCTAGGTAAGTCTACTTGGATTGATCCTTGCACAAGGATTATGACACTTTTAGAGGTGAATCAGGTAGCAATTTTCTATGAAGTCTTTATGTAATACCCTGCCCGGAGATCCTTGCAAACAAGGATGAAAAAAAAGCCAAAACAATTTTTTTTTTTAAACAAGTGTAAGTGCACATGATACAACCTACACAAACCAAAAGATCGCAACGGAAGACTGAAAGACAACCAAGCACCAACGGATCTCCAAATGCCACTACCAACTAGAACACAACCACAAAAACCACAAAAACCTACCAAACCGAAAGACATAAGCTAACTCTAGGAAACTAGCTAAGCCTGAAATCCTGAAGCTCTAAAATTCGACTAAGTCTAAATTTTTGAAGCACTGATTTTAAACCCTGAAGGACAACAACAGAAACTCAAAAATTGAATTTCAAAAGAAACCTCCTGAATTCAAAATGCAACAACATAGGCTTGAAGAACGCCCAAAAGGGTATCCAGATCAACTCTCAAAATGATCAAAACACTACAAAAAGTTCCTATTGTTGGCACGGGCAAGTTTTAACCAAAGGGCGTGCGACACTTTTTACAAAAGGAGGGTGACACTTCTCCCTTAGTGCGTACGACACTTCTCAAGAAGGTGTGCGATACTGGAAAACTGTCGCACAAAATTTCTCATGAAGCCATGCGACACTCTTCCAGTGTCATACGATACTTCTCTAGTAATGTGTGCGATAGTTTATAGTATCATACGACATTCTTTCTATGAGCGTACGATACTTTAACAGTGTCACACAATGCTGAACAAATGTCACCCATAGAAAACAAAAACACTTAAGGAAACTCGAAAAAAGCCAAACACACAGAAAAAGCTCCACACCAGGGAGTACTGGATCCACATTCTGAGGCAAGAGCACTCAAACAATAATAGAGTAACTGAAAGATAAAACACTAGAATTTGACCATCAACCAAACAGAGAAGGGAAAAGTATAGAAAGGAAACATCACATTCAACTGAAAGAAACATCGCAATAACATAGTTAACATTGCAATGAGAAAAATAACCAAGTAAGTACGTGGTTCCTCCCAACCATCAATGGTGTTATAGGACCATCGTGGGCCCTAGCCATCCCCCACGCATAACATCCCAAGCCATCGATCAAATCATTGGTGTTGTCGTAACAAGGACGTCACTACTAAACATGCTACAATATAAGTAAATAAAATCTAACATGCTAGTAGTAAGCATAAGATAAAACTGTAATTAGATAACATCATCTACTACATGCTAATCATCATAATGAGGAATGCATTAAAACTAACATCATCTAAACATGATAACATCATAATGAGAGCATAAATCACAAGAAGCATACTTCGTATACCGAATTACCAAGTGACACATCCAGCTACAGTCGTACTAGGATAATAGACCATATCTGTACACCGGTCCCTAGTAGTGGTGAGGGTAGCTATGCCTCCCAACCATGTGGCACCTGTAGGTCCACACCCACCATGCTGATGGAGATAGTGATCCAACTGCAAACACACAAAAACACAACAACCATGGCTAACACTCACGCCAAGTAGTATGATGACTGAAACCAAGACATAGACAATGCATAAATTACAAGTCCTAGCTAGACACCTCAATGGGCTTACTATGTAGGGGTTGACATCATGGAGAGTCACTTGGCATCGACAAGACCAAGCTCGAATTGTGTGTCCTCAAACTTAATTGGGTGCTCACAAATTGTGTCCTCGAACTCAATTGGGTGCTCACACATTTTATTATCTTAAATTTTATTACCTCCCAGTTTTTTCTTTAATTATCACTTATATAAAACTTCCTTTGCCAACCCATGATGTCATGATCATCGGGCTGCAAAATAGAAGCCCCCTCCATATGCTACCCTACCCTACCCATGCTCATCCAATGATGAGTGCCCATAGGCATGCAAATTCCCAACCCAACCCCAATGATCATAACTTTCGAAAGTGCTACGAAAGGTTGGGGTTCACAAGTCATCCGACTATGTACGCACACATACTTGTGTGTGGTGCACCACCATCATGAAGATAAAATAGAAGGACTGGAAGAGAACACAAAGCAACAAGTCCCTCAACTATAAACAAAATTGAGAAGACAGATGCAACAAGCATCCCAATGCAACAAAAGATGCAAAAGTGGTCTAACTGGTATCCAAACAGATCACCCAGGTCCACGAACCACAATGTGCCAAGAAAATTTGATAAAACAGGGTGGCACGCAAAATGAGATAAAAACCTCAAATTTTGGAAAAATTTCAAAATTAAAAACCCATTTGGCCCTTGGGTTCAAAAACCCCAAAAATCCAAAAATAAAAGAAAACGAACACCGTATGCAAAAATGGCCAGCATAACGGCCCAAAAACCCAAAACCCCATTTCAAAAATAGGGAACAATGTTCATAACTAACCAACTAGGAAAAACTAGCAACTAGAAATGGAGGGGAACACTATTCTCAGCCTCCTAACATATTGCTACAAGAAACGGAAGCTGAAACAGAGTGAAAACTATAAAATGGGAAGGCCCTACCTGAAGGAAAAAGAGGCAGAAACTGAAACTCGCACAATAAAATAAACCACCCACCAAAATAGTTGAAAATGATGGCAAGGCATAAACTCCTTGAGCCAAATCCAATGAGACCAACCTCGCGTAGATCCCACGCTCACAGCTCCTAGAACAAGCAAAACAAGAATCCTTCAGAAGAGGATTTCCAAATTTGCTCTACAATTCTATTTTCAAATTGTGAAAAGTGATTTTTGAAATCACTTTTCCAATACTTATTCACTTTTTGGGTGAATAGTCGATTCTGGAAAATAGCTAGCTGGAGTAGTTAAACTCTGAATTGACCCAAACGAAGACAGGTTATTATCTGCAACAAGATTTCACCTAAGGCAAAGCTACCCGAAATTAAATCTGAAAAGATTAAAATCCAAAAACCCCAAAAACATAGAAAAACACTTAACACTTTTGCGACAAATGCGAACTTCTAAATGCACAGACACACTCACTGGTCTAATCACATAATGCAAATGAGTTCGGATTTACTAATCACCAAAAGGTTTTGATCTAAACAATAACAATAAGGGTATGTCGACCATATAGGAATGACATGGGTAAATATGAATAGCTAAATCACTAACTCCATGTGCCACTGCCAGGGATATAATTCTTGCACACTAAAACACACAATCAAGTGCAATGGTAAATAATATCATAGCCAAAGCAACATGTATTAAAATATCTATTTAATCCATTTACATCACTCACATTCGCAGAAAGCGTAAAGATACAAGAATGAAGTAAATAACCATAGCATAGAATCTATCTCATAACATAGTCAACAAATAGGTCCAATACATCATATAACCAGATGCCATCATAGATCTACTGTCATCTCAAAATGGCATCCACATGCAAATGTGATAAGCTAAATAGTAGAGTAGTAAAGCATCTATGGTACTGAATCCAAGTATAACATCTGACCCTCAGGTCATCATAAGGTACAAAATAATAAGAGTATCAAGTATCTCTCGAATCAAAATAGACAAGACATAGATTGCAAACATGAGAGGCACTACATCCTCCCCCACTAGCATAGGCTTACTCCTAGAAGCCAGCAAAAAGATAGGGGTACAATTCCCTTAGTCGTGTAGCATCCTCCCAAGTTGCAGTGGTAACATCAAAGTCATACTCGCACAAGAACTCCATCCAACGATGCTATCGTGCATTCAAGTTTGGTTGAGTAAAGATATACTGCAAGCTCCTATGATCGCTATGCAACTCAAACCTATGTCCCAAAAGAAAATGCCTCCAACGGACAAGGGCATGCACTACGGCCGTGACTTCCAAATCATGAGTGGGGTAGTTTAGCTCATGGCCCTTGAGTTTTATAGACTCAAAAGTAATCACTCGACCATCCTGCATTAACATCGCACCCACACCTTCCAACGAAGCATCTGTGCAAACCATGAAATCATCTACAGGATTAGGCACTGCAAGAATCGATGCACTGGTCAAACACTCCTTAAGAGCATTAAATGCTACTTCACACTGGTCTGACCAAAAAAACTTCTTCCCTTTCCTCTGAAGAGAAGTGATGGGATGGGCTACTCGTGAGAAATCCTTCACAAAGCAACGGTAGTAACCCACTAATCCCATGAAACTACGAACTTCTGAAACATTAGTGGATGCTGGCCAATCCATGATAGCACAAATTTTCTTCGAATCCACTACAATTCCATCACTAGTGATAATATTTCCCAAATACTTCACCTCTAGCTGAAAGAACCCACATTTACTCAAGTTTCCATACAACTAATGGTCTCTCAAGCATTGCAATACCTGACGCAAATGGACCTCATGCTCCTCCTCAGTCTTTGAATAGATCAATATGTCATCCAAGAATACAATGACACACTAATTGAGGTAAGTATGAAATACACCATTCATCAAACTCATAAATACGAATGGTGCATTGGTTAACCCAAAGGGTACAACCGTGAACTCATAATGCCCATATCATGTATGAAATGTTGTTCGATGAATATCAACCTCTTGGATACGAAGCTGATGGTATCCCAACTTTAGATCAATCTTTGAGAACACTCATGCCCCCTTCATCTGATCAAACAAGCCATCTATCCTTGGAAAAGGATAACGGTTCTTCACCGTCACCTTATTCAACTGCCGGTAGTCAATGCACAAATGCAAAGAACCATCCTTCTTCTTTACGAAGATGACTGGTGCACCCCATGGGGATACATTAGGATGAATATGGCCCTTGGCCAATAATTCCTCCAATTGCAATTTGAGCTCACTCAACTCCTGAGTAGTCATGCGATAAGGAGCTCGTGAAATCGGTTCTGCTCCTGGTACAAGATCGATCCAAAAATCAATGTCATGCTGTGGTGGCATACCTGGAATTTTATCAGGAAACACATCTACATCCTCGTGAAGGAGTGGTTGATCATTGAGTGTTACCATAAGGCTCTTGGCTTCCTCAAGATCACTGAGAGATACAAGAAATAGCTGACAACCCTTTCGCACACTCTGCTTCAACTGATTAGTTGTGATCGTACGAAGTGAGACTGGTCACTGAACTCCCAAAGTTCCACCTACCCACCTGTGTCATCCACACACTATACCACGTTATGATAGAAATTGATATTAGCCTGATGGGTGGCTAACCAATCCATGCCCAACACAATGTCATACAATCCTAGAGGTAGAATGCATAAGTCCACTATGGTGGTGAAGGTTCCCAAACTCAAAACACAACTTCTAACCAACGAGTCAACAACCACTTTAGAACCCGTGGCTAACTCTACCTACCACCTATCAACCTAACACATTGCCACTAGCCCACATCGTTGAACAAGAGATGGTGATATGAAAGAATTGAAAGCACCAGAGTCAAACAAAACTGAAGATGAAATACCATGCAACGTACCTGTAGCCTCAACTGCCATACCTTGATGCTTAGCTTGACACTTGTCAACTATTGCAAAGACTCTGTGATTCCTACTCGCATCTCCTCTAGTAGGCTTAGATCTCGTTGTGACCTTACCAAGACTAGTGGATGGCCTAATCGAACAATCATAAGATTTATGGCTAGGCTAGACACAAGAAAAATAGTTTCCTCCAAAGCTAGCACCTGATCCACGACCTCCCTGAGTAACACTAGGGTAAGGTGCACTACCCCTACTGGAATTCTACTGACTGCTATGAGGAGGAAGATCCTGCTAAGATTTGTGTCCTCAATTCTAGTTATCTCCTTTCTTCCTAGAGGTGCTAGAATCTTGTCCTCCCTTCTTACCCCAAAACTTCTTCTTACTCTTACCATGATAACTACCCTGAGAGGGTTCTGATTGGGATTGGTCCTTGCTTGAAGACTGAGTGAACTGAGCATCTTGTCTCGAATTTTGAGCACTTTTGTTTTGAGAACCAAATTTACCACTGTATCCCCTAATCACATTGCTCTCAATCATCCTTGCTTTCTCCATGGCAAGAGCAAGTGTCCTTGGTTGATGAGCACGAACATCTCTAATGATGAAGTCTCTAAGACCCCTAACAAAATGTTGGGTGATGAATGTATCATCATGCCTGTAGCTCGAATACTATTTCAAACCAAGGAACTTCTTCTCATAATAATCAACTATAATAAATCCCTACTTAAGCTCATGGAATTCATCAATGTGAGCTTCACAATACTGAGGTGAAAGAAACTTCTCTCTGAACCTTTCCTTGAAGATCTCCCAGGTGAGATCTGCGACATTGATACCAAGTCTTTCACTCTCTTCACCCCACTAAATGTAACCATGTTCCCTTAGCTATGTTATCACACAACAGGCCTTTATGTTGCTCCCATAAGGTAGTAATGAGAAACAATGCCCCATATCAAGCAACCAAGTCTCAGCTTTGAGTCCTATTCCCTGGCCATCAAATTCTGGTGGTTTGGACCTCTAAAGTTCTCGCATCATCTCAATCTAAGTGAGATCAACATCATCTCTACCATGGCCCCTCCAACAGTGCCTTCTACCACCAGGTGGTGTATGAGAATGATCACACTCATGCTCTTCCTCTCTATGCTCCGAACGGTGGGACTCTCCATGATGAGATCCCTCTTCCTTATTCTAATCCTACTGGTGCTCCTCAACATGAGGGTCCATCCGAGTAATAATTTCCTAGAGCACTGGCATCTTTGCCCCCAAGAGAGCCTAATTAGCATTGTTATTAGCCTATTCTCCCCCTCCTCCCTTTCATTCCTCTTCATGGTGTTCATTTCTACAGTTACCACTACAGGTACCACCACGACCACCAGGTCTATGTTCAAGAGGCATCTCTAATAGGAAGCAACAAGATAATGTCAGAACAATCAGGTCACAGCATAAGAGTTAAACATGAACCAAAGAGATATCATATAATAAAACATAATATAACAATACACAACGAAAAGCACAACCATAGTGGAAGCATAACACAGAGATCCCAATATTGCAACATGGACTCTGATACTAGATGTAATGCCTTGCCCGGAGATCCTTGGAAACAAGGATGAAAAACAAGCCAAAACAATTTTTTTTTTTAAACAAGTGTAAGTGCACATGATACAACCTACACAAACCAAAAGATTGCAACGGAATACTGAAAGACAACCAAGCACCAACGGATCTCCAAACGCCACTACCAACTAGAACACAACCACAAAAACCACAAAGACCTACCAAGTCAAAAGAAATAAGCTGACTCTAGGAAATTGGCTAAGTCTGAAATCCTGAAGCTCTGAAATTTGGCTAAGTCTGAATTTTTGAAGCCCTGATTTTTCCTAGAATCTACACCTTAGCTCGCAGAGGTCTGAAACCCATCTCAAATGTGTCGTCGCATATATTAAAATATATCTTAAGTATAAGGACAACCCCATCTCAAACCCATCTCAAACCCATCTCAACTGAATCGTCGCATATACTTAAACAATATATTTTAAACCTCGAAGGACAACAACAGAAACCCAAAAATTGAATTTCAAAAGAAACCTCCTGAACTCAAAATGCAACAACATAGGCTTGAAGAACGCCCAAAAGGGTATCCAAATCAACTCTCAAAATGATCGAAACACTACAAAAAGTTCCTGCTATTGGCACACGCAAATTTTAACCAAAGGGCATACGATACTTTTTACAAAGGGAGGGTGACACTTCTCCCTTAGTGCGTGCAACACTTTCCAAGAAGGCATGCGATACTAGAAAAGTATCACGCGAAATTTCTCATGAAGTCGTGTGACACTCTTCTAGTGTCGTACGATACTTCTCCAGTAATGCATGTGATACTTTACAGTATCGTATGACATTCTTTCTATGGGCGTGTAATACTTTAACAGTGTCACACAATGCTGAACAAATGTCGCCCATAGAAAACAAAAACACTTAAGGAAACTCAAAAAATCCAAACACAGAAAAAGCTCCACACCAGGGAGTACCAGATCCACATTTCAAGGTGAGAGCACTCGAACAATAATTGAGTAATTGAAAGATAAAACACTAGAATCTAACCATCTACCAAACAGAGAAGGGAAAAGTATAGAAAGGAAACATCACATTCAACTGAAAGAAACATCGCAATAACATAGTTAACATTGCAATGAACAAAATAACCAACTAAGTACGTGGTTCCTCCCAACTATCAATGGCAACATAGGACCATCGTGGGCCCTAGCCATCCCTCGTGCATAACATCCCAAGCCACCGATCAAATCATTGGTGCTGTCATAATAGGGACATCACTACTAAACATGCTATAATATAAGTAAATAAAATCTAACATGCTAGTAGTAAGCATAAGATAAAACTATAATCAGATAACATCATCTACTACATGCTAATCATCATAATGAGGAATGCGTTAAAACTAACATCATCTAAACATGATAACATCATAATGAGAACATAAATCACAAGAAGCATACTCCATATATCGAAGTACCAAGTGATACATCTAGCTATAGTCGTACTAGGATAATAGACCATATCTGTACACCAGTCCCTAGCAGTGGTGAGGGTAGCTACGCCTCCCAACCACATAGTACCCATAGGTCCACACCTGCTGTGCTGATGGAGATAGTGATCCAACTACAAACACACAAAAACACAACAACCATGGCTAACACTCACGCCAAGTACTATGATGACTGAAACCAAGACATAGACAATGCATAAATTATAGGTCCTGGTCAGACACCTCAATGGGCTTACTATGTAGGGGCTAACATCATGGAGAGTCACTTGGCATCGACAAGCCCAAGCTCAAATTGTTTGTCCTCAAACTTAATTGGGTTCTCACACATTGTGTCCTCGAACTCAATCGGGTGCTCACACATTTTATTATCTTAAATTTTATTACCTCCCAGTGTTTTCTTTAATTATCACTTATATAAAACTTCCTTTGCCAACCCATGATGTCATGATCATCAAGCTACAAAATAGAAGCCCCCTCCATATGCTACCCTACCCTACCCATGCTCATCCAATGAAGAGTGTCTGTAGGCATGCAAATTCCCAGCCCAACCCCAATGATCATAACTTTTGAAAGTGCTACGGAAGGTCGGGGCTCGCAAGTCATCCAACTATGTACATGCACATACTCGTGTGTGGCGCACCACCATCATGAAGATCAAATAAAAGGACTAGAAGAGAACACAAAGCAATAAGTCCCTCAACTCTAAACAAAATCGAGAGGACGGATGGAACAAGCATCCCAATGCAACAAAAGATGCAAAAGTGGTCTAACTGGTATCCAAATAGATCACCCAGCTCCACGAACCACAATGTGCTAAGAAAATTTGATAAAATAGGGAAGCATGCAAAACAAGGTAAAAACCCCAAATTTTGGAAAAATTCCAAAATTAAAACCCATTTGGCCCTTTGGTTCAGAAACCCCAAAAATCAAAAATAAATGAAAACGAACACCGTATGCAAAAATGGTCAGCATAATAGCCCAAAAACCCAAAACCCCATTTCAAAAATAGGGAAAAATGTTCATACTCGACCAACCAGGTAGAACTAGCAACCAGAAATGGAGGGGAACACTAGTTCTCAGCCTCCTAACATATTGCTACAAGAAAAAAAAGTTGAAACAGAGCGAAAACTATAAAACGGGAAGGCCCTACCTGAAGGAAAAAGAGGCAGAAACTGAAACTCGCACAATTAATTGATTTGTTTGATTTATTTTATTTGATTGATTTCTTTGATTCTTTTCAATCTCTACCTTAGGATGTAATTATGCATTTATAGATGTGACCAATTTGCATCATTCCAATATCATGAATATTTTAATCATTTGGTGAAGTATGTTCCTTAGTACCAACATGATGAGATATTTAAAACCCATAAATTTGTGATGGGTTTGTGACATGAGATTTATAGTGAGTTTGAAATGTAGAAGCCTAAGAACATTTTGTATAGTGTAAGGCCCTTAATAAGAACAGAGACTAAAGGATGCTTCCTCATCTAAATCTTCCAACCAAAACTATAAAAGAAAGTATCAGGATAATAAGTCATATTAGTATTATAGGAAAAAGGGAAATGGAAAGAAACAATAAATCACAACCATGAAGGTTAAGGAAGAGGAGTAGGAACAAGGAAAACTAGAATAGCAACAAGAATCAAAACAACATGAATAACATAAATTGGAATGGAAGAATTGGAAACAACAAGATTGATCAAAATAGGAATAATGATAGGAGAGGCCCTAGTATGTTTTGTATGTGGCAGTAACCACTTTGTCACTAAGTATCCACATCAATCTAATAGGAGGGACTTTCCACCATAGCACCACATTCATGTTGTTGTTGATCATAGGAAAGTAGAGTATCAAGCCACTCCCATATAGATCACTGGTACACCTTTTGGTTTCCTTATTTCTATTTTTATAGATATTGGTGCTACTAAATTATTTTTAGACCCTAAGATAGTTGCTAAGATACCTGTTAGAGTTGGTTTTATGGTTGAACCTTGGACTAAAGAATATGGTAATAGGGATGAGCATAGGGTAGAGCAATTCTTATTTTGTAGTAAGTTAAAACTTCCTAATTTTTGAATATAGGTCAACCTATATGTAACACCTTTGGGCTTATACAGTGTCATCCTAGGCATCAATTGGTTAAGTGAACATAAAGCCTTAGTAAACTGTCAAGATGAGGTAATCAAATGCCTCGATGATGTAAGTCACTCAATGATACTAAATGGTGTTAAATGACCATTTGAATTGAGACAAATTTCAGCTATTTAATTGAAGAAAGAAAATAGGAAGGGTTGGTACTTATAGGTTGCCCAGGTCAAGAATCTGGAAGAGATTCTACCTCAATTAGAGGATCACCCTATTTTGTAGGAATTTAGAGACATGTTTTGGAATGATTTTCCCAAACTATCCCCTATGAGGGAGTTTTATTTCTCCATAGATCTTGTACAAGGATCAGAACCTCAATCAAAGGTTCCCTGTCACATGACTTCTAAAGAAATATATGAGTTGAACACTTAGCTACGAGAACTCTTAGATAAAGGTTTCATTCAACCTAGTGTATCATTGTGGGGAGCTCCTATAATCTTCATTAAGAAGAAGGATGGTACCTTAAGTTTGTGCATAAATTATTATATGCTAAATAAGATAACCATAAAGAATTGGTACCCTCTCCCATGAATTGAGCATCCCATGAAGGGAGCGACTATATTCTCTAAAATTGATTTGAGATCTAAGATAACCATAAAGAATTGGTACCCTCTCCCATGAAGGGAGCGACTATATTCTCTAAAATTGATTTGAGATCTGGATATCACCAATTTCATATTCAAGATGAAGACATACCTAAAACAACATTCAGAACAAGGTATAGGCATTATGATTTTTTAGTCTTACCTTTTGGACTGACGAATGTGCCTACCACTTTAATGAACCTAATGAAAAATGTATTCAAAGATTGTCTCGACAAATTTGTGGAGATATTTATTGATGATATCTTGATATACTTCAAGAATTTAGAAGAGCATGAATAGCACTTGTGCTTAGTTTTGTAGCATCTGAGAGAGAAAATTGTATGGAAATACCTCCAAGTTTTCATTTTATTAGAAAGAGATCCACTGATTGGGTGAGTGCACCAAGATGGTGTACAAAAAGGGGGGGTATAAGTGGACACTTTTTTTCTGAAATTAGGTGAACCTGAACTTGGTCAAGACATTTGAGGGTCATCCAATAAAAATGACAAAATGCACTAAAAATATAAATTGTAGTACCTTGAATCTACTTTCTAAATTACAAGAGTTCATACAAAATGAATAAAATTAGGTGGTCAATCCTTGTGCACACAAAAAAAAATTCCTATTTTTTTAGAAAACATAACATAGTTGTTTTTGTGTGCAGCACAAAAGATGTAGTTATATTTAGTATTTTACATATCCCTTTAGAAGGATGATAGTTAAGAGTCAGATCTAGAAGTTTTTTATTTATTTTTAATTTTATGATGAGTATTTTTTTTGTTGGGTAAAACTACAAAGTTGTGTCAGCTTTCAGGCTAACTTATCAGAATGACTTAATTTGACTAATTCTATTTAAAAATTAATTTTATCCAAACATATGATCTAGAAAAATTCATTCTAGCTAAGTTATATATGGTCTCACACCTTTCCAATTCCAAATGTCTATTAAATGCATGTTTTATACTATTTTTATCCAGTTACTAAAAAAATAAAATTATTTCAAAAAACTAATGTTTCAATAACTCTTACCATTTTTTATGATATTTTTTAAATAACATATAAACATCATTTTATAGAGCTAAAAGTCAACAATATTCTCATATAGAGTTTATTGTATTTTAATTAGATATAGTATATTTTAATTAAAAAATTCTTCATGTACATATTTTAACACTCGAGAAGACATCAATTTTGAGAAAGGAAAAAATATTAAATCATACAAAATTTTAAAATCACATGACATTCTAGAGAGAGTCCTCTTCAAGAATGTATAATTTTTCTTTTGGTTAGAATATATTTGTTTTGAAAAATGTGGTGGGAGATGAAAACTGTCGATTTCAAGTGAGTTGAAATTTGAATCATTATAAAAGTTAAAATATAGGTCTAAAGCCTATTTTTATTTGTAATTGTTCTAGATATATATGTTATCTGTAATATAATCTAAGATTGAAGGGAAATAAGTTTATTTCCATATAGTTTTGTGGTGGGAACTAGACCACTAATTTTCAACATTTCCAGCAAGTAAAAAATTGTCTTTAAAAATTAGGAATATATATCAATTATTATTCCAAATAATTATTAAAAATTATAATCCTAAACTTCAACATTTCTACACATTTCATTAGTTTACATAATTATCAAATTCTAAGTAATACTACTAGTTTTATGTCATTGAAGATGAACAATTATACTTTTGTTAGCCTTTTCCTTTATAAAAGAGTGGCATGGGTTCGTGCTTTTACCCTATTATGAATTATTGAATAGACTACATCCTAAAATTTTGGGATTGATTCGTGTGTTGAGCATAACTTGCATCAAAATAATTGAAAATTGAAACTCTTTTTTAAAATGTGTATATAATCAAGTGTAGAATAGTAATATATAATTTATTTTGAATTTGGTTAAGTATATGAAAAGTTACTAAAAAATGGTAGACATATGTCTATGAGGAATTTCAAGGCATTGGTAAAAGTAATTAAAGTTTATAATTTTAATATTGTCCAAAAAAAGAAAAAATTATATGGTTAGAAAGCTAAGAAGACATGTAATATTATGGTGGTGATTTTAGAGATACTCACTTCACCATTAGTGTACATGAAGAAAAAGATGATAATTCATCTTAGAAGATGAAAAATGTCTAAAGGAAAAAAAAATGGAGGGAAAACACTCTCCCAAGCCTTTGAGTCATTTTCCTAGGCTATCACCAAGTCATAACCGGATCGAGTTTTGTGGATTCAAATAACCTAATAAGGTTATGAAAATAAAAAAATGCATTCTGAACCTGATCAAGTCCTACAAAACCCCATCAGGTTCAAAAAAACCTAATTGGGTTCTACAAAACCCAATTAGGTTTTGTATTTCTACTTCACAAGGTTAGATTGAGGGAGGGAGTGTGTGTGTGTGTGAGAGAGAGAGAGAGAGAGATATTGGGTTATGTATTATACTAAACAAGTGTCTATCATGTCCCCCTATCCTTGTCTCCATCCCATCCTCTCACTCATTTTCACTTTATTTCCTATCCCCATCACTCTTTATCATATCCCCATCTCTCTTTCTCATACACCCTTCTCTCTCTTACTCTTTATATCACATCCACTAATCTCTCTCTGTCCTCTCTCTCTCTCTTATCCTTCCTCCCTCTTTCTCCTATCCCCTTCTCTCTCTCTCACACTCTTTCTATCATTTCCCCAAATCTCTCTCCTTCTATCTCTCTCTCCCTCCCTCCCTCCCTCCTTCCTATCCCCCTCTCTCTTTCTCCTATCCCATTCTCTCTATCACTCTTTCTATCATATCCTCTAATTCTTCTCTCCATCCCATCCTCTCTCTCATTCTCTCTTTTTCCTATCACATCTCTCTTTCTCCTATCCTCTTCTCTCTCTCTCATTCTCTTTGTCTCTCTCACTATTTTTATCATATCCCCTAATCTCACCTCTCTCTTTCTCCTATCCTCTTCTCTCTCTCATTCTCTCTATCTCTCTCACCCTTTTTATCATATCCCCTAATATCTTTCTCTCTCATATCCCCTCTCTCTCTTTCTCCTATCTCCTTCTCTCTGACTCTTTCTATCATATTCTCTAATCTCCCATAATCTCTCTCTCTTTGCCTCTCTCTCCATCTCTCTCTCACTATTTCTATTCTATCCCCTAATCTCTCTCACACATATCCCCTCTCTCTCTTTATCCTATCTCATTCTCTCTAAATATTTCTATCATATCCCCTAATCTTCCCTAATCTCTCTCTCATATCTTGTAATCTCTCTCTCAGTCTGATTCTCTCCATCTCTCTCTCACTTATTATATTATATCACTACTCTCTCTCTAACCCCTCTCTCTTTCTCATATCCTCCTTCCCCCCCTCTCTCTCTCTCATATCCCCCCTCTCTTTCTCATATCCCCTTCTCTCTCTCTTTCTACTATCGTGCCCAAAATTTGCAAGGCAAAACACAACAAACCATTTTTATTTTTTTGAAAGGTAAACTAAGGATAAATACATATATATCTATATATATTAGATATACTCTATCAAACTACACAGTGATTGAAATATACAACTCATGTTTCTTAAGGATATTAGGTTATCACTAATTCAATCATGGAGTTGGAGGTAATGCTTAGAAAATTTTAGGAATGTTGATACTTTAACCAGGCCTAAGGTATCAGGCTTAGGATGTCAGTATTCCACCTTAAAGTTTAGGGATATATTTTAGTTAGATGTTAGCGTAGAAGGATTCATCACTTTACCATTAAAGACAACTAATTTGAATTCATTTTATTGCTTTTTTTTTTTGAAACATAATTGTGTGTGTTGTACATATGTTAGCACAAGATGCATCAAGTTATAATAAGGTGGTAATAAGTTAGTTGTTATTGTTATTATTATTTTGAGGGGTAGACATAGTTAAGGTATCCATGGGTTTTTCTTTGAGTTTACATCAATCAATTCCTCGTATTGCCCCCCTATGGTGATAACATGTTTACACATAACATTGAATAGGTGTATCTTAGCTCTACAGGATATATACTTGTGCACTTAAACTATTATTATCTAAATATTTATAAGGTTAATTATTTTTATTAAGGTTATATTAAGACTTATACAATTAACTATAATTTCAATTATTCATCATGATTGGTTATAAATAAAATTTCAATTTCTAACCACAAGATATTATATATGATTAATAGTATATCCACATTATGAAATACTCATGATAACTATTGGTAATTTAATCAACATCTCTCCTATAACCTACTAACCATCTTACTAATTTTTAACAATCAAAGGTGGACTCACCTATTTGTTCTTTCAACTTGTTAAAATTTACTAAACTTACTAGTACTAACCTCATCCTTTTACTAACCCCTCTGAACAATGTTCCCACTTTGCAAACTCGACTGTATTTCATAGTCTAAAATCTTATTACTAACTATTTTAATTTAGAATTCTATTTTACCTAACTTCTAAAATCCCTAACCTAACTCTACCTACTAACACACCCCTTACCATGCATATCTATTACTAACCCCAATTAACTAACCCTTTTTATTAATTTAATTCCAATATAACTCTAAAAAAGATATTTACCCTTAACTATATTATAAATTAATCCTAACCCCTACCTATTTCCTATCACCTTTCCCTTAATACATGAACTGTCTTTCTTTTTTCCAAAATGTGGGCCTCCAAATCTCATGTGTCACACGTGTGAGGGACCAATGACCTTCTCTGGTCTCCCTTGAACTAATGTCTATATGCTATTCCTGGCACTTCTGACTTCCCACATTTCCTAGGTCCAATATCCTAGGTGCTAGGGTGGTGATCTAACATGGTGAAGGATTAGTTGACAAATCAAGGAAAAAGGTGGAGTTACATACCTAAGTCTCGTCAACTTTTAACTCCCTATTTCACACCTTGGTATATGGATTTCACAAGGTGCATATCTTGGTAAGGGTTTCCACATAAAGTTTATTTTGTTTGAGTATGTTCTTTCCAAGGATCGGGTGGATTTCTTACGAGATTGGGTAGATCTTTATTTTATTTTTGTTCTCTAAATTTTATTTATTTATTTATTATTTTATATTGTGTTATGATTAGGTCATGTATGTCCTCTCCAAGGATCGCATGACCCTTCTTGGGGGAGAATTTAGAAGTCATATTATTATTAAATTTGTATTATAACCTCTTAATTTATTGGCTCCTACTAGGAGCATCAAAGAGTATTCCCTTAATATTTTATTGGTCTGTAATTGGGAGGAGATTTAATTGTCCCTCCCATAGAAATTCCAGAGAGTAAAAGTGTAGCTTTAGGAGGATTTTCACTATAAGTTTTTTGCATTTCTCTCATTTCTCATTTTAGGAGACTACGATTATGAGTTGCCAATGATCTGAGTTTGACTTTCCTATTAATTTTAATTTACAAGTTTGATATTACTATAGCATCTATCTCAAATAAGTATCTATTAGGACTTGAAAATTCAAGGTTCAACATACTAATTGATATTGTACTAGATCAAACATATATGTTCCAAAAGATGAACCATCTCACATATGGTATTTTTTTTTTGTGTTTTTTTATTTTTACTTGAAACCTAATGAATTAATCTCCATGCATATACAATGAACTATTGAAATATAATAACTTTCTTTCCATTGTATCAAATACATAACATATGATTTTACATTGCAATCAATTATGTTTTGAATTGAGTCAACTATATCAATAAGAATCTCCCTCATAAAAAAACCATGAAATATTTATACTATTTGATTGATAGATCAACATAAGAAGGAGTGTCTCATTTACATAACTTCTCCATGGACTTCATAATAATATTTAATCCCCTCTAAGAACCTTTTTTTAAATTACATCAAATCACATAATATGAAACCTTACAATGAGTTTACCCAATCTACCTTGAATAGTTATTACAAAGATTATCCTACATGAGGACTCCATAAGATTTAACTTTAAACTGAATGCATACATCTTCACATGTGCAAAAGCTTGATCATATAACTTCAACATGTCTTTCCTCACAATTAATATTTCCTTGCATGAACTATTTCTTTCCTTCTTAAACAACAAGGGATGATACAATCTTTCTCTTTAAAGCCAACTACATGCATAGGCTCAATCTCATATACATACTCACAATAGTATCACTCTCATTTCAAGGAACATAAAAGTGGGGATTTAGCTATCATAGCACATTACAAAATGACATGAAAAAAAGGATGATATCTTCACAACACCTTATTCATCAAAAATGTCAATGGAAAAACCCTAATTTCTTCATAAGATCCATTCTCATAAAATCCACAATACAACACAAAACTAGGAACCACAGAGGTTCACCTCCCATCCTAGGCTTCTATGAAGCCACCCACTGAGTAGGGGAAACAAGATTCAAATGGGTTTCATTCCAATCTTAAAAATTCATATACATCACATTACAACTCTTGAACAATTCCATTCCAAGGGTATTTCACAATGGTTCACCAATAGAACCTTGAAAATAGGGTGAGGTATGCTTTCGAATAGGAGACTTGCCATATCAAACCATATCTAAAATAAACAATTTTCATGCCCTTTCAGGGCTTTCACAAATCAAAAATTTCCATGCCCTTTAGGGGCTTTAAAAAACATCCTCCAAACATACTACAATCAGCTATAGCTTCCTGGAAATCCCATACTCCATAAACTTCCTTTCTACACCATCATTTCCCTTATTACCCTGAAAGAAAAATATGAATGAATATGGCATACAATGGAGCCCATACTCCAAGGTTTTCAACTAGATTTCAAGCCCAACTAACCCCTTCACCCTGGACTTCTCTTCCCTTCCCAAAGGGTGAGTGAAGCCCTCACACCCATAACAACACACATGCACAAAATCATGGAAACTCAAAAAAAAAGAGAATAATAAAAATCCAAACTTCATGCTCATCACAACATAACACAACATGATATAAGATGATACCACATATTTTTCTTAAAATGGCATTCTCCCTACCTACATACTCATGAATGCAACACCAAGATTCAACTTCAAAATGGAAGGAGTTAACTACATGATAAGAGCACCAACCTTGAATTTCTTTGCAAATGGAAATGAAAGATTGTAGAAGAGCTCCCTCCCAACTTTCAAACCCTAAGAGACTCTAAACTTAGAGAGTGGGTGAACACCCCACTAATTTGTCCAAATCTCCCTAAAAAGGCTTTCCTACTATCTATTTTGGCAAAAACACCAAGCCATTTCCTCTTACAAAATTGTCCCCCCACCTAAGTTTTCTATTCTTAACTTAGTGGATACATGGAAAAGAGCTCATGTGACAACTCCATTTTCGAATTGGTGGAAGAAGGTATTGGTAAAGGGGCCCCCTAGGCTACCTAGGCATTAACATGGTCAAAATTATGTCCCTAACATGTTATACTATCATATGGGTAGCTTATTTTCACACAAAAGGCATTTTGGGACCACCTAATGACACTTAAAACCCCTAGTCAAGTGGGTTTACTTAATCATTAACAAGGTAATTATTTTTAGGGTAAAATGCTACCATGACCAAAGCCTTAGATGACATGTCCTTAACACACAAAAGTCCACATGTGTCAAGTGATACATAAATGCATATTACACATCATCATGACATGTCCCTAATGCATCTTTGAGATTAAAAAGTTCACACATAAGAAAACTTACATTTATGAAATAAAATACATCACAATGAGGCTTTTGAATCTTCCAAATATTTTCCTTGGCTAAATCATGTTCACATGAGTTTGGACCTTGTTTCCTCAATAAATTCCTATGGTTCCATTTCTTGCACACTAAACTCAAACATTGGTAGTCCCAAGGAGAGTCACATAAAATACATATCATAAATGCATGCAAATTCTAATGTTACATAATCCATATTAACATAATTTAATTAAATTTCCTTTTCTTAATCATTTCAAATAAATCATTCAAATTTAAAATATCAATTTTTTCTTATCAAAATTAAATTTTACTAACATGATCAAATTAATAGTCTAAATAACTTCATAATCTATTTTCTATCATAGTAACAAAATATTGAATCCACAACTATTGAGTCCCTAGGCATGTGAATTAGGTCCAAGTGCATATCATGATCTATCCTTTACTTTCACTCAAACATTACAACTTCATATTACATGCATTTCTACAATTTAGTTTCTATCAAAGCAATTGCAAAAGATTAGAACATGAATGAAATCATTAAATATATTATTTAGGTCTTGATGTGTAGACATAAATGCAAATAATCAAAATGTAGATATTAAAATAACACAACCCTATATTCTCAAAATTATATCAAAAAATCAAATTAGAAGTATCATAATGCAAATATGTCATCTATACTATGATACATCGGGTGAGGCCTCACATCTATCATATCCTCTAATTCTTCTCTCCATCCCATCCTCTCTCGAGCTCTCTCATCTCTTTGTCCTATACCCTCCCTCTCTTTCTCCTTTCCCCTTCTCTCCACCTCATTCTCTCTACCTCTCTCACTCTTTCTATCATATCCCCTAATCTCCCATAATCTCTATCTCTCTCACACATCCTCTCTCTCTCTCTCTCTTTCTCCTATCCCCTTCTCTCTCACTCTTTCTACCATATCCCATAATATCTCTCTCTCTCTCTCTCTCTCTCTCTCTCTCTCTCTCTCTCTCTCTCTCTCTCTCTCTATCTATCTATCTATCTATCTATCTATCTCTCCCTCTCTCTCCCCCTCTCTCTCCCTCCCTCCTTCCCTCCTTCTCTCCTTCTCTCTCACTCTTTCTATCATATCCTCTAATCTCTACTATCCCCCCTCCCTCTTTCTTCGATCCCCTTCTCTCTCTCTATCTCTCTCACACATGCACCCATCCCCTCTCTATCTTTTGTCTATCTCATCTTTTTCTTTCTCCTATCCCCTATTACTTTCTCTTTATCTTGTCCCCTAATCCTTTCTCTTTATCCTATACCCTAATATCTCTCAGTCTCCTATCCTCTTCGCTCTCTCATAGACATATCCTCTCTCTCTCTCTCTCTCTCTCTCTCTCTCTCTCTCTCTCTCTCTCTCTCTCTCTCTCTCTCTCTCTCTCTCTCTCTCTTTCTCCTATCCTCTTCTCTCTCTCTCTCACCCCAATTCACTCTCCCTCTCCCTTATTCCCTCTCCCTCTTCATATCCCCTTCTATCTCTTTATCCTAGCCTTACCCTCTTTCTCTCATTCTCTCCATCACTCCCCCCCTCCTTCAATCTAACTTTGTGCAGTAGTAATATAGAACATGATCAAGTTTTACATAACCATTAGGTTTTACAAAACCTAATTGGGTTATACAAAACCCAATTAGGTTATCAAAAATTGTTCATAAAATAGCATGTCAATAGTTATTTTGTTATTTCAGTGTGGTCCACCAAATTCTATTATTGTTTCACATGTGTTTTTATACCAGGTATGAAAGTGTAAGATTGTTTTTGCTTGGAAATGCTAAATTTTATATTTTTCATGTGCCAACATCTTATTTTATGTTAGTATCTAATGATTGATCATAAAATAATTGTGCAAATTCATTTAGTTTTATATTTTGTTTTTTGTTTTATTCATGTTATTATTTGTAGGGTAATTTGTATCTACAATTATGGGAAAGAACAAGAGAGGAATGATTAAAAAATGAGAGGCAACAAAGGCAAAAACAAGGGAGTGTATGAAGAGATTATGTGAAGGTACATTATCAAATGCCTCCAATGTAAGTGATGAAAATATACCTATTGGTATTGATGTCACAAATGCACCTAATTTGATGAACGAAAATGTTCAACATAACCCAATTGAAATGATTATGAAAAATACACTTACATCACTTGATACCCCTAATGTGACATCTCAAGTTGAGGTAATGAATGCACATGATGTAAGTAATTAAAATATAGAGCATGCACGTACATCAACATCTCCTAGAATAATTCAAAGAAAACCAAAGTTTCTAATTGACATTGATGAAAATATTTTGAAGCCAATGCACGATAAAATGTTAGAAAGAAATTGTAGGAGAATTGTTCAAAAGATATAGAATATTTATTTCAAAATTTTAAATCAAAGTGGAAGATACCAACTTGTTGTTGAAATGGTTAAAAATCTGAAATTTAGAGAGACAATAAGAATTTTGGGGTTAAGAACATCTAAAAATAGTAGTGAAAGAAGCATTTTTAGAAATCTCTTTGATGCATACCAATCCATTGGTTCAAAAGAACTTACTAAAAATGTTAATACAAGTCAATGGGTCCTCACATCAACCATAATGGGAATTAAATAGAAAAAACCCATATGGTAAGCAAAACAAGTAAATCATTAAGGATAAGTACAACAATGTTACTTAAAGCCTTAGTGAAGTGAGAGAAAATTGAAAGTTTTAATGAGACTTCTTTTTGGTCATTCCAAGGTAGACTCCCACGTAAGGATAAAGTTATTGTTGATGCATTAAGAACATTAATAGAAAAAAATTTGTGTGACAACACAAGAGCTTCACCAAACCAAAAAGATGATGTCAAAAGATTAATTGAAAAAACAAACTGTGAGCCACATGCAAAACATTTTTGGATGTGACTCAAATACAATTTTATGAAATGTTTCTTCAATGGTTTCCTCAAATCAAAATCATCCAAAGGTTTTTTGAGATGAAAAAACCATTCTATGTTAAGATAAATCATATATGCACTACATGTTGTTGTAGGGTTCATGTTGAGTTTTCTATGCAGTATGATGTTTATCGTTATATATATTGTACTTTGCATACTAATGAAATATTGTAGAAATGTGGTCTACAATTACCTCCTAAGTCATTGAAAAAATTTATTGTAAGCTTACTATGTAAACGAGATGATGGGTGCATTTATTAAAAGACCATGTGTTTGAAAGGTATTTTCCCTCAATGTGGTGGCTTGAAAAACTTGCATATGTGCCTACATCTAGATAGAAAACATGAAATTGGTAAG
Organism: Cupressus sempervirens; assembly: GCA_028749045.1. Classification (NCBI taxonomy): domain Eukaryota; kingdom Viridiplantae; phylum Streptophyta; class Pinopsida; order Cupressales; family Cupressaceae; genus Cupressus; species Cupressus sempervirens. The sequence goes on along the minus strand of CM053783.1, from coordinate 573,462,030 downwards.
ACACTAGTTTCTCTTGGAAAGTTCAAGTCATTTATATATGGTTTTAAAGATGAAAAAGAATTAAAGATGTGTGAATTAGTGAAAAGTGATGTATGTGTATTTGATTATATGAAACTGTTTCAAGAGAAAATAGTTTATGACTACATTGGTCATATGCATAGAGCTAGATGGTTAGATGGGCAATTCAAGTTGTGTAAGGAAATTTTTCCCTTAGGTATGATTGTGTTGGTTGTTGACTTCACTGAAAACTATAAAACCTCAAAATGAAGTGCAACCAATGTATTCCAACTCTATACAAGTGTGCTTGTTTGTACACATAGAATTTATTCATGTACATGATAGCATAGAGGATGACACAAAATTATTAAGAGAGTATCAATTCTATATCAAAAATGATTGAAATAATTCATCAGATTTTGTGCAAGCATTTTTTAGATTTTTCTATGATAATTTGAGGGAAAGACATGAAAGATATAACCAACACATTATATGGTCAAACAATTGCACTACACAATTCAGGAATGCAAGCATGTTCTATTGGTTGAGTAGGATTCATGTGACAAGTAGAGTGCAATATTTTTGGAATTTCATTGAGGTGGGACATGGAAGGGAGAGCATGATGGTTCTAGAGCATGTGTGGTATTCTGCTAATAGGAGAATAATAAATAATAGGGCATTTCCACAAAAAACGTATATATATAGAGTTCACATATACCACTTAGAATCAAACATCCATAAGCTATTGATCGATGCCCATAAAATTATAAGGGATGGGAATCAAGAAATGCATGGATGGGCTTAGGTGATATGAATAATTTTATCCAACCCAGCATTTGAGACACTTGTTTCGATCCCTCTCCCACCCCAATAAATGGTGGGCGTCTAGAAGGTGGATTTCATAAAGGGCCTAGCAGGTAATGGAAATAGAGAAGGGCCTCTACATGCATGCACCAAAATATAGTGAGAATGTAGGGCCCCTTAAAATATGGGTGGCCATAGCCTATAGTTCTAGTGCCCCAGCTACCTGGTAGCATGTGTGGAAAGAGCCCTTAGTAGAGAGGAATTAAAGTACAAAGGTGGTGCAATATTGCCAAATGTTGAAACAATTATCCAATGGTGCAATTCTATGATGGGACCAAGTAATATAGGTAATTATATGGTTTCTAGATATGTTTGGTTGATACATGAATCTAACATTGAAAATTTTTAGGATTGTTGTACACTTACAGGATCAAGTGAGATGCATTCATTTCAAAGTTCAAATGCAGCATCACTAGCTATTCATGCTAAAAAGCTTGCATGCTTTTTCTCTTTGTGTATGCATTATTATGAGATGAATGTGAATCAAAAGAGTGGATTGACCAATGGTCTTGTAGACCTTTGCATCCAATTAATCCATATCAACTTCCTACAACATTACAACTCAAGTAGGTTGATGCATCAATAGATTTTGAGCATGTATCTGACCTAGTTGAACTAGGTACTAAGTTATCAATTTAATACTTGGTTGAAATAGATTACTTTCAATTTTTCCATTAACTTATACTTCTATATAATGCAAGTCATGTATATGTAGTTATTGCAAATGAGAATAATGATGAAGGAACATATTACTTTCTGTGTCGATGTATTGAGCCCAAAAAGAAATCGATAGCTATAGTAATTGATGGTTAGGATATTGAGCACCCAATAGGATCCATCATTGTGATAGGCACATGGCTTAGAAGGTAGTGTATTTTTTCCCCTGCGATGAAGATCACTTTAAGTCAATTTTTCATTTATAATGTATCAATTTTGACTTTAAATTGTCTTTACAATTAAATGTAGGAACCCTATCAAGAATTCTACCATATGGTTATTTTAAGATTTTGAGACACACAAACATATTCTTCATTATTCTAACCTTATTGTTGAAAAAAATATTCAATTGATATTTTATCATGTTAGGCCTCTTAACAAGAGGTTGTGGAAAGTACATGAATCTGATCATGAGGCAATACTTGATACATTAAGAGTTAGAGCTGATCTAGAAGGTTCCCTTTATTGATTGTTTGTTATAGTTGAATCATTCTAAATATGGTAGAATAATTTTGAAAATTTTGTATATATGTTATGCAAAATGTTGCAACTTCGCAATGATGTGCATATGTAGATGCCAAATTCTGTATATAAATCTGATACGAGATGTAACATGTGCATACTTAGATGCCATATTTTGTATAAAAATGTGATAAGAGATGTCGCACGTGCATATTTGGATGCTGAATTTTGTATATATAAAAGAGAAGACATGTAACATGTGCATATTTAGATGCCATATGTTGTATAAAAATTGATAAGAGATGTCAAACATGTTCATATTTAGACGCTAAAGTTGGTATATAAAACTAATAAGAGATGCAAATATTGTGCATTACTATTATAAATTCCTCTTGAACTCTTTTTTGTGGGTTTGATGATATCTTTAAAAGAATATTCAATTATCTTCAACTTATATGGATTTAGATGGTTTTCCTCTTGCATTTTTCTCTCAAATTTCCTAAAAAATTAGGAAAATAAATTATAGATTTGGATACCCATTTGGCTTCTCTATAGAAAATACAAAGCTTGGATAGGGTTATTTTAAACTATGTCCTTTCTGTCACACTATGGCCCTCTGATTGGCACAAGGCATGATGATGATATCAACATCAGGTTAATAGGGTCTACAAAGAGTTAGGGCTAGGTTTTTACCATAGGTAAGGTTTTTGGTTAAGTTTGAGATGATAGGAAGGTCATTTGACCAAATTGGTGAAAAGTTGCAAAAAATGAAAAAGTTAGAGTGTGCAACTTCACAACTTTTAAAAGTTTTTTGAGAAACTTTTGGGATCAAATTTGCAATGCATTGAAGAGGATTCCTAAAGGGTAACTAACCAACCAAACACCCCATATAAAGCATGAGAAGAGCAAAATTTCATTATAGTGCAAAAAAGTTGTTAAAAAGTTTCAAAGTGTAAATGTTACAAAAGTGCAATTTTTGCAATTTCTTGTGAAGGTTAGTTGGGAAACAACCAAATGACCCCAACTAGACTCCACAACCTGAATCCTCTTCCTCATATCATATACATGCACTCAACCATGCCCCATTCTTTATGGTTGCCTTTAAACCAACCAACCCAACACCCCTCAATCTCTCCAGTAGGTGTGGAATCTAAGTAGCAACCTTCTAACCTTACAAAATATGTTCCCCATTCTCATATACCCAAGCATGGGTAGTTACAACTTCCCAAACCTTTATTTGCAACATTTTGCAAAATAATGCAAAAGTTGCTCAAGAAACTTTTTGAACAACTTTGCAACTTTTGAGCAAGTTTTGAGTAATTTTTGCTCTTGACATCTTTTGGTCAAATGGGTCCATCTAGGAATATTCTAAGACCCTAGTTAAGATTCCTAGGACCTATTAAGTAACTTAATACCTTATTTACCCATCCCTAAAAACTTTTAACCTATTGAGAAACTTTGACTCATTGAGCAACTTTTGACCAACTTAGGACCTAATGAGCAATTTTGGCTTTTGCTAGCAATCCATAGCTACTCTGGTAGCTTTTTTTGGTTGGGTTTAGGATAGGACCAACCTCATTTCAGCCAAAATTTCCCTCTTCTATTATCAACCACACTAAACAGAAGCATCTCTAAGGGTCTCTAAGCATCATCAAGCTGCAATATTTGATTGTGCATTTCTCTAAGCTTGTGTGAGGTATTAATAAACTATTAGGTACTACAGGATCATGTTATGTAGGTGTACAAAAACCTATGTCAATTTTTAGAGATTTGACTTTTTTTGGATTTGGCATCTGTATCTCGTCGATTGCCAAAAGTTGCAATGTTGCTTAGTTAAAATGAACAAGGTTGTGTATATTTCAAACTATTGGTCCTAGGATCAAATCATCTGATCCATTAACTTGAGTTGGTCTATTTTAGCCTAGGAACAACCTTGTTTCAACCATAATGTCCTGGTTACATTATCAACCACACTGAATGGAAGTGTCCATAAGGGTCTCTAAGCACCATCAGGTTGCAATATTTGATCAGGCATTTCTCTGACCTTGTGCAAAGTATTGAAAAATTGTCATGTGCTATAGGATCACATTATCTAGGCCTAAAACAATGTATCTCCATTTTTAGAGATTTGACTTTGTTTGGATTTGTCATCCATATCTCTCATATTATAAAAAGTTTATAATGTTGATCAGTTAAAATGAACAAGGTTGTTTGTATTTTAAACTGTTGGTCCTAGGATCAAGCCTATTAGCTCTAGTTGATCAAGTTTAGCCTAGGAGAAACCTTGTTTCATCCACAACCTCTCTCCGACGATATGAAACATACTAAATGGAAGTGTCCCTAAGGGTCTCTAAGCACTATTAGGCTGTGATCTATGACACAAGTACAAAAATATGACATATTTTTACTTTTCATGTCTTATTACATCAAAATAAGTGACATATGATTACATGTTGTAATGAATTTGATAACCATATTACATGTTCTAAATAAAATAATGAACATTCATGTGTTTGATTATTTGCAAGAAAGTAAGTTGAAATACAAGTTTTTATGCACACATTGAACAAGTTGGATGGAAATCCAAGTTTAATGTATATTAAAATGAACTATATATTATGTCATATCAATCATATAATTACAAAAAAAATTATGTCTCATAGGTTCAATACAAAATTTGAATACGTGACAAATATTGAATGTATGCAATAGAAATGTTGAATGTGCACAATAAAAATTTGGAATATATACTACAAAAGTTGAATACCTAGCAAATGTCAAATGTGTACAATAGAAAAGTCAAATGTACACAATACAAATCTCAAATATATACAATAAAAAAATTAAATATATGTCAATGTCATGTGATGACCACAACTACATATGTATATCACTATCAATGTCTATGACTATGTAGGATCATCAAAATTGAGTCTCTTTGATACAGTTTGTGGCTTGCCAGGTTCTACAGAAGAAAAATTGAAATACACTATTAAATATCTTATATAAAAATAATATGAAAATAACTAGAAATTGGGTTCAAATTATGGATAGTTGAGTTGTTCATTACCTCATCCCTTTGTTCTATAGTTGGACTAAATGATAATGGTAGTGGGCTCCTTCGTCAATGGGTGGGATTCCTAACAAAATGATGAGGTAGAGTGATGATGGGAGACACAACTACCAATGAATCAATGCTCATAGGAGGCACAACCATTGATGAATCAATGCTGGTATGAGGCACAACCTGTATGGTAAGCAATAAATTGTTAGCATTATAGAGTGGCATTAGAGATTCCAAATAGAGTAAAAAACCAAAAAATGTACTACAGTCTGAGCTAGATCTCTTGTGCTAGCAAGAGGTACAACCATTGATGAAGCAATGCTAGTATGAGGCACAACTTGTATGGTAAGTGATAAAATGTTAGTATTATAGAGTGGCAGTAGGGATTCCAAATAGAGTAAAAAAAATAAAAAATTGTACTACAACCTAAGTTGGATCCCTTGTGCTACCAAGAAGTACAACCACTGATGAAGAAGTGTTGGTATGAGGCACAACATGTATGGTAATTGATAAAATGTTAGTATTATAGAGTAGCATTAGGGATTCCAAATAGACTAAAAAAATAAACAAAACATATTGCAACCTGAGCTGGATATCTCATGCTAGTAAGGGACACAACCAATAATGAATCTGTCATGCCCACATTTTCAAAGCACATAAAACACAACTAAATTTTATTTTTATTTATTCAAAGAAAAGTAATTCATTTCTCACAAGTCAAGGTTTGAGGACTAGAATACCAACAAGACTCATCTACTCAAGGTCATACTAGATTTACACTTTAGTCTATCTCAACAAGCTTGATTTCATTATCTAATTTGAAGGTAATACCTTACGGGGTAAAAATATGTCAAGTGGTCAAACTAACACATGCCTTACTTGTCACTTGCATACTCAGTATCACAATCTTGATTTGATCCTATTTCAAAAATAGATATTATCCAAGGGTATTCATGCTTAAGCCAAGTTCAAATATTCTATTCATTAAGGCACGTCAAACTAAGTTGGATTGATATAGCAGTTGTGTTTAGATTCAATACTAGTAATCATGTTCATAGTTTTTGAATTGTAAAAGTGAATCCCATGATATTAGGTCACAAGTGAATCCCATATAACTTGATACTTCATAGGATATGTTGTGGTTCCACAATGCACACCCCATTCCCTACTAGGAATGGGTGTAAGGAAACTCAAGTGCGGAAACAGCTTCCTACACTAATCTCATAAGGAAAGTATGATGCAAATCCTATTAAAATCTTCTTCACTTACAGATTCAATATCATATAAACAACAATATTGCAGCCAACCATGCATACAGAAAATAGACAGAGAAAGGAACACATAACACAAGGATTTTTCGGTGGGGAAAAACCTTTCGGTAAAACAACCCCACCCCTTTAGAACTTGCACAATGTGTTATCTTCAACAAAAGGTTATAATACACTTGCAGTGCAAGTTCAACATCAACAATAGAAGACTCCAGTAGCTACTTGCAGTACCAACAATACACCTTTTTTGCATCACATCTCTTCACAACCCTAAAAACATTTATAACATGCGATTCACTTTAGGGCTGCTCCCAAAGCTAAACCATATTAGGGTTTTACCATTCTCCGAGAAAATAGGAACCCCAAAAAGAATTTCGGGCTGGTGCCTCGAACCCCACTATTAGGGTAGAGTGTATAGTACTCAAATATCTTAGTTGCCACATGTCTTCACCTATCATTGAATCTTCCTAACATAGCTCTTACGTGTCATAGGAATCCATCATAACCATTTCAATCATGATCTCCTTACACACAATTCAAGATGTCGACACATCAACATTATTTGCAAGAAATACATTTTACAAAAAAAATAATAAGAATAGGAATTATACAAGGTTGAGACACCTTATTTCTAACAATGGGGACCCCCAACATTTTTTTAGATCTTTGGACTCACAATTCAAGATCTGGAAAATTCAAAGAGTCGAAAGAGTAAAAACTTGAAAATTTGAAAAAACCAAAAAATTCAAAAAAAGTCATAAAAAAATATAAAATTTGAAAGTTAAAAAAAAAATGTGTCGTGTGTGCACCTCCATCATTGCATGCTCACTTCATAAACACGTCATGCACACACCAAAGTGCCACATGTCACAAGCGTCATATGCATGCCATGACATATCGCATACACCCTAAAGCATTGTGTTGTGCACTACACCGGATGCCCACTTGTGCGTGCACTTCCAAAAACCTTGCTCCTCTGTGCACTCATCCACTCTGCACCGCACATGCACCTCCATTTTGCATGTGTCCACTCTGCACCATGTGCCATCACTCCACACATGCATCATACCTCCCATTCACCTCTCGCACACTACGTAACCCTGTGTCACACATACCTCCCAAACACATGAACTTTTGCTAAAAGAAATAGTTTTGTGCTTTCTAAGGTTAAAATTAAGGTTTTCTTTGGTGTTTTCGAGTAACTAGTTTTTAGGTTTTTTGTTTTAGTGTCATTAGGGTGTGTCTTAATTAATTATTTTTCAACTCTATGGACTAATATTTTCTTCTTTATGTAGGTAAAAAAGGCATCCTCAACTTGTCTGGGTCATAACTTTTGACCTAAAGCTCATAATGCAGAACTATTTACACTGCTAGAAAGAAGAGTTGAAGATCTAATTTTAGTCCTTAAAATAGTGAGCCTTCAATTGCCCAATTTTAGGGACAGACGAAGGTTTTGACTTGAAATTTTGAGCAGAAGACCTCTGAAAAAGCTATTTAAAAATGCCTAGAAAAACTTGTAAAAAAATATGAAAAAGTTTCAAAAATTTGATCATTTTGGATAATCTAGATTACCTGGTCTCTCACTAGGAAGGATAAGGTTGGTGGAAGAAGACAAAGGTCGAAGATATAGAGGTTGGACACATGAAGCAAAACAAGTTCCTCATCTCATGCAACTATTAATGACAAGATTCAACATAGGTGCCTTGGGATTTTAGATTGAAGAAGTAGAAGTAGTTCAAGTTTATGAAATTGATTGGCTATAAAGAGGGTATAAATCATCAAAAAGGGGCAAAGAATGTACACAAAAAGTGATCTAAAACCCCATTTGAGAAAAACCCAGAAACTATTTTCAAAATTTAGAACTTTGAATTTTTTGGCCAATTGAGCTTCCAAAGTGTGCAGGTTCACAACTCCGTAGGTGTGCAAATCCATAGGTATACAGGTCCGCAGCTTCATAATTTAGAGTTGCACTGACAGTTAACTACTTATTCCAAAAATAGCACTTTTCATGCATCGAAAACGTATTCTAAAGCTAGTTTAACTTTGACACATGCCTAGTGAAGGACCAGCTTCTAATTTTGGCACCTCTAGACACTCCCACTTCGAATGAAGGCTTCCTCCTATTTCTTCTCTCATATTTTCTTTGTTTTTGACATGTAAAGGGCTCATGCATCCAATTAATGAATAAAATATGGATGGAGTCCCTCTAAGCACCAGATTAATTGTTAGATTGTATATATTTAGTTTGTTTTATTGTTTAAAAGTATTTTATTGCATGAAGAATATCTCTCACTCTTAACACAAATTGAGGAGATGATTTCTCATGAATACCCCATTGTAAAATGTAACAAAGGCCTCCATTATTATGCAATAAAATTATGCTTTTGGTGCTCACATTTGGAGTGTAGTGATTCTTGCCTCAATGTCATTATTTTGTGAATTTTGCTCATGAGATTGTGATTGAGCCAAAGGTTTATTGCATTGTTTCTGGTTGTGTGATCTTTTAGTCTAGTGTTTGCTATAGATTTATGAATTCCACTAACATATCGAGCTTAAGAAGAGATCATCAAATTGTGTCTGCATAGCTTTTTGTCTCTCATGAGCACACTTTTTGTGGCCTTGCAATTTGATGAAAGGTGAAATATCATATGATTGTTAAATTTTCTCACTGACGATTGCATCAATGGATTCTAGGAAGCACTGCTCCTATTTTCATCGATTTCCTAGCAATTTCTTTGAAAGTTTAACTTGCAACGTGTTCTTTTCTATAGCTTATGTCTATTTAGGATTTCAATTTCAAGTTATTTCAATTTCATGTTATTTGCTTTCAGTTTTGTTATTTTCTTTGCTAAGTCGTTATTAGAATAGGAACTCATTTTAGTTGCACTATTAGAATTGCATTCATTAAAAAACTAGAAATTACAAAAACATTGTTCTTTTGTGTGTAATTTTGAGATAGCAAATAGGTTTACTTCATTCTAAGATTATAATCAGAACCAACAAAGGCCTCCTCATGAACAATCACATTTATTTTCAACTGAGCAAATTTTAGTACATCAAAAGAAAAATACTAAAACTTGGAGTTGATCCCAAAAGATTATCTTTTCAAGAGAGGAATTGTACAATGGATTCCTGTCATTGACCTCATGCATAATGACTCCCCAACAAGATCTCCTAGACTAAAATTTACATTAAGTTCAAAATGTCAAACATAGTACAAATTTAGGATTGGATGATAAGATTTGCACATCCCCTAAATAACATGTCCATCAGCTTATGTATGATTCAATACATTTCAAATACTTTCATTTATTTATTTATTTATTTTAAGGCTATTGGGTCAATTAGTTACAAAACTAGTGTATCAAAAATATATGTTATAACAATCTAACTATAAAACCAAATACCAAGAATTAGTTATAGCAAGAAGATAACATGCATAATTTTAGTTCCCCATCCCTAAGATAAGGTCCAAAACATACTAACACAACTACTACCTATTCATGACTTTATTTATTAATTCACCTAACCCCAAATCTATATTGCCTAATCTTATAACATGCACCCCAAATAACTTTATTAATTTATAGAGGCTAATATTAATTTTATTAATCAATTAAATCCTACCTAATTATCACCAGTAATATATGTTTACCTAATAATTAGGATATTATGTTAACTAGTTACTTATATCTAATACCATCTACCAATAAATATTATAATGACCCCATTATTTAGGCCATCCCTAACATATAAAACATACTAATATATCTCTAATTCCAAGTTACATATTACTACCTAGGTAACCTCTAAACCCAAATAATCCACCAACAAGAGGTATGTAAACTATCTTACCTTTGTGCCCCCTTAAACCCAAAACTTTTGCATGTTTTCCAAGGCACTATTTACAAGAAAAGGAAAGTATAATTAAAAAGGACACTATTGAATTGGTGGCCTTGGAAGATGCCTAATCTCTATGAAAGGGAGTGAGGGTCTTCTCATTTTCAAACCTAAGTACCAGCTCCCTTTTTTTATTATTTCAAAAACACTTTTCTGCATACTTCCCAATATCATGCATAAGGGAGGGTGGAGTGTAAGTTTGCAAGGTGGGATGGGCCTTCCCACATGTGAGGTGAGGGTGGCCATCTTGGGTATAGGGCTGGTCGGCCTAAGTAACATATTATATGTTTATTTTTTTGAGGGGTTTTCTATGTTATATGAACCTTGTGAAAACTGTGGCCACCTACCTAGGGATATGGGGATGATTTTAGTTTCAAATTTTCCTTTTTTTTTTGTTTACTTAATGCTTTAAAGGTTTGGATAGATTATGGTGTGGTTAGATTTGCAATTTTATAGTGGAATAGGGGTTGTGGTAAGGACATGTATGTCCTTTACCAAAATCACATGATTTAAGGGGGTAACTTCTAAGAATACTTAAGATTTATATTTATATTGTCCTAAATGTGGATTTTTGACATATTGTCACATAACTGTCATCCCTCATGTGTAGACAAACAATCTTGATTGGGAGATTATAAAGCTTATATACCTGAATGCTTATTATTTAAAATACTTCTACTATTTTATAGGTCAAAACTAGGAACAAGTCTTGTGATTATTTTATTGGTATGTAATGGTAAGGGGGGTTATTTCCCACTTCCCATAGAAATTCTAGAGAGAAAAAAAACATTTATAGGCATACTCTTTCTTTGGGTTTTATGCATAGTCTATTTCTCTTCTCATTATGAATTATGGGTTTGGCGATGGTCTGAATTGTCTTTTCTATTCCTTTTAATTGAAAATTCAATGTTATTACTTTGTATCCCTCAAATCTATAGGATAACTTATATTTACAAAAAAATCAAAATTTGACACAAAAGTTATGATTGCACAAAACCAAATATATGCTTCCCAATGATGAATAAACTCTATGTAAAATTGTTCATTAATTTGAACATAGGAAAATGTTTCCCTTGCTAGCATATGACTATTACAATACAAGGAAATTTTTTTCCATTGCATCAATTATGTAACATATAACTTTGTAATGCAATCACTTAAGTTTTGAATCGGGTTAGCTATTACAACAATGGGTACCTTGTCAACACAACACATTTCACAATTTCATTTACGAACACTAGACTTTTGAATACATCACATCTAGACACATATTTTTCTTTATCAATGGAGGAAAGATCCCATATTTCTTCATGGATCCAAGAGCATCATCCTAAAAAACAAAGACACAAGAACCATGGAGGCTCACCTCCAATCCTAGGCTTCTATAAAGTCACCCATTGAACAGGGGAAACATCATCCAAACCAAGTTTTATTCTAATATTATAAATGCATAACATTACATTACAACACTTGAACAATCCCATCCTAAGGGTATTTAACAAAGGTTAACCAATGGAACCTTGAACATAGGGTGAAGGTGTGCTCTCAAATAGGAGACTTTCCATATCATACCATATCTGCAATAAACAATTTTTTCATTCCCTTTCAGGGCTTTTCACAAATAAACAAATTACATGCCCTTTTAGGGCTTCCACAAACATCCTCCACACATGCTACCAACAACTATAGCTTCCTTGAATCCCATACTCCATTAACTTTCTTTCTACACCACCTTTCCCTTATTACCCCCAAGCAAGATATGAATGAATATGGCATAGAATGGAGCCCATACTCCAAGGTTCTCAACTAAATTTCAAGCCCAACTAAGCCCTTTACCCTAGACTTCTCTTCCCTTCCCAAAGGATGAGTGAAGCCCTCACCCCCATAACAACACTTGAAATTCAAATCAAAAAAAGGAGATCAAGAAAGAACATCAAGAAATTTCATGAGACACAATCCATAATCACACCATCATAACACAATAACAAAATTTACCATACAAAGATTCACAATACAATGCATGTTCCAATAACAAATACTCCATACTTGTAGATTCATTATGCAATGCTAAAACAAAATAAATGATTATGGTTTTATACACCAACCTTGGTCCAAGCTAAAGGCAATGATAGTTGTTGTAGAGCTCCTTTAGTCTTCCTCCAAAACCCTAACTATCTCTAAACTCAAAGAGTGGTTGAACAACCCCCTAATTTGTTTGAGACTTCTCTAATAAGGCCTTCCCATTAACTACTTTAACAAAAAAACCAAGCCACTTCCTCTTACAAAATTGTCTCCCTCTAAGTTTTTTAAATTTGACTTAGTGGAAACATGGGAGAGAACACATGTGACAACTCTAATTTCGAATTGATAGAAGAATGCATGGGTAAAGGGATCCCCTAGGCTATCTAGGCACTAACATGGTCAAAATTAGGTCCCTAACATGCTATGCTATTATATGGGTAGCTCATTTTCCCATAAAAGACACTTTGGGACCACCTAATGACCCCTCAAAACCCTAGTCAAGTCCAATTTCGAATTTCCTTTGATTGTGACCCATCCTTCCCTTTTTTCAAGTGGGTTTACTTAGTCATTAACAAGGTAATTAGGTTTAGGGTAAATGATACCATGACCAAACCCTAGATAATATTTCATTAATCACACAAAATCCACATGTGTAAAGTGACACCTAAAAGGCACATTCCACATTAGCAAGACATGTCCCTAATGCATCTTTGAGATTAAAAATTTCACACACATACAAGCTTACATTTATGAAATAAAATACATCACAATGAGGCTTTTGAACCTTCCAAAGATTCTCCTTTCCTAACCATGTTCACATAGGTTTGGACCTTGTTTCCCCCAAAGATTTTCATGGTTCCACTTCTTACACACTAAAATCGAGCATCAGTAGTCCAATGAGGTCATATAAGATACATATCATAAATGCATTTGAATTTAAATGTTAAATAATCCATATTAACATAATTCAATGGAATTCCTTTACTTAATCATTTCAAATAAGACATTCAAAACATTAGAATATCAAAATTTCCACATCACATTTATTCAGAAATCATCAAATTTCAATTTTAGCATAATTGTCATGATCAAATTTCATTTCTCAATCATTTTCATATAAAGTTTTTTGAAATGTTAAAATGGCAGAATCTCCATATCAACATTAATTATCTAATCAAATGATCCAACTAACATTTTGAACATACATTAATTACTAGTTAAGTTAATTATTATATTATGATGTGTTAATTAGTGTAATTAAATTTATAGTTAAGACATTGGAAAGTCTTAATTGCATCATTTTAATGTTAAACATGTAGTGCCTGCCCCTAGTTCACATTTTGTTATCGTTGCTGAACTCTTTTAGAACTAGTTTTATGTTGTTGGTTAGCAGCATTCTTTTGAGATTATCAGATATTGTGCTATGGATTCAGTTTATTATGTGATGAGATTACTTAGACTCTACATTTCATGTATGTATGATGATTATTTTTAATGTTCACAATTATTGATGATGATTATTACATTGCTTTCAATTATTAATGATGATTAGTAAGATGATTTATTATTATATGTGCTTTCTTATAGATAATTACCCCATGCTTGCATGTGTATGGTGTGCGTGTTTGCTTTTGTATGGCGTGTCTGATGTGGTTAAGGAAGGGAGTCGTAGTCACCTGCTAGTCGGGATCTACACGATGCACCACTTTATACCATTGTCTGTTTAGTTTAGTATATATTGTGTTTGTACATGCATAGTTTTTATGCAGGTTGCAGGTACAGGGTATCGACTTTCTTGAATTGTTAGGATGAGCGTACCCTATCACATTATCTCAATGATAAGAGAGGGGAGATAAATTCTCAAGTCCAAATCCCAACCCTTTGAGCCATTTGTCCTAATTGGAAAATTAGGACAAGTATCTGAGTTGAATACCCCCCGAATGTGTCGAATGACATATTTCGTGGTTTTTAACCCTTTAGATTTATTTTGTATGATTTGTTCTATGATCGGTTTTCATATTTTATCTTGGAGGTCCATGGTGAATTTTCCATTAATTAAGTCTTAATAAATAGATTTAATTAATAAATTATTTATTTGAGAAAATTAATAAAATATCATGATCTTTGATATTTTGATTGTAATTAATTAAATGTGAATTATTGAGAAAAAGGAATTAAATAAAAGAAAACTAGAAATTAAAATTAATAATAATAAAGTTATAAATAAAATAATAATAAAGTTATAAATAAAATAATAATAATAATAAAAGTTATAAAAATTAAAATGAAAGTTATAAAATAATAAAAGTTATAAAATTTAAATAGAGATTATTTAAAAAGTAAATTGGAGTTATAAGCTTGCATGTGAATTAACATATGTTAACAACACGGGGGTTAGTGCATCAATTAAGCACAAGGTGTCTACAACTCTATGACTCATCAAAAAGTTTGGAAAAGACCCATGCTTAGTTGGTGACACCTTTCAGTGGTTTTAAGAAAAAATTTAAAAGTTTATTGAGAGTTCTTTATATTCAGGCATTCATAGAAGCTTAGAGAGGGGGGGGAGCAATTGGAGCATTGGAGGACTCAAGAACTCTGAAGAAGGGAGCTTGCTCTGTGAGTTTTCTGAGGAAGAATGAATTAGCATCAGAATTCGAGTAGATTCTTGTGATTTTTCTTATGCTATTTTCGCATCATGCATTCCTGTCTTCTTCGTGTCTTCCATATGTCTTCTAAGGAATTTCATATTTTTATTGTATGCATTTTCAATTTGGGCAATTAAATTTATTTGAGAATTTTATATGCATGGATTTAAAAAAAAAAGAAACGGGTTTGGGTTCGAATTAGAATCAAATTGAAATAGATTTGAAAATGGTTTCAAGATTTATGGCCAAATCCATTAGTAAAATTATTGGATAAATTTAGAGAACAATTACCTTTTAAGAAGAAATTTTTAACTGCCCTGTCACTGCCCCTTGGATAGACCCGAACTCAGTCAGACCTGAACTCAGTCATTCATAACTTTTTATTGTGATCGAATTTATTCGATCGCTCCGGTCAGAATTGGCGCAACTTAGCCCTCTCCAACATATTTAAATTTCAGCCCGATCCAATGGTTCATTAGGGAGATATGGCCATCGTACTAAGACTGTTTTATTCAAAGACAGATATTTCTCCATTTTCCATAACCAAGAATTCTTTATGCTTAAACTTCACAAAAATAATATGTCAAAGCATGAAATGAATTAAGATATTATTGCAATCTTCCATTATTAGAATCTTATTAATATGCATTAGTTTTATATGGTTTATTATCTAATTTAATTAAATCAAATTTAATTAAGATTAGTTAATAGTAGAAGAAGTGTAATTAATTATTAGTCAATCTAAGTAAATAGATTTTTTAAATGAGAGAAAATTAAAAGAAAAGAGATTTTTAATATAATTTATATAGTGGACTTTTTGTAATGTATATTAAATACTATTTAATATATTAAATAATTTAGAGATAGTAATTTTATATTACGTTTTTAAATGAAGAGACTTTAATGATAATGGATTAAGATTTAATTGACATGAAGTCACTATTATAACATTGTTATAATTTGAATTACTATGGTATTATTAATACGTTATATATTATTAACTAAATTATTGATATACCTTAATGGTATTAAGAGTTAACTAATGAAGCTTATGTAAAGTTCTCTAGATCGATTAATGATAGTTTTGATGAGTTTATTATTTATTAATGTTTGTTGAGACTAACAAACTATTAATAAATAATAGTGTAAATAGTTTAAATAGTTATCAATTAATACGATCAGAGTTAATCTAGAAGAGATTAGTTAATGATTGAAGTATTGTAAAAGATATTAATCAAATTGAATTGGTTAATAATTTGAAGTATTAATTAATTGAATTATCGTACATAAGGGAAACTTATTTGAGATAATAATACTTGGTATTGGAGATTTATTATAACTTATTATTAAAATAAAATGGGAACATTGTTGAAAAAATGACGAATGTGGTCATTATAGATTTATTAATAAGATTTCCAATATAGCTTGTTATTAAATATTAACAAGTTATTATTATTGAACTATGAATATGAATATTTGTGTACTAAATTATAGATGACTTTTAACTTACAAAATTATAGTTAGTTATTAGTCAACTGATATTAATTGGAATGTTGCCTTGGATATGTAATTATTAATTAAATTAATTAGAGTTAATTAGATTTAATTAATAATCAAGTTATGTAATAGTGTTTTAATTGATATGCTAATATCGATTCCTCTAGCAAAGTTGTGAAGTATTTACATCAAAGTTGATAAATCGTACTCTCATGACTTGAATAATGACCTTAGATGTTTTAATGGTGAGACTTAGTATTATTGAATTGGAAACTATTAGATGCTAATAGGTCATGGATGGTGTACCTATGTTAATTGTTTGATTTAATTGATCATTTTAATAAAGTTATAATTATTCTTAGTTTGATAATTGGTTTTTTAATAAATGAATAATGATCCTTGATTTATGAAAGAAAGTTAATCAATTAGAATATGGATCATAGATAAATTTAAAAAAATTAATGATGATTAGTTTAATGAGTAAATAGTTATCCTTAAGTTATTCTTAGAATGTAATTCTTAATAATGGAAGGATAATGCTATCGGGGAACAAATGGGTTGACTTGTAGATCAAATGATGAAACTTAAGACACTTGAAAATATACTTGCAAACAGAAAACTGGAAACCTCTACACTTGATTCAACTATGTAAGATAGCAAAACCAAAACATGTGTCTGCATCATGTATTCTATATGCTTCTTGTTTTGGGTTTTCGGTTAACTAGTGTTGACCAGTCCTAGGTTGTTACCAGAGGCTCAAGGTTATGAGATGTGAAGGCATGTTGATTTTATTTGGTCTCGATCTTTATAAGCCCAACCATGGTAATGTGATCGTATGCTCTATGAAATGTTTGTATTACTGATTGTTATTCATCAATCTTCATGTGTGAAGCTGAGATATATGAGACACCTGAGCTAATCATTTTTTAGTCATCGATCAATTATCCTTAGATTACTTTCTAGTTGCCATGATGGGACTGAAATGTGGATTTATTTCTTGATGATGTCATGTTGTGACATATTTGACTCGACCATTTTGGAGTCTTCGATCAATATGATTTTGAGATATTCTTGATTGCTTGTTGAGAACCATTTATCTTGAGATACATTTTGGTTATTGAGAACCAATTGATACTTATGATTATCAGTGATGCCTTCAGTTGCCAATAGAGAACTGTTGTGGTCATGATTTTCTATGGATGCTTTTTCAAATGCTCATGGAGATTTGATGATTCTTATATTGGAGATTTGATGATTCTTATTATGGATATTTGATGCTTTTATGCATATTTGATGATTTTATTATGGATTATCTTTTATGATTTTGAGATTTATGATTCCATGAGCTTAGGGTAGGTAATCTACTTATAGTGTCGAAAAGTGGCTTGCAATGGGGGTCGGGGCCCTAAGTGGTTGTCAAGGTAACTCATTGTAAGTTTTTTTAATAATTGATAACATTTACACACTAAATGGGGATTAAATGAACCTAAAAAGATAATTATTTTGATGTTCTCGCCCATGCCTTGAGTGCTTGTACAGGCTAGGCTGGGAGTAGTGAGAACGCATGGTTGCGACTGTGCATTCCGTAGTATGCCTCGTCAGTATGAGAGGATACTAGTGGCCGCATGAGATTAGTATGGACCCATGGAGTTTAGCTAACTACCAGGGTAACTTGTACGTGATAATTGCGATGACACTTTCCTGCTTGCAGAGTAGGTTTCATACATGTCTTTGTGTGCCTCTGGGAATTAGATGTCAGTTTTGTGTGATGGAACCTTTGAGTTAGTATACTTTTAGGATTCCTAGACTATAGAGATTTGTGCTTTGTGAATTGATATCCTATTTGGGACTTGAGATTATCTCCTCAGCACGGTGGGAGTGGACCACTTAGGTTCCACGTGGTCAGGTGGTAGTGTATTTTCACTCTTATCATTTGAGATCCGTCTGAGACACCGTGGCTGGAGTATCCTTCATTGATATTTATTCTTCATTATGTTCTTGGAGCATTATGATAGATAATATACCTTATGATGGATGTATTTACTGGTATGTTTCTTATATTGATGATTTGCTTTACTTTGCATATGTTAGTTGATGATTTAATATGCTTTACTTTGCATGTTAGTAGGATGTTTTAGGAGTGACATTCCTACTATGTTAATACCAATGATCTCTTCGATGCTTTGGAATGTTACGCACGGAGGGATGGCTAGGATCCACAATGGTCTAATGATGCTATTTACGGTTGGGAGGAACCGTGCACTTAGTTATTTATGTTTGTGATATATGGTTATCTTTTGTGATGGATGTTTATATCTTTTGTGATGATGTATCATGTATGATATTTGGTTTCATTTATGTTATTACATCATGGATTAATATTAGATGATGATGATGTACTTTATTTACTTGGATGTTTATTCTTTTAAGCTTTTCATACCCTGTGATATGTACAGTGGATGATTGAGCTAAACTAAAATATAATTACAAAAGGACACTTGTATATTGTTTAAGTACATTGAATGTGTCATTGTTATTTCATAAGGATGGGATGTTAGATGAATAGTTAATTTAGATGTGATACAACGTTAAGGGATCTTTAAAGAATGTAGCCTGTTATGTATATATGTTATGTTTATTTTCATTTGAATTGTTGCTATTTCTTCCACAAATGTTATGAATGGTTTTATCTTTCATGTTTTAAAAAAAAAAAAAAATTGTTTGGCAAACTTAGTAAAATTCTTTGGATCCCTTGGCAGGGCATTACAAAACATGATTATGTTTATAAACTTATTTTATGATGATATAATAGATTCCATTTTAAGACAATGATGTAATGAGTTATGTTACATGGTAATGATGTATTTGTGGATATTGATGCATGCATTATTACATTAATGTTAGGATGTTCATGATGTATGTTTCAGTTATTAAAATCGATGGATACTGACTTCTCTTTGGTTGTGAGTGTTTGTGTGATTGCATGGTAGGTCAAAAGTGTGGTTGAGGTAGAGAGCCTTAGCCTTTCGAAAGGGGATGGATGGATAATTCTTAAGCAACCCATACACCACTTAGGACTATAATATTCATTGATAATGTGCCATATTTCTAACCTATTTTTGTAGGGTCAAAACAACTAAAATGAGTTTTAGTTAAAGATGATTTGAGTTACATCTAAATTATTCTAAATGTATTACGATCAATTTCTTTTTCATGAAAAGCCCTTGTCAATTTTAAAACTATAGGGAACTATGAAAGTGTTATTACCTTAATGCAATGTGGCCTTCTAATGCATTAGGGAAAAAAGCCTCAATTGGGTTAGTTACATGATCCAAAAAGAAAAAAGACAAATATATAGATAATGGAGGAAAATTCAGTTAGGGAGAAACGATAGAGAAGAATGAAGAGAGCTAAGGATTGTGGGAGCAACAGTGGGACTCCAAGTTTCTGAGACTTGTTCATTTTCTTTTACTTGAGGCATTAATTATGGGATGTGTTTTTTATTGTTAAAATTTAAAATGTAGTTGGTCTGTTATGTAAATCATAAAACTATGACTTCACCATAAATAATGGGGTGACCCCACAATAATAGGTTCCACTTTTTGACAAATTTTGACACTAAAATCAATATTTTTGCAACAAATGTCACGTTCAAGTGACTATATCTCGAAAACTATAAATAATTTCAAGATGACATAAATTAATGATTTTGAGTTCTCTATTTCTACTTTGTAACCATATTTTTTAATCAAAAAAAAAAATTATTTATGTCAATTTTTTCATCTCCTTCGAAAAGTGGTACATAATAAAATTCAATATTTTAAAAGAGTGACAGTCTGTTTGACACACATAACTTTTTTTCTAAAAATGATAACGAAGTAATTATTTTAGTGTTAGATTCGTAACATCAATATCTAGAGGATGCATTTAGTTTGGTTCATTTTGGTTGAATATTGTATAGTTTATGAAGTTTTGAAGTGACACAAATCGTAATTCAAACATAGGTTCCATTTGACACAGATAATTTGAAGTCAATTTATCAAAAACCTTTTTTTTTTTTAATAGAAAGGTATCTCAATAAGCTCTTTCTTAAATTTTTTTAAAAAAAATTGACCTAATTTACTAATTTTCCCAAGGTGTCAAAGTCGGTTGATGTTCAATTGGTAATAAACCTATGATGAGTTAAACTCATATTTGAAAGCCTTAATGATTAAAATATGTATTACAATTATAGTCGTTAGAAAGCTTGCTCCGAGCAGCACATTTTGACATTTTTTATTTTACAATAGGAGATCATTTATCTATAATTATGGGTGTCGAAAGAGAAAAAAAAAATTAAAAGAAAAAAGGGCCCAAAAAAATGTAATTTTGTATGTTCGCACGAACATTACATTCGCACAAACATACAAATATGTCCGCGCAAACACTATGTTCGTGCAAACATATGACTCAAAAAAATTGGGTAAGAATACATTTTTATAATGTTGGAAGTCGATGTTTCATATGTTCGCGCAAACATATTTATCATGAATGTTCGTGCGAACATATGAAATATGTTCGTGCGAACATATGAAATATGTTCGTGCGAACATGATTTAAAAAAATGTTCGCGCGAACATAATAAGTATGTTCGTACAAACATATGGTAAACTCAATTTCTCATTTTGCAATTTTTTCATTTTTGTTCGTCCCACTAAAGTGGAACCCATTATTATGGGTTCACCCAATGTAGAAGTAATATTTTCTTTTCTTTATGTTAATTAATGACATTGTTATGTCTAGCCATCTTGAGTTCTTTTCCTTGGTTGCAATCGAATGTTAAACTCCAAATATAGACAAGGGTGGAGCTCAACAATTAGAACCCTTTCCATTATCATTTTGATTATAACAAATGATTTGGAGAGACCAATTCTCTGTAAGTTGGGATTGTTGTTGTTACCCTTCTTAACTCTCTTAATTGTGCACTAAGTGTACTTTTCCTTAGTAGTATTGTTATCTTCCTAAGTATTTGTGTTGTCCAACGCTTCTACAGTGTGCTTGAGTGGGGTTATGAGTACATCCTCCCTTATCCAAACCTTTTATCTTTGTCTAATTGGGACCAATGTTGAATGTGAATGTGTCTTAACTCGTGTTAACAATTTATTCTTCAAACTAGTTTGTGTAGCCCAACTAGCATACACTAAAGTTGTTGCAAGTAATAATGTTTTTATTGCTCCATGAGTGTAATTTAACCTTTGTGCTTAAGAAAATGATGGATTGTCTAAAAAGGTAGGGTTGGGCTATGACTCCCCAAATTTAGATTGATTAATGAATTTATATTATCAAATGAACTTTAAAAGATGAGTGATGTGGAAAATACCAACTATTGTTGATTTATGGTAGATTCCAACTTGTCTTCTAGTTAATAATGGGTGTGATTTTAATAAATTTGACCACTAGATCAATAGACATACTCAGACTTCTTGTATAGAACTGCCAATTGTTGAATCATCTTAATCCAATTATATTGTAAGTGGAATGAAATCAATTCCTTTAACTCAATGCCTACTTTATTATTTTGTTGTTCAATTCTTCACCTTGTCATACTATGGTATTACTCGATGCATAAGTTAGAAGGTAGATTATAAAGACAATGTGGTTTAGTGAAAATATGAGAACAAGATGATCTAGTGGGTATGCTTAAATTAGTGTTCCTTTTTCTAAAATTTCTTCATCCATAGTAAACTATAAACTTTCTTAACTAGATTGGCATAAAAAGTTGAAACTTAACATTATACTGGGGTTAAGAGTAGGTGTACTTCTTTTTGTCTAAAGCTATGTCATAGAGAATAAAACAAATGACTGTTGAACCTAGAAAATTAGATTACTAGAATAGTAGCTAATGAAATAAGTTTTCAATATCCAAGTTATTTTGTTTACCCTTCCATTGATTTTACGTTAGAATATATAGTCCACTAATATAACTGAGAGGGGGGTGAATCAGTTACCCAACTATTATCACCATCTTTAACTTTAAACAAACTTAACCATGTGAGTAATATGAATTGAAACCACAACAAGATACTCATACATAATTAACACCAGATATGTTAATCAGAGAAACCCTTGATCAAAGGGGAAAACCCAGTGGGGATGGCACCCACAAGATGATGTACTAATATAAATATTCTTTGTTACAAGATAAACCTTATTAAGAGTATGTTACAACATTTAGTACATATGAGTCCTTGTTAGGAGACTTTGAATCCCTATTAGGAGTTGTGCCAACTCTATTAGGATTTGTGAAAGATAGTTGGACCCACTGCCCAAACAACTTCAAGGTTAAGATCAATAAACCCACTGTCCAAATGATCTCTATATTATTCCTTGTAGAATAGTAAAGCTGAATTGTACTTCTTTCCTCAGTCTCTATCCTATCAACTATACTTCTTCTCCTTTAGATCTTGTAACCAAATTGTATACTATGCATCCAATGACCCCTTGGATCTCTTACATGCATCCTCCAAATGCTCTGCTTCTTTTTGCACAAGTTCCACTACTTCTTCACTCTTGGATGCTCTACTCCACACATATAATCAAGGAAAACATCTTTCCTTTATATCACATCTTCATAATAATTCCTTAAGTTAGTCTTGAGGCTTTCCCAATTAATTGAAATAAGATAATTAATTAATTCCCAATTATAATACCCCTATCAACTCAAAGTCTATACAAAATTTCACACCTGTGATACCAATTGTTGCGCACATGCAAAAATCACCACACAACTACCCTCTATCACTGTGTGGCTATGCATCTCTTCATTACATCTTAGATGAGTGATAGTGATTGATTATCAGAATACTTTTTTTTATTACTCTATTTCTATGCTACTCTTAATAAATCAAGTGTAACTTCCATACACCATTGACTAAAAATTTGTCCTCTTAACCACATCATGTAGATGACCTCTGGAACATGTCCTTAATTTTGCATCACTAAACCCTTACTCAGTTATTGCACATCATAAGATCTCTAACTACTATTCTTCTAGTCTTTACAGAATTACTACTATGTTGACATCAATGACAAACACAATCATGAATGCAACATATCAATACTCTCCAATGCTTATGATAATCCTCCAATTTAGTATCATTAGCATTCATGCTAACAATATCCCCCTTTGGCATTGATGGAAACATAGATGAAAAAATATCTAAGTTCCAAGAATACCAAACTATACTCTATTGTTGTTGTTGTTCTCATCTTATCAAATCCTCTTCATCAATCTAAAATCTTTTGGCTACTAGAATTGGCATCAGTTGTTCATAATGAACAACTTGCAACATTTTCTAGCTACATATACTCATCATTGAGTTAACCTTCTAGGCACTAACATTTCCTTCTGTGCATAACATGAATCTTTCAAAATCTTCCTAAAGAGATAACTCTCCCCCATTGACATCTCAATAGGTGCTTCTCTCACATTCTCTCTCCTCATTGTCTAGGAGATGTTTTTCATGTACATATTCTCCCCCCCATTGACATATTCTCCCCCCCATTGTCAAATGTGTCAATACAAGTACAAAATACCAATTGGTATAATATACTTCTTCCAACTCTTTAATCAGCTCAAATCTCCAAAGACACTATTAACTACCAAATATAAAGAGTCCTCAATGACTCCATACATACTAGATACTCCCCCATATAGGAAGCATCAGTATTCAGTCCATTCTAACAATAGTGCTCTATACCACTAGATTGATGCACTTTTTGCATCATCTACTCACAAGTAGGCAAGGGCATAACCCCAAGCATACCTCTTAGGTACTCAAAAGTATCCTTAGGAAAAGGCTTTGTAAAGATATCTACAACCTGGTCTTTAGTACTTACATACTCCAATCTCATTTCCTTCTTTGTTTCCTCCTCTCTTAAAACATGACACTTAATGGATATGTACTTTGTCTTAGAATGCGGTACTGGATTCTTAGACATACTTATTGTACTTATGTTATCATGGTAAATGATAACAAGTTTTGTAAACTCAATCCTAATATCTTTCAACATTTTTTTCATCCACATAACTTGATTACAATTATTTGTTGTTGTAACATACTCTACCTCAGTTTTACTCTGAGAAATACAATCATGTTTCTTGCTCAATAAAGAAACCAATCCTCCTCCAAGAAAGAATGCTCCACCATTGGTGCTCTTTCTATCATCCATATTGTCTACCCAATCTACATTAGTATGTGTGCACAAAGTGAAATCACTTGCTCTGTCATACCAAATCCCATAATCAGATGTTCCTTTCAAATATATGAATATCTTCTTCACTTCTGCATAATGATACTCTTTTTTATCATCTTGGAATTTTTCTACAATCCCAACTACATTTTCTATATCTAGTCTATTGTGGGTCAAATATTGCAATCCTCTAATCATAGATCTATATTTTTCCTTCTCAATTGGAGGTGTCTCATCTTTACTAGATAACTTGTGAATAGTTATCATGGGTTTACCAATAGGTTTACAACTTTCTAAACCAAATATTTTCAACAAGTCTTTCAGATACTTAACTTCTGAAATTAATATCCCATCTCTGCTCTACATAATCTACAATCCTAGGAAAAAAATCCATTTCTCCTATCATGCTCATTTCAAACTCATTTTTCATCTCTTTAGAAAAATTATCACTTTCTTTATCATTTCCTCCAAATATTATGTCATCCACAAATATTACAATTATAAACAAACCATCATCAATTTTTTCTCAAATACAAATTACCTTCTATTGTACCTTTAATAAATCCAAACTTAGACAAATACCTGTCCAACCTTGCATACCAAGTTCTAGGTGCTTGCTTTAGACCATATAGTTCTTTCTTCAATCTGCATACCATCTATTTTTCTTTTTTTAGAGAGAATATATTAGACTTCTCAATGTAGACTTCTTCTTCAAGTTCTCCATTCAGAAAGGTTGACTTGACATCCATCTAATAAACCTTGAAATTATTGCTTGATGCATAAGCCAAGAACATCCTTATTGCTTCCATTCTTGCCACATGTGCATATTTCTCTTCATAATCTATGCCTTCTTTTTGTGAGTAACCTTTGGAAACAAGTTTGGCCTTGTTTCTCACAACTTCACCTTTCTCATTTATCTTATTATTGAATACCCATTTGGTTCCTATCACATTATTATGTTTAGGTCTAGGAACTAATCCCCATGTCTAATTCTTCATAATCTGGTCTAATTCTTCTTTCATTTCTTACATCTAGTGATCATTCTTACATGCTTCATATGCACTCTTAGGTTCCACTTAAGAAATCAAACATAATTCCTCATTCAATTACTATGTTCCTTGTCATCACACCTTTATCCTCACTCCCCATTATCTATTCTAGAGGGTGATTCCTTGTCATGTTTTTGCTAGAGGTAGGAGTTGACATCTCAACTCTTATCTCTTCTCTAGGTTCAGATCTTTGTTCTTCTCTATGCTTAACAAATACATCATTCTATAAGTCATTGTTAGTCTCAAAAATAACTTCAGCATTCTATCTAACAATTCCATAATTATCATCTTCTTCATTAGAATTATAATCTACCATATTTTCTTTAGTACCAAACTTTTCATCAATCCTTAGATTGTGCACTCAAATATTGTCTTATATCTATAGTTGAAACATCTATATGCTTTTACTTTCAATGAGTAACCAAGAAACATACCTTCATCACTTCTAGGATCAAACTTACCAATATCATCATCTCTCTTAATGTAACATTTACTCCCAAAAATTTTGAAATACTTGACTGATGGTGAATGACCAAACCATAACTGATAGGGTGTCTTGCTCATATCTTTTTTGATCTATACTTTGTTTAGAGTATATATTATAGTGTTAACTAATTCTCTCCAAAATTTCTTTGAGACATCATTCTCAAATAACATTTCTCTTTCTACTTCTGCTACTATCTTATTCCTTCTTTCAGCAATCTCATTCTATTCAGTTGTTCTAGGTGAAGATAATTATCTGTTGATTCCATTCTCTTCATAGAACATGTTGAACTCTCTAGAGGTGAACTTTTCTCCTCTATTTGATCTCAAACATTTAGTCTTGACACTAGATTCATTTTCAACTCAATTCTTAAATATCTTTAATTTCTCAAAAGCTTCAAACTTCTCCTTAAGAAATGCTACCCACATCATTCTAGTGTAATCATCAACAAAAAACACAAAATACCTTTCACCATAGAACCCTATGGTTCTTGCAAGACCATTCAGATCTGCGTAAACAATATCTAATTTATTAGTAGTTGAGAACTTTTGCTCAAAAAAGACACTTTCCTTTGCTTAGGCAAAATATATTCCTTGCAGACAACAATAGTTAGCTTAATAATCTTAGGTAGATATCTCACTATGAATGTACTATTAACTTTCACAATATTATAAAAGTTTATATGACAAAATCTTATGTACCACAACAAACTATTATCAACCTTTTCTACCAAGCATTTTATTTCAGTAGGACTAAACTAGAATACATTACCTCTAGATCTGGTTCCACTACCAATTAGCTTACCATCTATGTCTTTGATAATGCAAGTCTTCTTTGTAAAATACAATAGATATCCCTTGTCCACCAACTTTCCAATACTCAACAGATTATGTTGTAAACCATCAACAAAGTAAGCATCATTAGTGTTAGTTCTACCATCAATATTAATTGTGTTTTTTAGTGTGGAGCCTGATCAATCCCCAAGTGGGAGATTTTTAGTTTGTGGTGACTGATCAGGGAAGTATTGTACATACTTTACAATATTTTTCATTATATGTGATGTAAAAATTGCTTCTTGTAGTGATATTGAGTTGTAACAGATTATGGATTGTAATCAGATTATAATCATTGGATCATAATAATACTAAACTTGTTATTTTTTGGACATAGCTCAAGGTTTGGGTGAACCGCGTTAAATCCTGGTGTCTTGTGTTCTATTCTGTGCAATATATTATTTTTTGATATTGGTTATATTTGCATGTAATTTTCATTTCCCTCTATGGTTAATCCTAACAAGTGGTATCAGAGCGAGGTTATTTTTTAGTTATCCTCTACAAGAAAGTATTATGGTTGACTGGGAGCAATGGCAAATGAGGGTAAGTTAAAGGTTGACAAGTTTAATGGGTAAAACTTTCAGTTATAGAAGATGCAAATGGAGGACTATCTTTATCAGAAGGATTTATGGAATCCATTGGAAGGAAAAACAAAGAAATAGGGAACTATGACAGATGAGGACTAGGATATTTTAGATAGAAAGACACTTGGAAGCAATCAATTATGTCTGGCACCATCAGTAACATTTAACATTACAAAAGAGGAGACGATGAAAGATTTGATGAAAACCCTAGCGACACTGTATGAAAAGCCCTTTGCTTCAAATAAAGTATTTATCATGAAGCTTTTATTTAATATGAATATGGCAAAAGGTGGATCTATTGTGGATCATTTAAATGAGTTTAATACTATTACTAGTCAGTTATCTTTTGTGGGTATTAATTTTGATGAAGAAATTGGGGCTCTCTTGATTTTGTGTTCTTTACCCAAAAGTTGGAATGGCTTGGTAATGGCTGTTAGTTATTCCATTTCTGGATCTAATACCCTAAAATATGATGATGTGATCAGTGTTATTTTGAGTGAGGAAACTTGTAGGAAAACCTCAAGAGGATCTACATAAGGAAGTGCTTTAAACAAATAAAGTAGAGGTAGAATGATTAAGAGAGGAAATAATTCTAGAAATCAAGAAGAAAGTCAAAAGGAAAGGGTCTCAATCCAGAGGACCAAGAGATTATTTGTACTGTGGTAAGCCAGGGCATAAGAAGAAAGATTGTTGGACTCAAAAGATCAATGAATGAGATAAACCAAAAGGGAACAAGGAGGAAAATTTGGTAAGTAATAATTTGAAGAGGATTCTTTGCTTCTTTCTTTAGAAAGTGTTGATGATTCATGGGTTTTAGATTTTGGTACTTCATTTCATGCTACACTTCATAGAGGTCATTTTATTGATTATTTCCAAGGGGATTTTGGGCTTGTTTATTTAGGAGATAATGAACCCTATGTAATTTTTAGAAAGGAAAAAGTTAAGATTAAGTTTCAAAATGGGAATCATTGGCTACTACATGAGGTAAGACATGTTCCAAGGTTGAGTAGTAATTTAATTTCAGCAGAAAAACTTGGTGATGAGGGTTGTGTAGTTACTTTTAATGATAAAAGTTGGAAAGTTTCAAAAGATTCCCTTGTAGTAGAAAAAGGTGTGAAAGTAGGAATCTTATATCTTTGTACAGGTCATAATTTTCCTTCTACTTAGGTGTTTCAGAGAAAAATGAATGTTCAAGAACAATTGTTGCAGTTGAGTAGGGAGAAGAAATAATTGTTGTAGATTCTGACACAGTGCTCTAGTACAAAAGACTTGGGCACATGAGTGAGAAAGGTATGAAATTACTTCATTCAAAGATAGTTTTACTAGGTCTAAAATGTGTCAATATGGATTTCTGTAAAAGTCGTGTGCATGGAAAATAAAAAAGAGAGTGACTTTTGTGAAGAGTGGGAAGGAAAAGAAAAGTGAGAGATTAGAGCTTGTGCATATAAATGTATGGGGACCAGCTCAGGTATCTTCCCTTGGTGGCTCTCATTATTATCTTACATTTATTGATGATTCAACTAGAAAAGTACAAGTTTATTTCCTTAAACAAAAATATGATGTATTTCAAACTTTTAAGAAATGGAAATGCTTGGTTGAAAATGAGATTGGTAAGAAATTAAAATGTCTCAAATATGATAATGGTGATGAGTATTAGAGTCATGAATTTGAATATTATTGCTCCACTAATGGTATTCATAGATAGAAAACTATTCCAAGGACTCCATAAGAAAATGGAGTGGTTGAATGCATGAACAAGATAGTAATGGAATGTGCAAGGAGCATGAGGTTACATCTTGGGTTTTTCTTAAACATGTGGGTGGAGACTATCATGTGAGGCCTCGCCCCAACCCATCGTAGCATAGTGATACATTACTCTTATTTTTGTTATCCGCGACTCGAGATGTCGAGACATTATCTGATGCTTAGAACATATTTTATTATTTCATGTTGTGTGATGTTATTTCCAGATATATTTGATGATTGTCATTTAATGTTCATGTATATGTATGTTGACAAAATCAGTAGATGTAGGATTGAGATTTGATTTGAGATATTTCAAATGGTTAAGAATTATGAAGGGAGAAGAAACTTTATTAATGTATGTTTTAAATTATGAAAATTTCTGATACATATACATTTATATACATGTGATTTTATAGGACTACTGATGTGTGCAATGAGTGTGCAGATATTTAGCCGAGAAACCCTACGGAGGAACAAAACTAATCTCCATGTGCTAAAATTTGGAAACCCTATTTTTTGTAATTATGTTCTTTCAGTGTCGCTTGACACTCGTAAAATGTTTATGTGCTTAATTTGCTAGTTAGAGTTGTTAGATGGACCTATTTTATTCCTAGATTTTATTTTGTCTCTAAACCTCTTTCCTAAGGCTTTTAACATGTTTTTATTCTAACCAAAGGGTATGGGTATGGGTTAGGGGTCTTTTCCAACCCCTAAGCCCCTAGCTTTGACTTTTGAGGGCACTCAAAAAGTCCCTTTTTGTCTTTGTGCGAAAATTGCAAGTGGTTGTCATGAGTTGTCTTACCCCACCTCCTCTTAGGGTTTAACCATGGTGTAGGTTGAGTTAGGAGTTTCTAGTGTGTCTAGTGGGTGGAAATAGTTATTGCTCCTTTTTGGGTGGTTGAGTTGGGGGCTTATTTAGAGGCCTTCCTTGGTCTAGTGGTTTTGTTACCCAATCTCTACATTTAGAGAAGATTTCTTGAAGCTTGAAGGAAGGAGGGATACTCTACTCAAATTGGTTCATTGCCATTACCTCTTTGTGAAGGTAGGAAACTCTCATCTCCCTTATTCAGTATTTATGTTTTGTTTCATGTTCTTGTTACCTTGTTGTTGTTTTACTGTTGTATGGTTGTGGGTATGTTGGGAAGATTTGCAAACCATGTCTTTTTTTTGGTTGTTTTCCTTTCTTGTTTATGTTTGAAATTTTGAGTTTTCCTTGCATGGGTGTTTTGGTATTACTCACCCTAGGAGAGGGCAGAAGTGACCAATTTTGGGAGAGGTCTATTTAGTTGGACTCCAACCTGTGTAGAGTCTCTTCTCAGGATGAGAAGAGGGATAAAGGGTAGGGTGTTATGGGCCCCTACCCGTCAGCACAAACCTGGTATGAGTATGGCAATTTTAAATGGAAGAACAAAAGTTCTTGGTTATTGGCCCCGATTGGGCATCTGAATTGGTGTTGTGCTTGACTTCTCCAGTTGGAAGAATCCACCTCTCCCTAGTCTTGATTCACTGTGAATCTTATTGTGTAAGCCATGTATGATTATGCATGCTTGATGTTCTTTTGGTTCTGCTTGGTCGTCACTCGATCAGTTATTGGTTTCCTCCATGGTTCTTGAAATGAGATTTAGAAGACATTACAAACTCCTTGATTATGATCATGAAGAAAATTTGATAAAATTATTGAAAATTGGGATTGAGATCCTATTGTAAATTGTATTTTTTTTAAACCTTATTATAGATGGCAACGAAGCCGAGTTTTCTTCCTGATTCTTTCCCGGCTGAGCCTTGAATCAGGTTGATAATAAAATAAGTGATTGAGTAAATTTACTTCTCTTAAAAATTTTGTATTCTATGTTGTCATATGAATGTGTATCAAAGATAAGATGCAACAATGATGTTCAATTATACAAGATTCAATTTGTGATGTGTGGTGATGCCTCTATTCATATGGGCTGTAGAGAGAGATGTTGCTAATCCATGTAATTATATGGTGTCTTTATCAAGTTTGAAATGATTTAGTTTATGTAAGGTTGTGTTGAAAGTGAATTTGCAAGAACATGAAGGAAAGAATTACGTCAAGAGATCCAAGCTAAAATTGAAACATGATAGAGAAATAACTTTGTGTATTTTGATACTCCCTTCAAAAAGGAATGGAGCATTATCATTTTGATCTCTTATTTTCTCAATTGCCTTAAGACTAGTTTAGTCATTATGTTGTTCCAATGTTGATCCATCAGTTTTATTAGATAGTTAAATGAATATGCAGATGGTTCTTTCATGAAATGTGGTTCCATTGAAATGCATGGCCATTTGAGGTTCATGGAAACAATAAATTAGAAATTCATAAGAGAATGTATACACCTATTGCTGTAATATAGTTGCAAAGAAATATACAATGAGTTTCAAGAGAGAAAGAGAAGACAAATTATCAAATATCCACTTACAGGATGCTAGAAATTGTATGGGGAAATAATTTACTCTCTTGATTGAATAGAGAATATTCCCCTTTGGATCCCTTGTTTCAAATTAAATTTTCAAAATTAATAATCAATAAAAGGATTATGATTAACTAAATAAGCATTACACTAATAACTTAAATATCTATTTGTTTTTTTTTTCTACCTATAAAACTTTATCCAATGAATGCTTTGTGCAAGTCAAACTGTCATCACAGGTGATGACATCATCCTTGTCCCATCCCCATCTTCCTCCTATTATGGGTGCTCAACTTGGAGGGAAGACATTAAATTTTGGTGGTTTAAATCGAGTGAGCAAGTATTCTAACCTTGCTTTTCTCCCACCTTCTATTCACATGGAACGCAGGTTTTGGAAAATGCATAGCAAAGGTTATTGTTTTTTTTGGAGAAATGGATTGCTGATGGGAGGGTGACATCACCTGTCCCCCCCCCCCATCCCATCACCCCCTTTTCTCTCCTAACCTTTCCAAGCGCTCACTTCATTCCATGGGAGGCTTAAAGCATGGGTCTGTTTTGTGCTTTTATTTAAGCCTACGTTTCCTTTCCTTGGGGGACAAGACCTGACGTGGGCCAGCTGTTTAGGACAGCGCACAGGCCTAGGATAGGCTTGGGGAAAGGAGGGAGTAAGGGAAGTAGGATGTTGGGAGGGGGTAGTTAGTTTAGGTGCCTAGTAGAGTTAGTTTTAAGTTAGGTTAGTAGGTAGTTTAGTAAGTAGGTTAGTTCTATTCTATTAATATTTTTTTATATAGTATAGTTTGTTTAAAATAGTATTAGTTGTTAGAATTAGTGTTCAGTTTAGTTATGTTATATATGTTAGTTTTATTTTGGTTATTAGTCTTTAGTTTATTGTTACTTTCTTATAGGGTTTTTTTTTTTTTTTTGTTATGTAAATTAATTTGGTTGTAAAGTAAGTATAGTTAGATATCAATTTAATTTGTAAGATATTTTAGATTAATTAGTTTAGTTTTAAATTAATTTAGTTATTCAATAAACTTTAGAAAGTTTCGATATTATATGTTTTTACTTAAATTCGTTGTTATCATGTTATTGATTGTTAGTTTTAGTGTATATAAATTATCTAGTACGGTTTAACATTAGACTTATATTATGATTAGTTAGGGCGTTTTGATAGTTAAATTTGATAGTCTAGTATTTATATTAAAGTTCTTAATTTTGGTTAAAATGAATGCCAAAAGGACTAAATTGTTCTAAAGTCAAATATTGATTGATAGTTAAGCAATTATTAAGTAAGTAAATATATAAGTTGTTTTTCTTCTTTCTATTATATTATTAGCATGTATTCAAGTTTTAAAATCTTAGTAAAATTAATGTTAGCTGAGTAGATTTTGATATTTGATTGTTTTATTTCCTATCCATAATTAATATAAATTGTTTTCTTAAACAATTTCAAAATATCGTTGTAACATTAATGCAATAACGAAATCAAAGGTTAATACCATTTATTAACGAATAAGTAGCTATTGAAATGGAATTCTTCTCATCATTATAAACTTAAGATGTATGTAGTTAAACTGTTCTGGCTCTTGTGAATTCGACTCTTAAACTTTTGTGAACCTTATTATTAATTATTATTCAAAAAAAAAAAATTTGTGTTTGCCCTCGTAGTTTGGGCATGACATATCAATACTATTATATATATGATTAATAGAGGTCCCTCTACTCCTTTGAGTTGTGGTATTCTAGAGGAAGCATGGACTTGTAAGAAGGCAAGTTATTCTTTTCTCAAAACTTTTGGTTGTGAAGCATTTTCTCATATAGATTCTAAAAATAGAACCAAGTTGTAAGCTAAGTCAAAGAAATTTGTATTTTTTGGATATGGCATTGATGAATTTGGTTATGAGCTTTGGGATTTTGAAAATCATAAATTGTAAGAAGCAGGGGTTTCATATCCAATGAAAAAGTATTGTACAAAGATATGTTGCAGCAATATGAGAAGAAAGAAGATGATTATGTAGTGTTGGATGATACTCCAAAAGATGATATTCTAGCAATTCCTCATGATCTGCAAAAAATACAACAATAAATACCACACACTCTAGTGAATTTTAGATGCTCAACAAGGCTAAGTAAACCTCTAGAAATATCGTCTCCTTCTCTATATTCTATTTTACTTACTGATACTAGTGAACCTAAATGTTATGATGAAGTTGTGCATGTGTATACTAAGATCAGTGGGAGTTTGCAACAGTAGATGAAATGGACTCCTTGCTGAAAAATAAAACTTGGGTTTTATGCAAGTTTCCTATAGGTAAACAAGCTTTACAAAATAAATAGATTTACAAGTTGAAAGAAGAGGATGGAGGTAAGAAAATATTTAAATTCATGTTAGTGTTAAAGGATTTGCATAGAAGAAGGGCATTGATTTTGATGATATATTCTCTCCTATTGTCAAAATGACTTCTATCCATATTATTTTAAGTATTGTGGCTAATGAAGATTTGCATTTGAAGTAGCTTGATGTTAAAATAGTCTTCCTTCATGGTGATTTGGATGAAGAGATATATATAGCACAACCAAAGGGATTTAAGGTCAAAGGTATGGAGAACTTAGTGTGCAGACTAAAGAAAAGTTTATATGGCTTGAAGCAAGAACCTCAACAATGGTATCTAAAATTTGACAATTGTATGCATGAGCATGATACAGTAGGTGCCATTCAAATCATTGTGTTTATTTTAAGAAGTTGGATGATGACAACTGCATTATTTTATGTTTATATGTTGATGATATGTTTGTAGTTGGGTCTAGCATGGATGACATTAAGGGGCTAAAACACCAACTAGCATATTCATTTTTTATGAAGGATTTGGGGGTAGCAAAAACAATCCTTGGTATGAATATTTGTAGAGATAGAAAGAACATAAATTTGACATTATCTTAGGTTGAATATATTGTGAAAGTGTTGCAACATTTCTCTATGGAGGATTCTAAAGTTATCAGCACACCTTTACTTGGTCATTTGAAGTTGACTAAAGAGATGTCTTCCAAGACACAAGAAGAGGAAGATAAGATGTCCAAGGTATCTTATGCTTCAGCTCTAGGAAGCTTGATGTATGTTATGGTATGTACGAGGCCATATATTGCACATGCAATAGGATTCATTAGCACGTACATACAAGCCATCTAGGAATTAAGAATTAGAATGTAGTAAAATGGATTCTTAGATATATGAGAGGAACATCCAGCAAGTGTCTACATTTTGGAATCTCTACTAATGATTTACTAGAATATGTTGACTCAAATTTGGTAGGGGATATTGATAACAAGAGGAGTACTACAGGTTTTGTATTTACTATTGGTGGGGCAGTAGTGAGTTGGGTTCTCAATTGTTGAAGGTTAATGCTTTATACACGAAAAAGGTAGAGTATGTTGCTACTACAGAGATAATATGGCTTTATTTCTTTCTAGAAGAATTGGGACACCCTCAAAGGGATAATTATTTGTTTATAGATAGTCAGAGTGTCATTCATCTTGTGAAGAATTCCACTCTACATTCAAAGACCAAACATATTCTATTGTGGTACCATTTCATTCGCTTAGTTTTGGATGGTGGACAATTAAAGCTAGAAAAGATACATATAGATGACAATATAGCAGATATTTTTACAAAGGTAGTGACAAGGGATAAGTTGAATTCCTCTTCAGCTTCAATTAGTCTTCTATACTAAATAGAATAAAAGAACAAAAAAGTCCAAAGTGGTTTAATCTAGTGGGAGCCCCATGTAGTAGTGATATTTCTATAGTATCAGTCTCCAAGTGGGAGATTGTTGTTTAGTGTGGAGCCTAATCAGTCTCCAAGTGGGAGATTGTTAGTTTGTGGTGACCAATAAGGGAAGTATTGTACATACTTCATAATTTTTTGGCTGAAAAAAAATTGGGTTGTGGCTAACATATTGATAACATATGGCTAACATGTGGTAACCCTAAATAGGAAAAAATACTTGTATAAAAGGGCTTAGGGTTAGGTATATTTTATTATTTATGATGCAAAAATTGTTTCTTATGGTGGTATTGAGCTATAAGGGGTTAAAGATTGTAATTAGATTATAATCACTAGATCATAATAATACTAGACTTGATGTTTGGTGGATGTAGCCCAGGGTTTGGGTGAACCACATTAAAACTTAGTGTCTTGTGTTTTGTACTGTGAGATTTATTATTTTCTAATATTGGTTATATTTTCATTTAATTATCATTTTTATCTGTGATTAATCCTAACAAATAGATCCAATCCTTATAATGTGATAGGCTTCATTGTTACCAACTCTAACAATACCTCCATCATAATTTTTGAACTTAAAAAACTTATTCATATCACTAGCAATGTGATGTGAACATCCACTATCGATTATCCAATCTAATTTCTTCCCAATTTTGGTAACTAGAGCTCTTTCTTCTCTAATTTATCTATTGAGATCATCTTCTTTGATAGCTACAAATCCTAATTCATCATCACTTTCACTCTGACCTCTTTCATCAAATTCTTCATCCTCATTAGCATACAAACAATTTATATCCTTATC
Source organism: Cupressus sempervirens (assembly GCA_028749045.1). Classification (NCBI taxonomy): domain Eukaryota; kingdom Viridiplantae; phylum Streptophyta; class Pinopsida; order Cupressales; family Cupressaceae; genus Cupressus; species Cupressus sempervirens. Next base: position 573,425,651 of record CM053783.1, on the reverse strand, counting down.
TCTTCTAGACTTAAACTTTCCTTTAAACTTTTTCTCTCTTTTAGGACATTTAGATGCATAATTACCATATTCATCACAATTCCAACACTGAAATATTTTCTTACCATCTTTCTCTCTTCTTACTAGAAGGGCTATTCCTTCTTCAATCTTCTTGTCTTCTTCAAATCTGCTACTACGATCAAAGTCTCCTCTTGCACTTGAACTTCTTGATAGATTAGGTTGAATGTTTAGAGCACTAAAAGTTGTCATAACTCTAGCTAGTTCTCCAAAATTTCTCAATACTACTTCAACATATTCTAATATTCCAAGCAATGTTTCCTTTGTGAAATCTTTGGTGCAGGTCGTAACTAGTTGAATTATCTAAGTTTTCTTGAATGGTGGTTTCAAACTTTTCAAGATCTTCCATATAGCTTCATCATCTTGCTTAGTTCCACTAAGAGACTAAATACCTACAAAGAATTTTGATATTCTAACAACATAACTTTTTATAGAATAATAGAACTAAATTATACTTCTTTCCTCTATCATATGTCTTACTAACTAGACTTCTACTCCTTCAAATCTTGTAACCAAATCTCATACTACACATCCAATGATCCCTTGGATCACTTACACACATCTTCCAAATACTCTAATTCTTTTCGCACTTTGCACTACTTCTTTACACTTGGATGTTCTACTTCACACATGTAATCAAGGAAAACATCTTTCCTTTATACCACATCTTCATAATTATTCCTTTATTTGGCCTTGAGGCTTTCTAAATTAAATTTTAATAAGATAATTAATTAATTCCCTATTACAATAGCATTGTCGGCTCATAGTCCCTATAAAACTTCACATGTGTGATACCAAGTATTGTACACATGCTGACATCACCACATGATTTTCCTCTATTACTATGTGACTATGCATCTCTTCATTACATTTCAGATCAAAGATAGCAATTGATCATCATACCATTGTTTTCTAATACTCTGGTTTTACATTACTCTCAGTAAATCAGGTGTAACTTTCATATGCCATTGATTCAAAAAAAATTCTCTCAAAGACATCATTAAGATGAGCTCTAGAAAATGTCCTTAATTATTTATCACTTAGCCCTTACTCAGTTACTGTACATCATAAGATCTCTAACTGTTATTCTTTCAGTCTTTAGTGAGTTACTACTACATTGAGATCAATGATAAACATAGTCATGAATGCAACATATCAATACTCTCCAATGCTTAGGATACTCCCCTAATGTAGTATCATCAACATTCATACTAAAAATTTAGTCTAAAGATAAAACACCTTATTTAGAATATTGAGATCATTGAGTCTTAGACCATACTGAACATTAGGATGTATTTCTCTATTAATAGTTGGGCTTCTTATAGATGAATATCCACTAAAAGGAAAAGTAGGAGGAACTCATCATTAAATAGATGATATTTTATGTTTGATTGAAGTTTTAACAATTATTCTTGAGGATTCCTTGAATCATTGTCTAAAGTGTTAGATGTTTAATTTTTTTATGGAAGGGTGTAATGTGGCAATAGGGAGGGTGGGGATGGATGCATTGTGTTGCTTCTCTCAACCTATCTGATTCTAATAAGTAGGATTCATTATACTTTATCTCTCCTTTTAGAAATCTAAAAAATCTAGTGTTTGGCCAAGCCATTTATTATTTGCATTTAAGAATGTTGTTTCTGACATGTAGCATATGTGTATGACTATGCTTATTTTCATTTTTGCATATGTGTAAATATGCATTAGTTAAAAGAAGTGTACTTGTGGGTAGATATGTTATATTTTTTCTTTCACTACATATGGGTAGATGTGTGGTATTCTTTCCTTTCCCTACCACATTCTATGATTAGGCTACTAGACACATAGTTGTCTGTAGTATGTATCACAGCTGCACTAGATCCATCTGATCCATCTTGTTCCAGGAAGATAGGCTTCTCATATCCAGGTTAGGGCATTCTTCATGTTACGAAGAATCTTGAAAGATTAAACACTATATGGTTGGTTAGGTAAAAGCACCTAGGCCACACTCTCATCTCAAATAGTAGATAGATGACATCCAATGGCTTTGGATACCACATACACTAGGGGACACATGTCAAGATTCAATAACCTTTCTTATGGTCTTGTACCTTCATCTTGATGATCATCATGGTACCTATGATAATTGGATAATGTAATTACCATGATCAGATAATGTAATTACCATGATCATGATGTACTCTTATTCATGTATATGATGGATATGTGATGTTATGTTAATCAGCACCTTAGTTATGTTATATTGTATCAATTAACAAATTACTTGTTATTATTAACTTTCATTATTGGATAGTGAATAGTCTCTTGACTATTCAACTCTGTTTTTAATTGGTTTTCTTTCCACATTTCTCGTAATTGTTTGATGTGGTTATTTCTTAGTAAGACATGGTTCTTACATTTTCTCATTCTTTCTTATGTGTATTCAAGATATTGCAGTCACTTCACACAATTACCTTGGCTTATAGTTTGCCTTCTAGTCATGCTTTTGTTTGAGTCAGTTGAAGATAATGGTAAACTACTACATTCTTATCATTACTACTTTAAAAGGAAGATAGACTAGACCATTTCAGATTTTAGACTCATGGTGTGTTTTCCATTCTAATAACGAGAATCCTCTGGTTACATCTTAAATGTAGTCCTCAACTCCATTTTCAACATGGATTGTCTATTTTGAGGGTGAATTGGTTTTCTCTAGTCACTCATTTTTCCCTATCATGTGTTGTTTATCTTTCTCTCTACAAACCAAATTAGATTTCATTGTGTTGAAAAGGAAAGTGGTCAAAAATGAAGCTTTATTTGATGGTGCCCTATTCTTTTCCATGCAAAACTATAACTTATCATTTGGTAATGCTCTCGTAGGTGGTTTAATTCCTAGCGAAAAAAATTCCTAGGGTGTCCTTTTTTATCCCCTCTATTATTTTGTTTATTCACTTTGGTAAAACTTGAGTTGCATTTTTTGTTCATAATGTTTTGCATGCCATTGGTTTGTCACATCTCTAGTTTTTTATTTTCTTAAGTTGTTATTAGGCACCATACTAGCTATTCCAGGGGTCATTCCAATTTTTCCCATGGTCATGCTTCTTTGGAATCACTAAGATGGTGTTCATCTTGTCATTGTTAATGGTTTCTACAATTTTGTGGCTATACTTTAAAAAAAATTCAGCCCTCACAATATTACTTGATTTCTATTGGTGAGTCTTAGATGATTTTGTGTCCATAAATTTTCAACAGTATTTTACAGGAAAACTTCATCTGTATTGGTCAGGTATTGTGGTGGACATAAAATTTTGAGCATTTTTTTCCTCTTTCTAAATCAATAAGAAGATCTTTGTCCATGATGGTGATTTCATGACACTAGTATTCAATCTTTTTTAGAGTTATTTCTCTATTCATGTTATTTTTAGAATGTATTTAGATTTTTTTTTTTATAAGAAAAATAGGTTTTATAGGGATCCTGAAATCCAAAAGTTGTTACATATCATAGAGTTGTAAATAAAACAACAAAAGCCTAGAAACAAAACTACAGCCAACAAAAAGGCCAAATTGAAAGATAGGCAAAAAGCCAAGAAAAATCTACAAAAGCCAAAAATCCAAAAGACAGGTATTGATAATCCTTAACTTACTTCTCTAGCTTCCTTTTAAGGTCCTACATAGTTTCTGTTGCTTCATAGGCTTCCTGACACTCCTCAGCCATTTGCTCTTATTTCTTCAAGTAGGTCCAATCTAGCTAGCTATGGGATATGTCCATGATGGTGTCATCATCCATCCTATCTTCATCTCTGTCCTTCTCCTCATTATCCTCTAGAAGACCCTTGGCTTTCAGTTTTCCAGCAAGAGTAACAATGTTGTCATTAAGAGAGTTCAGAATAGAGATCATCTGGTTAGCTTCGTAGGCTTTCTAACACTCCTCAACCATTTGCTCCTATTTCTTCAAGTAGGTCCAATCTAGTTGGCTATGGGATATGTTTATGATGGTTTCATCATCCTTCATGTCTTCATCTCTGTCCTTTTCCTCATTATCCTCCAGAAGACCCCTAACTTTCAATTTTCCAACAAGAGTAACAATGTTGTCATTGAGAGAGTTTAGAATAGAGTTCATCTGGTTAACCATGTTATGGTTGTAAGTCTCCAAATTTTTTATCCTTTTTTTGACCAACCTGATAGCATCCCCCTAATCTATTTCATTCCCTCTCTCAAATTTCTTCCCCTAGCTTTCTAGCCATCCTTTTCTTTCTTTTAGCTCCTCTAGTTCATGAAATAGCCATTTAATTGATCTGAAATTATCTATCATGCTATTTCTTGCATTGTTAAGCAGGTTCATCCCCACTTCCCTCGCATTGTCAGTTATGGCCACTAGCGCTAGATCAATAAGTTCCTCCATTTGAATCTTTCCCTCTTTCTCTTCTAGGATTTGTGGATTAATGACTTCTCTGACAATCCCCATCTTTGAAGTTTTGACATTAAAAATTTTCCAAGCTAAATGCCTATCTTTTATAACCACCTCACCACTCCCTTCCTCTAATTTCTCCTTTTCATGCTCCTATGGGAGACTTGGAGAGGGTGGAAGCACTGAAATCTTTGGACCAAAAATAGTTTTCCCTTCTAAGGGTGTGTCCACCTCTTTCATCCTCCTTTGTTGCTTTCTAGGGTTTTCAACTGGCTCCTCTCTATCATCTTCCTCATACTTATTCTCCTCATCTATATCCATATCATCACCTTCTTCATTATATTCCTCTTCCTCCTGACCAGTAATTTTGGAACCAAGGCCCCTGGGACTTTTCCTACACAAAACCTTAGATGAAGTAGGCATATCCTTATCTTTTTCCTTTGCCTACTTTTTGGATGAATGATAAGCTTCCTCCTCCTCTGAGCTTATACTCTAAACCTCTTCCAAATCTGAGGAGAAGCTAGAACTCCTTGTATCCTTAGAGGCAGCCCCTACATGAGTCAGGGTTTTATTCCTAGTTGAGCCTTAAAATGCTCATATATCAAGAGCAGTAAACCCTCATGCAGGTTTGGGCTAGAAGTCAATTTTTTCTTGTGCATAGAAGAATACAAATAAAATGGAAAGGAAACCTTAAACCCATAATGAAAATGATTAAGTAAAACAAAGTGATGGGTTCTAACCCTATCAAATCTAGTATCTAGGGATATATATTCAATAATGGCCCTTAGTACATACCTCTAGAGATTTTTAATGGAATCCATCTCATAATAGGTCTCGTATTTCATTGATTCATTTTTCTCTTTCATATTCTTTGTGAAGTCCTTAACCACATTCGCAGACTTTTTTTTGTCTCTATAGAATTTTAACCCCTTGTCTGGAATTTTAGTGACATAAGCAATAATTTCAACAATAATTTGATACGACACCCATCCACTTTGACCCTATCATCCTTCCAAAAATTTACCATAAGATTGGTTATCGTTGGGTCATATCCATGAAGCTTGGCGATGTAATTTGCAATTCCTCCCTTTTCTAGCTTCTCCCAAACTTTTGTTCTTTGCTTCTATTTGTCTGGCTCACCTACTAGTTCTTTCCTACTCCTTTCACCCACCATCTCTATAGCCTAAATGTTTACAATTCTCATAAACATTTTCCTCTATTTCCCTTTCTCAATCCACTGGATTCTCTATTTAAAACTACTTTGTCTTTCACCGCTTTTTCTTTTCATACCTTAAAAGTGGTAAAAAAATAGACAACCCACAAAGTGTGTTGATTTGACACTATAAACGTCACTCACCTGTTCTATCTATATTTACTATAATTTTAGTGTTCTTCACTCATACTAGTATTAATTTATATAATTAACTTAGGAATACACTTGTACCTCCCTAGATCCCGTCTTGATCAATTAGGATTTTTGCATCCACCAAAATATTCTCGTCGGTATTCCATATCATCACCATTTCTTTCTTTACTATTTCATTGGAAAACCAATCAACCACTAAGTTAGCCTCCACGTACTCATGGCTAACATAAATGCATTCAAATTTTCCAAGTTTTATATGGATTTCTTTAATTATATTTGCAATTGTCCAAGCAGGATGAAGACTTCCTATAATACATCTGATAATATTATTCAAATCCCCCTCGACCCATAATTTTTTGACTCCCACTTCCAAGGCTAATTTAACAATGTGGAGCACAGCACTGGCTTTAGCATAATTATTTTTCTAGATTCCTAATGGGTAGGATAGAGCTGCAACTCCTCCACCATGATAGTTTCTAATTATTCCTCCGCATCCAAAAAGACTAGGATTCCCTTTAGCCGCTCCATCAAAATTGGCTTTATGCCAACCCTCAGGTGGGAGTTTCCACTTCACCTCCTATCTTTTTATCGTCCTATCCTTATCCTTTTTCTTATTCCTATCTCCATCTTAAATATCTCTCCCCTTTCTTATCTAGAAGTTTTCCTTCATAGTGCTATTGATTTTGTCTGCAAGCACATAACCAGGTACCTCCCTGTCTCTAAAAATTTGGTTGTTTCTCTCCTTCCAAACTCCTTAGCAAAAGTGAGGCAAAGTCCAAGAGATTATAGCATGCATATTTGTTCCTTTATACATACTATCTCATTGACAAAAGAAATCCAAAACATTATTTGGCTTGCACCAAGTAACCCCGTATTTCTTTGTGAGCATTTCCCCAACCTCCATGGAATATGAGCATTGAATAAAAATATGGTTAATTGACTCCAAATTATGCTTACAGAGAATACATTTGTTTGGGATATACCGACATTTCTTTGCCAGATTATCCAAAGTGATAATTTTATCTTGTAACATCAACTAGAAGAATATATTAATCTTAGGGATAAGGCCAGGCAACCAAGCCTTAGCCCATGGAGGTTTCTCTTTCAGCCTCCAAAGGGAATTATACCCCAATGCCACCAAGTAGCAACCATTAGAATTATCCTCCCATATTAATTCATCCCTCTTATTATTCAAGATCATTGTGTTCAGCATCACCATTAACGGCTTGAGATCATTCAAGATGAGAGATAGGTCTCTCCATCCCTAGTCTATCCTTTAGTCTCTAACTTTCACTCCAAATTGCCTAATATAGATGTTTTCCTAGTTATCATAAATAGGATTGTTAATGTGAGGACCCTAAAAAAACTAGTTATCATGCCAAAAGAGAATGTCTTCACCATTTCCCACTTTCCACTTGGTCTTAGAATTAGCTAGGTCTCTTGCCTTAAGAATACTATTCCAAATGACCAAGCCATTTGGGATGTTAGGATCATTAAGAAGAAACCTTAGAGAAGGCCTTCTAATATACTTCTCCACTAAAACATCTCTCCATTCCGCTGAGCTATTGAAAATGTGCCAAATATGTTTAGCTAGAAGAGCCTTATTAAGATGTCTTAGTTTCCTTATTCCAAGACCTCCATAGATCTTAGGGAGGAAAACATTATCTAAAGCCACAAGAGGGTATCTTTTTTGTTCCTCAAGCTCAAACCAAAGAAAATCTCTTTGGATCTTTTCCATTTTACCTGCATTTTTAGCTAGTATCCCAAAGAGACTTAGAGCATACATTGGAAGATTCTAAAGTGAGGATTTCACCATAAGACATTTTTTAGCTTGGCTTAAAGTAGTACCTTTCCAACCTACCAACTTCTTATTGAACCTATCAAGAATACCATTCCAGAATTGATCTAGTAGCTAAGTTCTCAATGGCAAACAAAGATAGTTAGTTGGAAGGTTGCCAACCCCACACCCAAGAATCCCGGTAATATTCCTTTGTCTTTCAATAGGAGTATTAATAAAGAAAACTGAGCTTTTTTCCCAATTAATAAGTTGGCCTAATCCCCTGAGATAAACATCTAGTAATTTCTTCATCTCTTTAATCTCCTAAACTAAAGCTTACCCTCCCATGATAATGTCATCCACAAACTATTGATGAGTAAAAGAAACATGTCCTAAAGAAGGCTTGATACCTTTTAATATCTCGTCCTATCTTTTTCTCAGAATTAACCTACCAATACACTCAGCCATGATAATGAACACGATAGGAGATAGGGTGTCCCATTGTCATAAGCCTCTTGAAGGTTTGAAAAAATCAAAAGCAGCTCCATTGATCAATATGGCAAATGAAGAAGTAGAAATAAGTTGAGAAATGAGTTTACGCACCTTATGATCAAAACCAAAAGCCTAGAGAATAGAACCAAGGAAATTCTAGTCCACCTAGTCATAGGCTTTGGATAAGTCCAACTTGAGAAGGAGTCCTTCTCTTTTACCCACTTCCACTGAATGAATGACTTCATGAACCAACATGATAGAATCTAGGATCTATCTTCTTGGGACAAAACCTATCTACTGCTGGGCTATGATCAAAGGAAGAATATTAAGAATTTTGGATGTCAACACCTTCAAAATGAGCTTATAGAAGGAATTACAAAGATGAATGGGCCTAAATTGATTCATTGAATCTCCCCCTAGAACTTTAAGAATGAGAACCAAAAAAGTAGAGTTGAGTTCTTTAAGGAGATTCCTAGTCCCAAAAAATTCCTAAACTGCCTTGACAACATCCTCCATAACCACCTCCCAATAAACCTGAAAGAAGAATGTAGGAAAACCATCCAACCTTGGGGCTTTATCTACTAGAAGGGAGAAGAAAGCTTGTTTAACTTCTCGAGCCTTAGGAATCACCCACAACATTTTATTGTGGTGTGGTTGAATTAATGGGGAAGAGATGAAACAATTTCATTTTGATCCTCCACAGATAACAAGGGATCCTAGGATAGAAGATAAGAGAAAAAAGAAACAACTTTAGCAGCAATATCATTTTCTTGTGTCAAAAGAGCCTCACCCTTCTTAATCCCTAAAATCATGTTATTAGATGTATGCTTAAGGGTGGAAAGGTGAAAAAATCTGGTGTTTTGATCTCCCTCTTTAAGCTAATTAATACGAGTCTTTATTTCCAATATTTCTCTTCTCTAGTTATAATGTTATGCAAATTAGTGAGAATTGACATCTCTATATTCCTATCCTAATTATTATATTCATCCCTCTAGATAATATCCTGAATACTACTAAGCTTATCTAACATCTCATCTTTTTCCTGATAAATATGACCAAAATCTATCTTATTCTAGACTTTAATGTTGTGTTTAACATTACTCAATTTCTTGGCAACCCTAAACATAGCAGTCCCTTCCACCTCAATATTCCACCAAGAGGAGATTCTATCTAAAAGGTCCAGGTGATATATCCACATCTTTTCAAATTGAAAAGGATGATTTCTCCTAGCCTCAAGAGTAGCAATCAAAAGGGAAATGGGGGAATGATCAAACCCAACTCTAGGGAGAAGGGAGAGCTTATAGGAAAAGGAATTCAACCAATTTGTAGTGATGAAAGCATGATCCAAATGAACTTGAATGCACTCCCTCCCAATTTTCTTGTTAGACCATGTGTAAACTCCACCAGAGAGATCAACATCTAGAAGAGCCAAACTATTAATGAAGTTTGAAAGATCCAACTTGCTATCCAAATTCGAGGCCAGACCCCCTAATTTTTCCTCATCAATAAGGAAAGTATTGAAATCTCCCATTATAATATCCTTGTTAAGATTACTATTATGAATAATAGAGAAAAGCTTTGTCCAATGATCCTTCCTCTCCCTCTTAGTATTAGGGGCATACACATTCAAAAGAAACCATGAATCATTGTTATTCCTATGGAATACTTTACATAATAGAATATTACCTTCATTATAAAAAGAAGTGACTTTAAATTGTTTATTATTAAAGAGAGTAAGTAGGCCTCCTAAGGCACCCTCAAAATTGGTGGCCTCACAAACCATGGTATTGCTAAAGGAAATCTTACCCAAAATTTCCTTCTTCATTTTTGTTTCTCGGATCAACATAATATCAGGTCTTTGATCTCTAATCATATTCCTAACTACCTCATGTTTATGGGCCCCATTTAGCTCCCTTATGTTCTAGGATATTATCTTTATTTCTTTTTACCAGAGCATTCCAAAATGGTTCTTTCGCTCCCATCTACCAAATTCCTTCTAGTCTCCTCTTGCATGACTTGGCTTGAAGTCTTTTTGCCTACTGACTTTTGTTTAACTCCCACATCCACTTTTACACACCTTCTAGTCATTGTTGGTGACACAGGGGAAGGATCCCTACTATTCTTCTTTTTGGCCTTTATCTCACTCCCCTTGTTATTATCAAGCCATTCCACTATTCTTGAAATCTTTCCAGGGGAAGAAAATCTGACCATGTCCAAAAGCCTCTCTTCCAAATTATAAGAATTAGAATAAACTTTCATAGGAGATGAGGGAGCCACCATGATTCCTTGATGTCCTTGTGTTTCCCTCACTACCTCTATTTCATCATCCATATTTGTTCCTCCCCCCTCTGCACTTGAGAGGAAATCATATTGATTTCCTGTAGGGGAATCACACACTGAACCCTTTCATCTTGATATGGTGATTTGAGTATCTCCTTATTAATCCCTTTATCTCCCCTTATTGACTAGCTTATCCCCTCATTAATCTAGGGAATAGCCAGCTCTACAGCCATCAATTCCTTTGGTGGGATAGCCCCCTCTATGGTTTGAGAAACTAGTTGTTTATCCTTCTTACCCAACTTGGATCCAATCTGGTCTAATTCTATGGTCTAAGAATCAGGTATTGTGGAAAGTAGTTCTTCAACCTCCTTGCCCACCTTGGATCCAATCTGGTCTGGTTCATGCACTTCTTTAATAAGGATTTCCACCCTCACCTCTTGATTCCTAGGACTATCCTTAATTTCCTTCTTTTTACAAATGTTTTTCTCCTTTCTAGATCTAGAAGTTTCTTTTTTCCTATTCTTTTCCTCTTTAGCCTTCGAGTACTAATTAGCCTTATGACCCAATTTCAAACAATGAAAACATGCAAAAGGTACACTTACATAAACTAGCTTCTACACATGCATACCAAGTTTAGAATGAAAGCACACAACCTCTAACATATCATCTCCTTACTGAACTCCAATATAGATATGAGCATATGTGAATCTCCTTCTGGATGCAATTATCAGATCTATTGATAGAAGCTCACCAAAGGATTTTGTCACTCCCACAAACACATCCCCATTCCAAAATTCCAATGGTAGCTCTAGAAGTCTGACCCACACTAGAGCTTGCACAAAAAAAGAATCATTCAAATCTAGCTTCGAATACCACTTTTGGAGGACCAAAGTCGAGCGACCAATAACCCAAGGTCCTTCACACAAAATGTTTGATAGATCTTCGTTGCATGAAAAATTAAAAGACAAGAAACCTTTGGCCATCTCAATTATAGTAACCTGTCCCTTAAGGTTCCACTTCTTCTACATGAAAGCTCTAACAATATCTATATTCAGCCTTTGCCCAATAAACTTACCCACCAGGGTAGAGGCCATTGAAGCAATATTGTGATCTACAAGCTCATCCAAAAGTGCAATCGCACATGAACCCTTTTCTAACCCAGTGAGTATCTTAACTAGGGGAAAAGAAGACTTACTAGTTGGTTTAACTCTAAATAAAGAAGACCATTTTGCATAATGTGCCCCATGCCGACCCACCTTGGAGGATGGAAAAGACTTGTCTAGATCCTTACCATGGTTACATGGGTCCCCATCTCCATTCTCTATCACATCTCCAATCTCTGAGTTCCCCTGACAAGCTCCATCACCTCCCTGCAATCTGTTCCTCGAACCATGTTTCTGATCCCTCCCAACCAAGGGAATCCTACCCAACAAAGGATTTGAATTTTTAAAAGCCACACTTCCCCATCCTCTACCCCTACTACTCCTGCTCACCATTTCCTCCCTAATTAAACATATAGTTATACCTCAGCAGTATCACATGTTACATATTTAGGTTTTGTTAATTCTTTATACTTTCTGAATCTATTATCATTTCTAGTATTTGTGGACTTTTTTTATTAATATAATTATATACTGACAATCTTACCTTTTGTTTTCTAAAACAATAAAATTATTTTTGAACTTTAAATACTTTGTAAAGAAGTAGAATGAAAGGAAAAACAATGCATTTTTTCATTTTAATTATGACTCCTTGAAAAAGAGATTTATTTTTTATTTTTTTGAAAAATGAAAAAATAATCTTGAAATTATGTAGGATATACATCTATTTGATGCTTAATACTCATAGAACTATATTAGTATACATAAATATAATTAATTGATTTCTTTGATCATTTAGTACATAAATTATTGCATTCCTTTTTCAAAACAATCTGAACAATTTTTTTTAAGGAAGAAATCATAACAATTATAGTCTTATAGATTATGAAAGGGATGAGCATGGAGTTTGATATCAATTAGAATAATGTCAAATACAAAATAAATTGATGATCTAAATAACATTCTAGTTTGACATTAATAGGATCCTCTCGTTATTTCAATAAAAATTAACACTAAAATTTTCAAGACCTCCAAAAGTAAATTCCATAGTTTTAGGAAAGCTAGCCATATCCTTCCTTTCTCCAATCTCTATTACTTACCCTTCACATCTCATGAAACTTTATTATTTCAATATTCTTTGATTGGGCAAAGAGAAATGTCATGTGTCAATTCAACTTTGTATAAGGTGACCTCCCTATTTCAACAAGAATTCAATGTTGACCTAACTATTTTGATAAATTTAATGTTTAAATTTAGGACTCCTCCATATACAAATTGATTTTAAAAACTAAATAATAGAAAATGAAGAAGCCAACCAAATTCTTTTATCTAAAAAAGAGATAGGTTGAGGCAATCAATTGGCAAATGGGCCTCCAAATGATGGGGTTGTGAAATATTAGGGGTTGAAATTACATATCTTTGGAGTGCTCTAGGGTGTTAAAAGATCTAGTGAAACCCTTTAATTGGATAAGGCTTGATTGATTATGTGTTTCTCTTATTATTTTCTTCAATTTTTGAGCCAAAATTGTATTTAGTTGTTATATTTTCTAGTGATCAATAAAAAATTTACCCTATTCTTTTAAATAAAAATTAATACCCAGCTCTAATAATTAGCCCTATCCATCTCATCAATGCCTATGATTAAATTTGTCTTTCTTTATTCTAGATCTAGGATTCACAATGACTAGAATCATTAGTGTTGATAACTCTCTCTGGATGCAATCTCTAAATAATAATAACCAAATAAATAATAAAAATAATCTCTAGACTTATGTTTTAATTCCTTATTTTACTTTCCTCGTTGCTCTTAAATTTCATTAGTTGATGCATCTCCTTGTAAGGTCAATATAACTGGCCACAACGCATTTTTTATATTTCCTGATTCTATCATTTCTTTCATACTCTCAAAACTGCCAATCAAATACACTATTGGATCTTCTATTCTCTCGAAGAGGTGGAGCTCTCTCTATACTCAATGCCTACACTCACATTCTCTAGTCCGTGTCATTTTCTAAAAGAATATGCTATGAAATGCATGAGCTGAAAGAATGTGCTACAACATGCATGGGTTGGCTTTGAGAAATCCTCTCATTAACTCAAGGTTTAAGAATATAATTTCCAACATGTTGCTTCAGCACTCGGGAGATCTAAAGAAATTTCACTTGGAAACCATAAGTTGCACTTCTCTCCTAGAAATGTGTGGAAATGAGGTAGAATATGCATCTCAACACAATCTCCATCTCACTCTCTTTGATTGTTGGACTAATAATCCAAGATATGTAGAAGATGAAATCCCTACTCTCTTTTCATCTTTCCAATTGATTTTGTTGGGTTCCACCACCTCATTAGTTGTTGCCTCTTTATTTTTCGATTCGCGGATGCATCTTTAGCCTCCTTTGTATCTCTCTGTCCCTCTCTGCAAAAAATTGATTAAAATGGTGAGATGTAATGGGCTAGATCATGTTGTGATTGTTTCATCCACTATCCAAGATCTGTATATGACTTATGGAGATGGCTCTCTTATTAAAGTGAACTACCCCAAAATTAATATTTTGTACAAGAACAGTTATTATGATTTGAGCATGAATGATGTCTCGTTGGAAGAAATTTCTTATGCAGTCTCTTTTCTTCAAAAGCACTCTCGAGGTATCTTGACAGATTTGGAATTGGATTTGGCTGAATTATTTCATGCAAGGAGGTTTCTTGACATCATGGGGAATTTTTTGATATATGAAGAAACTGATCATTTACATTCTGGAACCCCATAAAATGAGAAGCAAATATGGATTCTCCTCTACGAAATATTTTTCATAGGCTTCCCAATCTTGAGATCTTCTTTATGGTAGGCTGTATTTTACAAAAATTCTGGACTATTTGTATAAGTTGATAGTTTTATATCATACATGTTGAATATAGAAAACTAATAGATAAAAGAAAGTTATCAAAATCTCTCTTCAATTATTGATTCATAATATTGAAATGTGGGATATGGCAAAAGATCCTGTACTTCTTTGTTTTAGCCCTCCATGTCTCTATCTTAAGAAGATACACATAATTCTTGAATTTGACCACAAAGAAGTTGAAATAATGAATTGCTTACTTCAAAGTATACCCTTCCTAGAAACATTGGAAATTGTTCTACCCAATGATGCATATGATATTGGTCAAAATCAAAAGTTATTATAAGATGTTTGGTATGTTTGGAAACTGAAAAGAGCATCCGTACTAACAAGGATTGTTGTACTGAATTTCAACTCCTGGCATCCTCATAGGAGAATTATTGTATAGAATGTGAACTCTGGCACTATCATGCTAGAAGGCTGAAAAAGTATGGTAATTCGTTGTCTTTTCTATGGGTTTTAATTTCATATTCTTTTGTTCGCTCAAGTATGCTACAAGTTGTTTATGTTTCTTTAAGGTAGCTTAGTTCATGCAAATTAAAAGATTTTTGTTTGTCTGTTCTGTAGGTTCTAATTTCATATTATTTTGTTCACTCAAGTATGCCACAAGTTGTTTATGTTCCTTAAGCTAGGTTAGTTCATGCAAATTAAAATAATTTTGTTTGTCTTTTTTGTGGGTTTTAATTTCATATTCTTTTGTTCACTAAGTATGCCACAAGTTGTTTATGATGCTTAAGCTAGCATAGTTCATGCAAATTACAACATTTTCGTTTGTCCACTTTGAAATGCAATTTAACTTTCATAAAAATTTCAATCATCTCAATTGAAATATTATTTTTAGAGTAGTTTTATCTATTGCTTATATCTCAATTTTTTACTATGTTTAGTAGAAATGTATGCATAATATAATATTTTAATATTGAATTGTTGAATTATGAAATATAATTATATTTTATTAATATTTCATTTTAATTTAGAAAAAGAGGAAAGTTGAACATGGTTTGGCATAAATTTGATGCAATCAATCATCTTGTGTGTGTGTGTGTGAACAACTTTAACTCTTGTTAACTGTAAATTTTGTACAGCTGTTTTTTACTTTGTAATAGAAAATTATTTGCAACATTACCTAAATAAAGTTTGTAGAAATTTTCATCCATAGAGATAAATCTCTGTGTTATTGTGTTGACCAAAAATTCTTCCAATCTAAAATAATTTAGATTTAAGTGTTATCTGGTTTGCATGTTCTTATAGTGTATAAAGATTAAGTTGTTGGATTTTCTATTGAGACTTATGTAAAACAATAATATTTTTTCTATAGACTTTTTGATCTCACAAGCCTACTTTTCCAAAAGGGCAAGACTTTTCCCTTGAGGTGTCTAGTGTTATATGACTACAACACAATCATCATGTGAACCAATACCAATTCTTTTATATGCATGAATCGTATAAGAACTTGTACATTATTTGCATTTTTCCTTTCATGCATTAGTTATTCAAACCTCCATTTTCAAGCTTTATTTATTAAATTCATATTGATAAGTAGAAGATAATTTCCATAGCAACTCAAATTGTGATACTGCTATCAGGATTTAACTGTGTGATTTCAAGTCAAACTCATTGACCCATGTTTCATGAGTAATGATTCAACATGAATCCATCTCTCATGAGAATAAATGGAACACTTAGCACTCATTGGATCTAGGTGATGCTCACAAGGGTGAAGCACCGAGACTTCCCAAGAGGTCACCCATCCCAGTACTACTACAGCCTAAGCGCGCTTAACTATGAAATTTTCTCTATGGCTAAACCCAAAGCTTGCAACCCAATTTGCAAGAGCAACTTCCAAATTGTGTCCTAAGCTTTTATTTTTTCACTAATTTATTTACACATAGTTTTTATTTTTAAAATATAATCTATAAAATAATATGAAAATATCTAATATCTGAAGATTTGAAAGGATTAGAAAAGAACACTATGATTCAAGAGCTCTCTTATAATTTATAAATAATTCAATATAGATATTTCCTTACATGTTTTATATAATATTTTCTAATTATAAAAATAAACAGTTAGTGGAAGAAAATAGTTAAGCTATATAAAATATTATCACAATACACTATTCAAATAGTAGGAAAAAAATTGTATTTTGTAAACTTTACTTGTTTTACATTACATAGGAGATCACAATAAAAGATTTATCTTTTTAAAAGAAAATGATATTATAAAATTATTTTTAACATCAGAATATCAAGAAGCAACAATAATCTGGCATGTATAAAATATTAGATAGTGCATTGTGAAAAAACAACAAAGTCAATATTATAATGTTCTAACTCTAAATGAATATATAATAGAGATGTTGTCTTCCCATTCTAGTTATGACAATTAAAGATCAAGATTATTTTATAAATAATAAAAAATAATATTATAGTTTCTTTATTAAATAAGATAATAAGATTAAACAGAGTTAATAATGACAATAGTATCAGAAAATTAGTAGCAGCAAAAACAACAACAATAAGTTGTCATAACAAGAAAAAGAGAAATGTTAAATGTTAATTATACTAATCACCAATAACAAAGATATTTCTTCTATAATACGAACAAAGAACAATAATTTTATGATAACCTTTGGTAGGAAAAATTGCAGAGGCCCAAGAAAATGTCATGCCTAAAGGCAAAAATGAAAGACAAATACACAAGAAAGAAACTAATTATATTGCCTTGTTGCCTTACAAAATACATTATAGTAAGCCTCTATCTATAGAGGTCATAGAACTATCTAAAATTCCTACCACACTTATTACATATCATATAAAATATTATTATTAAATGTCACAAAGAGATGGCTTTCAGTGAACGGCTAACGTAGCTGAGTTGTCTATTGTTTATGAAAAATTGTGGGTTGTGGACAGTAGGTAGTTGGGAGAAATTAATACCGCCAACACTACCCCTTAATTTCTACCATTAACATATTTTGGGTTAGTAATACCCAATTTCTCTCACAGATATTCATAGTTATTTTTTGGTAATGCCTCAGTGAAAATATCTACCAATTGATCTTCAAATTTGCAAAACTCAAGGTAAATTTCTCCATTGTTGACCACTTCTCTAATCAAGTGTTACCTTGTATGAATATGTTTTCTCCTCTTTTGAAATACATGATTCTTAGATAATGCTATTGCTGATTTGATATCACAAAGAATTGGTGTTGGTTCCTCCTGATGATGGTGAAGATTGAAAAAAACTCAACACATATGTACTGCTTGACATGTTGTGGAAGTGGTAGCTACATATTCTACTTCAGCTAATGAGATTATCATTATAGGTTGCTTCTTTGATACCCATCATATTGCTCTTGATCCAAAGTGAAAGATATATCTAGAAGTGCTCTTCTTGTCATCAATGATACCTACAAAATCATTGTCAATATAACCAATCAAACCATAATTGTTAGCTTTGGAATATACGATTCCAAATCCCATTGTTCCTGCAACATATCTCAATATCCTATTTCCAACTTGCCAGTGAGAATTTTGTGGTGATTCCATGAACCTTGAGATCAAACTTACACCATACATGATATCTAGCCTTGTGGCTATCATATACATTAAACTTCCACCAAGTTTTTTAAACATAGTTGGATCAACATTTGATCCTTCTCTTCCTTGATAAGTTTTGTTCCTATTGCAACTGGAGTTGATGCTAGATCACAATTCATCATTTTAAATCTCTTCAAAACATCATTCATATATTTGGATTGACAAATGAAGATACCTTGTCACATTGAATAACTTCAATACATAAGAAATATCTCATCAACCCCAAATCTATCATTTCAAATTATTTCATCATTTCTAACTTGAACATGTCTATTCATAGATTTCCAGTGAATATCAAGTTATCAACATACAAACATACAATCAAAATATGGCCTTCCTTATTAGTCTTGACATACAACATGGGCTCATTGTTACTTCTATTTAATTGATTACTTATCATGTATAAATCAATCATCTTTTACCAAGCCCTAGGAGCTTGTTTCAAACCATAAAGTGCCTTGTTTAGTTTATATACCATTTTTTCATGGCCACAAACCTCATAACTAGGTGGTTGTTTAACATACACCTCTTCATCAAGAAAACCATTCAAAAAATCTGATTTTACATCCATTTGATACACTTTCCATTCATTTTGTGCAGTTATTGCTAAAATAGTTTGAACTGTATCAAGTCTAGCAATTGGAGGAAATGTTTCATTATAATCAACCCCATATTGTTGTGGAAAACCTTTAGCAACTAGCCTTGCCTTATGCTTAACAATTTCACCTTTTACATCAAATTTAGTTTTATAGACCCATTTGACTCATATACATTATTTTCCTTTAAGTAAATCCATCAACTCCCATGTTTTATTTCTTTCAATAGAGTCAATTTCTTCATTCATTGCCTTAATTCATTTATCTTCTTTAATTGCTTCTTGAAAATACAATGGATCACAAGAAAATAAAGCAAAATTTGAGCATATGTTTACATTCTCATCTTCTTGATCATATATCTATTTTAAGCTTCTTGTCTTCTTACCTTTATAACTTGGTCTTGAGAATGTAGAATCTGATTCATCACTTACATTTGAATCTAGAGGTGAGGCTCCTTGCACAAAGTTCCTTGGTGGAGTATTGGGTGGTGTTTGAGTCCCTTGTTCCTTCAATTCATCATCACTTTACAATATTGGTGCTCCTCTTGTGAATTGTGTGTTATCATTTCCATGCCATGAATCTTCTTCTTGAAATTTAACATCCCTATTGATGATTAATTTCTTTGAAACAATGTTATATATAATCTATAAGCTTTTGATTCTTCACTATAACCAACATAAATACATTTTCACTTTTATCATCCAATTCCCTTCTCAATTCAGATGGCACCAATGAATAAGAAATACATCCAAAAACTCTAAAATAGGATATGTTATGTTTCTTACCATTCCATGCTTCTTGTGAAATTGTGTTTTTAACACTCTTTGTAGGACTTGTGTTCAAGATGTATACAACACATTACTTCTACCCAAAACTCATTGGATAGGATTTTGGCCTTCAACATACTCCTTGCCATTTCCATTATTTTTACATTCTTCCTCTCTACTGCACCATTTTTTTGTGGTGTGTACCTTGTAAATTGCTTCTTAATTCCATGATGTCTACAAAATTCTAGAAACCCATTAGAACTTAATTCACCACCTCTATTAAATTATAATACCTTGACATAGAGACCATTTCATTTTTCTACTAATGTTTTGAACTCCTTGAATTTTTCAAAAGCTTCACTCTTTTGTTTGAGAAAGTATATCCAACTCTTCCTATTAAAATCATCAATAAATGTTAGGAAATATATACTTCCTCCTAATGATGGAGTTTGCATGGGTTCACATATATCAATGTGAACTAATTCCATATTTTTCTTTTGTAACAAGCTCAAAGAATCAAAATGAAGATGACCATACCTCAAATTCCATAGCCATGATTGATCTAAGAATACTCTCTTGAAACTAGCTTCCTTTCCTCCTTGAATACAATTAGTATAAAGGGGAACATTCGATTTTGTGTCATATTGACCCTTGCAATTAACTTGCCACTAGAATTTCTATCCAAGATTGTGCAAACATCATTATCAAAAGAAATTTTGTAACCTTTTTGTATTAGTTAACCAACACTCACAGACACAAAATACACATTAGGAATATACCTTTTTCCTCCATTTTTTTTCAAGACATTTATAACAGCTTTCCCATTACAAAGACTTTACTGTCATTTCCTAGCTTTACTTCAAATTTTACAGAATCATCCAAGCTAGCAAACAAATTTTATTTCCAATCATATGGTTACTACATCCACTATCTAGGAACCATATATCACTAGAAATTTCTTGAGCAACATTACATGTTATGAATGAACTTTCTGAATTGTTATCAGATACATCTGAGTAATTAGCACCATTCTTTTTAATCTCCTCTTGCTTCTTTCTACATTTTCTTGCAAAATGATCAAATATCTTACAATAATGACATTGAATTCAAGATTTATCAAACCTTGATGATGGATGTTGGAATGGACTTCTCCCACATCCTCTATTCAAACTCTGGATGGATTGATTTGTTATTTCTTCTTGATTTGGACTTACATGTCCATCTATGCTTCTACCTCTTCCTCTATAGTTTGATCTTCCTCTTCCTCTACCAAAAGATACCTGTGATCTAAAAGCATTCTACAAAGAACTATCATTTTTGTTCATTCTAGATTCATGAGATAAAAGCTACCCCATTAACTCATCAATAGGGAGTATTGTCAAATCATTAGATTCTTTAATGGCAACAACAATGGCATCAAATTTTTTAGGCAAACTACGAAATATCTTTTCAACTACTTTTTGATCAGTCAAATCATCATCATATGATCTAATCTGATTAACCAAATTTGTTACTTTATTTATAAATTGATCAACCACAAGTTTTCAAAATCACACCTTAAAGTTTGCAATTTAGCAATTTTAACTTTTGATGTTCCTTGATATGTTATTTCTAAAATATCTTTAGACTTTTTAGTTGCAGAAATTTTAGGGAAAATTGATTCATCTAGAGATTGTTGAATTAGAAACAATGCTTTAGCATCCTTTTTCTTGTTATCTTGTAATTTTTCTTTTTCATCTTGTAATAATGAAGACTCATCTTGTGGTTCATTAAAACCTTTTTCAATAAGATCATAATTTTCACCAGAAAATATAGGAATTTGTGGTTGAGCTATACTACTCCCAAATGTCATATTAATACTCATAGTTACAACTGCACTTAACAATTTTAAACTTTTCTTTACAAAGAAAAACCACCAAACAAGTCTATGCTAATGACAAATAGCTTAAACAAACAACAATGCAATACTTATTTTCTCCTTTTAACAATTTTTTTTGCTCATTAGACTTCAGTCCATGAAATCAGCTCATACCTTCTCTCAAACACTAAATTGGCATATTTTCTTCTCTAGATCTTTGCAACCACTAATCTCCAACTTTAGAAGCTTGTGATCTGCAATAAAGAAAACATTAGAAGCTCCATTCACTGCTATAGTAGTTATACATTCAGCAAATATTTATTTTCTTCCTAGGCCCAACTCTTTATGCTCCAATACCAATTTGAAGGCAAAAATGGAAGACAAATACACAAGAAAGAAACTAATTATATTGCCTTGTTGCCTTACATAATGCATTACAATAAGCCTCTATTTATAAAGATCTGAGAACTGGCTAAAATTCCTACCACACTTATTACATATCATATAAAATATTATTATTAAATGCCACAACTAGATGGCTTTCTGTGGACACCTAATGGATGGCTAAGGCAGCTGAGTTGTTTTTTGTTTATGGTGAATTATGGGGTGTGGACAGTAGGTAATTGGGAGAAATTCATACCGCCAACAATGCCTTCTACCAATTTTCCATCGTTGCAATGTGGAAGAGAAAATATTGTTTTTGTGTTGATAGTGTAAACCATCAGCTCTATCCATAAGTAAAAGATGGAAATGTTATTTTAAGCATGTAGTGTAGAAGTTGGCAAGAGATCCTCACCCCTCCATGCCTGAACCTCAAAGAATACATGTACAAATTCTTGAGTTTGACCATAAAGTGCAGTTAGAAGTTGCAGTAAAAATACATGTCATTATTTGCCTTCTAGTCATGGTTTTGTCTGAGACAGTTAAAGATAATGGTAAAGTTCTTCAGTTGCTTGAAAAAGAAGATGGATTACACCCCTCCCAATTTCAGACTCATGCTGTGTTTTCCATTTGGACAATATCACTAGGGAAATATTTCTCTACGATGGTGATTTAATGACACTAGTATTTAGGGTTGCATGAAAATTGTTTTTCTACCGATTACGGAAAGAGATGAGCATGGGGTTTGATATCAATTAGATTAATGTAAACTATAAAATAAATTCATGATGTAAATAATATTTTAAGCTTTGTATAGGATTGTCTTCTTGTTTTAATAAAAATTAACATTGAAATTTCCAAAACTTTCAAATGGAAATCTTACATTTTTAGAAAAGTTAAGCATATCTTTTCTTCTTTATTCTGCAACCTATCTCTTACCCATCACATCTTATAAAACTTTATTATTTCAATAATCTTTTATCCACTAAAGATAAATGTCATGTCTCAATTCAACTTTGTGTAAGGTGACCTCCCTATTTCAACAAAAATCAATGTTGGAAGAAGCCAACCAAATCCTTTCATCTAAATAGAAGGCAGGTGGGGCGAATTAATTGTCAATTGACTATAGTGATTAATCTAAATTTGAGATTAAGTAGTTTTTTTGTCTATGTCAAGGAAATGAGGAATGGGACAAGGTGGCCAACTATCTAACAAAATGGGTCTCTAATCAGATGAGGCTATGAAACATTGGGAATTGAGATTATATATCTTTGAAGGACTCTAGGATTTTAAATATCTAGTGAGAATCTTTATTGGGACTAAGGCTTGATAGGTGGGGTGTTTCTCTTATTGATTTCTTGGATTTTTGAGCCAAAAAGGTGATTAATATTTTTTTTTTTACCCTCTTCTTTTACATAAATTTTAATTCTCAATCTGATTATTTAGCCTACCCATCTCATCAAAGCCTCTTATTACTATAAGTCATTGCAAGATCTCAGTTGTCCATCATTTCACCAAGAATCTATAAATCAAGACCTATTTATGCTTGTCTTTCTTTCCCTTATTTAAAAATACCACATTTTATAAGTCATCAATCTTGTATAACAAAATCTCATTTGTCCATTCATTTCACAAGAATCTATAAATCAAGACCTTATTTTTTTCATTTGTCATTGTAAGCTTTTTAGTTGTATGTTTTTGTGTCTTCCTTTTCCATTGTGATCTTCTAATCTTGCCAGAATTATGTTGAGATTCATGTAGTAGGTTTGTGTTTATGCAATCATATAAAAGTATCAAATGATTAAAATTTTGTTTGTGCATGCTTTGTTTTTAGTATTTTACTTTCTTATTTCTCTTATTATCTTAAATTTTATCATTTTCTATATCTTCTCATAAGATCAATCCTATCTGGCCATGATGCTTTCTCTTTCTATCATTTTTAACATGTTGCTTTGCCACTAGGGAGATCTTGAGTGTTTTCACCTTGAGGAGGATCAATTTGCACTTCTATCCTAAAAATGTGCATAAATAGATAGGATACGCATCTCAATACAATGTCCAGCATCTTTATCTCTCTCATTGCGCTACTAATTCAAGATACATAGAAGAAAATATCTTGATCACTTTTCATGTTCACTTCTTGTCACACTTTGTCTAGATGACTACATTCTCACTAGCTTCCCAATTAATTTTGTTGGATTCTACCACCTCATTAGTTGTTACCTTTGCAATGGTCAATTAACATATGAATTCTTAGCCTCCATGGTATCCTTGTATCCCCTTCTATAGGAAACTAGAAATGAGATATTGATTTGGGCTAGTTAGTACCATAGTCTCTTCATCTACTATTGAACATTTAAATATACATTATTTTCATGGAGTTGAGTTTGTGTTAGTTGAGTGCCCCAAACTCAAAGTTATGGAGGGGTTTATAATTGAGGGTCTGGGAGTGATTGGTACTTTGTTCTATGACCTTTTTTATGCAGTTGCTCAATGTATTGTGAAGATACTTTAAGCAAACTGCAACTTGAATCCACACTCAATGATGGTTATCCTAGATATAGAAAACTTCTAGGTTTTTTAACATCTTAGACACTTTTAAGTCCCTCGCAAAACTTAACATAATTTTGGAATTGGAAGAAATAGATTTCCAATATCCAAACTATTTCATAGGCATCCAAATCTTCAGATGTACAAATTTTAGAAATTCTTGACCAATTGTATATGTTTGTAATTTTAGTTCATATGTGTTCAATTTAGGTAAATAATAGATAAAAGTGGTTCTTTTTTAAAAAGTTTTTATAAATTTTCTTAAATTTTAAATTATTCATTACAATGTGAGAGATCGTTATACATGTTTATATGACTTTTAGAGGTGTTAATCTCAAGAAAATGAACATAAATATCTTGTAGTATGGCCATAAAGAAGTTAAAATAATAAGTTGCTTAAGTAACCCCTCTCTTGAATCATTAGAAATTCAGCTTGATAATGAATATTAAGATCATGATGAGAATCTATTTTTTAAACTATCAGATGATATGAAGAGAGCATCCCTACGTATCCATGAAGGGAACAGCTATCGGAGCACTAGGCTATTTTGCAGATATTTAATTTCATATTACTTTTCACTCGTATGTCAAAAGTGTTGGAATTTAATGCGATGGTTGTCTTGTCCCTTGAGCTAAACACCCACCTACCACCTGACGGATTACAAAACATCCAAAAAATTTAATGCCAGTAGGTGAGTTTGAAAAATAAGAGGGAAAAATGTTTGAGGTCAGAAGACAAAATGGAATGATCAGATTCATTCGACTGCAGAGAGTGAGAGCCAGTTGAAGAGATTAGAAGTTGCAGAGAAAAAGAAGTGATCAGCAGATCCAGTCGTCAGAGTGCAGAGATAGAAGGAAGTTCATTTCATGCCTATAGATGCATGTGTTTCTTCTCTGGTCATTCAGTAAGTTAATTATTTGTTTGATTTGACCTGTTGAAGCAGTGATTGCTCCAGGAATTATTGTATGCAGCCATTAGAGCTACAAGTTTAAAGTTTTGAAGTTCAGAGATAGAAGGAAGTTCATTTCATGCCTACAGATGCATGTGTTTCTTCTCTGGTCATTCAGTAAGTTTATTGTTTGTTTGATTTGACCTGTTGAAGCAGTGATTGCTCCAGGCATTATTGTATGCAGCCATTAGAGCTACAAGTTTAAAGTTTATTGTTTGTTTGATTTGACCTATTGAAGTAGTGATTGCTCCAGGCATTATTGTATGCAGCCATTAGAGTTACAAGTTTCAAGTTGTCTAAAATTTTAGGGTTATTTTAGGGTTTTTTGGTTGAAGTTGAATGCTCCCAAATTTTGTAATGATTTAATTAAAGTTGAATATAAAGTAGTAGGCATACTTGAATCCATTGATCTTCCCTTATCTGATGCATTTAAGAATATTATTGTTGAGTGTTTCAAGATTTGGGTCTCTGGTTTTAATGTTGAAAATATTCACATCATAAGTCTGCACTCGGTCTTGTCTTTGTTTGAAATTTTTATCTCTAAGTTGTTGCCAAGCTTGCTCGGCACCACCTTCTACCGAGCTCCACCTTGCAATGGTGACCGAGCTCACTTGGCATCCATTGGTGTCGAGTTGTTCTTCTTCTACAGAGTTCCACCCTCCTGTGGTTACTGAGTTCACTCGACATCCACACTACCAAGGTCACTCGGCATCCATTGGTGTCGAGTTGTTCTTCATTTGCCGAGCTCACTCAGCACTCTCTTGCCACTCGACTTATTAAAGTGCCGAGCAAAATTGGCACGCGGTTGCTTCTTGTGCTAAGTGAAAATATTAAAGTTGTGAATTATTTTTTTTTAATATTTCTCACAAAAAGTTGTTATGAGGAATTTAAGTTGTTTGTGCTAGTTAAGTTCTTCGTGCAAATTAAAGATGGCTTACATGAAACAATGCTGTTTTGACTCTGGATTTAAAGTGCAATTACACTTTCTTCAAATTTTCAATCTAAGTTGAAATATCCATGCCAGCATCTTGTCCATGATATATCCTTATTTCTCAAG
This sequence comes from Cupressus sempervirens, assembly GCA_028749045.1. Lineage (NCBI taxonomy): Eukaryota > Viridiplantae > Streptophyta > Pinopsida > Cupressales > Cupressaceae > Cupressus > Cupressus sempervirens. Next base: position 573,399,534 of record CM053783.1, on the reverse strand, counting down.
TGTTTATAGAAATTCAGTAATGTATTATGTATGATAATTACACTTTCTTAACATTTTCATATTATTTTGGGTTGAATAGATATATTTTGACACAAACTAATAGCAATCAGTTTCTTTGATAAATATATATGTAACATTAATTTTGTTAGCTGTAATTTACATTGTTGTATTTTTCCTTATGTTAATAAAAAAAAAAAATCTACAATTTTATCCAAAAATAATTTATAAATTGGTTTGTTACTGAAAATTATTGTCATTTCAAAATAATTTAGAAGTTCTTATTTTGCAACAATATTTTACTGCAGTTTGTTGTTTGGCAAAAGTCAAATCCTCCAAACTTTCGTTAGATATGTCTTTGCATTCTCAAAAAACTGGACCAAAATGCAAATCTTGATGGTTTTAGCTTTTTGGGTTGTTTGCCCTCTTGTGAGGAACTTTGGTGTGTCCCTCTAGTTTGTCAAATAGTGTTTCATAGTTGTTTTGAGTTCCTTCATCGTTATATCTTTCTTGTCCCTTTGTACAAGATTTTGAATCCTTTCAAAATGTATTTTTTACTTAATCAAAACAATATGTTACCATCATAAGCTCCCTCTATCTAAAGATTCTCCAAATTAGATGCACAGGAATGTAAAGAGAGACACTAAGGGCCCGTTTGGTGAGCAGAATAGGAATACGTATTCAAAATTTTTGAAATATGTATTCCTATTCCGCTCACCAAACAGACCCTAAGCGTTTCTCCACATCCTCTACGTCACCTCTCACGGCACTGTAAAAGCTCATTACTTTTACAAACACTAACACAGCCATCTCATGATAGTTCAAATTAGCTCATAGACATTACCTCGCTACAGGGCTCAAGCGATCATATGAACAACTCACAATTTGCTATTAAATTAATTGCTATAAAATCAACGGCTTCATTGGATGCCATTTGACAATTGTAATAGACAACTTCCTTGAAGTGAAGGCAATAAGTCGTCTCCTAAAGTGTTCTTAGCTATCTTTTTCATTCTGTTGATCTTTGGCATTGTAATTTATGGGCATTTTATACGTTCTTATCTAATCTATAACTGTTATTTCAGATGACCTATAACTATGATTTATAGCTATGAAATGCCTAGCAAATGCGATGAAGCAGAGATCATATAAGGTTGCCAGGAATATGAGCACAGTGGATTATTTAGTATTCTTGCATTATCTTTTGGTCATGGATTTTTATATCAAGTTTTATACTAAGGATTTTCGTATTTGTGATTGTATGGAACAAGTGAAAGATATATTAATATTGTTGGGTGATGTGACGTGCTCCCCTGCCCACAGGTGGTTAATTATGTGGTTTTCCATGTTCACTAACAGTCATGGCTTTTGGTGCAACGGCAAATGGGCCCTACAATTGGTATCAGAGCCTGGTTTTGGCTTGGTCATGGGTTCAAATCTCCCTGGTGCCTTCCTAACCTGTGTAAGCACCTGGTATGCACGTCGAGGGGGAGATTGTTGGGTGATGCGATGCGCTCCCCTGCCCATAGGTGGTTAATTATGTGGTTTTCCATGTTCACTAACAGTCATGGCTTTTGGTGCAACAGCAAATGGGCCCAACAAATATTAGTATTTCTTTTCCTTGGTATTCTTGTCTTAGTAGTCCACTCCAAATTGTAAGGAATGTGTTTTTTTTTTTTTTTTTTAATTATGATTTATACTATTGAGAAGAATAAAAACATGAGATGGTGCCAATTATATTTATATTTAAATTAATAAATATTTGAAAACATTTTCTAAATAAAATTTATTTGCATCTTATTTAATAATTCAAGAAAAATGTAAGACATTATTTTGTCTCAGCTACATTACAATTGGCTCTTTATTCTTCTTCATTCTGAACTCTTTTTTATAATATTAAGAGAACCTTAGAGACAATGCAACTTTTGGTTACAAGAACTTGTGATTTAATTAAAATAAATATCATAATTAGATTTTTTATATTCAATTTTATTATTCATTTAAATTGTTATCAAAATGATTTCCATGTATACATTCACTTATTCACGGCATTTCCTCAAATTATTTCATTCTTAGATAAAATCTTCCACCCTCACTTAAATAATGTATTACAGCTTGCTTTTCACATTTTCTTAAAATTACTATCTCACTTCTAAATGAAAATACTTAATGTATTCTAAAATTTTATCACACAATTTTTGGATTTCCTACATTCCCTAGTGATTAAAACTAAATGTATGGACCAATCATAATTTACAATTTTTTAGTTTTTTTACAATTTTTTTATTTATATTGTATAAATGAAAGATATTTAACTTTATAAATTTTAAAATTTATTTGTTATTCATTTGATTGGTTAAAGAGATTTAAGTTTTATATGGGACAATTTTGTTTTTTATTAATATAGTTGTTTATATATTACAATAATATATATTTACTATTATTTGTGAAGATTAATTATTATTATTTGTTAAGTCAAACTAAGACGTCCCGATGAGAGGCTCACAAGTTACCATAAGCTCTTGCCTATTTTTAATTTAAATAATATTTTTAAACAATTACAATATATATATATATATATTTCAATTAATAAATTTAATGTTAACATATAGAATTTATAACATGCATTATTTTAATTTTACCTAAATATGTTTAATATAAAATTATATTTGTAAAAAATTATAATATATTTTCAATATAATGATTTATGCATTATAGATATAGTCAAATAATAAATCAATATAAAATTATATAATTTATATCATGCATTATATATTTATTTTTATCATTTTATCTTGATATACTCTTATAATTTTCACACACACATAAAAAATAAATATATTTAATATCTATAATCATAAAAATAAGTGTTATATTTTATTTATTAAATTAAAGCTATAATTAATTAATAACTAAAGACAAATACTTAGCCATTAGATGACACTTGTTAATCTTATACCTTATTAAAAACATCACTTTATATTACAATAAACATCTAAAGACCGAATAGCTGTTTCAGTGTCAGGTTTCATGAGCTCTTTGATCCATCTTCTAAAATATATACCCTTATTATTATTTCATATACTTCTATTTGTATTTAGCACATCATGCTTTATGCTAAAGCAAATCCAATTGAAAGAAATGTTGACCGCCCCAGATCAAAAACTAGTGCTTTGCAAATACATTATCTAAATTTTTATCATACCCAAAGCTAACATTGATACATATTGCACCTTGTGACATTGAAGAAAATGTGTTGCTTTGTAAAACTCTATTTATATCTTTAGTGAAAAGTGGTCAAATACAGCTGTGCTTATAAGTAATACATGTTTGCAAATCTTATAACCTTGAGAGTGACATTTGGCTGATAGTAATACAAATTTTCTGAACAAATCACATGTACCAAAACACCATAGCGACCATAGGCTTCATTATCATCTCAATACAAAATATGCGGCCCTATAATTTTAGAATCAATAAATGCACAATATTATGAAGTGCTTTGGAACATTTAATTCTTTAAAAGAGTTTCAATCTGATCGACTTATTCCTAGCGAGAGTTCTACGAGATTGTTCGGATAATTCCTCGGGTCATTCAAATACTCTCGGTAAAAAAGATAAATGAGTGTGAATCATTCAAATATTCTCGGTAGTACAATCTCAGTCTCTGTTTAATTATTTAGATGTGGCTGGTGATAATGTTGCTGATGGCTGGATTCTTCTTAGTCTACCTGTCAATCTCAGAGATGCTCGAGGTTTTAATCATCATGATGAACCACCTCCTTAGTCTGGCACTACTCTGATAGCCTGAGGGAACTGCTTAAATATTTTTTGATGAAAAGTTATTGAATCTGACTTCTGGAATGTAAATTATTAGCAAGGAACTATTCATACCCTAACCCTAACATTTCTTAAGAAAAAATTATAATACTTTCTAATGTTTTAAATAATATCTAGTATCTGTAAGTTGGCAGAATTTCAACGACATTTTCTTAAAGATGGCAACTTGTGTTTTTATTCCAATGCGAGATGACTGCCAAGATGTTTATTCCAATCGTCAATAAATGTAAATAACTATTCCAAATAACTCTGAGAAATATCGTGTCTAACTGAATATTTCAGCTTTCCAACCTAGATTTTTTTTTTTTTTTAACCTATTAGCTGTTATAGCTGGAAAAATATATCTGGAATCAAATGAAGAACGTTGCACTTTCTAATTAATATTATTTATTTATTTTTATTATTATTATATTTAGTTTAGTAAAAATTTTAACATTTCATTTCGTCTAAGAAAAAACTATTGAAACAATTTTAGAGGACTTAGATGAGATAATATGAAATCAATTTTGTAACCATTCAACGGCGTGTATTGCCTATAATAGTAAGTCTTGGTTATTCATGGGTGCTGGATTATGTATGAATCGTTAGATGCAATAATTTTTATACGGCCAAGTTTGATGGTAGATTTGTAGTTACAGTGCAAGGTAGAACATGTCCAAACTCTTGCAAACAAGGTTGGGAATTTCCTCAAACATAATATTTTATCCTTAAAAGTCCCTAGGTAGTTCAGTACGGGTCCACATGCTCATTGATGTCCGCGGAAAAATTCGCACAAGAAATCCTGATTATATCCCAAAAATGGCAATGGAGTCAAGAAGCCTTTATATGAATTGTAGGCAGTACACACAGGTTGCTCGAAGAATTGCCATCTCTCTGAATTTTGGCCCAATTCTGTAACACCCCCAATTTAGAATGAATGGCAAATTGGGAGTCTTCAAGTAGAACAAGATAGAGCTAATCAATATTAAAATCAAATTGAAGACATTATAATTCACAAAGATATTCTCACTTCCTCCGTCATTGATAAGTCATCAGCCCCTCCCTCCAACAATTCAATTCAATTCCATATTAAAAAGATTATCATTACCCATCCACGGTGCAATTTGACAGTGGTCCATTAAGGACCATCCTCTAAGACTAACCCAGGGAAAACAGATTAAACTAACGTTCATATTTAGATTAGCTAGCTAAATTGAACCCTGATTATCCGTCACAGGAGCTAAACCTCAACCCACTCAAGACTATAGAGGCAGGGACCACGGTGCATTCTGAAAGAAAAGACATCTCATTGGCATTTCTAGCAAAGTTAGTTGCAGATCTATAGTTTCGATAGGTTCAAATATGATTTAAGAGATAGCACATGAGGTACTCATTGAAGTTAAGAAAAAGGAACCTATTGTGGGAATAGAACATGTACCACAAAAAAACAAGACACAAGAAGTTTTACTATCAACCAACCAGCTGATTGATAGAGAGATTCTTAAATCAAACTCCTTTCATAAGTAACCCAAAAAGATGAGATATCTGGGTGTTGACAAGGTGTTTGCGTGGCTTGAAGAGGAAACATTGTCCTAAACCTTGGTTAATGAAGGCTCAGACAATCAGATTAAATCTGAAATTCCAACATCTTCTCTTATAGGCTGGAAATGATATAAGACAGACTTCCAAAATATAGCTAAAATGGTTTATTAAAAAACATATTTTCTACGCTTCTTTCTCAAAACAGAGAATTATGGAAAAACAATTGAGCCAATGGTGGACTCGCTGGGGTCCCAAGCAGGGAGCTTCCTTAAATTGAGTTGTTAGCAGTCATATTATTTTAGGAATCAAGGGTCTAATGAGTATTATATTAGATTTATGTTCCTAAAATTAAAGAGTTGTCTAAAAATTCCTCTTAGACTGGTGGAACAATTTCCAATCCCACCTTATTTAAACCTACTCAAATTTAGAAGCTTAAATAGGAGGGACTCCTCTTTTACATAAAAACATACCAAATAATTCTGCAGACCCCAATAAAAATCTTATCATACCTCCTATACCTTAAAAAAATAAAGTTATATTCTTTATACCACTAGCTCCCTTTATTAAGGAAATTTATTCCCTCTTTTTCCTTTTACCCCTAAAGTTTGGTCTCCTTCCTAGAATCATTCCAATGAAGGAAAGACTATATAGAAATATATATATGTACAAACAGTCCAAACAATTATGAGTCTTTTGTAACATCAGAAACAATTATGAGTCTTTTGTAACATCAGTTTTGTTAAGTAGTAGAAAAGATTATATACTAAAAATTTTGAGTTATGACACTCATGTATGAGTTATAAATATTTAGTAAAATAGAATTCACATGAACTAACAATGAAAATATTGTAAATAGATTAAATGAAGTGATTGTACCTGCCAATTAAACACAAAATATGACTCAAAATATTGTACAGCTAACTAAAACAGTCATAAGCAATCACATATTTTTAATTGCAAAAAGTAAGCTTGGCCCATATAGACCCTCTGCCTAAGGGGAAGAGGACTCCTCGAGAAATTGGCAGCTAAGAAGGCTTCTTATGTAACTTTAAAGCCTCCAACTCTGTCGACAGAGTTTTCTATTCAAATTGTCATTTTCCCTCCAATGCAGCAGCTGATTTTCTAGCATACCGAGTGGGATGGATCAAGCCCCCTATAGCTCTTTTCAGAAAACAATCTTCATCTTTACTTGGGGCTTGAAAAGTTTTTTCTTCTCACATTCTTTATCAGTAGATATGATCCTTTTCGAAAAACTGGCATGTGGTCATTTACGTGGGAATTATATCTAAAGCCCCCAATGGAATTGAGGGTTCTAAGGATGCTTTGTTGGTGTGTTCTTAATGATATGTTGGATTAATAGTTCCAGTTAGGTAGCTCTGTATTCTTTGTGATATGTTGGGTTAGTAGATTCCAGTAGGTGTCGATAAGGTGTTTTCTTGGCTGGAAGATGACAAATGGCTTGAGTCCTGCAACAAAGAAATGGCCTACAGCCTACTCACAACTATCATGAAATGGTTGCATAAGTATTTGGAGAACTCATGCTTCTAATTCATTTCAGTGGCGCAGAAGAGCTGAGATGGTGATAATGTGGGTGCACCAATAGGAAGGAGTTCTGATGGTGTGAAGAATCATTAGGTAGAGAGACCCAATGATGGTAACGGTTCACACGGAGCTGCTGGTGCTCCAGGCATATTGCAAGGACCCAGGAAGTCTTATTATGACACCATATACAACAAAGGCACCTCAAGGTTTCAAGAGTGTTTATGTTTCTGCCCTTTAAGGAAGCTACAAAGTCATCAATAAATTTTCTTGTTGAGCAGAGGCCCCAATTGAAAACCCTGCTTCAACATAGAAAAAGTAGAAAATGCCTAAATTTAAATTATTTTGAAATTGCAAGAATTTCTATGAACATAAAAAATAACAAAGGTTGATATTAATTGATGAAAATTGAAATTTGCATAAGATTGGAGCAATTTTCTTTAATAATATTGAAAACAACGGCAGGTACAAACTAACTTTCACAGAGTTAAAGTTGCATACATATCTACCAAAGCAAGTGATTGTAAGTTTGTGTCAAACCATGTCCATTAATGTTTCAAGTGAGATGATCTTTCATGATAGAACATTGAAATTTCCACCATCTTAAAACCGAGACCAGCATGAAACCAAAAACCCAGCAAAGCAAAAAGCCAAAAAGCAATTAGAGAACTAGAACTAATCCAAATCTTTCAGGAGGTTGGTCAGCTTTCCCCTTGTTCTTTTACCAGGTCCACCCACTGCTTCAACATGATGTCCTTTGTCCTCTCCAACGAAGTCCACCCTAAGCTCAATGCCCTTTGCATCCACTCTATCTTTACCAATGATAAGTTTCTGGACCAGCCCTTGAATTTTGGAGTTGCTATCTCCAATAGCTTTCTTTAGTTCTTTGATTTGACTCGCAATACCTTCTTCCACCTTTCTCCTAGCCTCAATCTCTTACTATAATTCTTTATCCATTTTACCCACCACCTCTTTCATGGCTTTAATTTCATTTATAACCCAACTGTCAAAAGCAATGGAGGCCTATGCTTTATCCTTAAACATACCAACATTGTCAAGATCACCCTGGTTAGGAATGGAAGCAATGTCTTCCTTTTCCTTCACATTATCATCAACAGGATCATCTTCAAAGTCCAACACTAAGTACCTGACAATGTTCATGATAGGAGATTCTGGCCTCTCAACAGTCTTATCTTTGCCAACATGCCCATCTTGCTTTTGCTTGTTCTCCTCTTTAGAGGTCTTCCTGTCAGTAGGGGAAACAGAGGGGTTTGTAATTCTTTTGACAGGAGAGGAGTCATCACTTTATTCCCCTGTTTCCATTCCTTCACCTTCTTCACCTCCTAAATCTTTGGTTACCCGATCCAACTAAGTGTCTATAGACTCTTCCTTATCACCCATTTCCATCTTTGAATCTTTGCTTCTATTCGAGGAAAGCATAATGTAATAGGGAAGCAAAATTCTATCCCCATACTGGAAATGATTCAAAAATACAAAATTAAAACAATGTGTAATGATCCCATCTTTTAGCTCTCACGTTCTCCAAACTCTAAGTGGAGGATAAGAAGAAATTAAATTAATTTCTTATAAAGTCATTCAATTAAAGATTAAAAGGTGACTTTGTATTTAATTAATTAAATTATTAATTACAAGGGAGAAGCTTCTAGGGTATGTATTAATTATTGGAAGGACGGAAGCCTCTCGTGATTTAATTAATTATTGCCAAGGAGGAATTTCTAGGGTGCGCACTAATTATTGGAAGGAGGAAGCTTCTAGCTCTTGCAATTAATTAATGTTTTAGTTCCTTCCAAAAGGATGAAGAAAAGGATAAATAGGGCTGAAAGTCTCATTGCTGATGATGGGATGATTATAACTTGCATTTGATAAGAGCTTGGATATGTGAATTACACTACCTTCTTTTGGCAATAAAGGACATTCATTCTCTGTTGTAACATTCTAGACGTCATTCCCTTAAGGTTTGACCTTTGGAATACATCTTTTTGTAATTGATTGCAGCATTCTCAGCATTAATATAATTTCAGCCTTGGTTCAGCTTTTGGGCATTCCTGGGTGCCCATTACAGTTTAGGGAACAGCTTAGGAGATTTGTCTTGATTTTCTTTGATGACATTTTAGTCTTTACTAAGACTTGCGAGGAGCATTTACAACATCTTGAGATGGTGTTGTCCACTTTGGAGACAAAGTCACTGTATGCCAAGGAATCTAAGTGCGAGTTTGGGATGACTGAGCTACTATACCTTTGGCATTCCTGGGTGTCCATTACAGTGTAGGGAGCAGCTTAGGAGATTTGTCTTGATTTTCTTTGATGACATTTTAGTCTTTAGTAAGACTTGGGAGGAGCATTTACAACATCTTGAGATGGTGTTGTCCACTTTGGAGAAAAAGTCATTGTATGCCAAGGAATCTAAGTGCGAGTTTGGGATGACTGAGCTACTATACCTTAGGCATTCCTGGGTATCCATTACACAATGCACCCACTTTTCCTACCATCTAGGTAAAGTAAGCCCTCACATAACTCAGCACACAATGCCATTAATATTTGATTTGTTTATTAGAAAAGGAACTGCCCACCTTAACGAGGGCCCTTTTCTCTATTTTATCCTTTGGGAATTTCTTCAGCGCTTCTTCCATAATTTTCCTTTCTACGAAGACTTTATTTCCTTCATTCAGCAGTCCAGTGATTTCAGAGATGAACTTGATATTGAGAGGGAATGAAATATCATATATTGTAGCATTATACTCCTTCCATCCCTTAAAAAATTTCATCATTGCCTCAAGTTCAAAGCCATGGAGACGTTCCAGATACGGAGTCACTCCACCCTTAACCAGTTGCTCCTAAACCTGCGGTACATCCCTCCATTCCTAACAACTACTAGGCTCTTGCCTTTTTGGCTCGCCACCCATGATACTACCACTATCCTTGTCGCCTTCACAAACAAAATGACTATAAATTGTCGTGGCTAAGGAGAAGAACAACCAAAACAAACTAAAAAGTGTGTCTGCTATCACTTCTCTTAATGCTCTTTGTCCGCCACATTAAATTATGATGACTATATGTTCAGACTTAATGTATACATCATGCTGGTTTAAATCATCGATGAGGCCACATGTATTGTCCTCATAAATCTTTCCCTTTAAGACACAATATTTCATTGGATTATCTTGCCATGATATCCTTCCTTCAGTCTGTACTCCCGAGTTGGCAATGTAATATTTGTCGAGACTCCCAGGATCGCCTTTGGCCACCCCATCAAAGTCGGCTTTGATCTAGACCAATGTCAAACAACATTCTCTCTTATGTTCTGCTTGATACTCTTTGTGTTGAAATCAGAGAGGAGCAGAGCATCTTGAAAAAAAACCTTCATTGCTTATATTAGAATTATTCCTGTAGCTCAATACTTTAAATATTTGTGGAAGAAACGCCTTACAGGAAAAAATGTTGGATGTATCCCTGCAATCATAAGACTTTAAATTTTCGGATGCATGAGTTCATTAATTGTCATTTTTCAAAATCTGAAATCCATTTCTTATTAAATACGGTTTGGAGTGCATCTGACTCCAATTAAGACATGGATACCATGCAGAGGAGTATTGTTCCTATTTATCTGTTATCAGCTTGTCCCATGTAATCAGATAACAGTGAAAATCGTATATAGAAATATCTCTAGTAAAAATCTGGTACAGAGCTGTCTTGAGAAATATTTTGAATGGTGAAATGGAGAGGTCAGGACCTTCCAAGATATATTGAATTACGAATTTGTCTTACATATTTTTCAAATTTATTGCTCATTTGTACTTCCTAAATGTTCAATACTGATCGATTTTCTAGACTGCTAAAATAAACAATTTCAATTTGACTTCGGAATCTAGGAGCGGTTCACTGTAAATAACTTAGAAAGTTTAATGCTGATGAAGTTTCTATACTGTTAAACTCTATAAGAGTTTAGAATCTCTACAAACTACACTTACAAATTACAAATAAAAATTTAATTAAAAATTTAAAACTTCTAAAGAAATACAAGAGCATTAAAATTTCTCAACAGTGTTAATTGATAATTGTCTAATTGTCTAGTGCATGATAGATAAGAGTGTTTTTAGTTCAACCGCATGCATGCTATTATATTTTTAACTATAAATGTGGTTTGGATGTTGTCATTGTTTTGTGAGAATGATTATAAATGTGGTTTGAATGTTGTGATTGATTTTTGAGAGTGATAATAGTCATTTGAGCGAATGAACATTGATTTTTCATTAAAACAAAAAAGTTCCATCACAATTTAATAGCATCAATTATTTGAGATTTCCCTTTATTTCGAAAGGGACTAGTCCTTCCCACTTTCTATATTTTTAAAACAAATCACCAGACTATAATGGAGTAAAAACAGATAGAACTTAACCTTCATGAACGGATTTTGAAATAAAAGCTGAAAAAAAATCGTGAAATCAACTACCATAAACAGAGTACTACAGAGGGCACATCTATAATGTTCGTATTACATGGAACCTATCACGCTGTACAATTATACTTGCTGATAAGGATGCTCTCCTCAGATACATTATATCATCAAACAGTTTCAAACATTGACCCTCTTCATATTCAACAGGTAGCTGAATTTCCAATGCTTTGAGAGAGGGCGTACCCTGAAGCAAGCTACTTATTACTTCAACTTCTGTATGGTCAAACCTAAGAATGTCTATGCATATTTTCTTGAGATTGAAATGTGGAGTGGTGAGGCACACAGGGGTATGATCTCTTGCCATCTCCTGCATTGTATTGCTATGAATGATTAATATAACTACGAGTTCCTTTCATATGTTGAGCAAATTCTAATAATGACAAGTTTAGAAAAGAAATATTTCATCTTTTACTTAAATAATTTCAAAATGCATGACATTAAACTACTACATATGACCTTTAAGTTTGTAAATACCTGTGCAAAGAAACCAAATATAGAGAGCGCCTGAAGATTTGGAAGCCTGTGAAGTAGTTTAAATAGAGGAACATCCATATCCGAGTGCTTATCAAATATGCCGGCAATGTATATGACAAGTGTCTCCAAGGACTGGAAATTGCCCACAATATGAAGAAATCTACTCGCTGAAACAATTCTTGGACTGCTTCCTTGTCCTTGCGAGCAATCCAGTTTCAATTCCTTCAAAGTACCTCCACAGTGCATTTCAAGATGAAAGATGGCATAAGAAAGCTCATAGAACCTTACGCCATTCACACTCAAATCCTCAATCATGTCCCCGCTCAAAATTTTGAGTTTGGGGCAGTCAACAGACAGAGAATCTACTCTTCGTATATCTAAATGTTCAATAGCAGTTGAAACGATTACGACATTACCTAACACAACATCTACAGTTATTTCAAGTTTTTGCAGAAGGGGGCAGAGCGAAATCAAGGATACTAAAGATTCATCTGTCAATAGAACACGACTGAGGTAACAAATAATGAGGTGAGGAAATCCAGCGAAACTGATTGGGAAACTGTTGAGATCGTAGTTGCGCAGACGAAGTGTTTCAAGACTTGTACATGAAAACAGGGCAGGGGGTGGGGTTTCCTTTAAAGCAAAATTGTTGTGATCAAACATAGTAAGGTGTTTGACTTTACACCAAGATGCGTACCTTACCCATTTACACACATTATGCCGAGAGAAGTGCTGCCGGTGGTTACAAATGAACCCAATGTCGTGGAGGTGAAAGGCATCCAGATTGCGTGAATGCAGAAGTAAGATGTTGGAAATTATATTTTCAACGCTTAACAGGATGAGTGGGTCGAGATAACGATAACGAGACCCCAAAACAAGACGCGGAGAGAAAGTGAGTTCAGGCATCTGAGTGTAGAGAAATCTCCATCTCTTGGACAGAATGGAAAATTTGACGGCATCTTTTATTGGGATTTTTGACAGAATGGAAGCAAGAATTGAATCAGGAAGCGTGTAGAATGCATCGTGGGTAGCCATAAGAGAGTGACGAGATAATCAATCACAGATTATGGCAGGAATCTCCCGCGAAGCAGAGAAGTTGAGGATTCTCAAACAAAGACCATGGCGGGAATTTGCTCAGCGGTAAGTAAAGATGTCCGATGGCGGGAAATCCAAAAACTGAAAAACACTTAAATTTGTCATCATAAGGTAAAATATATCAGTTTGAGAAATCCATTACTAGTTTGGTATAGTAGTTTGGAATTTTGTGGGATTCTACAATAGTAGAAGAGGTAAGTGCCCCGTATATATACTTTAATTTTTTAAGATTTAATTTCATATTAATTATTTTAAATAAAGTTATTTAATTTTTAATTACAAGGAAATTAAAGAATTATAAATTAATTGGATGAGAATAGATAAATTTGTCTAATTTTAATAAGATCAAATAACTATAAAAGAAAATAATTTAAAGGGGCAAGTTCTAATATAAATGATATTAAACAAATTAAGTGGTTTAGATATAATTTTGAAGTGAGGAATCTTTATTATCAAGTCTTTTCTAAATATTATTTGAAATGTAATTGTTATCAAATAGTTCTAGACTGGTGAGTGCACTCTTAGAATCATCATTCAAGGGTTGTTGAACACAAATAGAATAAATAATTAACTCTAGTTGAGGAACCTTATCAATGTATCATTGATCAGGGGCACAGTGGTTATAGAAGAGACATAAAGAGTTTGTGATGCTTAAAATCATTCATGGGTGGTGTTATCTATGTTTCCAAATGATTGATAACCATGAGATCGGGAACCACTAAATTTTTTGGCAAATTGTTTCCAACTTCATAATTAGCATACTTGAGGAGGAGGGAGGCAAGACTAGGAGTAGTATAGAGAGCATTGATCAAGTGACCTTAAACGTTTTGTAGACATGCCTCACCTCCAATATAACTTTTCTCATTTGTAACTAAATTTACATATGCATAGTAGAGAAAATTGTAGCATTAGTACATATAGAGATGAATATCAACAAAACATTTTAAGAAAAATATCAAAGTTTCTACCTTTTCAATTGTTGAAGAAAATATGGACACCTTAGAAGCATGTTAATTTTGGCTATACTTGCAAGGGAGACAAGGTCAATTCCCTTACACAACCATATGCAATGAAAAAGGAGTAAGTCCAAAAGACCTAAAAATCATAAATCTAATTCCAAAGTTTCTAAATTTTCAAAGATGTTTGAGGCTCTCTAATTGTTCACAAAATGGATGATGGGAATAATTAATTCTATTATACATTAAACAAGAATCGAGTGAAAGACTTTGATAAAGAATGCATTGGGCAAAGAGTCAATTTAGGCTCATTAATTGCTAACGAGACAACCTAGATAATCTATGACACTGAGTTCTTAGAGAAGAGTGTAGTTGTTCGTTTAGCTAGCTAACAAGTTTATGAAAATGAGAAAAAAGCCCAAAATGTCCTTTGTGAGGCTTATAAATACAAATGGTTTATCAAGCTACCATTTTCAATCCTTCCACCAAGGCTTGAAAGACTTGACCACAAATTTATGAATCAAAATAGAGAAGAATTGTGTCAATATAGCCTAAAAGATCTCTCAAATCTAGGTTAGACAAGCTAAGTTTTGTATTAATCTCTAACTAAGCAATGAAACTCTTCATGGTTCTATGAATGAGATTTGAAAGAGTTATAATCTTCACTTAAATCTTTCAAGGTGTGCATCCAAGACACTTTAACTAGTGAGGGGTCTTAATAAGAAAGAATGAGAAGACACAAAATTTATTGCTAATTGATTGAAATGTCATTGTGAAAAATCCTAAGTCAATTCTTAATAACCTCTAAGGATTTCCTTGATACTCTTAATAATGAAAATTCCATCTATTTGAATCGAATCCCTTGAAGTGAGGAGAGAGCAAGACCACACCCTTTACATGTTGGCTAATTAAAAGACATGCATGAATTGATATAGCACCCAATAATTCTTTTAATTTTTATTTTCTTTAAGAGCATCAGGAACCCATTTACTGTCTAGGGTGATACATTAAACTAATATATAAGAAAGACCAAACCACTAGAATTGTGAGGAATAAAATAATATTCTTTAGAAAAATGATGAAATCATTGGTGTTCATTATTTAAGGTCCAAAGAAAGTCTTTAACAAATTTTTAATTTTTAACAGAATTTCAAGGGAAGCATATAAGAGAAATAGTAAATAGGTGAGCCAACGTTTATTCTGACCAAATAAAGTGACACGCTTGTCTAATAATTAAATTTCTCTCAATCCTAGCAATAACACCTAGTCAAAGTCTTAAGACTTGTAGTGTCGTTGAGTTTAAACAGTTCATTGGTAAAGCAACCACCAAGGGTCAAACCCTTGTTGGTGGACATTATTGTCACAAGCTTTGTGAATTTGCTAGGTTTGTGAGTTTGAACAATTGAATTGTGGGGATGAAGTCCCCCATTTGTGGCTTCACTGGTTCCTCCCTTTAGGTCAAATTTTGTTCACATGGAACCAGAAGGCATATTATGCCAACATCACTAGTCATGTTAAAAAGTGTATGAGACAATAATTTAAAAAATAACTAGGATGTGTGCATGATCATAGTATGGTAAAAAGTGGTGATGTGAAAAAAAATCCCTTTTTCACGCATTCACAATGCACTAGAAAATGTGTTGAGTTTTTAGTATGCTTGGGTGTTAGCACACTTGGCCAAAACTAACACCAAAACACTAATCAAATTGGGTACTTGATAGCTATGGGATACATGATACACAAACATGAATTATCAACAACACGACATTATAATATTATGGTCTTGAATAATATAATACTAATTGATTGCTTTATTATTATATAATTATGTTAAAATATTATATAATATTACATATAATATATAATATATAATTCAATGATATATAATATAATAAATTAATATTATATATTATTATATAATAAACTAATATTAAAAAATATTTTAATATTAAATATATACAAAAGTATCAGGTATCTTATACATATTGGATAATTGATAATATTGAATGTTAGATGCAAATCATATTTTTTATACTTATGTACATTAAAAAAAACTAAATCATTTTTCCTCATTTTCCAAACATAAATGGCAAGAAAAATAACACTTTTAGTTCAAATATGCAAATCATTTCGAGCATATGATCCCATTTTGTTATAATTTTACCCCCAATAACCTACAATAAGTATTTGTTTTATAATTTTTTTCTTTATTGAAAATTTTTAATTAAAATTATTGATTTTGTTTTATTCTAAATTCAATGTAATTATTTTTGTATCTCTCATGTGATGAGACATGGTTGACTCAAATCAGCAAGAAAACCCTCCTTGCCAATTAAAGATGTTATCCCTATGAACATTCATGTTGTCATTAGTGTTAAATAGTTACTGATGAAGGAAAAAAGTATTGGTCAGTGAACACTATTACCAAGCCATGATATGTCACTCGAGCAAAGAAAAGACATAAGTGTAAGTATGGGACAATTATACCCGAGTGTCATATATACCAAGAAAATTCTATGTACACCAAGTACAAATGTCACCAAGAATTTCAAGTTCAACCAAGTTAGAAGGACATCGAGTGATAGCATAACTACTGAGCACAAATAGAGTGGGAAAAGAGATTTGTACTAATTGAGGAGATGATTTAGAAAGATTCATTGGTGAATATAATTTGATTATTTACGATTCCAAGGCAGAGTAGAGACCAATGAATATAAAGAAATGAAAAGGAAGGAACATGAAGAGATAAGGATTATTCCATATTGTTGATTTCAATTTATGACATATTCTAGATTATTCCTAAACCCTAATTAGGTTAAGGATAAAAAGGGCAAAAAGATTATTATATAATCTTCAAAGCTACAAGGAACAATTTAAATATTGACGATGTTGTTATTGCTGTGAATATTATTATTGATAAATTTGTTTTCTATGAGAGGGTTGTACTAGATGCTTAAGGAGGAAGTTCTACTGCATATCATAGATTCAAGTAGCATAAGGAAAGATATTTTATATCAATCACTAGAGGTGATAAATCATTGAGAAGAAGAGGGATCCGAGCAAGCAAAGTAAGTTGCAGTTATACATATCAATTTCATTGTTATTTTCTATCATTGTAGCAATTAAATCCTTTGATAAGTTTAGTCAACCCCCTAAGCAATGCAAGTTCAATAACTATTGTTATACTTAGAATAATTTTGGATACAAGTCACAAGACTTCATATCATAGAAGAAGTCCAACTAGGCACCAAGTTAGAGAGGTAATACAATTAATTAGGACTTTAATACATGGATTGCATGTATTGCATGTGGAAGATATGGTTAGATTGCAACCAATTGCATGATATCACACCTTGGAGGAAGACCTAGCAATTGGAGAAATACAAGAATGTCATGTTATCATTATCACAAGGTTGGTCACTTAAGCAAAAACTAGAGGTGCCAAAAATCAACACCTAAGGAGGAAGACACCAAAGGAAAAAGACAAAGTTAATATTGATGAAGTTCATGATTAGATGGGTAAGATATGGAGAAAGAAGACAAAAGAAAATGAGACATCAAATGTTATAGTTGGTAAAACCCCCACTTCAAACTAAGCCTTATCAGAAGGTATAGGAACTACACTAGCAATTTTATAGCTTGTATCAATTCGTAGTAAATAGTGGAATGAAGTCCATATTTACATACTACAAGATGCATAAGGAAAAATCATGAGGCTTTGGATGTTAGTAGAATTGATGAGCCACACTAAGATGGTTTGTAACTAGAAGCATAGAGTTAATTGAGTGTGCCAAGTTGTCGGTATGATTACTATGTTAACTTAGTTAGTGATAGAAATATAGTATGACCAAGGTCCCTATGGTAATTGAGAATGTGGTACAAAATATTTATTATTCCCTGACAAGCATTAAAAGCTACTTGATTATAAAATGGGGTTTGAACTATTCATTTGTTCACCCTATAATTTCGAGTTTATCTATATCATGCTCAATACAATTCTTATCCATTCAATTTTAAAAACATTCGAGAAACCTAGGGCATGAGTTAACCCTTTCTTTTCTACAATTTTAAATTCTTCCCTTAACACACCATTCTCACAATCTATCATATGCTTGCCTGGTCTCCATATTACCAATACTCCCAATTTTACAATTGTAACATTTTCTAACATCCTGAACCATTCAAAATTTTGGTGGTATCATGGATAACACACCAAAGGAATCTTGTTTATAAGAAATGTCTGTTATGGATTTGAAAATTGGTTGTTTGACCTTATTGCTAACCAATTGAACATTCAAAACCTCTTTACCCTCTACTTCTTTTGCCTTTGAAGAGCTAGATTCCATTATATGAAACTAGGGTTTATGACAATAGAAATAGCATAGCTTAGCACTTGATAAATACCTTACAAAATATGACAAAATGGTGTTGAATCACTATTCAAATCTTCTACAATCACTTTGGATGAGATTTCTTGATTGCCTCTTGCTCTTCTTTCTCTTTCTTGATTTTGAAATGATGTAAAACGTGTTGAAAATTGATCAAATACCCTTTTGAAATACTACAATTAATGTTGGGTTCTTACACAATTGTAAGCTTGGAATTAACTAATTTTAGGCTCACTCGACATCCATTAGTCTTTTCATTCATTCGGCAACCATTACGAACTTGACATCAACTAGCCAGTCTGTTAGCTCAACATCCTCTATCATTTCACTTGGAAATCATAGGAAACTTTTCATGCTCAATAGTAACATAAAAAACTTAAAGATTTTTTTTGATTCCTAATAACATCTTGCATCTTTATTCATGCTTATGTAAAATTTTTAGTACTAAATCCTTTGGAACTAACGTATGATATAACTTTTGAATATCAGAGTGTACCTCTTGATTACTTGGTTTGATGAGGTGTGATCACCTAACCCATTGGGTAAAGTGGTCCCTTCTCCACTTGATGTGCTACAATCCTCCTTTTTCTTCCATGTCTTGTTCATTTCATTTCTGACATTTTCAATATCTACCTTGTTTTTGCCTTTATTAAACTCACAACTTGGTGCCTTTGACTTGTTGGACAATATCAAGTGATGTGACCAATCTTCAAATAGCTAAAACATGTGGTTTGACTCAACCACCTTTTATAGTCACTTTTGAAGTGTGTTCTAATACAATTCTTCGAAACATGTCCGTACTCTTAACAATAATGATAGCTATATCTAGTATTATAATCCCAGTTGTAAGAGTTGTCATTGTTCTTTACCTTTTTTTTTTCCTATTTGATGACCACGTGGGTTTGGATGTGCACTCAAAAGCTCTATGTCCATACTTCTGATAGTTATAACAATATCCTTCAAATCTTTGTGTGTGCATGGTCTTAGTTCTGTATTCATGTGCCTGATGACCTTATTTGTTGCACTTATGGTAGTGAACCATGTTTTTATGCTTGACATTCTAATTTGTAATCTTGCTCCTACACATATTAGCAGTATGTCCTTTCTTACCACAATTATGACAAGTAGTTTTGGAGTTCTTACCTTTGTTTTTCATTTCTTCTCCACTTGGCTCTCCTTCTTTAGTACTTGTGTATCCAATTCCAAATGTATCATTATTGGATATAGGGGATCTCAATAATTTCAAGTATTTGATGGCTTCATTTGGTTTGTTAAAACTTTCAGCAAATTTTTTCCCCCTTTTTAGGTTACTCTTCAATTGCTCATTCTACAACTTCAATGTTGTTATCTCAATGTCCTAAATTGTCAATTTGGCATTCATCATTTGACTTAGAGTATCTAATTGCATGTAAGAAATCTTAGTCAGCTTTGATGATTTCTCTTCTAGTCTACTGGTCAAAATTCTTTTATCATCTTCAATCATGGCTTTGTCTTCCATAGCTTTCTTTTTCTATTCGGTCACCTCACATAGTAGTATGGCTTGTGATTCTTGGTCTAACTTGATATTTTTTATTTCTTTAGCTTGGGCTCTATTCTTTTCCATTAGATCTGCAATTGCTACATCAAATTCATTAGAGTCTCCATTAGCAAATAACTTGGTAGTGTCCATCTCTCTGTATTGTGTGGCATTCTCCTCAATAGAAATTTCCTTCCTTCTCTTCAAAGATTTCTTTAGGTCTTCTCTTGCTTCATTTAGTTGATGTAGAATGAGTTGTATTTCAATTCCCTGATTCTCAATAATCTTTAGACTTCCATTTCCAAGATCTTTTCTTGAAGTTGCAAAGCTTCTCTCTCAGAGAATAAGGCTCTGATACCAATTGTTGGAATTATAATAGGAAAGATAAACTTCTAAAGGGGGGGTGAATCAATAGTTTAAACTTTGAACCATAAAAATATTCACCACACATTCATCTCATACATTCACTAAGTAAACTAAAATACCATGTAAAGCATGTACATCTAAATCATGTAAACAAGTAAGTATTCACACATATATGACACCAGATATGATTACCTAGAAACCCTCCAATGAGACGGTAAAATTGGGGTGGGGATGACACCCACAAATCTTCACTATTGCAGTAATAAAGTGTATCTAATTAAGGTTACAATGTATTGATCATGAAACATGATCAACCCTGTGAAAGGTCTGCCCTATTAAAGACTTGCAAAGACTATTAGGTCTCACCCTATTACAAGATTTCAACACCCAGTTAGAAGTGTGCCTTGTTAAAGGACTTCAACTCACAATTAAGTAAGCACCTTGTTAGAGGATTTCAACACAATCTATTAGGACTACTTTGCTAAGAGATTTAACTCATTCACCTATTAGAATGACTCAGCATTAATCTTGCGATTAGCACTTTACTGCTTGATGACATATCACCTATAAACTGATTTATTCTTCATCCTTCTTGATCAAATGTCTCTTTATTGTATACTATTCCCTTCCTTTGTTCTCCTTGAACTAATTCTATAATGCAATTACAATTCACAATTCCTTAGCCACCATGAATGCTCTGTTTGCACATGCAAACTTCTCTCTTCACTTCTTCCACATACCTTGGACAATTTAGGGTGTTTCCTCCTTAAGAAGACTTAGGTGACTTAGAGTTAGGTATGAATTGTTGTGATTCATCCATTTTACCACTTAAACCTTCCCTTTACCTGATTGGATGCATGTACTTCATAAGGACTCCAACTTAAGATTCGTCCTTATCTATAAAATATCCTAATTCAATCTTTAAGTTGGCTCAAAAATGGTTTACATAGTTGTTTGTGCCATTGCAAACAACTATGACAAAGTTTTCTTACTTGGCATCTAAAGTCTCTGATGCTGGACATATACTAATTTCTATATTGTGACTCAGTAGCTATATAACTCGGCATCCACTGCTTGCTCGACTCCTAAATCACTCGATATACACTGTCTACTTGGCACTTGAGTGACTCGGTACATGAGTGACTCAACACTCACTGTGGACTCGACATGCTCTATCTTATACATGTGCTCGGCATGTACTACTTATTCGACATGAACTAAGTAAATTCTTACTTGGCATCTAAAGTCTCTGATGCTGGACATATACTAATTTCTATATTGTGACTCAGTAGCTATATAACTCGGCATCCACTGCTTGCTCGACTCGTAAATCACTCGATATACACTGTCTACTTGGCACTTGAGTGACTCGGTACATGAGTGACTCAACACTCACTATGGACTCGACATGCTCTATCTTATACATGTGCTCGGCATGTACTACTTATTCGACATGAACTAAGTAAATGACTTAAGTGTGTAGACAGTCACTAGTCAAAACCAATATGAGTTCAACACATAGAAGGCCACACTTTCTTCTTCCACATGGTTAGTTTGAACCCCAATAGGAATGGCCATTCCACCCACTCTATCCACATTCATATTCCTAATGATGGTACCATAGTTAGTTGTTCTTGGGTTGCCCTTTGAGGCCCCATCAAAATTAATTTTATACCAATCCTTTAGAGGACAATCCCATCTTGCTAGATCCCTAAGGTTAGGACCATTTTGTACTAGACTAAGTCCATTCAAATTCCAATTTTGAAACACTAATTCTTTCCAAACATTCTAAATTTGGTGTCCTTTTCCATAGGATTTGATATTCTTAGACACTGTATTCTTAATCTTGCAGAATAATTGACCTGGATTAGTCTCTATACCCCTAAACACCCTATCATTATGTTCCTTGCAAACGCCCCAACAAAGGAATGGGAGAATTAAATCCCACAACCTCATAACCAAGGTACTAGTAGAGGGAGACTTCCAACCAATGAAAAAAATCTTGAATTGTAGCAGGGAATACCCAAGTAATATTAAGCAAACCACAAACCTTTCCCCATAATCTTCTAGTAAAAGAACAATGAATACTCAAATGGCTAACTATTTCATAAACATCCTTACAAAGATAACATCTATTAACAATGTTGAACCCTCTCTTCAACAAATTATCCATTGTCAAAATCTTATCTTGCAAAAGGATCCAAAAAAACATGTTAACTTTGGGAGTCATACCTTCAAACCAAGCTTTAACTCAACAAGGCTCATGATGCTCTTCAAAAGCATTAGCATACATTGAAGACACAAAAAATAATCCATTAGGATTATATTTCCATATTAGAGCATCCTCCTCATGGCTTAAAAAGACAACATTTAGAATATTATTAAGATAATTAAGGTTTTTATCCATTGTATTGAGGTTCAACCAATTATTCTCCTCCCAATAGCCTTCTACAAAAATCCCAAAGAGATTTTTTCACTGCTCCATAAAACCATTTGACCTTTTATCAGCACTGAGGGGGTGATCAAGAATCCAAATATCATCCCAAAAAAAGAATAGTCCTCCCATTTCCCACCTTCCATCTGACCCCTTTCTTAATAATTTGCTTTTTTTTTGTGCATGTTTCCAAATCATTGGACCCCCTTTGTAAAGTCTCATTGTTAAGGAAGAGTTTAGGATCTTGATTCTCCTTATTGTACTTATCATTCCAAATATCTTTCCATTCTCCTTCCTCTTTATGCCATCTCCATATCAACTTGGAAAGCAAAGAGTCATTCATAGAGGCAACTCTTCTTAGACCAAGGCCACCTTTATTGAAGGGCATACAAACTTTCCCCCATGCAATCAAGGCCAATCTTTTCTTTTCTTGCATAGCCATCCATAAGAAAAGCTTCTAAATTTTTTCAATTACCAAGGAAAACTTTCTAGGGATTTTAAAAACACTCAAAGCATACAACAAACATTCTATAATGTGGACTTGAGAACAATAACCTTTCTAGCCTAGCTAAGGAGGGACCCTTTCCACCCTACTAACTTCAAATGGACTTTATCAATCAACAAATTCCAAAAAATATCAGGTGAGTCCAGAAAAAAGGGTAATCCCAGATAAGAACCCGGTATGGTTTCAATCTCACAACCAATAATTCTTTTAATTGTATTCTTCCTATTATCATTAATATTGATGAAATATATCACACTTTTGTTCTAGTTGATAATTTGACTAGAAGCTTGCCCATAATCCTCCAAAGCATTCTTGATATTTCTAGCATTTCTCACTGAAGCTTCTCCCATCACTATAGAATCATCCAAAAATTGTTGATGAGAATAAATCAGCTCTTTAGACGAGGGTTTGAGACCAACAAAATCCCCAATAGACATATTTTTCTCCACAAATCTTCCCAAGCATTTAACTATTAGAATGAATAGGACAGGCAAAAGCATATCCCCTTGCCTCAAACCATGAGAAGCCCAAAAAAAAAGGAGTTGGAGACCCATTCACTAGAATAGAGAAGGTGGCAGAAGAAACTAGCATAAGGACCAACTCCCTAAATCTCTTATTGAAACCACAAGCTTCCAACCCTCTTTGTAAAAAATCCCAATCCACCTTGTCATAAGCTTTAGATAAATCAAGTTTGAGGAACCCCTCTCTCTTGGATAAGGTAAGGGAGTGAATATTCTCATGCACTGAGATGATAGAATCCAAAATCTACCTACCAGGAACAAACCATTCTTTTGTCTGGAAATCAAATTAGGGAGAAAAGATGAAGTTCTGAGAGTTAACACTTTAGAAATAACTTTATAAAAAGAGGTGCAAAGACTAATTGGTCGAAACTACTCCATGCTATCAGCACCTGGCTTTTTTGGAATCAAAGCAAGGAAGGTACCATTCAACTCTTTGAGAATTTTCCTAGATCCAAAGAACTCCTTAACCCCATTACAAACATCATCACAGATGATATACCAATACTTATGGAAGAAAAGGAAAGGAAACCCCTCTAGCCCTGGTGCCTTGTCTCCATCAAAGGAGAAAATAGCCTTGGTTATTTCATCATTAGATAGAATAGCAATGAGGAATTTATTTTGATCCTCTGAAATATAGTTTGTGATACAGTCCAGAAACATATTTTGCTTCTCCTTGTCTAGATTGGGATCAACTTGCAGTAAATAGCTGAAAAAATCCATGGATTCCCTTTCTATAATCTCCTCATCCTCAGTAGGAACCCCATTAGCAATGAGTCTGGAGATTCTATTAGCCATTCTATGCTTCAAAGTGGTCATGTGGAAGTACTTAGTATTCTAATCACCTTCTTTCAAAAAACTTTTCTAGATCGCTGCCTCTGGAGCATCTCCTCCTTAGTAATAATATCATGCACCTCAATCAATTTCACACTCTTCTCTTCCATAGAGACTATCCCATATCCATCAACCTGAATATTGTCTCAAATCTCTTTAAGTTCCTCAAAAACCTTCTTTGTATTGTCAAAAATGTTCCCAAAAGTATCCTTATTCCATCTTTTGATATTCCTTTTTACATTTTTCAACTTACTTGCAACTTTGAACATGGAAGTACCCTCCACTTGAATGCTCCACCATTGCCTAACAATTTTTTCTAAACCTAGATGGAGAGTCCACATTTTTTCAAACCTAAAGGGATAATTCTACTTAAAGGTTAACAGATCATCCATAAGGAAAATGGGGTAGTGATTTGAGCCAACACGAACCTAAGTAGAAGGAGAGCATTTACATTTTAAAAACCAGTCATTACTAATAATAGCTCTATCCAACTTGACTTGGATGAGGTCCTTCCCAACTCCTCCATTGGTCCAAGTATAATCGACCCCATGCAAATCCATATAATTTAAGAGATGATTGTTAATAAAATCCATTAAGTTCAATTTGTTATCCAAGTTAGTCTGACTTCCTCCCATCTTTTCATTTTCTTTCAATGGAATATTAAAATCCCCCATAATGATCCAATCCTCATCCATGCTACATTGAATAGGTTATTGAAAGTTGACAAGGGATTTAAAAGTGAGTTTTGGTTATTTTCAATAAGATGTAGAGTTGACATTCTGACCATATTGTACAAGTTCAGAATACTCAAGTCAAGGTGTTATAGGAACACTGAGTTTGAGTTGACTAAACCCTAATTGTTGACTAAGTCAACCATAATTTCACCATTTGTTAAGTCACATTATTAAGTTCATAAGGTTTCATAAGTTCTATTAGGTTATCAAGTTATTTCATATTCATTTGATGTGTCGGTTCAATCTCCCAAGTGAACCAGTTTTGGAACTTTGACAAGTTCATTCAAAACCTTGATAGTTAACTCACATCATTAAAATAAACTATTATTCTAGTTGAAATAGTTAAATATTTATTATTTTATTATTCATAATTTTTATTTCACCTCTAAATCATGTCCCCATATTTGTTAGGAAATCATCCCGTGATTTTTACAATAACCCTTAGATCCTATAACCCTAGCAATTTGATTTGAATAAACTTCTGAGTAAAAGTATAAAAAAATTAAATTAAAATATTTACTTACTTTTCAAATAATATGATATCATATCATATGTTAACCTTATGTTTAATATTGAATCAAACTTTAAACCTAAACACCTAGTATTACTTCCAAATTAAAGCATTGTCTTGATTTAGCTCTAACATTAACTGTAAGGACTAATGTTTATAATTCCTTAATCAATTTAATTAAATATGTTATAATTAAGAATGGAAATTCAATTTTTAAAATATTAAAAATATTCGAATAAAAAAAAACTAACTTTAAACATTTAACTTCTAATCCTTCCCCCTATCATTTCTAAATGTATCCCTTCTACTTTAAGAAAATGCACCTATAACTTACCATTTTAAAAACATGACATGAATATAATTTATCAAAATTAAATTAAAATAAAATAATAATAATTAGATCTAAATAATAATTAAATTTTCTAATCTTAACTATACCCTATATTTTTTACACTAAACACTAATACTTTTTCTAACCCCTTTTCTCCTTCCCTAACCTATCTAACTACCAAACCCATCTCCCTATATCAACTTGGCCACTTGGCCACATACTCCATCCCTTCCCTTTGTGCACCTTTCCACACCTGGGTGCTGCCCAAGGTCTTCTCTTAACTCTCCCACATGGAGGAATGCAAGGGGAAGGTTGACTTTGTAAAAGGAAAGGTGGGCGAATGGTGTGTAAGTTGTGGGCAATTTCCCCAAAACCTAAGCCCCCCCTTCCTTGTTCTATGTCTAGCCCCAAGGAGTCACATCAAACCTAACATGGGAGGATATGCCAGAAAAACCACACAACATTAAGGACGCCCAAGGTCGACACAAGCATAGGTGGAGTGTTGTGGAGGTGACAAGGAAGGGAAAATGTGAATTTATGAAGAAGTGTGTTTTTTCTTTGTTTACATTAATAGTAGGCCTGCTTCCAAACTTAGGATAAGTCTTTAAATTAATCATTGCATTTCCTTTAAATATTTAGTAACATAGAAAATATTACCTACATGAGTGAAGAATAGTGGAGGTTTAGATAAGATAGTGATGTGATAGGGTAAGAGTAGTTATGGGTAAAACAATATAGGTGAGCTTTAGAATTAATAGATTTAATTTATTTTGTATATAGTATAAATTGTTGAATATAGTTAAATGTCAAATCGCGAATTTATCTAGGGAATATTCCCTATTACCTTTTTTTTGAAACAATTATTTTCTCATACAAATGAAAGCATCATGTAGGTGGATGTTTAAATTTTCTTGAGAATTTATATATAATTTTTCTTTGAAATATTATTTTTAAATCCTAAATCATATAGGGTCAAACACTTTCAAAATGATGTAGGTCACATATATAAAAATTTCTAAATTGGTATAATATACTTATAGAGTCTCTCGTAATAATAATACCATAAGGTGTTTTGAATTTCACATACTCACTCATCGGGGTAACAGTTGTGTGAGACTCCCTTAAATAGGGTTTCTTTAAAATGTAATTGGGATCTTTATCAAAGCTTAATCATGTTTACTTTAGATTTTTTGTTACGTACTGCTTCTTTGGTAGGACACAAAATAGTCCATTGCTACACATGCACCTTTTTGCACCTAAAAGTCCCTTAGTTTAACTCGTAACCTTAACTAGTTTATATTGGGGTGTAACCCATAACTCATATTTGTCAACAGATAATCACTAGTCTTATTCTTGAAGTCTACGAGAGGGAGGTGTATGAATACTCTCACAACTAACCCCATACCCTAATGCTATACATTCACTTGATTGTCAGGAATCCCTTTGGTAGGCCCATCATATGTCACTTTGCCAACATAATTCACAAGAAGGTACCTCAAAATTTAAATTTAAAATCAAGGATGAGATATCCAACACAAAATTCTAAAAAAAGAAATAAAGAGTGCCCACAATAGTAAAATTTTAATCAAGAAATAAAGACATGTCCTAGAGGCAAAAAAGTATCATCAATAATAAATTTGGCTAAACAACCCTAGATCACATTGTTGGCAAAAAGGAAAGAACATTAAAATACCAAAATCTAAAATTAGACAAATAAGGAAATAAATCCAATTACTTACAAAATTTACATTACTGACATAATGCAGTCGTACCAAGGTCATTGAGGGGAAAGGAGGAATCTTTTGGCTTCCAATTACATTGCAAGGATCTTGCATTGAAATTAGATGGTGATCTAAAGGCCATATTGCTCAAACTATGGTTGATCCCACATACTAACTACATAGCTATCTTTATTGACATCGCCCCATGATTAGGGTTTACAGTATTTAAGGGGTGTGTCTAGACTAGAACCCCATCATAGCATGCAAATGTGAGGATAACCAAAATATGTTTCCTTCCATCCTCTTGTTGTTACACAGGTCTCCTTTAGAAGAACCTAACGTGTAGGGTCATTACTTGATAGAAGAGTTGTACTCTGAGTTGTAGTTATAATACCATTCCCTTATCCTCAATTCACTATATTTACACACTGGGGCATCTACCCACAATATTTCTTAAATCAAATTTACCATAATACACTAGTTGAAGTTGTGTTATAAATATCACCACATTTGGTATGATCCTCTCTCTCTCTCTCTCTCTCTCTCTCTCTCTCTCTCTCTCTCTCTCTCTCTCTCTCTCTCTCTCTCTCTCTCTCTCACTGTGTGTGTGTGTGTGTGTGTGTGTGTGTGTGTGTGTGTGTGTGTGTATCATTGTCTTGTATTATTTATTTTATTACACAAGGTTCTAATTATCATCCAAGAATGTATTGAATGTTGGTGTTCTTATCAATAATCCATATTTCACATCTCCTAGTCTTAAATTACTTATGAGTCCATCCTTAAGTTGTAGGTTTTCAACTAGATAGGTATAAAACCATTATTAGGATGTTGTCAATGTTTACTTATCCAAATGTTAATGTTTATTTATCCACTCTTACAACTATCTCCTTACTAAGGTATAGGTCAAAATCACTATTCTTATCATGCCTCATGGCTTATAACCCTCTTAATAAACTTAATTATGTAACTTGAACCTTTTTTTCATACTAGGTTGATAATCTCATCGTGACCTCATTTCTTGTATAGTGTAGGGTTGTATTTGATCCAATAATTTCTAATACTAGTGTGTAAGAGTATTTACTTGGTAGTTATAATTTAGTATTACTTATGCTTATACAAAAAGCCTGCTAACATAAACAAAAACACTTAACCCTAACTTAGAAGTTTATGTTTTCTATCTTACTAGTTTAATACTATATGTTACATACTTCTCACCATTTAATTATGTTCTTACCACCATATGTAGTTAAATTTATTACTTGATTAGGGTTTTATTCCTCATAGTAGACTGAGATATTCCTATTCTTTGTGTGATCCTAACTAAGTCACTTTTGAATTAGACTTCTCACATTTATAATCCTATCATTCAAGGTTTCCAGAGGTTACTTGTAGATTTCAATTCAGATCTTATTTGCTTTCCACGAATTACTAGAAAAACACATTTTAACCTATAATACGTTCGAGGTATCCCAATAGCTTGATAACAATGTATCTATTCAATATTTTAACTCTAAGGAACAAAATTTAATTAGGAAGATCATAAGTTTCCTATACTTACATTCTAATGTCTAAATCAATACTAGTCTACTTGATCACCTCCATACTTGATATGAACTACAATACTTCCACAAGTTTTCAATCCAGACATAATCTAACTTTTACTAAAGGTGATGTGAAATACTTTCTCTCTAATTATTATGTTATTTGCTTGTTTCCACTCACATGATTGAAAGATATTTTAGGGTCCTTAACTTAGTTTTCCCCCAAGGTGATCGCGTTCAATATAATTTTGAATTATTTATGAGATCATAATCTATCTTAATATAAATATAACATTCTTGCATCTAATTAGTTGTTTCAAGTCTTTAAGACCGAGTTATCTATTTTATGGTCAACCATTTACAATCGTTAATACCAATTCCACGTTTTTCTTAGGTTTACTCCTTAGTATCATTGTTTAGAAAGAATACATTAGATTCTTAAAATTCTGCAAGGAGAAATACCTACTTCATATAGTAAATTTTAAATGTCCACACTTAACATGGAACCATTGTTTCACAATTGTTATGAGCCTAGGCTCTCATACCAAAATCCCATGCCCAAAATATTGGGACAAAAACACACATTTTTTATTATTTAAGTTATTTAATCCACTATGTTAATACATGATACACTAAATAGGTTATGGAAAGTTGAAAAGGGATTTAAAAGTGAGTTTTAGTTATTTTCAATAAGATGCAAAGTTGACATTCTGACTATATTGTACAGGTTCAGAACACTCAAGTCAAGGTGTTATAGGAACACCAAGTTTGGGTTGACTGAACCCTAATTATTGACTAATTCAACCTTAATTTTACCATTCTATAAGTCACATTATTTAGTTCATAAGGTTTCATAAGTTCTATTAGGTTGTCAAGTTATTTCACATTCATTTGGTGTGTCAATTCAATCTCCTAGGTGAACCGGTTTTGAAACTTTGACAAGTTCATTCAAAACCTTGATAGTTAACTCCCATTATTAAAATAAACTATTATACAATTTGAAATCATTAAATATTTATTATTTAATTATTCACAATGTTTATTTCACCTCTAAATCATGTTCGTCATCTTTGTGAGGAAATCATCCTGTAATATTTACAATAACCCTTAAATCACATAACCTTAGCAATCTGATTTGAATGAACTTTTGAGTAAAATTATAAAAGCATTAAAATAAAATATTTAATTAATTTTCAAATAATATAATACCATTTCATATTTTTCACTCTACATTTAATATTGAATCAAATTTTAAACCTAAACACCTAGCATTACTTCTAAATTAAAGCACTGTCTCGATTTAGCTCTAACATTAACCATAAGGACTAATGTTTGTAATTACTTAATCAATTTAATTAAATCTGTTATAATTAAGAATATAAACTCAATTTTCAAAACATTAAAAAAAACTAACTTTAAACATTTAACTTCTAATCCATTCCCATATCATTTCTAAATCTATCCCTTCTAGTTTAAGAAAATGCACCTATAACTTACCGTTTTAAAAAAATGGCATGAATATAATTTATCAAAATTAAAATAAATTATAACAATAATAATTAAATCTAAATATTAATTAAATTTTCTAATCTTAACTATATCCTATATTTTTAACACTAAACACTAATACTTTTTCTAACCCCTTTTCTCCTTCCCTAACCTATCTAACTACCTAACCCATCTCCCTATGTCAACTTGGACACTTGGCCACATACTCCAGCCCTTCCCTTGGCACATGTTTCCACACCTAGGCACTACCCAAGGTATTATCTTAACTCTTCCACATGGGAGAACACAAGAGGAAGGCTGATTTTGTAAAAGGGAAGGTGGGTGAATGGTTTGCAAGTTGTGGGTGGTTTACCCAAAATACATATGCCCCCCCCTTCTTGTTCTACGTCCAACCCTAAGGAGTTGCATCACATTTGACATGGGAGGACATGCCAGAACTGTCAGCATGAATTCTTATGATACTACATTGGGGGAGTATCCTAAGAATTGGAGAGTATTGATATGTTGCATTCATGACTACATTTTCCATTGATGTCAACATAACAGTAATTCTGTTAAGACTAGAACAATAGAAGTCAATAATCTTATGATGTGCAAAAGCTAAGGATGTTTTAAATGAAGCACAATGGAGGACATGTTACTGAGGTTTTCCTAATGATTTGGTTCAAAGGACTAAGTTTGATTCGATGATGTATAGAAGTTACACTTGATTTACTGGAAGTAGTGCAAAAATAGAGCATTGGAAAATAGAGTTCTGGTGATGTATTTCTATCTTTCATCAGAGATGTAATGAAGAGATGCATAGTCACATAGTGATGGAGAATAGTCATATGATGATTCCATCATGTTCTCAAGATGTGGTTTCACACGTATAAAGTTGTGTATAGACTATGAGCCAACGTTGCTATTGTAATTGTGAATTAATTAATTATCTTATTATAATTAACTGGGAAAGACTCAAGGATGACTCAAGGAATTATGAAGATAAGGTATAAAGGAAAGATTTTTTCCTTATTTATAATGTATCTTGAAGAAGAAGATCAAGTGGAACACAAAGTATTAGTACATAGAGCAAGAAGGAGCAGAATGCTTACTGAATGTGTGTAAGCAATCCAAGGGATCATGGAATATATAGTATGAGATCTAGTTACAAGATTTGAAGGAGTAGAAGCCTGGTTGATAGGACAAAGATAGAGAAAGGAAGTACATTTTAGGTCTATTATTTTGTAAGGAATAATATAAAGATCATTTGGATAATGGGTTCTTTGATCTTAACCTTGAAACTATTTGAGCAGTGGGTCTAGCTGTCTTCCACATCTCCTAATAGAGTTGGAATATCCTAACAAGGATTCAAAGTCCCCTAACAGGGACTCATATGTAATAAATGTTGTAATAGACTCCTAACAAGGTCTACCCTCTAACAAGGAATATTTATATTATTACATCATCTTGTGGGTACCATCCCCATCGGGGTTTTCCTTTTGATCAAGGGTTTCCCTAGTTAACATATCTCTTGTTAATTATGTATGAGTATCTTGGTTTTAGTTTATATTATTCACATGGTTAAGTTTGTTTAAGGCTAATATTTGTGATGATAGTTGGATAATTGATTCACAACCCCCCCCCCCCCCCTCTCAGTTATATCAATGGAATTTAAATTCTAACAATTGGTATCAGAGCATCGGGTCCTTGAAGATTAGGCTTAACAACTTTAGGAGATCAATGGAGAATATATTTAGGAAGGATATACCAAGATTCAATGGGGCCAACTATGTTAGTTGGAAGGAAATGATGAAGACTCATGTGCTATGCATGGTCCAGGATATTGGCTTTTGATGAAAGCTAAGAAGGCAATGGTTGAAGAATCAAAGTTAGAGGAATGTAGTGAGGGAGAAATAGATCTATTCATGTGTAACATGAGAGCCAGAGAAGCCCTATTGTCAGCTCTTCCAAAGAATAAATATAATTAGGTAAAGACATTTCAAACTTATCATGAAATTTGGAAAGCATTAGAAGTTGCTTTTGAAGGTGATGCTCGTGCAAAAAGAATGAGATTGTAAAATTGAATTTGCGCATTTCAAGATGCTAGGATGATGGAAGATGAATCCATAAGAAGTTATGTAGGAAGAATATCAAAAATTGTTGCAAGAATCTAGTCTCTTGGTGAAACTAAAGAAGATGATGAGGTTATATGGAAGATCCTAAAAAATTTAACACCACCACTCAAGAAAACAACTAAAATGATTTAGCTAATTATGCCCTACACCAAAGATTTCACAAAGGAAACATTGGTTGGGAGATTAGAATCTATAGAAGCAAAAATGAGATAGTCTAGAGAATTAGCCAGAATTGAGACAACTTTTAGTTCTCTGAACATTCAACCTAATCTTTCAAGAAGTGCAAGTGCAAGAGGATACTTTGCTAGTAGTAGCAGATCTGAGGAAGATAAGAAGATTGAAGAAGGAATAGCCCTTTTGGTAAGAAGAAAGAAAGATGGTAAGAAAATTTTTAAATGTTTGACTTGTGATGAATATGGTCATTATGCATCTAAATTTCCTAAAAGAGAGAAAAAATTTAGAGTAAAATTTAAGCCTAGAAGAAATAAGGATAGAAATTATTTATATGCTAATGAAGATGAATAATCAAATTAAAGAGAACAGAGTGAAAGTGATGATGAATTAGGATTTGTGGCTATCAAGGAAGATGATCTTAATAGAGAAATAAGAGAAGAAAAAACTCTTGTTACCCAAGTTGAGAAGAAATTAGATTGGATAATTGATAGTGGATGTTCACATCACATGGCTAGTGATATGAACAAATTTGTTAAGTTCAAAAATCATGATGGAGGTATTGTTAGAGTTGGTAACAATGTAGCCTATTATATTACAGGGATTGGATCTATTACTCTTGATGATAAAACTAACACTGATGATGTTTACTTTGTTGATGGTTCGAAACATAATTTTCTAAGTGTTGGACAATTGGTAGACAAGAGATATTTGTTGCATTTCATAGAGAAGACTTGCATTATGAAAGACAAAGATGGTAAGCTGATTGGTACTAGAACCAAATCTAAAGGTCATGTATTTTAGTTAAATCCTACTGAAATAACGTGTTTGTTCACAAAGGATGACAATAGTTGGTTATGGCATAGAAGGTTCTTTGATATAAACTTTGATAATATTGTGAAAGTTACCTAATACATTTGCAGTAAGAGACTTGCCTAAGATTATTAAGCCTACTAATGTTATCTGCAAGGAATATATTTTGGCTAAGTAGAGGAAAGTGTCATTTCCTAGCAATAAGTTCTCTATAGCAAAGAAATTGGAGATTGTTCACATAGATCTAAGTGGTCCTACAAGAACTAGAGGCCTCTATGGTGAAAAGTACATTATGATTTTTGTTGATGATTCAACTAGGATGATGTGGGTAAATAAGTATAAAGCTCTTGAGAAATTCAAGATATTCAAGAATAGAGTTAAAAATGAATCTAGTGTCAAGATTAAATGTTTGAGATCAAACAAAGGAGGAGATTTCACCTCTAAATAATTCAACATGTTCTATGAAGAGAATGGAATCAAAAGACAATTATCTTCACCTAGAACACCTGAATAGAATGGAATTATTGAAATAAGGAACAAGTGAGTAGTAGAAGTAGCAAGAGTGATGTTATTTTAGAATGATGTCTCAAAGACATTTTGGAGAGAAGTAGTTAATATTGTAGTATATACTCTGAACAAAGTATAGATCAGAAAAGGTATAAGCAAGAAACCCTATGATTTATGGTTCGATCACTCACCATCAGTCAAATATTTAGAAGTGTTACATATAGAGAGACGATGATATTGGTAAGTTTGATCCTAGAAGCGATGAGGGTGCTTCTTGGTTACTCATTGATAAGTAAAGCATATATATGTTTAAAATATAGAAATTAGACAATAGTTGAGTGTGCAAATGTAAGGATTGATGAAAAGTTTGGTACTAAAGAGAAGATTGTAGATTATAATTCTAATGAAGAAGAAGATAATTTTGGACTTGTTAGATAGAATGTTGAAGTTCTTTTTGAGACTAACAATGACCTACAGAATGATGTATATGTTGAGCACAAAGAAGAACAAATATCTAAACCTAGAGAAGAGATAAGAGTTGAGATGTCAACTCCTACTTCCAGCAGAAACATGAAAAAGAATCACTACCCCTCCCCCCCCCTGAGCAAATAATTGGGAGAAAGGATAAAGGTGTGATGACAAGGAATAGAGTGAATGAGGAATTGTGTTTAATTTCTCAAGTGGAACCTAAGAGCACATATGAGGAATGTAAAGATGATCACTAGATGCAATCTATGAAAGAAGAAATAGATCAAATTGTGAAGAATGAGACATGGGAATTAGTTCCTAGACCTAAAGAAAAGAATGTGATAGGAACCAAATGAGTATTCAGGAATAAGATGAGCAAGAAAAGAGAAGTTGTGAGAAACAAGGCCAGATTTGTTTTCAAAGTTACTCATAGAAAGAAGGCATATATTATGAAGAAACATATGCACCCGTGGCAAGAATGGAAGCAATAGGGATGTTCTTGGCTTATGCAACAAGCAAGAATTTCAAGGTTTATCATATGGATGTCAAGTCAACTTTTCTGAATGGAGAACTTGAAGAAGAAGTTCACTTTGAGCAACCTAATGGATTCCCTCTAACTAAAGATAAAGATTTTGTATGCAGACTAAAGAAAGGACTATATGATCTAAAGCAAGCACCTAGAATTTGGTGTGCAAGGTTGAGCAGGTATTTGTCTAAGCTTGGCTTTATCAAAGGTACAACAGATGGTAATTTTTATTTGAGGAAAATTGATGATGGTTTATTTATCATTGTAATATTTTGTGATGAGATAATATTTGGAGGTAATGATAATGAAAGAGATAAGTTTGTTGAAAAGATGAAAAATGAATTTGAAATAAGCATGATAGGGGAAATGAAGTTTTTCCTAGGATTGTAGATTGCGTAGAACAAAGATGGGATATTTATCTCACAAACCAAGTATCTAAAAGACTTGTTGAAAAGATTTGGTTTAGAAAGTTGCAAACCTATTGGTACACCCAAGATAACTGGTCACAAGTTATTTAGTAAAGATGAGACACCTATAGTTGAGCAAAAGTATAGATCTATGATTGAAGGATTGCAATATTTGACTCACACCAGACCAAATATAGAAAATGCAGTTGGGATTGTAGCAAGATTTCAAGTTGATTCTAAAGAGTATCATTATGCAACAATAAAGAGGATATTTAGATATTTGAAGGGTACATCTGATTATGGAATTTGGTGTGATAGGTCAAGTGATGTTACCTTATGTGCATATACTAATGCAAATTAGGTAGGCAGTATGGATGAAAGAAAGAGCACTAGTGGAGAGCATTCTTTCTTGGAGGAAGATTGGTTTCGGGGTTGAGCAAGAAATAAGATTGTATTTCTCAAAGTACAACTGAGGCAAAGTATGTTACAGTAGCTAATAATTATAATCAAGTTATGTGGATGAAACAAATGCTAAAGGATATTGGGATTGAGTTTACAGAGCTTGTTATCATTTACTATGATAACACAAGTATAGTAAGTATGTCTAAGAATCCAGTATTGCATTCTAAGACAAAGCACATATCCATTAAGTATCACATTTTGAGAGAAAAGGCATCTAAGAAGGAAATAATGTTGGAGTATGTAAATACTAAAGATCAGACTGTAGATATCTTTATGAAGCTTTTTTCTTAAAGATACTTTTGATTACCTAAGAGGTATGCTGGGGGTTATGCACCTACCCACTTCAGAGTAAATGATGCAACGAGTGCATTAGTCTAGTGGTACAGAGCACTATGGTTAGATTGGACTGAATGTTGATGCTTCTTGAATGGGGGAGTATCTAGTATGTACAGAGTCATGGAGGACTCTTGGTAATTGGTATTGAACAGTTTCTTTGGACACTCAAGCTGGTTGATGATTTGAGAAGTTGGTTAACAATTGGTATGTTAAAATTGGTAATTATGGTTGACACCTTTGACATTGATGTTAATGGGGGAGAGAATGTACATGAAAATTATATTAAGAGAATGTACATAAGCAATGGAAAGAGAAGCACTTGTTGAGATGGAAATGGGAGAGAGTTGTCTATTTAGGGAGATTTAGAAAGATTCATGTAAGTGCATAGAAGGATATGTAAGTGCACAAATGTAGGAAAGATTAAAGTAAATGCACAAAAGAAAGTGTAAGTGTGTAGATGCAACTGTAAAGTATTGGAAGTTGTTTACTACGACAAACTATTGCTGATCCTAAAAGAAGTACATGAACAGAGTAGTGTTCCAAAGAATTTCAAATTTGATTGATGAAGAGGATTTGAGAAGATGAGAATAGGAGCAAAACCTACAAAGTATTGTTTGGTATTCTTGGAACTTAGATTTTTGTCATCTATGTTGCCATCAATGCCAAAGGGGGAGATTGTTAGCATGAATGTTGATGATGCTACATTGGGAGAGTATCCTAAGCATTGGAGAGTATTGATATGTTGCATTCATGACTATATTTGTCATTGATGTCAACATAGTAGTAATTCTATTAAGATTAGAAGAATAGCAGTTAGTAATCTTATGATGCACAAACGTTGAGGATGTTTTAGATGATGCACAATAGAGGACATGTTCCTGAGTTTGTCTTGATGATGTGGTTCAAAGGACTAAGTCTAATTTGATGATGTACAGAAGTTACACTTGATTTACTGGAAGTATTGCAGAAATAGAGCATTGGAAAATAGAGTTCTGATGATCTATCACTATCTTTCTTTTGAGATGTAATGAAGAAATGCATAGTCACATAGTGATTGAGAATAGTTGTATGATGAGGCCAGTATGTGTGCAAGACATGGTTTCACATGTATGAATTTTTGTATAGACTGTGAGCCAATAGTGTTGTTGTAATTGTGAATTAATTAATTGTCCTATTTTAATTTATTAAGAAAGCCTCAAGGCCTACTCAAGGAATTATTATGAAAATAAGGTATAAAGGAAAGTTGTTTTCCTTGTTTGTAATGTATCTTGAAGAATAAGATCAAGTTGAATGTGAAGTATTAGTGCGCAAAGTGAGAAGGATCAGAATGCTTATTGAATGTGTGTAAGTGATGCAAGGGATCATTGGATGTGTAGTATGAGATTTGGTTACAAGATCTCAAGGAGAAGAAGTCTAGTTGACAGGAAAAAGATAGAGGAAGGAAGTACATTTTAGTTCTATTATTTTGCAAGGAATAATATAGAGATCATTTGGATAGTGGGTTCTTTGATCTTAACCTTGAAGCTATTTGGGTAGTGGGTCCAACTATCTTCCACAACTCCTAACAGGGTTGGAATCTCCTAATAGGGATTCAAAGTCTCCCAATAGGGACTCATATGTACTAAATGTTGTAACAGACTCCTAATAGGGTCTATCATCCAACAAGGAATATTTATATTAGTACATCATCTTGTGGGTACCATCCTCGCTGAGGTTTTCCTTCTAATCAAGGGTTTCCCTAGTTACCATATCTGGTGTTAATTATGTATGAGTATCTTGTTATGGTTTCAGTTTATATTATCCACATGGTTAAGTTTGTTTAAGATTAACATTTGTGATGATAGTTGGATAACTTATTCACCCCCTCCTCTCAGTTATATCAATGAATTAAATATTCTAACAAGAACACCCACACAACATTAAGGAGGCCCAAGGTCCACACAAGCAAAGGTGGAGTGTTGTGTAGCTGATAAGGAAGGGAAAATGTGAGTTTATGAAGAAGTGTTTTTTTTCTTTGTTTACATTAATCGTAGGCCTACTTCCAAACTTAAGATAAGTCTTTAAATTAACCATTGCATTTCCTTTGACTATTTAATAACATAGAAAAGATTATATGTGTGAGTGAAGAATAGTGTGGGTTTAGATAAGATAGTGATGTGATAGGGTACGAGTAGTTATGAGTAAAGAAATATAGGTGAGATTTAGAATTAATAGATTTAATTTATTTTTTATATAGTATAAATTTTTGAATAAAGTTAAATGTCAAATGGTGAAGGTATCTAGCGAATATTCCCTATTACCTTTTTTTTGAAACAATTATTTTCTCATACAAATGACAGCATCCTGTAGGTGGATGTTTTGCCATTTTTTAGAATATATATATATTTGAAAACTTATTTTTTGTGGGACTTTCCAAGGTGATTTTGTGGGTAAAGTTTCAACGTGGCTAATTGATATGAGGGACCTTACTTATACTTTCTAGAATGTACAGTGGTATGTTAACACTAAGTCCTATTCATTTTAACTCCATTTTGATTTTTCCATATTTTGATAATACCATTATTTCAAATTGACAATTTTAAATACAACCAAGGTAACCTTACTAATTGAACATCAGATTTGAATCCAATTCATATAGAACATAGCCATAATTGAATTGAATAGCTTCATATAACATCAATACCTATAATACAATTGATCACTTTTAATTTATAATTGAATTTTGAAGGGTACAAGATGTGTTACAAGAAATGAATTATTATTTTTTTGAACAAAAGTGGGCTAGCCATTGTGTGTGTGTGTGTGTGTATATAAGTAAAAACCTGATTCAAAGACTCAATCAAGAAAGAATCAGGGGAGAAAACTCAATATCATTGTCGTTATATATATAGAGTTAGAAATGAATTGTGAAACACTATATTTCTATATTCATCATACATCAATTAATTTTCAAGGGATTTACAATGAAATCTGTTTAACATGTTCTCATTTCTACAATCAAATTTTATATACTAGGATCATATTTCCCCTTATTACAATAATAACTACATTAGGAAGATTCAAATCCAATAGATCCAATAGACATCCAACTTTCTTTTTATAGCATATAACAAGATTTAATATAATCACTACGAGGAGAATTATCCATAAAAACATAACTCAAGAATACCATGATGATTATGAATCCCGTTTTGCTCCATATTAAGGTAATATCCAAGCAATCTATGAATTCATAAAGACAACCATGGAGAGATCACCTCCCAACTAAGGCCTCAATGTGAAACCCCACCTTGATGTTAGGAGAACCAAAAATTGACCGAGTAACATCCAAACAATTACAAGGACACACTCAATAAATAGTTCCCATCCAAGGTAAGCACAATAGGTTCCATATTGAACCAAGAATAGGGAAAAGGTGAGATTTTCTAGGTAGGAGATGTCAATCACGAACACAAATCATATGTCTCTTCCAAGGCTAACAAATCACAATGATAGTATGTTCTTTCTCTCCTTATTTCCCAAAAACAAAGTCAGTTTGTATTGACAAGTAAGGGCCCATAACACCTTACTTTTCTTCCTCTTCTCATCATGAGAAGAGACTTTGCACTAACCTGGAGTGTAACACACCACCAAGGAACTCAAAAGAAATTAACCTAAAGTATCACTAAGTTTGTCAAACATTTTTTTTAAAGATAATAACATCAACAAATAATATAGCAAAAGCAATAACAAAAAGAGATAAAATAATAATAGAAGCATTAACTCACATACATAACAACCATCATAAATATATTACATCTCTTAGAGTTTAACAATGTTGAATCATGTTTAATTTTAATTAATATTAAATCTAACACATAACAATTCCACATCATGAAATAACTACAAGTATGAATCTATTTAAATAATATACAATTATATAAGATGCCACTTGGCAATAATCAGAATGCACAATCATCCACTCTACAAGTCACAGGGAATGAGAGTATGAAAGAATATACATCATAAAATAAAATACATCATCTCGTAAGATCTATGAAATAAAATACAACATACTTAGAGTATAACCATCCATCATAGAAATACATCATATAAAAAGGAACATCTACACAAACACATCCAGTAATGGCATCCGATAGACAGATCTCAATGGTATAAGAAAATGTACTACCACTCAACCTAGTGGAACTAAATGGCCCACTCCCACCATGATGAGGAGATAGTCTCAAGTCCCCAATAGGATAACAAACTTAAAAGTCAAAACCAACATCTAGGTTCAAGGAATCTCTTAAAAGAAAACTATCTCAAAGGGTACCAAGACACAAGTATCAACTAAACCCAGAGGCAACACAGACACATAGGAAATCTACTATGCAAGTGGGCAAGTGTCATCGCATGAGCCAACTCTAAGGTTACCCTAGTAGCCACTACGGACTCCAGACCCCCTAGTGTCTCTATGTGGCATCAATATCCTTTCGTACAAACATGGCATACTAACAAGTTAGATCTAAGGATACCCTGGTAGTCTTTTAATACTTCAGACCCCCTAGTGACTTTCTGTGGTACCAATATCTTATTAATTCTTTGACCCATTTAATAAAATGTTATCACTTATTAAAATAACCTACAATGGGTTACCCACCAGCCTCTTTAGGGCCTCAGCCTCCATTGCAAGCCACTTCCTAACATGACATATAGATAACCTACCTTAAGCTCAACAAAAGAAAAAGATCTCAAATGACTATAAACCACACATCAATTCTTAAACAAGCAACTGGAAAGCACTAAAATATTACTGATCAAAATCATAGATTTCAGCAATACGATCATGCTAATAGGACCAATCCAAAACCAAGTACACATAAACCAAATCCATGTCATAACATGACATCACCAAAAATAATCATTTAATCACCTCAGTCCTATACAAGCAACTAGGAAGCAATCAAGGATAATTGATCGGAGACTCAAAGATTATATCAGGAAAGACACATCATCCACCTCAGTTCTACATAAGAACTAGAAAGCACATCAAAATATCTAATCAAACTCATCATAGCACACACATGACACATCACCATGGCTGGGTATAAAATATCATAATCAAAACATCATCATGACATTACAAAACAAAACTCTCAAGCCTCTGGTAAACAGCCTGACTGGCCTAAGCTAAGACAACCCCGAAACCCATAACAGTAAACCATACATCATAAAGAGTACATACAAAAGTCATTTCCATAATCCATTAGGTTTTGAAAACACAATAGTTCAATTTTTACTAAAGGTTTCAAGTTTTCATTTTTGTTTTTTAGGTATTACAAATTTGCTAAAGTTTTTGAGTTCACTAGAATCCCAGATGATTCAACAATTCATATAAAGTTGTTTAAACATTGTTTCATAGTTCAATTCATTTTCAAAACACAAGATTTAATAACAACCAAGGCTTCAATTTTCTTTTCCAAGTATTATTGTTTATAGGGTTTTTAATCTTAACCAGAGTTCATGTTTTCATTTTCTCGAAGTATTATAATTACTAAGGTTTTTGAATAATAAAATTCCCCTAGTATTACAAATTATTTTCATACATCTGAACCATATAAACACATCCAAGTTTATAAA
Source organism: Cupressus sempervirens (assembly GCA_028749045.1). Lineage (NCBI taxonomy): Eukaryota > Viridiplantae > Streptophyta > Pinopsida > Cupressales > Cupressaceae > Cupressus > Cupressus sempervirens. Next base: position 573,357,298 of record CM053783.1, on the reverse strand, counting down.
AGAAAATATTAATTCTCCCAATTAATTTCTTTAATTTTCAATTTACTTTAGAATTATATTTAAATAATAAACTAATAAACCAAATTTTTAAATAATTAAATTCTAAATTTTAACAATACTTATTAAAATTATTAATAATAATTATTATTAATTATTACCATAATAATTTTAAATTTATTAAACTTCGAAAAAACTTTCACAAAAAGGAAACTTGCTAAAAATGGAAACTTTACTAAAATGGAAACCTGTTAAAACCATAAACCTTCCCAAAATGGAAACCTACTAAGAATATAAACTTTCTTGAAAAGGAAACCTACTAAACGCATAAAATTTCTTGAAATGAAAACCTGCTAAAAAAGGAAACTTTCTTGAAATGGAAACCTACTAAAAATGGAAACTTTCCTAAAATAGAAACCTACTAAAATGGAAACTTTATTGAAATATAAACATGCTAAAAATGAAAACTTTCCTGAAATGGAAACCTAGTAAAAATGGAAACTTTCCTGAAAACACAGATTTTTTAATTGATTCAAACTACAAATTATCCAATTAATTAAATGAGGGTTTCAGATATTAAATTCATTCATAGATGTTTTCAAGAAACAAAGAGTAATAATCTCAACACAAGGGTTTCTAATTTCTAATTTACATATAGATGATCTCAAAATGAAGAACAATAATATCATGAACAAAGGTTTCAGATTCAATTCATATACAGAGGTTTCTTAAATGAAAAATGATAAAATCACATACAAGGGTTTCAAATTCAATTCAATTCAATTTTGAAAATAGATTTGCAAACATGGAGAAATTGCAAAATGAGCTCTAGATCCCTAATAAAGAGTTCTCCCCTAAATTTAGGGCTTCAATTGTGCAATCACGCGAGAAGACTCGTTGATCTTTATCTTTTATTATATTTTAATTTCATGCACAACCTTTTGGCCATTAATTAAAATATCTTTATTAAATAATTTTCATTTTCTCTTTAATTGATTTATTATATTTTAATTGCATGCATAAACTTTATGCAATTTAATTACAATAAACTTTATTAAATTTATGTTTTCTCTCTCTAGTTGATTACGAGATGTTTTATTAATATATATATTAATTCAACTAATAATATTATTTGGAGTTTACTATTAAAATAAAACTCCTAAATAATTATCAATAAATTAAATAAACATAAATATGCCAAAATTAAAACTTTAATAAAATCTTTTAAATTCTTTTATTTAATTAATTTCTCAATTAATTAAATATAATTAAATATTGAATTATCTTTATAAAATTTCCATTAAATTAAATCATTAAATTATCTTTTAATTTTATTTAATTACAATTAAAAATCACAATAGACCCACAAAACCAAATACAACAACTCAACTGAAGAAAAAGAACAAAATCAACTACAAGGTCAAAATTGGGAATTCGTGTCACTTGACAAATTTGGACGAGTAAACAACTTAGATACTTGTCCAACTTTGTAGGAAAATTGGCTTAGGTTAGGATTTGGACTCAAGAGTTATCTCCCCACTTATACCATTGAAATACTACGATAGGGTATGCTCATCTTGGTAATTTAGGGAAGTCGATACCCGGTACCTACAATCTGCATAAAATCCATGCATATAAAAACACATGTATTCCAAACTAAATAGGCAATGGTGGGAAGTGGTACATCGTGTAGATCCCGACTAGTAGGTGACTACAACTCCCTCCCTCAACCACATCAAGAATGTCAATCATAAAGTAAAACATACACATACACCATACACATGCAAGTATGGGGTAAGTAACCTTAGAAATGCATATAAATCATTCCTCTAATTAACATCATGAAATAACTAAAATCACTGTATTAGTATACATGTAACATCATCAAAATAATCATGAAATAACTAACTCGTCACATAAATCAACTTGGTATGAAATGACATATAATCAAATCCGGTAACCAAGTACCGATAATCATAAAACACAATCAAAAAATTATCCTAAAAGAATTCAGCAATACAACAGAAAAGTCAACTAGGGATAGGCATTACATGGAGTCCAACTAAGCCCATCTCCCGTACATGGCCACTTCTACCCTATTTGAGGGTGAGTAATGCCAACACACCCTTAACAATTTTTCAAACAAAACCAAAAGGAAAACATGAAAGAAAAGCAAATAGAAAACCCACAAATACCCATCTCTCACATGTTACAACAAAAATACGAAATACTCACATGTAAGAGATCTACATAAGCTAGCAATGAACAATGCATGAAGAACATGGCCATGATGAATCCTATCTTCACAAAGGTTATGGAAAATGGATTTTTGATATGAATTAATCCTTTTTCCTCTTTAGTTCTAAGCTTGAATTTCTTGAAATGTAGAGAATGGGTGAACACCTTTCAACTCTTGAAATGGCCACTAAATAGGCTTATAAACTCACCCACCTAAAATAGAAATGACTTGAGACTTAACTTAAGCCTTCTAGGGTCTTCCCACTTGTTCCTACTATCAAGACAACCTTTTAGGAGAAGTGTAAACTTGACTAACCTCATGGAAATGATCAATTTTCGCACTAAAGAGAAAATGAGATATTTAAGGGGTTATAAAAGTCAACAGAAGGATTTAGAAGGGTGGAAAAGTTTCCCAACCCATACACATACCCCATGGGCACTTGGTTTACATTAAATTTGACCTCTAGGATTATTTTATGACCTATATAATTGACTTGAAATAATTAATCTTTTAAAACCCTAGGAATGTAGCCTTTCCACTAAATCCTGAGTAAGGTAATTAATCTAGGTTACCAACTAATTAGTCTTAGATTACTAACTTAATTAATCTTTGGGTAACAGGTTATATTGCCAATCCTAATTAACATGATGATACACATATATGTATTAGGAAGGTCAAGTGACACCATATGATTCATTGTTATGTAACATTCAACACCTTACAAAATACAGAATGATACACACATTGAATTTACGATACAAATAAAACACTTGACAATGAGGCTCAAATCACTTTATTGGATTCAACCTTAGTCTTGTAGTTTGCACATAGGGTCAATTATTGATTCTCCTATAAAATTCATGGTTAATTATCTTGCACACTCAATTCTAATATTAGTAGTTTGATAACATCATATTCATATATTTAAACCAAATTTACATAATCACATTGATCAAAATATTAAAAATTTCATTTAAATAACCTTTCTCATTTCTGCACACATGTTTAATCATCACAAATCTCATAATTGAATCATCATAACATATTCATCAGTTTGAATTAAACACTGAAATAATCATCATAATGCATACATACACCTAAAACATCATAAACATCATTAATAGGGCATACTAAACTATCTGAATGCATATAGCCTAGTCATCAAAGTACCATAATCAACATCATCATCATAAGGTGAAACACATCATATCATTGTTACTACAAATCAATGTTTAAATAGTTAAATCAATGAAGCAAGTCTTGACTCATGGAGTAACAAAAAAAAATGTATCAACTGATCTCAATCTCCATCAAGACACCTAAATGATAAAATTTTACTTCATATCCATTCAAATCTCATATAAAGGATTTAACAGAGAAATTCATATTTAATAAGTAAATATGAGGAGGGATCTTACATCCTCACCCACTAGCCTTTGACTTCCTCCTAGAAGTTGCACAAACTAAAATGTCCATTCCAAGATAGACCTTGTCTAAACTTATTCCAAAATTTAGTTCGATATAAAAGAATGATTAATAATTGACATACATACTCGACGATGATAACACAATTACTTAATTATCCTTACTAAAAGAAAGTTCAACCCATACTTTGATGTGTGTACATTTACTAGGGTCAAACACTTCCTAAAACATACAGGTCACATATATAAGACTTTCTAAATTGGTATAATATACTTATAGAGTCTCTCATAATTATAATACCATAAGGTGTTTTGAATTTCACATACTCACTCATCAAGGTAATAGATGTATGAGACTCCTTTAAGTAGGGTTTCTTTAAATTTTAATTGCAATCTTTATCCAAAGTTAATCACTTTTAATTTAGAGTTTCCATTATGTACTACTTCTTTGGTAGGACACAAAATAGTCCATTGCTACACATGCACCTTTTTGCATCTAAAAGTCCCTTAGGTTAACTCATAACCTTAACTAGTTTATATTGGGGTGCAACCCATAACTCATATTTGTCAATAGATAATCACTAGTTGTATTCTTGAAGTCTTGGGAGAGGGCAGGGCATGAATACTCTCACTACTAACCCCATACCCTAATGCTATAAATCCACTTGATTGTGAAGAACCCCTTTGGTAGGCCCATCATATATCACTTTGCCAATGTAATTCACAAGAAGGTGCCTCAAACTTTAAATTAAAAATCAAAGATGAAATATCCAATGCAAAAGTCTGAGACAAGAAATAAAGAGTGGCCACAATAGTAAAATTTTAATCAAGAAATAAAGACATGTCCTAGAAGCAAAATAGTATCATCAATAATACATTTGGCTAAACAACCCCACATCACATTGTTTGAAGAAAGGAAAGCACATTAAAGTACCAAAATTTGAAATTAGACAAATAAGGAAATAAATCCAATTACTCACAAAATTTACATTATTGGCATAATGTGGTCATACCAGGATCACTGAGGAGAAAGGAGGAATCTTATGTCTTCCAATTACATTACATGGATCTTGCATTGAAATTATATGGTGGTCTAAAGACCATATTGCTCAAATTATGATCGGTCACACATACTAACTACATAGTTATCTTTATTGACATTTCCCTATGATTAGGGTTTACTGTACTTAAGGGGTGTGTCTAGACTAGAACCCCATCATAGCATGCAAATGTGAGGATAACCAAAATGTTTTTCCTTCCATCCTCTTGTTGTTACAAGGGTTTCATTTCAAAGCACCTAACATGTGAGGACATTACTTACTCACCAAGTCAACTCACTAAGTCAGCTTGCCAAGTCGCCTCTCCGCAGGGCTGGCAGGTAAAAGCACAAACCTATGTCACCCTTTTGTAAAGGAAAAGGCTAACAAAAGAATAATTGTTCACCTTCAATGACATAAAATTGGTGGTATTATTTTGAATTTGGAAATTAATTAAACTAATGAAATGTTTAGAAATGGATGAAATTTAGGATTATAATTTTTAATAATTATTTGGAATAAGAATTGATATGTTTTCCTAATTTTTTAAGATAATTTTTTAGGTGCTAAAAAATGCTGAAATATTAGGGGTCTAGTTCTGACCACAAAACTATATGGAAATAAACTTATTTCCCTTTGATCTTAGACTATGTTAGAGGTAACATACATCTCAAGAACAATCAAAAATAAAAATTAGCTTTAGACCTATATTTTCTCTTTCATAAGGATTGGAATTTCAACTCACCTAAAATCGATAGTTTTCATCTCCCCCCACATTTTTCAAAGCAAATCTATTCTAACTAGGAAAAAATTATACATTATAGAAGAGGACTCTCTCCTCTAGAATGCCATCTAATTTTTAGATTTTTTTAATATGATCTATTATTTTTTTCTTTCTCAAAACCAACATCTTTTCGAGTGTTAAAATATGTGGTTTTAGAATTTTTAAATTACAAAATACTATATTAATTAAAACACTATAAACTCTATATGAAAATATTCTTGACTTTGAGCTCTATAAAATGATTTTTACACATTATTAAAAAATATCATAAAAAATAGTAAGAGTTATTGAAACGCCACTTTCCTGAAATAATTTTATTTCTTTAGTAATTGGATACAAACTAGTATAAAATATGCATTTAATTGATATTTCCAATTGGAAAGGTGTGAGACCATATATAACTTGGATAGAATGAATTTATCTAGATCATATGTTTATAAAAAATAGATTCTAAGATAGAATTACTCAAATTCAGTCATTCTAATAAGTCAGCCTAAAAGGTGACACAATGTTGTACTTTTACCCTTGTAGTCTAAGTTGTAGTTATAATACCAATCCCTTATCCTCATTTCACTATAATTACACACATGGGAATCTACCCACAATATTTCTTAAATCAAATTCACCATAATACACTAGTTGAAGTTGTACTATAAATCTCACCATATTTGGTATGATCATACATACATACATACATACATACATACATACATACATATATATATATACGTATACATATACATATACATATACCTATACATATACATATATATATATATATATATATATATATATATATATATATACATATATATATATATATACATATATATACATATACATATACATATATACATATATATATACATACATATATATATATATATATACACATACATATATATATATATACATATATATATACATATATATACACATATATACATATACATATATATATATACATATATATACATATATATATACACATACATATATATATATACATATATATGTATACATACATATATATACACACACACACATATATATATATATATATATATACATATACATATATACATACATACATACATACATACATATATATATATCACAACCTTGTATTATTTCTTTGGTCACACAAGTTATAATTATCATCCTAGAATGTACTAAATGTTGGTGTTCTTATCAATAATTTATATTTCACATCTCCTAGTCATAAATGACTTATGAATCCATCCTAAGGTTGTAGGTTTGCAACTAGATAGGTATAAAACCATTATTAGGATGTTGTCAGTGTTTACTTATCCAAATGCCAATGTTTATTTATCCACTCTTACAACTATCTCTTTACCAAGGTATAGGTCATCGTCACTTTTCTTATCATGCCTCATGGCTTATAATCCTCTTACAAAACTTAATTTGGTAACTTGAACCTTTACTTCATACTAGGTTGATAATCTCATCTTGACCTTACTTCCTCTATATTGTAGGGTTATATTTGATCTAATAATTTCCAATACTAGGGTCTAAGAGTATTTACTTGGTAGTTATAATTTAGTATTACTCGTGCTTATACAATAAGGTTGCTCACATAAAAAGAAAACATAACCCTAACTTAGAAGTTTACGTTTTCTATCATACTAGTTTAATACTATATGTTACATACTTCTCACCATTTAGTTACATTTTTACCACCATATTTAGATAAATTTATTACTTGAATAAGGTTATATTCCTCATAGTAGACTAAGATATTCATATTCATTGTGTGATCCTAACTAACTCACTTGTTGAATTAGGCTTCTTGCATTTATAATCCTATCGTTCAAGGTTTCCAAAGGTTACTTGTAGATTTCAATTAAGCTCTTGTTTGCATTCCAATAATTATTGGAACAACACATTTTAATGCGTATTAGGCTAGAAGTATCCCAATAGATTGATAACATTGTATACTCTTAAAGTGTTACATTCCTATCCACTCACCATTCATTTTATCTATTCAATATTTTAACTCTAAGGAACAAAATTAAATTACAAAGATTATAAATTTCTTATACTTAAATTGTAATGTCTAAATCAATACTAGTATACTTGATCACCTCCATACTTGATATGTACTACAAAAATTCCACGAGTTTTTGAGTAAGGCATAATCTAACTTCTACTAAACATGATGTGAAACAGTTTCTCTCTGATTACTAGGTTATTTACTTGTTTCCACTCACATGATTGAAAGATATTTTAGGGTCCTTAACTTAGTTTTGCTCCAAGGTGATCATGTTCAATATAATTTTGAATTCTTTATGAGATCATAATCTACCTTAATATAAATATAACATTATTGCATCTAATCAGTTGTTTGAAGTCTTTAAGACCGAGTTATCTATTTTATGGTTGACCATTTACATCGTTAATACCAATTTCAGGTTTTTCTTAGGTTTATTCCTCAATATCATTGTTTAGAAATAATACATTAGCTTCTTAAAATTCTACAAGGAGAAATCCCTGCTTTGTATAGTAACTTTTAAATGCCCACACTTACATGGACCCATTGTTTCCCAAGTGTTACAAACCTAGGATCTGATACCAAAATGTCATGCCCAAAATATTGGGACAAAAATACATAGCTTTTTTTTTCTTTAAAGCTATTTAATCCACTATGTTAATACATGCTACACTGAATAGGTTGTGGAAAGTTGACAAGGGATTTAAAAGTGAATTTCTCTTATTTTCAATATGATGTAGAGTTGAAATTTTGACCATATTGTATAGGGTCAAAACACTCAAGTCAAGGTATTATAGAAACACCAAGTTCGGGTTGATTGAACTCTAATTGTTGACTAAGTAAACCTTAATTTGACCTTTTTGTAAGTCACATTATTAAGTTCATAAGGTTTCATAAGTTCTATTAGGTTATCAAGTTATTTCATATTTATTTGGTGTGTCAGTTCAATCTCCTAGGTGAACTAGTTCTAGAACTTTGACAAGTTCATTCAAAACCTTTATAGTTGAATAGAAAGAAAGTAAAGCCTCTATTCTTAACCCAAATTCCCAAAAGGAATGATCCAAGTTGATTAACCACAAGAAAGTGATCAATGATAAATGGATAATGCGATGGAGAATAGGGAGAAAGGAGATCCTATGGTCTTGCTATTTGATAAGTATGTTCTTAAATCTTGAAATAGATAAAAGACAAATACTAACCTTGAAGTAGGATGAATCTAGAAAATGTTGATTTCTGATGTTTGTGTATAGTTGTGGGGAATTCTGCAATATAGATTGGAAATGTCGAGATGGAAAAAACCCAAAAAACTTTTGTCCTTTTGAACAGAGGTCGACCTTGACCCAAAAGAGGGGCACAATCTTAGCCTAAGGTACAATTGTACCCTAAAAAGTTGACCTTGATCTACATAGCTCTAACAAAATTTCTGTTCACAGATCTTGCAAGTTTGATGAAAAGGGTATCCAAATATACTCTTTAATTTGTTGTTCCACACCTATATCTACAAGAAAAATGGTTTACTTTTTTAGATTGGGGGTTTTCCTTGGTCAAATCCCAGTTTGGAATCAACCTTGAAATGTAATTGAAATTACAATATAAATAAATAAAGTAAACGAAACTATTCACCTTGCTTATATTGAAATCCTTGCAGAGGAATTGAATCCTTAAATCCACAAGTATAGATGCTTCAAAATGAATGTAGAAATGTATGTAGGATGTCTCAAATCAATGTCATTATATCTTCAACACCAATCTTGAATGTATCTTTGCATAGAAAAAAGCTTGGATGAATGTATATAGAGAAATCTTCAACAAGAGGGCTCCATAGAGATTGAATCCTTTTGATGCAAGAGCATAGAGCTTGGATTTTGGTGGAGTTATACTTTTCACAGTTAGGGATGTGTTGGAGACACATTGGGGAACCTTTCCTTATGATTACATAAAGATTGGATGGATTGAGTTGAAGTTTGAGCAGTTTTTACCTTACCATTGGAATTGTGTTTTTCTAGTTTATGGATGCCTATTGTGAGGCATTTAACTAATTGTGTAAAATTAATGAGAGGATGTGAATTTTAGGGATTTAAGAGTGCCTAGATTAATATCTCTAATTAAGGTCACAAATTCTAATTCATTATAGGTTGGGAGATTTGGCAATTCTCCTGGAGTATCGATTTTTGGCAGTTTTGAGCGACAAGTTGTTGTGTGTGACTTTTGGGATGGATGCATAGATATCCTTGATGAATCAGCCTTTGCACATTTTAGAGGTTGTATAGAACTTGAAGTTATACCTTTGGGTCAAAGAACGAGTTCTAATTCAATTAGAGCTATGAGATATCATGATTTTCCTCATATATTGATTTTTAGATATTTAATTTCTATTTGAGGTTGACTTGTGGCTCTTTAAGTATTTAATGTAAGGGGTTTATTTAATTTGTAATTTCTAGGCTGACTTGTGGCTTAGTTGGGTCTAAGTAGGGGTCTTGTGGAGTTTTTTAGTTAAGAGTTGAGAGTGGAGAGTAGTTGAAGAGCAATTTTTTCTTGAGTCTATGGATAGAGCACCGAATGTGAGGTAGTTTACAACAAGATTATGATGGAGTTGTGAATGAGTGGATGAAGTGTTGAATGTGAGGCAGTGTACACTTGGATCTTGGTTAAATTTGGAGGAGAGCTAGGGCTATGACTAGAAAACAAGGAGATTTCTTGGTGGGCTTGTGAGCACAAGTTCAAATTTCCTTGGTGGTTTCTTCCAGATTACTATTATGTTACAGATCTAGGCTATCTGGGAAAGTGTTTCCATTGGATCTTGAGGGATCTTATAGAATTGATTGTTTTGTAATTGCTATTTGTATTTGGCCCTAGCCTAGAAGGCCTTACAGCCAGGCATATTGCATGTAATCAATTATATTTTATGAACAAATTATTGTAATTTGGTATCATATCTTACATTGTTTCTTCTTGTTGTTGTCTTTCCGATGTATGGTTAAATTGGTGGGAGCTAGGACATCTCCTTTGGGGATTCTCTTGCCCTTCACTACATCAGATGGTATTAGAGTGAAGGTTGTTCCTAAGTGTGTAGACATATTGCTGAAGTTGTGGTAATTTGCACTAGGACTTGGGTTGGAGATGTTGATCTAAATTTGATCTTGATCTGGTGGTGGATTGTTATTTTTAGAGTCATAGATCTCTTGGTTGTGAGGTGGCTAATCATGGTTTTGACTTGCAATTTTAGAGGGCTTACAGATGGATTGATGGATGCAAAGATGGAAGATTGATCTTATTGAGGCATGATCATAGAGAGTTTGTGGATTGCAGATGTATGGTCTTGGACTTGTGATGTGGTTCCTAATTGTTCATGCAAGGTGGCAAGTTGCATCTGACTTACAAACAATTTTGTTTTGTCACAAGGAGTGTAGGAAGGATTTTTTGTAGAGGATTTATGAAGATCTAAGGAGATGGCTCTGAGAGGATTGGACCCTAAGATGATTACGAATCTCCATAATTTAGTGGAGAGGAGGTTTTCTAAGATGTCTACTCAGTTTGAAGCTAGTTTGGCTAATCAAGCTAAGGAGGAGGTTGCTCAATTTGAAACTAGTTCAACTAATTGAGATAAGGATAGGATGAGGAAGGCATTTCATAGATGTTTGTGGAGTTGGAGTATACCAATCTAGAAGAGATATATCTAGTTGTTTAAGAGACTTGTTCATGAGAGAAGATGGCATGGAAAGATCAAGGTGGAAGAGTTTGGTTTTGTTGATCAGATTGTGGAGTCTAATATAGAACTTACAGAGCAACTAGAGTCTGATAAGTTGGCTGAGTCTAACTTGGAAATTGTAGAGCGCTCAATCATGGATGATCTGGTTGTTGTTGGTGGTGAGTTATGTATTGTAGAACATCTTTTTGTGAGAAATGAGATTTCTAGTGTTGTGAGTTTGGCATATTTTTATAAGGAGTTACATATTGCTATTTATATGGAGTTTTTTGTTGCTGGTGTGGATTCACTAGTTGCTGATGTGGATGAGGGTTTGTTGATGAAGCATTATGTTTAGTTTGTTCTTGGGTGCAAGCATGTTGATTGGGTTGATAATATTTATTTGATTTTGATGTTTTAGTGGATGAAGCATAGATGATTTATTTTTAGATTTTTTTTATTGACTTTGATGAAGTTGAAGCCTTTGGTAAAGATGAAGTTGGTTGCAGATCTTTCTTGGGGCATCAAAGTATGGGACATACTTTTCTATTTACCTGGGGAGTCTGATGCAAGAGAATTAAGCTTAGATTTTGGTGGATTTATGCTTTTCATGGTTAGGGATGTGTTGGAGACACATTGGGGAACCTTTTCTCATGATTTCATAGAGATTGGATGGATTGAGTTGAAGTTTGAGCAGTTTTTACCTTGTTGTTGGAACTGTGTTTTTCTAGTTTCTAGATGCATGTTGTGATGTGTGTAACTAATTTTGTACAATGAATGAGAGGATGCACATTTTAGAGATTGAAGAGGGCCTAGATTAATATCTCTAGCTAAGGGAGAAATTTTTAATTCACTCTAGGTTGGGGGGTATGTCAATTCTCCTGGAGTATCAATTTCTAGTAGCTTTCCACAATAGGTTGTTGTGCGTGACTTTCAGGATAGATGTGTAGATATCCCTGATGAATCAACCTTTATGCATTTAAGGGGTTGTAGAGGACCTAAATTTATTCCTTTTATTCAAAGCATGAGTTCTAATTCAGTCAAAGCTATGAGATATCAATTTTTTTCTCAAATATCAATTTTTAGATATTTAATTTCTTTTGGAGGCCGACTTGTGGCTCTTCAAGTATTTAATGTAAGGGGTTTATTTAATTTTTAATTTCTAGGCCAACTTGTGGCTTAGTTGAGAATAAGTAGGGGTCTTTGTGGAGTCTTTTAGTTAGGAGTTAAGAGTGGAGAGTAGCTGAAGAACAATTTTTTTCTGGAGTCTATAGACAAAGTGCCAAATGTGAGGCAATTTATAGTAGGATTGTGATGGAGTTGTGAATGTGTGGATAGAGCACCAAATGTGAGGTAGTGTACACTTGGATCTTGGTTAAAGTTGGAGTAGAGCTAGGGCTAAGGCTAGAAAATAAGGAGATTTCTTGGTGGGCTTGCTAGCACTAGTTCAGATTTCATTAGTGGTTTCTTCCAGATTGTTATTATGTTACAAATCTGGGCTAGCTAGAATAGTGTTTAGGTTGGATCTTGAGGGATCTTGTAGAACTAATTGTATTGTAATTGTTGTTTGTATTTGGCCCTAACCCAGAAGTCCTTACAGTTGGGCATATTGCATGTAATCAATTATATTTTATGAACAAATTATTGTAATTTGGTATTAGATCTTGCATTGTTGCTTCTTGCTGTTGTGTGGTTAAATTTTTGGGGGCTAGGACATCTCCTTTGGGGATTCTTTTGCCTTGCACTACATCACCTTCAATAGCTAACAATGGTCCTCCTCGATGAATTGGATCTTAAATGCTTAAACACTTGAATGCATAGTAGATCTTTACTTCATAGAGTAATGGATGTAGAAAGGTAGTAGTTTGTCTAATGTCACAATGCATCTTCTTTATTTCATGTTCATGGTTAGAGAAAATGAGAGGAGAAGGCTTCCTTATATAGAGATCTAAGGCACAAACTCCTAGAGAAGGCTGAAATGGGAGCATTAAATCCCAATTAACATTAACTCCTAGAAATGGACCTAGATTAAATGTAATTTAAAAGTCTACCATTCCAAAACCCAAAATAGCGAACCCATAAGCGAGAAAAAGAAACTTTTCGAAGCCTAATATCTCAAAACTTCTAGAAATTGAAAATTGGACCTAGGTTTAGGGATGAGGTTGACACTGCCTTAGGTTAGGGTCGAGGTTGACCTTGACCCAAAAAGTCAAAGTCCTCAGTTTCATAAAGAAAATTGTTAGAAACTGGCTAGAAATATATAGAGAGAGAGAAGCAGAACAAGGGGGAAATAGCTAGATCCATGCAAAGACCCATTCAAGGTGCTTGACATGACCCAAACTACTTACTCAGAGGGCTAACCATTATTAACATGGAAGTGCTTCCATTTTAAGACAATACGATAGTTAACTCCCATTATTAAAATAAACTATTATACTAGTTGAAATCATTAAATGTTTATTATTGAATTATTCACAATGTTCATCTGACCTCTAAATCATGTCCTCATCTTTGTCAGGAAATCATCCTGTGATTTTCACAATAACCCTTAAATCCTACAACCATAACAATATGATTTGAATGAAATTTTGAGTAAAAGTATAAAACCATTAAAATATAATATTTAATTACTTTTTAAATAATATAATATCATTTTATATGTTAACTCTACATTGAATACCAAATCAAACTTTAAACCTAAACACCTAGAATTACTTCTAAATTAAAGCATTGTCTCATAATTCCTTAATCGATTTAATTAAATCTATTATAATTAAGAATAGAAATTAAATTTTAAAAATAATAAAAATATTGAATACAAAAAGTAAAATTAAATTTAAACATTTAACTTCTAATCCATTCCCATATCATTTCTAAAATCTATTTCTTCTACTTTAAGAAAATGCACCTATAAATTACCCTTTTAAAAACATGACATGAATATAATTTATCAAAATCAAATTAAACTAAAATAATAATAATTAAATCTAAATACTAATTAAATATTCTAATCATAACTATAGCCAATATTTTTAACATTAAACACTAATACTTTTTTTAACCCCTTTTCTCCTTCCCTAACCTATCTAACTACCTAACCCATCTCCCTCTATCAACTTGGCCACTTGGCCACATACCCTATCCCTTCCCTTGGCACATGTTTACACACCTAGGTGTTTCCCAAGGTCTACTCTTAACTCTCCCACATGGGGGAATGCAAGGGGAAGGCTGATTTTGCAAGTTGTAGGCGGTTTCCCCAAAATGCCTAAGACCTCCTCCTCCCCCACCTTCCTTGTTTTGCTTCCAGCCTCAAGGAGTCATGTTAGACCTGACATGGGAGGATGTGCCAAAACACCCATGCAACATTAAGGAGGCCCAAGGTGCATGCAAGTAGAGGTGGAGTGTTGTGGAGGCCCAAGGTGATTTTGTGGGTAAAGTTTCAACATGGCTAATAAATATGAGGGACCTTATTCATACTTTCTAGAATGTATAGTCGTATGTTAACATTAAGTCCTATTGATTTTAACTTCTTTTTTATTTGTCCATATTTTGATAATACCATTATTTCAAATTGACAATTTTAAATACAACTAAGGTAACCCTAGTAATTGAACATCAAATTTGAATCTAATTCATATAGAACATAGTCATAATTAAATTGAATAGCTTCATATAATATCAATACCTATAATACAAGTGATTACTTTGCATTTAGAATTAAAGTTTCAAGGGTACAAGAAGTGTTACAAGAAATAATTTTATTTATTTTTAAACAAAAGTGGGCTAGCCATCGTATATATATTTTATTAAAAAATTGATTCAAAGACTTAATCAGGAAAGAATCATGGAAGAAAACCCAACATTGTTATCATTACATATATAGAGTTAGAAATGAATTTTGAAACACTATATTTCTGCATTCATCCTACACCAATCAATTTTCAAGGGGTTTACAATGATATTTGTTTAACATGTCCTCATTTCTACTATCAAATTTTATACATCAAGATCATATTTCCCCTTATTACAATAACAACTACATCAAGAAGATTGAAATCCAATAGACATCCAACTTTCTTTTTATATCATATAACAAGATTCAATGGAATCACTATGAGGAGAGATCTCAACAACAACATAACTCAAGAACACCATGACGATTTTGAATCCAGTTTTGCTTCATATCAAGGTAATATCCAAGCCCTCACCCCAAGCTTAGGAGAACCAAAAATCAATCAAGTGACATTCAGACAATCACAAGGACACACTCAACAAATAGTTCCCATCTGAGGTAAGAATAATAGATTCCATATTGAACCAAGACTAGAGAGAAGGTGGATTTTTCCAAGTAGGAGATGTCAATCATGAACACAAATCATATGCCTCTTCCAAGGCTAACAAATCACAATGAAATTTTGTTCTTTCTCTCATTATTTCCCAAAAACAAAGTTGATTTGTATTGACAAGTAAGGGCCCATAACACCTTATTTTTTCCCCTCTCCTCATCATGAGAATAGACTTTGCACTGACCTAGAGTCCAACTAAGCCCTTCTCTCGTATATGGCCACTTCTGCCCTATTTGAGAGTGAGTAATGCCATTGCACACTTAACAGTTTTTCCTACAAAACCAATATGAAAACATGAAAGGAAAGCAAATAGAAAGCCCACAAATACCCATCCCTCACATGTTACAACACAAACATAAAGTGCACACATGCAAGAGATCTACATAAGCAAGCAATGAACAATGCATGAAGAACTTGGCCATGAAGAATCTTACTTTCACAAAGCTTATGAAAAATGGAGTTTTGAGATGAGTTAATCCTTCTTCCTCTTCAATTCCAAGCTTGACTTTCTCTAAATGTAGAGAATGGGTGAGCACCTTTCAACTCTCAAAATGGCCACTAAATAGACTACTAAACTCACCCACCTAAAATGGCAATAACTCTATACTTGACTTAAGCCTTCTAGGGTCTTTCCACTTGTTCCTACCAGCAAGACAACCTTTTAGGAGAAGTGTAAATTTGACTAACCTCATGGAGACGATCAATTTTCGCACTAAGAGGAAAATGAGATATTTATGGGGTCATAAAAGTCAACAGAAGGATCTAGAATGATGGAAAAGGTTTCCAACCCATACACATACCCCTTGGACACTTGGTTTACAATAAATCTACCCTCTAGGATCATTTTAGGATCTATATAATTGACTTGAAATAATTAATCTTTTAAAACCCTAGGAATGTAACATTTCCACTAAACCCTAATTAGGGTAATTAATCTAGGTTACCAACTAATTAGTCTTAGATTACTAACTTAATCAATCTTCGGGTAACGAGTTATATTGTCAATCCTAATTAACGTGTTAATACACATACATATTACGAGTGTCAAGTGACACCATAAGATTCACTAGTATGTAATATTCAACACCTTACAAAATATAGAATGATCACACATTCAAATTACAATACAAATAAAACACTTGACAGTGAGGTTCGAATCACTTTATTGGATTCAACCTTAGTCTTGCAGTTTGCACATAGGGTCAATTACTGATTCTCTAATAAATTCCATGGTTAATTATCCTACACACTTAATTTGAATATCAATAGTTCAATAACATCACATTAATATATTTAAACCAAATTTGCATAATCATATTGATCAAAATATTAAAACTTTCATTTAAATAACCTTTCTCATTTCTGCACACATGTTTAATCATCAAAAATTTCATAATTGAATCATCATGACATATTCATTAGTTCTAATTGAAACACTAAATAATCATTGTAATGCATACATACACCTAAAACATCATAAACATCATCAATAGGGCATATTGAACTATCTGAATGCATATAACCTAATCATCAAGGTACCATAATCAACATCATCATCATAAGGTGAAACATCTCATGTCATCGTTAGTACAAATCAATGTTGAAATAGTCAAATCAATGTAGCAAGTCTTGGCTCACGGAGTAACAAAAATGAACTTATCAATTGATCTCAATTTCCATTAGGGCACCTAAACCATAAAATGTTACTTGATATACATTCAAATCTCCTATAATGGATTTAACTGAGAAATTCATTTTTAATAAGTATATACGAGGAGGGGTCTTACAAAAACAAGAAATAAGAGAAATGCATTCCCCAAGGCACTAGTATGATCTCATTTTATAGTACTTTCACTCACTTGTCTTTTTCTCTTTTACATTTTTAAGATAGACATTTGTGAATGTTTTTCTTTAGTTGGATTAAATGAATATGTTTAGTGAAAAAATTGCATGTTTGAGTGTGATAGGAGAGGATTCTAAGGATTTTTGTTTGAAAAGGAAAGTGAATGTTTAAAATAAAAAATAAAAAACATGCAATTGATCTCCACGATCTATATCTTCTCTACTTCCTCTCTATTGTAAAACCACAAAAACATTAATGAAGAAATGATGTTTTTTTAGTATTTGTAAGTTTTTTCATACTATTTGTCTCTGTCATGGTAGATTTTGTCAAGAGAATAACAAACATTGTTTCTTAGATACTTTGAACACTTTGAACATCTAAGAGGTAAAGAACATATGGAAAGAGTTGTCTCCGAATTGCAATCCTTCAAAAGGACTAGTGAAGGAAACTCAACCAAAAATAGATCAATTGATATTACACAATTCATAATTTTTATTTTTATTTTTAAAAAAACTTACTTTTAAAATTAAGAGGAGTTGTGATAGTGTTAATAATATAGTTGTTGGTAATTTGTTGTGAATGGTTTAGCCATTATTTTTTTATGAGTCAGTCCCTTTATTTTTTACTTCTTTACTATAAAAAACTATCACATTTAGTGTACCATCACATTTAAAAGAGATTTCTTAGCAAAGTTTGTAGAGTATGCAACCTTTAACTTCATTTTGTTTATAACTTGCAAAAGTTCACTCCATGAGGTGACATCTCTTTGATGTTCGTCATCAAATAGGTCATGCACATTGGTCGTGTTCCACCTTTTGTATGCATGTTCATTGGATTATTTTCCCCCTATTGATTGCATTTGTTTGAAGTTACTAAAGCCTATTTAACATATCAATATCATATGTTGCAATCACTACCTTCCACAAAATAATATTTCTTCGAGGTATTTTTCCTTAAAATTCACATGTCGTGTTTATGCTCCATTTGTTGTAGGGACTTTTACCCATTTTAAACTATTAAATTTGAGAAAAAAATTCCCAACAATATGTTTGATAGACTGAGGCATTTTAATAACCTATTATGAGAATAAACACAAGAAAAATGATCTCAATATAACTTTGAAATAATCAAGTCTCACACTTGCCCAATCATTTTGGTTTACATTGTTGTTGATTCATCTAGTTTCATACTTGTTTCTCCCTCTGTCTTTCTTATAAGATTAGACCAACCAAAAACCATACACACTTATATGATTTCTAAATGGCATTTAAGGATCATGGGTGCCTCTTGTTAATGAAGAGACAAATATATGAAACAAGAAAGAAGAAAAATCTATTCCCTGAGGCACTAGTATGATATCATGTAATAGTACTTTCACTCACTTGTCTTTTTCTCTTTTATGTGTGTAAGATAGACATTTGTGAATGTTTTGCTTTTGTTGGATTAAATGGAATTTGTTTAGTGAAAAATTTGCATGTTTGAGTGTGTTAGGAGAGGAGTCTATGGACTATTGTTTGGAAGGACATGTGAATGTCTTTTTTAATAAAAAAAATGCAATTATGTTGGAAATATTCAAGACTAAGCTAGGTTACTGAGAGGGGAGGGTTGAATCAGTAACTCCAAAAATCTTCTACCAATTTCAATTCTTAATCCAATAAACCATTTAGCATTTAATTCATCACATTTGATCTAATTGCATGCATGAGAAATTGAAAACATTAAAGCATCCACAACACTTGAACACACATATTCTAATCTTCTATCGTCTTTGTCGCCACCAAACTGAACTGTTATCTCTGCAGTTCAGTGTCTTCACTTGGTTCCTATTTTTTGCACCGCCAAACTGAACTGTCATCTCCGCAGATTGGCGTCTCTGCTTGATGAACTGTCGTCTCTGCCTGTTATTGTTGCATTACTATTTTAACATCTCTGTTCTTGCACTTTTTTTTTTAATTTTTTTTTTTAAAAGAGTATAAATCAAATTTTAACTTTTGGTGGTTCCATAGAGTAGAGGTTTTTCTAAGCATTTTTACGCTTAGGAAAAAGAACAAAAAAAGTTGATTTTATTTTCCTCATAGTTAAGCTTCAAATTTTTGAGATTTTTGGGTTACTAATCAAATTTGTTTTTGTAGCTTTGCAGGTTGGAGCATCTATGAAACCACTAACCATGTTTCTTGCAAGTTCTCCTTACATGGTTTAATGCTCTTGAAAAATGAACTTGCATGCTTAAACACATTTTTTTTTGAATAAATGTTGCTCAAACACAATCTTGAATGCCATGGATTAAAATCAAAGTTTTTCTTGGAATGCATGCTTAAAACAAACAAACACAATCTTGAATGCAAAAGGGTCAATTAATCATTACAATACATCACACTTCATCTTTTGGGGCATAAAAAGAATCCACATTTTAGAAATTTCCTAAGTTACAAAAACTAATTTAATCACCGATCAATTTAACCATTGGTTGCAATCTCAGTGCCATCTATGGGGATGGGTCCACCTAGGAGGGTGTTAAGTGCTCCACAAAAATTAAACTCCACTCACTTGGGTTTTTAGTGGTTTTTCTAAGTTAGAAAATCTCTTGAATGAAAGTTAGTCTCACTAACACTTCATTTGGGCATTAAAATTGGACAACTCTTGATGTGGAGGGCCTCCATGCACGTGCTTGAAATCAAATTTCACACATCTTTTTTTTGGGCTTAAAACAAAATCACACCAACTCTTGAATGCCTTAAAGGAAATTAATTGATAATTGACGTGGAGGGCCTTCGGGTGCACGAGTTTACTTTTGTTGACCCTAAATCTTCTTGATGTATTCATTCTTCGATCGATTTTACCTTTGTTAAACGCTTCAAGTTGGAATTGAACATTGTCTCTTAAACATGAGTACTTACAAAGTCTAGATCAACACACATAAGAGTCAGTTGGTAAAAGAACAAATGTGTTTTTTAGCCCAAGGTCATCCAAGTCTTCT
Source organism: Cupressus sempervirens (assembly GCA_028749045.1). Classification (NCBI taxonomy): domain Eukaryota; kingdom Viridiplantae; phylum Streptophyta; class Pinopsida; order Cupressales; family Cupressaceae; genus Cupressus; species Cupressus sempervirens. Next base: position 573,336,955 of record CM053783.1, on the reverse strand, counting down.
CTCCCCTTGTTGTCTTTCGAGGCCATCTTGGGTGCATAAGATTAGGATCCAAAACCTTTTTTCTCTTTTAGGAGGCCTGCTTGGGGATTTCATCACCCCTTGGGACGACCTTAACTCCAGCATTCCGACAGAGTATAAAGATCGAGAGGTGAATCCAAAGACACCTCTCTTGGAATCAAGATTTTGTCACTCAGGCTAAGCCTCAATGAACTTTATACCTTGAGAAGTAAAAGAGGAGAAGTGGGTTACTGCTCCTCTCAACTATGTGACATTGTTTTGGTTTCATCTATGGATTTGGGCCTCATTTACCTTGGGTATATCGAGGACTCCCTAGCTAAACCAACTGTCAACCTTGCAGACAACCATCAAGGGTGTTAATATGTTTGAAGTGACTAATCAAAACATTTGTAGAACATACACACTCCTTGGTGCAAGTATCACATTCTAAGAATCAAAAAATTCTATTTGGTTGTTCCTATTTATTGCTTGATTTTTTATTTGTTGAATGAATGTTTGCCAAACTTGGTCAATCCTAGCTTAGGGCATACTTAGCGTAGTCACTACCTATTTCAAAAGTTGAACAAGTTGAAGCAAAACAACTGAGATCTCTCAAAGCCAAGAAGATTCAGGAATTTATGTCAGAACAACCCAAACCCAAATAGAAGTTTCACAAAGCCAAACTCAAGCCATCTCAAGCATACCAAGAACTTTTAGCCAAGAGAAAGGAAATAACACCAAGCCCTCAAATTGCCAAACTCAAGCCATCTCAGGCATACCAAGAACTTTTAGCCAAGAGAAAGGAAATAACACCAAGCCCTCAAATTGCAAAACTCCACAAAGCAAAGGACAAAGCTATCGAAAAAGCCCTTCAAGATGCCTAGTTAGATTGCACCATCCAACTTAACCAACATCCAGGAGTTAACCCTGCTTATGCATTACCAACTAGGCATGATTTCTATGATTAGACCCCCTTGTTTCTCCACATATTCTTGCATAAGCTCCACTTTAGAGTCATCCTTGTAGGTAAGCCAGCCATCTTTAGTCCTCCCCTTAAGCATTTTAGCTCATCCATCTCATTTAGAACCAAACCATCTAGCCAACAATCCAAAAACTTCACATCCAAGCCTTCAAAATTGTTGTCACCTTGCCAAAAGTTTGCCAAGAAAAGCCTTCCCCTTTTTCATCCATCAGCATTGTTACATCTCATCCCTAGGAAACATTCTGCATTTTCATGCCATCCGTCACTTGCTTAGGCAAGATGAAGAAGGAAAAAATGGAGCCCTATCATTTGGATCAAATAGCTTTGCTCCCCTTGAGTAGTCAACCATCCTTCAACCCAGAGAACACTATACCATCACCTATTGACATTGAAGCTTTCATGAATCAACTAGGAAATGCAGTATTAGTGAATGCCATTATAGACAGGAACAAAGAAACAATCATGGATAACTTTCAAAGGGACAAGATCGGAGTCTTCGACTTTGGAAGACCTCCTCCCTTATCAGAACCATCTCACCAATTGTTTGGGCAACTACCACTCCTGATAGGCTCTTATGATTCAAATTATCCTCAATATGAGCCAAAAGAAGAGCCTCAACCCACCCCATATGATCCAATAAACCCAAACATACCAGCCTCCACTCAAGTTGAAATCTCCCTTTTGCAAACCAATCTAGCCACCACCACTCCACCATTGGTCCATACCACTCCATCCCAAACCCCCTTCACCCAAAACACCTCATCATTCACTCCCTTCACTATTGATGTTGCTGCTCTCCAACCCAGCCTTCCAAATTCACCCATCTCCCAAATCAATGCTAGCATCTTTGGCCAACCTCAACAATATACAACCAGGATGCCACCCATGGGGTCAAGTAATCAATCTTTCATCACCCCCAGCTTGTTTACCTTAGCTCAAAGCACAATTCCATCATTTCCACTAGGTCCTTGGAGCTCAGTACCATCAACCACAAATCCACAAGCTACTACCCTCACTCCACAAAGTTATCAAACCCCACAAGCTACTACCAATGTTCTGCCAAGCTCTCAAGTGACCCAAGCTCTTGCCACCACTCTACCAAGCTTTCAAATCCAGCCACCAAGCTATCAAACCCCATCAGTTCCATTCCCAAGCTTTCAATTCCCACCACCTCCACCACCAACTAATCCATTACCTCCTATTACCAACTATTTTTCTATGCCACTTCTAGGAGGAAATCCACCACCACCAACCACCAAATACTTGACCTCTTTTTCCATACAGATACCTTCACAAATGGGGGGCACAACCCACATATATTGGTCAAACTCCTCAAATCCAAAGTCAAGTTCCATAAGCTCCCCGATCCTTTCCCCAAGCTTCACAACCATCTTATACCTTAACTCCTCAAAGCAATCCATTTATCCCATAGCCAACCTACATCCCTCAATCCCAACCTCAAATCCAATATCAACAGCAAGCCTCACAACACATGCAGCAATATGTGCCACCTCCACCTCAGCAACCCATCATCCACCATTTAGTTGCCCAAGCCATGTACAATCCCTACCAACCCATACCTCAAAACCATCCATATTCCATTGCCACATCTAGCACATACCTACCTCAGGGCACTCCTACATTGGGGGCACCCCAGCCATCACCCATTAATTCAGAATGGGAAGCCATGAAGACAACTTTGAAGAACATCCAGGAGGGAAATGATCCAAAAACCTTCAAATTTGAGAATGTGTGTCCTTACCCATTTGACAGAGCCATTACCATGACACCATTTCCCAAACACTTTGAGACACCCAAGTTTGACAAATTCAGAGGAAAAGGAGACCCTGTCACACATATCAAAGAATTTTACATGCACTACCAAGAAGTGGCATACGATGATGTCTTCCTCTTGTGTCTCTTTCCCAAAAGTTTGGCCAAACCAGCTCTTGAATGGTTTTATAGAATCCCATATGGCACAATTAAAAACTTTGCTGAATTGTCCGAGGCATTTGTAGCCCAATATGCCCATCTTGTTGAAACAGAGCTATCAGTAGTTGATCTTGTCCACACTAAGCAAAAAGGTGGAGAAAGCCTTCCCAAATATTTGCAAAGATGGCAAACCCTTACCACCTGCATATCTTGCACCTTGCCAGAGCACAATTTGGTGAAAATGTTTATTGATAATGCCCATCCTAGCTTGGCTCACGACATGACCATGAACTGTTTGTAGACCTACAAAGATATCAAAGAGAAAGGAATGATCCTTGAGCAAGGACTCATTAAAGATGGTGTGCTCAAGATTTACAAGGAAGCCAACCAAAATCAATCACATTCCAATGACAAGTCTAGGTATTGGAACAAAAACAAGCACGTTGCAATAGATGGCGTCACTGACACCAGACATGTGAATATTGTTAGTCCTTCTCAAAACCAGTCCAACCCACCATATCAACCAAACAATCAACAAGCTATCAACTACCAATAGCAGAATAACCAAAGCTATCAAAACCACAATCCAAGACCCAACTTCCAAGGGTCTAGCAATCAAGCTAATGCCATCAATGTAGCTATAGGGCAAAAGCCCAGATTCCAACCTACACCTAGAAATTATACACCCCTTGGTGAGCCATTAGATGTCATTTTTGAGAAATTGACTAAGGAAAACCTCATCAAATTTCCTCCTGCCCAGAAAATTGACCCAGGCCAATCCAAAGCTGCATGGTACAAAGATAATGAGTACTGCAAATTTCATAGGGTAAAAGATCACACTACCCTCAGATGCATGAAACTGAAAGATTATGTGCAGGACCTTATTGATTGGAAAGAAATCACCGTTGGTGCCCAAACCTCTCCCAATGTAGGCTTACAGATCTATCAAAATTCTTTTCCTCCTCACAACAATCAAAATCCTGGAAAAGCACCTATTGAAAACAAGAACAACACCACCAACAACCGCTAGCCAAACCAACAACATGGGAAGAACAATGACAACACTTCATCTTATATAGACTATGGTAGCCTCATAGGTTGTATATCTGAGAAAGAGCCTTCTGTCAATGTTATCAATATCCAAGGACCAAATAATGAGTGTGCAATTACCACTCGAAGAGCACGATTTAACATCGCAGGCCCACCAGTTTCACCAGCACCATCAGCTCCATCAAAAAGCTAGTACAATATCTTGGAACACCTTGGGAACATGCCAGTCGAAATCTCCATTTTAGACCTTCTCACTAGTCCTGTGTACAAGAACATCCTTGATAGTGCTCTCATAGAATCCCATGTCCCTTCAGATATCAACGCTACTAATTTTTGTAATCTTGTTGGACACCTTTCATCCTCATGTGCCCTATCATTCAAACCCACCGACATACCCGTGGTCGAGCCAAATCACACCCTGTCGCTCCGCATAGCCATCATGGTATCCAATTTTGTCGTAAAAAGAGTAATGATAGATAATGGATCAGCCTTGAATATTTGCACCCTAAAAATCATAAAACAAGCTGGGTATACTGAGGCAGATATCATCAGTGAGGTTATCACCATCAAAGCTTATGACAACTTGGAAAGAACCACAAAAGGAACTATTTTGCTGCCAATCAAGGTTGGGCCAGTCATCCAAGGAACACTCTTCCATGTTATTGATCTAAACCTACCATTTAACATCCTCCTCAGTTGCCCATGGATTCATGCCATGAAAGTCGTTTCATCCACTTACCATCAGTGCGACAAATTTTTGCATCAAGGCACTGAGGTAACCATCCATGTCGATCCAGAACCCTTTGCTTACTGCAATGCAGTTGAAGCTTCATATACAAACCATTGCCCTAGAATTAATATCAACACAACCATCGCCAATTTATCCCACACTTGTAATGACCCAGAAACCATCCTCACCTCCACCCTATATACTGTGAAGATCAATAACAAAGGTTGTGGATAGTATAGTCTATCAGATGCATTTGCTATTAGGGCACTCCCCACTTGATCCACATGCCTATGGATGACCAACATATCACAAAGCTAAGGAGATTCCACCTCCTTGATACAAACAGTTTGGCCCAACAACCTTTGTATCCTCGAAAATCTCTCTTCATGAGGAGCTCACTCTAGATATCAATAATTGGTTACATAAGGATGCACCTCCAAGAAATCAAGCACGCCTTGATCACTTCAGCCAGAAGTATCCCCAAGAACATAAGTTCATCACTGACAAATAGAACTATCAAGGTGGTGGTCTAGGACTAGAAGAAAGAGGCACGCAGTGCCCCATCGACGCACACAAGTGGGAATTGAAGTCAGGTCTTGGCTTTGGCATACCCACAACTGGGGGCACCAATACGGATGGTCATGCTTTTTCGAACATTCACTGTGACCTTGTCAAAATCGAAGACATTCCTGAGGAAGTTGAAAAGAGAGCCTACGACAATATCCCAGACCAAATCTTCCTTGGAGACTCTGTTCTCCAAGAACTATCCATCCATTTCATTGACCTACCACTCGCCCATCCACAACTCATAGATTGGGACCAACCAAGCGTCATACACATTGATGAGTTCACATCAGAGGAAGTGCTTCTGAGATTCATGGGAGCTAAAACACCTCACAAGAAAACAAAGCCAGATTCTACCTATATCTATAAGCTAGATCCCAAGGGGTATTTTGGAGAAAATCCCCAACCTAGTTCCGATACACCCAAAACTAGAACTAAGGTGAATCTAGGACTAGCTAAGGCAATGAAGAGAGCCCCTCAGCAAGAAAATCTAGAGTCACAAGTAGAATATGAGGATTTAGCATATCCTCCTAAAGATAATCAACCAAAGGTGTCTTCTATTCTAATTGAGGATGCTAGAGAAGTCAACATCGGTTCTTCAGAGATCCCTAGACTTGTTCACATTGCTGCATCCCTATCACAAGACCAAGCTGACCTCCTCTTTGAGGTCTTAAGAGAGAACACTGGCCGATTTGCATGGTCATATAAGGACATGTCAGGACTTGATCCAAAGCTTGTAGTTCATCATCTTGCAGTCGATCCAAAGATCAAGCCCGTCAGACAAAAGCTTAGAAAAATGCACCCCAAGGTGGCATTACTAGTCAAAGCTGAATTAAAAAGAATGTTAGCTACTAAGGTTATCTAGCCTATCGACTACTCAGAGTGGATCTCCAACATGGTCCCCATCACTAAACCTTCCGATGAGATCAGAATCTGCACTGATTTCAGAGATCTTAACAAAGCTTGTCCAAAAGATGATTTTCCCTTGCCCAACATAGATACGATTGTAGATCTTACAGTTGGACATGAAATTTTGTCCCTCATGGATGAATTTTCTGGGTACAATCAAATCAAGATTGCAAAAGAGGATCAGCATAAGATGACATTCACTATCCCTTGGGGAACCTTGTGCTACAACATGATGCCTTTTGGCCTAAAGAATGCAGGGGCTACCTATCAAAGAGCTATGATAGCCATTTTCCATGATCTTATCCATAAAATTTTGGAGGATTATGTGGATGATATCTTGGTCAAATCTCATACTTTCATAGATCATCTTGCTGACCTGGAGAAAGTCTTTGATAGGTTAGCCAAATATCATCTCATGCTGAATTCCAAGAAGTGTGTCTTTGGGGTCACATCTGGCAAGCTTCTAGGTTTTATAGTTTCTAAACGAGGTATAGAAGTTGACCCCAAGAAGGTCAAGGTTATCTTAGACATGCCTCCTCCCCAGACACTGTGACAGTTTTGATTTCTTCAAGGAAAGCTTCAATCCATCTGGTGCTTCATCTCCCAGCTTGCAGATAAGTGTACACCATTTGCACATTTACTGAAGAAGGATGAGAACTTCAAGTGGGATCCTTTATGTCAGCGCAGCTTCAATCAGCTCAAGCAGTATCTCACCAATCCCCCTATCTTGGTTCCACCAGTTCTTGGTCGTCCCCTAATTTTGTACATATCAGCAACACCTACTGCTCTAGGGGCACTTCTAGCACAGCTTGATGACTATGGAAGAGAAAGAGCCATCTACTACATTAGTAGAACCCTAGTTGGTTATGAACTCAATTATACTCCTATGGAAAAAGCTTGTTTGGCAGTTGTTTTCTCAACTCAAAAGCTTCGCCACTACATGCTAAGTCATACCATCCAACTAGTCTCCAAGATTGACCCTCTCAAGTATATGTTCTCCAGAATAGCACTTACAGGCCGTTTGGCCAAATGGGTTATGCTCCTTAGCAAATTCGACATCCAGTATGTGGACAGAAAGGAAATCAAAGGGCAAGCTATAGCAAATCACCTAGCTAATGCACCTCTAATAGATGCATATCCTTTGATCACAAAATTTCCAGATGAGCATATCTGTCTAATTGAAGAACAACCCCCATGGAAACTTTATTTTGATGGCTCATACACATTTCATGGATTAGGGGTAGGAATATTGTTGGTCACACCTCAAGGAGATTACATTCCAAAAGCTTTTAAGCTACAATTCTCTAGCACCAACAATATAGCTGAATATGAGGCTCTCATAGCAGGATTAAAGATAGCCACAGAATGGAACATTACTGAGTTACAAATCTTTGGTGATTCTCAGCTCATCATCAAGCAAGCCCTAAATGAATATCAAACCAAAGACAAAAAGCTATTACCCTACAAAGAGCTAGTTGATCAGCTAACCTAGCATTTTACAAAGCTTCAGTTTACACAAGTGCCTTGAATGCAGAACAAGGCAGCAGACGCTATGGCTACTATTGACTTGCTCTTGGAAATTCCCCAAGTAGTTACACAGTATGAGTTTTTAGTCGAGCAGCTCCTCACACCTGCCTATGCGAATGATGACTCAAACCGTGTTTGTATCTTGGTTGGTCCCCAATCCCCTTGGTACCATGAGATTCATGCTTACCTTAACAATGGTATCATATCCCCTCACCTCACACATACCCAACACCAAAACCTCATCCAAAAAATCATCTCGCTATGTTATCATAGCCAATACCCTATATCGTCAGGGTTATCACGATACTCTCTCGATGTTTAGACCAGAACGAGGCCGCGATGGTGTTAAAAGAAGTACACTCTGAACTTTACGGTGCACACACGAGTGGTATTATCCTAGTGCGACAAATCCTTAGAGCAGGTTACTATTGGCCTACCATTGAAGAAGATTCCTGTGACTTTGTCAGGAAATGTCTCTCATGTCAGTAACACACAAATCTTGTGCACGCTCTAGCACATGATTTATAGCCTATTGCACCACCTTGGCCTTTCGCTTGTTGGGGCCTTGATCTAGTTGGAACTATCACACACCTCTCATCAGATGGACATAAATGGATAATAATAGCTACAGACTATTTCACTAAATGGGTGGAAGCAGTTTCCCTAGTCTCAGCTACAGGAGTTCAGGTCTCCAAGTTCATCTTGTAACACATTGTTTGCCGCTTCAGCATCCCATCCACCATCTTCACCGACCACGGAGGTAACTTTAAAAATATCAACATGAAAGAATTATGCACTTCCCTCTGCATCCATCACCAATTTTCTAGCCCATATTTCCCACAAGGTAACGGCTAGGCAGAGTCAACTAACACAACTCTCCTCAAAATCCTAAAGAAAGTTGTCAATGATTCTGGCCGCGATTGGCACCTACAAATAAATCTAGCCCTATGGGCCTATCGAACCTCCTTCCATACATCCACAGACACAACTCCATACTCCCTAGTCTATGGTGTCGAAGTGGTACTACCCATCGAGGTTGAACTTCCCTCCTTGCGCATATCTTTGCAAGGGCAAATATCAGATGAAGAATACAGAGTAGCTCGGCTCACCCAGCTAGATCTCTTAGATGAGAAGTGACAACAAGCCTATGATCATCTCACAGTCTATCAAACTCATCTCAAAAGGAATTTCAACAAGACGGTGCTCCCACGATACTTTCAGGCAGGCGACATGGTCCTCAAAGAAAGTATGAAAGTCCAAGTTGATTGAGAAAAGAAAGGCAAGTTTGAACCTACATGGCTTGGTCCTTATGCTGTCACTGCCTCCTTTGGCTCTAGAGCCTATCAACTATCTACACCGAAAGGAGAACTCTTGAATGATCCTACTAACATCATTCATCTCAAGAAGTTCTATGCTTGAAGATCCTTGGTATACGTAGCTTTTGAAAAATACAAAAAACTAGTAAAGAGAAATAAGCGTCCAATGGTGAAAACTTGGCAATTCAAGTGCCTTGGATAGGTACCTTGGTGAAAACTTGGTAATTCAGGCGCCTTGTGTACTAAGACTAATCCATTATCTATCACTATCCTATCCCTCATCCATCCATTCACCATCCCATAAAACACATGCTTGTTCCCTTGGTGTTCTGACCAAATATCCAAAATCCAATGGAGCTTGTAAATACCTCTTGTACAGCTTGTAAATCTTGTACCTTAGCTTGTAAATTTTGTACCAGATTTTGTAAATCTTGTATCCCCCCTTGAAGCATAGCTTGTATATCCAAATCTTGTCCAAAGCTTGTACCATATTCTAGCTTGTAAATAAGCTTGTATCCTAGCTTGTATCCTATCACATGCACATAAAGAATCCCATTTTCACTTAAGCTTTTTGCAAACCGTCTACCTATCCGCCTATCAACTATTACTATCCATCCAACACACTCTAAAACATTTCCATCTCACAAAAACCAAAAAATGAGCAACCTTGTACATTTGTAACATATCTTAGTCTGCTAGCTTGTACATCCTCTTTAGCTTAGTACCATTGTATCTATCCAGCTTTTGTGTCAGTTCCTCCTTGATCATCATCTTGCACACATCGCACAACCCTTGGTTAGCTATTCCAATGCATCCTTTAGCTAGATCTCCTATCACCAAAGTGTTATCCTTCTTAGTTCAGCTTGCCAGACGCATCACTCATCCAGATCCATCAGCCTAGGTGCTCTCCGATAGATCCTTGTAGGATATAGCTTTCCTCATGTCTGATGTTGGTCAATTAGTACCTCGTCCTACCCATATCATTGGCAAATGGTTCTCTTTTGGATTTTTGCCTTCTTTTGATTTGGAATCCTCCCTTTTGGGTCTTGAAGTATCTTTTCCAAGCAATCCTTTTGTTCCCTCCTCAAGGTTGCCACGATCTTCCATATCATGGTATACTGCGAATGGGGCAATCTGGATGTAAGGTCTTGATCAAGTCTTTTGTTTATTTTTCTTTTCTGCTTGTGGGTTACCCAGTGTTGGTTCCACTCTTATTCTTCTGAGATTCATGTGTGATGCTGGGGCAATCCTTGTGTGTTTGTTTCAAGTCAGTCCGTCAGTCCTCTGGATAGTTGTTGGAAAGGCCTTGATGTTCTTGGTAACCTTGGCAATTAACCAACAATCCTATAGCAAATCTAGTGCTCAACTACATGGTGGTACTTCTCTTTGAAGTATCCCCCCGCTCAATAAGCTTCAATGGATTTCCCTTCATCTCCATTATCCCCCATCCATATCCAACATTTGTCTCTCCTACCCCAACTTATGCACCAGTATCTCTTTGAATCAATCTTCACTTTTAGCTTTAGGGATCCACAATCCTAGTCTTAGGGATCCACCAATCCAATCAATCCACCAAGCCTCATCTTTTGAGATCCACAATCCTAGTCCTAGGGATCTCCGAAACCCATCTTCCACCAATCTGACTCTTTGAAATCCTGTTGCATCAGCTTTATAATCCCATCATCCCTTCTCTCTATCTTGGATTCCTTTTTATAGTGCTCCACTCCTTCCTCCCTCCACCTTCCCTAAAGTCTTAAGCTTGCTTCTCCTTGTACCTCTGATTCTCCCTTTATCATTCTCCTGTAGTGAGAGTTTGAGCTAATTTAGCCCCTTCTCTTTGCCAATCTGAGTCTCTTTGCTCATCCCAGATTCTTGTATTTTTCAAGAAGCTGTCGAGTCTCATTTTCTCTCCCCGCCACCTTCTTGAGGGGGCATCTCGCAATCCATTCTCTCCTTTTCTGCTCTAGCCTTGGCATCTTATTTTCTTATGTTTGATGCCATGCCACTTGCAACATCACATCAAAGAGGGAAAAAATGTAGACACCTAAAATCCTTTAGAAAATAAAGTATTTTTATTTTTTGAAAAAGTGCCTGATGACATCAACATTTATTAATTAATTATTTATTTAATTTATTTTTATGCCATTAAATCTTTTTATCTTAATTAAAAACATTTAATTAAGGAATCCCTCCCAAAAATGTTTAAATCTTATTTAAACATTATTTCCTTATTTATTAATTATTTAATTAATAAATTGACCAAAAATCCCAAAATAAATAAATAATATATTTTTTGCCCAAAACTTGGCCAATTTCCTTAAGACCACTAACCTCTTCCAAAATTTTCTAATCCTTCTTTAATTTTGATTAAAGGCTAATCCCATCATTTTCTACCCTTAATCCTAACTCAAAATATTTAACTAAGGTTAAATATTAATTCTCATATTTATTAAAAATGTTTTAATAAATATCTCCTCAAACCAAACCTATGAGATAAATAAACTTTTTTTATCCTAAGCCTAAGCCTATCCCTAAACCCCTTTTTTAGCCTAATCCACCCCATCCACCCATACTAACCAAGCTTAGCCACTAACTCACCTACCCTCATTAAATGCCATCCACTTGCATATCTCTAACAAGCTTAGTCTAATCCTAAATCACCTCTAATCTCCCCCTAACCTTGTCACATTCCCTAAGCAAGCTTAAGACTTTCCTAAACCAAGCAAAGTCAACAATCTCAACTCCCTCTAAAATATCCCAACCACTAAGCCTTCAATGCTCTTACAAGCCCATTCATTGCTCTTACAAGCCATTTATGAGGGTCTTTAAGGCCTTGAGCCTCCTTTGTTGACTCATCCTTGCCCTTTCCTCCATCCACTCACCCTGTGACATGTATCACTCCCTGATTAGCGTAAGGAAGCACAATCCATGTGCTCTCCTCTCATGCAATCTGAGCCCTCCATGAGCTTTTCCCCATCCTTGCATCTTAGCCCTCAAACCCTCAAGCCCGTAGCTTATAAATTGAATCCCCTCCCAAGCCATTTCATCACAATCCTTGAGTTAAAGTTATAATGCTAGTTTGAGAAGCCAAAGCCCTTAACCATACCCTTATAATGCCAAATTGAGAGCTCACAAAGCTACCAATTTGCCATTACCCATCTCCACCATTGAAGCAAACTTGAAGCCCTTTGAGCATACATACTAATCCTTCATTTAGACTCATCTACCAAGCAAAGAGCTAATTCCTATTGGGAGAGTCCATTCATTTGGCTCACATTCCTAATTAGGGGTTCCTCTTTAGTCTCTCTTATATGTTATATTAAACTTTGTTAGTTAATGCTTTGTTCTCTTGATAACATATTAGTATATACACCAGAAACCTTCCAAATAGAAAGTTAAACTGGAGTGGGGATGATACCCACAAGCTTTAGTACTACAACATAAATTTGGCCTATTAAGGCTTACATTGATCATTTTTGATGATCTACCTTGTTAGGAGCAATTAGGATTACTAGGTCCACCTTGTGAAAATTTTTACAAATATACAATGAAGTATGCACTTGGTAAAGAGATTTATAAGAGACTAATAGGTCTACCTTGTTAAAGGATTTGAGCTAGATCACCTGTTAGGATGAAGTCGTAGATCTCTAATTTACAATTGAGTTTGCTGATAGAGATTCCTTGATGTACTGATCACCTTATGTGATAGATGTGTCTTTTTTGCTTCTTGAAATGTTGTAGCCTTTGTAATTTTCTTTTCTACTCTTTTGATTATTACATTACATTTCATGCATCTTACTTCTCATCTTTGCATTCATTGGATGTGATACAAAGCATTACTTATATATCAATCCAATAAAACAATTACAAAGTCGGCCCACATGAATAAACTCGGGTTCTAAAGACTGACTTAGTGAGGTTTTGATACTCGGTGTCCACTATCACAACTTGGCATCGTCATGCACTCAGTAAACGTAGAAGCTCAATCCATACTGATCACTTTCAAGTAGTCTTGAACTCGGTCTACACTGGTGACTTGGTAGATACTATGCAACTCAACAAACACTGAAACACTTGGTTACCACAGAGTAGCTTGGTAACCACTGCCTTTGCATCACATGAACTGCAAACTTAGTAGATATTGCAATGCTCGATTAACACTAACTTCGATGTTTCTTGAATTGAGAACTTGGCATACATAGGAATGCATGGTTTACACTACTGAACTTCACATACACTACAACTGCTTAGTAACCATTGGAATGCTCAAGTTGAATTGTTGGACTAAATCTGCTTGGTTTGAACTATTGGGCTACACACTAACTGAATAGACTTGGTAACCACTAAAATGCTTGTTAGCTATTAGAATTAGTCCAGAAAGCTTGGTGACTACTGAATTACATGGAAAATGCTGTAGATTGCATAAAGAGCTTGGTAGTTATACAAAATCTAAATAAGTGTGTCACTAATAAAAAACTTTGACTTATAAAGTCAACAATCTCCCCCTTTGGCATTTGTGACAAAAACACTTATTAGCCAAAACTTATATACATCACCTTGTGATACTTAGCTAGGTAAAGTATACTATTTTTGAGAGTTTTCAAAATTTGTCTTTGTAAGTATATACAATATATTATACAACATATTTGCAAAATTCTCTTACGCTATATACATTTTCTCCCTTTGTATGATTCTCCCCCACACAATATACATAGTGTCTCACTATACGTAGTCTCTCCCCCTTTTTGACAATAATGCCAATGATTTATTCAAAACTTATTTACTCAAGACTTATTTATATGGAGACACCAAAATAAGATATAAACTCAGAATGTACCTGAAGAATAAGTGCTAGAGTTTTATCCCAATTCTCTTGCAAAATCTTGCATGTATGTAGAGCAATTTGAACTTCTATAGAGAGTTCTATCATGTGATCTACAATAGAGAAGTTGGTATCATGGATCAAGGTTTTTGAATAAACAATGTATTTTTGCATTGTATCCATGATAGGAAGGATCATATTTTGAATATCTATTAATGTAGACCACATCTTTGCTTCTTCTCTCAATAACTCTACCTACATGTCTGACAGAAATCTTATCTTCATATGATGTGCAGAGATTGAACTTGAGTCAAGTTGCAATTGTTGTGCATTGGCTTTCAGATCCTCATTAATCTTTGTTAGTTTTCTCTTTATCTCCTTTATGAACTCAGTAACATCCCACAACTTTCCAAAAAGTGATGTCACATTGGTGTAAGAGGTTTCAAGATTGGTCAAAATTGAGGAAAGCTCCACTTGATGTATAGCAATTTGTTGAGCAGTGTGCTCAAGTACTTTATTGTCAAGTTTTTTCTCTGCTTTCTCAATTAACTTATCTTGACCACTACTGTCTTCATTAAAATTTTGAACTACGTCAACTAATTTCAATAAGATAGGTTGAGAAAAATCTACCTCAATACCTATTGCCTCAGACAAAATATTCTTGGCATCATCTATAATTTTATATTCCCTATCTCTCTCCTCTCTTAATTTCTTTTGTTTTGCCTTCTTTTGGAAGAGTTCACCTACTATATGCATTTGATCCACAGTAAGATTATAAAAGTCCCATTTGGGAATTTCTATCTCCTCATCTAGATCTATATTCTCTTCTATCTCTTTTCCTCTACTCAAAAATCTTGTACTCGGTTGAGCCTTGGGTTCAACTGTCCTTGTACTTAATGCCTTTGAATTCAGAATGGAAACAATTGTAGATATTCTAGGACTTGCTGTAAAAAATGATATAGTGCTAATTGATGGAATATTAACAGTAATGCTTGTTGAATCCAAAACTAAAGAAGTCATAACTGAAGTATTCATTACTGAAGTAGACAAAACTTTAGTATCCAAAATTGAAGTACTTACTGCTAAAGAGCTCAAAATTGTGGAAGATGTATTCATTGCTGATGACTGCAACTTGGGAGCCAAAGAAGAGGGAGGTTGCATCTCGGTATATGAAGTGGTAGCCACTTCTATCAATGATGGGTTGAGCTAAGTAAGGGAAAAGATTGATTGGATGTTTGAAGTTCTTGTAGTTCTCACAATCAAACTTGTTGAAGCTATTTCTGCACTTGGTGTGGTTGCTGGTTTGGCTAGAGAGTGAGGAAGTGAGGCAATGACTACCATAGCTATCTTGACTAGGTTAGTCTCCTCATCATCTTGCTTGGCTTCCTCAATAGCTTCTTCCTCTTTATCTTCTTCATCCTCCTTCATGAGTTCTTGACAATCAATTGTGACAAATTGAGTGGATTCTTCATCGCCTTCTTCATCCTTGTCATCGTCATCATCATCATCTTTGATTTCCATTGGCTGATCACTTGGCTTCTGAAGATGATAAACATTTTCCCATGTATTTTTTGCATTCCTTATAAAATATTCAATGTCTTTCATCAGAACTAAACAAGTATTGAATTTGAGTGTCATTTTGTTCTCATTGTCCTTCAATGACTTGTTCATCTTAGCATCTGTCAAGGTTGGTACCAACTGTCTTAAGGTTTGTGCATAAATATCTTTGATAGTTTGTTTGGTATTCTCCCATCTCACCTTAATTTTATTTAATAAGATGTTTCGGATTTGAGATGCCAACTCATCAAGTGAGTAGTTCCATTGGCCTATTTTATCCATGACTAGGTCTTCAATTTGTTACTATTTTGCCTCTATTTTGGTTTCATATTTGAGAGCTTTGAAGATGGTTACACTATATCCTTCTCTCAATTCCTTGAGTTTGTCCTCAAATGTAGGTGGAGGTCAGCTAAATATGATGTCATTGCCTCCTTTCTTCCTTGATCTTCTTGTGAACATTGCAATGGATGGCTTAGGTGGCTTGGTGATGATCACCTTGCCTTTCTTCTTTAGGGGTTCTTCTTCCTCTTTAGACTCATCCTCATCCTTTGCTTCATAAGAGGTGTGCTAGATTTTAGCTTTGCTATCCTCTTCTTGCCTTTGTTAACCGCTTGTGGGAGCTTTACCTCTAGCTCTATTCTTGCCTTTTCCTCATCATATGTTCCAAAGTGTGGTGCCTTTGGATCAACAAGTTTATTAACTAAGGCTTCAATAATGTCCTTTGTTTCATCAATGTTTGCCTCATAAGGAAGAGGTTTTATCCACACAATTCTAGGCTTCATTGCCTGGATGTAAACTCTATCACTATCTACCATAAAACAAACATCATCTTTGTAATCTTCTACTAGCTTCTTAGGCATTTTGAATTGGTTATTCATCTTCACCTTGAAAACATCAAAGTAATTGTCCATAATATTGACATAATTCTCTCCCATTTCATAGATGTATTCATTAATTTGATACAATAAAGGCACATCTTTTCTCCATACTACCATGCCTTTGGAAGGGAAGAACTTCTGAACATAGAAAAACAAGAAAGTCAAAAGAGAGCCAAATTTGTAGGGATTGTTCTTGGATGTCCTGATACTTTCCATGTTCTTGTTGAATTGCTTCAACAACAGATCTACCAAGTCATAAGACAAATTGTTCTTCACAACTTTGTAAGCTAAATCTACAACTTCACATGATACACTATTAAGACGGCTAGAACTATATATTTTGTGTGCTATAACATGAATCCCAAATTTTAGCTCTGCATCTGTTACACTACTAATTTGCATGCCTCTACT
Source organism: Cupressus sempervirens (assembly GCA_028749045.1). Classification (NCBI taxonomy): domain Eukaryota; kingdom Viridiplantae; phylum Streptophyta; class Pinopsida; order Cupressales; family Cupressaceae; genus Cupressus; species Cupressus sempervirens. Next base: position 573,320,280 of record CM053783.1, on the reverse strand, counting down.
ATCCCACTCAACTAGGGCTTCCTTTTCTAGTTTAGCCCAACCTAGGGTTTTCATTACTTTGGCTTTGGTGAGCATGGGGAGGCCAGTGATGTGATGAATCATTTTCTTTGTAATCATAACTGGTTGCTCAAGCCATAGCTGACCATTATCGACTTAGAATGTATCTAATCCATTTGATTTGAAAACTTCGGGGCATGTGGGGAATGTGGTTCAAACCTTTGTCTCTAAATGTTTATGCTCAAGTATAAGAATTCCATTAACACACAATTCACCTAGGACATCATCCGTTTCTAGTGTACCAATTTCTTGAATAGAACACTTGAAATGAGCACAAATATCATTGATAAGGAGTACCTTAGGAGGGATTTACGGTTGAGCTCTGCTTGAGTCAAGGGTCTCTACAACTGTGAGCACAAGTGTGCAATTTGGTGCTTTCCACTTGAATCCTTCAACCAACATTTCAAATGCTCTCTTCACTTTGCTACTACTTGATGCCATTTTACTCAGTAAACTATGAGAACCTTGATAACTTGTTGCAAATTCGCTTGAAGTTACTTGTTCACACTGTAAATCTCTTCTTTGCAATAGCACTTTGATTTCATAGTGAAAAATGAATTTGATTTCATGCCTTTGTTAAAACTTCACCATTAATGCTCAGTACAAAGGTAGTTGGCTTGACAACATGCTTGATAGGCTGTCATCCACTATCTTGTATTGATCACTTAGTAGAAACTTTGTGACTTGATAGCCAAAGTGTGTCTTATTACTCCTAACTTTGCTCAGCAGAGTCCATGACCCGACCATATTCGGTAGATGATAACTTGGTGATAACTAATCTTCCTTAGTGATCCTTTTTTATCTTAAATATTGGTTTGGATTGTTGAGACTTTTCAATTGGAATTGCTTGGATGTGATCTTGATAACGGTTGGAAATGGTGGAGTTACCCACTTCTTGAGTGACATGACCATCATTTCTTAGACTAGTATCCTTGGTAGACTTAGGAATCCATTGTTGTCTCATCTACTTCCTGATGTCATCTACTCTTGCCTTCTTTTCATCTTCAATCTTACATGTATTCATACAGTTCTTCGCAATATGACCAAGTTTTGTACAACTGAAACATCTTACAGTAGAATCTTTTTTTCTCAAGTGATGTTTTGTACAATTCATACCAATGTGTCCATATTTACCATAGTAATGACATCTACAAAAAGTGTTGTAGTCCCAACTGAATATTGCTTTCACAATTTGCTCTGCTGGATTAAATGACTTAGTTCTACATTTTGATGCCTTGTGACCTTGTTTCTTGCACTTCTGACACTTTCCCTCAAATTTTGGTTTCTCTTTGCATTCATTAGCCTTGTGACCATGCTGACTGCAATTGCAGCAATTTCTACTGAATTTTGCTTTACCATTACTCTAATATTTGTTTGATGTATGACCTAACTTGCCACAATGATTGCAAATAGGTCTTTGATTCTTTTGAGCACCTTGTTTTTAGGATTCACCTTCTTCTTTGTATCCTATTCTTTCTTTTCCCTTTTTCCTATAGAGGTTTTTCTCATTCAGTTGATCCATGTCTGCTTGAGATTCCATCATTCTCTCATTGATTTGCTTCTCGGAGTTTAGGTCATTTCTCAATCCTTCATTGATTTGTCTTTCAAATTTTAGATCATTTTTCATTATTTCATTGATTTTCCTTTTAGAATTTAGATCATTCCTTATTCTTTCATTTTCAAATCTTAGACTCATGATTTCCTCATTTGCATTGGAGAGCTGATCCATAAGGTTTGCTTGCTGAAGGGATTGATTCTGGATTTCACTGTTCCTTCCATCTATCTCATCTTTCATCTTGTTTCTTTGTTCCAAGATTTCACATGACCTTACTGACTAAATTTCTTGTTCTCTTTTTAGCTTTCTTACTTCTTGCAGGGAACCATTCTTCTCTAGGAGTTCCTTCATTGCATCATCTACTTCATCTGAGCTGCTTGAAGGGAAAAAGTCTTCAATTTTTTCTTCAACATAGGGATGATCATTCATTTGATTTGAAAGTTCTTTCCTTCTTTTTAGAGATTGGAAAAGATGTTCCTTTTCTTTCTTGAGTTGGGAAATGGCCATTTCTAGATCTAGCTTTTCATTGTCAAGTTTGAATATCTCCATTGTCCTTGATCTTTGTTCAAGCTGTCAACCTTTCTCTTGAGAACCATAATGCTCTAATACCAATTGTTGGAAATATTCAAGACTGAGCTAGGTTACTGAGAGGGGAGGGGTGAATTAGTACTTCAAAAATCTTAATCCAATAAACCATTTAGCATTTAATTCATCACATCTGATCTAATTGCATGCATGAGAAATTGAAAACATTAAAGCATCCACAACACTTCAACACACAGATTTGGTGACCCAAAAACCTTCCAAATAGAAAGTAAAACTAGGGTGGGGAAGATACCCACAAGCTTTAGTACTATAGTATAAAGTTGGCCTATTAAGGCTTACATTGATCACTTCTAATGATCTTCCCTGTTAGGAGCAATTAGGACTACTAGGTCCACCTTGTGAAAGGTTTTACAAACATACAATGAAGTATGCACTCGGTAAAGAGAATTATAAGAGACAATTAGGTCTACCTTGTTAAAGGATTTGAATTGGATCACCTATTAGGATGAAGCAATAGATCTTTGATTCACAAATGAGTTTGCTGATAGAGATTCCTTGATGTACTAATCACCTTCTATGATAGATATGTCTTTACTACTTCTTGAACTATTGTAGCCTTTTTAATTCACTTTTCTACTCTTTTGATTATTACATTACATTCCATGCATCTTACTTCTCATCTTTGCATTCATTGGATGTGATACAAAACATTACTTATATATCAATCCAAGAAAACAATTACAAAGTTGGCTAGCAATACAAGTTAACACAAATATTACAAAGTCAGCTGACATGAAGAAACTTAGTTTTTGAAGACTGACTCGGTGAGGTTCTAATACTCGACATCCACTATCACGACTTAGCATTGTCATGCACTCGATAGACGTAGAAGCTCGATCCATACTGATCACTTCTAAGTATTCTTCAACTCAGTTTGCACTGGTGACTCGGTAGATATTGTGCAACTTGAAAACCACTGAAACACTTGGTTACCACAGAGTAGCTCGGTAACCACTACCTTTACATCACATGAACTACAAAATTGGTAGATACTACAATGCTCGGTTAACACTGACTTTTTGTTTCTTGAACTGAGAACTCAACATACACTAGAATGCATGGTTTACACTATTGAACTTCACATACACTGCAATTGCTTGGTAACCATTGGAATGCTCAGGTTGAACTACTGGATTGAATTTGCTCGGTTTGAATTGTTGGGTTGCACACTAACTAAATACACTTGCTAACCAGTAAAATGCTCGATAGTTATTAGAATTAGTCCAGAAAGCTCAGTAGCAACTGTAGAGCTGGATGGCTACTGAATTACATGGTAAACATTGTAGACTGCATAAAGAGCTCGGTAGTTGTACATAATTTGAATAAGTGTCTCACTAATAACAAATTTTGACTGATAAAGTCAACAAATTGATCTCCATGATCTATATCCCCTCTATTATAAAACTATAAACATATTGATGTAAAAAAGGTGTTTCTTTAGCATTTGTAAGTTTTCTCATATTATTTGTCACTATCATGTTGCAAGATTTTGTCAAGAGAATGACAAGCAATGCTGGTTAGATACTTTGAACATCTGAGGGGTCAAGAACATTTGTGAAGAGTTGTGTTGAGAATCACAATTCTTCAAAAGAATTAGTAAAGGAAACTCAACTAAAAATGGATCAAGTGACTCACACAATTCATAATTATAAAAAATGACTTATTTCTTATTTAAGAAAAGGGGATGTGATAGTGTTGATAATTTAGTTGTTGGTGATAGTGTTGATAATTTAGTTATTGGTTATCTATTGATACTAATTTTGCTAGGTCTCAAAATAATTTTTGAATTCAAAAAATATCCAAAATAAAAGCAATAAATATGTATTAATTAATTGCAATAAATGTCATCCTTATCAATAGGGCACCAACTAAATGATGACTTTGCAATTATAAGGTACTATTACTTGGTAATATTTTCTTACAAGACATTCATCATCAATATTGTACTTTGAACATGGCCAAGCTAGACCTATTCTTGAATTTTTTATTTATACATTAGAAATGGAGATAAACTTCTATTTAAAATATTCATAGAAACATGTTTGATTTAATGTTTTTATTTTATTTAAATAAATTTTATTTTTTAATCTAATTTTTTTTTTTTTTAAATCAAAACTTTAGGCTTTAAATTAATCATTTTAAAACCATTTTAATAGAAATTCAAATGTGTAAACACTTACATTGATTTTCTAGTCACTTCAACATTAGAATTTTGTATAAATGTGAATTTAATTTTATAAATTTTAATTTAAAATTATTGTTGAATAATATATTTCAATTTGTTCATATAGAAAATGAATTTTAAAAAATTAAAACATAAACATAAGAATATTATATTGATTAAAATAGTTTAAATAATATTTTTATTAATTGACATCTAAAATAAATATTATAAAATTATTCAAAAATATTAAAGTTAAAATCATTCAAATATTAAATTTTTTTGTTAAACTGTTTTATCAAATTAAAAATAACTCATTAAAAGTCAATTTTTACCTTAAATTTTCAATAGTTTAAGGAACTGTTAAATATAGATTAAAAATTAATCGGTTGAAACATAAGTTATTTTTTCAAAATACATCTTGAGATGCAAACTAATAGTCAAAAAGACTAATGAAAAATAAACTATTAAAACTAGGAGTTGCATGCTTTTGTGCTTGCAACGATAAGCCAATAAGTGATCACTAATAAAATTATTTTTTAAAATAGATATGTGAACAAATTAGATTATTAATAATTTTAATTTAAATAATATAATATTTCCTAAAATATTTTAAATAGATTAATAAATATTATTTATTTAAATTCAATTGATCAAATATGAAAAAAAAATCATTTAAAAAAATCTCATCAAAAAATCTATTATGAAAAATTAATAAGAGAAATAAGAATATATAATGTTGACTAAATAAATTATAGAAACTTAAAAACAATATTTAAAGAAAAACTAAACTAATAAAAAAATTTAAAACTAAAATCTAAATCAATTTTAAATCCAAAGCTAAATAAATAGAGATCACAATATGAGCTAATATGGAGATCACAAGTTTTTTTTTTGGTGAAACATTATATTTATATTAATAATAACTAGTTCAAAAGAGCTCCTAGAGAAAAAAACCAGAAAAGAAAAAAGCAGGTCATTGCCTAATACAAAAAGGAATGCAAAAGAAGAAATACTACATCAAGAGAAAGTATCTATCAACACTAATGAATCTTGTCCTAGAGATTCTCAGATCGAGAATATAGTAGTTACAAAAGAACCCAAAACTCATATGAATACAATTCATTGATTAGTGCCAGAGACAAGACTCAGAGCCCAAGCTACATCCAAAACTTCAAATAAGACCGTGATATTAAAAAGCCATCTGATGCAAGTGTAATCCAAGACCCTGACTTGCATATAATATCTCAAAAGAACAAGTGAGATCCATAAAAGTAAAAACGTGCAAAATCATAGAAAAGTCATGGTTTACTATCAAATAAAAAATGAGGAGGACTCAACCTTACTCTAAACATATTTTTTTGTCATAATATTAACCAAGTTGGGGAGATCAAGGAGGTTAAGTGGGGAAAGAAAAGAGTTAAGATAAACCCCCTTAGTACCCAAATTAGCTAGACAATCAGCTAAAAGATTGCCTTCTCTATAAGTATACATGATGTAACATTTAGAGATTGAATCAAGAAGAGACCATACTTGATGTAATATATACTGCATGGATCAATTACATACATGATGTTTAATACATGCACTAATAATAATTGATGAATCCCCTCCAACATGTAGCTTAGATATAGAAAGTGATTTTGCAAGATCCAAACCAAAAAGCAAGTCCAAGTCCTTAGCTTTGTTATTAGTAAACTGAGGGAGAGAAGATGATTTTGCTGCAATCACATGACCTTTAAAATCTCTAATGACTATGCCATAGCTAGAGTTGCCTGGATTTCCTCTAGAAGCCCCATCAAAATTGAGTTTGGAATAACCCTCACTTGGAGGAATCCAGTTGGTTTGAGCATGGATAAGAGGAATCTTGGACGGACACAATGGAGCACGAAGATGAGGGAAAAGTAAACCCTTCCACTGCTGAATAATAAAGCCATCCCAAGGAGAAAAAACATGTTTACCCTTATATTTACTTACTGAAGCATTAACAAGCTCAACAATTGATCTCTCTAATCCTTCCAAAAATTGAGGTATTGGAGATGACGTCTATCTAAAAATTCTCTTGTTTCTTTCCCACCAAATTGCTCATACTATAGATGCAAGGATGCACTTCCAAAGACATGAAAACATTGATTTAGAGTATAAGATTGGCCATGTTTGGAATAAATCCCATAGAAAGTTAGGTAATGGCATATGGAAATTAAGCTTATCAAACAAAATGCCAACAATCTTGGGCAAAAGGGTAGTTTAAAAGGAGGTGGTGTGTTGATTCTATAGCTTGCATATAGAGCACACAATTAAAGGATCGTAAATGTTCAATCTTTGAAGACGATCACTACTTAAGATTTAGTTCTTAAGTGCAAGCCATGCAAAGCATCCTACTTTAGGTAGAATTGAGCTATTCTAGCAGAATTCAAAGGCACGATATGTAGTCTAATTATATTGGTTGTGTTGGAGAGCCAAGTATCCTAGTTTAATAGAGTATATACCATCTTTAGCTGGAACCCAAAAGAGGCAATCTGGATTATTAGACATAAAGACATTCCTTTTAGCTAGTACTTGTTTGAAAGAAGCAGCCTAGTTGTCGGATATAGGAAGAGATGAGGGGTCTTGCCAAATGACTAGCCTTGTGAACTTATGAATAGCTAAGACATAAGTAGAAAATGATGTCCCCCAAGTTTGAATCACAATGTTTGAAAAGTCCTTTAGAGAATCAATAGTGGCAAGGGGGGGGGAACCCATTCCATGAATCAAACCAAAAATTGACATTATCCTCGTTGTTCACTTGCCATGATATGAATGAAGTAATAACTTCTCGAGAAGCCAACACAAAATCCCAAATGACAAACCCCTTTGGCGGGTCTAGCACAGTAAGAACTCTGGAAGGTTTCAAGTTATCTAAATATTTCTATTGCAAGAGGCAACACCATTTGGTAGAGGGTTTTCATACATTTGCCAAACAAGTTTAGCACCAAAAGCCTTATTCCTATTGGTAATGTTGGGAAGTCCAACATCTCCTATTCTATAAGAGGTTGAAATGGCATGAATAGAAATTAGTGGTATTTTCTTCTGACCGTTCATATTATCTAACCAAAGAAAGATGTAGATTAAAGTTTCAATTTGAGAGATAACACCTTTGGGGGCTTGTAGAACGAAGAAGTAATAGTTAGGAATGGCAGAAAGAATAGTTTTGATAAGCAAAATTCTACTCGAGAGGGATAACCATCGAACCTTCCAAGCACTAATTCTACTCTTGATATGATCAATCATAGATTTCCAATAAGAGGATTTGTTTAATACAATAAAAAAGGGAACACCAAGATAAGTAGAAGGTAAATGATCACAAGGAAAACCAAGAAGATAGATTATTCTTTGAGAAACCAATTGGGAAGTCTTAAAAACATAAATTTTAGATTTAGTTGCATTGATACATTGACCTGAAACTTGTGTATATAGGTCAATGGCTTTCTTCATACTCTGTGCTTCTTGATATGTAGATGATCCAAAAAGTAAAATATCATCAACAAAAAGAGAATGAGTTATGGACAAAGATGTACCTATAATATTGATACATTTCCACAACCCTTTTTGATTAAAAGAGTTAATAAGTTTGTTGAGGGCCTCTACCATAATGATAAACAAGAATGGAGAAAGAGGGTCACCCTGACAAACTCCTTGGGAAGAGGCAAAGAAACCTTTTGGTGCACCATTAATGAGAATAGAAAAATGCGCACCTAAAATGCAAGCTTTAATCCATTTACACCATCTAGAAGAAAAACCAAACTGATGAAGAACTAGAAGAAGAAAAGGCCAATTCAATTTATTGTAAGTCTTCATCATATCTAATTTGACAACAAAGGCTGAAATATTATGTTCTTCGATGGAATGAAGGGTCTCATGGGCTATTATAGCTCCCTCAGTTGTTTCTCGACTAGGAACAAAACCCCCTTGTTCTATTGATATATTCTTTGGAATAATGGGCTTAAGATACAAATAAATAGCCTTTGTGATAATCTTATAGATAGTGTTACATAAAGAAATAGGACAGAAATTAGCAAAAGAATAGGGATCAATAACCTTTGGGATGAGAGCAATATTGGTGGTATTAAAGTTCTTCAAAATGGAGATATTTTTCGTAGATTCTTTAAGAGCCTCAAGCAATTCAAAACAAATTACATCACAACATTTTTGAAAAAAATAATGCAGTGAACCCATTCAGGCCTAGTGCCTTATCAGCAGGCATAGAAAATACTACACCATGAATCTCAGAGAGAGTAAAAGGGGTCATAAGAATCAAGTTGTCTTGTTGCGTAGTCAAAGAAGGAATGGAATCCAAGATCTTATCCACAAGGTGGGAAGTGAGGGCATCCTGCGATGGAGGAGAAAGAAGATTAGAGAAGAACCTTACACTCTCAATTTGAATGCCCTTAGCGTCAGAAATCAAGTTTCCTGGATGGTCATGAATTGTAAAGATTGTGTTATTAGCCTTCTTTTGTTTGGTAGATTAGTGAAAAAACTTAGTATTCTAGTCCCCTTATTGAAGCCACAATTCTCTAGACTTTTGTCTCCAATACTCTTCTTCTCGCTTACATAATTCAACCCACTCTTGCAAATTCTTTTATCTTGAATGCATAGCAACATTTAAACCATGGAGTAAAATATGTTCATTAATCTCAGCTAGTTTTTCTTCTACCACCTTTTTCTCCTCAAAAATATTTTTAAAACCATGTTTATTCGAAATCTTTATAAGCCCTTTGACATACTACATTTTCTTGTGAAACTAAAACATTTTGGTTCCTGACTCTAGTGGAGCATCCTTCCGCCATTGTTTTAAGAGGTTGTCAAAGTGGGGATGACGATACCATACACTTTCAAACTTAAAAGATGGTCTAGAAAAAACTAGAAAGAAGAGAATCTGATGGAAGAATGGACAATTGAATAAGGAAATGGTTAGATTCTAAATATGGAAGAATATTTGATTGGATAGAATAATCGCCAATTTCCAACATTGTGAACACAAAAATCTATCTAATTGCAATCCGGAGGAACCCAACTCTTCTGTTAGTCCAAATGAAAGATCCAGCTTGTGGGGGAACATCAAAAAGAGCATTATTGTTAACAAAGTCATTAAAGTCCTGGATAGCTCTAAGTGGGGGCATAATACCTCTATACTTATCCCTAGGATGAAGAATTGCATTAAAGCCACTGACAATAATAAATTTGGCACCTACTGATTGTTGGATAAAACTTGTAAGAGTAAGCCATAAAGTTTGTTTATCAGACATCAAGGTAGGGCCATAAACATTAATCAAATGGAATGAAAGTTCATAGTGTTGAATGGATAACATTTGTCAATTAGTTCCTTGATGAAGATGTTGAGCTTTGATAGTCTTTGGATTCCATAATACAACAAGGCCCCCATAAGCACCTAAGCTAGGAACATGTGAAGAACTCCATGTTAACCAACATCCAATAGATTTTTGAAAGTTATTTGTTGATAGCTTAGTCTCTTGAAGCAAGACTAGATCACATTGGATAGAATCAAGACACTGCTTGATCCTATTACCTTTGTCTAGGGCATTAATGCCCCTGACATTCCATGAGAGGACCTTCATAACTGATAAGGAGCACTCTTGGCACTCCTTGTCGATTGTTTAGAGGTAGGAAAATTACCGTCCAAAGTTGATTAGATCCCTGCATCAACTTCTATTTTAGCTTTTGATGCTTTCGAAGGTCTGCCCCTAAGCTTAGAAGATTTCTTAGTTAGAGGAGATGGTGAGAGGGGGGATTGCAACATAGACAATTTCTTGGAGAAATCAAAACTAACATTAATAAGAAGTGGATGAGCAAAGAGAGACCTAGTCTGACCATGATTATTTGTTTGAGCAAGAGACTTTTGGACTGCCAAGCCAAGATCTAAACCATTCATAGAATCCTCCAACCTAGGTGAAGGGGGAATCCAATTTAAAGTGTACACTATCCTCATGTGGGTCATGGAGCATGTTATCTTCATCGAAGAATTTGGGAGGAATTGGAACACTACACTCTACTGCTAAAATTTGGGCATATTCAGAAGATAATGAATGTCCTTGGGAAACTGATGCAACTTCTAATCTAGACAAGAAAGAAAGAGGTTGATCATTAAAAATAAGCTCATTAACAACATCCATTTGAGAGGGATGAACAACATCTTCTTCATTGGCAACCAAATATGTAATTGCAAGTTTAGAAGATTTTGATGACATGGAAAGAGACTCTGAGCTAGACTTATATACTTATCTCGATGAGTATTCCATTTAAAAACAAAATGGGTCAAAAACAACATAAAGTTTTTAGCAAAATCAAGGGAGGACCCTAAATTTGGGGAAGCCATAAGAGGAAAAGAATTCCATGAAAATGAGCACAAAGATTTATTATGACCCGAACAGTCTCTATGAGATTGATCTTTTTGTGTAGAATGATGACCCTTTGGTGAATGGTAAACAACTGGATTTACAAATGAGAAATGATATGGGTCACTTGACAGTTTAGCTTGAGATACACACACATCATTAAGGGCAAAAGGAACAGACTATGTCCTAAAAGTGCACTTCAAAGGGTTAGAGTTATGGTTACTACAAATTATCATATTAGAACAACTTGGATCTCGACATTGATTAGTAAAATGACCCAAACACCTTGCCATCTTAATCATAGTATTTGTGTCTTGAATAATAATTGTTTGGTTCCATCGACCATATTTAGATGACATAATTAAGGAAGAAGGTAATGATTTATTCAGATTTAGTAAGGCAAAAAACCTTATAGAAAGAGATGGTTAATCAAAAGGCACTAGATCATGATGGATGAATACCCCAATTTTATTTTCTATTAATTCAATAATTTGTAGATCTCTATATTCCATTGGTAAAGCAGGAAGCTCAATCCAAAAATGGCATAAAATCACAGGTTGAGTGACTAGGATTAAAGTTTGGAGACCAAGCAATGGTATATATTCCCAACCCTTTACAAAACCAACTCTTAATTCGAAGCTCATTATCTCGAGCAAGCTTAGAATCAAATATAGTAATAAAAAAAGAAGATTCATGATCAATGTAGAATAAATCAGTAACATCGTACCAGTAACGCTTCGCCCAAGAAAGAAGACCTACAGCCAAGGGGAAGGACCAAATCTTACGGATGATTTTTGTGTCAAACATGTAAGTGATTTGTGGTTTGAGAAGTCCATCTTTAATCACAAGAAGCTAGGCATCACCATCTGTGAGTGTGGCATTTGAACTATCTAGATTATTATTGGGACCAATTGATCTTATTGAAGATGTAGACCCCAATTTTTCCTTCAAAACTTTGGCAGGCTAATTTTCCACAGATTTTTTACCTCCAAGTGAAATATTATTGGGATAAGACAAAAATTTTGGATCGATAATGGAGACGTTATTTGGACAAGACTCAAAGCCCAAGCTACATCCAAAACTTCTTCAAATAAGACTGTGATATTAGAAAGCCATCTGATGCAAGTGTAATCCAAGTCCCTGACCTGCATATAATATCTCAAAAGAACAAGTGAGATCCATAAAAGTAAAAACATGCAAAATCATAGAGAAGTCATGGTTTATTATCAAATAAAAAATGAGGAAGAATTAACCTTATTCTAAACATATTCTTTTGTCATAATATTAACCAAGTTGGGAAGATCAAGGAGGTTAAGCAGGGAAAGAAAAGAGTTAATATAAACCCCGTCAATACCCAAATTAGCCAGACAATCAACTAAAAGATTGCCTTCTCTATAAGTATGCATGATGTAACATTCAGAGATTGAATCAAGAAGAGACCATACTTGATGTAATATATACTATATGGACCAATTACATACATGACGTTTAATGCATGCATTAATAATAATTGATGAATCCCCTTCAACATGTAGCTTAAATATAGAAAGTGATTTTCCAAGATCCAAACCAAAAAGCAAGGCCAAGGCCTCAGCTTTGTTATTAGTACACTGAGGGAGAGAAGATGATTTTGTTGTAATCATATGAGCTCTAAAATCTCTAATGACTATGCCATAACCAGAGTTGCCTGGATTTCTTCTAGAGGCCCCATCAAAATTGAGTTTGAAATAACCCTCACTTGGAGGAATCCACTTGGTTTGAGCATGGATAAGAGGAATCTTGAATGGACACAATGGAGCAGGAAGATGAGGGAAAAGTAAGCCCTTCCACCACTGAGATTTAAAATATAAAAGAAATATAAAAAATACTATGAAAAAAAATCAATGTTCTAAAAAATATTCTATTGACTAAATAAATTATTGAAACTGAAAAACAATATTTAAAGAAAAAAATAAACTAATATAAAAATAAATCAAAATAATTTAAAAACTAAAATTTAAATCAATTTTAAAAATCAAAAGTTAGATAAATAGAGATTACAAGATGAGCTAAGTGGAGATCACAAGTTTTTTTTTAATAAATAGAAAAAAACAATAGTTAAAAATAGAAATAACAACCAATAAATATAAAACAAGAGTTAAAAGTGGAGTGAAATAAAAACTGGCCGTTATTTAAAGGAAGGATTTATAAAAATTAATTAGTTGAAACATAAATTATTTTTTCAAAATACATTTTTAAATGCAAACTAATAGTAAAAAAGACTAATTGAAATTAAACTATTAAAATAAATGTATTTAAATAAAAACTATTATTAGTTTTAAAAATATATATATTCTATTAAAATTTATTATATTTTTTTACAATATATAAAAGATAAAGTTAGATAATTTATGCTAACAAACATATCTATATATTTAAGGAATATCTGAAGCTAATGAACCACATGAAGCAATTTAAGGAATCTGGTGATTCTGCACACTCTCATAATTCACCACTTTCTTCATGGGCGTTGAAGCTATCTATAATGCTAAGCAAATGTCCCTTCCAAAGACTCTCTATCTAAAACAATTGTGCTCGACTGGATTGCATCCTTTCTAATTTTTCTGCGGTAGAATACCACTGGTGCAATGCATTTATAGTATACAATAATGGATCCAATCACAATCACCACGCAACGAAGCACGAAATGACATGAAAGCTTGAAGTATCAACTCCTACCTCAGCTTTAAAGTGCCAAATTTGAAAAATGAGAACTCCGTGGCAAAAGGTAACAGAGAAAGCTATGGATGAGATGGGAATTGATTTGGCCACTATATATTGAGGATCGGCAGTGCGAGCTACAGGCAAAGACTGACTCGCCCATTCCTCAAACTTTTCCCAAACGAACTGGGTCTTAAAATTTTAAGGAAAAACATGGTGGGTAATTTGTTTGTTAAAATATCGAATAGCAAGTTAAAATACAGATTCAAATGAACAATATTAAGTTTACAATCCACTTTTCAGACGGAAAGATAATATAATTAATCAGCATTCTTTTATAGATATATAATAGCATTATTTGGAAGATGAAATCAATGATTCAATGACCGATAGGTTTCAGCTTCAACATTCCCCACTTGAAACCCAACTATAACGCTCTCCACAATAATATTCTCTGCTTCCATTTTTAATTTGATGACGACCTCAATCTCTAAAAATATATGATTTTAATATTGCAAACAACTTTTCACAAACAGTTCTAATTGATCTTCTCAAGTTAAGTCAGAATAGAGAAAACTTATAAGTATTTTACTTTCATAAATAAATCCCAAACCCCTGAAACTCCTACTTAAAGTCCAACAAATATCATCACAAACAAAGATATTCGCTGATCTTACATTTTAATCAAACTAGACAAACTCCACAATTTCAGCCTCTCTAAATCCTGCTCAAGGACACTTTTAATATATTGTCTCCGTATTATGTCAGAGTCAGTAGTTCTCTTATCAAAATCACCTTCCCCTAAATGAAAGTCGCTGAAAATAGACAATAGTGCCCCTACTTCAAACTTCACAGGCCTCTATCTCGGCCCAACTTTCTCAGTAGCATCAACAAATCCTTTATCAATCTTGAACGTCCTCCTCAATTCACCAGACTCCATTCTGTAATCTTCTTTAGTGGCCTCCTCATTGCCAACATACCCATCTTCCATCTCTAATTGCTTCAACATGCTGGGTGTCAACAAGAGACCACGATAGTTGTTTGACTACTATCTATACTCTTCCTGGATGACTTATCAGTTTTTGTTTCAATTCTAGGAAATTCTTCATTTTCACTAAATCGAAAGAAATAATCCTTCGCTTCTTTTAAATTTTGCACTTTGTTGCCCAGATAATAAGCAATGGACCCCACCTTAGGCTCATTACTAATACCTTAGCAAGTAGTCCTGCAGTGGCATCAAGATCCTTCATTCCCTCCTGCTGTTGTGAGTCATTAACATACTCCAGAGAAGTCTGCCCCAAATAAGCCACACTGATCTCCTTCACGTTAATGAGCATTATGGAAGAAATCTCTGCTGCCGCACATTGCTTCTCTTTTCCTTCAAGCATCACTTCAATCAAGGATTTTTTATTGGGGCCTGCAACAACTTTGAAAGGCCAGAGCTTTATATTGCTATGTACTGAAAAAATTAGAAAAGAACCGCCCGATAAGCCTCTTGGCATCAGACACAACATTGAAGGGGTTCATGGCCACCTGATTCTGTCAAGTCATTTCCTGCTTTACATCGATGTAATTGGGATTTTCCTCTCCTATTGTGTCAGGAGCAAGATCAACAAAGCCTTCTTGATGTAGGAGTATCTTGGGCTTGCTTGCAATTCTGCATGTTGGAAGGATTTTGGTGGAGTTGTGTGGACCTATTTGGGTTTTGGTTAATTATTTTTGATGTATTTAATAAGTGTTGTAAGTTTTTTAAGGCATTTGGTATTTAATTATTGTTAGAGGTTGACTTGTAGCTCAACATGTATTTAATGTAAGAGTTTAATAAATTTGTAGCTTACTAGGCGGACTTGTGGCTTAGTTGGGTATAAATAAAGGGTCTTGTGGAGTCTTTAGTCTTTATTCATTCATTCGGAGAAATGAGTCTGGAGAGTAGCTGAAGAGCGAGTTTTTCCTGAGTTTGTGGGCAGAGTGCCGAATGTGAGGCAGTTTACAACAGGATTGTAGTGGAGTTGTGAATTTATGAGTAGAGCTAGTAGCTAAGGCTTAAGAAACAAGGAGATTGCTTGGTGGGTTTGCGAGCACAAGTTTAGATCTTCCTTGGAAGTTTATGCTAGAGCGTGGATCTGGACTAGCTAGGGTTTGGATTGGGTATTGAGGGATCTTGAGGAATTGTTATTGTAATTGTTGGTGTCTTTGGTTGTAACCCAAAAGGCCTCACAATTGGGCACATTGCATGTAAATAGTTATTTTATGAATAAAGAGTTGTGATTTGATATCAGATCTTGCATTGTTGTGTTTCCATTGTGTGGTTATTTGTTGGGGGCTAGGATGTCTCCTTTGGGGATTCTCTTGCCTTGCACTGCATCAAGTGGTATCAGAGCGAAGGTTGTTCCTGAGTGTGTAGACTAATCACCGAAGTTGAAGCAACTTGCACCAAGACCTTTGTTTGGAGAAGTTGATCTGAGAGTATCTTGATCTAGTGGTGGATTGTTCTTTTTGGAGTCCTAGATCTCTTTGTTGTGAGGTGGCAGACCGTGGTTCTGACTTACAATTCCAGAGGACTTACAAATGGGTCAATGGATGCAAAGGGGGAAGGTTGATCTTGTTTGGGAAGATTGATCTATTGGTGATTTTTTGTGGAGGGTTTGTGAAGATCTTGGGAGATGGCTCTGAGAGGATTGGACCCTGGGATGATTGCAAATCTCCGTGATGTGGTGAAGAGGAGGTTTTTTGAGATGACTGCTTGATTTGAAGCTAGTTTGGTTGATCGAGCTAAGGAGTTGTCTGCTCAGTTTGAAGCTAGCTTGGCTGATAAAGTTAAGGACGGGATGAGGAGGGCATTCCATAGATGTTTATGGAGTTGGAGTCTACCGATCCGAAAGAAAGTCGTCTGGCCGGTTAGAAGACTTGTTCAAGAGAGAGAAGAGGACATAGCAAGGTTGAGGTGGAAGAGGTTGGTTTTGCTGGTCAGTTTGTGGAGTCTGGTAAAGAACCTGCAGAGCAACTTGAGGTTGTTGCTAAGGATATTCCTAACCTTGTTGGTGTTGGGATGGAGATTGGTTTTCATGATCAATTGGTTGAGACTGACATGGAGATTGTAGAGCACTTGGTTGTAGATGATCTATTTGTTGTTGGTGGTGAGTTGTATGTTGCAGAGCATCTTGTTGTGAACAATGAGATGGTTGGTGTTGAGAGTTTGGAATGTGTTGATGGAAATCTACATATTGGTGCTAATGTGGAGTTTGTTGCTGCTGGTGTGGATTCACTAGTTGCTGATGTGAATGAAGCATTATATTCAGTTTGTTCTTGGGAGTGAGCATGTTGATCAGATGGTTGAGATTCTAATGTTTGACAGATAGATGCAAATGTGGATGATTTGCATGTTGGTTTTCTTTTCCCTATTGGAGTGAAAACCTTTGGTGAAGATGAAGGCGATTGTGGATTATTCATTGGGCATCAAAGTGTGGGACGCACTTTTCATTGTACCTCTGGAATCTGATGCAGGAGTATCCTGGGCTTGCTTGCAATCCTGCATGTTGGAAGGATTTTGGTGGAGTTGTGTGGACCTATTTGGGTCTTGGTTAATTGTTTTTGGTGTATTTAATAAGCATTGTAAGCCTTTTGAAGCATTTGGTATTTAATTATTGTTAGAGGCTAACTTGTGGCTCAACATGTATTTAATATAAGAGTTTATTTAATTTGTACCTTACTAAGCTGACTTGTGGCTTAGTTGGGTATAAGGGGTCTTGTGAGTCTTTAGTCATTATTCATTCATTTGGAGGAGTGAGTCTAGAGAGTAGCTGAAGAGTGAGATTTTTGTGAATCTATGGGCAAAGCATTGAATGTGAGGTAGTTTACAGCAGAATTGTAGTGAAGTTGTGAGTTTGTGAGCAGAGCTAGTAGCTGAAGCTTGAGAAACAAGGAGATTGCTTAATGGGCTTGCAAGTACAAGTTTAGATCTTCTTTGGAGATTTCTACCAAAGCGTGGATTTGGACTAGCTAGGGTTTGGATTGGATCATGAGGGATCTTGCGAAACTATTATTGTAATTGTTGCTTTCTTTGGTCGTAACCCAGAAGGCCTCATAGCTGGGCACATTGCGTGTAAACAATTATTTTATGAATAAAGAGTTGTGATTTGATATCAGATCTTGCATTGTTGTTGTGTGGTTATTTTTAGGGGGCTAGGACATCTCCTTTGGGGGTTCTCCTGCCTTGCACTGCATCACTTCTTACCCAAAGCCTTCCCATGTGAATTTTCCAATGTAACCTTCCTTTGAAGGAAACCACAAATATCCTTTTGACGGATGTCATTCTAGGTGCTCTACTCCTCTATGTAGATTCTTATGCCTTTGATAGTCCTTTAGATGAGGCCACATTTTAATATCTCCCAAACAAAGAGGCTGACTTAGTTCCTCTTCCTTTTCTATCACCAACTCCTTGTGCTCTGTCATCAACAATTTTCCTGCCAGAGAGCATTGTTTTTGCAGATTTTTAATGGTCTTGATAATCTTGCCCATTTTATTAGTATTTTCATGGGCCACCTCAAGCTGGCCATTAGAAAACCTCACCCTATTTTTGTACCTATCAGAAATACCCCTAATCGATTCTCCTCCCCAACATGTGAAGAATTGACCTTTGGTGGTAAGCAACAGCTCGGTCCCATCAACAAATCTCTTCCTCCAAGACTCTTCATCTTCTTGCACTGATGATGATGGTTTTGTTGCTAGTTTCTTGCATACGGTAGTATTGTTACTTGAAACAATTCTGACAGTTTCTTCTTCATCGTCCCCAATACACTGCGGAGGCTGTCTCAGTACACTCTCTAGCTGTTTAACAATGCCCTTATCCTCAGCATCTATTTCCTCTCTAACATCCTTGTTAATCTCATTGAAAGCAACTATGTTAACTTTACCTCCAGTGAAATGTTATGTAATTACAGCTGTCAAATTCATTTTCCCATCACATTGTAAGAAGGAACCTGCAAATTAACAGCATTAATAAATTCCAAACCTTTCTCATTACAACATGGTTTCTTCAATGTAGACTTCACTCTTATTAGAGAGCCTCAAAAAGTGATCGAACTTCAGGCTCAATGTCAGAATCTTCCTCTTTAGACTTATAATGTCTTTGTTAAGCTATTCCTCTGAGTTCTTGGCCTCTCCTTTGGGTTTATTTTCACTTGCCTTCCAGATTGCATCCTCCTCATCTTGGGAGGTATCCTCTTCAGTCGGTTCCTTGAAAATCAGAGAATGCTTCAAACCTTCTTTGTTAGCCAAAATCTTTCCATTTTTCCAATTATCCCATCAATGTACACAATGTTTATTTGAGGCTGAAAACTTTTTATACGACTTATTAATGTACTCTCAAATCAACAGAAGTCATTGTGTTGGATATATTTAAGGCTAAGATTGGAGATAAGTGTAAGGTAATCACTTTTAAGGTTTTTTTCGGTCCAAGACAATTCAGTCTTCATCTAACACCGATGCTGGCTTCTTTTCTTTACCATACAACAATTGTCACAAATCTTCTAAATAAAAATAGTCTTCTATTTGCATTTTTTAAGACTCATAGTTATGACCATTAAACATTTTGATCTTTAGCTCTTCAAATGCTATTACTCCTGCTCAAACTTGAATCTCTCTGCTGAAAATGATCGAACACAACCTGCTATGATATCAATTATTAAAATATTGAAGAGCAAATTAAAACAGAATTTCAAAAGAACAACACAGAGTTTACAATCCACTCTTCAAACAGAACAATAATATCATTAGTTGCTGATCCAAAGATAACACTCTCCACATCTTCAATAATATTATTAATTGCTGATCCAAAGATAACATTCTCCACATCTTCCAAAGCAATAATCAGCATTCTTTTATAGACAAATATTATAGCTTATGAGATAATGTTTCAATAATACTTACACCAGCCAGAGCAACGTCAAAGAAATTATACCACAATAATAAATATTCCCACCGTATTCTGACATAAGACTGTTTCCCAGTGATAGGTTTCTCACATAGAAGAGCATATCAGCTAAAGGTAGCAGTTTTAGTGAAAGTCTAGTGCACAGGCTTCCTGGAGAAATATTTTGAGTGACGAGAAGGGGAGGTCTAGCGCTTGCAATTTTATTATTTTTGGGGTGAATGTGGCAGGCCACAAATATATTATAAATAAAAATCTGAATCAAGAGCTCAATAGGGAAAGAATCAGAAAG
Organism: Cupressus sempervirens; assembly: GCA_028749045.1. Lineage (NCBI taxonomy): Eukaryota > Viridiplantae > Streptophyta > Pinopsida > Cupressales > Cupressaceae > Cupressus > Cupressus sempervirens. Next base: position 573,300,588 of record CM053783.1, on the reverse strand, counting down.
AAAACCCCATATCATCACTCAGATACAAAGTGCATAAAATAAAAGAAAAATAAAAGTATTCTTATGGCACAGGCCACTGCAAAAGGACCAAGCAACACTTGTTTTACCATAGTTCTAGCAGCTTAAACATGACCCTGTAACAAGGTCGCAATGAAAGAATGCAACAGAAGGCAATCTTGCTGAAAACGGAATTTGCATGTATCATGTGGAAAAATTCATCAACATAACCTTTTGGATCAAATGTAGCTCCCAACCAATCTTCTTATGTCAGCATCAACGGTGGATATTAGGACCCTCTGCTGTGCATAACATTATTACTGCTGCAATGGCAGAGGATCTGTACTCTGCCATGTTTGTCACTTTGACTTGGTTTATAATTAGCATATCATAGCATGATTCTTGAACCACACCCAGATTGAGCACAAACTCTGACACAAAATCTCAAGCATATTGAACCCATAGCCGGGAAAGGGTGTCATGGCTGTCATGACTGAGATCTTCACCCATGCAGCATTTTATACTCCCAAACTGAAGTGCAAAGACTCCATTCATATTATGATAATGAAAGCACCAGTGAAGTTCAGCTGATCCTGCTGTCAAAATATTTTTAGTCTGCCATGAATCAAATGCTTTGTATGAGTCTTACAGCCTAAGGAGAAATTTAGAGTTGAATTTGTGCAGAGTTAATAATCTGGAAGAGGGATGGATAATTCTCTGCCAAGGGGAAGGAGAGACATGTGTAAATGATGACATTATCACACCCCATATTAGCCAAACAGTCTGCAAGTTTGATACCTTCTCTGTATGTATTCGATACGTAGCATTCTTCAAATGAAACCAGCAATGACCAAATTTGATTGAAGATATATGATACCTTTCTGTTTGGGAGCTTCTTTGAAATGCATGCATTTCTAATGACAGAAGAATCACCTTCGATATGAACATGTTTAAAACCTAGTTTTTTGCCAATAACCAAACCTTGTAATAGAGTTAGTGCCTCAGCAATGTTATCTGTATCAGTGGGAGCAGGGGATGATTTTAATGTCATCACATCTCCCAGACAATTTCTAATGTATATGGCAATCCCTGATTTCCCAGGGTTGCCTCTAGACACCCCATCAAAGTTCATTTTTAAACTAAGACTTAAGAGGAGGAGACGATCCGATGGATGATCTTAGAGCAGCCTTAGAGTGATGACTGATAGGAAAGGGGAAAGATTGGAACTTGAGGACATTCCACACCTGAATGATTTTCGAATCCCAAGTAGTAAAAGCATGCTTAATACCTTCAAGTCTTTGGGCAGCAGCATTGACCATCTCGGAAAGAGATTTGTCAAGCAACGTCAGGACAGATTCAATTGGTAAGGATTGTTGTTTGAAGATGCATTTTTTTTCTCCCACCAAATTGACCACAAGATAGCTGCCAGTGCACAGATCCAGAGACAGGAGAATAATTATCTTGAAAAAAGAGTTGGCCATGATTGGAATAATTCCCAAAGGGATAGAGGCAAGGGAAAAGAAACATTCACTTTTTGCATTACGAAGGTCCAACATTCCCTAGCAAATGAGCATTGAAGAATTAAGTGATCCACATATTCCATCACCTTATTATAGAGAACACACTGGAATGGTTGTGCAATATTTAGATGACACAATCTATCATTGGTTAATATCCTTTTTCTCAGTACCATCCATGCAAAGCAGCCAGCTTTGGGGAGGACGACTTTGATGTTAGCCATATGTTGAAGAGCCTTGTAGCCTCTTCTGACCGTATAGTTACCATCTAGCGAGGGAGCCCAAAATAGTACATCTTCATTGTTGGATAGATAAACATCCCTCTTCATTAGGATATCTTTTAGGAGTAGTTTTTGGGGTTGGGGGATAGGCAGATCTGCAGTATCCTTCCATGTAACTTTACCAGTATAGTGATCAACAACAGAGATATAGTTGGCTAATGTATTATCCCATTGGTTTTTGACCAAGGAAGCAATGTCTGATAGTTTTTGATTGAGGCTGAGCGGTGGGAGCCCATTGCAGAAGTCATCCTAAAAGTCCACTCTATTTCCATTGTGAACTTCCCATGAGACAAAACTTGGTGATGATATCCCTTGAAGAAAACATGAAGTCCCACATCACTGAACCTTTAAGTGGATCTAGAGCTGTGATGATCCATGTGGGATCATGAGAGTGTAGGCATTTCTCCTATAGGATTTTACACCATTTACTGTGGGGCCTAGAAAGCATATGCCAGATTAACTTGCCTCCAAAAGCTTTATATTGAAATGACAAGTCATGAAGCCCTACACCACCTTCATCATATAAGGAAGCCATCTCTTGGAAGGAGATTAGTGGGATCTTTGTTTTACCTGTCATGTTACTGCACCACAAAAATTCTCTGATTATTTTTGCTAATTGATGAATGATAGACCTAGGAGCTTGGAGAATGGATAGGAAGTGGTTTGGGATAGCTGCGAGGACAGATTTAATGAGTAAAATTCTTCTCGACAATGATGACCATCGAACTTTCCAAGTTGAGACTCTACTCTTGATCCATTCCACTATTGGATTCCTATATACAGGTTTGTTAGAAACCATGAGGAATGGATAGCAAGATATGAGGATGGAAGAACATCAGGAGTAAAGCCAAGAATAGATATTATGCTAGCTGCTAAACTTCTTCGGAGAATTGAGGATAAACACCTTTGATTTTTTAGCATTAATGCATTGCCCTGATATGGATGCATATAGGTTCAAGACCACTTTAATCTGTAGCGCTTGCAAAAGCTATTAATCAGAATTTATATACATATCTTTCAAATTTCTTTCATTATCTGCACTTCTTAGAAGCTTAAAGCTGATATTCTTATTTTCAAGAGGACTTTAAAATCTGGAAAGCATTCATCAGAAATAACAATTTCAATGCTAATAAATTTTCTATACTCTTATAATTCTAGAAGATTTCAAAACTTTTACTAACTTTACCAAAAATAATAAACATAGTTAAAAATGTAAACTTTATAAAGAAACACGGAGTATTAAATTTCTTAATTAAGAGTATAATTCTTCAGCTTAAACTATCATTTGAGTTTTAAATTGATACCAGATATATTGATTTTGCTTTTCCCTTAAGTACGCATCTTGCTTATATGTTTAAAAAGAAAGGTAAAACGGTGAAACTCTAATCCTTATAGTTAAATGCCCAATCTAAACTTTTGGCATTCCTTCTAGATCCTCTTTCATCTTCCTTGCATGTAGTGCGCCATGGCGTAGTCTAGACAGAAACTTAGAAAGTGGAAAGTTTCGTATTTAAGGAGGCATTGGTGATGTTCTTTATTGTATCTATTTTTTTTCTCTATTTGAATTTTATCGTTCAGGTGATCAAAGAAACGATGGGGTGGGTTGCTAGCCAGGAGAAGGTGTTGTGACCCGGGAAAATGAAGGCTATGGTTTTCTCTGCATTTCTCGTCTGTCTGAGACGGTACATCGATTAAAAAAAAAAGGTCTGAGATAGCCCATCAATTGCAGGAAAAAGGATATCTATATGCTAGATTTTTCAACTTACATGTTACAATTGGGAGCTAGATCGAGGTGAAAACAGAGAGCCTGGGAATATTTATCAGCATCAAACTTTCAGATGTTCTAAAAGTGACTGTTCGTAGTTGTGAATTAAGGAGAGTAGAGTTGGAAGAATAGTTGTCTAAGTCCGAGGGACAGAGTCCAAAATAATTGATGAGTATTTTTAGTTCAACGACACATTAATGTTACTACTTATGCGGTTTGAATGCTGTGATTATTTTGTGGGTGTGATAACACTAGTTGGAATGCATAAGTATTAATTTGTAAAACCAATAAATTTTTTAATAACATTTATCATTCTTCTCATTCCAACAAGGGTCAGTCCTTCCCTTGTTCTAAATGCTTTAAAAGCGTATGGAAATTAATCAGCATAGACAATTTCTTTATTAAAAGCAAAGAGAATCATAGAATCAAGTTATCAACTACCAAAAACAGGGTATAACAGACGACATGTCTATAAGGTTTGTATTACTTGGCACCTATCACCAAGTATAATTATAGTTGCTAATAAGGATGCTCTCCTCAGATACATAATATCATTAAAGAGTTTTAAACATTGTTCCTCTTCATATTCATCAGGCAGCTGAATTTTCAATGCTTGGAGAGAGGGCGCACTCTGAAGTAAACAACTTATTACTTCAACCTCTTCGTGATCAAACTCAAGAATATCTATAGATATTTTCTTCAGATTAAGATGTGGAGTGGTGAGACAAACAGGTGTATGATCTCTTGCCAATTCCTGCATTTAATTTATGTGAATAAGTCACTCAACCAAGAATCTCTTTCTCACGTTGAGGCAAATACAAATGACTTTCTTAGTAAAGAAACATTTCATCTTTTAATTATATATATACAGAATGGATGACCTTATACTACTACTCGTAAAAAATGGAGTTGAGGTTGTCAAGTGTGTAAATACCTGCACAAAGAAGCCAAATATAGAGAGCACCTGAAGATTCGGAAGCCTGTGAAGTAGGTTAAATAGAGGAAGATCCATATCCGATTCCCTTTCAAAGGGTTCGGCAATGTATACGACAAGCGTCTCCAAGGACTGGCAGTTGCCCACGATGTGAAGAAATCTACTTGCTGAAATAGCTCCTGGACTGATTCCATCTCGTCCTCGCGAGCAATCCATGTTCAGTTCTCTCAGAGTACCTCCACAGTGCATTTCAAGATGAAAGGTGGCATAAGAAAGCTCATAAAACCTTATGCCATTCACACTCAAATCCTCATAGAACCCCGTCAGGATTTTGAGTTTAGGGCAGTCAACAGACAGAGAATTTACGCTTCCCATATATAAATGTTCAATAGTAGATGAAGAGATTTCGACGCTACCCAGCGGAGAATCTCCCATTATTTCAAGTTTTTGCAGAAGGGGGCAGAACGAAATGAAGGATACTAAAGATTCATCTGTCAATTGAACATCACTGAGGTAACAAGATATGAGGTGAGGGAATCCAACGAAATTTATGGGGAAACTGGTGAGATCGTAGTTGCATAGACCGAGAGTTACAAGTCGCGTACATAAAAAGAGGGTAGGGGGTGGGGTTTCTGTTTCGTCGTGATCAAACAGAGAGAGGTGTTTGACGTTACAGCATGATGCATACCTTACCCATTTGCACACATTTTGATGAGAGAAGTGCTGCCGGTGGTAATGATTGAACCCAGTATTGTGGAGGTGAAAAGCATCCAGATTGTGTGAACGAAGAAGCAAAATGTTCGAAATTATATTCTCAACGGTTGACATGAGGAGTGGGCTGAGACAAAAGCAATCAGTCCCCAAAACAAATTCTGGAGAGAAAGTGAGTTCGGGCATCTGAGTGTAGAGAAATCTCCATCTCTTGGAAAGAACGGAAGATTTCACAGCATCTTTTACTGGCATTTTTGATAGTTTAAAAGAAACAATTGGATCAGGTAGGGAGTAAAATGCATCGTGGATAGCCATAACCGGGAAATAAGACGCAAAACAAAAGGAGATTGACGAGATAACCTGTATCCAATGGCGGGAATTCCCCTTAGTGAAACGTATAAATTGTCTTATGGCGAGAAATCGAAAAACAAAAATACTAAAATTTCCAATTATACTAATAGAAGGAATCACAATGTTTGTGCTTAAACTGGAAAATCCTTTACCAATTTAGTAAAGGCGTTTGGAATTTGGGTCGATGCTAGATGAGCGTGTGTTCCACATGCTCATATATATTTAATGTATCAGTTTTATATTTTCAACGACCTATAAGTTGGATCATAAAACAAAAACAATCACTAGGGGAGAGGACCCAGTACTTGAACACCTTAACTTTGTGCTTATCAAAATTTTACGTAAAAATTTCAAATCGCTCCTAATTTTTTACAGTAGCTTACTTGGCAAGTCACCTACTTATAACTAAGGTTTCAAGTCCATGTCATCCGTTATGATGCCACATCAGCATGCTTTTTGCCAAGTTGTCCAAAACAACCCAAAAAAAAAAGTGAGACCAATGGTCGTGCATAAAGGGTACCCATAGTTGAACAGCTGATGTGGCATCACATCATTGGCTAATTTTTTTAACTAAGGGTACATTTTATTCAATTTTGGGTAGCTAGCATTGTACTAACAACTTTAAAGTCACAAGTATTGGTACAATGTTGTCAAAAAAATTGGACATTAAGTTAATAAGTGTAGGTATCAAGTGAACAACTCCATTCACAACTATTGGAACGCGTTCAAGTATTGGGTCCTCTCCCCTAGTAATTGTATCTTAGTATGAAATGGGTATATCAATTAGAAAAAGTTAATTAGGAAAATCTAGTCTATTTGGTACATATATTGACAAAGAGTATTTAATAAGTCATTTAGACAATGATCTTGTTTGTGCAACAAAGCTTTAAACAACAATAATTTTTCTAACATCTAGCCTCAGTTTACCACTATGGGAGATTTGGAGAAATGTATGAACTTCCATCAGATATGCCAGGCTTTGTGACCAAGGGAGATTTGGAACAAAGCATGGACTTCCTTTAGATAATGTTGTTGCATCAAGCCTGGTAGACCTATATACAAAAAGTGGAAGCATAAACATGTAGGAATCTTATTGAGATGCATAGGAGAGACATAGTCTCATGGGATATGCATCGATGGATTTGTGAAGACTTGCAAGAAAATGCAATGTGTAGATGCAAAGCTTGATTCTCCAACCTTTGACAACATCTTTCCTGTTTTGTGCTAGATTAAGGGTTTCAATGTCCCCTCGATAGACAGAGGTCGTTGGGAGGGGTAGATAAGGGTCTAAATAGAGGCAGAGTAAATGATGTCACACATGCTCTATCTTTTACTGCCTTTATCCTCATATGCTTTTGAATATATAATGCATCTAAGGGGTAAAACAACCAAGCTATTGTACATGGCATTCATATTTGTACAAATTAGTTAGTTTAATTTTGTAGAGGGGAGTGCTAAAGGAGGACACAACATGAAAATTGCACAATGTGTGTTATTTCTTCTTTCTCTCTTCTCTAAGTGTTTGTATATGTTTCTAACCCCTAAGGATTCATTTGGTTCGTGGAAGATGATAGGAATTGGCTTTTTCAAAATCCAGATTTAAAATTTTTTGCGTTTGTTTCAAAATTGGCAAAATGGACTTAGTATACCAGACTTCTAATTTTGTTTCAAAACCAAGTGTTAGTTTGTGGTGATTGATCAGGGAAGTACTGTACATACTTCATAAATTCTTTGGGGTTTGAAAGCTACATGAATTTTATTTTTTGGCTATTATTTGCCAATGGCTATTATTCGCCAATGTATGGTTGATTATTCGCCAATTTATGGCTAACATGTTGTAACTAATTTTAACTCTGAAGCGGTAAAAACACTTATATAAAAGGGTTTAGGGTTAGGGATTGTTGAATAAGGTGTGATGTGAAAATTATTTCTTATGGCGGTATTGAACTGTAAGGGATTATAAATTGTAATCAAGTTGTAATCACTGGATCATAATAATATTGGACTTGTTGTTTCGTGGACGAAGCCCAAGGATTGGGTGAACCACGTTGAATTTTGGTGTCTTGTGTTCTCCTCTGTGCAATCTATTATTTTCTATTATTGGTTATATTTGCATGTAATTGTTATTTTTGTCTGAGGTTTAATCCTAATAAGTGGTATCAAAGCCAAGTTGTTTTTTCAGTTATCCTTGGCAGGAAAGTCTTGCGATTGAGTGGGAGTGATGGCAGATGAGAGTAAGCTAAGGGTTGACAAGTTTAATGGATAGAACTTTCAGTTATGGAAGATGCAAATGGAGGACTATTTTTATCAAAAGAATTTATAGAAGCCGTTGGAAGGAAAAACTAAGAACCAAGGAAGTATGACAAATGAGGACTGGGAGATTTTAGATAGAAAGTCACTTGGAACCATTTGATTATGCCTAGCACCATTGGTAACAATTAACATTACAAAAGTGAAGACAACAGAAGAGTTGATGGAAACCCTAGCAAAATTGTATGAAAAACTCTCTGCTTTAAATAAGGTGTTTCTAGTGAAGTATTTATTTAATATGAAAATGACAGAAGGTGGATCTATTGCAGATCATTTATATGAGTTTAATAGTGTTACTAGTCAATTATCTTCTTTGAGTATTAATTTTGATGAAGAAATTAGGGCTCTCTTGATTTTGTGTTCTTTGCCTAAAAGTTGGAATGGCTTTGTAATGGTTGTGAGTAATTACATTTCTGGATCTAATACTCTAAAATATGATGATGTAATCAGTGTTATTTTGAGTGAGGAAACTTGTAGGAAAACCTCAAGTGGATCTACATCAGGAAGTGCTTTGAACGCACAAAGTAAAGGTAGAACGACTAAGAGGAAATAATTCTAAAAATCATGAAAAATCAAGAGGAAAGTCAAAGGGGAAGGGGTCTCAATTGAGAGGACCAAATGACTGCCAGTACTATGGGAAACTAGGGCACACAAAGAAAGATTGTTGGACTTGACAGAAAAATGAAGGAGAAAAGAAAGATGGAGACAAGGAGGCAAATTTGGTAAGTAAAAAATCTGAAGAGGATGTTTTTCTTTTGTCTTCAGAGAGTATTGATGATTCATGAGTTTTAGATTATGGTGCTTCATTTCAAACTACACCTCGTAGAGGTTATTTCATTGATTATGTTCAAGAGGATTTTGGGCTTGTTTATTTGGGGGATAATGAACCCAACTAAATTGTTGGAAAGAGAAAAGTTAAGAATAAGTTGTAGAATGGGAATCATTGGGTACTACATGAGGTAAGACATGTTCCAAGGCTGAGTAGGAATTCAATTTCAACAGGGCAATTTGGTGATGAGGGTTGTGTAGTTACTGTTAATGATAAAAATTGGAAGGTTTCAAAAGGTTCCCTTGTAGTAGCAAAAGGTAGACAACTTATATCTTTGTACAGGTCATATTGTTTCTTCTACTTTGATTGTTTCAAAGAAAAATGAATGTTCAGGAATAGTTGTTGTAGTTGAGTAGGGAGAACAAATTGTTATTGTAGATTCTGATACAGGGTTGTGGCACAACAAACTTGGGCACATGAGTGAGAAAGGTATGAAAGTACTTCATTCAAAGCAAGTTCTATCAGGTCTAAAATGTGTTAATATGGATTTTTGTGAAAGTTGTGTGTATGGAAAACAAAAGAGAGTGAGTTTTGTGAAAATTGGAAAGGAAAATAAAAGTAAGAAACTAGAGATTATGCATACATATGTATGGGGACCAACTTAGGTATCTTCCTTTGGTGGCTCTCATTATTATGTTACATTTATTGATGATGCAACTAGAAAAGTAAGGATTTATTTTCTTAGATAAAAATTTGAGGTATTTCAAAATTTTAAGAAATTGAAATGCTTGGTTGAAAATGAGACTAGTAAGAAATTAAAATGTCTCAAATCTAATAATGGTGGTGAGTATTGCAGGCATGAATTTGAAGATTATTTCTCTACTAATGGTATTCATAGACAAAAAATTGTTCCAAGGACTCCACAAGAAAATGGAGTGGCTGAATGCATGAACAGGACTACAATAGAGCATGCAAGGAGCATGAGGTTGCATGTTGGGTTGCTCTTAAACATGTGAGGAGAGGCTATCAATATTGTTGTATATTTGATTAATAAAGGTCCCTCTACTCCTTTGGGTTGTAGTATTCTAAAGGAAGCATGAACTAGAAAGAAGGTGAGTTATTCTTTTCTCAAAACCTTTAGTTGTGAAGTATTTAGTCATATATATTCTAAAAATAGAACAAAGCTGGAAGCTAAGTCGAAGAAATGTGTATTTCTTGGATATGGCATTGATGAATTTAGTTATAGACTTTGGGATTTTGAAAATCGTAAAATTGTAAGAAGCAAGGATGTCATATTCAATGAGAAAGTGTTGTACAAAGATTTGTTGCAACAACATGAGAAGAAATAAGATGATTATGTACTGTTGGATTATACTCCAAAAGATGATGTTCCAACAATTCCTCATGATGTGCAACAATCACAACAACAAATACCACACACCTCAATGAATGTTAGATGGTCAACAAGGCTAAGTAGACCTCCAAAAATATTTTCTCCCTCTCTGTACTCTATTTTACTAACATATGTTGGTGAACCTAAATGTTATGATGAAGCTGTGCATGTGGATACTAAGATTCAGTGGGAGTCTGCAATGAAAGATGAAATGGACTCTTTGCTGAAAAATAAAACATGGGCTTTATGCAAGTTGTCTGTAGGTAAAAGGGCTTTATAGAATAAGTGGATTTATAGGTTGAAAGAAGAGGATGGATGTAAGAAAAGATTTAAATCTAGGTTAGTTGTAAAAGGATTTGCATAGAAAATGGGCATTGATTTTGATGAGATATTCTCTTTTATTTTTAGATGACTTCTACTCACCATGTTTTAAGTATTGTGGCTTCTGAAGAATTACATTTGGAAAAATTTGATGTTAAAATAGCCTTTCTTCATGGTGATTTGAAAAAGAGATATCTATGGCATAGCCATAGGGATTTGAGGTCAAAGGTAAGGAGAATTTAGTGTGCAAATTGAAGAAAAGTCTATATGGCTTGAAACAAGCACCTTGACAATGGTATCTGAAATTTGACAGTTTTATGCATGAGCATGGATACCGTAGGTGTCATTCAGATCATTGTGTTTATTTTAAGAGGTTGGATCATGACAACTACATTATTTTATGTTTATATGTTGATGATATGCTTGTAGTTGTGTCTAACATGGATCACATCAAGGGTTGAAATGCCAATTAGCACATGCATTTTCTCTAAAGGATTTGGGGGAACCAAAAAAAATCATTGGTATCAAGATTTGTAGAGATATGAAGAATACAAATTTGATTTTATCTCAATCTAATTATATTACAAAGGTGTTGCTAAAGTTGTTAGCACACCTTTACCTGATCATTTGAAGTTGACTAAGGAGATGTGTCCAAAGACACATGAAGAGGAGGATAAGATGTCCAAGGTACCCTATGCTTTAGTTGTAGGAAGGTTGATGTATGTTATGGTATGTACAAGGTCATATATTGCACATGTAGTGGGAGTCGTTCCTAGGTATATGAGTCATTCAGTAATTGAGCATTGGAATGTAGTCAAATGGATTCTCAGATTTTTGAAAGGAACATTTAATAAGTGTTTATACTTTGGGGGCTCTACTACTGACTTATAGGGCTATGTTGACTCAAATTTGGCAGTGGATATTAGTACCAAGCAAAGTACTATAGGTTATGTATTTATTGTTGGTGGGGCAGCCGTGAGTTGGGTTTCTCGATTGCAAAAGGTTAATGCTTTATCCACTATAGAGACAAAGTATGTTGTTGCTACAGAGGTAGCCAAGGAGATGATATGTCTTTAGTTCTTTCTAAAAGAATTCAGCCATCCATAAAAAGGATAATTATTTGTTTATAGATAGTCAGAGTGTCATTCATCTTGTGAAGAATTTTTCTCTACATTCAAAGACAAAATACATCCAGTTGCGGTACCATTTCATTCGGTCAGTTTTGGATGATGGACAGCTAAAGTTGGACAAGATACATATAGATGACAATCTAGTGGATATGTTTACAAAGGTAGTGACAAAGGAGAAGCTGAATTCCTCTTTTGCTTCAATTGGTCTTCTAGACTGAACAAAATAAAAGAATAGCAGAGTCCAATGTGGTTTGATCCAGTGGGAGCCCCATGTGGTAATGATATTACTATAGGATCAGTCTCCAAGTGGGAGATTGTTGTCTAGTGTGGAGTCTAATCAGTCCCCAAGTGGGAGATTGTTAGTTTGTGGTGACTGATCAGGGAAGTATTGTACATCATAAATTCTTTGAATTTTTGTTTGGCTATTGTTTGTCAATGTATGGTTGATTATTCGCCAATTTTTGGCTGACATGTTGTAACTAATTTTAACCCTAAAGCAACAAAAATACTTGTATAAAAAGGGCTTCGGGTTAGGGATTGTTGAATAAGTTGTGATGTGGGAATTGCTTCTTGCGGCAGTATTGAGTTGTAAGAGATTATGGATTGTAATCAGGTTGTAATCACTGGATCATAATAATATTGGACTTGTTGTTTGGTGGACGTAGCCTAGGGATTGGGTGAACCACATTAAATCTTGGTGTCTTGTGTTCACTTTTGTGCAATCTATTATTTTCTATTATTGGTTATATTTGCATGTAATTGTTATTTATGTCTGAGGTTTAATCCTAACACCAGGTTTTCCAACTTCCTACTAGCAAGTAGGAATTGAAAATCAAACCCTGGTTATTTTTTTCGAAGAGTGTAATAACAATATATTGAACTACTTTTTGGAGCCTGCCTGCAACTACAAGCTTACGCACAAAAATGTGTCTTCACACTCATCTTCCAAGTGAAACAAACAATTCAAGTAAAATTCCAAAAATAGGAATGAAAATTTGCAAAACCTTGATTTGGCTAAATCAAGATTTGTAGAAGTCGAGATTTCTACAATTCTACGAACCAAACAAACCCTAAGAGTATTAAATTACACTATGCCATTATTTTTCTTAAACCCATATTTATTTTCTTATTAAAATATAATATATTTATTTTAGTCCATATAATTATTAGTAATAAATATAACATAATTAACTTGTAAGAATACTAGAAATATTATTACCATACCTAATATTACAACTCTGATGTATTATATTTCTTTTCTTAAACTTAGGTTTCAATCAAATTAGCATTATAGATTAAAATTACAAATTTTTGTAAAGTTAAATAAATTTATCATTTTCAAATCTAATTATGTTATAAATGTAATTGTTCTTTATGTACATTTATACTTATGTATTTATATTATAAGATACATTTTAAAATAATATAGTAATATAAATGTGAATGAATGTCATTGTTCTTTATTTATTTTTAAATAAAATTTGTAATCTTAAACATGAACACCTAAATTGTAAACAATAAATCATAACAATAAATGTTAAATCCTAATTATAAATGTAATATTAAATCTAATTTAACTTAGCCCTAGTGCTATATTAATTCAAGCTAGACCTTAAACTAAATTGAGCCCTAGACAAACTTGATATTAATTACAATATGCAAATTCTAAGTTAATCCAAGCTAGATTGTAAACTAAAGTGAACCCTACAATAGATTAAACCACTAATTTCTATAAAAACTTCTATGCTAAGAGATATGAATCATAATTTTAAACTAATTCAAGTTAGACCCTAAATTAAATTAGTATAAAATTATGGTGTAGCCTATATTATATAAAATTACATAATTGTAGATGAAATTAACTGTAAATTGAATCTTAATTTTATTATTAAAAAAAAAAATATTAAAATTTTTAAACCCTAACAACTCAAGATAAACCATAAACTAAATTGTATGGTAAATTGAACTCTTTATTTTATGTTGTCAACCTAATTTTATAAAATATTTTTAAAAAGTGTTACAATTTAATGGAATTGAATCATTAATAGATAAACAAAATATAAGATTTTTAGTAAATTATTTATTAAACTTAAAAGTGAAATGAAAATATCTCTCTTATTTAAAATAAAATAATTTTAAAAAATTGAAGGAAAAAAAAGTTACAATAATATTAAGACAAATAATTATATAAAGAATAAAAAATATAATAAAAAAAGATGGTAAACAATCATTTCATATAAATGAATGAATTTGACTAAATAGTTATAATATTAAATTTTAATAAAATCATTTGAAATAAAATTTATTAATAATGAGAAGATATATCAACTAACGTGCTTACAAACTTTAAAATAATTTTTTTCAAAATTTCAAAATTAAAATATTTTTAAAAAATATGTGCCTATATGAAAAAGTAAACATTACTTTTAGTGATACATATTTTATATTTATAAATTTGATTTAAAATCATTAAGTTTTACATTAAAACTTCCATTGTGCAAAATATAAGTAACCTTATGTGTGCACATGTTTATCGAGACATCAAACATTGCTCACTAAATTTTGATAAAAGCTTCAAATACAACACAAAAAATTGAGAGAAACATGACTCATAGCAAAATTTGAAGGATGGCTCCCTAATTCTTTAGCAAAATGTCTAATGTAAGACAAGAGCTCTATAAAGCTATAGTCCCACCTTTTTCTATAGAACAATAGTCCTATCTTTTGTGAGATTTGTAAATATAAAGCATTTCAATAATTATTTGAAGGAAAGAAAATGTTTGATCTAAAAAACAATCATCAGAATAGGAAATAGGTAATTTTATTGTTGTCTTCTTACCTGATAATACTGCTTGTAATGAGATAAAACTAGATGGGCAAAAGTTCTTCAGTCTTCCAGAGAAATTTAATTAGATCATAGGTGGTATTATGAGTAAGAAAATATGGAGAATTATTTTAATGATACGTAAGAATGAGAAGGGGATGGAGTTGATCGATAATAGCATAGGTATTAATGTTTGTGGGTAAGCATGCGAGAAAAATGAGACTGATAGCTCTGAAGAAATTTGTTATTGCATTACCTTAGATCGATCTAAAGCATAAGTGAAACACTAAAATATATCTCTAAGGGAAGGGTTAAGATCAGTATCAACTTGCATGAAAAAGAGACAATTCATTGTTTTTCTTAAGAGGCCACGTATCCACTTATGAAAATGAGCTTTGCATTTGGCTACATCTTCAACAAATTTAAATGGAAGCTTCTTCTTTCCCATCTCATCACTCCATGCATATAAAACACCAATTTTAGTAGATATGATGCACCTATTTAAGAATGTAATTTGTAGAGAAAATGGTCCTTTATGTTTGTAAAATTGACTTGTTTTATTTCTATGAGTTTATTTCTTTTCTAGTCTTGGCTACATATTTGAATGTTTGCATCAGACAAATATTTTGGAAAATAGAGAACTGGATTTAAATGAACGATGTTCAGAAATTCAAGGGAGTAGACAAATCTACTCATTCAAGTGTGCAAAAGAGAGGAAACGCAAGTGCTGTGGAATTAGCAAATGATGAAAATTGGCACAAGATTAGTAAACAAAAATTTAATTGCAGAAATTAATCAGCAGTATTTGTCAAAAATCATGATCCTACAGAGATGAATGAAGCAACAATAGGTTAAAAGAAATACATGTATAGTATAGTTTATTTCCAATGACTATCATTAGCAGGTTGGGAGGGGAAGCATATGTATATGGGGAATATAGCTAAGCACTAACTATAAACTTGGCATTCATGTGTTCTTCCAACAATTTTTTAGTGTAGCTCTAATGACATAGTAAGCCAAAGGCTTTTCATGGTCTTTTGAGACATTATCAGGTCAACCATTAATTTTACTAGCTTTTAGATGAAATTCAACACCTTGTTGGTTTGAGCAATTTGCCAGCATTGTTGCTTCAAGAAATTCAAGATGAATTCTCGCAAGTGGATCAACATTGCATAATGAGATATCCAAATCAGTGTTCCAATCATTCACATTGAATGGTTTTGTGCCTTTAAATGCAATCACCACCAATTTCACATTTTCTACTTTATGAAAGAATATGAAGGCCTCAATGGATTTTATTTTTAAAGTAGCATGTAGATGAATAAATCTCATTCACTTTAATAAATACAACATAGATTTTAAAAAAATTATAAATTCTACATAAAATAAATATTTTCATTTTATAGAGATGTTTATAAGAGAAAACAACAATATTCAAACCATAATGAGTTAATAACTTAGAACTAGGCTTTTGACTATTAGAAAAAGAAGCATATATATTAAATTGAAATTGATCTATTTTGATATAAATATTAGAAAGGGTCAATACAAATAATTTTTTATTTTCTTTTGCTCTATTCCATTTTGATGATGAATTATGCAGTGTGGTCTGAAACATCACTGATTAAAAAAACTATACTTTTGACTCTTAATTATGTAAGGATTTTTTGTTTAATTTAGGTCACATTTTTTCATCTAAACCAAAAAGACCTCGACAAATTGAAAAATGTTTACAAAAAATCCAGAACATTGATGACAAACAAAAATTATAAATAGACCTGAACATATTATTGAATATTATAATAATTTTTTTTTATAAATCCTATCATATAAATGAGAACTTCCAAAATTTCAATCTAGGGAAGGGAAAAAATAATGTTTAATTCATAGTACAATTTTCCCCAATTCGTATTTCCATAATCTTGAAGAAGTTTTGGCTAGGATTTCTATGACAATACATATGCATTCTTCATTATGTATAGATACATTTATATTATCCTCTCTGAGTTTTGAAGTTTTCAGCCAAAATCAAACAATAAAACAAGAAAAGAATAATGGTTGGTTTCTTACAATTCCTATAGTTAAAGAGCTCCATGACATGCATCTACATTTAAGGATATGATATAAATATTCAATAGTTATTGTGCAAACCTACATTAATAAATTATGGAAAAGAAAATTGTTTTTGAATCTTAAGAATGAGTATGAAACACTTGAATTTGTAATTACCTTCCAACGTTAGGTGACACCACATTTTTGGTAAGTGATTCATCTTCCCATCATATGCTAATTTAGAAGCTGCGACAGAGATATCAAAAAAGTATCTTCTTCTTGGTTTGTTAAATTTTTCAATCGTATGGTATAGATCCACACAACCATGTGTTCTATAAAACTAATATTTCTCAAAGTAAAAGGTCATACATGTCGCACAATCCACTAATCCATAGAATACAACTGCCACCTATTAAATGATTTCTAGTATGTGTACTCTTGAACATATTTCTAAATGTCCTTTAATAATAAAATCTCTTTTTTCTCAATAGAAAAACAAAAAGATTGCTAGAAAAATCAGCACTGACCAATTACAAAATAAGAAAAAAATAACCAAAAATCATTTCAATAAAATATTCTTGCAGAACATAGGATAACATGTTTACACACAATTTCCAAAAAATGAATTCATAGCTCAGTATGATATGAAAACTTTAGTCTCTGCCTATTTATAGGTGGGACTAATAATTACATCAAACTTCTTCATGTTTCCAACATTCTTCTAAAATTCCACTTCAGAAAAAAAGCAAAGAATTTGAAATTACGATTAGAATCCCCTCCGTCCTTTTGTAAATAATGAAATTTCTAGTAATTACACTATTGAAGTCAACCATGTCTGTAATTTCAAATCTAGTAACAAAACATATCTATGTTAGTTTTTTTGTTGTTTAGCTCTGGAGTGGAGTTTCTTTAAACCAACTTGAGTTGGATATTTAGTAACCAATTTAATAATTTTATTCTTTAAAAGAATATTTTTAAGTTTGTGAGTTTGAAAAAAAAAAGAGTAATTTTATATATGATTTAAAAGCCCAAGAAAGCATGAAAACATTATTTTTTTGCAAGCTAAGTAAAACAATTGGGCTCTATATATGTAATGTTGTAGTAACAAACTTGTATTAGATTATATTGTGTTCAATAATAGTTAGTTTCTTAGCAGAGAAAGGATTGTAAGACTAAAATTATTTTTGCATAGTTGATGTGACAATCTTATAGTTTGTTATTACTCTTGAAGTTGGATAAAAGGTTCAGTTGCAAGTTTTCTTCATTAGCAATTGAGTGCAAAATTAGATAGAGAAAATCCAATACTTTTCTATTAGTTACATATAACAGATATCCTGATAGAGGTTTTGGTGAAGAATAAGTTTGCATTATTTAGGGATAAGCATGGTGTTGTGTACAACACCTTCCTTGCTAATAATGAGTGTTTGCTTTTTGTCCTTTAGCTCAAAAGACAGAGTGGAGTTTCTTTAAAAAAACTTGAGTTTGATATTTAGTAACATCTTTAGTTCTTATTCTTAAAAATATTATTTTTTAGTTTGTGAGTTTGAGAAAAATAAAGTGGTTTAATATATGATTTAAAGCCTAAAAAAGAAAGAAGACATTTTTCCTTGCAAGCTAAGTAAAGAATATGGGCTCTATCTATGTAGGATTATAGTAGAAAAATTGTATTGGATTCTGTTGGATGTGAGAATAATAAGTGGGTTGTTAGGCTAAATAGAAGATCCAACAGTTGCAGGTTTAACCTAAACAGTTGCTAAGATTTCCTGGAACAATAGTACATAAAAAGAAAGAGTTTTTAAACAAAGGCATAATAGCCTTTAAACTGACTAAGTCCTTAAAATAGCATACCATTAAACACAAAAACAAAGAGTAGAAGAACCTAATTGGGCTTTTTCTCATCCTTTTCTTTAAGAAGGATGTTGGCCCAATCTTCTACTAGAAAATCAAACAACATTCTGGAGTCTTCATGGGTCAAGTCCTCCTCCTGGTTATCCTTCAACAGGTGTAGAGTAGGGGTCACCACGTGTGTCACCTTAATGGTGAACTTAGACAAAAGTCAGACCTTTTCCTATAAAACCTGCATCCTCTCTCTTAGATCTTTAACCTCTAATTTTTGGGTCTCCTCATAAACCTCCAGCTTACCACCCAAATTACCCTCCACCATATCCATGTTGTTATCCTACAACACCAGGGGATTAGGAATAATCTTTTCTTTAGGCATCACCCTAGCTGAGAAGAGACCACCATAGGGGAGGGGCTCTTTCCATAGTTTATGGGAACTAGTCCTGTGTAAGGTCCACTCTACCAATCGTAATAGAAGCAGAGATGTGGATCATCTCTTTGCTTCCCTTAACCTCACCGAGCCTGACAAAGAAGAGTAAAAAATTTCCACCTCCTCCTCCTAATTCACCAAGCCATAGTTCAATGTCTTTTGTTTCACTCTCTACTTGGGATGTGTCATCTCTATAGAATTTGAACCCTCCTCTTGTGAGGCAGTGGACCTCATCTTCCTTTTGGCATTAGATTTTGCAATTCTACTAGGTCTTCACCTTCCACCTCTAGCATCATCATTCGAATCCTCCAGCTCCTTCTCCTTCCCTTTCTCCATTTTCTCTTTATTACCAAGGGGGAAATCTTCCTCTCTTGAGGGGACCCACTAGGAGAAGGTCATGGGATAGGGGCTCTAGGGCCAGTAATTCTCAAGGGGATTTGATGGAGGCGGGGGTTGTGTAGATCTGGGATATCTACCTCCACAATCCTATGGGTAACAAGGCAAAATGGAATTGATAAAGATAAAACATTAACCCCTAGTGGAGGATTATATAATTGAGCCCTTTTAGCATCTTTTCTGTAATATCAACAACAATATCAACTAATTCATCTAACAGGAAGAAAGGGATAGAAATATAATCATGATGGTGGAAATGATTTAGGAGGGGAAAATGGTATTAGTAGAAAACACCATACCTCCCTTATAGAGTCAAATATTTCATCAGCACCAAACAAACTTCATTTCATGGCTTTGGGAGCTTTTCACTCAGAAACCCTCCATGATAGTGAATGGGTTCTTCACCCCCTAAAAAAAGTGATTCAGGCTAGCTTCATCCACAACCCTAGTCATTGTCTGCCACTTTCTCCCCTTCATTACAAGGCTCGTTTCCAATGCAATAATTTCCTTAGAAATCTGAAACATAATATCATTAACCATCACCTTCCTATCATCCCAGGAACTCACAAATTGTTGCGAACAACTCTCATCAAAACCATTCAACACCTCTGTGAATAGAACCAATCCCCCCTCCTTCAACATGTACTAGATTAGGGGTTTACGGGCACTGTCCTTAATCATTGAAGGTTTAATACACAATAGGTCTCCCCTCATTGTGGCAGCCTTCAACACAATTCTCGCTTCTTTCAAAACTGTAGACTAGAGGAAATTTTTAATAACATAGCCACACATATGCGAAAAACTAAGTTGCATAATGTATTGATAAAAGCCTTTACTGTCATGAATGCCCATGTCACTTCTCTAATTTGTTATCACATACCAACTACCTTTACCCCAATACCACTCTTTTTCATCATTTCCAAGATGCTAGATCCTTTTTAAATTTGAATTATTACTCGACATCTAGTGTGAAGTAATGATAAAGAAAATTATTAAAAAATTCACTCAAATCATACTTCGATTTGCTTTCCCTTTTGAACCATACGGATTTATTATTGAAAGTACCCTTTTCTTCCTTCGTTGGCATCTGTCCATAGTGAACCGACCCCATCAGTTGACTCAGCACTATGTTGTCACTAAATCCAAGTAGACTCAATCATGGGATATTGTCTTTATTCACTAAAAGTCTTACTAAATTTGACAACACTCCAATTTCTCTCCAACAATGTAATCCATACACTCTTAGACCCACGACCACCATCGTGTTGCCCTCTTGATAAATGTGTTGTAAATCATATCTTTTCAAGATAGTTAATAAATGCCATATTTCTTCTATGTGTATTTGGATTTTTTTTTTTTTTTTCTATTTAGTTTTAGTCAATTAACCTATAGTATTCATTGTTATAAATCAAATCGAGTTTCCTTTTGTGAATTTATTTTGTAATAAATTTGTGTTTGGGTTACGAGAAACTAACAATCTAATATTTTAGCATACACTCCATTTTAAAGAGTTTAGAGAAGAATTTAATAATAACTTCTACAAAATTTTCCAAATTGATCATTACCTTATTTTTGACAAATTTAGTTGTGGTAGAGTTTTAGAGATATAAGAAGTACAACACTACAAGTTTCTCTACCAAACCCTCACAACTTTATCATTGTCGATGACCAAAGGAGAAGCTCATGGAAACTAAAAAATAAAATGACAAATGATATTTTTATTGGGTTGTGGATGTGATTTAAGGGTTATAAATTTGTTCAACCTACCATAAAAGTGCTCGACGGAGAACAAAAATAGCTTCAAAAAAATTTGAATAGGTGTTAGTATTAGTGACATGAATGAGATAAATGGTTCAAATTTTTAAGTAGACATGTTTTGTCCTCAACCATAGAAAACTTTTCTAAAGTTGGTTTAGTTTTCATAGGTGATAAAGCACTCAACATCGTCTTCCACATTCTTGTATGCTTCACTCTCACTAGAATTCCTTTATTTGCCAAATTTATAGGGAAACAACCATCAAATTAATGGTTGCAAAGACACATGTGACCCTAAATTGAATAGGTTCTTAGGGCTTCTTGTATTACTTATAGTGCCCAAAACTCACCAAAACTATTTGATAAATCTAGCTTTTGAAATATATAGATCCTACTGTATTGTTAATTCTTCATATGGGATTCTAATATGGCTATTTTTCAAGTGGGTCCATCAATATTCATATGGATCAATCTAATCAATTAATTATATATGTTGATGGAAACAAAAGAAGTGTATATCAAGATCAAAGCCTTGGTTACTGAAATAAGTGGCATGCAAAGAAGGGATCACTTCTTTGCAAATAATATTATTCAATAAGGTGTAAATATGATGAACACCACATTTGATCCCATCTTAGCCATGGCTATTGTTCTCTAATGTGTATCATTTATAAATAAGTCAAACATATTCTCTATTATGTGTGAGCACGACAACTAAGCTAGTCTCATAATTTTTTAATTAAATTATTAATTACTAAAAGAAATGAAATCTTCAAGCTTAGTTGCTCAACAAGAAAAAATGTAACCTAAATAGTGCAAGAAGTTGCATTTTTTAAATCCATCAAAATTTGGCATATGAAGAGGAAAGTACAATATGATTTTGATGTAAGGAGGAATTGAAAAGCTAGGTCTAGAGGTACACCTAACTATCCAACCACCTTTCTATGAAAACACAATGGAAGAAAACAAATAAAGAACACCACTCAGGAGAGAAGGAATGACAAATACTTTATTAATTCATCAAATTATTTGCATATATGCCCGATTGTAAGGCCTTTTAGATTATGGCTAACAAGATTTATGAAATTCTAGATCTAGACTTTTCTCACATCCTTCATTCAAACCCCTCTAGCTACCTTGACTTTACACTCTTTCCCAATCCCAGAAGCACTACTTAACCTAAGCCTACACACCTCTACTTATGCTTACCAAAATGATGCAGTGCAATGTAGGAGAATCCCCAAATGAGATGTCCTAGCCCTAGCTATACAACCACATAATGGAAACACAACATCAAGAAAGAACAATGCAAGATCTGATACCAAATTACAATTCTTGATTCATAGATATACAACTAATTACATGCAATATGCCCGGCTGTAAGTCCTTCCGGGTTAGGGCCAAATACAAATAGAAATTACAAAATAAAATCATTTTTGTAAGATCCAACAAGATCCAACTTACAACCAATCTTAGGTAGTCTAGGCACACAACTGGATAAGAACACCAAGAAGAATCCACACTTGTACCCGTAGGTCCACCAAGAGATCCTCTAGTTCCTAAGTCGTAGCTCTAGCTCCTCAAATTCACATCTATCCTTCATTCCATCCCCAAACTCAATGACTAAAAGACTCCAAAAGACTCCTACTTATACCAATATAGCCACAAGTCATCCCAAAACACAATTTAAATACAAATACATAAATTAAATGCCACAAGTTGGCCTGCAACAACAATTAAATGTCTAGAAATTGATATCTGAGTAAAATTGAGATATCCCCTAGCCTTGATTGAATTAGAACTCATTCTTTAAACCATAGGTAGAAATCTAGGTCCTCTAAAAATCCTTAAATGCACAAAGGTTGATTCCCCAAAGAAAAGTGTGCATCCATCCTAAAAGTCACACACATTAGACTGTGGTGCAAAACTACCAAAAATTGATACTCTGGTAGAATTGGCATATCTCCCAACCTATAAAGAATTAGAACTTGTGCCCTTAACCAGAGATAGTAATCTAGGCCCTCTTTAAGCCCTAAAGTGCACAACCTCTCATTAATTAAGGATAATTAGTTATATTCTCTATAACAAGAACCCAGAAGAGTAATCCATCCAATCTCTATGAAATCATGAGGAAAGGTTCTCCAATGTGTCTCCAACACATCCCTAACCATGAAAAAATAAATCCTTCAAAATCTAAGCTCGATGCTCCTCAACACTTAACCAAAATCCCTCCAAACATGCAAGATTGCAGGAAAGCCTAGGATGCTCTTGCATCAGACACCCCAGGTTCAAAAATGTAATGCCTCGCCAAGGGATCCAAAGAATTAACCTAGAATTTCACTAAGTTTGGAAGCATTTTTTTTTTTTACATGAAAGTAATATCATTTACAACTAATCCATTTACAAATAATACATAAATACGGAAGCAATAGCAATAACCATCTAAAAGTAAACATAACAGGTTACATTCTTTAAAGATCCCTTAACGTTGAATTACATCTAAATCAACTAACATTATTGAATCCATCTAATACAATAACCACATGAAATAATAATGATAAGTCCAATGTTTATACATTACATTCTAAATGCTCAATCATCCACTGTACATGTCACAAGGTATGAAAGGCTTAAAAGAATATACATATGTGGAATAAGGTACATCATCCTATTCTAATCCATGATACATCAAAGTAAAGATAACCATATGGTACACATGATACATCATCATAGAAGATATATACATCCATCATAAAGATCAAACCATAATAAACTAAGTGCACGGTTCCTCCCAACCATTAATAGCATCATTAGACCATCGTGGGTCCTAGCTATCCCTCCATGTGTAACATTCCAAATCACCGAGGAGATCATTGGTATTAACATAGTAGGAATGTCACTCCTAACATTACTACATCATATGTAGAAAGTAATCTAACATGCAAATATAAGCATAAGATAACATCATCTAACATATGCTAATCATCAATTAAAGGATACATATCCACCATCATAAAGGATGCATTAGCCATGATGTCTCAAACGGATCTCAAATGATAAGAGTGGAAAAACACTACCACCCGACCGCGTGGAACCTAAGTGGTCCACTCCCACCGTGTTGAGGAGATAATCTCAAGTCCCAAATAGGCTATCAAAATCACATAACATAAATACTCCTAAAATTATACTAACTCAAAGTTTCCAATCACAAGACCGACATCTAATCCCAGAGGCACATAATGACATGTAGGAAACCTACTATGCAAGCAGGAAAGTGTCATCTCATATATCATGTAGAAGTTACCCTGGCAGTTAACTATACTCCACGGGTCCCTACTGATGCTCATGTGGCCACTAGTATCCTCTCATACTGACAAGGCATACTATGGAATGTAAGGTCGCAACCAAGCATTCTCTCTACTCTCATCCTAGTCTGTACAAGCACTCGAGGCATGGGCGAGAACAAAACAATTATCTTTTTAGGTTCATTAAGTCAGTATTAGGTATGAATGTTTTCACTTATTAAAACAACTTATAATGAGTTACCCTGGCAGCCTCCTAGGGCCCCAGCCCCCATTGCAAGCCACTTCCTAACACTACAAGCAGATAACCTACCCTAAGCTCATGGAATCATAAATCACCCCAATCCTATACAAGTGACTGGAAAGAAAAATCAAAAGATAATCCATAATAAGAACATCAAATATCCACAATAATAGCATCAAATCTCCATGAGCAACTAAAAAGCATCCATAGAAAATCATGACCACAACAGCTCTCTATTGGCAACTGAAGCATCACTGATAATCAAAAGTATCCATTGGTTCTCAATAACCAAAATATATCTCAAATCATACTGATTAAAGACTCCAAAATGGTTGAGTCAAAACATGTCACAACATGACATCATAAATCAACATTTCAGTTCCATTATGGCGACTAGAAAATATCCCAAGGATAATTGATTGATGACTAAAAAATGGTTAAGTCAAGTGTCTCATACATATGAATCTCAACTATAACAATCAGTAATTACAAACATTACATAGAGCATTCCATCACATAACCATGGTTGGGTTTATAAAGATAAAAAATAGGACATCATCATGACATCGCAATCATAACCCCTGAGCCTCTGGTAGACATCCTATAACTGGTCAACACTAGTCAACTCAAAACCCAAAACAAATAGCATAGAGAAAATACAATGCAAACACATGTTTTGGGTTTGCTAAAATTACATCATTGAATTAAAAGTGAAGGTCTTAGTATTCATTTTCAAGTTTAGACATTGAATGGAGGAACATTTTGTATGTTTTTCCTAGCCCATGTATTTATTTGATAGATAAAAGTTTTTCTCCCAAAACCATTAGACTCAATTTTCTAATTGTTCTAACATTATATGGTTTATATAAACGTTGTTCAAAAAAGACTCCTATCAAGTTCTAACATTCAATTAACAATTCTAATGAACCTAATAATTGCATAATTCAAAACTTCGATTTATAACACCTTCTAATGATTAACCCTAATTAAACTAAGTTTAATTAAGTTAAATATCTTTCCACTTTTAATAATAGTTGGCAAGCTATTATTAATACTTTAGTTCATTTATCTTTTAAAGGAATGATCCATTAATTCAATCTTTTGAATATAATAATTATTTATAAATAATATATATATATACATATATATATATATATATACATATATATATATATATACATATACATATATATATGTATATATATGTATATATATATATATACATATACATATATATATATAAACAATAATAAAATTTTATTAAAAAAATCAAAATATAAAAATCGAATGACAAATCGCGTCATATCTTTTACCCACAATATCAAAATCAATATCATTTACATTTGATAAAAACGCCACCAAAAAGGAGGGGTGCCATGCGGGCCTGCTGTCCCAGGCCTGCGATAGTGTCACAAAGCCTGCTGCCTCTGCCACAAGTACAGAGTGGGGTGGGAGTACGGGCTCGTTCCTCCTTGCCCACTTAAATATGCGTTTCTCAACCAAACGTATTATATATACGATTCAATTTTAATAAAAAATTTATAAAAATTTTACAAAAAACGTAAATCGCAGAGTGATATGACATTCGATCCTTCAATAAGATATATATATATATATATATATATATATATATATACACACATATGTATGTATACATATATAAATGTATTTATGTATATATATACATATATATGTGTATATGTATATATATACATACATGTGTGTGTGTGTGTGTGTATATATATATATATACACACACACACGTAGAGATTAATTAAGCATAACATATACATACATACATACATATGTATGCAGATCTGAATTAACATGTCCATATCAACACAATTTATAAGGGCTTTCAATTCTAAGAAATCCATAAAATATTTGTCCTCCAAATTTCTCAATAATTTTTTTTTCTGATGGATTTGGCTATAATTTAAACCCTAGCCCTTTGATCTCTTCAGATCTATGCATATAAAGTTTTCTCAAATAAATTTTAACTACCCATATTGAGAAAGCATACAACCAAAAATAGGAAAAACCCTTAGAAAACATATGGAAGACACGAAGAAGACAGGAAGTGCAAGATGTGGAAATAACATAAGCAAAATTACAAGAGTCTACCCAAATTTTGATGCTAATTCACTTCTCCTCAGAAACTGTAGAGCAAGCTCCTTCCTTCTCCCACGTTCTCGAGTCCTCCAATGCTCCAAAAATGCTCCTCTCTAAGCCTCTAGGAGTGCTCGAATGTAAAGGACTCTCAAGAAGCACCTAGAATGTCTCTAGAAACAACTAGAAGGTGTAGACAACTAAGCACGAGTTTTTTCCAACCTTCTAGATGAGTCATAAGGTTGTAGATACCATGTGCTTAATTGGTGCGCTAACCCCCGTGTTGTTGACATATGAGAAATAAAAAGGTGCGTTTACTCCTAGGCAAGCTTATAACTCTTATTTTAATTTTTATTACTTTCATTTTAATTTTTATAACTTTTATTATTATTATTTATTTATTACTTTATTATTATTTTATAATTATTATTAATTTTAATTTCTAATTTTATTTTATTTAATTATTTTTCCTCAATTAATTCTCATTTAATTAATGATAGTCAAAATATCAAAGATCATGATATTATATTAATT
This sequence comes from Cupressus sempervirens, assembly GCA_028749045.1. Taxonomy (NCBI): domain Eukaryota; kingdom Viridiplantae; phylum Streptophyta; class Pinopsida; order Cupressales; family Cupressaceae; genus Cupressus; species Cupressus sempervirens. The sequence goes on along the minus strand of CM053783.1, from coordinate 573,273,621 downwards.
TTCTTCAAATAGTTAATTTATTAATTAAATCTATTTATTAAGATGTAGTTAATAGAAAATTCACCATAGACCTCCAAGATAAAATATGAAAACCCATCATAGAACAATTCATACAAAATCAATCTAAAGGGATAAAAATCATGAATTATGTCATCTGACACATTCGATGGGTGAAATATCCAGATACTTGTCCTATCTTTCTAGGACAATGGTTTAAGGGTTTGGGATTTGGACTTGAGAATTTATCTCCCTTCTCTTATCATTGAGATAGTGTAATAGGGTATGCTCATCCTAGAAATTTAGGGAAGTCGATACCCGGTACCTGCAACCTGCATAAAAACCATGCATGTACATACAATATATATAATGCTAAGCTAAACAAGCAATGGCAAGAAGTGGTGCATCGTGTAGATCCCAACTAGCAGGTGACTATGACTCCCTCCCTTAACCACATCAGAAATGCCATACAATAAGAGAAAACAAACACACAATACACATGCAAGTATGGGGTAAGTATCCATAATAAAACATATGAGATAATAAACCATCTAACTAATCATCATCAATAACTGAAAGCATTGTAATGATCATCATGCATACATGAAATGTAAGGTCTAAATGATCTCATCATATATCAACTGAATCCATAACATAATATCTGATAGTCTCAAAACAATAACACTAATCCATCAACATAAAACTAGTCTAACATAGTTTGATAATAATAGCAACAATGTGTCTAGAGAAATGTGAACGAGGGCAAGCACTACATCCACCCCCCCCTTGGGTTAGGCTTCCTCCTTGAAGCCTACAAATAAGTAGGGATATAACTCCCGTAATCTAGCTGCATCCTCCCATGTAGCTGAAGAATCATCAGTGGGGTCCCATTGGACCCTTACCTGCTTGATGGTTTGACCCTTGAGGGTCAACTCTCGCTGCTCCAGAATACGAACCGGCTCCAAAGCCAGTTGCCCGTCCTCTACCTGCAATGCATTCCAATCAAGAACATGTACAACATCAGGGATATACTACCTAAGTACTAAAACATGGAAAACATCGTGAATGTGAGCTAGGCTGGGCAGTAGAGCAAGGTAGTAAGTAACTGGGCCAATCCTCTCTAGAATTTTGAATGGTCCCACAAAGCAAGGTACAAGCTTAGAACCCTTTCCGTATCAGATCAGACTCTTTTGCGGATGCACTCTCAAGAAAACCTTACCTCCCATAGCAAACTGCTTATCTATCCTATGTGCATTAGCATACTTTTTCTGCCTATCTTGTGCAGTAGTCAAGTGCTCACGGATACGCACTACCTGTTGCTCCATATCATGAAGCATCTCAGGACCCAATAGGATGCGATTCTCAAGACTATCCCAACTCAATGGTGTACGAAAAGGACATCCATATAATGCCTAAAATGGTGCCATGCCAATAAAACTATGATACCCGTTGTAAGCAAACTCCATTAGGTAGAGATAGTCCTCCCAATGTGTTTGCCTATCCATCACATACATCTGTAACATATCTTTCAGAACCTGATTCACCCTCTCTGTCTGACCATCTGTTTCTACATGATATGCCGAGCTGAAATTTAATTGTGCTCCAAGCTCATGCTGCAACAATGTCTAGAATGTGAATGTGAATACTGGATCCCTATCAAAAATGATCTTTCTAGGAATGGCATGTAATATCACAATGTCACACATAAAGACATTAGCTACAGAAGCTACTGTGTAGGAAGACCTGATTGGTGAAAAATGCGCCACCTTAGTCAACTGATCAACAATGACCATGATAGCATCATGATGATGAACAGTCATAAGTAATCCTACAATGAAGTCCATGGATATGATATCCCACTTCCAAGAAGGAATGAGATTTGGTTGCAAAAGTCCTGCCAGGTGTTGGTGTTCTGCCTTGACTCTCTGACATTCAAGACACCTAGCCACATAATCAGCAATGTCTCACTTCATCCCAGACCAAAAGAACAAACGTCTCAAATCAACATGCATCTTCTTGACACCTGGATGTGCTGAGTAAGGTGTATGATGGGATTTTGCTAGGATCAGGGTGCAAAGCTCATCCAGTAATGGCACATAAATCCTCCCCAAATGTCTCAAAAGAGCATCTAACTCTCAGACATAGCCTGCAAACTTACCCTCCAAAGGTCTTCCTAAATCTAACTCTCTGCACACTTCCTGATACCAAGAATCTGTAGGAAGTGCCTGAAGAATCCGTCTCCTCAAATCCACACTAAGAGTCATAGATGATACCACATGTCTTTTGTGACTCAAAGCATCCGCTACCATATTCTCCTTTCCCTAAATATACTTTACCTCAAAATCATACTCGCATAGAAATTCCATCCATTGCCTCTGGCGAACATTCAAATTAGGCTGAGTGAAAATGTACTGAAGACTGCGATGATCACTGTGTAACTCAAATCTTTGCCCCAACAAGAAGTGTCTCCACCTTGTCAAAGCATGAACTACTGCTGCTAACTCAAGATCATGCGTAGGATAATTTAGCTCATGATCCTTGAGCTTGCGTGATTCATACGCAATCACCTATCCATTTTGCATCAAAATTGCTCCAATCCCTTCAAGAGAAGCATCTATACACACTATGAAATCTCCCTCTAGATCAGGTACAACTAAAATCGGTGTACTAGTCAAAAGCTCCTTGAGCTTCTAAAATGCCTCCTCACATTTCTCCGTCCACACAAACTTCTTTCCTTTCCTCTGAAGGGAAGTGATAGGATGTGCTATCCTAGAGAAGTTTTGGACAAATCTATGATAATAACCAGCTAGGCCCATGAAACTATTAATCTCTGACACATTAGTCAGTGTAGGCCAATCTACTATCACCTGAATCTTTGTAGGGTCTACTGAAATACCATCACTTGAAATGACATGCCCTAAATACTGAATCTTCGATTTAAAGAATTCACACTTAGCTGCATTGGCATAAAGCTGATTGTCTCTTAAATACTGTAAAACCAATCACAAGTGTTCCTCATGCTCCTTCTGAGACTTAGAATATATCAATATGTCATCAAGAAACACAAGTACAAACCTATCAAGATATGATCGAAAAACACCATTCATCAAACTCATAAAAATTGATGGAGCATTGGTCAACCCAAAAGGTACCATTGTGAACTCATAATGCCCATAACGAGTTCGAAAAGTGGTCTTGTGAATATCGGCTTCCTTAATGCAAAGCTGGTGGTATCCCGACTTAAGGTCAATCTTGGAGAATACTGTAGCTCCCTTGATCTGATCAAATAAGTCATCAATCCTAGGTAGAGGATACTTGTTCTTAATAGTCACCTTATTCAAGTGTCTATAATCAATACAAAGGCTCAAAGAACCGTATTTCTTCTTCACAAAGAGCACTATAGCTCCCATGGTGATACACTAAGTCGAATGCTCCCTTTGGCCAGAAGTTCCTCGAGCTGAAGACGTAACTCACCCAATTCCTATGTAGTCATACGATAAGGATCTTTAGAGATAGGATCCACTCCAAGAATTAGATCAATACTAAAATTGATGTCCCTCTTCGGAGGCATGCCTGGAATCTCACTTGGAAAAACATCTGCGTACTCCTATAGAATAGGGTGATCTAGAGTCTTCCTCACGGGATCTTCCTCATCAAGATCATTTACTGTAACAACAAATGTCTGACATCCCTTACAAAAACTCTACTTCATTTGCATCATAGAAATCATCCATAGAGATATAGGCCTTGGTATCCCAACTATCTTCACATCATTCCCTTGGTCATCTTGGCACATTATAATCTTCTTCCTGCAATCTATACTAGCTCTATGAGATCCGAGCCAGTCCATACCCAAAACCACATTGTAGGAACCAAGAGGTATGACTCGAAGGTCAACTGCAGTATCAAATCATCCTAAACTAAGCCCACACTTATGAACTACAAAATTTGTGGAGACCTTAATGCCCGAGGCTAGTTCCACTTGCCAACCATGATCTTGCTTCACCACATCCAACTTACACTTAGAAACTATAGATGGTGAAATAAATGAATCTATAGCTCCTAAATCAAATAATATTGAAAGAGATATACCTCGAATAGCACCCGTGGTCTCAACCACTATCCCCTGATGATCTGCCTGACGGTGATCTACTGCTGCAAACACTCTATGAGCTCTACCTGCATCACCAACTGTAGGCTTTGAAGCTGTAGGCCTAGGTCTTGAAAACAAAGGTTCTCATTGTGGACATTGAGCTGCATAATGTCCAATCTATCCACATGAAAAACATTTTGTATTTCTGCTAGATCCTTTACCCATAGGTGGTGCATTTGATTGCCAACAGTTGTTCCTGCTAACAAAAGACTGACTTCTCTGAGCTGGCTGATTGGGTTGATTTTGTTTATTGCGTTGAGTATTGTAGTTGTTCTTGGAGTTAGAACCGCTACCACCACCTTGAGCCTGAGAATTCGATCCCTTCTACTACTGCATCTACTGAGACTACTACTGATACTGTTTCCCCTTAGAAAAAGAAGGCTTCTTGTTACCACCTAAATTGTAGTTGCCTTTAGATCCTGATGCTGCTGGTGCTCCTACAAAACCTCCTTGACCAAGGTTGACACTTTTCTCAACAAGGATAGCTAGACATACTGCATCCTTGAGGGTTTTTGGCTCAAATACCTTGACACCCCCAATTATATGGTTATTCAAACCCCTAATAAAGTGTTGTGTCAACTGAGCTGAATTTTCACTAAATCCTGAAAAAGACATGAGCTCATAAAATTTGTGCTCATACTCGGTCACTATCATAGTAAACTGCCTAAGATTATGAAACTCATCTGCCCTTTGTCGCTTCCATTCCTCTGGTAGGAATCGTTCATGGAAAATCTCTAAGAATAGTTTCCAAGTGACACTGCTCATATCAATACCCAGCTTCTTCTCCTCAATTGTCCACCAAGTGGCCCCAAAATTCTCCAAACTAGTAATTTCAAATCTTTCCTTAACATTGCTGTCGAAATCCTACATGGCAAAAATCCTTTCGAGGGCAATAAGCCACTGTTCGGTCACATAACCAGAACCTTTCCCATTGAAAGGCTTGATCTTGGATCTCAAAAGATCCTTCATCTGAGTGGACATAATGGACCTCTGACGATCCTTTCGAGGGCTCCTAGAACTAGGTCTATGCTCTTGTTCTATCTGATGTGCTTTGGGCTGATCTTGAATAGGAGGTAGACGGTCAAGAATAGTCTGCATCATCTTTCTCAAATCAACCTCTTCAGACTCAGCTTGGTCCTCTCTATGGCTCTCTTCCTGTTGCTTACTAGCGTGCTCTTCTTTGCTCTCTTCATGAGTAGATCCCCCATGGGCAGACTCATGGACACTGATAGCTTTGCCATGACCACAGCGTCTACCACGGCCTCTACCATAGCCTCCAACATAAAACCTAGTCCCAAATACCATCCTACAATAGTAAAAAGTACTATTTCAACCAAGAAAACACATGTTTGCAATAAACTAAGTCCAATTTCAGTTTTGTCTATGATTAGGTTTAAGTAAGATTTCAATTTTGAAAGCTAAGTGTTGAAGTATGAAAAATATACAAGTAATAGTTTAGGTTTTGTTTTAGTTCACCTAATTTTCAAGTTGAAGAGATACACTTAATAGTTCAAAGTTCTAGTTGTTCCAAAATATCCAGAGCTCCCAATGTAGAAACTCGAGCTCTGATACCAAATGTAACGCCCCGCCAAGGGATCCAAAGAATTAACCTAGAATTTCACTAAGTTTGGAAGCATTTTTTTTTTTTACATAAAAGTAATATCATTTACAACTAATACATAAATACGGAAGCAATAACAATAACCATCTAAAAGTAAACATAACAGGTTACATTCTTTAAAGATCCCTTAACGTTGAATTACATCTAAATCAACTAACATTATTGAATCCATCTAATACAACAACCACATGAAATAATAATGATAAGTCCAATGTTTATACATTACATTTCTAAATGCTCAATCATCCACTATACATGTCATAGGGTATGAAAGGCTTAAAAGAATATACATATGTGGAATAAGGTACATCATCCTATTCTAATCCATGATACATCAAAGTAAAGATAACCATATGGTACACATGATACATCATCATAGAAGATATATACATCCATCATAAAGATCAAACCATAATAAACTAAGTGCACGGTTCCTCCCAACCATTAATAGCATCATTAGACCATCGTGGGTCCTAGCCATCCCTCTGCGCGTAACATTCCAAATCACCGAGGAGATCATCGATATTAACATAGTAGGAATGTCACTCCTAACATTACTACATCATATGTAGAAAGTAATCTAACATGCAAATATAAGCATAAGATAACATCATCTAACATATGCTAATCATCAATGAAAGGATACATATCCACCATCATAAAGGATGCATCAGTCGCGATGTCTCAAAAAGATCTCAAATGATAAGAGTTGGCAAGCTATTATTAATACTTTAGTTCATTTATCTTTTAAAGGAATGATCCATTAATTCAATCTTTTGAATATAATAATTATTTATAAATAATATATATATATACATACATACATAAATAAGTAAATAAATAAATAAATAAATAAATAAATAAATAAATAAATAAATATATATATATATATATATATAAACAAAAATAACATTTTATATAAAAAATTGAATCACAAATCGCGTCATATCTTTTACCCACAATATCAAAATCGATATCATTTACATTTGATAAAAATGCCACCAAAGAGGAGGTGTCGTATGGACATGTTGTGGCAGGCCTGTGATAGTGTCGCAGAGCTTCCAGCAGCAGTGCCACCGGGGCACAGGCTTGTCCCTCCCCACCCACTTAAATATGCGTTTCTCAACCAAACGTATTATATATACAATTCAGTTTTAATAAAAAATTTATAAACATTTTACGAAAAATGTAAATCGCAGAGCGATATGACATTCAATCTTTCAATAAGATATATATATATATTATGTATATATATATATTATGTATATATATATATATAAATGTATTTATGTATATATATACATATATATATATATATATATATATATATATATATATATATATATATATATATATGTGTGTATATATATGTATGCAGATTTGAATTAACATGTCCATATCAACACAATTTATAAGGGCTTTCATTTCTAAGAAATCCATAAAATATTTGTTCTCCAAATTTCTCAATAAATTTTTTTTCTAATGGATTTGGCTATAATTTAAACCCTAGCCCTGTGATCTCTTTAGATCTATGCATATAAAGTTTTCTCAAATAAATTTTAACTACCCATATTGAGAAAGCATACAACCAAAAATAGGAAAAACCCTTAGAAAACATATGGAAGACACGAAGAAGACAGGAAGTGCAAGATGGGAAAATAACATAAGCAAAATCACAAGAGTCTACCCGGATTCTGATGCTAATTCGCTTCTCCTCAGAAACTATAGAGCAAGCTCCTTCCTTCTCCCACGTTTTCAAGTCCTCCAATGCTCCAAAAATGTTCCTCTCTAAGCCTCTAGGAGTGCCCGAATATAAAGGACTCTCAAGAAGCACCTAGAATGTCTCTAGAAACAACTAGAAGGTGTAGACAACTAAGCACGAGCTTTTTCCAACCTTCTAGATGAGTCATAAGGTTGTAGACACCATGTGCTTAATTGGTGCACTAACCCCCATGTTGTTGACATATGAGAAATAAAAAGGTGCGTTTACTCCTAGGCAAGCTTATAACTCTTATTTTAATTTTTATAACTTTCATTTTAATTTTTATAACTTTTATTATTATTATTTATTTATTACTTTATTATTATTCTATAATTATTATTAATTTTAATTTCTAATTTTCTTTTATTTAATTCTTGTTTCTCAATTAATTCTCATTTAATTAATTATAGTCAAAATATCAAAGATCATGATATTATATTAATTTTCTCCAAATAATTAATTTATTAATTAAATCTATTTATTAAGACTTAGTTAATAGAAAATTCACCATAGACCTCCAAGATAAAATATGAAAACCCATCATAGAACAATTCATACAAAATTAGTCTAAAGGGTTAAAAATCATGAATTATGTCATCTGACACATTCGATGGGTGAAATATCTAGATACTTGTCCTATCTTTCTAGGACAATGGTTTAAGGGTTTGGGATTTGGACTTGAGAATTTATCTCCCTTCTCTTATCATTGAGATAGTGTAATCGGGTACGCTCATCTTGGAAATTCAGGGAAGTCGATACCTAGTACCTGCAACCTGCATAAAAACCATGCATGTACATACAATATATAATGCTAAGCTAAACATGCAATGGCAGGAAGTGGTGCATCGTGTAGATCTTGACTAGCAGGTGACTACGACTCCCTTCCTTAACCACATCAAAAATTCCATACAATAAGAGCAAACACGCACACCATGCACATGCAAGTATGGGGTAAGTATCCATAATAAAACACATGAGATAATAAACCATCTAACTAATCATCATCAATAACTAAAAGCAATGTAATGATCATCACGCATACATGAAATGTAAGGTCTAAATGATCTCATCATATATCAACTGAATCCATAACATAATATCTGATAGTCTCAAAACAATAACACTAATCCATCAACATAAAACTACTCTAACATAGTCTGATAATAATAGCAACAATGTGTCCAGAAAAATGTGAACGAGGGCAGGCACTAAAAAAAAGATGTTCTAGTAATTGGAAGAACATCTTCTAGGATTTAGCATAAATCCCAAATTGGTTCTTCACATACACATCCTCCAAGTCTTCAAATTGCACACTCTTTCCCTTGTTTTTCTTCTTCTTATTCACATCCACCACCATGTTCCATAAGTCTTCTTTCCATGTTGATCTCCAACCTTCTCAGAATCTGCCAACTTAACTCGGCTGTCAATACTCAAGTTCATCCTACCGAGCTCTTCATTCTCAAAGGAATCAAGGAAAACTTCCTACCACCTTTCTCAATAGTAAACACATTCCTAACACAATCACACACATCCTTGAAATAATACTACTAAGGTCTTCCAATCAACACATGACAACTGTTCATATCCACAATATCACACAACACTTGATCCTTATATTGCCCAATCTAGAAATCAACAAGGCATTGCTCCCTCACTTCTAAAGCATGTTCACCTTGCAACCAGCCAATCCTATAAGGATAAGGATGTCTCATTCTCTTCAAACTAGGTTTCTAAACCATCTCCTTAGCAACAAGGTTATCAATAGTACCACCATCCACAATCACCTTGCAGACTTTACAACTAGACTTACAACAAGTCCTAAATAAACTAGTCCTCTGATAAGAATCCAATGCCCTCTCACCAATCAATACCCATCGAGACAACAAACTCTCTCCTTGCTCAGGCTGACTATCTTGGACTACAACCTCATTCACAATAGCAGTTGTCCTTTCAATCAGACATTCAAAAGATCTATGCCTTTCTTGAACACACTTGAAATAATTACCTCTGAACCCACCTCCACCTGTCCTGCTTTTCTATTCAATAGGTTTTGGTTCACCTTCTTCTTTTGGTTTAACTTGTGTTGAACTATCCTGCTTCTCCTTCCCTTAGGAACTACCTTGATTCTTCCTTTTTGGCTTCTCCTCTTCTCTCAAAGCATATTGATAAGCATCCTCAACTGAAGAGATATTTAGCATACCAACCTCATCCTAAATATTGAATCTCAAATCATTACTATCGCGAGCTACCTTCTCTTTTGACAATTCTCTATGCCGAGACTGAATAGTCAACTTGTAGAACTCCTCTATATAATCTTTTATAGTCATATCCTTCTACTTCAGAAGCTACAACCTTTTAAACAAATCAAGTTCATAATCAATAGGAATGAACTTAGCCTTCAACTTAGTCACCATCAATTTCCATCTAGTGATCTTCATTTCACCTTCTTCTTCTCTATCTCTATGTAGTTCTTTCCACCAAAGAGTAACATGTCCCTTCAACTTAGTTTTCTCCAACCTTACTCTGAGTGGATCCTTGATATCCTCAAGCTCAAAGTAGTCTTCCAATTCACCAATCCAATCAATCAACTCTTCAAGATTCAAAGTACCTAAAAATTTAGAAACCTCCATCTTATGCTTCAGCTTCAATTGAGATTTAGGTTGAAGAAATTGACCAACCCTATTTCCCATAGGTCTCTCCATACGATTAGTTTTTGCCTCACCACTTGATTCAACAAATTCAAAGTCTTTAGTAGCTTCCTCATAACCATCTTTAGTACCCACATTTCTAGGTACACCACCTAAAGCACTTACAATTTCAGCAATCATGTCACTCTTCATCAGTGCAATCTCAAATCCAAATTCTTCTCTCATCTTCTCTAAGATCTATTATTTTACAGTATCATTAGGATTAGAAATTTCCCTAGGGTCCAATATTCTTGGAGGAATCTTCCAAAATTTTAGCAAACCCTAAGCAACAAATCCACCAATAAAGAATATCAATCAACCAGAAGATCAACCTTCTTCAACCCAAGTCCTGGTGCAAACTGCCTCAGCTTTGACGATTTGTATACACACTCAGGAACAACCTTGGCTTTGATACCACCTGATGAAGTGCAAGGCAGAAGAATCCCCAAAGGAGATGTCCTAGCCCCAACTATACAACCACATAATAGAAACACAATGTGAGGAAACAACAATGCAAGATCTGATACCAAATTATAATTCTTGATTCATATATATATAATTGATTACATGTAATATGCTCGATTGTAAGGCCTTCCGAGTTAGGGCCAAATAAAAATAGAAATTATAGAATATAATTAGTTATGAAAGATCCAATAAGATCCAACTTACAACCAATCTCAGCTAGTCCAGATACACAACTAGATAAGAACACCAAGAAGAATCCACACTTGTACTCACATGTCCACCAAGAGATCCTCTAGTTCCTAAGCCACAACTCCAGCTCCTGAAATTCACATCTATCCTTCATTCCATCCCCAAAATCAATGACTAAAAGACTCCAAAAAACCCCTAATTATACCAATCTAAGCCACAAGTTGGTCTAGAACACAAATTAAATACAAATGCATAAATTAAATGCCACAAGTCGGCCTGCAACAACAATTAAAAATCTAGAAATTGATATCTGAGTAAAATCATGATATCTCCTAGCTCTGACTGAATTAGAACTCATTCTTCAAATTTTAGGTATAAATCTAGGTCCTCTACAAAATATTAAATGCACAAAGTTTGATTCCCAAAGGAAAAGTGTGCATCCATCATGAAAGTCACACATAGTAGACTCTTGCATGAAACTGCTAGAAACTGATACTCTGGGAGAATTGCCATATCTCCCAACCTATAATGAATTAGAGCTTTCTTCCTTAACCAAAGATATTGATCTAGGCCTTATTAAATCTTTGAAGTTCAAAGCCTCTCATTCATTAAGGATAATTAGTTATATGCTCTACAACAGGCACCCAAAAACAAGAAAAACATAGTTCTAGTAGCAAGGAAAAACAATTCAAACTTCAACTCAATCCATCCAATCTCTATGAAATCATGAGGAAAGGTTCTCCAATGCATCTCCAACACATCCCTAACCATGGAAATATAACTCCACCAAAATACAAGCTCAATGCTCCTTGACACTTAACCAAAATCCCTCCAAACATGTAGGATTGCAGGAAAGCTTAGGATGCTCCTACATCACAAAATGACTTACAAAAGATTATAAATCTTTACATAAGATAAGGCCAAACTCAAAATGGTCTACACACATCCCAAGACAATATTCTTACATTAAATTCATGATCCAAATTAAATACATAAGTTGGCTCAAATTAAGAACCAATCACATACAAACTTAGTTAAAGAAGGAATTGAGCATCAACAAACATCAAGTTCACTAGACACATGAAGGAACACTCAACAAAAAAAGCACTTAGTCAATATTGAAAAAATTGACAACAACTACAACTTAGAAGCCACTAAACAACTGAGGTAGCACTAAAAAACTCATTATAAACTGTAGCTTGAAAACCACTGGAGCTCAGTATTGACTAGGTAGAATGAACAAAGATGAGTAGGGTAATAATGTAACCTAGGATTCTCCTGCATCAGGCAACTAGGGTTGAAAGAAATAATTTTTTAGAATCATTTAGATGTCACAATCCTAGCTAAATCCAACTCATATTGAGAAATCCATGTACCATCTTTAGCTGGTCTATTCTTCCACTTCACCAAATACTCATAGTAATCTTTTCCTTTTGAGCTTTTAACAACTCTCTAATCCAATATCTATTTAGCTTCTTCTATCAAATTCTTAGGATAATCATATGGTATAACAACTTCATCATCTTGTTGAAGTCTTTTTTTTTTGACAAAGCAGTGACAAAACACTTAATTCATACTATAGCAGGATTATAGTGCGAGCTAAGTGCAAAGAGTAAGCCAAGCATAAATGGTTAGATAGTACATGTTGAGTAATATACTTAGTTAGTGTTAAGCACTAGTATGTGGTGAGTCACTCAAGTGTCAAGCAAGTATATAAATGCCAAGTGATTTAGGTGCCGAGTAAAAATTGGATGTTGAGCCATTTAGAAGCCAAGTCACAACATTGAAGATATAGTGAATGTCGAGCATCAAAGTCTATGGGTGCTGAGTAAATAGTTTTTCGCATAGTTGTTTGCAATGGCACAAACTTCTATGTAAAACATTTTTGGGCCAATCTAATGATTATTTTATGATTCTAGAAGATAAGGATGAATGTGTATTGTGAATCCCTATGCATGACATGCAACCAATCAGAAAAAGGGATGTTCTAAGTGGAAATATGGGTCAACAAAAATCATTGATTCTAACCTAACCCTAGTACACTTGTGTTTACAGAAGGAGACAAACCCTAAATAGTTTGTATGCATAGAGAGAGAGAGAAGGAGATATAAGAGACAAAAGTGCTAAGTGAAGAGATGGCATTCATGGTGACTAAGGAGGTTGAGACAGAGGAATGAATTGTATAATTAGTTAGAGACAACAAAATAGAGCAAAGAGAGAGAGAAGAAGAGATATATTTGACCAGGAGGATCAAGTATTCATCAGGAAAGAGAAGATTTGACAAATAGCAATAAGATGCTAACCAAAGGATCATGGTTCCAAATCATTTTAACAAGTGATGTAGAGAAAATATCCTAATAGAGTATCCTTAATAGGTTTTAAGTTCTAATAGACTTTTTTAAAATCTCTTAACTGAGTGCTTACTTTATTGTGAGTTAAAATCCTCTAACAAGGTGAGATCTAATTGTCTTTATAGACTTTGATAAGGAATATCCCTCACATGATAGATCATATTTTATGATGATATAATTATAACCTTAATTGGATATACTTTACAACTGTAGTAGTGATGATTTGTGGGTGTCATCCCCACCCAAGTTTTACCTTCTCTTTGGAGGGTTTTTGGGTAACCAATATCTTGTGTCACATGTTATTTTCTTTATGTTTTGAAATGCATGGATAGTTATTTTAGTTCACATATTAGATTATGAGATGGATGTGTGGTGAATTTATTTTGGCTAAAGTTTTGAAGTGTTGATTCACACCCCCTTGCCCCCCTCTCATAATTCACTTTTCCATTAAGTAATTCCAACATATCTAACCAATGATACTTATGTAAATCAAAAATATTGAATATGGGAGATATATCCATGTCATCTGTTAACTCAACTTCATAATTATTACCATTGTCAAAATTCCTTGAGATCTTACAAGGTCCAAACTTCTTCATTTTCTGCTTACTGTATGTTCCAAGAGGAAATCCATCCTTCTTCAAATGAACCATCACCTTATTACCAACTTCAAAAACATGATGTCTTCTAGACTTATTGTAAGGAAACTTGGCAATAAAGAATATAACCGTTTCCACATAACCCATAATAGATCTAAAATAAACACAGAATTAAAATCCACATGCAAGAGAATAGAAAACATACCCACAAAATTGTGACACAAGATATACCCTGGGAAACCCTCATTGAGGGAAAAATCCAGCCTCCAAAAGCATCCATCACCATGTATTATTCAGCAAAAATACCATTTCCCTACAACCATGGAAGCCTTCATGGCCATAGCCACAACCGAGCAAACTATGTGAACAAGCATGAATCCACACATCCCATGCCATGCTTTCAACCTTCACAAATGCTCCCTTGGCTAAACTGTCAAGCCTTGTCCCACTCGACTCTTGCCTTTCTCCTCTTCACTCTCTACACTCTACAACAACTACCCTTGTGGCTGCTTATATAGTAGCAAGTCCCACAAAACCACCAAGTGGTATTACATAAACCATGTGCTAAAACCATGTGCTACCTAACCCACTGACCCCACATTTAATATTGGGCATTTAATTATTTTCCCCAATATTAAATAATTACATGAAATATTTTCACAGTGTTACAATACAACTCATCAAGAATATTCCATGGAAATCTTTACATGTTGCACGTCCATCTAGGTACAACATTACATAATAAATAATAAAATAACAATATTATGCAATGTGTGCAACACCCATTATCTCAACAATCTTCCACTTGTTGTATACATTGCATAGGGTCAATCTGTAGCCACATAAATGAACAAGGGAACAATCCCTCCCAGCACATCCACCATCATGGATCAAAATACACCAAGTGCTCCATCCTGGTACCCATGACAAAATCAAAGTATCCAGCATCTCAAACATGAATGATCTCACCTCCTATTATGCCACTCCCACTGGACATACATAGAAGCCATCCAAAGAGAAAACCACCCAACCTGTCACATTAGAAGATCATAAAATCTTGTACCAACTAAAATTTCAAGCACAAATAACCTAATCCAAAGGTAATCACATGTATCCATAGTTGTCAAAATATCCATAGCTAAAATAGCACCCACAGCAAGTGCCAAACCCATCCAACTATCCATACTTCAAAGGTATAACAAGTGAATCTCATATCACTGACATATCCAATCTATAACCTGCAATCACAAGCCTCAAGAGCAATACCTACCACATATATACCAAGAAGCTCCCACTGCAAAAGATAATGTCAAATCTATAACCAATCCACTCACAACATCTCAAAGAAGTGAATCCATGTAGTATCAAGGACATCCACAATACATAAACTGATATCCTGCAAGAACAACTCTCATAACAAGTCTCCAATGCTCTCCCAAGTTCACCACAACCAACAGAGGAAAGAGAAAGAAATAACCATGCCATCTCTCACATGACATACATGAGCACAAACCAGTGATCACAATCTCTAACCAATCTCAAATCCAATGTAGGCAAAACTGAACATCCAAGAAGATAACCAAGACCAGAGAAACCATGCAAATCATAACCTGTATCATGTCCTTCTACACACATCTCTAGATGTAAACTGTGCAAGTATGATCTCCTCCATAAAACCCCAACAAGAAGCCTCAACAACACCCAAACCATACCATATAACTAATCATGGATGTAAGCCTCTCACAAGAAGATCAAACTCAATAAAACCATTCCTAAACCAAGGAATAACCATTCCTAATCCAAGGAATATGCCCAATATAAAACCATCTCCCAAACTCAACCAGCATAACAACATATGCACATGGAGATAACCAATGCTAAACCATCTCTCAAATGAACCCTCCAGAACTAACTCATGTACCATAGCTCAAGATCCATATCCATGAAAGACAAGCATAAATATAATGCAATTGAGAGAAACAATGGGCTATACCTCTCAAGTAGCAAACCGCCGAGTAGACCAAGAGTGGGGAATTAGAATGCTCATCAAGATACCCAAGTCTCCAACCAAGACTCATCTAAGAACAATCTCCTCTCAAGTCCATATCAGGTGACTGCCCCTTGGACTTCCCGCTGAAACCATCAATCATCCCAACAAATACTTCTCTAATCCAAGAGAAATCAGCGTCACCACCATCTCTAAGTATCCATGAGCACCTGTAACCAATCAATCCATGCCAACTCCAAATGGAACATAGCAATATCTTGAAGTATCCAGCTTATGATCAGTGTACTCAATACAAAGAAACTAAACCAAGATCAATGTCAAAGTTCCAACCATGGCCTCAGGAACATAAACATGACAACATGATCTAACCATCTCAAGTAAAGAGATAACATGCTCCACATGAAGATACCATAACATGTCACAACTCTAAACGCGTATCAAGAGTATACCATGACATAATAATGAAACCATCCTCATACCAAGGATAACATGCCAAATAAAAAATATAAACCACACCTTTGCCAAGAACCCTGTGAGTCCTCAAGATGCAACCATCTCCACACACCATGAAGAAAACCATCTCCACATACCAGGAAGAACCATCTCCACATGACATGAAGATAACCAAGAACTCCATGAGTCCTCAAGATCTAACCATCTTCAAACACCATGAAGATAACAAGTGCACCATGCAAATGTCAAAGACGCTTCTGCAGCAACAAGATCTAAGACAAACCTCCAACATCTGCAAACACTCAATAAATATATCAATGCCAACAACTCCCACTCAAATGTGGTACCAAGTCACCTATGGCATCATAAAATCCATCTCCTATATGAAGATCCGAATCAAACCAGGAACTAATCCTACACTGTCACCCCATCACTGTCACAAGCTCCCACTAAACCGTGTATCCAAGCTATCCATGACATCATGATGAAAATATCCATCCTCTAACCATGAGAATCAACCAAGGCATCAAGCCATCAAAGAACTCAAAGTGCACATCATGAGCTCCTCAAAAGAAACTAAATAACTATGATCCTCAACCAAGAAGATATACCACCATAACTGAATCAAAAATCCAAGCTAATGAACATCAAGGATGTACCTGTATATCCAATCATGTCATGCCAAAATCCATGACACCATGATCACATCCATGAACCGAGCATCTGGCTCTCAAAGTGTCCAACCTATCAGCATAAAATAGTCAACCACAATCCTCCACCATGACTGTCCCTGGTAAAAACATCTCATCCCTTCTACATGAAGATAAAATCATGTGACTTAGGGCATAGACAACCCAAATCCAAGCCACCAATCTGAATATGCATCAATAATGAAAGATCAATGGGCAAAGACAACCCATAACCAAGCTATAAATGCAACTTGTAAGTATAGGCCGCTTACAACACTGCACAACTTGTAGATCCAACAAGTCATCATGCATATCCAAACCAAACACTGATAACCATATTATTATGAGACCAATCTGAAATATGAACTAAGTATACAATGACATCAAAACTTAAATCTCCAATGCCATAAACTCACAATGTTACCATAGTCAAAATATATCTATAAACTGTTCAGATCAATATATCAATAAAAAAAACATGCCAAACCTACACCAAATCTAAACCAATGTGTAAAGCTCTCCAAGAGCTTTCCGTTGACTACTTGAAGTCCAAAATCTGACTCCGTATGCCTAAGTTATGCCCCAATTCATGCTCAAAATAAATAACATCTGACTTTAGGGCTCTTAAAACTTGAAAAAATATTAATATCATAGAACCAAACCTACACCATCTTATAGTGCTTTGAATTAGCTTTCCAACGCCTATAAGAACTCTGAAATCCGATATTCTGAGAGAAAGTTATGGCCGTTTTACTAAGACAGTCTTTTTACCATTTTCAGTACGATTTTTAATTTTTAATTTTTTTCAATGACGAAAATCCCGACAGGATTAAATTTGACGGCCATCATGGGCTGAAACCAAAAAATTCTTTCATTTTCTTTGAACATGGCCAAGCTAGGGCATATTATATATCAAATTTTATGGAAATGTCGACTCGGATTCAATGGTGAGGTCTGTTTTTACCCAGGAGGTCATTTCTGCAAGCTACCCCCCAAAACCCTCATTTAAATGAAACATCCGAAAAAAAAATATTTTTGTCCAACAATTTCCCATGCCCAAATATTTTAACATCCCATCATAACAACAAACCCAAAAGCCTCAGATCTGCAATAAATCATTCATATATCTTGCCCTTTCTTTTATCCTCTCATGCATTCCCATGGATTCAATCTAGGGTTACAATAATAAAACCATAGCTCTGATACCACTTGTAAGGAAACTTGGCAATAAAGAATATAACCATTTCCACATAACCCATAATAGATCTAAAATAAACACGGAATTAAAATCCACATGCAAGAGAATAGAAAACATACCCACAAAATTGTGACACAAGATATACCCTGGGAAACCCTCATTGAGGGAAAAATCCAGCCTCCAAAAGCATCTATCATCATGTATTATTCAGCAAAAATACCATTGCCATACAACCACGGAAGCCTTCATGGCCATAGCCACAACTGAGCAAACTATGTCAACAAGCATGAATCCACACATCCCATGCCATGCTTTCAACCTTCACAAATGCTCCCTTGGCTAACCTGTCAAGCCTTGTCCCACTCGACTCTTGCCTTTCTCCTCTTCACTCTCTACACTCTACAATAACTACCCTTGTGGCTGCTTATATAGTAGCAAGTCCCACAAAACCACCAAGTGGTATTACATAAACCATGTGCTAAAACCATGTGCTACCTAACCCACTGACCCCACATTTAATATTGGGCATTTAATTCTTTTCCCCAATATTAAATAATTACATGAAATATTTTCACAATGTTACAATACAACTCATCAAGAATATTCCATGGAAATCTTTACATGTTGCACGTCCATCTAGGTACAACATTACATAATAAATAATAAAATAATAAAATAACAATATTATGCAATGTGTGCAACACCCATTATCTCAACACTTATCAGCATTCTCCTTATACTTTTTATTACTTTGTTTCAACGTCAACTTTACTTCCTCATGCAAAGACTTCATAAAACCAACAAATTCTTCCCCTTTAGAAATTCTCTTCTCTTTACCAACAACATCCCTTAAATATGAGACTCCTTTAGGCTCCATTTTAGTAACAATCTCAAAAGGTATTTTTTTAGTTCTCCTATTCATAGAATTATTATATGCAAACTTAGCTTGTTCCAATACCATATCCCAATTACTCAACTTATCCCCAACTAAACATCTCAAAAAATTACCCAAGCTTGTATTCACAAATTTTGTGTCCATATGCCTGTGGATGGAATGTATAACTAAACTTCAACTCAGTATCCATTGTCTTCTGCAAAGTCCACCAAAAGTGACCAACAAACTTGTTGTCTCTATCAGAGATAATACTTCTTGGTAATCCATACAATCTAACAATCTCTTTGAAGAAAATCTCAGCAACATTCATAACATTTGATTTCTTCTTACAAGGTATAAAATGTGCCATCTTATAAAATCTATCTACAATAGAAAATATAGAATCATACCCTCTTGCTATCTTAGGTAATCCAAGAATAAAATCTATACTAATTTCACTCCAAGGTTTCTTAGGAACCAAATAAGTGTATACATTCCAATATTCTGACTTACTCCTTTTGCAGCTTAATGAATTCCACAACTCCTTACAAACTTATGAACATCCCTATACATATGTGTTGAATAATAATTTTCCTTAAGAAAAATCAATGTGTTATTAATTCCAAAATGTCTAGCTAATTGATTACAATGATTTTCTTCAATCAAATTAACTTTCATATAACTTCTTGGTATATACAACTAAATTCCTTTAAACAACATATCTTCTTGAATGAAATAGTCATCATACTTACTTTGTTGATCTGATAGATTTGGTGCTCTACACTCTCTCCATGCTTAAGAAAAATCATGCTTAGTATCATACAACTCTTGCATCTCATCAAAACCAAGAACTTCAACCTTTGTCTCGATCAACAAAGAACATCTTCTACTCAATGCACCTACAAATTGGTTAGTAACTCCATTTTTATGATTTATTAAAAATGTAAAACTATGCAAATATTCAACCCACTTCATATGTCTAATTCAACTTATGTTGACTTCTCAAATACTATAAATATTTATGATCAATTTACAAAAAAAACTCCTTAGGAATCAAATAGTATCTCCACTTCTTCAAGGCTTGAACAATATCATAAAACTCTTGATCATACACATAATACTTCATTTTAGCATCATTCAACCTCTCACTAAAGAAATCAACATGTTTACCTTCTTGATTCAGCACAAATCCTATTGCACCACCACCTACACCACATTCAACTTGAAATACATTATTGAAATTAGGTAAAGCCAATACATGTAATTCAACAACATTTTGTTTCAAAGTCTCAAAACTCTTATCATCTCCATTTGTCTATTTGAAATCCTTTTTATCTTCTTTTATAGGCTCATTCGTAGCATTACAAATAGAATTGAAATTATTTATAAACTTCCCATACAAACTAACCAAACCATGAAATGATCTTATCTCACCTACATTCTCTTGTGTTGGCCATTCAAGAATTTCTTTAAAATTTTCAAGATCCATTCTCAAACCATCAACTAAAATCATAAATCTTAAATACACATCTCTTCTTGCATAAAGGAACAATTTTTTAGATTAATCAATAACTTCTCCTCTTTCAACATCTGCAATACTTTCCTAATATGCTCAAAAAGTTCTTCCTTAGTCTTACTAAATATCATAATATCATCCAAGTAAAAAATCACAAATTTACCCAAGAATCTCTTTAAGACTTCATTCATCAACCTCATGAAAGTACTAGGTACAATAATCAAACCAAAATGCATAACCATCCACTCATATCAATCATATTTTGTCTTGAAAGCAGTCTTCCATTCATTACTTTCTTTATTATGGTCTAATGATAACCACTCTTCAAATCAATCTTGGTAAAACACTTTGCAACACTCAAGAAATCCATTATGTTATCTATCCTTGACATAGGAAACTTACATTTTACTCCGGTCTTGTTAATAGCTCTAGAATGAGTACACATTTGCCATAGAGTAGGTACACCACATGTACTCAAGCTTTCCCTGACTAGACGTTTCTGCAACAACTTTTTTACTCATCTATTAAGTTATTTATTTATAGATTCTTCTAATTTTGCATTGACTTCTAATGTGTCTCCTAGAACCTTCTTCTCTCATCATGGATTCCAAATAAAATATTCTAAAATGTATTCCCAACCCTAAACCCAATTCAAGTTATTTAGGGTCATTTCTTGCATTGTAATGATAGTTTTTGGTGGATTTGGGAGAAGGTACAATGAAAAGGGCTTTTTTCTCCAAAACCTAATAATATTTTAAGCCCATAGGACATGTGGTTGAGTCCATTTTTCTGTAGTAAATGTAATAGCATTTCATTTTTGATAATAAAATTATCCTTTTCTTGTTGTGTTCATTTTGTCTTGGATTGTGCCTTCATCAAGTGGTATCAGAACGAGAGTTCTTGAGTGTGTAAACAATGCTGACTATGAGGCAATTTGCATCGAGAATATGTAGTTGTAGGTTTGAAGACAGTGAGAAGATGCCTCCATGGAAAGAATGTGGTAGAAGGGCTGAAGGTGTTCCCCTGAGGTTAGAGCCCTCTAGAGACAAGTTCAAGCATTACAAGAGGAGATCTATAGAGAGATTAATCTTTTCATAAGGGATGAAAGTGAAAAGGAAATTTTGTGTAGGAAGGATAAGAAGAAGAAGTCTTGAACCAAGTAGAGGATATGATTTTTAGGGTCATTTCCAAGCTAGGAAAAATATCTAAACTTGAGGTTAGGATGTTTTCAGGAAATCTAAACCCAGATGAGTTGATCGACTGGATCAATTAGCTAGAGGAATATTTTGAGTATAAGGATATTAAGGACCCTGATAAGTTCAAGTTTGTGAAGGCCATACTAAAGGGACATTGCAAAAATCTGGTGGAAAGAGATTCAATTAGAGGGGAATATAAGAGGGAAGGAGAAAATCACAAGATGGGATTGCATGGTGGACAAACTAAAGAACCAGTTCATTCTCGTTAACTATGAGCTTGATTTGTTCAAGGAGATAAAAGGGCTAAAGCAAGCAAGGAAATATGTCAAAGAATATAGGAAGGATTTTTATTGAGTCCTTATTAGGATAGTGAATGCAAAAGTAAACAAGGAGAAGGTCGTATATTACCTTAATGGATTACGACCTAGAATTCAAAAGGATATAAGTCTAGTTAGAATGACCAACATTGAAGAGGCATGCCAATTTCCCTTGTGAGTTAAGGAGAAGTCATTTTTTTTTTGTTTATGGAAAGAAAATAGGGTGTAGTCAAGGAGGAAGGAGAGGTGGTAGATCTTTTGGAGGCCAAAATGAAGACCAGAAGAAAAATAAAGATGTGGGTACCGGTCAAAACTAGAGGAACGAGGGTTTCAACCGCTCCCATGATTAAAAATTTTGAGACCAAAGAGGAAAGGTAGAGGATGTGGACAAGGTTAAAGAAGAGGATGCTTCTATGTCACATGTTTTCATTGCAAAAAGGAAGGACACTAAGCCTATGAGTGCCCTCAATGCCAAGGAATGACAGATAGGAGAGATGATGGTCAATCAAGGGTTACTTATGTGGATGATGATGCCAAGTCAGCACATTCAAAGGATGATGAAAGAGGAGAGGTTCAAGTAAATAAAAGGGTCTTGTTGAGTGGTGAAACTAAACCTAGACAAAAGCGGTGTTTATTTTGTGCTAGGTGCTTTAGTGTGAGGGTAAATGTTGTAATGTAATTATTGATGGTTAAGGCACTAACAACTTGGTATAAGAGGCAATGGTCTCAAAGCTAAAGCTCAATATGGAGACATACCCCCATTCATATTAGAATTCCTAGGTGTAGGATGATCTCAAGGTCTTGGTTAGTTAACAATGTTTGATGAAGTTCAAGATTGGGAGTTACCATGACAAGGTTCTCTATGACATCATATCGATGGATGTATGTCATTTTTTGTTGGGAAGGTCATGAAAATATGATAGGCATGATATACATGATGATCATGAAAATACCTATTCTCTAATGAAGTATGAAGTTCATCAAAAGTTGAAGCCCTTGATAAAAGAAGATGAAAATGTATGTAGTAGTGTGAGGGTTTGTCTTGTTGATGGAAGAAATTTTTTGGATGGGATGAAACATCAACATATGTGTTATGCTTTAATTCCTAGAAAGGATAAGTAAGTTAGTAGTGATGTTTTAGTTGAATTCTCAGGACTATTAAGTGATTATGAAGATATCATAAGTGATAATGTCCCAAAAGGGTTACCACTGGTAAGGAAAATCACTCATCAAATAGATTTAGTCCCTGAAGCTAGCTTTCCTAACAAGGTTGCTCATAGGATGACTCCTACTAAGAATGAAGAGTTGAATAGGAAAGTTTAAGAGCTATTAAGGAAAGGTTTGATTTGGGAGAGCCCAAGTTCATGTGTAATAGCTATAGTATTAGCACCAAATAAGGATAGAGAGTGGAGGATGTGTATATACTCTTGGGATATAAATAAGATAACCATCAAGTACCAATTTCCTTTTCAAAGGATGTATGATCTTATGAACTACTTGATTAGAGCTTAATACTTCACAAAGATAAATCTCAAGAGTGGTTATCACTAGATGCATATAAGATAGGGAGATGAGTGGAATCCTATATTCAAGACCAAGGACGGTCTATATGAGTGGTTAGTCATGTCATTTGGATTGACCAATGTACCACACACCTTTATGTGGCTTATGAATGAGGTACTTAAGACACATTTGGGAAAAGTTTTTATTGTCTATTTGGATGATAGTTTGATTTTTAGTACATCTCTAGATGATCATTTGTTGCATGTTTGTAATGTCTTTGACAAGTTCAGGGAAGAGAAATTGTTGATTAGTTTGAATAAGTGTAGCTTTTTAAAAAATGAGTTAGTTTATTTGGGGTTTGTTGCATCAATTGAACATCTCAAAATAAAACCTAGAGAAGGTGAAGGTCATCCTAGAATGGCCTGCCCCAAGGTTTGCCACTGATGCGAGTTCATTCCAGGATTTGGTTAGTTTTTATAGGAAGTTCATTTGGAATTTTAGTAGTATCTGTGCACCCCTAATTGAAACAATGAGAGGAGATAGAAAAGCATTCAAGTGGACTACAAGAGCTACAAGGAGTTTTGAGTTGATGAAGAAGAAGGTGAAAAGATAAACTATATTAGAACTTCTTGATTTTAACTAGGTGTTCTAGGTGGATTGTGATACTAGTGGTGGTGCTATTGGAGCTCTAATGAGCTAAGAAGGTAAGCCTCTTTCCTATTTTAGCAAGAAATTAAATGATGCAAAGAAGAAGTATTATATTCTTTTATCTAGAGTTCTATGCAATAATTCAAACCTTAAAGAAATGGAGGCATTATATGTTGCCAAAAAAAATTGTCTTATATACTGATCATTAGGAATTGCAAGTACCTTAATATACAAGTTAAATTGAATCAAAAACATTTGAAATGGGCAGAGTTTTGTAGAGCTATACTTTTGTATTGAAACATAGAAGTGGAAGATCTAATAGGGTTTCAAATGCATTAAGTATATAGGAGACAATTGTTACTAACAGAAATGCAAGTTGAAGTGGTTGCGTTTAATGAACTCAAGAATTTGTACCCTAAGGATCTTGACTTTGTAGAGGCTTGGAAAGCTTCTAAAGAAAATGTTACTCAAGATAGGACCATGTGGTTGGATTACATGATCTAGGACAGTATGTTTTTTAAGGATAGTCAACTATGTATCCGAAGGAGTTCCATGAGGGAGAACTTGATCAAGGAAAACATAGTGGAGGGATGACAAGACACATTGGTCGAGACAAGACCGTTTTTATTGTTAGTGAACATTATTTTTGGCCTTAGTTATCATAGGATGTGAAGAAGTTTTTGTAGAGTTGTCACATATGTTAGACAACTAAAGGAGTCAATCAGAATAGTGGACTGTATCAACTATTGCATATTCCATCAATGCCCTCAGAGCACATAAGTATGGATTTTGTTCTTGGATTTCCAAGGATACAAAGGTGTAATGAATAAATATTTGTGGTGGTTGGTAGCTTCTCCAAGATGACACATTTCATTTCATGCCACAAGACTCATGATGCAATGCTTATTGCAAATTTGTTTTTCAAAGAGGTGATCAAGCTACATCATCTCCCAAAAAGTATTGTTTCTGATAGATATACTAAAATTGTTGGGTATATTTGGAGGAATTTTTGGAAGAAATTGAAGGTTGTGCATAGTTTAATTTTAATTCTTCACATCATCCACAAACTCATGGACAAACAAAAGTGGTAAATAGAAGTCTAGGCAATTTTTTGAGGTCTTTAGTAGGATATAAGCCCAAGGGATGGGATTTGATTCTACCATAAGCATAATTCTCTTACAATAATTATGTGAATTGGAGTACTGGTAGGTCACTGATACAAATTATGTATGGGCATAGTCCAAGGACTCAACGAGA
This sequence comes from Cupressus sempervirens, assembly GCA_028749045.1. Taxonomy (NCBI): domain Eukaryota; kingdom Viridiplantae; phylum Streptophyta; class Pinopsida; order Cupressales; family Cupressaceae; genus Cupressus; species Cupressus sempervirens. The sequence goes on along the minus strand of CM053783.1, from coordinate 573,248,138 downwards.
GTTGAGGAAACTAGAGCACAGAAAGAGAACTAGTACTGAGGCAAAAGACTTTGCTGGACTTATCAAGAACCTTCATGAGGAGGTACATGCACATATTACCAAGATGAGCCTGTAGTATAAGGCTAGAGAAGATCAAAAGAGGAGACATAAGGAGTTCCAAGTTAGGGATTTGGTTATGGTGTACTTGAGGAAGGAATGATTTCTAGGGGACACCTAAAATAGTTTGAAGATAAAAAAAATTGGTCCCTACAAGATTTTCAAGAAACATGATTCAAGGAATGAATATGAAATAGAGTTTCCAGATGGGATCCATATTTCCCCTATTTTCAGTATTGCAAACATAATTGAATATCATGAAGATGGTGTAGATGAATTTTATATGTTTGTCTTAGATTGGTTTTGACAATTGAGTGTCAACACACTTAAGAAATTTCTAAGTTGATGCCAAGTATAATATAGATGCCGAGCTATAGTATGTGCCAAGCCAGAAATTCAACAAGTGTCAAGTTATTTAGATGCCAAGTAGATAGATAGTGTCAAGCAAGTTTCAAGTGTCAAGTTGCAATTGATGCCAAGCTAGTATATGTGTGGAGTAAAATATAGGAGCTGAGCAAGACAAAATTCCTATATGTGTTGAGCATCAGCAATCAATAAGTGTCGAGTAACACAAAATCAACATAAGAGTTTGCACTCTCACAAACTCAGATGTAAACCATTTTTGAGCTGATTTAAGATGAATCTCAAAGGATCTAAAAGATAAGATTGAATCCTTTTAATTCCTTATGAAATCAACATGCAACCAATCAGAAAAATGGAAAGAATTGACTGGGAAAGATGGATGAATCTCAATCGTAGATTCATACCTAACCCTAAGTCTTGAAACCTTTTTACGGAGGTCGAAACCCCATAATGCAAGCATGGTATGGGAATTCAAGGAGAGAATGCTAGTGAAGTCTAAAGGGGTGTGAAGACTTATAGGAAGACCAACATTGCAGAATCAAGTTGATTAAATTAGAGCATCAACACTACGAATAGAGTCATATCAGATCAAGAAAGATTAGATTAGATTGGTCAGAACAAGGATATGAAATTAGCAATCAAAGATTGTAAGTTTTCAGGTCAACACATTCTACTATACTTTCTAGCCATTGTATTAGGAGAATGAAAATCCTATGAAGATAGGTTGGTTTAACAACCATATTGTAAATCCTTTAACAGGGTGACATTCCAAGTGAATGTTTGTAAATCCTTTAGATAAGTCACTATTAACAGGGTGTTAGAGCCTTTAACAGGGCAGGCCTCTCACAGGGCAGACCATTGATGATGGTCAAACTTTGTAACCTTGACAAATTACATATTGCTATAGTGATAAGTTGTGGGTGTCATCCCCACCCCAGTTTTACCTTCTCATTTTGGAGGGTTTTTGAGTGATCAAATCTTATGTTATCTATTTTCATGCATATTTTTACTTTCATGATAATTAGATATATTACATGCATGTATTGATTTCAGTCAAAAGGTTTTAGAGGTTAAAGTTTATTACTTTTGATTCACCCCCACTCTCAAAAGTAAATCTTGCCACTTGTAAATTCCAACACTTGGTGTCAGAGCCAAGTTCTTAAAAAAAGAAGACTTATAGCTTGAAGAAAAGATCCAACAATGGAAGTCTACAAACTTGGGAAGATCATAGAAAACCAACAGATTGAGATACATCTCATTCTACATTCTTTGGAAGAAGCTAGGGAAGAATTGAGGAAATCCCTAAAGCGAAGAAGAGAAATCGCCATAGTTGAGAATGATACATAGTACAAGGAGATTGAAACCTCAAAAGTGTTTGCAAATGGAGATTCCAAGGAGTTTGATGCAGCAATAGTAGATCTAATGGAAAAGAATACAGCTCAAGTAGAGAGATTAGAACTCTCAAGATTGAACAAGAATCACAAGCCATGATGCTTTGTGAAGTGACTAAACAAAAGAAGAGAGCTATTGAAGATAAAGCTATGATAGAAGAAGACAAGAGAAACATTGACAATAGATTGGAGAAAAATTTAATTGAGGTTGCAAGAATTTCCAACATGCAGCTAGACACCCTAAGCCAAATGATGAATGTCCATCATGAGCTGAATGTCAAGGACATTGAGATCTCCACACTAAAGTTGCAAAATGAACAACTGCAAAATGACTTGAAAAGAGAAAAGGAAATTTTAGAAGGCTTCAATAAACCTAATGAAGCTATCAAGTACTTTGAACAACTTTTGAAATCACCAAGATCCAGCAAATGACACTATAGGACTAGGATACACCAGTATTGAGGAAGGAGAGTCATCCAAGATTGTAGAAGAAAGAAATTATAAAGGTAAGAACACAAAACCCACTTGTCATTTTTGTGGTAAAAAGGGACATACTTCTATGTGGGAGCAAGAACACCAATCAACATGAAAAACCTAAAAATATGGGTGATTGTCATAAGTGCAATAAGCAAGGTCATTAGACACATGACTATAGGACTAGAACCATCATGATACCAGGATTTGAAGGTCACTACTATAATTGTAAGAAGTATGGACACAAAGCTTTTGAATGTAGATCTAAGACTAAATGGTCATCAAACAAGGGAAAAAGCCATGAAAATTCCTATAATTGGGACTACAACACTAGGCACATCTATCACTACTGTCAAGAGTATGGACACATCCTTGAAAATTTCATAAGAACACATTTTAGTAGAAGCTACAAAAGATGGTTGAGCCAAACTACATGCTTTAGTTGTTTGAAGACTGGTCACATTAGCAAGAACTACCCAACAAGGTCAAAGGCACCCAACTCAGAGTTCAACAAAGGAAAAGGAAAAGTTGATGTTGAACACATCAAAGGAGAAAAGAATAAAATATGGAAGAAGAAATATGGAGGCAATACATCCAATGGAGGGATCACTTCACCCAAAAGGTCAAGTGGTCACATTTCATCCAACTAAGAAAAAGAAGGTATGTGGAACTGATATACAAGATTTATCATACATCAGTTCCAAGACAAGTAAGTACTGAAAATGATAGATCAGCATAAATAGAGATGCAAAGTTAAACCTTCAATTTTTCACAAGTGTTGCCAAGTAAGAAAAGTTTTCCTCAAATGTGGAGTAAAATCCTAGTGTGTGCCGAGTTGTCTGCCTAAGTTAATAGATGCCCAATGATTAGTTACAATAGAGTTAATAGTGGATGCTGAGTGAAAAGGAAATTTGTATTGAAGCCGAGTAAGTAAAATTCCAGTGCATGTCAAGTGTTAGAAAGACAGTGGAAGTCGAGTAAAGCAGAATTGCTTAAGAAGCTGAGTGGACAACTGTACAAGCACTAAGCATTAAATGCTATGAAATGGAGGGTATATGGTTGCATTTTTTTATCATTTTTCACCATCACAAGCAAAAAGAAAGAACAAAAAGAGTATAGAAAGGATTTCAAAATAGAGAATAAGGCATTTGAGTAGATTTCAACATAGATTTAGCACAGTTTCAATGATTCAAGGTATTTTACTTGTGCCGAGCTACATAGTTTCAAAATTTCTTTGTGTTGAAACCCTAGATTACACAAATGGCCTCCAGATTTAGAAAACCCCATGAAAAAGAGCCATTTGAAGTCCAGTTAGTATCAAATGAAGTCAAATAGCCCAATTTTTTATTTATTCCCAAAGTTGCGTAAAAAAATGACCTTGCTGGAACCCTATCTGTTATTGCTCCTAAAGTGATAATGGTGCAAGATGTTAGGAGATGTTACAATTGAAAAATAGGTGCTATTGGAGACATGAAAATTAGGGAGGCATACAATAAATTGTGTGAAAATGGGGTCTTGAAAGAAGATTTCCAAATTGTTGAAAAGAAGGGCTTAACCCATGCTCTAGATTTTCCCACAGTGTTTATGATCGAATGGATCAAAATTCTATTAAGTAGGATACATGATGATAGCTTGTGGTTGGAAGATGGACCAGTCAAAATATCAAAAAGAATTATTCATAGGGTGACTGGGTATCCAACCCTAGAATGACCCAAAACATTGAGGAGGGATTCAAAAGAAGCGATTGAGAAGAATACTGGAGCTAAGTGGAACAAGAGAGGCATGACCATTGATACAATTAAGGATCCTCTTGTTGATTTTTTAGTTAGAGTCATATCTCACTAATTTTATCAATCGAGCTGACTCAACAATGTTCCCTATATTGTAGTGGATGTTGGTTACAAACTTGTCAAAAAGGATCATACTTATGATCTAGCTGAACTGCAACTACAATAGATTATGGAAAATTTGGGATTTTTAGGAAGGTTCAAGGGTGCTCAATGTAAATTTGGAGCAATTTTGATATGTTTATTCTTCTATGTATAGAATGAATTTGCTTCTTTTGGAAAGGTAAGCTAGAAGATAAATAGGTCTATAGTAGTTTAGGTGAATGAATACATAGAACAAATGGGAGCCAATTTTGAGACTATTATGACCAGCTACTTTGAAGATTCCAAGAAATCAATGAAATAGAGACTAAGGATACCTGTCTTTCTTATTGAGAAGCACATAAATGATATATGTTTTCTTTTTGATATTGATTACACCTACATCCAAGTAGCCATACCAAGGGTAAGATGGCTTAGGCCACTTAGTTATGAGATAAATATTGATGAGGTATCTGCAGCAATAACAACACTACTTGCAGAGGAAGTAGATAAAAGTGCCAAACCCTTTGGCACCTATGATGTTGTAAGATCCAAGGTGGATATGGAATTGAAAATTGCTTCAACACTAAAGAAAAAGGACAAATTAGTAAAGAAGCTTAAGGCCAAATTTGGTGAAGGCAGAGCAAAAGCAGAGGAAGAAGAAGAAGAAGAATAGGGCTAGGAGCCACTTGCATTGACCCAAGGCATGGGCGAAGATGTTGAAGAAAAAGAAGGTGATGAGGAAGAAGAGGAAGCACCTATGGAAAAACCTAAGAAGAGGAAATCACATAAACATCCTGTTACTTAGCCTAAAGGCAAGAAGAAAACTAAGCCTACCTGGAAAAACCTACCACTAGGGTAGATACAAGGGCTACAAAAAAGGAGGCCAAGGAACAAGAAAAGAAGAAAGCTAGGGAGGACTAGAAGAGAAGAAGCAAAGAAGAAAGTATGTGGCACCTTTTGAATTAGATGAGGAGAGGACAGAGTCTGATGAAAATGGACAATTCAGAGTGGTAAGTCACACCACAAAGTCTGATCTAGAGAATATATGTAACAATATAAGAGATAATGCAGACTTGTTTGGATTGAAAAGTATTGATTTTAACAAGTTGACTAGAGAAGAATAGAACATAGTGGAAGAATCAATGTACACTATGATGGTCAAGTTCAAGAATACTCCACTTGAACTTGACAATACAATGCCTAAGGAGTTATATTCAATAATAGAGAATAAATGGCATTATTGCCTAAATATGGAGAAGGAAATAAGAGATTCAACATTGGCTCATGTTATGCCTAAAGTTACAAAAGGGAAAATAAGTAAAACAAATAAGAAGCATGGGAGTAAATTTGCACCCAAATATAGAGCCTTCAAAATATTGCAGAATAAAATTGAGGATGTTGTAAAGAAGTCTACTCTAATGTGGAAAGTAATATATGGCCTCACAACTATAAACTAAGGTCAAGAAGATCCCTTTGAGGGAAGAAACAATGATGAAGAAGAAGAGGAAAATGATAAGGAAGAAGAAGGAGAAAAAGAAAAGGAAAATGTTACAGTGGAGAAGGAACCACAAAAGGTTGATGTGGCAATTGCTAAGGAGCGACAATAGGAACAGAGTGTGCAAGACACACAACTACCACCACCAAGCCATCCACATGTGACTCCCACACCTATAGATTTAGTGATAGTACAAGATGTTCTTGATACTTCTGGTCAGAACATAAACCCACTAATTACAGAGGATCTTAGAAAGATCCTTCACTATACTACTTTACAATCATAGCTATGTACCAATCCAATTTTGGTGAGTGTGGAAGATCTCCAAAAAATTTGTAGCTGACATCACAAAGGAGAAGGTGAGTCCACAAGAACCACCTTCACATATCCAAATAGTTACAAGTGGAAAACCCCAAGAGAAAGCAACACAAGACATACTAGCTAGGGTTGATTCCACAATACCAGACACAACAACTATTAAAGAACAAGTAAAAGCTCAAATAGGACAGAAGGATACCTCTATTCCTACTACACAAGGAAAAGTTGCACCACCTTAGATCATAATAATTGATCAAGGCAAAACAGAAGAGGAGGAGATCCCTAAGGAGAAAGAACAAGAGGAAATATAAACATTGGTCAATTTGCCTACACTAGGGACTCCTACAATGCCTTAGAAATTGAGGAATGAAGCAATACCGCTTCAAGTTTTAGCACCAAGCTCAAGCTCTACAAGAGTTCCAAGGGTACTTCACTATAGAGACCCTACACTAGATGAGGACATAGTCATTCCAAAATATGAGTATGAAAATATGAACATAGATCAGATAAATGAAGTGCAAGAGGCACTTGAGAGGAAGAAAAAGAAAGAGATACTCAGAAATGAGTATAAATAAAGGCAAGCTTTGATTGAAATTAAAGACATCTTTTTAGATGCATTTAGCTTGCAAGTACCTGATGAAACCAAGCCCATAATGGAGCAACTAGCTAGTATAGTGGACTAGGTACAAAATGAAGACCTAGACACAAATGAAAAATTACTAGAATGGTCTAAAAAGAAGTTCCAAATGAAAGTAAATGAATGAATATCAAGTGAGATAACACTATCTCAAGTGGAGCTAGCAAAGAAGGTTGAAAAGGTAAAAGAAGTACTTGAGAACATATTCTCATTGTACTCCAAATTGTGTGATCCATCAATTTTCACACAAGAGACCAACCAAAGGATACTAAGCTTGGAGAGGAACCTAAAAATATCAAGCATGTAACTACCCAAAGATCCAACTCAAAATGAGAAACATTTTGATACTATGCTTCACATTCAAAAGGAACTAGCTGTGCTAACATCAGATGAGGTGAACATAAAGGAAAAAATGATTCAACTTCAATCTACCATTACCCCACACATGGAAGGTTTGCAAAAGGAACTAGCCTATGCAAAGAATGTCTTGAAGAAAGATCCCATTCTTTCTACATTAGAAGGCCTAGTACACCTTGTAGTAGAGATAGCCATCCAGCTTAAAGCACTAGAAATTATATTAGACAATTGGGATGCTGCTCTGAAGATCATAATGGAGCTAAACAAATCCTTTTTGGCTAAGTATTCAATTAATGCATAGAACCCTTTGACATAGGTGTCAAAAAGGGGGAGATAATAAATTAGGAGACCCAAAGGGGGAGATATCCAAAGGGGGAGATAATAAATTGAGGGAGATAATAAAAATTTTGAGTTTTGAGAAGATAAAACTAAGGGTGAGATAAGGAGCTAAAGCCAAAAGGTTGCAAAAACTGCAAGGGAAGATGTGAAAAAGGGGGAGAAAATATAGAGGAGATAGAATAGGGAAAGCAAGAGAAGGAATGACAAGGCAGAGATAAAGAGTGTCAGAATAATCAACATGAGACAAATCTAGCATAATGAGTTCTAGATTCAAAAATGGCACATCAACTCAGGGGGAGTTACAAGTTTTGACATATATAGTCTTCTATGAAATTTTGAACAAGTTTTTGAAATTTTGTACATATGCTAAACAAGATCTATATTATACTCATAGAGGTCAGATTCATAATATTTAGTTAAGTGTTTTTGACACTCATGTCAAAGGGGGAGATTGTTGGTCTCAAATTGGTTTTGACAATTGAGTGTCAACACACTTAAGAAATTTCTAAGTTGATGCCGAGTATAATACAAATGCTAAGCTATAGTATGTGTTGAGCCAAAAATTCAACAGGTGCCGAGTTATTCAGATGCCAAGCAAATAGACAGTGCCAAGCAAGTTTCAAGTGCTGAGTGACAATTGATGCCGATCTAGTATATGTGTCGACTAAACTATAGGAGTCAAGCAAGACAAAATTCCTATATGTGCTGAGCATTAGCAATCAGTAAGTACCGAGCAACACAGAATCAACATAAGAGTTTGTGCTCTCACAAACTCAGATGCAAACCATTTTTGAGCTAACTTAAGATGAATCTCGAAGGATCTAAAGGATAAGATCAAATCCTTTCAATTCTCTATAAAATCAACATGCAACCAATTAGAAAAATCAAAGAATTGAGTGGGAAAGATCGATGAATCTCAATCATAGATTCATAGCTAACCCTAAGTCTTGAAACCTTTTTAAGGAGGTCAAAACCCCATAATGCAAGCATGGTATGGGAATTCAAGGAGAGAATGCTAGTGAAGTCTAAAGGGGTGTGAAGACTTAGAGGAAGAACAACATTGTAGAATCAAGTTGATTAAAATAGAGCATCAACTTTATGAACATAGACATATCAAATCAGGAAAGATTAGATCAAATTGGTCAAAACAAGGATCTGAGATCACCAATTGAAGATTGTAAGTTGTTAGGTCAACATATTCTACTATACTTTCTAGCCATTGTATTAGGAGAATGAAAATCCTATGAAGATAGGTTGGTTGAACAACCATATTGTAAATCCTTTAACAAGGTTTCATTCCAAGTGAATGTTTGTAAATCCTTTAGATGGATCACCATTAATAGGGTGTTAGAGCCTTTAACAGGGCATACCTCTCATAGGGTAGACCATTGATGATGGTTAAACTTTGTAACCTTGACAAGTTACATATTGTTGTAGTGATAAGTTGTGGGTGTCATCCCCATTCTCATTTTGGAGGGTTTCTAGGTGATCAAATCTTGTGTTATCTATTTTCATGCATGTCTTTACTTTCATGATAATTAGATATATTACATATATGTATTGATTTCAGTTAAAAGGTTTTAAAGGTTAAAGTTTATTACTTCTAATTCACCCTCCTCTCAGAAGTAAATCTTCCCACTTGTAAATTCCAACATGATACTAGAGCTATGTCCCATTCCTACTCCTAAGAAGGAGGAGACTAAAGAAATTCTAAATAGTTGTATGGACTAGAGTACTAGAAACATGCAGTATGAGGAGTGCCTGGTGAAGTGGAAGGGACAACCAGTGGAAGATTCAACTTGGTTATCTCAGATGGAGGTTTCCCATTTGGGTTTTCCTCCATCAATAGTAAAGTGGTAAGGCCACTTCTCAATTTACCCTAGGTGTTTGATGTATGAGCATCTAGTAGTGTAGGGGAAATCTTATATCACCCAAAAATATGCTTAGTGTTTGATTCTATTTAATGTGTTTGTATTTCTAGAAACCAATTTGGGCCAAATAATGATTCCAACTCTCATAGTTCCACTATTAGTTTTTTGGATTAATGTTTTTGAACACCTTGAGATACGTACCAATGTAGAAAATGGGTTAGTTTTCAATTGATCCATAATTATGATTATTTAGATGGTATAATTTGGAGGGATGATTGTACTTATAATTGAAAACACTCCAAAATAAGAATCAGGTCAAAAGACTTTACAATTTCAAAGTTATTGTAGTTTTAAGTTGCCTAGAAATCTCTTGAGAACACTTCAAAGTCATATTTGAGGCATTAAGAGGCCTTGTACGGGTCCAAAAAATGGAGGATGAGCTGTTATCATCATTAAATATATAGAGCGCTCAAAGATCTTTCTGGAAATGTAAATAATTTGTCAATCAAAGTCACAAAACAAAAGTTATGCCTCTTAGAAGTTGGACTACTATTTCTGGATTCTTCTAATTTTGCACCTACTTTTGACGTGTCTTCTAGAACCTTCTACTTTGGTGGTGGATTCCAAATGACATATTCTAAAATGTATTCCTAACCCTAAAGCTAATTTGGGATACATAAGGTCATTTCCTACATTGTAAAGGCAATTTTTGGTGGACTTTGGGAGAAGGTATGGTGAGAAGGTTTTTTTTTTCTTTAGAATCTGGTAATATTATAAGCCCATAGGGCATGTAGTTGAGTCCATTTTTCTCTACTAAATGTAATATCATTTCATTTCTTATAATAAAATGCTCTATTTCCTGTTGTGTTCATTTTGTCTTGGGTTGTGCCTTCATTGAGCACGATCCATGTCTATATTTTAGTTACCTGGTAATTTATGGTCAAAATTAGTACAAATGACATGTATGAGGTATATGCTCATAAAGACATTCATTACTATCATATTGCTTAAGTTGAAATTCTAGATATTTTTATTAAAATATCTCTATCTTAGTGGTAACAAAGACATAATTAGTAAAGATATCATGTATACTTATAAAGACATTGGATATCATCAAATTTTAAGTTGGATTTCTAAATGTTGTACATTAGGATCTCTCTCTCCCTCTCCTTGCACCCCTCCTCTCTCTCCATATAAAAATTTAACATTCAACCTACTTCTCTAATATATATATATAATTTTCTCAAATATAATTTATATTGATAAAATAAAGTAAAATAGCCATATCTAGAATTTTTAGTTACATTGAAAAATTGATCTAATAACTCACATTCTAATCTTCTCTCAAACTAGATTTATTAATTTTTTAATATTTTTTTATTAATAGTGTCACATATTTATACATGCATCGATGAGCCAATATGACAAATATTGAATACAATGACATGTACATTAAACATAGTTACATATAGATTCATATAGCTATATTTGTGTATAGAAGTATGCATATTTTAAATAATTATAATAATTGAAAGTAATCTTATATAGAGATAGATAGATACACAATTATAATGATTAAAAGAGCTACACCAAAATTTATAACATAATTACATGATTTATAAAATAAAAGTTAAACAAGAATTGATAGTAACTCATAATGCCTTATTAATTAATTATAATAACACCTTATGCATTAATTTTGACAACCATTCAAATATATTTTGAATCGTTAACCTCAAAAATTGAAACTTTCAGATAAATCACCATAAGTGCAATACTCATGAATCTAAAAAATAAATATGTGGCCAATGTCATTTTCTAGCTAGAAGAACACCATAGGGCCTTGGATCCATGTAAAAATGTTCTACAACTCAATTTTTTTAATTTCTTGAGGATAGTAACAAGTTCTAAAACCTTCGATTCATTGGATAAGACCTTTTTTTCTACAAAACATTAAATATAGGAATATAAACCCTCTAGGAAAAAATAGATGATAGATGATTGCAGTAATACAAATATTTGATCTTGTGATCTTGAAAGATAAAAGACATGCATTTGGATGAGCTGTGGAAAGACCACTTTCAAGTGCTTCTATTAATAAGACAATGCTTAAGGGGGAATAGATGTAGGATAAAATAGATAATCTTCCTCAATCTAAAATAGAAATGAAAATATTTCTCTATCTCGAAAGCATATGAAAGGAGTTCAACTACATAGAAAAAACATGTAGTAGAATTGCTAGTGACTGATGAGAACATCCTATTCTTCTTTTATCAAGAAGGGTCACATTCCAATCTCTAAAATAAACAAATCAAACTATGATTGGTTTAAACTCTAAGGAGCTTACTGGCAATTTGAAGAAACCCTCCTTTTCAAGCTTGTAGTTACAAAAAGACATGGTAGGAGACAAGTTCAAGGATGCAGACAAGAAGATAACACCATTTTCAAATTAGATTATACACTAGTACATGAAAAAAGAATAAACTACATTATACATATAAAACTAAAAGGAGACATTTCCCTCTACAGCTAAAAAGGATAAATAAATAAGGCCACACTAAATCAATACATTAAAATTAATATAGTGATAGGGAGATGGGGATGGGGATATTGGAGTTTTGAAGGCTCTATATTTAAAATCTTTAATGGACTACCAAAATGAATTCCTATCTAGGAAAACACCCTCAATTTTTAGCTTAATCCAATGCTTTCTATTTCCTTCCCCTTTTATTCACAATATTCCAAATTTAAATTAGATATCTATGTTAACTTGTGCATAATAACATGTGCAACACAAAAATTAATGACCAAATAATAAACAAATCTCTATAGCCCAAGGTTCAAATAATGCCTTAGTTAACTATGACAACATGTAATGTCCCTTGTTCCTCAATAGCTCTAGGTTTATCTCATCTTCTCAATTCTTCTATGTATTTCAATATTTATTATTGCTTTTGTACTTGATATAGATAAATATAATTAAAATGTTAATATGATCACTGAAAAGATGTTATTAGTGAAAAACAAGATAAATTTCAGCAACATAGTAAAAAATGAATGATTCCATAGCAAAAACACTTAATATTATTTCTATGAACATTTGTGTCATTCTCGCCAATGCAAATTGTGTGACTTTAAACGTTTGATTAAATCTGAAGAAGATTCAAAGCAAATGAGCAAGTTGTTAAAATCCTTAATAGTGTTTATCTTACCATAAGCTTTAAATTGGTCTATACCCATTTCCATGAGCATCATGTTATTTTTTGTTCCTTTAAGTGAGGATTATCAACTACAACACAAACTTCAAACATTATTTTTATTTGAATTAAATGCTTGGTCAATTATTGAAAAATGACGAAAGAAAAACAATAATAGTAATTTTCTCGAGTTGGAATTAAAAAAACCTTGTCAAATATATTTGATACATAAGAAAATAGATACATAAAAATATGTTGAAAATAGGAAGAAAGGAAATGAAATACAAGAGTATATCAGTTAAAATGAAAATAAAAAATGTTCCAAGGAAGGAAACTAAAAAATAGTTCCCCATAAAATGCCACTTTTTATGTCAAAACTGTATACAATCATAACCAATACCCTTTCTTTTTCTTGTAAGATTTGATGAAAGACAAATCTTCTAAGCCCAAGAAACCTGCATGCAAAAACCTATCACAAAGAAGTAGAAATAAGAAAAGTATAAGGGTTTTGATTTGAAAATGTCCAAGATTGTATTATTGGTCAAAAATAGTAAATGAAAAAGTACAATAGATCAACCCTTATAGAAGGAGATAAAAAAACCTAATAGAAAACCCTAGTATGATATTATATTATATTAAGATCATTTACATATTGGGTGCCCCTTAAGAGAAACAATTACAACTTATTCAAGCTCTTTTCAAACAATCACACTAGAAACAACAATTGGAAGACCAAGAGTCACAACTTAGAATTCCACAAAGATGTCTCTCTTGAGATTTTAACTAGGGTGTCCACAATGAGAACTCATTTCTTTAACCATCTAAGCTAAACCCCTTGGACAATAGGAAGCCCTATTAGGAAAAGAGTCATTTAATAATTGATTTAATTTCTAAGTGACTAATGCAAGTGCATGAAAATGAAATCTTAAGAAGGGAGTGGATTTAAGTTAATTTTAATATTATTAAATTAATACTTTACTCTAAGACCCCCCTCTCTTAAGATGATAAAAAATGTAGCTTCAAATAATGCAAGAATAAAGTAATGGAACTACAATGCTAAATGCAAACTTGGGCTTGACAAGATGGCCTAATGAGGTAACTGATCATAAACAAATCTCTATGAAATGGAGAAATAGGGAAAACCACATAGGAAAATTCCTACTCCAAAAAGAGGTAGAAAGATGCTAAAAGATGAAAAGGAAGGGAAGGCTGACCCTATAGAGAACCTTGAAGGACAACTTCTTTTGCCCCAAGCATAGAAAGTCACTGAAGATACCATGGGGATGCAAAACATTTAGTGAAGATGTCAACAACCTACTCTAAAGTGGGAATGTACTCTAAGTTGAGAGAATCATCTTAAATTAATTGCCTGATGACATGCATATAGATCTCAATGAGCTTGGTCTACTAATGCTCAACTGGGTTGTAGGAAATATGGACGACACTCTGATTGTCACACCAAAGAATAGTGGGACTATTAGGAGTAAAATCAAACGCTATCATTAACTTCCAAAGACATAAAACCTCCTAACTAGCTAGCACAACTGCTCAGTACTCTACTTTTGTAGATGATAATGCAAGAGCTACCTACTTTTGGCAAGACCATGTGATGAGACCAGAACCAAGACAAAAACCAAAACTAGAAGATGTAATACTCCTCCTTTGCTACCATTGTAGACTTAATTGTTAACGTTCTATATGACTCTTCTATAGATGTGTTAGCCCTTATTTGATATTTGAAATACAATACATTGATATGTTGAGTAATTGATTACATCAAGTTGTAACAATATCCTACTAGTGGTGATGATGCTTTAATTTCTCCTAGTTAGTTAATAAAATTAGTTTTATGATGATGTCATATGGTGTGTCTTAGAAAGATGTTCAATACGTCCTCACGATGATGAGATATTCATGTTAGGATATGATGCTATTTATATTCAAGATTTACTATTATACTTACCCCATACTTGAATGTGTATGGTATGTGTGTATGTTTTATAATTATGTTTGACATGCTTGGTATGGTTGAAGGAGGGAGTCATAGTCACCTGCTAGTCGAGATCTATACGATGTACTACTCCTTGTCACTGTCTATTTAGCTTAGACATATATGCACATGTACATACTCATATTTTATATAGATTTGAAGATATTAGGTATCAACTTCTGTGAATTACCAGGATGAGAGTGTCATATCGCAATAACTCAATGGTAAGAATGGGGAGATAATCTTTAGGTCTAATCCCAACCATAGCCTAATTACTTGTCCTAAGAAGGAGGACATTTATTTGACTTTCTACCCTTTTTAAACCCACAAGTTTATCTTTGCCTATGTTGTTTAATTTTGAATTTTGGTTAGTTTTGGTAATGTTGCTTTTGTCTAGATTTTGACTATGTGATTTATTTGGTAAATGATTTAATTATAATATTTGGGTTAATAATATAATATTGAGAATTATTAAATATTATTTGATTAGAAATAAAATGTTAAAATTTGAGAATGTTTAATTAGTTGTAAACTAATTAAATATTACTTTAATTTAAAAGACTTAATTTGGAAGTCTAATTTGAAAAAAATGGTTAAAGAGAAATTTAACTATGATGATATTTAATTAATTAGAAATTAATTAACTATGTGATTCAGTTTAAAAGTCTAATTTAAGAAGTTGCATTAAAAAAGAATTAGAAGATTAGAGATTTAATGTTACTTTATTATAAATATTTAATTAATACTAATTAAATTAGAGTCATACTTAAATAACGAGCTTTAATAATAATAATTAATTTAAATAGTGCTTGCATTAATTAATAAAGTGGAGGAAAAGAAAAGAAAATAATATTCTAATTAAAAGTTTTTTTAAGTGTGTATGAAAGAATTAAATAATTAATGTAATTATTATTAAATAAAGTTAGTGGCTTTTGAAATATTGGAGAACAAAAACCCTAGTTAGGGTTATGGTTCTTTAATAGAGAGTTTGTAGGTCATTTGAGGGACACATGTTTTGGGGAGCAAAATTTAGAATTGGAGCAAAATAATTGTTGAAAGTTTTAGGGGGTTTAGATTTGCATGCATTCACATATTGGCTTAGATTTTAGTTGTGCTTTTGAGGTAGGGTTTGAAAACCCATTGTAGAATTTTATTGAAAGATCTATCTACTTCATGTCTTCCTGAGTGCTTGCATAATGTTTATTAATTTATTGTATTGATATTTGGATAAAATATTATATTGTAGATTTTGAAAATGAAAACTTATTGATCAAGAAAACTTGACTGGGGAAAATAGTAGAAAAATCTAAAAATTTATTATGATGATATTCTTTTAAAACTCTTTCTAATATAGAAAAAATTCAATTATAGAAAATTAGAAGAAAACAACAAATTGAATAACTAGGTTTCAACTTCAAATTTGTCATTAGAACCATGTGATTATCATGACTTTTCTAAATAAAGATAAATATTCTTCTTATATTTAAAATAATTTAGTTGCAAAATTTATTGGAAAAGTAAAAGATTAATTGAGAGGAAATCATGTTGTAACTAAACTTATAAATGCATGTGAAAACAAATATACTAAAGATAGAAAACTAAGTATACAAATATACTAAAGATAGAAAACTAAGTATATTATCACTGCATGATTTGAGAGATCAAAGAAATACACAAATACTAATTGAATATTTATCTTTATTTTATAAAATATAATTTAATATTTCAGATTTATTTATTTAATTTATTTAATGATTAATTATTAATTTTACAAATTTTAAAAAATTAAATGAAAACATATTATCTATTTATTTTGAAAATTAAATAAACTAATACTATTAATTTTTTCATAAGTAGGTTTTTAATATAAATTACTTTTAAAACTCTTAGTAGGATATAACTTATTATATATTTATTAATGAAAGTGGAGTTATAAATTAATAAATATATATTTGTGATTCAGTTATATTTTTAGAGAAGTTATAGCGGAGTTGCTATATAATCATCTACTTGTGAATATTTAATATTATGAGAGAAATTGTAGATAGCTTAATTAAAACCAAAATTTCAAGTTTGAGTTATCTCTACTTGCATTATGAATTAAAAAAAAAGTAAATATTGATATTGGACTTAAATAGAAGTCAAATTAATATTTTAGAAATCAAATTGATATTAATATTCAATCCAATAATATACATTTATGTTATGAATTAAATCATTTATGATTTGAGATTATTTAAATTAATAACATGATAATGTTGCATGATATTTTACATGCACAAATAGATTTGACATTTAAATACTTGTTTATTTAAAAAGATATATTAGCCTAACTATCTATGTAAACATGTGTGTTGTTGCTTTAATGTTAAACGCATCCTTATGACCTAAACTAAACAAGAGAAATGATGAAATTAAACCATATGACTAAAAACTATGTGTTTTCTTAAATATTATATTTATAGACTTGTGATGTTTATTTTCGTGATGGTTTTCTTTGTGATTTGTTTAATTAGCCAAGTTAGGATGTGCACTAGAGGTATTTTTGAGATTTCTATGATTATTTGACTTGGATGTCATGATATACTTTATGATTTGAATTGAGACTTATGTTTTATGAGCTTTATGTTATTAAGCATTTATGAGAACTTTGGTTTTGAGAACCAATGTTATTTTTGGGTTGCCTATTAAGGAACCAAATTCGATCAATATTACTTTTTTGGTATGAGACACAATTGTGGTTTGTGATTTTTTGAAAGGTAGTCTAGATGCATGTCTATGTGAGTGGTTTGTAATGGGGGCCAAGGCCCAAAGTGGCTACCAAGGTAATTCATTGTAAGTTGCATAATAAGTGATAACCTAGTAATTAAAATATTTAGAAAATATTAAAAAGATAAGTTAGAGATTTTTCCTCGCCTATGCCTTGAGTTCTTGTATAGGATAAGGATAAGAATGTGATGATACCTAATGAGAGGTATGATTGGTTTTCCTTGTCTTCATGAGAGGGTATTCTAGTTCCACATGTGTCATGTTGAGGATCTAGGGTCCAGAGTGACTAGTTTAGGGTATCTCAACACTTGAGGGTTTGGGGTCTATTAAGAGACCAGTCTAGGGTAACTCAAGTAGTTTGACCATGTGATGACACTCCCTAGTATGTAGCCTAAGTCTCCTTTATGTTTAATTTTTTTTTCCTCTAGTGGTGTACTTGCTAGATATTACTTTTGATGGTGTATTTATTGTGAGTTGTTACTTATTGATTGGATGTCATTTATTATTGACAGTTGACTTTTATTGATGAGTGTCAACTATTTATTGATGATGTACTTATTGTTGGTGATTTACTTTTATTAATGATGGTTTTTATCTGTTGATTATTATTCTTGGACATGTGGACTTTGATTTAAAGTGGATATCTTTCATTGACTTTATCTTTATTTTTGATATTTGATTTATACTTTCTATTTGCATGTTGACTTGGTATGTGGTGTTGGTATTCAATTGAGTATTTTTTTGATTTTAATTATCTCTTCTTGTTGATTAGTTTATGTTACCCTTGAAGTAGTTCTAGCTATTAGGATTCCTTGCCTAGGATTCTTTTATGATTTGTTTATCTCTGTATGGATCGTACATTATCTCTCCTTCACGGTGGGAGTGGGAGCCTAATTACATGACCACATGGTCAAGAGGTAGTGTCTTCTTACCATTTGGGTCCTCCTCAGATTGATAGATGTTGGATACTCATTGATAAAATTGTACCATTATCATTCTGATTCTTATCTTGGAGACTTTAATTCATTTGATGTATCTACGTATCATGTGTTTTGAGATCCTACATGATATTGTATTATATATTGACGTATTTATATTTATTATTGCATACAATATGACATGTGCAGTGAATATTATTCAATAAATGTGTTTTCATATTATTAGTTGTACTTATGAATTTTCTTATGTTATAATCTATTTATTATTTCTTTATGATCAAGAGACTTTGTACTTGAGACTTAAACTAATTAATACAAACTTCTTAATGTGACTCAATGTGAAGGAACCCTTGAAGAATGAAAATTGTATTTATAAAATTGCTTATGTGTACTTGATGTGTATGTATATATTGCTTCCACATTATTTCTATCTTGTGTTGTTCAACTTTAAAAAAAGAATAGTTCAATAAACATTATAACATGTCAGTTTTATTTCTTTTGGGTTCTCGAGCAGGGTGTTACAAAAGTAGACTTCTAATCATCATTATCACCATCTCAATCTATGTTTGTGAAATAAAAAATGTGAGGATCTTCTAATGTGTAGTGAATCATATAAGAAGTAGTGCCCTAAATGTACCTCAAGATACATTAGGTAGATTGCCAATGACTCTAATGAGGATCATGTGAGAATCAAGAGACAAGATCAACCACAAAGGAAATATGAGGACATGTGTGAGTTAGGTACATCAAACTGCCTACAAGCTACCTTTGAAATGTTGAACCCACTGTAGGAGCAGAGAAAGTGGTAGATAAAATAATATTGGACTAAAAAGGCAAGGGGACATGATTGCAATCAAGCATGTTGAACCTCAAAAGCATATCAAGAGCATACTTTTTCTAGAGTATGGAGATCTTATCCAAAGACTAAATAACCTATAGGCCCAAAAGTAGTCTAGAAGTCCAAGATTAGTCATCTCAAAATCCTCACTCAAAGTGTGCTAAACACTTTGTATCATGGAGGAATAACTATCTATAATAATGAGATCATCAACATATAGCACAAGTATCAAAATATCAATCCCTTCACAACAAGACATGGCTTATACCTATCAATAGAACCATGTGCAAAATTTTTGTTATGATACTCCTACTTGCATTGAACCATCTTTTTTCCTTTCAAAATATGACAAAGATCCCAAGTATGATCTTCATCAAAGAAGAGTAATCCTCATCCATAACCCTATCCCACTTAGGGTGTCCTATTGTATGTGAAAATGTATGAGGATTATCTAAAATGACATTAATCAAAAGACTAGTACCAGATGTCTAAGCATGAGTATAATGAGTATCTAAAGGATCACTTGCCACAGGGCCAACTATACTAATAGTATCATGAGCCCACTTGGACACACGTTGAATATTTGGAGGTGGGGATGACATATCATTAGCTAGATTATCCTTAGAGGAGTGGATAAAGTACTATAAGCTAATAATGAATGCTCCATTTGAGGATAACGGTCATCAAACTAAACATCTCGCTGAAATAAGATTGGTCTAGAATCATGATCAAACAACCTATATGCCTTCATATCCTCATAGTAGCAAAAAAAATTAGTAGTTGGATTATCCTCTTCATAGCTTTCTTCTAAGAATATGGAATAAATGCCCAAGCCTCACTACTAAAAAATTTGAATTTAGAAACACTAGGCTTTTCATGGAACCAAGATTCCTTAGGAGTCATATATCATAAGGCCTTATGAGCCATTCAATTATGAATATAGTTGGAACAATTCATTGTCTTTGTTTAAAAAGAAGGCTATATATCTTGAGACCTAATCATATAATTGGAAATCTCCCATAATGTTTTTTTCTTTCTCTCAATAACTCCATTCTATTGAGGAGTATGGAGAATTTTCATCTGATGCAATATACCATGCTCAATGCAAAAATCACAAAAGTTAGATTCACATAGTCCTCCCATTGTTAGTACATATCTGCTTGATAGAAAGAGAACATTGTTTCTCCATAAATGTCTTAAAGATTTGAGATGAATCAAAGACATCAAACTTGTAATTCAAAATGTAAACCCATGTTTGTCTAGAGAAGTCATCAATAAAGGCGAGCACATAATGAGCACCAAAAAAATGAGTGGGAAAAAAAATAAGATCATTATATATAAAATCCAATGGAACCTTAGCATGTGAGGTTCTACCTGTCAAAAAAGGATCTTAGTGATTTTTTCCAAGGGCAAAACCATGACAAACACCATCAGTACAAGAGATCTATGGTATCTCAATTGCTAGCTCACGTGTACTCATCTACTATAGATGTTTGTAATTGACATAGCCAAAGCACTCATGCCAAAATTTTCTTACTATGTCTATACGATGACCAACAAGAAAAAACCTACAGAATCAGAGCTCTTGAACTCATCAAACATGTATAAGTGAGACTCTAAATCAACACTCCCAATAGACATAACCAAATCAGATTCATAAAGATCTCATATAATGACATCATATGGGGAGAAATCAACTATTTTACCAGAGCTAGAATGAAAAATATGGTAAACAAAAAGGAGGTTTGTAGAAATGATAGGAACCAAAAGAACATCCTGAAGAGAACTACCATCCAATGAAATAGTGGTTCAACTTGAAACTATAAGTTGTGTTGAATCACCAACTGTAATATGTAGTAGAACTGTGAGAAAGTGAGGTAAGTGTTGTCACAAAAGTTTGCACCCTTGCCTAAAGCTTGACCTAAGGGAAACCTTGTGAAACATGGAAATAATCTCCAAGTTGTGGGACTTGAACAATGAGATTGAATCTCTAGAGAAGGTCAACTTCCTCATTATTAGGATGCACCTAATGATTGGAAATATTATGACAAGCAAGTTACTGAGAGGGGAGGGGTGAATTAGTAACTTCTAATTTTTTTAATCCCAATTAGAAATTAATCCTTTATATGAATTCTGATATATCTACATGCATGAGAAATTGAAAACATGAAAGCATACACAACACTTTAATACAAGATTTGGTGACCTAAAAACCTTTCAAATAGAAAGTAAAACTAGAGTGGGGATGATACCCAAAGGCTTTAGTAATGTAGTATAAAGTTGGCCTGTTAAGGCTTACAATGATCACTTCTGATGATCTACCCTATTAGGAACAATAAGGACTGCTATGTCCACCTTGCAAAAGGATTTATAAACATACAATGAAGTATGCACTTGGTAAAGAGATTTACATAAGACTATTAGGTCTACCTTGTTAAAGGATTTGACAAATCCACTTGTTAGGATGAAATAGTAGCTGATCTTTGATCTGCAACTTGGTTTGCTGAATGAGATTCCTCTACTTTTACAAATCACTTTGCTGTGATAGATGAATCTTTGTTGCTCCTTATAGTACTACAACCTTTGTAATTCATTCTTCTGCACTTCTTTTAATGATTACATTACTTCTCTAGTTCATATTCTTATTATTTGGATGTGATGCAATACATTACATATATATCAATCCAATTACACAATTACAAAATCATCCACAACAAAAGTTTACACAAATATTACAAAGTCAGCCAAAGTATAGAAACTTAGGCTTTGAAGACTAACTTAGTGAGGTTCTGATACTCGACATCCATTGTCAATGCTTGGCATCGTCATGGATTTGATAGATATAGAAGCTTAGTCCATACTGATAACTTCCAAGTACTCTTGAACTCAATCCTCACTAGTGACTTGATGAATACTGTGAAACTCAACATATAAATTGAATCATTTGATTCAGATTGTATAGCTTGGTAAACATTGTCACTGTGAGCTTGGTATAAACTAGGTCTCTTGGTTAACACTGAGCAGCTCAATCAACACTAGACTCACATTACATCAATTATGAACTCGGTAAGCAATGTACAACTCAGTTTGCACTGGTAAACTAAGAACACATTGAGATGCTCGATTTACACTATTGATCATCACCTCCATAATAACTACTCGGTACAAACTAAAATCTATCCAAAGGACTCGGTAGCAACTATAGAACTCAGTAACAACTAAAATACTTGGTTAACACTATTAACTATACAATATGCTCGGTATGAACTCACAATCTAAATAAGTGTATGTCTCTAATAACAAACATGACTAGAATGTCAACAATCTCCCCCTTTGGCATTAGTGACAAAAATACTTATTAGTCAAAACTAAATTATCCATCACCTTATGTCTCTAACTTAGTATACTTTTTTTAAGATTTTTCAAAATTGGTTTTGTAAAGGATACATTTCTGTACATTGTAATGTTCCTCCATAGTATAATATATAGTATACTATACATACTATATACATTTTCTTATATTCTTTTTACAGTCTTCTCCCCCTATCTTTTTCAATCTTTCTCCCCCATTTTTTTTGCAACCTTTTTACATATTTCTCCCCCTTTTTGACATTAATGCCAAAGATTTATACTAGATGTATTTACATAGTAATGCCAAAATGAGACAAGAAGTTTGAATGTACCTTTAGTATGAGTGCCAAAGTGTTGTCCCAATTCTGTTGCAAGACCCTGCATGTGTGCAATGCAACCTACACTTCTACTGATAGTTCAATTATGTGGTCTACAATAGAGAAATTATTGTCATGGATGAGGGTTTTTGAATATACAATATGCTTCTATAGTGCATCCATGTTAGGGATAATCATATTCTAGATATCTATCAATGTAGATCTAATTCTTGCCTCTTCTTTGAGTAGTTCTTCATGCATATTTGTAAAAAATTCGATTCTATTGAAGTGAGTAGAGCTAGAACTTAGGTCAAGCTGCAACTGCTATGCACTTGCCTTTAGATCTTCATCAATTTTTAATAATTTGTCTTTTATTTATTTTATGAAAATTGATGTGTCACATAACTTACTAAAAGGTAATAATATATTAATACAAGAAGTTTCTAGAGAGCCCAAAATATTAGATAACTCTACTTGGGGAATGGCAATATTTTGAGCAATAAGTTCTAGAACTTTATTCTCAAACTTTTTCTTAGCTCTCTACAATAATTTTTCCTATTCAAAACTTCATTGTATTTCTGAACTACTTCTACCAATTGATACAAATTGGTTGAGAAGTATCAACCTCTATGCCTATAGCCTTTGCTGGAATGTTCTTGGCAACCTCAATGATCTTGAACTCCTTATTCCTTTCTTCTCTTAGCCTTTACTACTTGGATTTTTTTTGAAGATGTTCACCAAAGGTTTGCATTTTATCTAGAGTTAGATTTGAGATGTCCCATTTTGGAATGACAATCTCCTCATCAAGATCTATATCCTCCTCATTTTCTTTACCTTTACCAAAAAAAATTGTGCTTGGTCAAGACTTGGTCTCAACTATCCTTGCACTTATTGCTTGTGTATTTAGAATAGAAATAATACTTGAAATAGTCACTAATACATTTGGCATCAATTTGCGATGGCTATGTGTCACAATTATGATAGCTATGTGTCGCTACTGCGACAGTAATAGACATCACTATTTTTTGTCGCAAAATACAACATCTACCCTATTCTGTCACAATTACGATGCATAGCCATTGCAATCCAACTGATTTCTTGTGACACCAACCTTGGTGCAATTCATAGGGTATCTATCACAATACTGACACCTCCAAGGTTTTTGCGATGGTAGTTGGGGTGTCCACCTATAGCGACTCCAACAGCAACCCCATTGCAATAATTCCATTTTGTGTCGCAATTGCAACGACCATAGTTGAATTGCGAAGGAAGGGGGCATCGCCTTTATAGCAACCTTGTTGCAATTCATCATTTTTGTGTCACAATTGTGACAAGATGTGATGGAACATGGCGTCACCACTACCACTCTCCCGTCACAATTGTGACGGCGACAAAGTAAAACATAAAAAAAATTTTGTTGGCTTCCAGCTATGTCAAACAAAATCAGACCTCTTAAACCCTGCGTAACTTCATTTGGTCACATCTTATATTTGAGCAAGATGGTGTCTTATTGGTGCTCCCTCGATTATTTCATGAGATATTATTATCAGGCCATCCAATCAACTATAGGAAAAAGATGATTCTTGAACAATCGAATTAGCAATATGGTAGATCTACATTGCATTTGGACACTTGGTTTGAGGTTCATCTCATCAATTCCCATTCATCACAGGATCTTTATTTGATTAGACCTTAATAGAAAACATTGAGATTTCTTGAGCCCCAAGGCAAAATCATCCAGGCTTCAATCTCCACATATCATAAAGACTGTATATAGAGTTGAGCATCTCGTAGTTGGAAGCTTCACTTGCATCAGCTCTCGGATGGTGTGAGAATGCTCAACTCTATATACAAGCTTTATGATATGTGGAGATTGAAGCCTACACGATTTGGACTTGGGGCTCGGGAAATCTCAATGTTTTCTATCAAGGTGTAATTAGATAAATATCCTGTGATGAATGGGAATCGATGAGATGAACCTCAAACCAAGTGTCCAAATGCAATGCAGATCGACCATATTCCTAATTCGATTGTTCAAGAATCATCTTTGTCTATAGCCGATTGGATGGCCTGATAATAATATATCATGAAATAATGGAAGGAGCACCAATAAGACACCATCCTGCTCAAATATAAGATGTGACCAAATGAAGTTACGTTGGGTTTAAGAGGTTTGATTTTGTTTGATGTTGGAGGTAGTTGAGAATGACGTAGCTGGAAACTTCACCTCCCTTGTCTCCTCCCTTTGCCTCACTCCTTCTTAGGCCTTAATATGTCATACTTATGTTGCTTAAATCATTGAGTATTAACAATTTTGCTAAAATTGATTCCTTACATTTCTCTTTTCAAAAGCTTTCTTATAAGGATAAACTATGATAGAAACAATCTCTTGAACATGCACACACTTTTTTGGCTATGGTGGACTAGGAATGTGCAATATATATTTTGTGCACTAAAATATCATGGAGTGAAACCAATTATACAAATACAAATATAGAAATAGTGAAACCATGGAAGCAAAAGCCAGTAAAATTGGGAAGGTTTAATGAAAACAAATATTATGAAGAAAGATTGCAATGATGTGGCATTAGATTGAATACATCGATCTATGTAATTGGATCATAAATATCTTTGGATATTAATGCCAGTAAAGAAACATCATAATTTTTTGAGATGTGCGTATTGATCTCATCATTTTTTATTTAATTAACGTTACTTGAATGATTTGAACAAAAACTTACATAGAATAATAAAGCTACTTTGATTTTTAATCCATGTCACTCAGGTAGAAGAAAAATAGAACAACTTTCTTTTTTAATAATATGTATATCATACTTGAAATGCACCCATAAAGCCCCATCTCAGTTGATTTGTTGTCAATCTTGGGATGACAACAGAAATTACT
The DNA here is from genome assembly GCA_028749045.1 of Cupressus sempervirens. Classification (NCBI taxonomy): domain Eukaryota; kingdom Viridiplantae; phylum Streptophyta; class Pinopsida; order Cupressales; family Cupressaceae; genus Cupressus; species Cupressus sempervirens. The sequence continues at coordinate 573,222,621 of CM053783.1, read as the reverse complement.
GGCATAGTAGGCCTGTACTTAGCAATCAACCTGGGGCAAATAAAACATAAATATCATGCTGAGAATCAGAATTCGTAGATGTGTTATCTGTATATCAGAAAATCAAATTCACATTGGCATGGCAACAGATAAATCTAGAATTGACGAAATTGCCTGCATTATGAGCTAATGCTTATGATAACCAAACCCCAATAGTGGCAAAAATGAAACCAAATTGTAACTTATCACCAATTTCCCAAATTCGATAGTTTCAAATGTCCAAGGAATATATAATGTAGAATAAGAAAATAATTACTTTGCAATTCGTCTGAATGTTGTAAATACTGCTATGATAGAAGCTTTCACTTTGATTGCTGCACTTACCTAAAATTATCATACAAATACTTCTACTAAATTTATATCAGTTTCCACATATCAAATGAATAGTAAATTACAACCAACAATAAAATTCATCTGTAAACAAAACCTGAGTCATGGCAAAAGGAATTAAAATAATTTTATGTACTTACTACAAAGGTTGCAATGCATTCCAACTGAGACATCGGTTCACTTTGACATTTGAGAGTCTTCTTAAAATAAACAACCTAATTGTACACTTTCTCTACCTACATGAAATAATTAGAATATGTTATCTTTTAAGCAGTTTTTCAGATCATAATATGATATCACAATACATATATTTAGAGAAGGGGGAGAGAAGGTTATTGGTTGACCTCAATTTTGATGATCAGTGGCTGAAACAATCGACTGTAACTAATCTCTATATCCTCCCACCTAGTGCTGAAGCAAAGTTCATTCCAAAGACTTTTTTTTCCCTTAGAGAGTAAATTAGGTGAGATCGAGAAACTACAGTTGAAAGCAATCAGAATATATAAAAGAAAGAATGGTGAACACATCAAAACCAAATTTGTGATGGGTTTTTAACAAGACACAACTATTAGGCGGATAGTCAAGCAACATCCTTCTGCTTGATCCTTCATTTAGAAACTGAAAACAACTTAATAAGCCATCAGAATGATCAAATACCACATTCTCTCTTATTTACAACATTTCTCAGTTATCACTAGTCTAGATCATTCTTAGTTCATATTCACCTACCATTGTAATGTACCTCACCCATGGCAATGCTTGATATCCACTCTTTTCAATGATTTTTAGATACCTGACCCGTAGTAAAGAATTGCAACAAAATAAAGTTGTTATAAAGTAGCAACCTAAATCTAAATGAACAAAATGTAAATTCTCAACCATTTATTCAATGCATCAATTTACTTGTGGAGCTAAATATTTAAAAAGCATAATGATTTTCATTGAGGCCAATATAAATATAAGCAATGAACTTGTTCTCATCAGAAATATAGAAGTGAACACATAAAAGGGTCCAACACTGTGATGAATTTTATGGAGTTAGTCCAAAACAACCTGAAATGACTCAAATTTCAGATAAGTTATAAATCATGGTAATGAGCTAATGATACTTGCAAAAGCAATAATCTACATTTGTAAACTAAAGTTAAGAAATGGCCCAAATTCTTGATACAATAAAATATGGTATCTCAAATTTGACACGAATAGGCGCTCGCTTTTCTGGGGTTGCTTCTTTAGCAGTTATGCTAGAAAGGCTAAATTCAGCCCTCAATATGTATTCATGAATCAAAACCCACATAATAAGTCAATCAATAAACTAAAACATCAGGGTCCAGAACCATGGTACTATTAACCATCTTTGAACAAGAAAACCAATGAAAGCTGCAAGATACCTTTCCACCAAGAAATGATTTTATTTTCCAAAGCAAAGCATCCCTCTCTGGGGAGTATGCAGAAGTACCCATTGATGTGCATACATGAGGTGTAGATGCATCAGCTGGTATTGGCAATTCAATTTCAACATTTGTTGCCGTACTGCAAAGTTAAAGAAAACCATGAGACAAATTAGCAAATACATAGAAATATTAGTCATACTTAAACCATTCCCTGAAGCTAACATGTTAGAAAGATCTATCTAAATAGTAGATAAATTAGATCTAGAATAGGCATACATAAGCTAGAGAGATAATTTGAAACCTACGATCTTTGTATTGGCTGTGTGCTCTCACCAAATATTCTACCCGGCTTCTTGAATGATTTTCTAATTGAGCTTCAACCCATATCAATGGCTTTACCTACAAAGTAATAAAAACATATGATATGAAACCTACTTTAGAAGGATATCCTTCATAACAAAACTTCAAAGATTTGACAACAACTGCATTCTCTTGAATATATGAACAAACCTGTGTGCTAAGTCTATAGTTCATAAGATCAAAAGTCCCATCATGAGGTATGAAGGATATAGTTCTATCATTTTCAAAATGAGCAAGACGAATGCACCTGATAGAAGAAATAGAAATTAACATATGCCTTTTCAAGGGAAAAAAAAGACCAAGTACAACATCAAAGGAATTTGCAAGCACTTTAATATAAGATAAAATTGATAGTTTAAGGAATTAAATAAGAAAATGAGCTTGATTGCATACTGATGAAACTTGATGTCATCCAAATCAATTGCTTTACCCTTTGACGCTTTGCCTTGAGCTTCTAGTAGCACCCTATCATTGAGTCCAAGTTTGCATTCTGGCATTCTGCTAAATAAAAGTGAATCAAAATACACTTCTCATTAACAGCTAGCTATGTAACATTTCAGCAGTCCTGCTAAAAGTACATTATAAATAAATAAAAATTAGAAACAACCACATTTTGCACAAAACAAGCTAAATTAACCATGAAACACAATCAATAATTCAATGCCAAATATTAAATCAAAAGTTATAAAGGTTTAATACTTATGGCATATGTATAAAACAAAGAAATCATTAGTGGTCAAACTACTTCCAACACTCAATAATTATATAAAACATCTAAAGATATATACGTATTAGTATTTTATTCTTTTTTTGTAAATTTTCATACTGTTTTATTTCCAAGATCGACTGTGGGGATCCAACTTCAGCCTTGATATGGCAAGGGCATAGGTGTCCTAACCAAATTATTCTAGATACATCTATTATAGATCTGAGGAAGGCCTACAAACTATACAAATTGGACCTGGTCTGCGTATGGGACCTAGTGCAACATAATCTAAACTTCAACATTTGGTCATTATAATTTGACTTTTAATCTGTCACTCTAAACTCTCCAAGAAATTGGACTCTGTTCAATCATCCACCACAGTTCATTATTCTTCTATATTTGTTTTATTCTTGCTAAAACATGTAATTTGTTGAAATGCAAGTATCCAACAATGAAGTTGGTTGTCTCGTGACAAAATTTTATTTATTTATTAAATCTTAACAATGAATATGAACATAATATTTTTACTTATAAAAGTTGGACAATTTGTAGATTCTTTGTCTGATGGTAATTCATAATTCTACCACGTAAAAATAAACACAAGATGTTTATTATCTAAACTCATGCACCAATCCTGTTCTCATAATATATGTCTATTCTACCACGTAAAAACTCTCACACAATCTTCACCAGAAATTAAAATTCAATACTCATGGATTGTGGAAATCTGTTTGCTTTGATATGTCTATTTGTTTAGCTGTGTATAAGCATACATGGGCCTTTCAGCTTAGAAAATGGGGTTTTTCCTATTTCAAGGCGTTCCACAAGTAGGGTACATATTTAAGAAAATAGGTGTGCAGTAACATTATAATGTTCTCCATGAACCTAGCTGGACTTTACAGTGTTTCAACTTAGCAAAGATTATGGGAAATGGTTCCATGTTTCCTCTCTATAGTCTATTAGTTTTATTTCTAAAAGAACTCAATAATAAAATTATGCATGGGGTAAGAAAAAACTACCTCAAGTACGCTCTCATCTTCAGCGCTCCAACCACATCAGATCACACTATTTGCCCATTGCTACTCACAAAAATATTTACACTTTCTACTACATCCAAAAAGACCTTTAATAACAAATTAAAAGCACAAAATTAGTTAAATATCAATTTCCATATTCAAGCAAAGCACAAAGTTAAATCTAGATTAGCCTTCAACCTCATTTTTTTTGTATTGTATTCCTTCACTTCGCCAAGAAATTGCATTTGTAATAGCCATTGGAGGTCGTTGAGTGACTTCCATCCTGTAATCATCCATTTTGATGAATTGACTAAGAATCTTTGCCTCTGTATATTGAGGGTACCCGAAATCCATTATTTCATCTAGTAGTTCATACTGCACAATGGGAAATAAAAGTGGTGAAATGATATACACATATTTTAAATTTTAAGTTCGTGATAAAATATTCTCAAATAGTTCATTACAAGGAATTCTGAACCCTTGACCCTCTGTGGCTCAGATTAAAAATAGATGTGTACACTCACAACAACGACAAAATTGTCTCTCAAAGACTCTTCTTCTAGCTCTTCAAAATAGTGCTTGAATACCTGCAGAAATAACACACATGACAATCCAAAACTGAACCTAAAGTTGACATGTGAATCAATTATTGCAACACACTAATCATAGCAAAAAAAAAAAAGAGGAACATTAACAACTCTTGATTACTGTAATAACACCTAAATATGCATGCAATAGCTACAAATAAAATAATTATATGCATACACTAGAATCCTTGGCTCTACAAGTTTAGTAAGTTCCCTAAATGTAGTTTTCCATTTAATAATTGAAAATAGAGCCTCAGACAAGAAATAAATTGTGAATGAGAAGTGTAGATTATTGAACTTACATCCACAACTTGATCTAAAAATAATAGTAAGCTAGTTGCATCAGAGTTCTGTCTTGATGCTGCCATAAGGTAGATATTGTTATGCTGAATGAACATGTAAGTCACCCCATTGTCATAGAGTACTAGATTTTGTAACGTGGGATCACCCTGTCCATGTAATTCCATCAAAAAACTTTTCAAAACACATGTTGAAACCATCCTCACACATGGCCAATTCAGACTTATAAGAGACAAGATATAAGAGAGGGCGGTACATTTTAATGAATATATTCATACGAGACAATTTAATTTATGTGACATTGGCCACCTAATAGTCTTTAACTTTTAAGTAATTTTCATACCTCTATGTAAATATTTCATATTTGAGAAGCTTCTTTGTACAACATTGCAATTTTTAACTTCATGATGCACATAACATAGATGAATCAACAGAAACTATAGTTTCTAGTGTTCTTTCCATAGTTTTAAAAGAGTTCTTATCGATAGATCCATGTAAGAATTTTATTCCTCTAAAAATGGTTTTATTACCAGTTTTAAAGAAAGTGGACACAAACTAACTAAAGAATCTTCAAATCGAGGGCTGGAAGTTACATTGATGCAAAGCCTTCTAATATCCCCTTAAGGAACCCTATTCAACTCGAGGATTCAACAACATCTTGGAATCCACTCAAGGATCAATAAGAAGTCCCTAAATTAGTAGATCTCTTCCACACACCATACCCATGAATTCACTTCCTACCTCATTACCACAATCTGTTATTGTATCAATTTCCTTCTAGGTCACCTAGTGTACCTAGCACCTCCATCATACCAAAATCCAACTCCAGCATCTCTCACTGACCCTAACACCTTAGATCATCTTATCATGGCCTATCTACCATGCTTCAACTCTTCACGAGCTTCCAACAACCCATCTTTCACCATTTCCTACTTTAGCCCTTCTAGGCCTGTCTAGTAGCCCTGCCCTGTAGCAAATTGCACTTTTATCTCTAACTCCCCAAACAACCTAGTGACTTAGTCACCTTTTCAAATAACCTTTATGGTTTTATTCAAACCTTGCAAATATTAGTTTCTCAACCTGTGATTGTTTCACCTTTCTATTACTATCACTACAACAATTAGGCCTAATTAGCCCTTGCCTAACAAAGCAACTATGATTTGCACACACACCCAACTCTCCAAACCTTGAAAAAATCTTAAGACATCTAATAAATGATAGGATTCCACAATTTGTTTGACCCTCCCTACATTTATAGCCACCTTTTCATCAAACCCTCCCTTTAAGGGTTTCTAGCCTAGGGCTTCCTAGAAAAGACCCTAAATCAACTCATAAAACCTTTCTATTGGCTCAAACACCTTTAAACATACTCCCTAAAATGTTTTCAACACACATTTATCCATTCCAACCTCCATTTTCTCATATTCACCATGTGGTAACTTGCAAATGCACCTTCACTGTTTGGTACAATAGTCACCCTATTGTTCTTTTCTTTGTTCATTGTCACCTGCATCCTCCTGCATTAAAATCATAAAACCAAAATATTCATAAACTTAAGTGCCTCTCCCACAAGTTATAGTCCATTTACAAAAAGTGGGAGAGGCTTGCCTCCATTAATGACTACAAAACTGTGACAATCAGTCACGTTCTCTATGACATCAGAGATTTCAAAGATAGTTTTTTTTTAAAAATAACTTACAAAGTCCTTGCCAAGAGTTAAAAAATCATGACAATATTTTCAAGGAGCAACAACAATAAATCTTGAATATAAAGAACTTTATTGGATTACCAAGTCGAATCTTGCAATTAGGAAACTGTCACCGTGACAGTGAATAGTATATTTCTTTGATTTATTTATTTTCTTGTTACATACACCTCTCTTCAAATTTTGCCCTTGTGTCTTATAAAGAAATTTCTTTTCTAAATATTTTCCCATCTAACTAACTCATAAAACTAAACTAAAGCCCCCTTGGATGCCAACTGCTCTTCTAACTGTCTTATGATAGCAAATAGACAGTTTTTATAACTTTTATCATCATTACCTTTGGTTATCTTTTGTGACCTTTTCTCGGCTAAAGACTTATGAAAAATATAATGTCATTCCTAAATGACTCTAAAAGACCTTTTAAAACACTCTTCACACACCTATAACCTTAACTAACCCCATTCAAGCCTAAGTTGGCTTATGTTGCCAATGTTGGCAATTTTACAAGATCTTGCACTTTGAGTGCATTTTACATCATTTAGGGGCTTTAATAGCCTATTACATCATGTAAACACTACCATCTACCCATAAATATTCCTAGGACACCCTAGGACTTCAAATGACCCCTTACATCATATTGACTCCCTATTTGTGCCAATTTGCCTATTCTTGGCAATACCTTACATTGATAAGTAGGAGATGATTTCCACAGCTAGTCAAATTGTGATGTGAATATCAGGATTTAACTGTGTGATTTTTGAGTCAAACTCGATGACCCATGTTTCATGGGTCATCGAGTTTGACTCAAAAATCACACAGTTAAATCCTGATATTCACATCACAATACCTTACATTTTGTCAACTTTGTGAAATTTATTACATTTAATGGCTTCAATGGCCATTAATGGCTTTAATGGCTTTAATGGATTCAATGGCCATGATTCATCATCAAATAATTCAATAGGTCTCCATTAGGCATTGATTGTGCTTGTACCTTCATTATCTCCTACATAGCTCCTGGTGTACCCTGTAGGTTCATTTTTTCTTGGGTGCCCCTGCACCATACATGGATTCAAATGAAGGATTGGTAAAATATGGACAGGAAATTGAAAATTATTAACAATGATACCTCCTTTACTACTTAGTAATATAAAAAGTGAGGTTCACCACTAAGTATGTTGGTTAAGTGGTGGTGGTGATGGTGTAAGGGCCAACAAGGTTCAAACAACCACTAGGCCATCGTCATTGTAGGCTTGTGCCAATTTGCTCTCGGGGTTGAGCCTTAACTTTGTTAATTGTGGATGAGGTCCCCCATTTGTGGCCTCACCAATCCATAGCTCCAGGTCAAAAGCATTTTTATTGGGGTCGGAGTGTGTGTTGTGTTGTGTTAGCATCACTAATATGATCAAATTCTAATTCCCTTTGCTTAAAATAACCTCTTCCAAGCAGCGGCATATTCAGATAACATAGTCCCAAGACAGTGCTGATCAAGGGTTTCCCTAGTTAATTATGATAATTGTATCATTGGTGATACCATAGTCCCAAGACAGTGCTGAGATCCAAGGATGCAATTAAAAAGCCACAAGTTTAGAACTTCATGATAGTTCAAAGCATGAAGCCTTAGATGCATAGGACAATAGTCTAAACATAGGACAAAATAGAGAAATATTTAGTATCTTATTGAGCTTCACTTTATTTAGAGAATAGTTTAATATTCTCTACTAAACAGGGCCAACCACGTGAAGGTGGAAGCTCATTTGGCCCCACCCCCCTCCCCCTAACATCACTCTACATTCCCTGTTAACATCTAACATTCATTCATTCTTTCAACCATTAATAAAATGTAACATTCAATCAATATCACATGATAACATTCATTAACACATTAGATTCGTAAACATGTAACATTCATCAATATTTTGCATTAACACATAATTCATGAACATTCATTAGCACATAATTAAATTCATTGAGACATAGAATTCAGTCATTATCAATTAAGGTATGTAGATGACAATCATTTCTTTTTTTTCTTTCTATTTCTTTTTTCTATGTAAGCTCTAAGAGGAGCATCAGTGTCATCATCAATTCCCCCCTCATCAGTTGTTCTTTTCTCTGTTCTTGATGATTTTAAATTCCTATGCTATTGCAAAGGGGGGTCCTTTGCAATAACAAATAAAAGAGTTAAATTAAAATTAATTTATTATAATTGTTACAAGTATTTAATTATTTTAAATAACATAATTGTGGCACTCTTTACCTGATCTAACCACATCATTTTGTTTGGACTCAGCATCAACATGCTCATGAACATCGACCCCTCGATCCTCTACAACTACTATACAAAATGTTACGTTAATCCAAACACCAATTGCAATTACATATTAAAAATTTAATAACAAATGTATACCTCCACCACTGGGATGCACATCATGTGAACCTTTAGCATTCATAGATTGTGTAGAAGGATTGTCAGGCTACATTCCAACATCCTACACATTGTTATCATTGCTTGCTTAAAATAGATATACTCACTTTATATTGGAACTTAACATCAAATAGACTAATTGGTAAAGTATTCAATTTGAAATAAATTTCATTTAGCTTATTTACCTGTGGCTCAGATGCATCATTATTAGAACCTTCCACACCGATTTCAGCTCATAGCCGTTCAACCACGGTTCTATAGCCTTGTTGGAAGCCAATTCTCTTATTCTCTTCTATGAGGAATCTCTTGAACTTTGAGCCCTACATTTTTGCGTGGTATGGTGAATTTTACTTGCATTTTTTCATCAACCAATGGAGGGTAGTTAAAATATCAAAAGGAAATACAAAAGTTGCAAAAGTTGAGGATCAGGAGCATAGACAAGCTAGTCTATCCTAGCATTTCCCATCACAATATATAAAAAATTTGATACAATTTTTTATTTACTAATAATTACAACTCGTTCTTGAAGTTTCAAAAAACCACCAGAGCCAAGCTTGTGTGTCCCGTGCTTTTCTAGTCTTGCTTTTGTTGCCTTTGATGTGTTAGGCAATCTATGAAAAGTTTGAAATATGTTAGATAATATAAATATAGAGGTTAATTAGTACATAATTACATTCTCAATAGTATCACATACCTTGGTGTACTCTCCACTAGTGTAATTGCATTTTTCTTGTCATCTTTATACTTTCCATCCAAAATCAGAGCCTGCCACTTAGCCTCAAGAACATAGGGCGAACGCTTGTACCTAGGGTTATCCTGTAAATTTTTTCTGTACTGGTCCCTAATATACTTCAAACATAAACCAACTTTTTCAAGGAGCTTTTTTCTCTCAAATGCACGAGGTCCAAAGAGTTGGGTCATGCTCTCTATAAGATCATCCTTCGACTTTTTGTCTTGGTTATTCCACCTTTTAAGTAAAAAAAAACATGTTAGACTCATAAATGAAGTGAAGCTACCTTTAATATAGTTCAAGAAATGGATGAAAAGGAAAACTATTCTAGCAATGATATGAAATCAAAATAGTGGTTTGGGGTTTTAGTTAGGATATGATGTTCCACCAGGTATGCACAGTGGGCCCGAATATTCGCAAACACTCATCACCAAGTTTTTTCCAAAAAACATCATTCCCTACAAAACAATCATGGGATCATTAGTCGATGAAGAGTGATCAAAAACTAAATTACTATTATATCACTATAGAATAATAACTTTAAAGTACCTGGAACTTTGGCTACTTTTAATGGAATGCCTTCATGTCACTGACGATCAATATGGCATCCTTCACCATTCCCGTACTAGGAACATAGGAACATCTAGGAAATGATATTGCAGCTCCTATTGCAAAAAGTTTCATAAGTTTCATAAGTCTTTGTCATGAAGTATAAACACATAACACTTAAACACATAACAAAAGAGAGAAAAAGAGGGATTTGTGTACCAGTAGATGTGCAACAGTTGATGCCTGTAAGCTACATGTTGTTGACTCAGTAGTCGAAAAGAGATTTGTAGTTGTCCTAGATGGAGGCGGCATCGTCATAGGATCTAAAGCTAAAGAATAAAATTTTTAGAGCATGCATAAATATAGAACGCGTGGACTAGCATGGACAAGATTGTTAGAGCATTAAAAAAAAGGATTGTTCGAGCATGTATTGTCAATGATTATGATAATTCCTATATATATTCAGTGGAAAACACAAGTGGGGAATGGAACATGCGATCTACCTGAACCACCTGCAGCACCCTCATCATGGGAATGGGGCTCAAAATCACACAAAAAACTCTGTAAAAACAACGCATCTATATTTTAATTAATGCCATAAAAGAGCATAACATAAAAACCATTATTGAACTCTTGTTATAATAAAAAATTTCATTAATACTTACTTTTAAGGTTTCAGAGGTGTGCAACAATTTAGATGCCCTATCTTTTATTTCCTGAGTAATAGGCTTAATGGTTGCCAAACGTACAATTTCTTTGCCAATTTTCTTTAGCAACTTTTTAATTAAACCGATCAGGTCATCGATCTCTGGTAAACCAATATAAAAATGGCCCTCCTCAGGGGCAGGCTGTTGAGGGACTCCAAGTTCCTTTCCCTCCCTCCGACCATTGGCCCTCTGTGACAATAATAGTATTAGTATTATCAAAATTACTCCAAAACAATGAAGAAAACAACATTAAAAAAATAACATTCTACTTCTATCTAGTTTGCACAATTACAATGAGTTTTACCTACTCATGTGTAGATGAGCCAGGAACATCGCCAGCATCCCCTCTGGGTGGTTGCTCCATATTGTGCCCTTGTGTCAAAGATCAAGTATAAAAATGTTAGCCAAAAATTTATTGACTAAATGGTATGTTGGAGTCATTGATTAGAAGTTGGTTTAATAGTATGTACCACCCCCATGATAGTCGCCTCGTTTGTATCTATGTAGTTTAAATTGTAATCAATAAGAAGCTCTTCCCTTGCACGTATTGATTTTATTGCACAGATGAATACACGATTTCCCTCGCGCACCTCAAATATGCAATTGGATTGCTTTATAGTTGACCTGGGATGAATAGTATTTATAAAACCCACAACATTCCCTATTTCTTTTGGCCTTCCATCAATATATATAGCCACACTTTTACTTTGACTATTGTCTTGTTGTTGTATATAATTTGTTGAGAGGGCATACCTACGCATACTTTTTTTTATATTGAACAATATGCATCCAACTTTTGTAATCGTAACATGGTCCAACATACTCCATCAATTTAGAAACTTTGTTGTAAGACACCTTTATGCCATCCATAGAAAATAGGCCCAAACCATGTAATGATGATGGTGCTATGCGATATATCCTCTCGTTAACACAAAAATCAGTGTTTATTGGAGGAAGTTCCTTGGGTACCCAATGTTTCTGTAGATGTTGGTACCTCAAGACAACCTCGATGTCGCCTTCCATCTCATCATCATAAGAACATGACTCCCCTTGAGCAAGGAAAAATTTCATGCATTTATTGAATTTCCTTCTAGTCCTTTGACCTCTAGTTAATCTCCCTGTTCTAGATAAATTGCATGTCTCACTTTCCTCTTCTATTCCTATATTTCCCTCACTCGAGGAAGACACTTATGAAAAATACCTATTTTTTGGTACCTGCAAATGCGAGAGATCTTAGAAGATATCAATCTTACTATTGATACGTGTATTAAATAGACTATCTATAAGAAGTATTGACTTATACCTGTTGATCCATGAGACTATGCAGGATGCTCCTGAAAGGGGTTTAGTTTCCTACAAATGTAATTCAATTATCATGAGCATAATCACATCATAATCATAATCACATCCATCATAAGCATCACATAAAAATTAAAAACATTAAAAGGTACACAATATAACACTTAAATCAGGCTCACATTATAAGCCTACTAGGGAAGTAGACATAGTGAAGGGCTAAACACTTATATTATGTTTTCCCTATGAATTTTATTCTAGGTACAACTCCCTTTTATAGATATTTAATGAATTCCCTTTTCTAAACTAAACACTTACAAATTATTTTGACCTGAAAGAAAATAAGGCTCAATACATTCACGCATCAATATGTGTTTTAAATAGTTTTATTTAATTAATTTAGATTAATAGTTAATTTAGATTAGCTGTATTCTATTTCTAGTTGAAACTTGTAGCTTTTAAATAGATAATGAATAAACTATATAACCATATAAGAAAAATATATTTCTATCAAGAAATGAATATTAAATAGATTAAGGATTGATGGCATACCTCTAAATTTCATCATCATCATCCTCATCGTCGTCATCATCATCATCATCCTCGTCATCATCATCATCATCATCATCATCATCATCATCCTCACCATCATCATTGTTTTCATCATCATCGTTGTCATCATCATCAACATCAACATCATCTTCATCATCATCATCAGTAGCATCATCTACATAATCTTCTACTTCTTCAGTATCTTCTTCTTCCATCGCATTATACTTTATTGGCATTCCTCTCGGGTCATGTCTAACAACAAATGACCAACCCAGTTTATGTGGAACCTCTGAGTAAAATACCTGCTCACATTGGCTTGGAAGAACATAGGGCTCATCCCCAACTGGCTCAAATGACCTTGTAATAACCATTGTAAATCCATTATCATGTTCAATAACAATTCTATCAGGATCATTTGGATTAAGTCATAGCCTGTACCATTTGACAACGAAGAGTACTAATTTGAAGGAACTAAAGTCACACTCAAGTATATCATTCAAAATGCCATAGTATCAATTTTTGGACTCTCGAGGATGTAAGTCGTTTCTAGATGAAATATTAGTCACTTGGAAGACTATAGTTATTCCTGAATCACAAGTTTTCTTTGTGTCATCCAACACTTTGACGCAAAATTTCTGACCATTACAGAACATAGCCTTGTGGTTTTTAACCTGCAATAATATGTGAAACATGTCAAAATTATTGTATCATGAGTTGATAAACATATGGGTGATTAATAAATGTTTACGTACCTGGAAATCTCTTAAACCACGTGCTAAATCTATTTCCCTTTGCGTAACATTGGAATCTCCATTACGATGAGCTTCTTTAACCAATGAAGATACACCTTCCCATGTTAATGTTTGACTAGAATGTTGACATCATTCAATCCATACCATCATCCAATCAAGATTTTTTGCAATATACAAATGTAGTGCATCCCACTCTCGAGTACCTGTACAAAAGAAAAATAGACAACTTACAACCAATTTATTTTGAAGATTAAGAAATAATTTATTACAATAACATCTTATAATTTATTACCTCTCACTTTCCTCAATGTACCTTTCCCCATCAAGTACTCCTCTTCTAATTTTTTAAAAGGCTCGAGATCCTAAATGCGATCTACATAGATATTTGATGCAAACTTAAGAAGATATTTAGTAATGTACACCATAGTCTGGTATACCATATATCCCTCTACCATAGAACCCTTAGGATGTGCTCTTTGTCGAACCAAAGCCATCAAATATTTCAAGTGCCTCTCAACCATCCACATTGACCTAGTGTGTACAGGTTCACACAATTCAATCTCCTCAACTAGGTGTATGAGGTAGTATTCCTGTGCATTGAAAAAAGTTGGAGGTAGACACTTTTTCATTTCACATAGTAAATGAGAAATTCTTCTCTTCCAATAGTTTATATCTTCTTTATGGATTTCTTTAGATGACAACCACCTACATTAAGAGATTCAAGTCACAGAAAATATATAGATACGAGACTTTACAAAATAATATACAATAGATTACATAGCAAGAAAAAAAAATCATGAATATAATAAATATATACAACAAATTGAACAGATATTACTGCTTACCTCATGTATTTTCCAAGATCCTATATCACTTGTTTGATGTTATTATTGAAGGGCTCTAGGAGAGATAGAGGAAGCACGTACTGTAGTAATTATAAACCAATCATTTCATTGTTTTCTAACATAACATAATGAATAGTACATGTAGTTTATGAATATATTGTAAATACAGAAGAACATAACTTACCTTGATGAAAGTATGCCAATCATGCATTTTGAACCCTAGCCCAAATTCACTTTTTTTTGATATGAGATTGTTTATGTTCGCAACAAATCTTGTGGGAAATCAAATTTTTCGTATGACTTCTTTTATGGCATCACTTTGCTGCTCCATTAATAAACAAGGAAGGGCACTTATATTAATTTGATCTCTATTGCTATTTGAGTGAATGAAATTCTTCAATGCATGATTGGATTCATGAATGTCATTACAAATTTTGACAATTTTTTCTTTGTCATGCCTTCCATCCAATATTTTCCATAATGTCTCTATTATATTCTTTCCAATATGCATAGAATCAAAAAAATGCACAATTTGTAAGTGCTCATAGTAGGGCAACCTACTAAATTGTCTGGGATAGCTTTTTAGTCCCTTTGGAAGGTTGTCAGTACTGCCTTGACGACCTTCATGATCATCAATTACATAATTAGTAAACAAAAATCACAATAAAAATATATAAATTACAAACATAAACCATTACGTGGAACAACATTACCTCGACAAATAATTCTATTATATTCCAACTTCCATAGGCGAGGTGTCATTCTTCGTGGCTTTGATGTAGTCTCTTCTTTCCCATTGAAAAGATGTTTTTTCATACTTTGATACTTATGATTCTTGTGGAGGAAGTGTCTACACTCATCAAACAGCTGTTTTCCTAAACTTTTTGAATGATGAGATTTCATCTTTGGACCACAAACTGGACATGCAAATTTTTCCTTTGTTTGAAGACCTACAAGATAATGATATAATTGGATTATTAAATATGTTGATTTTTATAATTAGAATTATCGTGTGCAAGTTGAATTCACTATAACATACCACAAAAATGTGTTAGCCCTGGGGCATCATGTATTGTCCATGCAAGTATTGCATGGAATTGAAATTATCTTTGTCCTATTGGTCTAGACACGTCATACATAGTGACACCATTCCATAACTCCACCAACTCATCGGTAAGAGGCTCAATATATACATTCATATCTTTAACTTGATATTTACCTACTTGAATGAACAGTAATATTACATAATTATTGTGACCGTTTTACTACAAGATTTGTAAGTACATGTAAATTAATAACTATCAAAGAATAAGATACTTGGAACAATCATTGCCAACATAATGTGCTCCTTCTTTATTGACGTCCACGGAGGAATGTTATTGTTAATAACAAAAATATGCCACACCAAGTAAATAGATCTCATCTCTCCAAATGGATTGACACCGTCTGCTGCTAATAAAAGCCTGAGATTATGAGATTCTTCTTTGAAGTATTTCCACTTTTCCTCTATGTGCATAAATGTTGAACCATCCATAGGGATTCAAATAATGTCATCTTGACTTCTATTGCGTGCATGATAATCCATAAATTGAGCCAAGCTACTACCCCTGAATAATTGTCACTTCCATGGAATCGCATCCGTGGAATACAAATTATAATTAGAATTATCATGTGCAACTTGAATTCACTATAACATACCACAAAAATGTGTTAGCCCAAGGGCATCATGTATTGTCCATGCAAGTATTGCATGGAATTGAAATTGTCTTTATCCTATTGGTCTAGACACATCATACATAGTGACACCATTCCATAACTCCACCAACTCGTCGATAAGAGACTCAATATATACATTCATATCTTTAACTTGATATTTACCTACTTGAATGAATAGTAACATTACATAATTATTGTGACCATTTTACTGCAAGATTTGTAAGTACATGTAAATTAATAACTATCAAATGATAAGATACCTGGAACAATTATTGCCAACATAATGTGCTCCCTCTTTATTAACATCCACGGAGGAATGTTATTGTTAATAATAAAAATAGGCCACACCGAGTAAATAGATCTCATCTCTCCAAATGGATTGACATCATCCGCTGCCAATGAAAGCTTGAGATTACGAGGTTCTTCTTTGAAGTGTTGCTACTTTTTCTCTATGTGCATAAATGCCAAACCATCCACAGGGATTCAAATAATGTCATCTCAACTTCTATTATGTGCATGACAATCCATAAATTGAGCCAAGCTACTACACCTGAATAATTGTCGCATTCATGGAATCATATCCATGGAATACAAATTATAATTAGAATTATTTTGCGCAACTTGAATTCACTATAACATACCACAAAAATGTGTTAGCCCTGAGGCATCATGTATTGTCCATGCAAGTATTGCATGGAATTGAAATTGTCTTTGTCCTATTGGTCTAGACATGTCATATATAGTGACACCATTCCATAACTCCACCAACTCGTCGATAAGAGGCTCAATATATACATTCATATCTTTAACTTGATATTTACCTACTTGAATGAACAGTAACATTACATAATTATTGTGACCTTTTTACTGCAAGATTTGTAAGTACATGTAGATTTAATAACTATCAAATGATAAGATACCTAGAACAATCATTGCCAACATAATGTGCTCCCTCTTTATTGACATCCACAGAGGAATGTTATTGTTAATAACAAAAACAAGCCACACTGAGTAAACAGATCTCATCTCTTCAAATGGATTGACATCGTCCGCTGCCAATGAAAGCCTAAGATTATGAGGTTCTTCTTCGAAGTGTTGCCACTTTTCCTCTATGTGCATAAATGCTGAACCATCCGCAGGGATTCGAATAATGTCATCTCAACTTCTATTGCATGCATGATAATCCATAAATTGAGCCAAGCTACTACACCTCAATAATTGTTGCATTCATGGAATCGCATTCGTGGAATACAAATTATAATTAGAATTATCGTGCGCAACTTGAATTCACTATAACATACCACAAAAATGTGTTAGCCTTGGGGCATCATGTATTGTCCATGCAAGTATTGCATGGAATTGAAATTGTCTTTGTCCTATTGGTCTAGACACGTCATACATAGTGACACCATTCCATAACTCCACCAACTCGTCGATAAGAGGCTCAATATATACATTCATATCTTTAACTTGATATTTATCTAGTTGAATGAATAGTAACATTACATAATTATTGTGACTGTTTTATTGCAAGATTTGTAAGTACATGTAAAATAATAACTATCAAATGATAAGATATTTGGAACAATCATTGCCAACATAATATGCTCCCTCTTTATTAACATCCATGGAGGAATGTTATTGTTAATAACAAAAATAGGCCACATCGAGTAAACAGATCTCATCTCTCCAAATGGATTGACACCATCTGCTGCCAATGAAAGCTTGAGATTACAAGGTTCTTCTTTGAAGTATTGCTACTTTTCCTCTATGTGCATAAATGCCGAACCATCCACAGGGATTCGAATAATGTCATCTCGACTTCTATTGTGTGCATGATAATCCATAAATTGAGCCAAGCTACTACACCTAAATAATTGTCGCATCTCTGGAATACAAATTATAATTAGAATTATCGTGCACAAATTGAATTCACTATAACATACCACAAAAATGTGTTAGCCCTAGGACATCATGATTGTCTATGCAAGTATTGTATGGAATTAAAATTGTCTTTGTCCTATTGGTCTAGACACATCATGCATAGTGACACCATTCCATAACTCCACCAACTCGTCAATAAGAGGCTCAATATATACATTCATAACTTTAACTTGATATTTACCTTCTTGAATGAACAGTAACATTACATAATTATTGTGTCTGTTTTACTGCAAGATTTGTAAGTACATGTAAATTAATAACTATCAAATGATAAGATACCTGGAACAATCATTGCCAACATAATGTGCTCCTTCTTTATTGACATCCACGAAGGAATGTTATTGTTAATAACAAAAATAGGCCACACTGAGTAAATAGATCTCATCTCTTCAAATGGATTGACACCGTCCACTGCCAATGAAAGCCTGAGATTACGAGGTTCTTCTTTGAAGTGTTGCCACTTTTCCTCTATGTGCATAAATGCTGAACCATCCGCAAGGATTTGAATAATGTCATCTCAACTTCTATTGCGTGCATGATAATCCATAAATTGAGCCAAACTACTACACCTGTATAATTGTCGCATCCGTGGAATACAAATTATAATTAGAATTATCATGCGCAACTTGAATTCACTATAACATACCACAAAAATGTGTTAGCCCTGGGGCATCATGTATTTTCCATGCAAGTATTGCATGGAATTGAAATTGTCTTTGTCCTATTGGTCTAGACACGTCATACATAGTGACACCATTCTATAACTCCACCAACTCGTTGATAAGAGGCTCAATATATACATTCATATATTTAACTTGATATTTACCTACTTGAATGAATAGTAAAATTACATAATTATTGTGACCGTTTTACTACAAGATTTTTAAGTACATGTAAATTAATAACTATCAAATAATAAGATACCTGGAACAATCATTGCCAACATAATGTGCTCCCTCTTTATTGACATCCACAGAGGAATGTTATTGTTAAGAACAAAAATACGCCACATCAAGTAAACAAATCTCATCTCTCCAAATGGATTGACAACGTCCCCTGCCAATGAAAGCCTAAGATTATGAGGTTCTTCTTTGAAGTGTTGCCACTTTTGCTTTATGTGCATAAATGCCGAACCATCCAAAGGGCTTCGAATAATATCATCTTGACTTCTATTGCATGCATGATAATCCATAAATTGAGCCAAGCTACTACACCTGAATAATTGTCACATCCATGGAATTGCATCCGTGGAATACAAATTATAATTAGAATTATTGTGCAGAACTTGAATTCACTATAACATACCACAAAAATGTGTTAGCCCTGGGGCATCATGTATTGTCCATGCAAGTATTGCATGGAATTGAAATTGTCTTTGTCCTATTTGTCTAGACACGTCATACATAGTGACACCATTCCATAACTCCACCAACTCGTTGATAAGAGGCTCAATATATACATTCATATCTTTAACTTGATATTTACCTAATTGAATGAATAGTAACATTACATAATTATTGTGACCGTTTTACTGCAAGATTTGTAAGTACATGTAAATTAATAACTATCAAATGATAAGATACCTAGAACAATCATTGCCAACATAATGTGCTCCCTCTTTATTGACATCCACAGAGGAATGTTATTGTTAATAACAAAAATAGGCCACACTGAGTAAACATATCTCATCTCTCTAAATAGATTGACATCATCCGCTGCCAATGAAAGCCTGAGATTACGAGGTTCTTCTTCGAAGTGTTGCCACTTTTCCTCTATGTACATAAATGCTGAACAATCCACAGGGATTCGAATAATGTCATCTCGACTTCTATTGCGTGCATGATAATCCATAAATTGAGCCAAGCTACTACACCTGAATAATTGTCGCATACATGGAATAATGAGGATGTAACGAAGAACCTTTTGAGGCCCCTTTTTTGTTAGTCAATCTATTCAATATCTACTCGTATGACATACAGGGCATTGTGTTGCAAATTCATGTTCTTTATAATATATAATATGATCATTGGGACAAGCATGTATTTCTTGATACTCCATTCCATTATCTTTCATAACAATAGATAATTCTGGATATGAGCGAGGTAGAATATTTGATGATGGTAATAGAAACTCGCCTATTAATCTACAGCAAAAAATATAAGTTGTTGATATAAACAATATTAGTGGTACATTATTCACCCTTTGTTAGCTATAAAGACATATATGACATACCTTAATATACGTGACATTGTTATGTTGGATAAACCATTCATAACCTTCAAGTTCAACAAAAATGATATAGTAGAGAGAAGAGTTGTTTGGGAGTCTTTGTATAGGGGCTTGTATGCCTTCTCAAGTAGAGGTACATCGAGGCTATCATCATCATCATGATCAGATACGCTTGGACTAAATGTGTCATAGATCAATGTATTTATACCATCATCTTCAATTGTGTTTTCTGGCTTATGATCATCATCTTCCATGGGATCATTATCTTCACCTTGGATATTTGCACCTCCATGTTCCTCCACTTCAAAAACCATATTCTTTGGATTGTTGTGAGTCATATCATGTACTTCCCTGGGGAGATCAACCTATATAAAATTGATTAACATAAATAAACCATGATCATCAACTCATCATCAAGTGATTTCATATGTATATAAATTGTTGAAATGATATAATGAATGACTTACCAATGGATGATAGTCATACCCCCTTTCAATGTGACCATTCTCCCTACAATGTCTCTTAACTATTTTGATTAGTAGTCTTCTACAGTTTAAGCCCTTACAAATTTTGCAAGGACAATAACATTTTCCATCACCTTTTCTTTTCAAGTTAGACCACAATCTAGCAATTGTCTCCCTATTTTGTTCTTCACTTATATTATCTAACATGATCGTTCTTTGCAAGAAGCAAAAATTGGGCTATGAAAAATTCGATCTACAACTTTCAAAACTAAGCAAAACTGTTGAAAGTACACAAATCTTCTTAGACCTAGCTAAATACTTTAATATTTTAAAAATACTTTCTTTGACTTTATTCCTAAGACATTTAACCCAATCACCTTTTATAACATTCAATCAATTGCTCTAGGAAAATTTGTGGATAAGATTATTTGTAAAACTTTGACCAACTGCTTGAAGGTCTTATTTCAAGAGACCTTACAACATTAAGCCACTAAAAGCAATTTCAAAACATATAAGCTAAAATTCTAGTTAAAATATACATTAAATTAAAAAATATACAATTTTCATACTTGAGCACGCGGCTATAAGTCGTGCAACGACCTTCTTGCTTAGTTGTAGAAGCTCTCCAACAATCAAATTATACAAACTACAAGGCCTAACAGAAATTTCAAAATGTATAAGCTACAAGTCTAGTTAAAATATACATTAGATTAAAAAATATACAATTTTCATACTCGAGCGCGTGACTATAACTCGTGCAACGACCTTCTTGCTTAGCTATAGAAGCTCTCTAGCAATCAAATTATACAAGCTACAAGGCCTAACATCAATTTCAAAACATATAAGCTACAAGGCAAGACATATTACATGACATGGCAAAAGGAACAAAATTTACAAGCTTTAGCAAGACATATTAAATGATATCATAGTGCTAGAGAGAACACAATTATTTGAGTCAAACATAGTCATGAAAAAGCACATGAATTAGTTATTATATGCAATTAAAAGATATAAGGTTAGATAGGGGCATCCATAGGGCATATTGAAGAAATGAAATGGTCATATAGATTTCATATGGGATTTTGAAGATGATAGTGTTCTAAGGCAAAGAATCCATTCATATAACCATAATGGCATTAAATGTTTAAGCATGGACAATCATCAAATACCAAAATAGAGTAGCAATAAATCATTAGCAATAGTATTTGCTTGAAATTTTCTAAAGCCTTTTCAAAAAATCCATTTTGTTCTTTTAAATCTTAAAACATTTTCTTTTGTTTCTGTGATAATACAATAGCAAGCAATGTTATTCAGAATTAGATTCAACAAACCTTAGCAGTGTAAATAGCCATCTCCTCTAAACTGGACTCCAGACATGAGGGGGCATTCACATACTCTTCCCCTAAAGGTATCCTAAAGAATAAAAGCCACTATTCTTGAGTTTGTGAATTGCACCTCGAGATGAATAAGTTTAAAAGGAATGAAAATTGTTTTCACACATTTAAATCAGGATGTAATATTTATTCATAAGTATATACCTTGCAAGCACTTATAATTGCTGTTATATGTGTTGCAAGAAAAGAAGAAGTTTCAAGATAAGTTTACATTGCTGTTATATGTGTTGCAGGAAAAGAAGAACATTACATTGCTTTAACTTGCCATTGATGAGTATCATCTAAGACTTTTAGCAAAATTTTCCTAGAAAATTTTATCAATTTTGCCTCTCCATAATTATACTTATTAAATAAAATAAACCACACAATTATCGTTTAGTACATGAGAGTTATGTTCATATGTTAAGAGACAATTCATTTTCTATTATGAAAATCTAGGGATGCCAAATGCTCTCAAATCTGTTATATTCACTTTTGTTCTAATTTTATTACATTTAATTTCAATGTAAATTAAGGTTATGCTTTTTCTGAAGAATGATATTGAATGGTCTGTCATAGGTATGTGCTTCATCACTTGGTGAGATTTCTGCTAAGGCTCAATTAGATGAGAGAGTCATGATTGAAGAGGCCTCAAATTCTGTAGCCGCTGATATGCCAATCATTCATCCAAGTGCTACTAAGGAACATGGTGAAGTAGAGAAACCAAAGTCTTCAAAAAAACCAAAGGAAATGAATGAACCACTTAAGGAAGATGGATGCTAGTTAGGTAGGGTTGATTCTAGTGAAAAAAGACTTGAAAATTTTGAAACTCCTGTGCAACAAGATATAACTGAAGAGGTTGAGATGCACATGGTGGAAAAGTAGGAATCTCCAACCATAGTTCAATCATCAATTGAGATCCTATCTCGAAGTGATGATATTGTGAAGTAGCAAGAAGAAGGGTTGCTAATTGTGGAGCTGGTTGCTGGAGCTGATGCTAATGCTTCTGCTTCTAAAGAACCTGAGTCTCAAGGGGTACATTCTGGTGTTGATGTTCAAAATGAAAAAAATGTGATAGATAATAGTGATATTCAATGGAACAGTGATATTCAATGTAACAATGATATCAATAGTGCTTTAAGATAGTACACATCTCTTAGACAGTGATATATCGATAAAAGACAATGATGCTCAATAGATGTCACTGCTATGACAAGCAAGGTCTTTTATATTACAGAGATCTTGAAGATGATAAGAGCAGTTAGGAGCAGCATTATGAAGAGTCATGACAAAAGGAAAGAAACTAAGAAATGAAGACAATATCAAGGGCATTGATGAAAACATCAAAACAATGAGATAGCTATTAGAGAAGATACGAAGCAAATGAAATAAATTTTTACACAAATGTTTCCAGTATAGGAGTTCTTATAAAAATTTTCCATTTTTATTAACTTTCATTATATAAATGAAGATCTATCTAGGTTGCATTGCTTGCAAAGCAAATCTTTATGATTCTGGTAAACTTACTATTGGTAGTTGGGTAAGAATGGCACCTTACATCAAATGTAGGATGATCAGGTTGATCTAGACATCCATGGAAAATATTGTGACTTAGAGGGATTTTGCATGAATATTAGGTCCTAAATGATATTTACCACTATAGAATTTTGAAAAAAAAAGTGATAGTCATGACAACTCAGTCAAAAGGATGTTCAACAGAGCATAAGGTCTCATGAATATTATAGTAGCAAGAAAGAGATAAAAAAGGCACGTGTTTTAGAGACAAAGATAAAAGTTTGTCTAAGAGAAAAAAATTACATAAAATAAGACAAGAACATTGTTGTTGAAAAGACGAATATTGAAATCTAAAAGGAAAGCCCAAAGAACGAGAATTCCAGTGCAAAATAGTGATCAACAAATTAAGGGACAACAACAGTCAAGAATCATGCAATTAAGATAGTAAAAAGAAAATTAATGGACAAGAGCCAAGTTGGTAAATGGTGCTCATTCAAAGACAAACACAAGTGCTGCAAAAGACTAAAAATAGTGAGAAGGAATTGGAGATATCTTGAGTAGAGATCAATCAGAAGTCATCAAATCAGTCACTGTTGTCTAGGAACAATGTTAAAGGATAGTGAAAAAGAAATATGACATTAAAGGATAGTGATGAAGAAATTTTGACACACTTTTACATGTATGTTCAGTGAGCACAGATCAAGAACAATGGTAAATGTTGAAAATAACAAAACATATATGTCATGAAATGGAATCCATAACAGTGACGACAAGATAGTGAGATGGACTGTTATAGAAACTCAAAGATGATAGGACATGGAAAGATGTACATTTATCATTTTCTAGAGGGGCATCATCATTAGAGGTTACAAAAGAGATATCAACAATGATATGAGTAGATTTAATGACATTAAAACAACATGATCGCAATTAATTTCAGTGAAGAAGAAGATCAAAACTATGATAAATATTAGAGAGCACGACTCATATGATAAGGGGCATAAAGAGAGATAATTTCACCTTTTTGTTAAAGGTATTTAGAGTGTTCTCAAGGTGATTCACTATCCTTGGATACATTCACAGCTTTTATTTGAAGGACATTCACCATATAATGATCATCAATTTACTATCTTATCTAAGGGGTCCAAGCTCTAATGTCAAAGACCATTTTCTGTTAATAATGGTACAACACTTTTGGTGAAGATACAATATCTACGATTGTATGAAATGATGCTCTTGGTTACATAAAGTAGACCTAGAAATGTAGTAAGAATATTATGATGGCCATCAGACAACAAAGAGCAGTGAGGTGGCCAAGGGTAGAAACAATGTGTGTGCCATATAAAAGTAGCAATAAGATATGTATAAGAGAAAAAATAGTGATCAAACAATGTAAGGAAATAGTGAGCAGATATGCATCCAAATAGCGCTACTGCAATGCAAAAAATAGTGACATCAGAAAGAAAGATAGTGGTGAATATACATGCAAAACAGTGATTGATGTTATGAATAAATTATAAAAAATGAATGTAAATAACAGTGACATGGAAATAGTGAGTAAATAGGAATATCAATATCAGAGGATAGGAAGATCAAAAATAGTAGTCAGAGATTAGTAATACAACAAAATTGGGTACATTATCCAGTTTTTAAAGTTCTTGATTGGAGGGGTTTAGATAATTGGCCTATTAGGTTTTATGCTACTCGAGTTGTACTTCCTAAGAATCCTCCTTTTAAGTTCCAACCAATGTGGCTTCATGGTTCTGAGATCATATGATAGAAGTAAGAAATTGCAATATGTTTAAATGGCATATCAAGAAATGGTCATGTATTGGTAATATTTATGCTAGGAAGAGGTAGGCACAAGATCGTGTGTTGTCACTTACAAAAATTCAAGATCTTGTCTTTTCATAGGATTTGAGTAGAGAGGAGTCTCAAGTTGTTTGAGAACTTAAGTAAGTAATGAGAACTATTTTTTGGAAGTAGAAGGTAAGGGTTGATTGGCTTTAGGAAGGAGATACGAATATACTCTTTTTCTATAATTATGTGCAAACTTATAGTTAAAATAGGATTTATATATCTAGTTTGGTTAATTTAGATGGAATTTATTTGATCTTTTCATATGTTTTGTCTCGAAAAAATCTACGTGGTACTATTTAGAAGATTATCCCTACTAAGGATGAGGGGCATGATGCAGAGATGGGTAAGGGCTCTTTATCAACTATTAGGCAGTCTTGCCAAAAGATCAAATTACAATCCAAATTGACAATGTTCCTTAGGGCTACTAATGGCTCACATATACAAATACAAGGACTCAACTTCATGAGGGTTCTACTATGGTTTCCAAGGTCCTCAAACACCTAACCCAACCCAAAAAGTTCACTCACCAAGTTAATGGTTATAAAGATTAATTTGAGCTTGTAAACATTGTTTCAGGTTTACAATTTTTTGTTCTCTAAATAAATAAACCCTCTATGATCAGGTAGTTGGAGCAAGAAAACATCAAATGCTTGGAGTGTATTTGCAGTGTTCATGTTTAATACTATTGGCTGCATTAGTGCTCTTGATTTCTATTTACATCTTTGCAACTCCAATCCTGAAGCTACTATGGCAGGAGGAGAATGTAGCAAATCTATTAGGAGAATATGCACTTTGGATGCTACCAAAACTATCTGCCTATGCATTAGGTTTCCCAATGCAAAATTTTCTTCAAGCACAAAGAAAAGTCATGGTAATGGCTTGGATTGCCTTGGCGGTGTTGATGTTTCATGCATTTCTGAGCTGGTTATTAATCTTCCAAGTGGGTTTAGGCTTAGCTAGAGTAGCTATTACATCAAACATATCATGGTATATTATCGATATTAGTCAGCTTTTGTATATAGTTTACTTTTTCCAAGAGGCATGGAAAGGGTTCTCTTGGCTTGCTTTTCATGATCTATGGGCTTTTCTTCGAATTTCAGTGGCTTTGAGTGTAATGCTATGGTTAGTAGCACAATCACTCTTTCTATTTTGTGTTCTAAACTCAATTTTTGGTATAAATCCTAATTAGGATATGCAATGATGGGTAATTTTAAAAATGCAACAATTCAAGTTTGATGCACTATCTATTTGGTAAGGCACTCCTCCACAAGTTTGTTTCAAAAATCCAACTTTTTCCTCAAATGCAACTTATCTAGTAGCAATGGACTTAGATATGGGTATTTCATAGGTGAAAATGTTTGTTACCAAATTGGGCGTCTCATGGTGTATATGGTTGTTTAAACCTATAATAAGTTACAATAAGTAGTTAAATGTTCTCCTTTTGATAGTTTACTCTGTTCTATTTACAACATGATTTTGAATGGATGGAAAACCATGATCTTCATCCATTTAAATGTTGGAATTATGTATGAATTATTCTTATAGTATATATTCTTTGATGAGTGTTAGGTCATTGGGCGTCAATAACATGATACTAGCTGTAATAGAAATAATTACACTGAATTCACCTGACCAATCAATCAGAATATGTTACTGGTAGTATTGTATACTCAGAACCTGTGTGTGTGAATGCAACTAATTTATCATTTAGCAATAAAACTTCCACCCACACAAATTACTAAGTTGTGGACATTTCTCACCTACAGAGCTTGATAATATACCCTTCTCCAAATGAATATAATGCAAAATACCAGTGCACATACCCTTCTCCAAATGCCTATAACGTATGTGATGACCCCTAGTTTTGTAGGTAAGTTTGAGGGTTTTTGAATGCGAAAGAAGTTGGAATCAAATCAAGTTTTATTTGGGTTTTGGGAGATTGTGAACGTGGATGAAGATGAGGATGAGCTAGTATAGCTCTCCCTTTCCCAAAGTTTGCAGAGAGATTTTTCTCCTTTTTTTCTTTCTAATAATTCTCCCTTCAGTCTTATGTGATTATCGATGGTCTATCTGCAACAATGCCTCAACTTTCATGGAGGGGAGTGCATACTTCACAAACTTGGATCGAGTAACTGCCAATTTTTCTCGCAATACACCTCAAAGTTGAGGTTTTCAATGTTTGAAATGGCATATAACGTGACTTGATATGTTGCAAAAGAAAACCTGCCGAATGACCAACCCGAGCTTTTTTTTTTTCAATTATAGCCCGATGATGTTGCAATTGCGACACCTACATTGCCTAATGTCACAATTGCGACGTTGTCAGGCTATAATTGAAAAAAAATCCAAAAAAATATAACATTTTCCCGCCATCGCAAATTGGCATCGCAAATTGAGAACTAATGTATCAGTGAGTAGGACTCATTGCAAATATTTATACTGCACTCATTGTAGAAATACTAGTGGAAATACCTGTTGTAGGAAAAATTGATGTAGAGGATGGAACTTGCAACTCGGTAGATGAAGTACTTGGCACTTTAGTCAATGATGTGCTAAGCTAGACTAGTGCAAAGATTGATTAAATGCTTGTGCTTGCTGTACTTGTCACAATCAATCCTATTGAGACTATCTCTATGCTTGACATTGTCAATGTTTTTCTTGGAGAGTGAGGCAGTGAGGCTATAACTGGTGTAGCAATCTTAACTAGGTTGGTTTCCTCAACATCTTGTGTACCTTCCTTGATAGCCTCTTGCTGTTGTTCCTCTTCATCATCCACATTATCAAAATGAGTTACTTCTTCATCATCTTTCTCTTCATATTTTTCTTAATCATCATCATCATCCTTGTCACTTATACTAACTAAAAAATCACTTGATTTATGAAGAAGATAGATATTCTTCCAAGTATTTGTTGCATTCTTCACAACATGCTCTATTTCATTTAACAAAATAAGACAAGTATTGAATGTTAAAGTTAATTTTCTTCATTTTTCTTTAAAGATTCTTTCACTTCCTTGTCATTCAGATTTGGCATGAGCTATTTCAATGTTTTCTAATAAATATCTTTTGCAATTTTCATTGCTTGTTCCCATCTTGGCTTGATTTTGTTGATTAAAGCATTGGGAATTTGCTGAGTGAGCTGATCGGGTGAGTATTTCCATTTGCCCATCTTAGTTATCAATATGTCTTCAATATTATTTTGCTCATCAGCTATTCTAGTCTCATATTTTAATGCATTGAGGTTTGTTATTCTAGAACCTGATTCCAATTCCTTCATTCTCTCCTCAAATGTGGGTGGAGACGTCTTGAAAATTATGTCTCCCCCTTCTTTGTCTACCTTCTTCCTGGAGGATCTCCTAGTGAATATTGTAGTAGATGTCTTGGTAGGCTTAGTAATGATTACCTTGCCCTTTTTCTTTGGTGGCTCCTCTTCCTTTGATTCTTCATCCTCTGCTTCTTCATCTTTGCCTTTGCCCTTGGTAAACAAGAGAGTGGAACTTGTTTTCAATTTGGCAATCCTCTTCTTGCCTTTGCTAACCATCTGAGGGAGCTTAATCTTTAGTTCTATTTAGGCCTTAGCCTCATCAAATGTGCCAAAATATGAAGTCTTGGGATCAATTGGCTCATTTATCAGTGCCTCAATTATATCCTTTGTTTCATCAATATTTATCTCATATCCTAGTGGTTTTACCCTTGCAATTCTAGGCCTAACTGCCTGAATGTATACTTTATCACTATCCACCATACCAAAAAAATCATCTTTATAATCCTCAACTAGTTGCTTGGGGATTCAAAATCTATTATTCATTTTCTCCTTGAATGCATCAAAATAATTGTCGATTATACTATTGTAGTTTTCTCCCATCTTAGCAATGTATTCACTAATAAAGTAGTAGCACATCTTTCCTCCAAACAATAGTACCTTTTGATGGAAATAATTTCTGAACATAGGAGAATAAACATGTCAATAGAGAGCCAAACTTACATGGATTATTCTTTGATGTCTTGATGCTCTCCATTTTTTTGTTGAATTGATTCATTAGTAGCTCGATAAGGTCAAGAGATAGGTTATTCTTGACTACCTTGTATGCCAGGTCCATGGCTTTACATGACACACTATTTAACCTACTCAAACTATAGATTTTGTGTACAATGACATGAATGCTGAACTTCAATTCTATGTCAATGACACTGCTTATTTTTATTCCCCTACCATCCCACTCGGCTAGGGTTTTCTTCTCTAGTTTGACCCAACCTAGGGTTTTAGTTGTTTTAGCTTTTGCCAACATTGGGAGACTAGTGATCCTATTGATCATGTTCTTTGTTATTAGAATTGGTTGCTCCAACCACAATTGTCCATTATGCACATGAATGAGGATAAACCTAATCCATTTCACTTGGAAGTCTCGTGGCATGTGAGGAATATGAGTTAAACCTTTAGCCTCAACATGTTGATGCTCAGGTTTCAATACACCATCAAGAATGACTCCTTTAAACATTCATCCATTTCTAGCGTACCAATATCCTAAATTGCACATTTAAAATGAGAATGGATATTTTTGATCAATAGTACCTTGGGAGGGATTTGCGACTATGCTCCACTCGGATCTAGGGTTTCAACAATGGTAGGTGTTAGCTTGAAATTAGGTGCTTTCCATTCTACACCACAAACCAACATAATTGAACCTTGTTTCAGTTTACTGCTAGTAGCTACCATGTTCACTCAGTAGGGCTTGAGAGAATTCAAATTTTTTTGGTAATAGTTCTCTCAAATCACTTGAATGCTTTTGAAGATCACTCTACAAAAATAGCTTTTGAAAATTTAGGGTAAAAATAACTTTGATTTCATTGCTTTTATCAATTTTTTCCATAAATGCCTGCTACGAAAGCTAGATCATCACTTGCATTGATTACTTGGTAGAGTCTTCCATTATTGTGTAGCCACATAAGATTTAGTTACTCCTGACCTCACTTGGTAGAGTCTATGACCCAACTTTACTCAATAAGGAAGGTAACTCGATAGTAACTGGTATTTCTTACTTGGTGATCCCTTTGCATCTTGAATGCTGATATGGATCTTTTGTCCTATCAACTAGAACTTATTTAGATGTCTTCTTTATTAGCCTAGTTCCAATTTTCCTCTGAGGAATCAGGTGGAAATGGTACAATCACCAATTTTTGAGTGACTTGATCATTATTTCTTGGACTTTCATTCTCGATAGACTTTGAAACGCATTGTTGTATCATTTATTTTCTAATGTTATCAACTTTTTCATTCTTTTCATCTTCGATTCTTCCAACATTCATATAGTTCTTGGCAAGATGACTGAGTTCTGTACAAATGAAACATCTTTTGGTAGTATCTCTTTTCCTCAAGTGATGCTTTACACAATTCATGCCAATGTGTCCAAATTCTCCATAGTAATGACATCTAAACCAAGTGTTATAGCCCCAACCAAATATAGCTTTCACAATTTTTTCTTCTGGATTCAATGTCTTGGTTTTGCATTCTGATGACTTGTGCCCATGCTTCTCACATTTGTGACATTTGCCTTCAAATTTTGGTTTCTCTTTGCATTCATTTGCTCTATGACCATGCTGATTGCAATTGTAGCATTTTCCATTGAATTTTTCTTTCCCATTGCTCTAACATTTGTTTGATGTATGACCTATCTTACCACAGTGACTGCAAGTGGGTTTTTGGTTCCTTTGAGCTCCTTGCTTGGATGATTCACCTTCTTCTGTATATCTAATTCCTACTTTTCCTTTTTGTCTGAAATGACTTTGCTCATTTAATTGATTCATGTCTACTTGGGATTTTATCATTCTTTCATTGGTTTTCCTTTCAAAGTTTAGATCATTCTACAATCTTTCTTTTTTTGATCTTAGTTTCATGATTTCTTCATTTCCATTGGTGATTTGATCAATGAATTCTACTTGTTGAAGGGATAGGTGCTGAATTCTATTATTCTTTCTTTCTATCTCTTCTCTTATCTTTTTTTTCTTCTCTTCCATGACTTTACACAATGTTATTGACTGAATTTCTCGTTCTCTTCTTAGTTTTCTTACTTCTTCTTGAAGAGTACTATTCTTCTCCAATAGTTCTTTGATTGCTTCATCTAAATCACTTGAAAGGATGTCTTCAATTCTTTCTTCAATGTAGAGTGAATCATTCATCTAGATTTTAAGATCTTTTCTTCTTTTTTAGGGACTAAGAGAGTTGCTCTTTTTCTTTCTTGAGTTGTCCCATCAGTAATTCCAAATCTAGCTTCTCATTGTCAATAGCTTTGTCAAGTTTGAATACCTCCATTGCCTTTGATTTTTGCTCAAGTTGTTAAACTTTTCTCTAAGAACCACAAAGCTCTAATATCAATTGTTGGAAATATTATGACAAGCTAAGTTACTAAGAGGGGAGGGGTAAATTGATAACTTCTAAAACTTTTATCCCAATTAGCAATTAATCCTTTATATGAATTCTGATCTATCTACATGCATGAGAAACTAAAAACATGAAAGCATACACAACACTTTAGCACAAGATTTGGAAACCTAGAAACCTTCCAAATAGAAAGTAAAATTGGGGTGGGGATGATACCCATAGGCTTTAGTACTGCAATACAAAGTTGGCCTATAAAGGCTTACAATGATCACTTCTAATGATCTTCCCTATTAGGAGCAATAAGGACTGCTAGGTCCACCTTGCAAAAGGATTTATAAAAATACAATGAAGTATGCACTTGGTAAAGAGATTTACATAAGACTATTAGGTCTACCTTGTTAAAGGATTTTACTGATCCACCTATTAGAATGAAATAGTAGTTGATCTCTAATCTACAACTTGGTTTGCTGAATAAGATTCCTTTGCTTGTACAAATCACCTTGTTGTGATAAATGAATATTTGCTACTCCTTATACTATTGTATCCTTTTTAATTCACTCTTCTGCACTTCTTTTAATGATTACATTACTTCTCCATTCGATATTATTATTATTTGGATGTGATACAATACATCACATATATATCAATCCAATTACACAATTAAAAAGTCAGCCACAATACAAGTTTACACAAATATTACAAAGTCAGCCAAAGTGTAGAAACTCAGGTTCTAAAGACTAAATCGATGAGGTTTTGATACTCGACATCCACTAGTAATGCTTGGCATCATCATGCACTCAGAAGACATAGAAGCTTAGTCCATACTGATCACTTCCAAGTAGTCTTGAACTCAGTCTACATTGGTGACTCAACAAATGCTGTGAAACTTGACATATAAACTGAATCATTTGATTCATGCTATATATCTTGGTAAACACTATCATTGCGAGCTTGGTACAAACTGAGTCTCTTGGTTACCACTGAGTAGCTCAGTCAACACTAGAATGACATCACATTAACTACAAAATCGATAAGCACTACACAACTTGGTTTGCACTGGTAAACTTGGCATACACTGAGATGCTCGATTTACACTACTGATCGTCACCTCTGTAGTAACTGCTCAGTGCAAATTGAAATCTATCCAAAGGACTTGGTAGCAACTATAGAAATCGGTAACAACTGAAATACTTGGTTAACACTGTTAACTATACAATATGCTCAGTATGAACTCACAATCTGAATAAGTGTATGTCACTAATAACAAAAATGACTAGAATGTCAACAATAACTACTTATTGAGAGGAAAAGAGAGAAGGAAATGCATAAAAATCAAACTGCCTAATCTAATCTAGAAGGGTGATACACCAAATAGTATGTCCAATCTTATCTCTGCCTAGAAAAGCATAGTTCATCAATATAATCTCAAAATACACAGATTTAATCTTTTCTTAACTTGACAACCATATGTAGATTAGAAAAAAAATAGAGTGCTATAAGGATGGATCTTCACTCTATATCATTCAAAGGCCAAATAAATACAATCATACAAGTTGAAGAATGGAGGCAATACATTAACAAAAAGTAAGAAGATATTGCACAATGTATTAATGAAGAAAGAGGTACAATAAAGGATTATATTCATTTAGAGGAAAAAGGGAATTACAGTAGCAGAGTATGCAATACAACTGATATATAATTAGAGAAGAGACCGACCCTTGAAGGAGTTACAAAACTTGCCTTTATAGCTTAGGCATAACTGAGAAAGATTCCATTGAAAACCAAAATTCAACTACTATCTTCAAGTTGTAGAGAACCAGAACTGATGATCTAGGAAGATTGATCAGGGGTACATGTCCATATGCAAACTATTAGATCTTTAAGTGAAAATTTTGGCCCCAAAGAGATGGAAACAATGACCATAACTGCATGGCTAGATAGATAGATAACCCAAGGTAGCAAAAGGATGAAAATTGCATTTACCAAGCATGGAGAACACCAAAAAACTAGTTGTAGGAGATCAAACGAACCTATTTGACATCAAAGAGCTACTTTGAATAGTATTCACGACATGCCAGGTTAGCTATGTCATCAAGTCAACTGAATTCAATAGTTGACTTTGCCATTGGGCCCTATATCCTTTAAGAATTCTTCTACCTCACACAACATTCTAACTATTATGATGACCTATGCCTATTCATCTTTGTGGCTTTAGAACTCATTTTATCCATTAATTATTTGGCCATGCAAAATGGTGATGTCTTTATTCTATTTTTGATTGTTACTTTGTAGCTTGAAATTACTTTAGCTCATAAACTGTTGTGACCTTGCAAACATCACCAAACTGACTATTTTGTACCTTTACAATGGTTAGGACTTAAAATTCATTTAACCCTATGATGTTGCAATGACCCCTATCTTTACCATGTTGCCTCCTTGCAACTGCAAAACACAAGCTTGCCTAAAATTGTGTGACATTGAAAACACTACCTTGGATGACTACTATAATTATTTTGTAGCTTTGCAACTGAAAATGTTAAGTGCAGATCAAAATCTACAATGTTGTACCAATCACTAACTCAACTATTTTAATTTCATATCACAACTTCGTGACTTAAGCATTTAACTTCCCTCTTGATCTTGTGAGAGTGTGATTACAAGCCTATACCACTTCACTGCCCAAACCTCAGGTTAATCATAACCATGTGCAATGATGCAAACAAAGTATTTCACAACCTTATGGCCTTAACCCTACATCAATCATAACTCCCTATGATGAAGAGACAACCATTTGACTTTGACCCTAATTTAGTTTTTTTGTAGCCTCAAAACCTTAACTCTTCACCTCATCTTTAAACCCATGAATGTACGACAATAGGCTTTCACCACTTTGCAACCTAGATCAAGGGTAACTCTTAACCATGTGTGATGGAAAGATGACTGAATTTGATTGAAGGTGTTGATTGTCGCACCATCACAACTTAAATCTTTAACTCATCAATTGACCCTATGAAGCTATTGACTTTTAGACCATTGCAACTTAAATCTTTAACTCAACAATTGACCCTACAGAGCTGCAAATAAAGCATCCCATATCATTGCAACCCTAACCTTAGGTTACTCTTAACTCCTTGCGAGGATGCAAAAATTTTGAAATCGATTACCATCATTACCCTTTGCAACTTTGCAACTTAAGCTTGACTTCTTTTTGATGGATTAATAATTGATAGAGGCTAAGCTGCATTTATTGGTAAGACATTCCTCTAAAATGATTAATATTAAACAACCTCCTAACCCTGTGACAATGTGATGAAGGATCTCTTACGAATTAGGGCCCACTAAGACATGTGTCCACTGCTCCTATTCTCATAACTTGAAATTGGGGTTTAGCATTTAAGTTTTCAAAATTACTACCAAGCCATTTCACTACTTTGTAGCCTTAACTATAGGTAACACTTAACCATGTGTGAAGATGCAAAAAATCATTAAACTTGACTGCTGCTATAGATTAGGACTTCACAACTTAAGATTCCATAATGCGTAGATGATATGGGATTATGCGATTGGTAGCCTTTGCTCCTTTGTGACCCAAAATTGAAAGTTAGCTCGAATAGCTACAAAGTCATGCTAATGGTGAACTTTGACTATTTTTCACTTTTGTGACCCATCTGATAGTTAATTCTTAAACTAGAGTGATAGGGTGATGAAGGGATTCACATCGTCACAACTTGAAGCACTCGTAAGATGGTCATATGATGCAAAATATTTAAAAGGCTTAGGGATATAAAAAGAAAGAACAAGGTTTATATGTATCCCTTATATGCTTGCATGGTTATTTATAATAATTGATCAAGACATTGGTCATGGCCATCACCCTAGGTGTTTACGAAGGTAGCAACATTGGAATTTTACGAAGGGGCTAAAATGGCTAATAATAACCATATCAGAAGAGTGTGTCATATGGTTCATAGCACTAGAATCAAGGATCCATGTAGTAGTAGAAGACATAGAGTGTGCAAAAAGTGTTAGGATTAACCTCAAATAGAAATAATAGTTATTAGGGAATAATAAATTTCCATAAGAGAACACAAGAGACAAGGATTTATCATGGTTCACCCATTCCCTGGGCTACATCTACCAATACCAAGTTTAATATTATTATTATCTAGTGATTACAATCCACAATCTCTTGCAGCTCAATACCACCACAAGAATCTAAAAAGTCATCATTATATTATAAAATCCCTAACCCTAAGCAATTTTATACAAGCTTTTGTTTCTTACAAAATTAAGGCTAGGATAAGTTGTCCAATAGGAAAATAACAATTGACACCTTTTACAATAGTAGGGTTATTTTGGGCTTCGGGGACACTGCCCCCCAAAACCCTAGCAAGGGCATTGCCCCTCGACCCACCCTACACTATGATAGGGAGTACACCTGAGGTGCTTTCTCAGGACCCTTCAAGGGGTACTCCCCCTTGACCCTGACCTTCGTAGGAATAATATGGGAGGAAACCACACTAAATAAACCTCTAAGTCTAATTAGGCTCCACATCATCAAAGAAAGAGCATACCCTTTCCCTAGAGGAGAAGGAGGTGGCTTTAAAGAAGTAATATTGTGTTGTTGCATGGATTCCTCAAGAGCCTCAAGTTGTTTTCAACACTTTTAAACTGGATGCCCTTCCTTACTATAGAAATTGTAAGCATCATCTATGTACTTCTTAGTCTTGGAGGAAGACTCACCAAACTTAGAATATTTTCCTTTGGAAGGGGGTTTCTTATTATCTAATTTATGAGCTAGCTTGGAGGAATTCTCAGTACCTACTGAATCTAATTTGGGCTTTTGTTTCTTCTTCTACTTCCCTTTAGATATTTGAGAAACCAATGCCTATTTCTTTGATCCAATGAGAGAATCCAATTATGTAATCTTGGTCTTCTCTCTATTCAAATGATCATAGAACACCTCAAAAGTGAGCATTTAGAATCTAAGACCCAAGGCATCCATAGTGGAGTGAAAAGTAGAGGAGAAAATCTGAAAGTTTCCTTGAAGCTTAAAAAAAAAAAGATAAATGCACTTAAAATCATTCACTGCCCTAAAGCAAAGATCTCTACTATTTGAACTTCATTAGAAAGTCCTCAATAGTGTGAAATGAATTTGGTACCAATGTTGCCAACTTTTCCTCAATCTAAAGTGCTTTAAACTTATTAACTATATGAAATGACCTTTCAAACTTGGTCCAAATCTCATAAGGAGTAGTGCAACCATCAAGATGAAAGACAAGACTATCTATAACATACAATGATAAAAATCCCATGGCTTGGTCCATTTTTTTTCTTCTGTTGCATAACCTCAAAAAGTTGTGTCAACTATGCCTATCATATAAAGAGGTTCATAACCCTCATGATCTGAGGAGGCGAGTCATATGACCTTTCTAGAGATGGTAATTATGTAGTGTAAGAGGCTCAACTAAAGATGAGTCTTCCATGCTACAAGTTGTGCCTCAACTGCTCTAGTTTTATTATTATTAATGTGGTCTTTTAGAACTAGATAAAAGATGTAGAAGGGGTTTTCTAGCTCGTGTTTTATGTTTTTGAATTCCAGTTTTTTGATATAAATAACATAAATCATGAAAAATACCCCCCACAATATAGACAAAGAAACCCCAGTACACTATGAAAAGAAAATACAAGAAATAGAGATAAAAAATACTTCAATGTGAGATCATGTGTACATTAATTAAATACTGATATGCATAGAAGACAATATGTGTAGTGCTCTAGAAGAGATTTTTGACAAAAGAATGGAAAAAAAATCAGCAATTTATGCTTCCTAGATTATAGTAATGATCACTTGGCTTCAACAAAAAAATACCATAATAGAAAAAAAAAAGAACAAGAAAAAAATTACACCATTGTGTCTGTCTTAGAATTTGATTTCTGATGGTATCTTGTTTGGAGAAAAATACCTCTATATGCTCAAGTTATCACAAAAAAACCAACAGGGCCTGCCATAAACAAAGAACAAAATTTAAACACCCTTAGAGAATTTTTTTTAGCCTCCTCTAGGCACTCATGTGACTATAGAAAGAGATGGAAAGGCCTGGTGGCTTGGTGCACAAGTAGTGGACATAGGCAGAGGTGGTGTATGAGTGATATATGAGTGATGAGTGGTGGGAGTGGTTGAATGCAAGCGGTGCGAGTAGTAGTTGGAGCGTGAGCGCAATGATGACTACATGGTTTTAAAACCATTATGTGGCTTTTTAACGTACCACACAATTTTGTTGATTGCAATGGTGTTTCCAAAGCATTGAGCAAAATTTTTTACTTTTTGATTTATTTTCTACCTATCTGCATGCACAAGGTTGTACAAACCTAGTAGGCAAAAAGAATTGCCTCAAAATTTCCTAGACTACAAAAATGTAGTGCTAAACATGGAAATAATGGTAAACACACATGTTTCATCCAATTGTGATATTTTTTTGGACTCAAAGTGCTTTTCAATTTAGAGAATCCCTGTTTCTACAAAAAATGATCAAAAATACCAAATCTGATCTAACAAACCCTTGTTCTTTGTTTGTTCAAAAATCTGAACAAGTTGCAACATATCCAACTACGGTACCATGTAAGAATTGATGAAAACCAAAATTTCTAAGGCCAAGAAAACTACATGCAAAAATTTATCATAGAGAAGTAGAGAGAATAAAAATACAAGGGTTTTGCTCTGATAGTATCCAAGATTGAATTATTAGCTAAGAAGAATAAATGAAATAGTACAATAAATCAATCCTTATAGAAGGAGATAAAAAACCTAATAGGAAAAGAGGCATTTAATTATTAAATAACTAATGCAAGTGCATGAAAGTGAAATCTTAAGAAGGGAGTAAAGTTAATTTAATTAATATGATTAAATTAATACTTAACTATATACAATGATGACTAGTACCCTTACTTTTTCTTTCATGGAGACCTCAATATAACAACTTTAAAAAAAAAAAATATTTTGAAAATAAATTAAGGATTAAGAAAATAAACTTTATAACAAATGAAATATAGTGAATCATATAATAAGACAATATATAATGAAGCATAGAACTCTACCTTTCTAGCATGCTGACTTCCTTTGCATCTGTAGGAATCCATGTCTACTTTTTGCATTTATTCAAAATTTCTAGTCGGTTTAGAGGTATTCTTGAGAAGATCTAGAGTATTTTCCTATGGTTGGGAACATAGGAGAAGATGAAATTGAGCCTAGTTAGTTGGGATAAGGTGTGTAGACCTAAGTCCCAAGGGGGTCTTAACTTGAGGAGAATTGAGGACCTAAAAAAACCCTCATGATAAAGATTGGTTGGAGACTAGCCCAAGATTTGGCCTCTTGGTGTCAAATCATGAGAGTTAAATATTTGGGTGGTAGACCTTTCAATCAAGCCTTCCTCTTTAATAAAGGTCTTTGGGCTAGATCAAGGATATGAAATAATAGACCATCAAGATAAGGAAACACTTAAGGGGAATTATTAGCTGGAATATTGGAGATAGTAACTTGGTTAGATTGTGGAAGGATAAATGGGTTGGTGATGCTCCCTTAATTCACATAAAGTTTGCAACCCCAAAGGAGTAGGGGGTGAACGAGCATGGTGAAAATGTGATGAATTATATCTGAAATAAGGAATGGAATGCTTTTAATATGGACAATTTCAACCTTGTGGATAAGACTATGTTTAAGGAATTGAGATCCCTTCTGGAAGATATTTGAATTCCCTCCTTCTTGAAGATAGACAAAATTACATGCTTAGAGAGGTGGGGACCATAAAGTGGAAGAATGTTTTTAATTCTCACTTTCTCCTTAAAATCAACTTCTTTTGGTGGTCTATAATACACTATAGCATTCTCACTATTGATAATCTTAAGAGGGGTGGCTTTCAAAAGGGAAATTAGTGTGTGTTATGTTATAGGGAGGAAGAGACTATACCTCATCTTTTAATCTATTTCACCTATTCTATGCAAGTCTAGTAAAGAATCTTTGCACAACTTGGGATCTTGTGGGATTTCAATAGAGATGTTCACCAATTTATCCATGGGTTGAAATTCCCCTCAATCCACCCATCATTAAAATGATTTTTAAAGCCATTCCCCCTGTATCTGTTGGAACATATGGAAGGAGAGGAATAACCACATTTTTAGAGATATATTGTACCCCTAGAAGTGGTTACTTAAATAATGATGGGCATAATTAGGGAATGTGCTTTAAATTGGATATGGAAACCCCCCTCCCCTACACATGTTAAGAGGATTTGCACAAAAATTAGGTACATCTCTTAGCTAATTGAGAAAGTTGGTAAATTAATGATCCAAAAATGGCTAGAAACCATATGGAAACCACCTCTCCCAAAGTAGTGGAAATTGAACATCAATGGTTCAAGGAAGAGTGAATGAGTTGTGGCTAGAGGAATAATTCATAATGAATAGGAAATTTATATTAATGGATATTAAAAGAAATGTGGGTGAGTATCAAGTAATCAAGTGAAAGCCTTAGGGCTCCTATGGGGTTTGGAGTTAGCACATAATATGAGAATTAAAAACTTGATAGTGGAGGGAGATTCATTATTAGTAATTGAGGCTATTAAGGGAGATAATAAGATGAGTTAACATGCCATGTCAATAATTAGAGATGCTCAAATTCTTATGAATGAGAATAAAGAAATTAAAATTCAACATGTTAATAGAGAAGGAAATCAAGTGGCAGATGGGCCAATAGGGTATGAACATGAAGCTATTAATCCTCAAGTTTGGTAAATTGAGTACAATCTTCCAGCGGTAATTAAATTGCTTGTTTAAAAAGAATCCTTTTCAAGTAATGGTGTCAACTTTAATTAAAAATGAAAGGATGACTACCATCATTATGTTCTTTACAATGGGTATTTTTGGGACTCCTTAGTTATTAGCTAATATGGTGGGATGGGCCATAATGATGCTAACTTTAGAAGAAGAGCTATAAATTATTATAGAGTTACCTCTAATTTTAATTTGGTAATTATAACTTGTGATGGGAAAAAAAATCCCACTAATCAATGCGACATTTGGGATGATATTCTATTGCATCTAAGAAAGACACTTCCCAAATTTTGAGGCCAGCTTTTATGGTGGGATTACAGTAGCATTATGACCTTGCGAATAAGGAATAATATTTATTCCAACTTAAACTATGTGAAAACCAAGGGTTTAGAAAACATTCTTGGTTTTTGAATTTTTAAGTTGCATCATTTGGTGTGTGAAAGCTTAGCTCTAGTTTTTCTAGGTAGAGTGTTGAAGTTGGTGAAGGGTATGGTAGTTGAGTTGAAGGAGGGAGAGGAGGACCTAATTGTTGAGCTTGGGGAGGAGGAAGTTATGGAGGGTGCTAATGCATAGATCAAACTACCCAAAATTGAAAAGGTTTTTTGGAAGGATAAGGTGACATGGACACATTTGAAGGAAGGTGGGCTTATTCCATTCATGGAGAGTATTCAAGGCCACAATGAGATAGTGACCTAGTAGTTTGTGGACTCGTCAAAGAACCAGTGGGTTAACATTAATAGGGTATCCTTTGAGGTTACATAAGAGCTAATTTCTAACACTAATGGTCTAGCATTGGAAGGAAAAACATTAAGGAAATGGGCTAGGGTGGTGGACAAGAAAGATTGAGGACATTTTTTCATCATGATGAAGCCCTTGTTCATTTTTGTGGTGGATTTTCTTGTGAAAAGATTTTAGAACCATGGGATATGGTTTGTAATGTCATCATGCAATACATAACCATGGAAAACAAAGTCAAGGTGTGTCACTATTACCACTTACCCATCCTAAACTATTTTAGAAATAAGGAGTACATTTCCTTTACTTATTTGCTTTTACATTCAATGGAAGATTATGTGTGGAACATTAAGAAAGAAAGAGAGGAGAGAAAAAGTTATTCTAGTTTATTACCAAGTCTTGATTTTTTTCCTCTTTAAATTCTACAAATACCTTCATCCCCAAATCCTAAGATAGACCACTTCACCTCTAAAAATAACTAAAATGGGTCAAAATTCCTCCCCATCCACTTTGACCCAGAGTGATAGGGATCCCATTGCTTTTGCTCAAAAGATAAAAATGGAAAAAGTTGAGATCTTAGATGTTGAGAATATTGGTGGTAGCATTGGGAAAGGAACCAATAGGTCAAGCAAAGGACTTAGAGAGAAAAATCATTTGCCTAATCTTGATCAGGTTAAACTAGATAAATTTTCTTTGACCAATAAATCTAAAAAAAAGTTTGGCTCTAGACCCAAACAAAAAGCCACTAGAAGAAACTATGGGAAGTAGGAGGAGGTAAAAAACAAATAGTGAAGGTAAAAAACAAATAGTGAAGGTAAAAAATAAGGAAATTATGGAGAAATATTTTAAAATCCCTCTGGCCTCTAGGGTATCTGACACCTTCAAAATAGAGACCAATACCCCAAATTTAGGGAAAGGGGGCAATGCTGGTGAATAAGGTACAATTACTTCACTTGTTAGAATTGGGGACTTTGGTAGTCAAATTAAAATGGAGGTCACTGGGGGAGAGGATGGTTAGAAGTATAAGAAAATTGTGAGAGATCATATCTAGTAGAAGGGGGCCACTATGGAAAAAATGGACAAAGAGAAAGGCAACCTAGAGATTGAGAAGGTGGAAAATTCCATTGCCAACTTGGTCAAGAATAATATAGAGCTAGAAGATAAGTTTAAAAAGGTTGCTAATTTCTCGGTGCAGGTGATGCATTCAGTGACCACCACCCTCTACCTCATGCATACTGATAAGGAAGGCATAGATGATTATAAGGACATGGAGATGACTTGATCTTTGCATGCCTTCTTAGATGATGATTGGTTATGACTACTTATGGAGAATCAAAGCCAAAACAAGGAGGGTTATCTCCTACTTGTGTGCTTTAATTTTAGTTTTTTGTTCTATGATTATTAGGTCCTTAATTTCCCTGAGGGATGTCTCTATTAATTTTTATCGGACTGGTTTAATGGCCACTATGAATTATTTGGCCCAGTTTATGTATAATTTTGATATTCATGTGGTTTCTACTAGTAGTAGTTTTAAAAAAACTTTAATGTCGGGGTTTTTGATAAGGGGGTTGGGTAGTTGCATGGTGATGGCTTTTGAGTGATTCTCGATTTGTGTTTTTCTTTGTTTTGGTTTAGCCCCCATTTTGGCTTCTTTTGAATATCAAAAACACAAAATTAAGCATTATGAAGTTGTAGGTAGTATGAAACCAAAATGAATTTACCATATTATAATAGGATTAGTTTCCAAGAGATAAGTATTACATTTAATGGATCAAATTCCATTCCATTCTTTTTATAGTGTTGACAAATATGTGCCACATAGTGTTCAAAAGGAGCTTCAAAAAGTCATATTCTCTATCACTATAAAAAGAACATATTTTTGGAAACTATTTTCCTAAAAATAAAGTAAAGAAATAGGTAGAATGATATCTAAAGACCAAAGACATAAAAAGAAGAAGTCAAATATCTCATAATAAAATAACACTTTTTTTTTTGAGAAACCATACAAACATTCCAACTTAAAATGGATAATTTAGTTGTTAATATTGCTTACAATATATAAGTATAATGTTAATACAATATGGATACAATTTTTATTAGAGGTTAGCATGTCCAATTTAAAAATGAACAAGAGGCGTCAATTGTAATGAAGGAGCTAATGTTCAAAAATAACAAAAAAAATGTAGTATTTATTTGAGTTTTCATTACCATTATAAGAACAATTGTCGAATGATGCATAAGACATCCAAAACAAGTGAAAAAATAATGCATGTAAAAGTTAAAACCCATGCCTACTAAAGAAATTAATATGATTGTAGTGAAAATCAGACCAATCTGAAATATTCTGCACATCTCGAAAAGAAGATAGGGGTTTTTGGCGATGAGCTTTGCTAGGGTTTGTACAGTTTGTGTCTGAGCCCTCTCTACATTACTATCTATCATTTTTCATTTAGTGTAGGAATTTATTTTAGAATATAATGGCCTCGACCCTCTCTAGTCCAGAAATTATTGCTGGTGCTAGAGTTGCTGCTGCATGTGAAAAATGGCCCCGCCGAGAAAACACCCGCACAAATTTGTGCCCAAGGTATTTCACGAGGTAATTCCTCTCTTGACTTGGCTTTGAATATTTTCACTTTTGAATCTTCTTGTCAATGGCTAGAAACCCAAACCTTTATTGGGTATTTTGTGGGTCACACTCCATCTAAAAGCATGCTATGTGAATGGGTATCCAAGGCTTGGTCCCCCCAGGGGATTCGCCTTGAAAGCATGTTTCATTTTGGTAACCCCTCCCAGGCTGAGACTATTTTTAGCCATGGGCCATGGATAGTTTGCTTGTCTCTGCTTTTTTTCTAGAGATGGTCTCAAGACTTTTGCATCTCAGATGACCATAAACCTAGGGTTCTAGTTTGGGTTGAGTTCCTTGGGTTGCCCATCCGTTGCTGGTACTTTCTCATTGAAATTGCCCAAACTGTGGGCAAAGTTATTTGTATGGAACCAAACAAATTTTTTAATGCTCGTCCTCAATGAAGGGTGTGTGTTGAGTTCAACCTTTCTAGGGACCTTAAAGAGACCATGGAAATTCAGATTGGTTCTACCACCTTTTCTCAAAAGGTGCTTTACTTGAATCTCCCAAATACTTGTTTTTGCTATCAATCAACTAGTCACAAAATAAAGGATTGTCCTCTTCTTGAGCACACTCACTCTTTGGTGTAAGAACCCAAGTCAGCTCTAGCCATTAAAAAAGATGAGTGGACAACCGT
Organism: Cupressus sempervirens; assembly: GCA_028749045.1. Lineage (NCBI taxonomy): Eukaryota > Viridiplantae > Streptophyta > Pinopsida > Cupressales > Cupressaceae > Cupressus > Cupressus sempervirens. Next base: position 573,178,022 of record CM053783.1, on the reverse strand, counting down.
TATCAAGAAAGGAAAGGGCGTTGCTAAGCCAAACCCTATTTCTTAAGAACCTAGCCATCCTAGCTCTAGTGTGACTCCTCTTGTGCTGTCAGAACCAAAGGCTCCTATGGTTGTGCTACCGCCCATTTCAAACTTTGCATTGTAGGGGACAACTAAGCCAGAGGTACGAGCTACTTGGGTTTGTGTACCTCAAGTAATTTCTATGATTTCCTCTCCATCTCTCCATCGCTCTTGTAGCCCTAAAGGCCAGAATGTAGTTGCTATTATTGGGGATAAAGGAAGAGCCATCAGCTTGGGTGACTCTTCATTTTATTCCTTCGCTTTCTTGCATAAAATTTTTTCCTCACTTGAGGATGAGGAGAATATGTAAGCTAGTTTATGATGCATTTTATCTCATGGAATGTGCAGGGGCTAACAAACCTCCCTAGAAAGTATTCTATTTGTGATACCAAGTGTAGGCTTGGCAATATTGATGTTTTGTGTTTGCAAGAAGTCAAAGTCTCTGGGTTCCTTCTCAACTTAGCTTGCCATGTGATATGGCTGGATGGTGTTAGTTTTACTTCTTAGCATGAAGCTAGTCAAGGTGGTGTAGTCACTCTCCTCTCCCCTTGGCTTTTCCCTTTTGTTACTTCCCATGGTTTTGACCCCATGCAGAGAGTAGTTTGGATTTTGTTGTCTTTTCAAAATCATTCTTTTGGCATTGTCAATATCTATGCCCCTAATGATGCGATTGAGCGCTTACACTTGTGGAGGTGGCTAAATAATTCTTTGCCACATGCCACTTGGTTATTCTATGGGGATTTTAATATGGTTGAGCTAGCTATTGATAAAGTGGGCCTTCTACCTTTCCAATGGTTAGCTAGTGATCAAGAAGCCTGGTTCTACATGTGGAACAAGTTGGGTCTTTTTGATCCCAATGTCTATTGTCGCTAGATTAATGGCATCTGGTACACATGGTCCAACTTTTGAGAGGGGGCTAATAGGGTTTTGAAAATTTTGGACTGTGCTATGATTTCTGCTTAATCCTTTTTTTCTTTTTTTCACACGAGCCTCCTACCTGTCACTGTACTCCTTAATATGACTCTTTCAGATCATTTTCTCATCCACTTCTCCATTATGTGGCTATAATTGTAAAACTCAATTTTACCTTAATACTTTTATGCTGTCCCATCCGCCCACCACTGCTCATATTTCAAAAACTTGGAACCTTGAACTTAGGCCCCACTCTTCCTTTGGGTGGATTCAGTGATGGAATGATGCCATCACCCATACTACGAGGTTTCTTTGCATTTATTGGAGGCAATTGGCCACATAACGCAAGAGATCCTATAAGGCCACTATCAAATATCTTCATACAACCGCTAAAGCTCTTGCCTTGAATCCATTTGATATAGATCTCCAAGTTTGGCTTGCCAACCTTCACCATCAGAAACAAGTTGCAGACAATTATATTGCCTGGGGAGCTCAACTCAAAGCCTACCTTCACTTACTAGAGGTTGGTGATCAAGCCTCCAAAGAATTCCTCAATGTGTTGAGGGAACGCCACTTTTTGGTGGGGATCAAACACATTGGAGAGGGTCAACATACCTATTGTGAGCTTCCTAACATTCTTCAAGTTTTCATTTCCCACTATGAAAAAAATTCCATAGTGTAGGGTCCCTCGGTGACCTGGGACCAAGCCTTGTAGGCTTCTTTGGCTGTCACACCTAAAGAATCACTCTAGAGCAATATGTGTTCGATGAGAAGAAGCTCACTCTAGAGGACCTCAAGGAAGCTATATTTTCCATGGCAAATGATAAGGCCCCTAGTTGTGATGGCTTCCCTTATGAATTTTATAAAGCATTTTGGGATGAGATTGGTACAAACCTAAATAAGGTTTATATTGATGCATAAAATTCTTGTTCTCTGGGAAATCTTATTAACAAAGGTAATATCAAGCTCATACCTAAGGCAGGTGACCTTGAAGACATCTACAATTGGAGGCCTATCACATTATTGAACGTCTCCTATAAGATCATTGCCAAGGCTCTCTTGCTTAAAATGTGTCATCTTCTTCCTTAGATCATTCACCCTAAACAAATATGTTTTATCAAGTCCTATTATATCTTGGACAATATAATAGCTATTTGGGAAGGGATGGAATGGGCTCGTCATTCCAAGAAATAGGTCATCTTTCTCAAAATTGATTTTGCCAAAGCTTATGATAGGATTGAGTGGCCTTTCATTCTTGTAATGCTTCAAGCTCTTGGGTTCGGCCCTACATTTTTATAGTAAGTCCAAATGCTTTTTGGAGATGCCTCTACTTGCATCTCTATTAGCAGTCGTTAGTCTCAAGTTTTTGGGCTTTATCGATCAATTTGCCAAGGATGCCTGCTGGCACCCTCTTTATATGTATTGGTAGTAGAAGGTTTTGGATATTTTCTTGCAAATTCCATCTCCTAAAGAAGGGTTTGAGGTATTTCCCTCCCAGATTCCCTTGATTAGCTTGTGAATGGTCATTTCACAAATGACTCTTTCATCACTCTCATAGAGGATGAAGAGAATATTTCCTCTGGTTTGCAATGTCTTGACACATTCTGTCTTGCTTTAGGGTCTTCCATTTAGTGGCACAAAACTCTTTGTTACATGAAATCTTACCTTCCTTGTCCTACTTGGCTTGAGAAATATCGATGAAAATGGGTTCAACATGGGGAAGTCTTTCATTTTCTAGGTATCCCCTTCGCCTTCCAAGCCTCATCTATTGAGCTCTAGAATGCAGTTCTTGCCAGAATAGAGAAGAAGTTGGAGTATTGGATCACCAAACCTCTTTCCCTAGTGGGAAAATTCCAAATTTTCTCCAAAGTGTTGGCTGCCACTCATGTTTATTATTCTTCCTGTTGGGCTCCTTCAAAGGCCTCTTACCTCAAACTTGAGTGCCTTTTACGTGACTTCCTCTAGGCATCAGATGCTTCTCACTAGGGCTTTCATAGAGTTTCCTGGGATTTCTACTGTCTTCCCAAGGAGTCTGGTGGACTAGGCTTGCTGTCCACCTAGAAGAAAGGTACTACCTTATGTGCCAAATGGGTGATTTGAGATCTTTCTAGCAATGAAGCTTAGAAGATTTTGTTAAGACATTGCATTTCCTTAGGCTTTCTAGTTCACCAGCCAGCCTAGAAGGGGATTGGATTTCAAACCCTTCTAGTTACCCCTAAACCTATCCAAATTTATGGTACTTTTGTTTCCAAGAGCATTTGGAAAGCTTAGGAAGAAATTAAGCCCTAGCTTCACTGGGTTGGCAATGGGTTTCAAGATGTGCTCTCCATGAACAAGCATAATCTCTAGTGGTCACCTTTATTTGCTATCCAAGGTGTTCCCTTGGCTAAGGTGAATAGGGATAGTGCTCTACATTTTTTAAAACATTGCATAAGGGCCCCTAAAGATCTTTTCTTTAGATTTACTATGAGCTTGTGGTCATGGGAAGACATGAGAGTGCAATTCTGGCTCACTTGCCTAGATCAGCAAACTTTTGATCTTCTAGTTTCTGTAGTGCCTTCACATTTGCCACATAAAGTGGGCATTTAGTCTTCTTGCCAATGGTGGAAGGATTGGAAGTGGTATCTAGACACTTTGATAACCAGCTATAAACCTAAGTTGGGCTACTGATGGCTGGTTCCTCACCTGCCCATGGTTGATGTGCTCAACCAACGTTGGCATTTGCAATCCTTGCATCACACTTGGAGTCATAGGTTCTCCATTGGGTGGCATGTCATTATTCAACCCAAAATTGCACATTTTTCCTATGTATTCTTTTCGAAGGCTTGCCTTTTGATCCTTGACTATGGCACCTAGGAGTTCCTAACCTTTGTTACCCTTTCTGTGGTCAACCAGAGTCCTTTTTGCTCATTTTTTGGTTCTATAGATGGGCTTAGTGTTACTGGTGATGGATCCATGATCTCTTTTTCTCCTTTTTCCCAAAACATTTTTCTTGGCATATGGTTTTTCTAGATGATAATACTTTGATACCCTTCAAATACGCCCAGTTATGGCATGTTTTTAGATTAGAGATCTTATTTACCATTTGGAAATATTGCAATGTAGTCATTTATGCTCACAACAAACTTGACATTAGTGTGGCTACATATACTAAAGCATGTATTTATAAAAATTTCATGTTGTGGATTCAAGTAGAAATGGATAAAGTGTCTTTGGAGGTGGCTCACTTACAGGAGCTTTTGGCTCATTGGGGAAATGCCCCCTGTATAGTTGCTCGTGTTTTGCTAGATTTGGCCTCCAATAACCATACCCCTTCTTGCAGTTGTCATTGAGGACATAGTAGTTTCGATCACCACTCAGTCATGCCTCACTCTTACCTACACCACTCTCCCAGTGGTGGTGCTTTTGGTCAGCGCTGCTCTTCTAGAGGTTCTGGTGATTGGCTCTACTCTGGCTTGCCTCCCTAGAGGTCTGGTTCAAAGTGGTCCCCAATGGCTCCTCCTACTACTCCTACTACTAATTGGCCCTCTACTCACTCAGAACCCAAGTGGGTGTTTCCCTAGCTAAAGTTAGCCATTTCTCCTCCTAGGCTTGAGGGAGAAAAAGATGAAGATAATGCTACTGGTGATGATGGATGGGCTCCCTTTGAGCCATCTACTCACCCCACCTTCAGGTGGGGCTTTGATGATAAGGATCCTCCTCCCTCAACCGGCGCTACACTGGCAACATGAGGATTTCTTTATTTTTTGTTGATTTCTAAAAGTTTTTTGATGAATAGTTGATTTTCAACCTATGTCTGTATGAACTAGCTGGGTGATCCTATTTCTCACAACCCCTTTTTTTGTGAATATGTAACTTTATTGTATTTCTTTTAATATAAGGAAGGGACAAGAAAATAAAAATTAGACCAACACTATCAAATCAACATAACCAACAACCAAAATGACCATCTATAAAAGGAAACTACTTCTTCCAATAGTGTTTGGTATCATTGAGAGTGACAGAGATAACTATTAAACAAAATAAATCATTCATGCATGCCTACATTAAGAAGTTTGATTGAAAAAAGTCATGATCTCATAGTCATTTCTCTACTAATCTATGTTTCCTTCATTCACCATTTTTCCACAATTTGAAATGTACTTAGTTTGTTGAGAAGGTCCACAAAAGCACCCCTTTGATGGGTTTCTCTTGTTAGAACAATTGAGTTGGATATCTATAATGGGAGGATTCAATTCAGACCATGCTCACATACCATTCATACTCACTTCATTTTCATGCACACTATGTATCTGACACAAATCACAAAAGGGAATAGAACAATTAAATACAACTTTTCTCCATGCAAATTTCATAGTCAAATGTATGGTTGGTTCAAAAAAATGAGAGTAGGAAAGTAGTGAGGTCTCTTGTATGACACAACTAGGCCTTATGGTGAGCCCTTGACCAAAGAAATATGTTTTTGATGAAATATAACATTTATGTATTTAATCAATGCTATTATAAGTCTAATAAGAAGCATACCTTTTGAGAAAAGATATAGCCAAAGAGTATCAGATATGTTTGGTGTGTCTCAAACCCTTTAGGGTCTACAACAAATTTAACTTAATGTACATGAAACACAATAATGTTAATAAATCAAATAATGTCAAGAACAAAAAAATGTCAAAAATTGTGATTTTATCCTAATGCTAAAAAGTATAAGAAATAGAAGGCATTGAATGCATGCCAAGATTAAACAATATCAAAAACCATAGTTTTATAATGTGTTTCTATCAAAAAAAAAAAATCTTCTAAATCAAACAAGAGCGTTCTATTCCACTTTCAATGAAATAATTTATTTTTATAAACAAATCTAGACAAAAGGTATTAAATCACAAGGTAGAAAATAGATTATATGCATAATTAGTTTTTTTACAAATAATTTAAATTTATTTCTATAGTTTATGTGGTACAAGAATAGAAAGAAATACGTGAAAATATGGGAAACGACTCAAATAGTCTTGAATAGTTATAAATAAACTTTAATCATCGGAGCTGACAATTTTCGAACAAAAAATTGTTAAATTTGAGGGAAAAAGCTCCCACATAAACCTATAAGCTTTGAGTGAATAAAATTGAATCAAAAAATTACACACATTTATAAATTTATAAAACCTAACTTTTACAAATATGTGACATAGACTCCACACAATTTAAATCACACAATTTTTTTAAAATTATGACTTATGATCAACTAGCATTTGCTTTGATTGTAATAAATCATGGCTAAATGATTATAAATGTGTGATCATAGACTCGCACAATTTTAATCACACAATTTTTTTATTATGACTTATGGTTGACTACCATTCACTATGATTGTAATAAATCGTGGCTAAATAGTTTGGCAAAAATAAGTTACTTCTCCTTCAACCCGACTCTACACCTTTGTAGATATTTTGTAACAAGGCCGGAAAATGTAAAATGACCCTTTCCAATCTAAATGAGAGTAATTAAGTCAATAGGCTTCTTCAGGAAAGACTATGATCGGATCATTCAGATAATTTGACAATCTTAAGCAAGACAAAATGGAAACGGTGCCTAGGGATCTCTACTAGAGGTGGATATGTAGTAGTGGTCATTTGAAAGGAATTTCTTACTTTACATAAAATTAATATAAGCCTTATTTATTGCTTCTATTTACACTACTAAATATGCATGCTATCTCAGTTTCTACACAACCCATCCAAAAGTATTATGCGAAATATTCCATTTTACTTTTAGGCATATAATCTTTGCTTCTTATAATCTTTTTGTTGAATATCAAATGCATATAGTTGTTTGCCTCTGGAGCCAAATGCCCACCTACCACCTTGACCATGTCAGAAACACTAAAGCTCAGTAGGTGCATTTTCAAATTTGGAAAAGAGGGGGAAACATTTTTGGCAAGAGACAAAAAGGAATGATCTGATTCATTTGACCAGCTTAGCAAATCAGAAGTTGCATAGTAGAGTAGAGAAGGAAGAAGAAAAGTAAGTCGATGAATAGATCAAGTTTAAGTCTAAAGACAGAAGGAAGTTTATTCCATTCTTGTAGTTTCACATGTTTCTTCTTTTGTCATTCTATAAGTTGTTATTGTTATTTTGACTTGTTGAAGTAGTGATTGCTCTAGGTGTTATTGTATGCAGCCATTAGAGCTGCAAGTTTAAAGTTTAAAGTTTGAAGTTTTACCAGTTTGAAATTTTTAGGGTTATTTTAGGGTTTTTTGGTTGAAGCTGAATGCTCCCAGATTTTGTAATAGCTTACCATATTTGAATAGCAAGCAAGCAAGTAGGCATACTTGAATCTATTTTTCTTCCCTATTCATTGCATTTGAGAAGTTTATTGTTGAATGCTTCAAGCTTTGGCTCTCTAGTTTTAATAGTGAAAAATTCATGTTGTAAGTCTAGCCTTTCTTTGGATTATAACTTTGCAGTTTAAATCAAGCTCACTAGGCATCCACTTCTACCAAGCACCACTTTGCAGTGGCTACTGAGCTCACTTAGCATATGCATGTGCCAGATTGCCCTTTGAGTGCCAAGTTCTTCTTGTGCCAAGCTAGCTCAACACCTTTTCCTAGCACTCAACATCTATTAGTGTCAAGTAAAACTACCACTCGGCACCTTCACGTGTTGAGAAAATCTAGCACTCAGCACATTCATGTGTCGAGAAATTTTTTTGAGTTGTGATTCTAATTTTTTCACATGGTATAAGAGCTTTGAGGCCTCACATCCATAGTGAGTTAGGACATTTTTTGAGATATTTGACATGGCAGGAGATGCAAGAAAGATATGGCAACAACCACCATCCTTTAATGGACAAAATTATGATACATGGGCAAAGAAGATGAAAACCATAATGGTTGCAAATGAATTTTGGGAGTTCATGATTAATGGGTTCAATGATGTGACAAACCCAACTCAATATACTGCCCTCACAAATCCATAAAAAACTCAGCTGAAAGAGTCAAGGAGAAAGGATGCTAAGGCATTAAGTCTTATTGAGGTAGCTATGATAGAGACAATTTTCTCCAAGATTGCAATAGCAAATTATGCAAAGGAAGAATTCGATATCCTTGAGATGAACTTCAAAGGAATTGATAAGGTTAGAGTAGTAAAGATAGAGATAATTAGAAGAGAGTTTGAGAACATTTAGATGAGGGACAATGAACCTATTGCAGAGTTTAGCTCACGGATCTCCACTTTGATAAACTAGCTCAAATCAAATGGAGAAGAATATGATGAGCAAAGAATTATGGAAAAGATACTGAGGATTTTACATCAGAAATATGAAAATCTTGTCATGACCATAGAGGAAGCAAAGGACCTCACCACATTGACCATGGATGAGTTGATGGGAACTCTTCAAACCCATAAGCATCGGCTCAACAGGCTAGCAACTACTTCTCAAGAGCAATCTTTTAAAGCTCAAGAGAATTCAAGAGGTAGGGGGAGAGGTAGAAATGACTCTGGTAGAGGCTCATGAAATAGAGGTCATGGAAGGAATGGTCAAAGGAATGCTAGTGCAGAAAGCTCAAGAAGAGCAAGCAACCAAGAGGGACCAAGCACCTCTCAAAACAGCTCTAGAGGAGGTAAGAAGAATTACAACTCCAATAAGAGCAATGTTGAATGCTACTACTGGCATAAGTATGGGCATTATGCAAGTGAATTTTGGAAGAAATAGGATGATTAGTCAAAGAAAAATACTAATGTGGCTGATGTGAACATGGGAAATGCAAACAATCCCATTGCTTTCATCATGTGTAACATTGGTGAAGAAGGAAGCCCCAAGGTATGGTACCTAGATAGGAGATGTAGCAACCACATGAGTGGTAATGAAAGTTTATTTTATTTCACTGATAAGCATTTTAAGTTTGAAATTAAAATGGAAAATGATGGAACCATTCCCATAGTGAGAAAATGATCTATCATGGCCCACACCAAGCAAGGTGAGAAGAAGGAGATACAAAATGTGTACTTTGCCCCCAATATGAAGCACAACTTGATAAGTGCTAGACAACTCATTCAAAATGGATACAAGGTGCTGATGGAAAATGAAAAATGTGTCATTCATGAGAAGGATGAGAGTAATAGATTACTTGTAGTAGTCCAAATGACAAAGAACCAGATGTTCCCATTGAGGATAGAGACATGTTCCTCTTCTCAAGTCAATGCTGCACCTCCTAAGCATGCATGTACAATAGTACATCAGCAATCAGCTCTTAGGAGCATGATTAAAGACCCCTCCAAGCTTTGGCATCTCAGGTATGGTCATCTAGGCTTTGCTAGTTTAAATTTTTTGTCCAAAAAAAGAATGGTAGATGGTTTTCCAAGCATTGTAAATTTATATGACAAGTGTGAGGCTTGCATATTGGGTAAACAACATAGGCTTCCCTTTAATTCTGGAAATTCTAGAAGGGCTAGAGCACCATTAGAGTTGGTGCATTTTTGATTTGGTAGGTCCTATGCAAACTACTTCTATTGGGGGGAGTACTTATTTTATGACATTCATAAATGATTTTAGTCATAGGACATGGGTGTATTTTTTGAAGAATAAATCTAAAGCATTTGAAAAATTTGTTGAATTCAAAGCCCTGGCTAAAAAAGAATGTGGACACTATGTTAAGGTCCTTAGATTAGATAGAGGAGGGGAATATACCTCCAATATGTTTGTAAATTTTTGCAAGAAAAATGACATAAAGAAAGAGCTTACAGCCAGTTACACTCCATAGCAAAATGGAGTGGTTGAGAGGAAAAATAGGACCATTATTAAAATGGAAAGAAGTATGATGAAAGCAAAAGGACTCCCAATTGAATATTGGGAGAGGTTGTAACAACAACAACAACAAATTTGATTAATAGGTGTCCTAAAAAGTTTGTTCATGACAAGATACCTCTTGAGGCTTGGTCAAAGGATAGATGGATAGTTGAAAACTTGAGAGTGTTTAGATGTGTAGCATATGGACATGTTCCTAAGGAACAAAGGAAAAATCTAGCTAATAAAGGTGTGAAGTGCATTTTCATAGGGTATAGCTCAGAATCAAAGGCCTATAGGCTATATGAGCCAATTGACAAGAAGATCATCATTTCAAGAGATGTGGAGTTTCTTGAAAATCAATCATGGGATGGCTTAGTAGATGAATCCTCAAGCACTTCAAGTAAAGTGCCTACCATTGAAGAGGAAAAAGATGACATTGGTGATCAGCAAGAAGATGGAGCAGCAAACATGGATTGTAGACAAAGGCAAAAAGGTAAGTAGCCCTTAACATGCTGAGCAACAACTCTAAGCACTTCAAGATAGCCCCGACCTAGTATGCAAAATAGTAGCAACAACAACATTGAAAATTCATATCCTACTCTTGCCTCCCTATTCCCAAGAAAGCGTAAAAGTCTAAGGGAGATACACCAAGAAGAAAGGTATGATGAAGATTATGATGAGAGTGTAAATTTTGCATTATTTCTTCATAGTGATCCAATTTATTTTGAAGAAGCTATGAATGAAGAGAAATGGTGTAATGCCATGGATGAGGCAATAGATGCTATTAAAAGAAATGAGACATGGGAGTTAACTACTTTGCCTCCTAGAAAACAAGTAATTGGAGTGAAATGGGTATACAAGACCAAGTGCAATGCTGAAGGAAAAATAGATAGGCATAAAGCATGATTAGTGGTCTAGGGGTACAAGTAGCAGTATGATAGAGATAATAATGAGACATATGCCCCGGTTGCAGGAATGGAAACTGTGCGTGCTCTCATAGCAATTGCAACCCAACACAAATGGAAGGTATATCAAACAGATGTGAAGTCTACCTTCCTAAATGATGTATTGAAGGAAGAAGTATATGTGGAGCAACCACCTGGTTATGAAGTTGCAGGTGAAGAAGACAAGGTGTATAGATTGAAGAGAGCTCTATATGGGCTCAAGCAAGCTCCACGGACATGCTACAATAGGATTGACTCATATTTGATGAGCAATGGATTTAGCAAAAGTGATGGTGAGCCCACACTTTATATCAAGAAAAAAAATGGTAATGTGTTGATTGTTGTCTTGTATGTAGATGATTTAATTTTTACTGGAAATGATAATTTCCTAATTAGTGAGTTCAAAGAGGCCATGAAAAATTAATTTGAAATGACAGACCTAAGTCTCTTGAAGTACTTTCTAGGCCTAGAAGTAAAACAAATACATGATGGCATTTTCATCTCTTAAGAAAGATATGCAAGGAAAATTTTGGAGAGATTCAAAATGTAGAATAGTAAGGCAGCCCCAACACCAACAATAGTAAATCTGAAGTTAAGCAAGGAAGATTGTAGCAAAAGTGTGAATCCAGCACTATACAAGAGTATGGTTGGATGTTTGATGTATTTGACTACAACTCAGCCAAACATAATGCATGTAGTAAGTTTTCTTTTTCAAATTTATGGAAACACCAAAGGATTCCCATTGTCAAGTAGGAAAGAGGATTCTAAGGTATGTGAATGGTACTAAAAGATTTGTAATTTTGTATAATGTAGAAAATGATTTCATGTTGGTTGGTTACACACATAGTGATTGGGCTAGAAGTTTAGATTGATAGGAAGAGCACTTCTGGATACATGTTTCATATGGGATTGGGTACAATTTCATGGGCATCCAAGAAGAAACCTATTATTGCTTAGTCTACAGCAAAGGCTGAATATATAGTAGCAAATGCAATAGCATGTCAAGCTATTTGGTTAAGGAAGATCTTTATAGATTTGAGTGAAAGGCAAGAGGATGGAACCACAATTTATTGTGACAACATCTCATCTATTGCATTGTCTAAGAATCTAGTCTTCCATGGGAGAAGCAATCATATAGAGATCAGATATCACTTCATCAGAGAGTTAGTGGAGAATGGAGATATCAAAATTGAATTTATTAAGTATGAGCAATAGCTAGCAAACATTTTTACTAAGCCTTTAGGCATTGGAAGTTTTGTACACCTAAGAGAGTGTCTTCATGTAGTTGTTTTGGATCAGAAGTGATCCTTGTTTATTTGGCTTAGGACAAAGGGGGAGTGTTGAAGTATTAAATGCATATAGTCATTTGCCCCTGGAGCCAAATTCCCACCTACCACTCTAACCACATTAGAAACATTAAAGCTCGATAGGTGAGATTTCAAATTTGGAAAAGAGGCAGAAATTTTTTTGGAAAGAGACAAAAAGGAATGATCTGATTCATTCAACCATCTTAGTAGATTAGAAGTTGCAGAGCAGAGCAGAGAAGGAAGAAGAAAGGGAAGTCAATCAGTAGATCAAGTTTAAGTGTAGAGACAAAAGGAAGTTTGTTTCATGCCTGTAGTTGCACGTGTTTCTTCTTTTGTCATTCTATAAGTTGTTATTGTTATTTTGACCTGTTGAAGTAGTGATTGCTACAGGTGTTATTGTATGCAGCCATTAGAGCTGCAAGTTTAAAGTTTAAAGTTTGAAGTTTTACCAGTTTGAAGATTTTAGGGTTATTTTAGGGTTTTCTGGTTGAAGCTAAATGCTCCTAGATTTTGTAATAGTTTACCATATTTGAATAGAAAGCAAGCAACTAGGCATACTTGAATCTATTATTCTTCCCTATTCATTACATTTGAGAAGTTGATTGTTGAAGGCTTCAAGCTTTGGCTCTCTGGTTTTAATGGTGAAAAATTCACGTTGTAAGTCTGGTCTTTCTTTAGATTATAACTTTGCAGTTTACCAAGCTCACTTAGCATCCACTTCTATCGAGCACCATGTTGTAGTGGCTACTGAGCTCACTCAGCATATACATGTGTCAAATTTCCCTTTGAGTGCCGAGTTCACTCTGCATCTTCTTGTGCCAAGCTAGCTTGACACCTTGTCCTCTCACTCAGAATCTATTGGTGTCGGGTAAAACTACCACTCGACACCTTCATGTGCTGAGAAAATTTAGCACTCAATACCTTCATGTGGCAAGCAAAATTTTTGAGTTGTGATTTTAATTTCTTCACACTTTGCATAGAAGGGGAACTAATACATAGCAAGTGAATGACATATAATCTTTGCCTCTTATAATGGGTAGGTTTTCCTTTCGATAGTTTCTTGAAAAAAAGGAACCTGATCTACCAATGCCATTGTTATTGTTAACAACAAACAAGTCTAGACATATACTTTTTCCACTCTATGAATTGGAGTGGATTATAAATTCTCCACAATTCATAAAAGAAAATGACTAGATAATTCAAAATTTGTTAAAGTGGAATAGAAATATTGATGTGACATCAATACGATACAACAATGTACAAGCAAAAATTAATAGGAGAACACATGATAATTCAACTATTTTTGAAAAACACTTTTATTACTACATTCGGTGAACTTAAAATCTACCTATGTGAATGCCTAAACAAGTATTTATCTACATGTACTCTCCGCATGAGACGAAAGCTAACAAAATTAAATATAAAATTAGTTTATGTTTAGCAATGTTTTATTTAACTATCTTCTCCACAATTGTCATTATTAGTCATTGACTTGTTCATATTGTATAGAAAACACAAAAACAAACACTAAGCATGAGAAATAAACATTTTATATTTCAAAAGTTTGATATTAATTAAATTATGTTCATATTTAGTTATAATTAAATTTGCTAGTATCAAATTAATTTTGATAAATGACAAATTCTTTTAAGAAGATTTAGGCTCAATTACATGGAATATAACCTTTGTCATTCCTAAGAAAAGATTAATTTTTAAAATGTATTTTAATTTTAATTTAATTGTTGTATATAGATTTGACGTTAAAAATTTATTTTAATAATTAGAAATAATGTACTATAATATTTCATATTTATATTTTAAATTTTAAATGCATTTTCTTCATCATTTAATAATTAAAATAATTATCTATTTTTAAAGAGTACAAATCTATTTTAGTAGTTAAGGTTACTCTAAATTTAATTTTGAAATATAAAGATGAAAATAAGAAGAGTGTAAAACTTATTTTGAATGTTGGTCGTAAACATGCATCTAAGAAATTTTGTAATAAAATTGTCATTCTTTGATCTAACACCTTTAAAATCAAAGATTAAGAAAAAAAAAAAAAATTGCTCTTCAATTAGCTTTTTGAAACTCTAATAAATAATTCTACCAAACTAAGATTAAAAGGAGTGCATGTAAAAGCCAAAAGTATACATACTATGAACTGATAAATAATATAAGATGTGACAAAATGTCTCTTTATATAAAAATCATTAAAATAGTGAAAAAGCTTTTTTTTATATAATTTAAAAAGTATATAAAGAAAAATAGATTAATTTTTTTGTTATACATTAATTTTTTTAATTAAATCTTTTACTTCCTTAATTTTGTTTGTTGTGTTAAGAGATTTCTTTTTAATCCTTCATAAGAATTGTAAATAATCATATAAGTTATTGCTTTATATATATTTGAAGTTTTCTTGTGATATCATATTTAAAAAAAACAATAAATATATATTTTTTTAATCATAACTGCTGTCCAAATTTTTTTTACTCTTACTAATTTGATAAATTAGTTAAGGGTACTTAGATGAATTATTATATTTTAATGAGATTATCTAATAGATAATCAAAACAATGAATTAATAGGGTAGAAGTTAAACAACAATAAACTTATTTTCTCTTAACTATTCCTTTCACATATGAAATATCATGGATGATGGATGACTTCTTATCTTAGGGCTACTCATTATATGTGTTTTTTTCCTTCATAGTCTTCAATTATACAATAAATCTTTGTATATGATGTTAATTAAAAATATTTCTTTAATTTAGCTAATTACATAATATTATTTTTTAATTTATATACATTGATAAAATAATTTTTTTGGCCCCCAAATTTATATAGAGGTATTGAGTTATACTTTGAAGGTTCATTTTGGTGAGAATAATGGTTTGATTATTTTTTAAAAATTATATAGTTTGATATTTTGATAAAGTATCTTTAAGAAAATGAATATTATTATGATCAATAATGTTGAATGCAGATTTATTTGACTATGTAGAATGTAGAATGTAGTTGTTGGAAGAAAAACTCAAACACAATAAAATTCAAAAGAAATAATTGATATTCTGTAAATAAATTTGTTAAGTCAGTGTTATGTTTAAAGAACCTCTCTAGCCATTTTACAATTTGATTATTGTTAGAGTGATTAAAAAAAAATATAACATAATCAAGTCCAAAAGTGATATAAAAAATTGAGATGGAATATAATTTTCTTTGTAAAAAATATTCCTCTAAAGAATATGAACTGTTAGATTAAATTAAAATCCTCTTAACAATGGGAAGAAGGAAGAGAGGAATAATAAGGGAAAAAGAAGAATATAAAAAGAAGGGGAAGAAGACGAAGAAAAGGTAGGAGACAAAAAAATGAGGAAGAGGAAGAGGGAAAGGAGGAAAAGGAGAAGTATATAAGATAGGGAAGGAGAACACCAATAAGAAAATGATTAGGAGGAGAATAAGGGAAGAATAAGCAATCCAAATAATTACCAAGACTCCTTAATACTTAGACTATTTAGGGATGGAACAATAGATAAATGTCCATATGTGGTAGACTAGATAGAATAATCAATTTGACAAGATTTGAGAAAGAACTATCTTTAATAATTTACCAAAATGCTGAGATATTTTCCTATAAAAACAGGATACAAAGGAGATGATATATTAGTGTTTATTTATTTGAATGAGAAGGAGAAGGGGATGGTTAATGTGAAGGTGAAGGAGGATAGGAGAGGGATAGAGAAGGAGGATAAAGGGCTTAATAATTTTTTTCCTTCCCTCTTATTATATATATTCTATGTGTCTCTTTATTATCACAATCTAGTTTTAATACCCTTTCTTTTGATGATCTCTTTTGGTATAATCATCATTTATTTAAATGAAACTTGTTTCTTAAATGAATGTAACCCTTGATGGGTGTGCCATGTCATATGTCTCTTTATACCATCTTTTCATGGGATGTATAGGAACTATGATAAGTATTACTTGCTTATTGTTTTTTTTAATTGGTTTCATTGGATTACCCCATAATTATTTAACTTATATTTATCAATTTATAATAATTATTAGTTTAACTCAATATTATTTGTTTATCTTTTAATTGATATCTAATTTCTCTCTCTCTCTCTCTCTCTCTATATATATATATATATATATATATATATATCAATTAACCATTTTTATTAAATAATTATCAGATTATTTATTATTAGATTTTATTATCAGAGGAGATATTACATTATGCCATACATTCAATTGCTCAATAACTAAGGCTCTGTACATGTCAAAATAGACTTAAGCGATTGTCTCAATTGTACCTTACCAAGATTTGTTAAACCAAAATTTTGAGCCTCGTAACCAATGTTCCTAATTCAGTTCTTTGTCTATAAATTCTATTTAATAAATATTTCTTGGGACTTGGGAGGACATATTTTGATTGGTGGAGGTTGTTGAGGCTCTTGTTCTTCATTTGGAGAGTTTTGTGGTTGAATTTGTTCATTTGGTTGAGGGGTTTGTGATGGCTTTAGTCGAATTAGTGGAGGATTTTGTGGTGGATTTGGTGGAGGGTTTTCTAGAGAATTAGGTGGTTGATTTTGCACATTAATCAATAATTAAATAATACTATTTTATAAAACTATTCAAATATAAATTAAAATTCATTAAAAACTTAAAATTTGTCAAAAGAATTGTTAAAAAAGCTTACTTCTTCCACTAGATTTTGATTGGCACTGACATCGAGGTATTCTTGAAGCAATTTGACCAAGAAAAAGGTTTCTTGTTGTGCATTTACATTATTGGAAGCAAGATAGAGGGGAGAATATAAGTTCCACAAAGTGAAAATGTGGAAATGGTTGTAGGTACTGTGATTTAATATTTTTTGACAATGCGTTCTCAAGATAGTGTGATTGTACTATGATCTTGCGATAACGTGATTGCACTATAGAGTGTAATCACACTATGTTTTGAATTTCATGAGCCCAAGTCTTGTGACATCTAAAACATAATGAGGTTGCATTATGTTTTAGATGGAGAAAAAATGAAAGTGACACGTTTTTGGTACCACAACTTTATGCTTTTACCCAAAGCTATGTTTCTTCTTCTTGGTTTTAAGTAGCTCTTGTGAAAAAATACATTAGCTTTGGGAAAATCAAGTTGGAAGCAACCTCAGCTACCCATAAACTAGGTTTTAAAATACACTCGTATGAGTTTAATCTTGTAGCCATCCAGAAAACTACTCCCGAAAACAAAATCTTTCTTCTATTTCACAACCTAGCCATCGCCATTTTCTTCCACACAAAATATTTTAGAAATTTGGACCAAAAAAATCTCTCAACCTCTCTAATACAAAAACTTTGGCAGTAAGTTAACCAAACTCATCCTATAAAAAATCATCTGCCAAAAAAATAACTAAATATTAGAATACCACATGTTTGAAATATAAATGGTAAAATAAGATTGAGCACCTTGCCTTGACATTCTTATATGTTTACACCAAATTCTAAAATGTAATAATTATTTCTAGGTCCACTCAATTAATAGGAATTGGTGCTCCTCCCGCCTTTGTAGCTCTACCTGCCAATCATAGCTCTCTTTTCTATCATTAGAGCTTTGGTGTTGCGCAAACAAAGTCCACTTAGATTTGGATGTGGTTATCAGTGAAGTGATGCCTTTTGTGAGTAAACTTATTGGCTCTTGATATCATTTTGGACCTTCCCCCAACTATCTATAGGCAATCATTATGATTCAATTTATTCAACAATTAGCTCTTCCACTGATCCAACATATGCCTTCAATGTAGGATCTGGATTTGGTACTAGCTCTCATTCTATTATTTATGTAGGTGATAGGCTCTATTCCTTCCTAAGATGTTTCCCCCTATCGTAGTACCCATGCATGTGCCTTTAACTTTGTTGTTTTTCTTGGTTATATTCGTTAAAGATCTGAATCACTTGCATTATGCAACTAGTTGGGCTATAGTTCCACCCATCTTATTATGTAGAACCTAAGACTCGAACAAGGTTCTTTCCCTTTCAGTTCAATGGGCTACTAACCATACTATTTGAAAGGGGGATTTGGAGCTCTCTAAGGAGCTTTCCATGAATAAGGAAGAAATATGTAGTAGAAAATCATAGAATAGTATTGAGGAAGTATTTAGTTTTATTATTTTTTATAATGCAATTTATTTTTTGTATTTTTATCAAGATTTTTTTCCTGATATCTTTAAAGCATGAAAATTAAGGGAAACAATATTTTTAGATTATTGAAAATAAATATAATTAATCAAATTACAATATTTCTATCTTAGAAGATGTAATACTTTGTTCTAATATATTGATTGACTAGTCAAATAAAGATATATGCACCTAAAACAATACACAACTTTTTCTCCTATTTTTCTCGGTCGTGAGTTTTTTTGAATTTTGGACGAGTGTGGATGCTCCTAAGGGGCTAAGCCTGGCCTTAGACCCTTGCCTAGACTTGCTCCTCATTCTAACTACAATTGGGGTTACCTAGGGGGATGTTGATGCCATTCGTCCTATTGGGGGGATGCTGGTGGAGTCAACAACTTTGCCAGTGGGCCAAGAGATTCATACAAGCCTTTTTAGGGCTCAGTTGGTGGGCCAGGAGATTCAAATGAGCCACAATAAGGCTCTAGGTTGGAAGGAAGTGGTCCTTGGTGATAAGGAGGCTCTCATCCTGGTGGAAGCTCCCAAAGTGATTAGCAGTGATGAGAGAGTGGAAATTGTGATTCTAGACAACTTGGTCGGTAACGTGTTTGCCAATCTACAACTTTGCCTCATTGGTAGATTTTTTTCCTTCTATCCATTGATTGAGATGGTTAGGGAGTGGGTGAGTTAGAGATGGAAGTTGAAGGGAAGTGTTATGGTCTCGGCTATGTCAGGAGGCCTATTTTGTTTAAATTTAAGGTAGCGGAGGATATGACAATGGTGATGATAGGCTTCTGGTCATATGGAAAGGATAGCTTGGTGGTGGCTAAATGGCATCCAAAATTAGATTTGGCAAAAGAACTGAAAAACATGGCTCTAGTCTGGGTTAGGTTGTCAGGCCTTCCTCTTGAGTTCTGGGATAAAAGGACCTTGAAATCTATTGGGGATTCCTTTGGGCACTTTGTGATAGCAGATTTGGTCACTTTGTAGAGATCTTGACTTGTCTTTGTGAGGTTCAGTATCAATGTGGCATTGGGTACTTTGTTACCTGAGTCTATCATCTTGAGCTCAAAATGGGGTAAGAAGATTCAACCCATTTTTATGAGAATGCAGGTGTGTTTTGTCAAAAATGCTCATCTTTTGGGCATTTTTTTATCGACTGTAAGAAGTTGGATAGAATGGCTAAGGAGAAAATTGAGGGTGATCCTGTAAAGGGAGTCCTTCCTCCTCCTAAGGTCTTAGGGGTAGTGGACAAGCCTCTTGAGGGAAGAAAGTAGGTGGCTCTCTCTCCAGGGAGGGAACTTGAAGAAAAGAATCCTCAAAAGGATAAGGATCAGGATCTGATCCCCCCCCCCCCCAAGGAGGTTGCTAAGTGATAACCCTAAAGTTGGGTTAGGGAGGGTAAGAATGAAGGAGTTGGAGGGGAGGCCTGGCTTGGTCTAGAGGTTAGAGTTATTCTACACATAGGCAGGGGAGACAAAGGGTTTGGAGCAAGGAAAAATTGATTCTTTCCACTTTTTACAAGGTATTGAGGAGCTTTTGAGTACTCCTTTGAGGAACCTGGTGATGGAGGAGGTCTTTCGAGGGGGCATTGGCAAGGGTATGAAGAAGGGAGAGGTGAATGATGGGGTCAAAGGAGAGGTTTCTAGTGTGCTTCACTGGAATAAAGAGGAGGTAACCATTAAGATGGTGGGGTTAGCCCAACTAGATGATAAAGAAGAGAAGTGGCAAACTTAAAGAAGATAGACAAGGGTTTTAAGGAAACTAGAAGTGATTGTAAAGTTGAAGTTGGATGTAGGGAAGTCAGGTAAACAAACTAAGAAAGCCAAGAAGATAGCTAGGGAGGTGGTAAGTGGCAGGTAGGCCACTTTGGAATCCTTAACAAAAGGTAGGAAATGATCTTTCTTTCTTGGAATATGAGGGGGTTGAACAACTCTCATAAGCAGTTTTCCTTCAAACATTAGCTGGCAAACCAAAAAATTGATTTCCTGATTGTCTAGGAGGTTAAAATGTCTATGGTTAACTTGGTCAATATGACAAGTTTTTTTTGGCCTGTGGTGAAATTTTTTTATAGTGAAGTGTTAGTGAACAGATTGTCCTTCGAGAGAATGTGTGGAAATCCAACCCTGAATGCCCAAATGAAAGGACAAGCTAGCACCAATAGTTGGATAGGTTATTATTAGATTAATAACCTTCCTCTGAATTTTATCAGGTACAGCTCCCCATGCAAGATTTACAATGAATTAATTATAGGTACTTTTGACCAAAAAGCACAAAAGGATAACAAGCATCTATTTGTAAACACAGAATAGACGCGAAACCTAAGAACTAAAAAGAAAGGAAACAAAATAAAATAGGCTACACAAAGTTAATCTACTGTACACTGCATTACAAAGGATAAAGATCAAAAGAACAATTTCCATTCTCCTGAGAAAAGACAAATCAAAGCCTCTAGAAGATCTTGATATCAAATGCGTTTAGAAAATAGCATATCTGATGCACTTAAAGAAAATTGAAAGTTACAGCAACATAACCATCAGTGGAAAGAAAACTACATAGACTCAAAGTTTTAATTTTGTAGATATCTTTCAAACCTCCCTTCTTTAAGATGTAAAAGACTACACAGATCTTATTACACATGCATTAGAAAATGAAAACCATCTCTCCTACATTACATTTCAAAATCAGATTCCTCTTTAATCACTAACACAAAGTCTAGCAAGTAAAGCTCTGTTTTGCTATAGCTCCAAAGTCTGCATTCTTTTCCCTTAGAACTGAAAAATCTCCCCCCTGCTAACAGCACACAGTTTGTAGCTGCCAGAAGAAAAAGTGGAACCCCTGATGCTCTACCTACTGGCTTATTTAACCTCTTCTTTTTCTAGTGACCTTTTCAGTTTCTCTAACTGAATCATGAAAAGGCTCTCCAACTTTTCATTTTCCCCCTTTCTTACTTAAGTTCCTAATGTTTAATTTTCATTAAACATCTATTATTATTGTCTTCCCTTTTATATGTGCACCATGTTTTAATTTGTAATAAAACACTTTATTACAAGCTCCTTTTAGCATCGTATTGGTTTCTTTCATATGGAGTGGACAACTGTCTCCACATTTGCATTCGGTTAGGAAATAAGAAGTGACACTTATTTTAAAAGGGAGCCTCCACATGTCATTATTTACCGACATACACCTCACATCTCTTTGGTCTTTCATGGAGATCTTTCATATATGCTTTAGTCCCAGTAATGCTGCAGTCTGGGAGCATGATGTTGCTAATTGCTGGTAAAATCAATTTTTAAATGTTTTCACCACCACCTTTATTGAACAATATCTACATCATGATTCTATCTTATCCAATTGATTGTAGATTTTGTGAAATACTCAATGTTACGTGCTTTTGTAGAAACAATAGTTTCTCTGAGGCTCAATATGATCACTTTAGGCTACCACATGATGCATTGTGTTCCATGGGTCTCAAATTTATGATAAAGATCATAATCGATTCCGAATTTTGTGTTGATTAATTATTTTTCATTGCAAAATTTAGTCTTTTCTCATCTTAATTATCAACATCTAATTTAATTACCCATGCATATTGTCGGTGCTCTAATAGTGAAGATTGATTGAAATTCACTTCTTGCCCACGTATGCCGATCAAGAGTAAATCCAACAACAAATAGTTCAATGACTATGATGCATGGCAAACTCCATGAAACTGAGAAGATGGAATCTTCATTGCAAAAAGAATTTCCTCAAAGCTTAGTTGATATTTTGATGAAGAATTACCGCTGCAAGAGAGAGTGTGCGGGTCTATGACCTTCTTCACCTTCTTTTCGACAGGAGACGACATTGAGTTAGCTCGAATACTATACACCAGTCTCAATCTGAGCATTTTTTTGATTGAAATCTATTTTGGATATATTCAGGCGAGTGCATGCAGGATACATTTCAAATCAAACTATTATATGACATGTCAACTGTCTAAATTCTTGAACATTCCCCATACATCTGCTCTCAATCTCTATCTAATTCATGCCATTTCTCACTGCTAAATTAGTGGCGATGTTATCATCAAATATATCTTTGATTAGAGGAAGAGTTGGAGGAAGCCACACCTATACTTGACCTTGAAGTATTCGGTGCCTCAAAATACCCTCTGTGCGAATGTTTATTTTTGCTAAAGAGTCCGCGGGATGAACATTTTTAGACATAAATCACCACAATGGCATTTTCCATGCGAATTTCAATAAACTTCACTTGACTTTCCATATTGAACACGAGCAAGCCTTGCAGTTTCACTTGGTTTCATGCAACATATTTGTCTACCATTTTGTGTGAAAGACTTCGTGGATGTAAGGGAAGGTTAGGTTTGGTGTTATGAATTATCCTCCATCATGATATCTTTATCAACTTCTTCATAGTCAGCACTTTGCTCTGTTGAAACCATAGTATGCCAATTGTCATGGATGCCCGAGCATTTTTTTCATAGGCACTCAATGAGTGACATAATCATTTCTTGAGTTGGATGTCTAATATGCCTTCTCAACATATATATGGGATCCGTGAGCTATATTCAATGCGTATTAAATTGATCATCAGAGCAGGAATGCTTTGTTTTGGTGGAGTCAAGGATATGAGCAAACATAAATCTAAATCTCCCCATGCTCTATTATAGTCTCCAGTTTATTGGTTCAAAACAAGGTTCAAGAGGTTTTCATCTTTAAATACTACAGCTGACATAGGGCTCCTTGTTTTCCTGACATCCCAATCACTCTATCTCCCTCATCATCAAAATCAAACATAAAGCCATCTAATGTTTCTTCAACCAAGTCTCATCTTCATGGATATTGGAATGTGGTTCAAGCTATATGAAACCGTCCACAATGGACTTAATCTTTGCCTCTGAGGTCCCAATATTGATAATACAAAATGTATATGATGGAACAATTGTTGTTTTTATAAATGGAATCTTTAAATGACACCTTTGAGGTCCAGTAAGATTTCAGAATCTCCAGAAGATGATTTAGATACAACCAATCAACCAATAGAACCAACATCTCCACTAAAATCTAAAGCCTCCTCTTCACATTCAAGAAGTGCCTTTGAATGATGAACTTTATCTGCAAATACCAAAAACCATCTTGAAATAACCTGTGGCTCCATCTGTCTCTCAGCATCATTAATGTCAACTTCCATCATATTACCATTATCTTCAACTTTCTGAACTACTAAACTATTCTCCATCTTGACCTGTACCTTTACACTTTCTCAAAACTATTGAACTGGCAGAGTCTGAACCTAAATAATGAGATTCTGATCTTGTTGAACTAAACATGCAGAATGAATGATTTGGACTTATTGAACCACTTTGAACTACTTCGAACTTTAGTTCAAAGTGGTTCAAAAACTCTGAACTTGAAGTTTTACTTCGATTGTATTGAACCTGTAGAATGGGTTATCTGAACCATCAAACCATTTCAAACTACTTTGAACTAAGATTCAAAGTGGTTCAAAAACAAAAACTCCAAGTTTTAAAACCATGCTCATATTGGTTACTAACAGGGGCTCTAACTGCAGGACTGATTTTGATACAAAATCAGAGAACTCCAGCAATCTCTGGGAGAAGAATAGTGCCTTATCCATGGGTGAATAGAGTCAGCAAGAGAAGAAGAATTGGAGCTACTTGCAGAGAGGGCGAAGGGGAGCAGGGAAACACCAACAAACCAAAACCAACAACAAACCAAAACTACCAGCAAGCCTGAAGCTTCTGCATTATTCCAACTACACTACACACAACAAAACTTATTTACAAAATATATACAAAGGTAGGAAGAGAACCTACCATGAGAACCAGAAGAAAAGAAAGGAATCATGTAAATCCATTTACCGGCTGGGAGAAGTAGCATCCTTTTTGGAGCAGCAAGTCATGTCTCATTGGAACAACTCCAAACCATAGCGTGTTGATGACTCTTTCAATGCCAAACTTCAAACTAACTGTGTGCATGAATATGCTGATCCAACCTTCTTTTCTGAACAGCCACAATTCATCATAGTATTCTCCTTCACCTAGAAATGGATCCTTCATGCTAGCAAAATTTGATTCCACCTCAAGCTGAAAAACATGATATGAAAAATCCTCACCAAAAGATGATATGCAATCCTCAAGAACATTGTCATGCAAATTGAACTCTAGTGTATGGTCATGATCATCTCACAGCCATAATGATGCCTCCTTCAACATAGGATCAATCCTTGGATATATGTTTTCTCTATTTCTTTCAAGGAACCAACTATCATCAAACGTGTCACAAATTCTATTCTTTTTTCTTCTCAAAATGTCATCAAACTTTTCAACATTTCTTCCACAATCCCAATTAGTAACACTATACATAGATGGATGAAGAGGAAAGATATCAAGAAATGTTTCATTTTGAAACTGATTAAAATGGTGTAACGCCCCGCTTGGGAACCCAAGAGAAACAAACCTAACATGTTACAATGTTTACTGAACTATTTTTTTTTTGAACTTTAAACAACATCAAGATAACATTAATGCGGAAGCAATAAGAACATACACAACAAATACACATTTGCAATTATAGATATAGTTTCAATTCCTCAAAGGTTCCTTTATGTTGAGTCACATTTAATAATTTTAAATTAATTAGTTTAAGTTCCAAGTACAATGTCTCAAGATCATAAAGAAATAACAGATACATAATCGCATAAGCAAAGCATAAGTATATCTAATACAATGAAAGTACATCCACTAAATAACATCCACTGCACATGTCGCAGGGTATGTGAAAATAGATACAATACACCAGGATATATGATAACATATATACATCATCGAAAAAGAAGTCTCTGAGATAAGAAATAAGAATGATAAAGGTACATCTTCTGCAACGAACATCCAATAGCTAGCAATGTGAAGGGGGACCCAAATGGTAAGAAGGCACTACCTCCCGACCACGTGGTTACCTAGTCAGGCTTCCACTCCCACCGTGCAGGGAAGATAATGAACGATCCACATACGGCTAATCAAACATAAAACATTCCTAGGCAAGGTACCCCTAATAGCCAAAACTACCTCAAAGGTAACACATGCTACTCAAGAAGATAAAATAATCCAAAAGTAAGAACACTCAATCCAATACTGACACCACATAACCAAACATCATACACGAACCAAGTATAAACCAAATACCAAGATCATAAGATAAAGTCAATGAAAGATAATCCTCCTCAAGTCAATAACCACATGTCAAAAGTACAACATCACGAATCACCAATCATCATCAATGAAAGTAAGTAACCACAATAAACACAATCAATAAGTTCACCACCAGAGATACACAAAATCTACAGAGGAGACTCAGGCTACATACTAGGGAGTGTCATCACATGGCTGCTTGAGTTACCCTGGACTGATCTCTTAAGAGACCCCGGACCCTCAAGCGTTGAGTTACCCTGGACTGGTTACTATGAACCCCGAACCCTCAACATCACACATATGGAAACTAGAAAGCCCTCTCAAGAAGACGAGGCACTCATCTCATTCCCATCCTTAGTCTATACAAGCACTAAAGGCATGGGTAGATCAAAAATCTCTAACTTATCTTTTTAGTGTGTTTCCCCCCATAAATTTTAATTACTAGATTATCACTTATTACATAACTTGCATTAGGTTACCCTGGTACTGACCACTTTGGGTCCCGGACCCCTATGCAAGCCACTCCCAAGTCACATACCTAGACAACCTCTCCTAAGCACATAAAAAAACAGTTGTGTCCCATACCACAACACCCATAAAGATCAAACTCGGTTCCTTAACAGGCAACCTGATAACAAGATGGTTCTCCCACCCAAGTAGACATAATTGCTCCACAAGATAAACCTCATAAATATAATCCCCAATATGAATCACAAAACACATCACAACATCTAGTCCCATAAATAGTATACAAGAAATCTCACAAAACCTCTGGTGTACATCCTAGACTGGTCAACACCTACTCGACTCCCAAAATCCGAATGCATAGATATTACAAACAAACAATACAGTTCATAGTTGGGTTTGATTTGAAAAGACATAATAGAGTCAAAAATAACATTTTCAATTTGCATTTTAATGAACGTTTAAGTGTATAAGATTCTCAATTTATTCCACAAGTCAACTCTATAAAAATTACCCCATTTATTTATTTGACTTAAATAAGTAAAGTTACCTTCATAATACTAGTCATTTTCCCAAAAGCATTATCTGAAGATAATCGATTATTTATTTAAGTTATAAATATAACAATTGCTAAATTTAATAAAATCATTACAATCTTATTAAATTTACACATTTAATAAAATTATACATTGTTATATAATTTTCATATTAATCATTCCTAATTAAAACAAATTTAATTAAGTTAATTAATAACTTTGTTTATCTATATCTCAATTATTCATAATTTATTTAGTTATTAATAAAAATTAATAATAATATAATTTTAAAATTTAATAATTAAAATTTTATATAATTAAAATTTAATAACTTAAAAAAAAACATTTAACACAATTTAAATTTAATTATAATTAAATTATAATTAAATTATAATTTAATTACAATTTTTAAAGAAACGCATATATTAAAAAAAAATGCGTTTTAAAGCCTGCTGGCTTTCTAAATGCTGGCCGCAGCCATAAAGCCTGCGGCAGCCCTACCGTAGTAGGCTGTTGCCGCAACAGTCTCTACTGCGACAGCGGCCTGACCGCTGAGTCATGAAGGACACGGGGGTAGGGGGTGGGTAAAACCCGCCCCTCCCCATAATAATTTTATTATATTTTTTTTTATATAATTAAATCGCCCACGCAAAAATATATATATTTTTATTTTATTTTTTTATAATTTTTTATTATTAATTTTAACAAGAGACATTTTTCAATAATATTATTTTAATAAAATTTATAAACATATAAAATTTATAAAACAAACTTTCTTTAATATATATATATTTATTATTTATTTATTTTTATTTTTATTTTTAAAATTATTTTCAATGTTAATCTGATAGAGAAGATTCGAGCAACTAATCGAATTTTCTTTTATTTTTAAATATCATCAGCAAATATAGTTTGGTAGAGAAGACACAACAAATCTTTCGAATTTCTAATTTTAAATATTCTTTTCCTTCAAACCCTACATGATTTAATTAATTTCCTCAATGATTCTTCTATATAAACAATGAGAAACTAATTTAAACCAATCAGATCTTGAAAATAATCGAAATGATAAACATAATTTTAGGAGACTAATTATCAATCAGTCAGATTGGGAAAACAATCAAGATGACAAACGTAATTTCAATCACCCAACAATCACAAAGCAGACAGATATTTCCAATTGAAATTGCATTCACAGGATTTCAAAACCCTACCTCGTACTGATGCTAAAACTCTAACAGCTGGACGAAGATTTCTACTGCAACAATATCCTTCAAGCTATGAACAATTCCTGGATCTGATGCAAACCTCTGACAGCGAGATGAGAATTCTTGCTACCAGTGAAATCCTTCAAGCTACCAAAATTCGTCTCTTTCCAAACCCTTCGAATTGCTCTCTATAAACCTGTGTGTGTTCTGAAACTTGTCTCCAAAAATCTCCCTTGAAAAAATGAACCCTCAAATTTTGATAAGGAGTTCTCTTCCTACAATCGGGGCACTAATTGTGCGTTTACCCAAGAGGTCTCCTGATCAATTTTGTTAACTCTAAAATCAACCTTTATTTATCTTATCTTTCATATTTTCATGCACGTTAAATGGATTATTAAATCTCTTTATTTAATTTCCACTCAACTTCTATTTTAATCAATTTATAACTTATAAATCTCATGCGCACTTAATGCGATTAAATATCTTTATTAATTTCACATGTTTAATCTTTTCAATTAATTTCTTTTATTTTCAACTCATGCATAAATCATGCGAACTATAATCTTTATGATAATTAAATATCTTTTCACTTTTAATTTCACTTTTAGAAATTTAATTGATAAAATATTTATTAACTTAAATAACAATAATATTTAGCATTTATTTAAAAATGCACTCTAAATATATTATTATTAAATTAAATAAATATAATCACATTCTAAATTTAAACTTTAACTTTTATCTCCAATATTTAATTCTTTCTTATTTAATTAATTCATTCATGCACAATTAATTTTCTTTTTAAATTAAAATATTCTTTTATTATTCCTTCATGCACTTTAAGTGAATTGTTAAACTACTTTATTTAACTTTCCACTTTACTTTACTTTAATAAATTTATAACTTTAATCTCATGCGCACTATAATAAAATATCTTAATCAAGTTCACATATTTTATCTTTTAAATTAATCTCTTATATTTAAAACTCATTCATGTGAACTTAAATCTTTTCCATAAATTAATATCTTCTTCCTTTTTAATATATTTTGAATGTTTAATTTGATAAATATTTATTAACTTAAATAACAATAATATTTAGCATTTATTTAAAAATGAACTCTAAATATATTATTATTAAATTAAATAAATATTATCATGTTCTAAATTTAATCTTAAAACTTTTATCTTCCAATTCAATTCTTTATATTTAATTAATTTCTCAATTAATTAAATATAATTAAATATTCAAAAGTCATAATAATTCTCCATTAGATTAAATTATTAATTTAATCTATTAATTAGACTTAATTAATAGAAAATTCATCAAAGACTCACAAAACAACATACACACAAAGGACTCACGGATTTTAAAAAGGGTAGACAATCTGTTACGAGTCCTCCTTGCAGGACAAGTATTATAGGCTTATGGCTAAGGTTGGACTTGATCATTATCTTCCCATTCTCACCATTTGAGTATTTGTAATAGGGCAGGCTCATCCTGGCAATTCAGGGAAGTCGATGCCCGACACCTACATCCTGCATAAAAGATGAGCATGTACATGTATATAATATATCTAAACTAAACAGACAATGGCAGGGAGTGGTTCATCGTGTAGATCTCGACTAGCAGGTGACTACGACTCCCTCCCTTAACCACATCAAACACTTCAGACAGAAAGATAAAATAAACACGCGCACCATACACATGCAAGTATGGGGTAAGTATTGTAAAAATCACAAGTCTAACATCAAATGCGTACATATAATAATGCATCTCTATCAATACAACATAATCATCATTAAAGACATCATGTTAACATTTTTATGAAAGAAACCACATTTACTAACTAGGATCATCAAAATATCATTAACAACACATGAATGAAATCAACTAAGCAATAATAACCGATACATTTGTAATTCAAGACATGAAATAATATCATAATATTATAAATCCAATATCTCTAAAACTAATCAATGCATAAAATCAGCCTAAGGAATTTGACAATGATAATAGAAATGTGATCTAGGGGTAGGCACTACAAATGGGTACCTGAGATATTATTGAAGAAATGATCTAGCTTGAGCGATGACAAAAATGTACCTGTGATTTCTTCTTCTTCATTGAGAATTGCATTCTTTAACACATCTGCTGAATCACTGCTAGATTGAAGGTCAGCCTCATATTTTTCTATCTCAATAAGAAATTCAGCAAAGGTGTCTCCATCTAGAGGTATCTTTGTCTCATCTCTATGAAAGAATGAATCACCATCAAAAGGATTGTTTTGAGAGAGGTCTTCCAGCTGAAGACATAACAAGAATTCATCAATGATTTCCTCTTTCAGATCAAGTGATGTCTCTTTCCATCTTTCAGTTGAATAGCTTCCAAATTAAGTGCTAATTTTAGCATCTTCATCATGAGAAAGAAGCTTTCCTTCATGCACTTTCACCTTGTCATAGTTACATATTTCATCATCAAACTAAACAAAATTTTGAATGGGCTGATCACTAGTTTTCAGGTATAAAGAATCATCTTCATTTGTCATAAAAATAGAAATTTCATTTTCAGACTGCATGTTGTTCTGAATCCTTTCATCAAGAAATTTTTTTGAAGAAAGATAATCAATCTCAAAGATGACAGATTGAAGTTCCAGAGGCAAGTTGTCTACCTCTTCACCCATAGAAACTTCTGAAATGAGGTGATTATCAATAGTCTCAAAACTAAAACTTTCAAGACATAGAGAAAAAGATTTAGATGCATCTCCATTAAAATCAACATTACCTATAAGGTCTGTCATTGCAATATCTTCAGAATGGGAAAATTCATGAATAGGATCTTTTTCAGCATTTACATTGAAAAAAAACAATACCCTCACAATCTCTTGTGACATATAAAGATTTATTTTAGACAAAGCACCCCGAGAAAGCATTTCAACAGAATCTTCAGGCAAAGAACCATCACCATGACTTTCTACTGTACAAATTTCTACATGAGATGAAGAAAGATCTTGAGACAAAATTTTACCATCATTGCTTACCCATCCTCCGTTGTTGGTATGCAGATTCTCAATCGTTGAAACTAGATCAACACGAGGCTAGAGTAACTCTGGCTGGACTTCTTCTTTGCTAAAGACTAAATAATTGCATGATATAAAATGAGATGAAATCACCAGGACTTCCTCATCACCAACATCCAATTCTTCTTCAAGCTGCCAGACTTTTCTCTTGTACATTTCCAAATCTTTTAGTTTATGATACTGAGCACAAAGGCTTTTCCATAACAACCAAAGTAGGTCATCATCTTTGATGGGTATATTGTTTCGGACACCCTGAGAAATGCTTTCTTTGAAGCTGTCCACAAACTCACACAATACTTTATCATCCATTTGATAATGTTCTGGGAGAGAAGGGTCTGGCCTTTGTCTCCTCATGACTTAATGGTCGATATGGTCTTCGCAATAGAGTCGCCAATCTCCTGCACACGGAGATAATCAAAAAATTGAGGAAACAAATGTTAATACTGATCTTCACTTTCAATTCCCCAGTAGAGTCACCAAAAATTTGTTCGTGAACAGATTGTCCTTCGAGAGAATGTGTGGAAATCTGACCCTGAATGCCCAAATGAAAGGACAAGCTAGCACCAACAGTTGGATAGGTTATTATTAGATTAATAACCTTCCTCTAAATTTTATCAGGTACAGCTCCCCGTGCAAGATTTATAATGAATTAATTATAGGTACTTTTGACCAGAAAGCACAAAAGGATAACAAGCATCTATCCATAAACACAGAATAGACGCGAAACCTAAGAACTAAAAAGAAAGGAAACAAAATAAAACAGACTACACAAAGTTAATCTGCCGTACACTGCATTACAAAGGACAAAGATCAAAAGAACAATTTCCATTCTCCTGAGAAAAGACAAATCAAAGCCTCTAGAAGATCCTGATATCAAATGCGTTCAGAAAATAGCACATTAATGCACTTAAAGAAAACTGAAATTTACAACAACATAACCATCAGTGGAAAGAAAACTACATAGACTCAAAGTTCTAATTTTGCAAATATCTTTCAAACCTCCCTTCTTTAAGATGTAAAAGACTACACAGATCCTATTACACATGCATCAGAAAATGAAAACCATCTCTCCTACATTACATTTCAAAATCAGATTCCTCTTTAATCACTAATGCAAAGTCTAGCAAGTAAAGCTTTGTTCTACTACAGCTCCAAAGTCTGCATTCTTTTCCCTCAGAACTGAAAAATCTCCCCCCTGCTAATAGCACACAGTCTGTAGCTACCGAAAGAAAAAGTGGAACACCTAATGCTCTGCCTACTAGCTTATTTAACCTCTTCTTTTTCCTGTGACCTTTTGAGTTTCTCTAACTAAATCTTGAAAAGGCTCTCCAACTTTCCGTTTCCCCCCTTTCTTACATAAGTTCCTGATGTTTAATTCTCATTAAACATCTATTATGATTTTCTTCCCTTTTATATGTGCACCATGTTTTAATTTTTAATAAAACACTTTATTACAAGCTCCTTTTAGCATGGTATTGGTTTCTTTCATATGGAGTGGACAGCTGTCTCCACATTTGCATTCGGTTAGGAAATAAGAAGTGACACTTATTTTAAAAGGGAGCCTCCACATATCATTATTTACCGACATACACCTCACATCTCTTTGGTCTTTCATGGAGATCTTTCATATATGCTTTAGTCCCAGTAATGCTATAGTCTGGGAGTGTGATGTCACTAATTGTTGGTAAAATCAATTTTTAAATGTTTCCGCCATCACCTTCATTGAACAATATCTGCATCATGATTCTATCTTATCCAATTGATTGTAGATTTTGTGAAATACTCAATGTTACATGCTTCTGCAAAAACAATAGTTTCTCTAAGGCTCAATATGATCGCTTGAGGCTGCAACATGATGCCTTGTGTTCCACGGGTCTCAGATTTATTATAAAGATCATAATCGATTCCAAATTTTGTGTTGATTAATTATTTTTCATTGCAAAATTTAGTCTTTTCTCATCTTAATTATTAGCATCTAATAGAATTAACCATGCATAATATTAGTTCTCTAATAGTGAAGATTGATTGAAATTCACTTCTTGCCCACGTATGTCGATCAAGATTAAATCCAACAGCAAATAGTTCAATGACTATGATGCGTGGCAAACTCCATGAAACTGAGAAGATGGAATCTTCATTGCGAAAAGAATTTCCTCAAAGCTTAGTCGATATTCTGATGAAGAATTACCGCTGCAAGAGAGTGGGTGCGGGTCTATGAACTTTTTTACCTTCTTGTTGATAGGAGATGGCATTGAGTTAGCTCGAATACTATACACCAGTCTCAATTTGAGCATTTTTTTGATTGAAATCTGTTTTGGATATATTCAGGTGAGTGCATGCAGGATACATTTCAAATCAAACTATTATATGACATGTCAACTGTCTAAATTCTTGAATGTTCCCCATACATTTGCTCTCAACCTTCATCTAATTCGTGCCATTTCCCGCTGCTAAATTAGTGGTGATGTTATCATCAAATATATCCTTGATTAGAGGAAGAGTTGGAGGAAGCCGCACCTATACTCAACCTTGAAGTATTCGGTGCCTCAAAATACCCTCTGTGTGAATGTTTATTTTTGCTAAAGAGTCCACGGGATGAACATTTTTAGACATAAATCACCACCATGGCATTTTCCATGCAAATTTCAATAAACTTCACTTGACTTTCCATATTGAACACGAGCAAGCCTTGTAGTTTCACTTGCTTTCACGCAACATATTTGTCTACCATTGTGTGTGAAAGATTTCGTGGATGTAAGGGAAGGTTAGGTTTGGTGTTATGAATTATTCTTCATTATGATATCTTTATCAACTTCTTCATAGTGAGCACCTTGCTCTTTTGAAACCATAGTATGCCAATTGTCACAGATGCCCGAGCATTTTTTTCATAGGCACTGAATGAGTGACATAAGCATTTCTTGAGTTGGATGTCTAATATGCCTTCTCAACATATATATGGGATCAGTGAGCTATATTCAATGGGTATTGAATCGATCATTGAAGCAAGAATGCTTTGTTTTGGTGGAGTCAAGGATATGAGCAAACATAAATCTGAATCTCCCCATGCTCTATTATAGTCTTCGATTTATTGGTTCAAAACAAGGTTCAAGAGGTTTTCATCTTTAAATACTACAGCTGACATAGGGCTCCTTGTTTTCCTGACATCCCAATCACTCTGTCTCCCTCATCATCAAAATCAAACATAAAGCCATCCAATGTTTCTTCAACCAAGTCTCAGCTTCATGGATATTGGAATGCGGTTCAAGCTATATGAAACTATCCACAATGGACTTAATCTTTGCCTCTGAGGTCCCAATATTGATAATACAAAATGTATATGATGGAAAAATTGTTGTTTTATAAATGGCATCTTTAAATGACACCTTTGAGGTCCAGTAAGATTTGAAGATCTCCAAAAGATAATTTAGATACAGCCAATTCACCAATAGAACCAACATCTCCACTGAAATCTAAATCCTGCTCTTCACATTCAAGAAGTGCCTTTGAATGATGAACTTTATCTGCAAATACCAAAAACCATCTTGAAATAACCTGTGGCTCCATCTGTCTCTCAGCATCATTAATGTCAACTTCCATCATATTACCATTATCTTCAACTTTCTAAACTACTAAACTGTTCTCCATCTTGACTTGTACCTTTACACTTTCTCAAAACTGCTGAACTGGAAGAGTCTGAACCTAAATGATGAGATTCTAAACTTGTTGAACTGAACATGCAGAATGAAAAATTTGGACTTATCGAACCACTTTGAACTACTTCAAACTTTAGTTCAAAGTGGTTCAAAAACTCTGAACTTGAAGTTTTACTTCGATTGTATTGAACCTGCAGAATGGGTTATTTGAACCATTGAACCATTTCAAACTACTTTGAGCTAAGGTTCAAAGTGGTTCAAAAAAAAAAACTCCAAGTTTTAAAACCATGCTCATATTGGTTACTAACATGAAGCAAAAGGTGCTTTAGGAGGGGTGGCAAACTTCTAGAATCCAGATGCTAGTAATGGTAGTCTTATTTGTAGCTCAAAGTTCTATCTTATTACTGAGCATAGGATACATGATAAGAAATAGAATATTATTAATGTTTATGCCCCTAACATGAGAAATGGTAGATATAGTTTATGGGAGGAGCTATCAATTTTTATTTCTCAAAACAAGAATACCTTTTGTATGGAAGATTTCAACTCACGAATGTACCCTTCAAAGAAAATAGGAGGAATGATTGATTTTACTAATAGTATGAAGGATCTAGCTAAATTTATAAATGATAATGATCTTTTGGATATGGAGATGCATGGAGTGAAGTTTACATGGTCAAATAATAGAAAAGAGGTTGACTTGATCCAAGTCAAAGTAGATAGACTTTTGGTCCCAGTAGGGTGGGAAGGATTAACTTCTCTCTTACGGGACTACCCAAGACGATTTTAGATCATGCCCCAATCCTTTTTAATTGGAAAGAAGATTCCTTGGGTGGCCCAAGACCTTTTAGATATGAAATTATGTGGCAATCCCATCCTGACTTTAGCTCTAGAGTGGCTGAGTAGTGGGGGATAAGAATAAAACGAATAACAATGTATAAACTCTTTGTAAAACTTGATAACATAAGGAGAAATGTGGTGCCCTGGAAAAAAAGGTTTTTTGGGGACATCTTTAAGACCAAGGTGGAGGTGGAAGGGAAGTTAGTGGAACTCTAGAAAGCTATGGGGGATGGAACACCAATGGGTAACATGATCTAGGAAGAGGGGAACTATAGGAAAGTTTGCAAGGAAACTTTGAGTAGAGAGGAGATTTACTGGAAACAAAGATCAAGGGAGTTATGGCTTAAAGAGGGGAATAGGAAAACTGCATTTTTTCATAGATCAGCTTCAATCCATAAAAGGAGAAACACTATTGATAGAATTAGAGATGACAATAATGTGAAGCTAAACAAACCTAATGAGATAGGGAACTGGGTGATGACTTACTTTACTAATTCCTTTAAGGAAGAACAGAGGGACTTCAAAGAGGAGGATCAACAATGGCTGATTGAGACTATGCTCTTAGTGATCTCGGTTGAAGAGAATGAAGAGCTTGTGCAGATGGTGACTGAGGAGGAAGTACACAAAGTGATGTTTTCCATGAAAGCTTATAAATCCCCATGCCATGATGGTTTCTCTTCAATGTTCTTTCAACACTTTTGGGAGATAATCAAGTTAGATCTACTTCAGGTGGACTGTGACTTCTTTAGGACTAGGAAGCTCCTCAAAAAACTCAATAAAACTTTCATTGCTCTAATTCCCAAGGTGAAAAACCCAAAAGTTCTCTCTGATTTTAAACCAATCAGCCTTTTTAACACCACCTACAGGATTTTCTCTAAAATTTTGGTGAATAGGTTGAAGCCGCTACTACATTAGTTTATTGAGAAAATCTAGAATGGGTTTATCCTAGGATGAAAAATCTTGGATGCTGCAATAATGATGCATGAATTTGTGCACTCTATAAAAAAAAGTGGTAATCCTAGTATGGACTTAAAACTAGACATCTCTAAAGCTTACGATAGGGTCAATTGGACCTTTATGTATAAAGTTATGGAGAGGATTGGTCTAAGTTAGAAGGTTATTAGAATGGTAAAATCAATGGTGGAAATTGTTAACTATTCTGTGATGGTTAATGGGTCATCATGGGGAAACTTTGGGGGTAAGAGAGGACTTAGGTAGGGTGACCCTATCTCTCCCTACCTGTTCATTATGGTGGCTAAAGTTCTAGGGAGAGAGTTCATGAGGAAGTGGGAGGGGGGCATAATCAAAGGGATTAAACTTGCATCCACTTTACCTCCTGAAGTGATCCAACAATTTGTGGATGACACCTTCCTTAGTGGGGAGTCCTTGGTGGGTGAAGCTAGAGCTTGGAAGTTAATGCTGGTGATATATGCTATGAATGCGGGAAAAAAGATCAATTTTGACAAAAGTAAAGTGTTCTTCTTTAATACCCCTCTAGACCTTCAACAAAGGATTGTTAATATTATTGCTTGTAATGTTGCTAAGTTACCAGACACCTATTTGGGTCTTCCTTTAACTATGAAAGAGGTTAGTATTAACTTCTGGAATAGCATTTTGGAAAGGATAGAGAAGAAGCTAATTGGATGGAAAGGAAAAACTCTGAGTAGTGCAAGTAAACTATAACTTTTGATCTCCTATCACCAAGAATCACCAGTGTACTTCCTATCCATATTCAAAATTACTCAATGTATGGCCAATAAATTAGAAAAAATTCAACATAACTTCCTTTGGTCTAGGGGAAGCGAGAAGATAAGATTAAACTTGGTCAGTTGGGATACAATTTGTAAGCCTAGGCATAGGGAAGGATTGGGAGTGAGGAAGATGACTGATTTGAAAAATGTGCTTCTCACAAAGATGGGGTGGAATCTGATGAAGGGAGATTCTAATTGGTGTAATATAATGAGATCTAAGTACCTTGGTAACCTTAATTTCTCTCACTATACCTAGAGAAATGATCTTCCTATGGGGCCTAATATTTGGGGTAACATGATAAGAAATAGAACCCTTTTGAAGGAGGGTGTCAGGTGGCTTGTGGGGAATGGTAACCAAATCAAATTTTGGGAGGATCAATGGATTATAGATAAACCTTTTCCAAGAACAAAGTTTGGATCCCTTCAATATAACATCCAATAAATGGGGGTAGAATGATTGTAGATTATATTGGCCCAGGAAGAAGATGGAAGAAGATGAGGTTGCAATGGAATGACTTGGTAGGAAGGGCCCTGACTAATGAGCTAAATTCTTTGCTAGAAGAGTACATGATCCTGGGAAGAGATAAGACTAATGAGTTCATTTGGAGGGCCACCTTGGTTGGGGAATTCTCAATTAAATCTACCTATATGCTAATGTTTGATAAATCTGTTGAACCTAATGATTGGGGAAATGTTTGGTTCAACCATTTAATCCTAAAAATCAATATTTTCTAGTGGACCACTATCCATGGGAAAATTCTCACTATTGACAACTCGAGGAAGAGGGGGTTCCAATTACCTAACAGATGTTGTATGTAAAAAGACGGATGAAGAGAACATTAACTACCTATTCCTACACTGTAGATTTTCTTCTAAGGTGTGGGGGAAAATCCTCTAGAAGTTTGAGGTGAATTGGGTATTCAATGCAGAGGTGGGGCATTTAGTCAACTGGCAGGGCCCCTTCACCCACCCCATGCTTATCAATTTGTGGAAGATTATTCCCCCTAGGTGTATTGGGGTATTTGGAAGGAGAAAAATAATAGGGTGTTCAAAAATGAGGAGAGGGAGGTGAAGGTCATGGTTGATATAGTCTCCAAATTAATAGTTGATAACATTAGATGCAACAATTGGAGAAAACCAGTGTTCCCCCCCTTCTACCCTAGAGATAAGAATTGTGAAGTGCTGGTTGTTGATGGATGGGAAAATGAAGATTAACAAATCTAATCTTATGGCTAGAAAGAGAACTCGATGGAAACCTCTGCATGCTAATTGGGTCAAACTTAATTTTGATGGTGCTACCAGAAAGGAGGGATCGGCAGGGGGAGGGATTGTTAGGGATTGTAAGGGAAGGATGTTGTTGGCTTATGCTAGCCCATTAGAGAAAGTTTCAAATAATGTTGCAGAAGTGATAGCTCTGTACTAGGGTTTAAAGTTTATATTGAGTGTGGGATGGTGGGATGTGTAGGTTGAAGGAAATTCTAAAGTCATTATTGAGACAGTTAAAGGAAATATGTGGGAGGGATGGGCTATCATAATTATTATTAGTGATATCAAGTACCTATTAGCCACCCTCAATAAATTTGATTTGAATCACATTTTTTGAGAGGGAAATAGCATGGCTGATGGTATGGTAGTAGTTGGCTTAAAGCTAGAAGGGCTAAGAGGTTGGAGGAATTTGAACGCTTTTCCTAATTTGGTGAGGGAGTTAGAGAATAAGGAAATAAATAATGATGAATCCTACCTGGTTACTTTGTATAATGTTGTTGAGTTGGTAGGGTCAAAATGTACTTGATGCTTATGTGGTAAGGAGAAAAGGCTTGAGTATGGGCAATAATTATAACTCATAGCCTAAAAATTGGAAGTTTGAAATGGGGGATTTTATATTCATTTCCCTTTATGGATCATCGTATGTCGTGCAGAATAAAGATTTATATTTTATAGATTTGTGACATGTTGGGAATGATGGAAATGATTGGGGGAAAGATCGTGGTGGCCAACTCATGATCTTTCCCACCAATTTGGTAGGTTTCATTATTACTATTAAATGTAATTATAATCTCCATTTAAGGGTTTATCTTTCTAAGAGTGAAGTATTTTTTAGGGATTGGGTTTTGAATAGAGAGAGAGAAGAGGAAAAAATTACAAAGATGGGAGGTGACCTATTGCACATTGAACTGGCTATGATTGATGACAATGTGAGGAAGCCCTTGGTCTAGTACATTCTAAGAGAGGGAAGTTTTATCCCATTCATGGAAACCCTCAATGATCATGACGAGAATTGTTCTATGCAATTTGTTAACTCATGGGAAAATTGCAAGGTGACAATTAATGGTATCTTGAGGTGATTGCTATGCTAATTGGCATGGTGATGAGGGGAAGAAAATGGAAAAAGGTGACATGGGTGACTGTTGAAACTAGTATGCAATGGTTCTTTGAGGATGGTGAGGAACCAATTTGGCACAGAGGGGGTTTAATGAGGGAAAAGCTGCCTGACCCATGGAATGAGATTTGTCTGATTCTAATGAAATATCTTACCCTAGAAGGAAGGTATGGAGTTTGCTACAACTAGCATTTTCCTCTTCTTAATCATTTTAGACACCACAATTTTCCTTCGATTCCCTTCTTGTTGCTACATGATCTTGAAGATTCTATTGTTGATGTGAAAGATAAAATGAGAAGGGGGTTTAATTTTTCTATTCTACACTAGGGTCTAATTTTTAGGCTATACCAGTATCACCTTGCCTTGGTCCCCCCTAGGATTGTGGAAGTTGATATTCCTATTCACCCAAACCCCAGGCCCCAAATGTTCCCCCTTAAGATTGTTGGTCCTAGAGCTCCTATCCCTTAGCCCTCTCCCAATGGGTCCCTAGTTAATCCCTCCCCTAGGGGGAAAAAAGAAAAAGGTAAGGAGAAAATGAAAATGGAGTTGAAGGATGAGGAGAGAGTGGGAAGGAGGAGTTTGGGGAGGTTGGCTAAGTCTTAGGCTAAGAGGAAGTTAAGGGAGGGAGCCTCATAGGAGGAATCAGATTTTGAGGATTTGGGCTACCAAAAAAGGAGAATGAAGGAAAAAACTGCTAACTTTGGTAAGGGAGGTATGGAGGAGGTTAAAGAAGAGATTTCTAATTCCTCCAGGTTGATCTCGAGTAATGGTAAGGAGAATAAGTAGGTGTCACATGTCTCAGCAATGGTTGTGCTCAGGTGTGTGGAGCTAACAAAAGATCAATTTCTTGAAATAGTGGACATGATGCCTTCCCCTGTTATGATCTCCTCCCCTATTAAGGAAGGTTCTAAAAAGACCACTAACCCCCTTATTGTGTAGAATATGCAGGATAGTAGGGATGGACATCCAGGTGTTTCAGATAAGGTTGGTAATGAGCTATGGGAGAGAACTCAGGCATTGGAGTAAAGAATGGGACTATTAACCAAGTTTATAGTTAAAGTCACTCATGCGACCACTACCACTCTATGCCTATTGAAGGATGATGAAGGGGACTACCCAAGGAGGACTCCAAGCTATTTTTTGACTTCTCAATGGAAGACTAGGTGAATGTCCTCTTGAGGAAGGAGGACAAGAAATCTTAAGGGCTCTCCCTCACTTTTTTTTTTGCATGCTATTAATCCATTGGTTTATAGACTTTTTCAGTTTTAAGGTTGTCATGCCTTTTTTTTTGTTAAGTGACTTCTGTTGGTTAACAGACATTTTTTTAAAGCCTGTAGATATCTTTATAATTTTAGTATAAACTTTTGTTGCTTGTTAATAGACATTTTGTTTAAAGCCTGTAGTTAATATAATAATTATAGTATAAACTTTTGTTTTTGTTTTAAAAAGCATTAGGGGTTAGTTTTGTTCTGATGGTTATCTGCTGGTAGTCGTCCAACTAGTTTGTAATGGGCCAGCCTCCTTGTTTTGGCTGCTTTTATTTCAAAAACAATACCTAAGTAATGGGCTTTGGAGTTTGTAGTAAGACTCCAAATTAACTTTACAATTTATTTATTTATGGAATGTCCAAATTAATGAGTTTCTATATAAACTCATAATTGTTCTTCACTAGTGTTGTAAAACATATGAATAGTCATTGTGTCATAATAAATGCTCTTTAGTTTGGTATTGGCTAAATAGTAAACTAAAATATCAAATATATGAAAAGTTTAAACTAAAACTAAGTGCCACATTGGTAAAATATTATGTTTTAGTTTACTATTTAGACATTTGGCTAAATAGTAAACTAAACATCAAATATATAAGGAAACATGAAAAAATAAATTAAGTGATTCCTTCATAAGGTATTACATTTTAGTTTACTAGGAGAGATGACCCAGTAGCTACCCATATTCCAATGACTGCTATGTCTAC
This sequence comes from Cupressus sempervirens, assembly GCA_028749045.1. Taxonomy (NCBI): domain Eukaryota; kingdom Viridiplantae; phylum Streptophyta; class Pinopsida; order Cupressales; family Cupressaceae; genus Cupressus; species Cupressus sempervirens. Next base: position 573,136,756 of record CM053783.1, on the reverse strand, counting down.
CATTATAGCCTCCCCTACCCTGCATCCTCATTAAAAGCCCCCAAAAATGATACCACATGTTCTAATACCCAATCGCACATGTACTAAGAGTTGATCATTTTTTTGCTTTTTTGGTTGTTGATTGGTCTAGTTGTGCAAAAAGTGCTATTTTTGAGTGAACATTTTAAAATGACACTTTTAGACCTCACACTGTACAAGTTTTTTAGAGAGCTTCATAAATATGGGAAAACTAAAAGCTCAACTTTAAGCTTTTCACTCACCTACAAATGTTCACCAAAAAATAGACAAATTTTAAAGTATAGATTAAAAAGTTGTAGATTCATGGAATTAGCTTAAGAGACTACAAGGTGTCTCCCCTATTTAGCCATTGTGTTTAATATTTTAATTTACTCTTCAGCTATTGCCCTTTGGTTTCAATTGAATATGCATGCATGGTCTATTATCATAAATATGATACAATAAGCTTGCATAAAAATTAGTATTCATCCCTTTTGAACTCGAAAGATAGAAATGCTCCTTCAAAAATTAGTTGGGTTCAAAATATTTTACACACGTAATCCTAGATGGTACTGAAAACTGTTAAATGACAATTCATCACACACTAAATTTGGCATTAAACTATACTATTAATATCAATTACGCATTGAATTTGACACTAAACTGAGCTATTAATTGCAATGATCCATGTTTGACACATATTTTTCTCACACTCTTTTGTTCTACTACTTAAACTATCATGGATTCCAAGGATGCATTCTTGATAATTCTTGATATTCTTCTCTCTCTCATATTATGAAAATTCCCAATGAAAGATGCTATCAAATCTTCCACTATCTCCAAGAGGTGGAGATTTCTCTACAAACAAATGCCCTCACTCTAATTCACTCTGCAATCTATTTTTAGGTCTGATCTTGTGCAAGAGGATGCTTCATGCATGATGCCAAGCTTTGAGAAAATTATTCCCAACATTTTGCTTCTCCACTCAGGCAATTGAGAGGACCTACACCTTTGTTACCACCTGGCGATTCAAGAATTGTCCTTTCTCTCTTGAAAATGTGTGTATATGGGTAAGGTATGCATCTCTCTCTAATTCCAAATGCATCACTCTGAAAATGTATTATTTCTCTTTACAACTCCCTCCCCTTGCCCTATTCTCATGTTAACACCTACTAGCCCTTGTTTTGCATGGGTACCTTCTCACTAGTTTTCCCAACACTTTTCTTGGATTCCTCTACCTCACCTTTTGTGGCCTATATGATGTTCAATTGATAGATGAATCTTTGATTGCCTTGCTTTTGCTCTACCCACTTCTACAAAAACTTGAAATAGTAGGACAAGTTTTTGGTCTAGATAATGTCATTGTATCTTCATCTACTCTTGAACATTTGACAATGTATGGAGTGAAGCATGATGTGAAGTATTTATTTTTCAAGTGCCCCAAAATCAAAACACTTGCTGTGTGTAGGTTTGAGGATTTGAGTGTAAATGGTATAAGGTTCCATGAGCTTTCTAAAGCCATCAATAGTCTTAGAATGTACTCTGAATGTATTCTGATGGAACTGTCCTTGCTCTTAGGGAATTTCTCATTGTTTATTTTAGAAAATAGATTTGTTTAGATAGTAGGTAGTTTCTAGTCATTGAAGGAATTTTACATCCACATGCCCATTTCCTTTGAAAGGGAACAAGGGAGTGATGTTTCTCTCATCAACTTTCTTTATAGGCTTTCAAATCTTTAGTCACTCTCTATTTTGGGGTTTTTGCTTCAAGTATTCACTCAAATTTGTGAACTTCAGCACACTTTTTATGGCTTAAGTTTAGATTTTGAGTATTCCATCTGATGAAATGTTTCATTTTAAGCAACTTAGAAATAACTTGTTTTATAGGGTGATTAAGGAAGCCTTGGTAATGCTACTGATTTATGGTAGTGCAATGTAGGAGGTGGCAATAGATCCTTTACCTTTACCTAATTGCCTTTACCCTCCACTTTTCAACCTCAAGAAAATACTCTTTCAACCATTCAAGCTTCGAAACAAAAAGGAGGAAATTGCAGTGATAAGTTGCTTGCTTCAGAGCACACCTTTTCTTGAAAGAATGCAGATTTAGCTCCCTATAACTTTTGAAGATTCCCAAGATATATTTAATTCATGTCCACTCTCAATTTCTTACCGAACATGTTTGAATGAGAATAAAGAGTGAATCTTTATAATAATGGGCACGATCTCAAATGAGTATATGAGATTTAAGAATAGTATAGAAGAACCCAAAAGTTAGGGTAATGATAGGTATTTGCAAACTTGATTCATCCATCTTCTATGCAGCTAGTTGATAATATACAAGTTTGAACTTTTATGCTTTCTTTTATTGTTACATATGATACAAAAGTTTTCAAAATGAGGTTTGGAAATGAAAGTATAGTTTCTTCTTCAATTCTTGAAGCATGGTGTATATATGTTCTATACCCATAGTTCTGAACAAGGGCTAGAAAACTTATGTTCTATACAAAAATTCAAAAGGATTTGAAATGAAGGTAGAGTTTCCTCTTTATTTCTTGAAGTATGGAGTCTTTATGTACTTATATACCAATATCTGACAAAGATGAAGAGACCGTCATAGAATATTTCTTTGAGCAATGTTTAATGAAGGAAGCTACCAACTCCAAAAATGCTCAAATAGAGGGCCACCCCAAGGCTTCTCATTGAGTCATGAATCTGATCATAAAAGAACTCTTGCAAGCCTGAATAGGTGAACACATCTAAAATACCAAATAGGATGTATTGAGTTGCATTAGAAACCTTAATCTATGATCATTAGTTTAGAATGAATCTTCTGCAAATCAATCACTAATAAAGAAAGTACTTATAGAAGAACCCAACCTTTGAGATTGAGAACTAGACTTTCTTGCCTCTTGTATATTCATGTCAAAATATTTAACTTCCTCTATCTTGAATGAAATTTAAAAATCAAATTTAGTGTTTCTATCTATGGGTGATAATCTTACTTGTGACTTTTTCTCTAGTGCGCTATCTATCACTTTCCAAAGAAGTATCCCACAGTCTTGCATCTAGATCAAGATCTAGTTGTCGGACCAAACAAATTAGCTCACTACTTAAGGCTATCAACTGTGCTACTATAATTACCATGGTCAAGTGCAGTAGCTTCAACTTCAACACTACCTACTTCTTTTGTTGCTAATTCTAGTAACTTCTTGATCTTGACCATCCTAGATGCTATAATATTCTATTTTATGAACAACGTGCTAACAATAAGAGGAACCGCTACCAAGGATATAAAAAAAGGTGAAATTTTGAGGAGAATTTATTAGAGTCCTCGTAAGACTACTAAACCTAAAGATGCATTTAGTCAAAAGAACTAATGCAATCAATTGTGGTCATAAATGAGAAACCAACACTATTATAGATAAATTGGCATAGTTTAAGTTCATCCAAAATGTTAAATCAATATAACACAAAACATATTCAACATAGAAGCTACAAAAATCAAACCACACCATTCACCATAAACTAAATATCATTTCTAATTACAAATACATGTAAAATCAAAGGGTTTAAATTATTCATAGTAGAATTGTGGAGTTTGTTTCAAATTATTTGTTGTTGAAGGTGATAGAGATTAGTCCCTACCATTTATCTTTTGAAAATTCTAGCTAAGAAAACTCTAGCAGCCACACATCAGCCCTTTGGAACCCAATTTCAAGTAACTTCGATCAAGGTGATTCAATTTCAAATGATTACCAATGATAGGACCTCAACTTTAGACCTTTACAAGAACTGAAATTCTAATTTTTGGACCTCTAGAGGTTTTTACAAATGATTTAAATTTGATTGTAGGTCTCATTATGACCATTTATCAATAAGACATGATGTTGATCTCATGTTGGATGTTGGTTATAATGATTAAAATCTAATTGCAACCTTTAGATCTAAGGAAGATTGCTTCGCCATTTATTGAGGTCTATATTCATTTATAGAATTTGTTTTAACTTCACATCATACCTCATTCTCATAATTTACTCATGTCTTTTGGGATAAAAATAGGATAAAATTAGTTGGGTATAAGTAATAAGGAACTGCAAACAAGAATGGGTCTGTTCTTTGAATATATTAGAGTATCTCACATCTAATCTAAGTATACTTTTCAATAAAAAATGCTACTTAGTATCATGTTAGGTGCACATTACTCTTACTAGAATACATTTTTGGCACCTATTCTAATCTGTGTCATCCCTTGATCACAATCTACACTTGGTTGACATTTATGAAGGGCTTCATCCAATTCTACATCACTCAAGATATAAAACTTAAAAACTCATGGTTGTAGTCATGATATCAAGCTTATATTGATATGAAAAATTTACAAATAAACTTGAAAAAATATATGATATGATATATTGATATCAAGATTATATTGATATGATATCATCCTTTAATCCTTGAATACCATATAATTAGCCTTCTTTAGAATTACCATATACATTCCACTTGCAAATTGTTGCAACAAAAACTTGGACAATCTGAGTTACTAGACAGGTACAAGGTATTTTATGTCGATACATCTTTGTTTCAAAGAGGAATAGAGTAAGAGCAATAGCCATGGCTATAGTTGAGAGACAAAAACCCAAACCCCACTCAACATTTTCTTGAATGTACACAATCATAGGAACCAATACAAATAAACCACTGCATAAACCAAAATACCACCAATTGAAGAAGGAGCTCTTGCGCTTCATCTCTTTCGGGTCTCTCTCATCAAATTGGTCTGCTCCAAATCACTTCCAAAAGGCCAGACATAAATTTAGCTATGTGTTGAACCACAAGAATTTCTTTTGCATCTTAGTTTTAATTGATTGAACCTATTAGACTACAAATATTGGACTTTCCTCAATAATTCCTTTGTATGATTCCAATATTTTAGTTCCTAGATTTTCATTTGAAAGTAAAGTTAGTTAAATGAGGTGATAAAATTGCATATGCAGATGTATGTGTGTATGTATATGTATATGTATGTATATATATGTATGTATATATGTATGTATGTATATGCTATGGTGGGATGAAGACTAAATTAGCAAGAGGAAGAATTTTCCCACCAAAAGGATTGCTATTTCATTCCAAATCCATATAGTACTATTCCAATGTCAGACTTGGTTGAAGATAATCAATTTATGGGTCACAACTCTTGACCTTACAACTTCATCCTTCCATGTTCAATAAAAATAATGATTTGATTGTTACACTTCCAAATTGCAAGAAAAATTGCAAAAAGTTGCATGACAACTTTTATTGCATTTTTTTGCAGTTTTTACAACTTTTACACAAACTTCAAATAAAAGACTCCACATGCCTTCAAAACTATACCACAATAGGAAAAAATATTATAAAATATAAAAATAGAGATTTTTGGCCAACTCACAATGTTTGACCAATCATTGACCAACCTTTGACTTGCCTATAACCTTATTACAACATGTAAACAACTTGCCTAAATGCGTGTTTGAGATTGTCTAAACTATCTTATGTCAACTTGGACACTTATTGATCACCTTCTATACTATCCTACTTGGTGTTTGACCACCTTATTTAGGACCTACAACCCCTACACCAAGATCTAGGATTTCATTGTTGTTCCCTTTCCATTGATGTATATATATGTATGTATATACATATATAAACATATGTATATGTATATATATGTGTATAGGTATGTATGCATGTATATAAATAATAAAAATCACTCAACAAGTAGCATGGCCACAAGCTTTTAAACATAACTATATAAGGAACGAGTTAGGACACATATAAGTCAATTGGTCTAGTTGCTGATTAGTTGGGTTGATTATAAATTCCTATAGAACTATCATCAGATTAGGTACAATAAAATGAACAATCACCTATTCCCAGCTCCCATTAACTTGATTGCTCTATTTAGACCCATTGATTATTGTCACAAGATTTAAAACATAACTATATAAGGAGTGAGTTAGGACATATATAGGTTAACCTTACATTAACTATAAACTACAACACAAAGGTTGCACTAGGGTATTGCAAGATTGTAATTATAGAAAACCGTCTGATTCACTTGAGTGGGTGTATGATGGTGAAGAGTTGTATTTGGTGAGTAAAACTCACCAGTGGTTATAGGAATACATCTACATCAAACCAATTAGAAACTAGAACTACATATTCATTAGAGTGAGTAGTTTAAGGGTCTTGATCTCATGTATATAGGTATGTAGACAGCCTGGTAGGCAGAGTACGCCTCTAGTGTATAGACACCTTGGACACAGTTAGGTAGTATGGATCATCATAATGTGGTATACACTTTCTCTAGCCTTACCTCATGGATGTAATAGTTCAAAATATTTCTACCAAGTTGAATGAAGTCTAGAATCAACGCTAATGCTATATTGTTCAAAATCAATGCCAACATTTATATTTTATAATTCATTTGATTTGTTTAGATGTCATTTGTACTAAAGAGATAGTAATATTTAATTATTTAATTATTAGTGGTTATATACAATAAACTACTACTGCTTGTATGTTTATATTTGTTATAATTTTATAGTTTGAATATTTGCTTCTAAAGAAGGTCCATGCCTAACAATGTGGACCTAGAACAAAGTAAGGAGACAATTGCTAGATTGTGGTCTTAGTTCAAAAGAAATAGTGATGGAAAATGTTGTTGTCCTTGCAAAAAATGCAAGGGCTTCAAGAATCAAAGAATTCAAATCACAACAGCTTAGAGACATTGTAGCAACATGATCACATTGTAGGGGGAAAGGATTTTTGTCCTTTGGTGAATGTGAATTTTGAACTGGTGGAACATGGAGGTGTGAATATCAAAGAAAAAGGTAATGCTCCCATGGAAGAAGATGATAATGAGGTAGAGAACACAATTGAAGATGTTGGTATTGGTGTAGCTAATAATGTGCCAGAGAGCAGGCTAGAAGAAGATGTTACTAGTGCAACTCATGAAGATGATAATAGTCATGCATCTAATGATGATGATGAAGACAACCTTGATATACTTGTAATTGAAAAGGAATATAAGCCCTTGTACCAAGGCACCCAAACAACACTTCTCTCTGATGTATTGTTGCTGGTAAACTTAACGTTGTGAATGGTATATCCAATGTAGAAATCTCATGTATGCTAAGGTATAGTGTCATTTTTGTCATCTTCCATGTTATTGTTGGTCAAATAAATAGTATTGATAAATGAGTGTCAACACACTTAACCATTTTCACTATGTATGCTGAGTACACAATAGATGCCAAGACAAAATTTTAATAGGTGTCAAGTCACAATTAGTGCCAAGCAGATTATAGTATAGTATGTGCCAAGTGATCCAAGAATTGTTCATGTGCTAAGTAATAGAATCATTTAGATGTCGAGCAACTTAGAACAACATATGTCGAGCAATACAAGATACACCAGATGTTGAGCAAACTAGGAAATGTAGTTGATGCCGAGCAATCTAGAAATAGTATTTGTCGAGCAACACATGATCAACATAAGAGTTTTTATTTGCACAAACTAAGATGTAAACCTTTTTGGAGCCAACTTAGACAAATTTTGAAGGAGAAAAAGGATAAGGAAAAATCATTTACATTCCCTATTCAATCTGCATGCAACCAATAAGAGAAATGGTGAAGGCATGCAACCAATAAGAAAAATGCAAAGTATGAGTGAGAATTTGAGATTCAATTTGGATTATAGGTCCATACCTAACCCTATGTCTTCGAATTCTTTATAAGGAGGATGAATGCACCATTGTATGGATGCAAGAAAAATAGTGTAAGGGGAGATTATAGTGAAGTTTCAGTGTGAACAGGAAAAGACTTAGTGGAAAGAACAACATTTAGACATCTAGTTAATTAGAACAAAACATAGGACATATTCAAAGATTAGATCGAGCAAGGATTGGAAGAGAAAGAGAAAATCAAGTAACTGAACTCAGCGATTCAAGATTACATTCAATCAGGTCAAATGTTCTAATACTCTCTCACAATTGTATTAGAGGTTGAAATCCTATGGTGATAGGTTAGCTTAACAGCTAGGTAGGAGAGCCTTTGGAGAAGGTTAAGAAAATCCTATGTATTAGGTGGCTTTAACAACCTTTATGTAAATCCTTTAACAGGGTGACACTTCATGTAAAGCATTTGTACATCCTTTCAATAGATCACTATTGACAGAGTATAAAGCCTTTAATAGGGTAGGCCTTTAACATGGCAAACCATCAGAAGTGGTTGAACTCATTGCTCCAGTCATTTTTGTGGGTGTCATCCCCACCCCAATTTTACCTTCTTATTCCTAGAGGATTTCTAGGTCACCAAAATCTCTTGTGTTATGTGTTGATGCATGCTCTCATTTTATGTTTTTTTTCTTGGATGCATGTTAATTTAAATTATCTGTTATTAAGGGTTTGAAAGGATAACAATTGGTTACTTCTAATTCACCCCCCCTCTTAGAAGTACTCTTCCCATTTGAATATTCCAACAATTGGTATCAGAGCTCAGGTTCTCATAAGGAGAAGCCTAATAGCTTGGAGAAAAAGGTCAGAAGATGGAAGTCTTCAAACTTGGGAAGATCATTGACAATTAGGTGATTGGTGTACAACTAGCTCTACACAAAGTAGAGGAAGCCAGGGAGGAACTGGGAAAATCTTTGAAAAGAAGAAAGGAGATAGCCATAGCTGAAAATGACATACACTACAAGGAGATTGACACCACACACATATTTGCCAATAAAAACTCCAAGGAATTTGATGTAGCAATAGCAAAATTAATGGAGAAAAATAGAGCACAAGCTAAAGAAATTAGAATACTCAAGCTTGAACAAGAATCACAAGCCATGTTGCTTTATGAAGTAACTGCACAAAAGAAAAGAGCTATTGAAGACAAGGTCATGGTAGAAGATGACAAGAGAAATCTCATCAATAGACTGGAAGAGAAGACAATTGAATTTGAAAAGATTTCAAACATGCACTTAAACACCTTGAGCCAGATGATGAATGATCATCATGAGCTGAACATGAAGGACATTGAGATATCCACCTTGAAGATGTAGAATGAATAATTATAGAATGAATTGAAGAGAGAAAAGCAAATAGTAGAAAGCTACAATAAACCCAATGTGGCCATCAAGTACTTTGAGAAATTTTTGAAATCATCAAGGGCAAGTAATGACAGTATAGGACTTGGATATATTAGCACTGAACAAGGAGAATCATCCAAACTGTAGAACAAAGAAGCAAAAAAGGTAAGAACACTAAAACTACTTGTCTTTCTATGGTAAAAAGGGACATACCTCTAATGTATGCAAAAGCGAGAATAGTCATCAACATGATAAGCCTAAAAATGAAAAATTCTATCACAAATGCAAAAAACAAGGACACTTAGCACACGACTATAGAACTAAGACCATGAGGACACCAAGATTTGAGGGCCATTTCTACAACTACAAAAAATATGGACATAAAACATTTGAATGTAGATCAAAGCCTATGTGGACACCTAATCAACCTTTGAGAGGAATTAATCATGCACATCACTACAATTGGGATTACAACACTAGGTATAGCTATCACTATTGCCAAGAGTATGGACACATTCCTAAAAATTGCATAAGGACACATTTTAAGGGAAACTACAGTAGATGGTTAAATCAAACTACTTGTTTTAGCTACTCAAAGATTGGTCATATTAGCAGGAACTATCCAACAAAGGTCAAAGCACCAAAGATTGAAGTTAATAAGGGCAAAGAAAAAGTTAATGTGGAACACATCAGGGAAGATATGAAGAAGACATGACAGAAGAAAGGTGAATGCAACACATCAAATGGAGAGATCACTTCACCCAAGAGGTCAAGTGATCACACCTCATCAAATTAAGCACTAGAAAGGCACATGGGGCTGATACATATAAAGATGTATCATACATCATCCCAAAAGAACATAAGAACACTGTAAAGAAGAAATCTACATAAGTTAAGATGCCAAGATAAAACTTGGAAGATGATGCCAAGCTACCTTTGGTTGCCGAGTAAAACTCTAGTACAGGCTGAGTTGAATAGTCTAGTGGATGTTGAGTAAAGAAATGATAGTAGCTATCGAGTGAGTGAAATACAGTTGATGTTGAGTTGGAAAATCCTTTGGAAGCCAAGTGTATAGCTGTAAAGCATGAATGCAATAAATGCTACGTTTCAAGCCTAATAAAAGTAAAAATTATTCATTTTTCATTCATTTGAACAAAGAGAAAAGATGAGCAGAGTGATTAAGTGATTTCCCAACAATCAAAAGGCAATTTACAAGCAATTCAACAGCTACCCAACTCCATTTCATCAATTTACTAGGTATTTCATTCAAGTGCTGAGTTACACAGTCTAAAAAATTTGTAAACAACAAACCCTAGTTAGGATAAAGATGGCATTTGGTTCTAAATCTGCAAAAAGAAAAGAAAGGGTTGGAAATTCAACTAGTTAGCAATGACATTAGACAACCAAAGTTCAAACCCATACCTAAAGTTGCTTACAAAAATGATCCCACTAGTGCCCTATCCGTGGTTCCTAATAAAGTAGTTATGGTTTAGGATGTACACAAATGCTACAACTGCAAGATAGTAGCCATAGGAGATTTGGAGATTTTCAATGCATTTGATAAGCTTTGTGAAAATGGGAAACTTAAGGATGAATTCTCCATAGTTGAAAAGAAGGGACTAACCAAAACCCTAGTTTTCCCTATTATTTTTAAAATAGAATGGATATGCATTGTGTTGAGTAGAATCCATGATGGAGCTTTTTGGCTAGAAATTGGGTCAGTAAAGTTCACAAAGAAAATTGTACATAGGGTCACTGGTATCCCAACCCTAGATCGACCCAAAAACCTAAGGAGCGATAAGAGGGAGGCAATTGAGAAAAACACAAGTGCCAAGTGGAACAACAGGGGTATGACCATTGACACCATCAAAGACCCCCTTCTAGATTTTGCTGTTAGAATTATATCTCACAAATTTTATCAATCCAATAGGTTAAATAGTGTACCTTGCATAGCTATAGATGTTTCCTACAAGCTAGTGAAAAAGGATCACACTTATGATTTTGCAGATTTGATGATGCAGCAGATCAATGAGAACTTGGGAGCCATAAGGAAATCCAAAGGGGCTCAATGCAAATTTGGTGCAGTATTGATTTGCATGTTCTTCTATATTATGAAATAATTCCCCTCAATAGGTAAGGTGAGATGGGACTTAGATAAGACTATTGTTGAACAAATAAATGGATTCATTGAGCAGATGGGTGAGAATTTTGATGCCCAAATGACTAGTTATTTTGAAGATTTCAAACAATCCATGAAAATGAGAATTCTAGTCTCATTAGTGGAGCAACATGAAAAGGACATTACCTAGAGTCAGATGGCTTAGACCACTAAGCTATGAACTTGATGTGGATCAAGCTTCAACAACTATTATGGCATTGCTTGCAAAGGAAATTGATAAAACTAAAAAGCACTTTGGAACATATGACATTGTCAAATCAAGAGTGGTTATAGATCTCAAGATAGCAACAATAGTCAAGAAGAAGGACAAGGTTGTAAAGAAGATAAAAAAGAAATTGGGTGTTGAAGAGACAAGTAGAGCAGAAGAAATAAGTGATGATAAAGAAGAAGATGAAAATGAGAATGAGTCAGAGCAAGGGCCACTTTAGTTAACACAAGGCCTAGGTGAAGATGAGGATGAAAGTGACAAGGAAGGTCAAGCCACATAATCATTTACTCAAACCAAGGTCACGAAGAGAAAGGCAAAAGAACCACCTGCTGCTCAATCTAAGAAAAATAAAGTGGCAAAGCCTGCACCTAAGAAGCCTAATACTAGAGCTACTACAAGGGCTACTACACAAAAGGTAAAGGAAGAGATAGCTAAGAGGAAGGAATCCACTAAGAAGACTAAAGAAGAGCCAAAGAAAAGAAGAAAATTTGTGGCTCAACCTGATTCAGATGAATAGAGGATAGAATTAGAAGACCACAATCAATTTAAAGTGATAAGTCATCCACCAAAGTCTTCTATTGATAAATTATGTGCTAAGATTAGGAATGGAGATTTAAATGATTTGAAGAATGCAAATTTTAATAAGCTCACAAAAGATGAGAAAAATAAAATAGAGATATCTATCTATAATATGATAGAAGAATATTAACATACACCTCTTGAACTAGATAGTTCATTACCAAAGGAATTATATAAGATTGTAGAGAAAAAATGACATTTTTGTCTGCAAAATGAGAAAGAAATAAGGGAGTCTACCTTAGCAAGGATGTTTCTTGATTTGACTAAAAGTCAAATAAAAAATGCAGTCAAAAGGCATATCAGTAGATTTACTTCCAAATACAGGGCATGTAGTATTCTACAAAATAAAATTGAAGAGGTTTTGAGAAAAACCACAAAAGTGTGGAAAATTATTTACAAGAAAGTTGATGATGTATTTAATGAAGAATAAAAGGTAGAAGTAAGTGCCAAAACAAAGGAAATAAAAGAAGCAAGAAGAGAGAAGGTAGAGGAGAAGAAAGTAGAAGAGAAGAAAGTGGAGAAAGAAAAGAAGGATGAAGAAGAAAAAGATGAAGAAGAAAAGGAGGAGGAAATAAGTAAAGAAGAGGAAAAGGGGATAGGTGAGCAAGAAGAATAGAGTGTACAAGACACACAACTACCACCTCCTAGCCCTCCTCATTCTACCATCACACCTGTAGAGACAATCAAGATAAAGGTTGTTATTGACACTTCTAGTCAAAACATCAATCCATTAACTGTAAAGGATCTAGAAAAGATCCTTGACCAATCAACACAAGTAGATAGGCTATGTTCAAGCCCAATATTGGTTAGTGTTGATGAACTCCAGAAGGTAGTAGTAAAATTAAAGGAAATCAAGGTGCAAACACAAAAACCATGTATGACCACACAATCTACTGCACTTCTACTTCTTCCACCACCATCTCCACCAAAAGAAGTCATAGTTTCACTTCAGGAGCCAAGTGCAGCAGTAGAGAATAATAAAATTAAATCAATACAATCATCAAGTAAAACCCCAACCAAAATAATAGCAAAAGAGAAACAAACTAAACAGAAATAAGAGACAAAATATAAGGAGGAATCTACAATACAAACTTTGGTTGAACTACCCAAAACAAGTACTCCTAGAAAAACTCTTTAGTTGCCAAGCACTGGAACACTAGAATTTTAGATTAGAACACCAAGATCAAGCTCCACTAGGGTAGCCAGGACAATTCATTATGGAATTTTTGAGCTTAATGAAGAAATAAAGTTACCCTATTATGAATCTAGTATTCTGACTGAGGAGAAGATGAATGAAATTTAGAGTGCATTCAATAGAAGGAGACAAGAGGCACTTAGAAAGGATTGCAAATATAGGCCAGCATTAAATGAAATCAAGGACATATTCATGGATGCCTTTAGCCTATAGTCTCCAGATGAATCAAGACCAATTATAGAGCAACTATCAGATATAGTTGATTAGGTAACAAATGAGGACCATGACACCAATGGAAAACTAAGGGAATGGTCAAAGAAGAAATTCTAAGGTAAGGCCAATGAGAAGATATCAAATACTATCATTTTGGGACAAGTTGACCTAGCTAAGAAAATAGATAGAGTTAAAATTGTACTTGGAAACATATTCTCCCTTTATAATAAATTGTGTGATTTTTCCAATTTCACACAAGAAATCAGCCAAAAAATAATGAGCTTGGAGAGAAATCTAAAGATTTCTAGTACACAACTCCCAACCAATCCAACTCAAAGCGAGAAGCATTTTTCTCAGATGCTTCACACTCAAAGGAAACTAGCTATATTATCAGTAGAAGAGGCTAACATAAAAGCTAAGTTAATGCAAATTCAATCCTCCATCACCCTCACTTGGAGGTACTTCACAAGGAGCAAATGTATTCAGAGACAATCCTAAAGAAAGATCCCAATCTTTCTACACATGAAGGACTTGTAGACCTAGCAGTAGAGTTTGCAATCCAACACAAGTCATTGGATATTGTATTAAACAATTGGGATGCAACTCTGAAGATACTTTTGGAGGTTAATAGCTCATTTTGGCTAAACATGGAATTACTCCATAGAACCCTTTGACACCAGTGTCAAAAAGGAGGAGATATATAGTATAGGGGAAGAAATAATGGGTAATTACCAAATTTTGACAAATTTTGATCATTCATTCATTTTGAAAATAAAGTGGAATGAATGTATATAGCCAAAAAAGGGGGAGACAAGGAATAAAGAAGTGAAGGATTTTGATAATCACATGGAATACAGGGGTCCATCACATAGATTAGATACAACATTTAGGCTTAGAATGCAAAAATAGGTCAATGGATAGAAAGGATCAGGCATATTGGCACAAAATTTCAATTTCAAAGGTACAATCAACTTAGGGGGAGTCATAAGGTATATTGCTACTCATAAATTTTTGAAATTTTGCATGTAAGTTGAATGAGTAAAGAGTGTACTCAATAAGGTGAGGATTATTAATGCTTAGTTAAGTGTTTTTGACACTCATGTCAAAGGGGGAGATTGTTGGTCAAATAAATAGTATTTACAAATAAGTGTCAACACACTTAACCATTTTCACTATGTATGCTGAGTACACAATAGATGTTGAGCTAGAATTTTAATAGGTGCCAAGTCATAGTTAGTGCTGAGAAGATTACAATATAGTATGTGTGGAGTGATCTAGGAATTGTTCATGTGCTGAGTAACATAATCATTCAGATGCCAAGAAACTCAGAACAACATATGCTGAGCAATACAAGATACAACAGGTGCCGAGAAAACTAGGAAATGTAGTTGATGCCGAGCAATCCAGAAATAGTATGTGTTGAGCATCAGTAATACTTCATGTGCTGAGTAACACAAGATCAATATAAGAGTTTGTATTTGCACAAACTAAGATGTAAACTATTTTTGGAGCCAACTTAGACAAATTTTGAAGGAGAAAAAGGATAAGGACAAATCATTTACATTCCCTATGCAATCTACATGCAACCAATCAGAGAAATGGTGAAGGCATGCAACTAATAAGAAAAATATAGAGTATGAGTGAGAATTTGAGATTCAATCTAGATCGTAGATCCATACCTAACCCTATGTCTTCACATTCCTTATAAGGAGGATGAATGCACCATTGTATGGATGGAAGAAAAATAGGATAAGGGGAGATTATAGTGAAGTTTTAGTGTGAAGAGGAAAAGACTTAGTGGAAAGGACAACATTTATACATCTAGTTAATTAGAATAGAATAGAGGACACATTCAGAGATCAGATCAAGCAAGGATCGAAAGAGAAAGAGTAGATCGAGTGCCTGAACCTAGCAATTCAAGATTGCATTCAATTAGGTCAAATGTTCTAATACTCTCTCACAATTGTATTAGAGCTTGAAATCCTATGGTGATAGGTTAGCTTAATAGCTAGGTAGGAGAGCCTTTGGAGAAGGTTAAGAAAATCTTATGTACTAGGTGGGTTTAACAGCCTTTATGTAAATCCTTTAACAGGGTGACACTTCATGTAAAGTGTTTGTAAATCCTTTCAACAGGTCACTATTGACATAGTGTAAAGCCTTTAACAGGGAAAACCATCATAAGTGGTTGAACTCATTGCTCCAATAATTTTTGTGGGTGTCATCCCCACCCCAGTTTTACCTTCTTATTCCTAGAGGGTTTTTGGGTCACCAAAATCTCTTGTGTTATGTGTTGATGCATGCTCTCATTTTATGTTTCTTTACTTTTATGCATGTTAATTTTAGTTATATGTTATTAAGGGTTTGAAAGGATAACAATTGGTTACTTCTAATTCACCCCCCCTCTTAGAAGTACTCTTCCCATTTGAATATTCCAACAGTTAGCATACAATTAATGTTCTTTATATTAATATCTATATTTTTCTATAGGTTGATGGGCGAGTGTTTGTTACCACCATCAAAAATTCTACCTCACTCTTACAGAGAATTATCGACCATTATGAAAGATATTGGAATGGAGTATCAAACAATACATGCATGTCCCAATGATCATATTATATATCATAAATAACATGAATTTGCAATAGAATGCCCTAATTTTCACATTGGTAGATATCGATCAAATTAAATAACAAAAAAGGTACCTCACAAGGTTCTTTGGTACATTCGCATTATTTCATGTTTGCAATGATTATTCAAGTGTACTAGCTTGGGACAATTTATGGATTACCATGCATACAATAGAAGTCAAGATGACATTATGTGAATGCCTACGTATGGTTTTGCATTTAAGGACATAGAAGCCAGGTGGCTAGGTTTTAAACAAGAACCTTGTAATCTAAAGCTTTCATTGGCAGTAGATGGTGTCAATCCATTTCAAGAGATGAGATTTGTTTACTTAGTCTAGCCCATTTTTTTTAATAACAATAACTTCCTCCTTGGATGTCTGTAAAGAGGGAGTACATAATGTTGGCAATGATTGTACTAGGTATTTTTCCATTTAATAGTCATCTAAATTAATTTATAAACATAGTATCGAAATGGCCATAATAATTATGTTTTGTTTATATTCATTCAACTAGGTAAGTACCAAGTAAAAGATATGAATGTATATATTGAGCCTTTCATTGATGAGTTGTTGGAGTTATAGAATGGGGTCACAATGTATGACATCTCTAGACCAATTGGTGAAAAGAAATTTTAATTCCGTGCAATGCTTGTATGGACTATACATGATACCCTTGGACTAACACATTTTTTTGGTATGTAAAACCGTTAACACATATTTTTTGTTGTATGTTTAAGTTGTGTGTTATAATTTTAAATATGAATCTTATACTACAAATATCATCCAATTATACATGATCTTGCAGGTCTTTAGACAAAGAGAAAATTTGCATGTCCAAAGATGAAATCTCGCCATTCAAAAATTTTAGGAAAAAGAGTATTTGATTAGCATAGACACTTTCTCCACAAAAATCATAAGTATCAAATTGTCAAAAAGCATCTTATAAATTGGAAAGAAGAGATAACATCAAAGCCATGGAGAATGACACCTCACATGTGGAAGTTGGAATGCAATAGAATGAATCATTGAGGTAATGTCATTCCACTTGATGGAGGTTTTGGTATGAAATTTAAATTTGGATACTGTCTTTTGTTTACTAATGATATAATTGATGTTCATGAAGGTCATCAAAGCATCAATGAGAAACTTCCAAAAGGACTTAAAAGCTATCCTAGAAAATTTAGTAGGTTGTCATACTATGAGCACCTCTTAATCGTGCATTTGTTTGATGCTATGCATATTGGAAAGAATGTAATAGAGACACTATGAAAAATATTAGATGGAAGGCATGAAAAAGAAAAATTGGTCAAAATTTGCAATGACATTGATGAATCCAATCATGCATTGAAGTTTTTCATTGAATGAAATAGAGATGGAAACCAGATTAATACAAGCGTCATTCCTTGGTTAATGCAACAAAAAACTGATGCTATAAAAAAAACTAAATTTCCCACATGATTTTCAGCAAACATAAGTAGTCTTATATCAAAGAAAGGTAATTTTGGGTTAGGGTTGAAAACACATGATTGGCATACCTTCATTAAGGTAAGTCATGATTGAAAATATCATGTACTTTTGATTATTTTATTTTATAGTATATTGAAAAGATCATTTTATTATTACTGTAGTACGTTCTACCTCTATCTCTCATACACAACTTCGACAACATGAGTGTCAAACACATTATATATGATCTTGGGAAGTACATGAGGCTAGAAGTGTTATTTTTTAGATTTGTTGTATAGAAGTGTTATTAGTCTCGTTAATATTTTTTTTGCATGATGAATATCTTCTAGGTGGTTGTCATCTAAAGAAATTGATAAAAAATATGTAAAGCAATGGAAGACTCAAATTCCTTAGCTTTTATGTGAGATGAAAATGTCTCTACTTCAACTTTTTTTAATGCACAAAAACACTACCTCATACATCTAGTTGAGGAGATCGAATTGTGTGGACTTGTACCAACTAGGTCAATGTGGATGGTTGAGAGGCACTTAATTTTTTTGAAAGGATTGGTTCAATAGAGAGCATGTCATAAGAATTCCATGGTCAAGGGATATATGGTCTACTAGACCATGGTTTACATTAGTGAATATCTTCCCAAATTTGCATCAAAGATCCATGTAGATCACATTTGGGATCCCAACTCCTTAAACAAATTTGAAGGGGAGTACTTGATAGGAAAATGTAGATTGAGGAAAGTGAGAGGTAATTATAAGATGTTATTGTAGTTCATTAACTCTTATCCATCATCAATATAAGTTGTTTCTAACTAGTCTATTTATTTTATACAGTTGCTTGTGAGTGGGATGCACTTCATTTGTATATTGCAAACAATCTTGATTAGATGATGCTATGGATTGAACAATCTCAACAAAATGGTCCCTCATTAACATGGGAAGGTGTTGCTTCATTGGTTAAAGAAGCTCATTGTAATCGAGATCCCAATGTTATGCCAATGGTAATTGATCTTGCAAATGGTTTAAGAGGCGGAAAGGTATGTATAAGTTAATCTATCATGACCAATTTGATTAATATCAACTCAAGGATGGATGCATAATTTTGACATGTTTGAAAAATAATAGGTCAAGCACCATAGAGCTATGTACTACAATGGCCATAAATTTTGCATAAAAAAGGTAGAAAAGACTAAGAGAACTTGTGATTCTGGGATAATTGCAATGTTCGAGGTCACCAATATTTCATCTAGAAATGAAATACATACTCAAAAATCTCAAAACAAATACTATGGCATTTTGAATGATATAATTGAGTGCAACTTTAATTCCTTCAAAAAAATTCTATTCGGTGTCAAATAGCATAGGCTACGACTAAAGAAAAATGATCCTGATATAACTATTATTGAACATGATAATGGATTTACAATGATTAATAAAAGGTCATTTGAGTCAATTAGAAATGAGCCCTATGTTCTTCCAAGCCAATATGAGCAAGTGTTTTACTTTGTTGCTCCACATAAATCAGGTTGGTCATTTTTTGTTAGACATGATCCAAGAGGAAGACCAATACAGTATAATATGATTGAAGAAGAAGATGGAGGATATGATGATGATGATGGCGAATATGAAGCAAGAGATGATGATGTTGATGATGCTGGAGATGAAGAAAGAGATGATGATGATGATGATGGGGAAGATGTTCATGATGATGGTGATGACATTGATGATGGTGATGATTATGATGATGATGATGGTGGTGGTGTTGATGATGATGGTGACAATGACGACAATGATGGTCATTTTGATAATTTGGATGATGATGGTCATAATGATGATGTTCATGATGATGAGATGTACAAAGAAGATGATCAATGACATGATCAATGGAAATGTATTAGGTGCTGATTATTTATAATATGTTTTTTTGTAGAGGTAACCAATTGAAAAATATACAATGTTATGTTTTTTGCGATGTATGAATATTGTTCATGTTATTTTGTATGCATAATTTGTAGCATAAGTATGATGTACAATTTGTAACTAACTTAAGACAAATTATTTACATATGTAGGAAACTATACCCCTTTAATGAGGATCATACAAAGTGACATGGATTGAGAGGTATAAATTTATTACATGCTTGCTTTCTCTTTACCTTCGACATTAACTTTAGGAAAAATTTATCAATATTAGCCTCATTTTATATCCTAATATTTTATTCCTTCAACTATATCTCTCATTTGATGGGCTCTAGGTACCACCAAATAGGTATCTATCAGATTTGTCTTGATCAAGTGAGGGAAATGCACGAATAGAAGAGGACATTGAGACATGTATAGGTCTATGAAAGAGAGACAAACTAGAGGGAAAAATATTAGAAGAAAATTCAATAAATGCATGCAATTTTTCCTTGCTCAAGGGGGGTCTTGTTCTTATGATAATGAGACAAAGGGTGACATGAAGGTTCCCTTGAGGTACACACATCTTGAGAAAGAATGGGTACCCAAGGAATTACCTCCAATTAACACTAATTTTTGTGTTAACGAGAGGATATATCGCATAGCTCCATCATCATTACATAGGTTTGGGCCTATTTTCGAGGGATGGCATAAAGGTCAGTTATAATAAGGTTTTTGAATTGATGGAGTATGTAGGACCTTGTTACAATTACAAAAACTAGACATGGATAATTCAATATAAAAAAGTATGTATAGGTATGAACTATCAGTAAATTATCTACAATGGAAAGAAAATGATCAAAGTAAAAGACTTCCTATGTACATTGATGGAAGGCCAAAAGGAATAGGGAACATTGCAGATTTTATAAATAGTATGCATCCTGGGTCAACTAATAAGCAACCCAATTGCATTTTCAAGGCGCTTGATGGAAATCAAGTTTTTGTATGTGCGATAAAATCAATAAGTTTAGGGGAAGAGTTGCTAATAGATTATAATTTGAATTGCATAGATTGGGACTTGTAAATACTATATACGTGAAATTTAAACTAATTACTTCCAATTAGAACTCCAATATAGAATATATCATTTTAATAATAAGTTTTTTTGCTAAGTAGAATATTCCTTTGATTATGGTGGTATTTTTATATATATTCGAAATATCTATGCTAAAACAACAGATGCTAAGAATAATAAAAGACCTTGAACACATAAAGGATCTTGAAGTACTATTTCTACATTTTCCTGACCAAATCCACTTACATTAGGGTGACATGGTTGAGCCATTAGATGACAAAGGTAGAAATTTTGTTCCCACTCCTTCTCTAGTGCAGGTAAACCTTCTGTATAAAAATAAATGCAATTTTAATTTTACAAAATGTTAGATTATTATGTTACTTTCGTGAAGGTTTTGGACTAGTTTTGATTATTTTACTGATATTTTTTGTCACAATTTGATTCATAGGGAAAGGGAAAGGAACAAATTGCACAAGAGCAATTACTTGTTTATATGGTAGCCACTGTATTATGCAATGATGAAATCACATATAGTAGTGACCCTATTAGTCTGTGTAAAAAGACCCTAAGAATCTCAATCTACAAATTCTTGGGCTTGTCATGGATGCATATCCAATAGAAGAAAAAGAGACCAAAAAAATT
The DNA here is from genome assembly GCA_028749045.1 of Cupressus sempervirens. Lineage (NCBI taxonomy): Eukaryota > Viridiplantae > Streptophyta > Pinopsida > Cupressales > Cupressaceae > Cupressus > Cupressus sempervirens. Next base: position 573,115,562 of record CM053783.1, on the reverse strand, counting down.
GAATTGTGTTGTAGAGCACATTGTTTAGAAGTAAGCAATAATGAGTCTTTTTCTAGGAAAATATTTCAATAAAGCTTTATATTTTATACTAATTTACGGATCATGAACCACAATATGTATCTTTTGTTACAAGATTTTTGAGACCACACCGATTTCTTCCACTTGATGAGGGTACCAGTGTATGTCCTATAGGTATGTGATTTCAATTCTCAATCATCTACTATAGTCTTACATGTATATCCTCTTGACCAATTCCATGTCCATGAGATTGTGATGATATGACTTTGATATTTGTGTTGTACATAATAGTCAATCTAAAACTTTCTATCATTGCCTCTGATATGATTTTGTTCTCATTGTCATAAAATATGCCTCTGAAACTTTTTGTACATAGCTCTAATATCTGTGTTGCTCCTCATTGATAATTCCCTTGATGTAATGTCTCCTCCATTTAAAATTTTGGAAATAGCTACAAATAACTTACAAAACTCAATTGCAAGAGACTTATTTCCTTAAAGTCTCAGATAACACTTAAAATTGATAATGATTGATGTAAGAAAAATAGTCTATGGTACCACTTTTAAATGATTGTTCTTATGTTATACAATTGATATGATATATGAGAATAATTCCATTGCTATCTTTGATACAACAATTAGGTATATATAAGATGATTTTGGTCTATATATCTATAGTTAGTCCAATGCAACAATGTTAAGATTATCTCTATTGTGCAACTAATGAGATTGGTAGCTGCAACTAATGAGATTTGAACTGTGCAACTAATGAGATTGGTAGTCGCAACTAATGAGATTGGCAACAACTAATGATGCTATTGTTGTGTTTATTTTTTATTCTTAAACATCAAAATATTTATTTGGAATGACTCATGGGTTGAGAGTTTCTCTCGATAGTGATGCCATTGTTATTATTATTGATTATTGTGATATGATGATCTATTACTCCTGATATATTGTGTGCTATAGGACTAGTTCTGCTTATAGTGGTATAATGCTTACCCTCAACTTGATAATATTTATTTAGAATGACTCATGGGTGGAGAGTTTCTCCCAATAGCGATGACATTGTTATTTATTATCTATTATTAAATTTTATATGATTATTTTTAAGATGCTGATGATTTCCATATGCCTATTTCCACGAGGCTGACCAGCACTCTGAGATTTCTAACTACAAGATTGGCAACAAGGAGCATGCAAACATCCACACTTGTTGTAACTAGAGATGGTAAATCCTTTTTTTGGTACATTTTTTATGTGTTAAATATGATAATATTGCACTTTCTTGTTCATTTGAGTATACTATGACAATGATTAACTATGTTATGTGATAGGTACTCCTGATACCAGTACTATTGATATTTTACCAGCCTTTCTTGGAGCAGTGTGTGTTACTAGTATTGGATCATTGGAGGTATCATTGTTGATGGTCAAGGAAGATATGATTCCCTTAAAATTGCCTAAGCTTCTAGTTACTTTAAAATTGTAATTATTTTGAGTGTAATTGTAGTTTACTTATTCATAAATCATTTTCAACTAATGATGTGGTAATGATTTTGTAGGAAATGATCCTTTTTATGAATTTTTTTATGATTTAACATTGAAGATATTTGGGCCCACATTATGTAAAAGGTACATAGCATGATATAATTGGTTGCTACATTTCTCCATTCATCCTTGAACTAATTTTTTTATCTAACAATTTTGTTTTTTTGTTAAAAGATGGATTGACCAAGCCCTTGAATTAAAAGATCATCTCATAAAAACTATGGAGGAGTTTTTTGGTCAAAATATTTTGAGTAGAGCCCAAATTCTAAAAAAAGCTTGCAAACATCTAAAGACTATGAGAGACCAGTATAGAAGGGCTCTAAATCTCAACCCAAAGTATGAGCATCCTCCTATGGTGCCATAGCTAGAGTGGAATGAAATCATTGAAGATGCAAAAGAGAAGAGACTAAGGGATAAAGGAATCAACCCACCACCCAACAAAAATAGGTATGTGTCTCATAAACTTTAGTCACATTTTTTTTTCAAGAATGTTGATTCACTATTTTTTCTTGCAACAACAGTTAACATATTGATTCATGGTTAACTCTTCAAAAGGAGCGATGGTTATGATTCAAACCCATAAGATAACAATAAAGACAACCAAGAAACAATTAACACCTTCCCTAATCCCCATACAATGAGAATAATAAAATCAATGTATTTTTCATTTTGAATTTGCACAATATTTACTGTCTAATAGTGAGTTGTGAGGCCTTTTTCCATTACATGTTATTTATAAGAAGGTTAGTGCATTGTCCTAAAAGAAGTGCCATGATGAACATATGCAAATACAATGGGAGGAGGTCAGAGAAAACATTAGTGTGACACATTTTCTACCACAACTACAAATCATTTTGAAGGTATTGCATTATCATGTTTTGTTTTTCTCTTTTCAACATACTATCAGCTCATCCCAATGTGAAGTGATGGAAGCCACTAACATATTTTCTTTAGGAGAGACTTAGAATTTCCTTCATCAATGTTCATGAACTAGCTACAAACATCTCTCTAGTCCATACACATCAAAATTTTCACTAACTCACTACACATGCATCATGGTTGGAAAACTCAAAAATTGGTAACTCCAAATGTCTCACTGTTGATTCCCTTTTATCAACACAACCTTAACCTTATTTTGCAAGAAACATTCAAAACTCCTCAATTTATGTATTTTATTTATGTGATGAGTGGTGCTTCTCATCAGCTCTAGATTTTATCTATACTTTTTCTCACATCCACCCACCACACCTACTTGGAGTTGTAAAATGCAAATGGGTTATTGGAGGCTATATTGGGCTTCAAATAAGCCTTAACCAAGACTATTCAGCCTTGCATAAATTCAATAGACCATGCCTCTTATTTTTATATGAGCATTTCAATAGGAAGATGCTTTCATGACACACATCATTATCAAATTTTGTCATAAAATATTTACACCACAGCTTAATTTGATATCACTGAAACAAAAACCTCCTAACTCTATGATCACACTCGCTGTGTAAACAATGGTTAGATTCATGTATTATTGTCTTCATTGGTAGTCAATGTTTTCAATTGGATCACCAATGCTCATGATGTCATGTAGCACAAGCAAGGTCACCTTTGTGTCTCATCGCACATCACACTCTAACAAAACATCACCTCCCATAATTCACATATCAAGCATGTTTAATTCATTTGTGGATTTATATAATCTAACATATTTCTAACATATTTCAGAGTTTACATATACAGGTTGCAAGACACATCAAAGACAACACAATCTCAGAATGAGAAGTTTGGTCAACTCCATCTTGGCTCTGGTGGATATATGAAAATTCACTCATGCCTTGTAAGTAGCAGTAAATAAAATTTCATAACAAATTTTTAATATAAAATTAAAAATAAGAAATACATTAATTATTGATGATATTTATGCCAAAAAATGCAAAGCATTAAATTTAATCTAACACCCATAGAAGAAGACAAAGAAATTGGCTTCAAGCAAGGCTACAAAGTAGTGGTTTCCCATCACCGCACAGATTCTAGTGGCCAAATAGGTGTAGAATATTTTGATGCAATAGTTGACACATAGGTAAATAAGCAAATGAATAATAATAATAATTGATAACTTCATGACAAATAATCTATATGATGTTAATTTTGAATAGTGATAACAATGTGCACATGACATTTCACTTCAGCCTACTACTCCCGGCATAGATGTTACTCATGATGAAGAAGGCACAGATCCTACACATGATGAAGAACTTTATGTGCATCACAATGATATAGGTACATATTCAATTTCTATAGAAAATTATTCATGTAATTATTAATAAAATTTAACATATTAAATTGCATTTGGTGTAACCTTTATGTGATATTTTTTGAGTATGCAGAGCGTGATGTTAGTGTTCAACATGTTGAGGTTGGGGCTGAATAGAATGTGACAGTAGATGATGTAGCACTATCAGGTAAAGAAATATCCCTACTATGTTCTTTAGATTAATGAAATACTTATAACATTTTTAAAAAAGTTTAGAATTAAACCCATTTATTTCTTATTGTAGGGGCACATCAACCTTGTTCTCGATGAAAGAAGAGGAAGCCTCATGTTGTAAGATCAGAACCACAAAATTTCAAAGATAGTTGGGCTGTACCTATTAGTCTTTATCTTCAAAAAATGAAAAAGGAAAAGAAGAAATGAATGTTAAAAGCCTTGTGTCATGATGAATGTGTTGATGGATATTTATGAATGTTGCTTATTAATGATTTTTTATGATGATGAATGTTGCTTATTGATGATGAATCTTAAAGGATTTTTATGAATGTTGATGAATTTTATGTCATATTATTGAATATTGTTATGTGATTATAATGATTTTTGTTGTTAGAAGTTGTAATCTTTCCTTGGTGTGTTTATAAACCAAGGTTAGACTTCCTTTCTTTATTGATATAATATATTAGGATATAAGCCAAGGTATCCTAATATATTTATTTTTTGTCCTTTTTCCACTACATCTTATTTTTTCATCTAGTGGAATATGTGAGGACAAATATTTATTATAATTTCTAATTTTAGATTATTCCTCCTTAAGAGGAATCTCACACTTGGCCTCACACACTTATGAATGGTGGCATTCATAGACATGGGAGTTACATTCTAACTCCTCTCTCTCATCTCTATTTAAGAGATGACCATCCTTTCTCATTTACAATGAGGTTTCTTCCTCTTCTCAATTATTGTATGAGTAATTGCTCTCTTGCTCTCTCTCTCTTTCTTCTTAGACTTTTCATGCCTCATTCATAATGTCACAAGGGGTTTTCTTTGCTTTCCCCTTTCCAAATATCTTGTCTCATGGTGTTGGAGCTTGAAGATTTCTCTCTCCTATCTTATGGTAATATCTTTTCATGCATTAACTCACTTAGATTCTTTCCTGGTTTTGCTTATTTAAATATTTCTTTTTCCATTTCTAACAGCTGTGTTCACAAATTATTGATGAATGTTTATATGTATGTTATGTGATTATAATGATTCAATGATATACTTCTCAAATGAATGAATGAAATATTTACTTAGTTATTAATGGGGAATTTAGAGTGATTATTCTCGGGGGGGGGGGGGGGGGGGGGGTGGGTAGAGGCCAAATGAGCTTCCACCTTCACATGGTTGGCCTTGTTAAGTAGAGAATATGAAAGGATTGTCAAAACCAAGTGAAGCTCAAACTAAACCTATTAAAAGTATTTTAGTTACAATTATTTTGTATCATGTTATTATTAACTCTCACATGCATTATTGTCATTATTGTAGATCACGGGGATTCTCCAACTTTGAAGTCTCCAACATGATACTTACACAAGAGATTTCATATCGCACTTGTCCACCAAGGAGGAGAAAGTATTTGATTGTCAATATTAAGTTATATTAATCTTCTAAGTTTACTAAAAATTCAGTTGTGTCTTTTAGGTATAATGTTTACTTCATATATATCAAGTGGTGAGTTCATAATAATACTTGAATCTATTTATATGTTTTTTCCTAGACTTAAAATTATCAACATCAATATGGTCTTGGTGATTAGTAGCTTAATGTGAAGTAGATGTTTATGAAGTTCTGATGCTTCTTTTGTCTATTGTATGGCATTTAAGAAATATGCTACTTTTGTAACGCTTCATAGTATTATGTCGTAGGTAGATCTTATTAATATTATCCTAGATTGATTTTGTGGGATCTTTCCAACTAGATTGGCCCATTATGAATGCATCATATTAGATTTTTGGGCATTTCCAACATGGGATATAGTTTCTATTTGGTTATTTGTTCCATATCTCAATGCACATGATCTATTAAGAGTAGCAAGAGAGTTTCCAACATTTCTAGTTGGTGCAACAACTAGTTCATTTTGATATTATTGTGATTTGTAATCATACTGTAGGAAAGTAAATGAAGTTCCTAAATCAAGGATATGAAATGGCCATGCAAATGAAGGTGGAGTATGCTAGTGAATGCCATTGGAACATATTGAGGATGACTAAGCCATTGAAGCATTGGCAACTCAAGTATCAAGCAGTTGCATTCAAGACATTGAAGGAATGCAAATAAATAACAATATTATAGTAAAGACTATTCATTGAGGTTTAGTTTATTTGATATTTGACTATTCATTCAGGTTTAGTCTATTTGAATAGTTTATTTGATATTTGACTATTCATTTAGGTTTAGTTGACCATGGTGTGATTTGGAGTCGATTTGCTGATAGTGCTTACTTTTTCCTATCAAATTTTTTGCTGAGGTACAAAATGATTTTTTGGTGAATTTCATCTTCTACAATACCACCCAATTTTATATTCGATCATTTAAAGTATGTCAAAGGCCAATACAATGGCCACCTATTCCTTATTCAAAATCTAGTTTTTACCATGGATCATCTATAAGTATAAGCTTTTGTTCAAAGGGGTCTAGTATAAAGGTGGCTATATTTCAATGTCATTGTATCTGATTCAATAAAAATATATATTATTCACAAAGGAAGTCCAAATGTCTTTCCATGAATTATTTTATTGATTTCATGAGCCTTAAATAAAACAAGTATATTTCAAATTGTCATAATGGTTAGAAGTTAATTGCACATCTTACTTACTAATTAATAAAATAAAGGCATATTGCAATATTTGTTTAGGTAGTTGCACCAAACAAGACATAATGTTAGAAAAGAGATGAAATATAACATTAATGTAAATTTAATGTTAATGTTATTCTAATGCTTCATCTATGGCTTGTGAGTATTGACATTTTCTAGAAACTCATCTATACTGGATTTATCCATATTATGTTTGAAATACTTTAAGATCAAATTAATCTACATAATTATATCACAATGATAATCTTTATAATAATATAATATTTATATTACTGACAAAAGGGTTACATCAAACGGCGGAGCATACTTCCAATACAAAACCACTTCAACAAACAAACCCATCCTACCGCCTTAATGAAATAGATAATCTATCCCATTGCCAGTAGAGATAAGCCTTTCTAACACTTCTAATGGGAATAGGTTCTTGATCAAAGAAATAAAAGCCTCAAACTTTCTCATGTTGAAATCCTCTACCACACATTTTTGAAACACCTTCCAAGCTTTTTTCATCAACTTTTTCTTACCTACCTCTTCCATACAAAATAAACTCAGAATCCTACCACCCGATAATCTTGTATCAATTAGTTTCATTGCAATAGATATAGTCTCATAAATATCTTCTACCAACATTATATGAATCATACCATTAATAGGCACTAGGTGACTGAACACTTGGACAATAGGATGAAAAAGCTAAAAAATTAGTTTCCCATCATGCACATGCCCAACTGACCAATAAGCCACCCCTAGCAAATCAATAATGGTAACTTTCTCTTGGTCATTAGCTTGCTTAAAAATTCTCACAATTTACTCCTTTGGAGCCTCCACCAAGTCTACAACCTACATACATTTGTGCATTATTCCTAAAAATTCCATCAGAAAAAGAAAGTCAGCAAAAGAAATAAAGGGTGTAATTTTTTTAAAAAGGAAACAAACCAACTGACTATCACTAGATCTTAAGCCAAAAGAAAGAGCACAATTCCTTTAGAAAGGAAAGAAACTGACTACACTGGCTCGTAAGCCGAGATTAAATAAGGTATTTGGTCAAACTTGCTATTGGGACACTAAAACCATCCAAAAAAATAGTGGACCAAAACTACAAAAGGACTAAGTTCATGAGAAACACTCAGCCTTTCAGCATATGATGTGACTTCTTTTTCATTAACCTATACACTTTCTCGTGAAGGCTTGCATATCTAGTTTTGCAATAATCTCCTGCAAGGATGTTGGTAAGAGTTCTATACATGTGTGATCTATATCAAAATCAATTATTTTATAGAACACTTCTTGCTATTGAACTTGTTTACATTTTTTTTTGACTAGCATTGCTATTTTAACATTATTTGTTGTCGATGGTATAGGCAACCCATCGAAACATCTCTATAGGTCATTTATAGTTCTACAGAAACTACAATTAGGAGTATGAAAAATCTTTCACAACATATCTCTAGGTCATCTCTCTTTTGACGCATCCTATCGTCGATGTTCTCAACTTCCTATTGAACCATCTCTCAGAATCATTGATAGTTCAATATTCTAAACTAGTTTTCTAATGTCATTGTGGCACAATGATGGAAATAATTTCCAACAGTTTTTCCATTGATACATCAACATTCATCTTTGTTGTCGAACCCTCTCATAGGCATTGATAGTTTGACATTATGAACTAGTTGTTTGACACCTCCACAGGACAATAATGGCAATAATTTCTGACAATTTTTTTGTTGATGTATCGACACTAGTCTTGGCCATCGAATGTTTAATTGAAGTTTAGTGATGGTAGTTTTCGATGTTTTGTAGTCACAATTTTGATGAAATGACATTTTAAAGTAGGTCCAAATTTACTAGTGTGTAAGTTCTTGTCTAATATTATATCATTAATATTAATTATAATTATTAACAAATTAATATTATTTATTAATATTTATAGTTTTAATATTAATAATTAATATTAATTGTTTAATTTTGTTAAGATGAATTTAAGATTATTATGTTAGTTATTAAATTGTAAGTTTCTGGATAATGAATTTTAGTTTTCGTTATCAATCTGGTATATTTGGATTATTTATTTTTTAAAATCTATTAGTGATTTATTTAAATAATCATTTATATCTTAAGGGGAAAATTATCAACTTTGGTAAGTCTAAGAATTAAAATGAAAACATGAACCTTGATTGTACTCGAAAACCCTATCAAACTTTAATACTTGAAAAATGAAGTGGAAGCTTGAAAAGCTTTAGTGAAAATTGAATTGTTGTGTTTCCAAAACCTAATGAGTTATGAAAGTTTCATTGTTTTGTACTTTATGTGATGTGTGGTTTATTGTCATGGGTTTGACTCAGAGTGTTGACCAAAATATGATATTTACCAAAGGCTTTGGGGTTTTCCTCTATAACAATATTATGTACACAATCTTCTACACCTAACCATGGTAATGGTATTGTCTATGATGAGCTTTGATCATTTTTTGTTAGTGCTTTCTAGTTCTTGCATAGAACTAAGGTGAATGGTGTGACTTTTTTGGTGTAACTTTTGAGTCTTTGATCAGTTGTCTTTTGGATGCTTTCTAGTTCCTTGAATAGGTCTAAGGTGATTATTGTGATTTGTCTTGTGGTTCTTTCTAGTTTCTTGTAAAGAACTGACTTGAATGTTATGATTTGTCTTAAGGTTCTTTTCAATCGCTTGCAAAGGACTGAGGTGATTACTACGTTTTATCTATAGGTGCTTTCTAGTCACTTGTAAAGGATTAAGGTGAAAATTGTGATTCTTTGAGTTGTAATTTTATGATCTTAGGGTAGGTAATCTATGTGTACATTGGGAAGTGGCTTGCGATGGAGGTCAAAGCCCAGAGTGGCTGCTTGGGTAACCCATTGTAAGTTGTTTTTAACAAGTGATAACATTTCATTAAATGAATTAATACGAGTCTATTTTTTTCCTTGCCCATGCCTTGAGTGCTAGTAAAAGCTAGGATGGGAGTAGAGAGGATGCTTGGTTGTGACTTCACTTTGTTAGTATGCCTTATTTGTATGAAAAGATACTAGTGCCACATAGAGACATTGGGGGTTGGAGTCTAGAGAGGCTGCCAAGTTAACCTTAGAATTGGCTCATGTGATGACACTTGTCCACCTACATAGTAGATTTCTTACATGTCATTGTTGCCTCTGGGTTTAGATGTCATTTGTGTCTTGGTACCTTGAGTTAGATTTCTTTTAGGTTCTCCTTGACCTAGATGTTGGATTTGAGTTTTTGGATTGATTTATGTTTGGGACTTGAGTTTATCTCCTCAGTGTAGTGGGAGTGGGTCATTTAGGTTCCACAAGATTGGGTGGTAGTGCATTTTTCTTATACCATTAAGATTCAACAATTGGATGTCATTACTGGATGTCCTTGTGCAAATGATCCTTTCTTTTTGATCTTGTATTCTGTTGGAATATTATATTTTGTTGTACTATTCTTGATTATTAGAGATCTTATGAGATGATGTATTTATTTATGATGTATATTTTTTGAGCTTTTCATACCTTTTGATTTGTACAGTGAATGATTAGACATTCTAGTTATGCCAAGTGGCATTTGATATAATTATATATTATTTAAATGGATTTGTACTTGTAATAATCTTATGCTATGAATTTGTTGTGTATTAGATTTAGTATTAATGAAAATTAAATGTGATTCAACATCATGGGACCCTTAGGAGATGTAATTTGTTTATGATTGTTGTATGCTTGAGAGTTATTGCTTCCACTATATTATATCTGTTGTTTAGATATCATCTATAAAAAATAAAATAAAAGTTTGACAAAATTAGTGAAACTTTAGGTTAATTTCTTTTGGGTTCCTTGGTGGGGTGTTACATCTAGTATTAGAGCTTGAGTTTCTATATTGGGAGATTTGGGTATATTAGAATGCCACTAGTTGTCAACTAGTTAACTAAAAACAAAATAGTTCAGTTAACTAAAAACAAAACTTGAACTATTATATGTATCTATTACAAACATGAACACTTGAGCTAGTTAAACTGAAATGAAATTTAAATAGTTTTATGTATCTATTGCAAATTGAACATTTAGAAACTTTAGACTTGATTTCTTGAAACATAGAAAAATGCAAAACTTGTATAACTCTTGAGTTGGATTTCAGACATATTTCTTATGAATATTCTTTAAGGTGGTATGCCTTTGATTGACTTTGTGAGAATTTTTGTTGTTCCTGCTTAGGTGTTTGCAGTGGAGTCTTATCCTCCTATAGCAGGAAAGGGTTCAATGGGACCCGCATAAGTGAGTGCTAGAGTTTTTATCTTTCTTGTAGGCTTCTAGGAATAAGCTTAAGTCTAGGGGGGTGGATGTAATGCCTGCCCCTAGTTGACTTTTCATGTTGTATTGCCAAAATCTTTTAGACCAATTTTTTAATTTTTTTTTATGATTAGAAGTACTTGGTTACCGAATTTGATTAAATTTTATTTCATACTCAGTTTATTTATGTGATGAGTTACTTAGTTATTTCATATGTTAAGGATTATTTCTATGATGATACATGTATGTTCATACAATGATTTTAGTTATTTTATGATGATAGTTAGAAGGATGATTTATATGTATTTTCTATGGATACTTATCCACACTTGCATGTCTATAGTGTACCTACATGTTTTACTTTATGTATGATATTTCTAATGTGGTTGAGGGAGGGACTCATAGTTACCTGCTAGTTAGGATCTACATGATGCACCAATCCTTGCCATTTCCTATTTAGTTTAGATTATATGTGTATGTACATGTGTAGATTTTATGCAGATTATAGGTACTAGGCATCAACTTTCTTGAATTGCGAAGATGAGGATGCCCTATCGCAATATCTTAATGGTAAAAGTTGTGAGATAATTCTTGAGTCCAAATCCTAACCATAAGCCAATTTTCCTAGAAAGTGGGACAATATCTGAGTTGTTAACTCATCCAAATTCATCAAGTGATGTGAATTTGTGATTTTCACCCTGGAGTTTGATTATGTTCTTTGTCTTCAATTGAGTTGTCGTATTTGGTCTTGTGGGCTTGTTATGATTTTCAGTTATAATTGAATCAAATTAAAGGTAATTTAATGAAAATTTTAAAAGAAAATTCAATATTTAATTAATTAAGAAATTAATAAAATAAAATAATTAAATTTAAAGATATATTTAAAGTTCTAATTAAGGCTTATCATATTTATTTTATTTAATAATATATTTTTAGGAGTTCCATTTTTATAATAAACTCTAAATATTAATATTATTTAAGTTAATAAATGTTTTACCAAAAATATCTCGAGAATTAATCAAAGAAAGAAAGAAATTGAGTTAATAACTTGATATTTTAATTAAATTGTAAAAATGTTGCACATGAAAATTAAAATATAATAAAGTAATTAAGAAAAGGGGTTTCACGTGATTGCACAATCGAAGCCCTAATTTAGGGAAAAACTCTTTATTAGGAATTTAGAGTTCATTTCTCCACACAGTTTTGGAGGAGCCAATTTTTGGGAAGAGAGTTTTTGAAAGAGAAGGAAAATTCTTGCATGTTTTGTGCATACGTCATTTTAGATCAGATCCAAGTAGGATCTTGTTGGTTTGAGCAGTAGTTTCTCATTCTTTGATTTCTCTGTCTTCTTTGTGTTTGTTGTGGATTTTATTTTTAGAGTTTTAAATTGGGTTGAAACCCTTATTGCAAATTTCATTGCTCTTTCTTTTGAAATCATTTGTATTTGAGTTGAAAATATAGAAACCCTCATTTTGTAATTTTATAGAATTTTATTTTAATCGGGTAGGGTTTAGAAAAGAAATCATGATTTGAGTTGTAAAATTTGATTGGTTATCCATATTTCTCCCATCAGATCTATATTAGAATTTTTTTTTTAGAAAACGCATGGTAATAAAATTATCACAGTAAAATATTTACTGTGATTTAATTCTTATCACATATTACATATTGAAAAAACATGAAATTGCATTTTATTGGGGGAAAGCATTTTATATTTTTATTTAAAAGAAAACATATTAAAAATAAATAAAAATTGGGTGGGCAGGGGCCACCACCCCCACCCTCCTTTCTCCTTCCCCACCACAACACTTTCCTATTGTACCACACAGCAGTACTCTACTACAACCGCAACATACTATTGTAGTAGTATATATGGTGGCTAGTGCGCCTAAAACACTATTTGTGTATGGTTATTTATTTATTTATTATTAAATTTTTTAAATTAATAAAATTTAAAAATAGCTTTTTTAAAATTATTATTAAATTAATTCAATTTTTAAATTAAAAGATATTGTAATATAATTTAGGTAATATTATATTATTATTAATATTAATTATAATTTTTAATTAATTAATATTATCTATTAATAGTTATAGCTTTTATATTAAAAATTAATATTAGTTGTTTAATTTTGTTAAGATGAATTTGAGATTATTATGTTAGTTATTAAATTGTAAGTTTTTGGATAATGGATTTTAGTTTTTGTTATCAATTGGCTATATTTGGATTATTTATTTTTAAAAATCTATTAGTGATTTAATTAAATAATCATTTATATGTTAAAGGGAAAATTGTCAGCTTTGGTAATTCTACTACTTAAAACGAAAACATGAACCCTAATTGTAATCGAAAACCCTGTCAAACTGTAATACTTGAAAAATAAAGTGGAAACTTGAAAGCCTTTAGTGCAAATTGAACTATTGTGTTTTCAAAACCTAATGAGATATGAGAGTTTCATTGTTTTGTACTTTACATGATGCATGGTTTACTATTGTGAGTTTTAGGTTTGACTTAGAGTGTTCACCAAATCGGGATGTTTACTAGAGGCTTGGGGGTTTTGTTCTATAATGATGTTATGTGCATGATATTTTATACCTGACCATGGTAATGTGTTACATATCGTCTATGATGAGTTTTGATCATTTTCTATTAGTGCTTTCTATTTCTTGTATAGAATTGAGGTGATTGGTGTGACTTTTTTGGTGAAACCTTTGAGTCTTCAATTAGTTGTCTTTTGGATGCTTTCCAATTGCTTGAATAGGTTTGAGTTGATTATTATGATTTTTCTTGTGGTGCTTTCCAATTTCTTGTAAAGAACTGAGGTGAATTTTATGATTTATCTTGAGGTTCTTTCCAGTCACTTGTAAAGGATTGAGGTAAAAACTATGATTCTTTCAATTGTGCTTTTATGAGCCTAGGGTAGGTAATCTATGTGTACATTTGGAAGTGTCTTACAATGGAGGATAGAGCCTAGAGTGACTGCTTGGGTAACCCATTTTAAAAATTTTTAATAAGTGATAACATCTCATTAAATGGATTTTAAAATGAATTAATAAGAGTATGTGTTTTTCCTCACCCATGCCTCGAGTGCTAGTACAAGCTAGGATGGGAGTAGAGAGGATGCTTGGTTGTGACATTACTTTGTTAGTATGCCTTGTCTGTATGGAAGGATACTGGTACCACATAGGGACACTAGGAGGCCAGAGTCCAAAGAGGCTACCAAGGTAACCTTAGAGTTTTCTCATGCAATGACACTTGCCCACGTACATAGTATATTTCCTACATGTCACTGTTGCCTTTGGGTTTAGATGTGATTTGTGTCTTAGTACCTTGAGTTAGATTTCTTTCATGTTCTCCTTGACCTAGGTGTTGGATTTGACTTTTTGGATTGATTTATGTTTGGGACTTGAGTTTATCTCCTTAGCATGGTGGGAGTGGGCCATTTAGGTTTCACAAGGTTGGGTGGTAGTGCATTTTTTTTTTATAGCATTGAGATTCAATAGATTGCTGTCATTGCTGAATGTCCTTATTCAGATGATCCTTTCTTTCTGGTCTTGTATTCTATTGGATGATTATATTTTATTGTACTGTACTTGATTATCAAAGATCTTATGAGATGATGTATTTATTTTTTGATGTATATTCTTTGAGCTTTTCATACCCTATGATTTCTACAGTAGATTATTAGGCATTCTAATTATGCCAAGTGGCATTCAATATAATTTTATATTATTTAAATGGATCTGTACTTGTAATAATTCTATTATATGGATTTTTTGTGTATTAGATTTAGTATTAATAAAAATTAAAATGTGATTCAACATCATGGGACCTTTAGGAGATGTAATATGTCTATGATGGTTGTATTGTTGTGAGTTATTGCTTCCACTATATTATATCTATTGTTTTGTTATCATATTTAAAAAAAAATGTTTGATAAACTTACTAAAACTTTAGGTTAATTTCTTTTGGGTTCCCTGGTAGGGTCTTACACAATTTGCTATAGCAATTATTCTTTCTCTTATATTGTTGTGATATATATTTTCTAATTTCATTTTTCTACATGGTATCAAAGCAAAGGTTAAAGTAGAAATATATTGGTAGAGTTATTTGTTTAGAGGGGCTTCTTTATTTTTTGGAGTAATATTTGTTTGAATTTTTTTGTGTGGCCAACATGGGCTCTAAAAATGAGACGTTGCCTATTTTTGATGGAAGTGGTTTTGCAGATTGGAAGATTGTAGTCAAGAATGTTTCAAGGGAAAAGGCTTTATGGAGGATTATGAATAGAGAGATTAAAGAACCCCAAATTGATAGAGAAAAAGAGTTTTGGAAAAGAAAGTTGGAGCAAGCTAGAGGTATTATTGGTAAAGCTTTAAGCCCCAATCTCAAACATGTTTATATGGGTAAGGTACACACCTCTCTCTAATTTTAAACACCTCACTTTGAAAGTGTATGACTATTCTTTACAACTTCCTCCCCCTACCCTGTTCTAATGTTCATGCCTACTAGCCCTTTTTTTGCGTAGGTACCTTCTCACTAGTTTTCCCATCACTTATGTTGGATCCCCCCACCTCACCTTTTTTCACCTGTATGATGTACAATTGACAGATGAATCTTTAATCACCTTGCTTTCTCTCTACCCCCTTTTGTAAAAAACTTGAAATAGAAAGATGAGTTTTTGGCCTAGATAATGTCATTCTATCTTGGTCTACTATTGAACATTTGACAATGTATGGAGTGAAGCATGAAATAAAGTATTTATCTATCAAGTGCCCCAAAATTGGCACACTTTCTATGTGCAAGATTAAGTATTTAAGTGTAAATGGTGTGAGGTTCCATGAGCTTTTAAAATCCATCAGTAGTTTTAGAATGCACTATGAATGTATTTTGATGGAACTATCTTTTCTCTAGGGGAATTTCTCAAAGCCGATCTTAGAAAATTGATTTTTTAGATAGTACGTAGTTTCCAATCTTTGAAGCAACTTTACATCCACATGCCTATTTCTTTTGAAAGGGAAGAAAGGATTAATGATTCTCTTGTTGATCTACTTTACAAGCTTCCTAATCTTCGATTTCTCTTTATATTAAGTTTTTTCCTTCAAGTATTGACTCAAACTTGTGAACTTTGCCACACCTTTTATGGTTTAAGTTTATATTTTGAGAACTCTACTTCTTTTTAAGAAATTTAGAATAAACTTGGTTTATAAAGTGAGTAAGGAAGCCTTGGTAATGTTATTGAATTATGCTAGTGTAATACAAGAGCTGGCGAGAGATCCTTTACCTAAAAGTTGTACCCATCCATTTGTTAACCTCAAGAAAATAAACCTTCAACCACATGGGATTCAGAATGAAAAGGAGAAAATTGTAGTGATAAGTTGTTTGCTTTAGAGCACACCTTTTCTCGAAAGAATGGAGATTTAGCTGCCTAATTTTTTTGAATATTCTCAAGATATATTTAATTATGATCTTTGGGAAATATATACAAGTCAATATATGTACTACAAAGACATATTATAGTTGAGGACAGTGTCCTCAATAGCAAGGGTAATTGTAACGACATTTTGAAATCTAGTCTAAGAGGACTATGAACTTTGACAACTTTTTTTATTTGTGAGAACTTGTTCAATGGTATTTGATTTCATGTTCTTTTTTGGATTTTATTTTAAAATTGGTTAATTTTATTGAAGCAACATCTACTTGTTGTTGAAGAAGGCAAGAGAGAAGGCTTTTTCCTAAAACTTGACCTATCTAAGGCTTATGATTGGGTGGATTGGTCTTTTCTCTTCAAGGTTCTTAGAGCCTTTGGGTTTGATTCTAAGGTTTTGATCAATGGCTCTCCTTTAGAATTATTCAAACACTCAAGGAGGTTAAGACAATATGACCCCCTATCACCCATTATCTTCATCATTTTCATTGAGTGTTTGGGAAGGATGATTTCAACCAATAGAATCACTGGGGCTTTGAAAGGTATCAAACCTTATTCTAGCCCCCTAGTCTTCTATCACCAATAATTTGTGAATGAAACTATTATGGGGTGGGGGGGAAGCCTCAGTTGGGGAAGCCACAGTAGTCAAACAAATTTTGAGCTCTTACACTAGGGGATCGTGGCAACTTATTAGTTGGAATAAGAGCTCTATCTTCTTCATCAATACTTTAGCTATGAGATAGAGGAAGATAACTAATAATTTGGGTTGTGGCATATGTAGCCTTCCCTTGACCTATTTGGGTTTCCCTTTGGGCCTCAAACCCCTTGATTCTTTTTGGACTAGTCTTATTGATAGGTTTAATAAGAAATTGGCTAGCTAGAAGGGTATAACCCTTAGCCAAGTTGGAAAAATTCAATTGGTCACATCCACCCTTCAAAATCTTCCTACCTATGTGCCGAGTCTCTTTGGGATTCCCTACAAATATGCTGACCTTATGGAGAAGATCCAAAGGAATTCTCTATGGTCTAGTTTGGAGGAACACAAGAGATTTCCTTTTATTGCTTGGGACAATGTGTGCCTCCCCAAACACTTTGGGGGTTTGGGTATCAAAAAATAGAGACCTTTCAATAAAGCTTTTCAAGTCAAATAGATTTGGAGAATCTTTTTGAGCAAGGGGGATTGACAAGATATCATGGAAGATAAATACCTTTAGAGACCTTCCATAAGATACCTATTCAATGGAGAGACCAATCCCAAGGGCTCAAGCATCTGGAATAGCATGCTCAAAGCTAGAGAAATGACCAAATGCAAGGCAAAATGGAGACTAGGAAATGGTAAAGAAATTCTTTTCTAGTAGGACAATTGGCTATTCTAGGGCTTCTCCTCAATTTTACTACTTTTGATAGATGGGCTAATACTTGTATTCTGAGGTTTGGGAGAAAAATCAGTGACTATAGATCAGGAACAGATTGGAGAGACCTTTCTTTAATCTCTGAGGATCCAAAACCTTTGATGACTATCCTTCACTCAGTGATTTTGAAAGATGATCAGGACTAGTTAGTGTGGGAGAATACTTCTATCATTTTCTTAGTGGCATTAGGGTACCAAGATTAGATGAAGCAAGATTCCAAACTTATATGGGTGAGGGCCTAGTACCCTAGCCTTATTCCTAAAATCAACATCTTCTTTTAGTTGTTCCTCCATAACAGGGTTCTAACTATTGACAATCTTAGAAAAAGAGGCTTGTACATTCCTAATAGATGCATTCTATGAAAAAACTAGGTAGAGACTATGGACCACTTGTTTATTCATTTTTCTTTCACAAGAGAGGTGTGGTCTATTTTCAGTCAAGATTTTGTTTTGGACTGGTCTGAATGAGACAATTCTTGGAAGAGTTCTAGTCTTCAAGTCATTAGCAAATGGGTGTTGCCTCACTTTGGTTGGGGAATATGGAAAGAATGCAATAATAGAATTTTTAGGGAAGCTAGCCTTCCTACCAAGATTGTGCTGGGTAAAATTCTTAATGCCCTTTTAGAAAACTACCTTTTTTGCAAAGGATCTAACCCATTTGTAGGAGCCACCAAGAGTAGTAATGACACACAACAAAGAAGAAAGGAATGCCAATATTCTTTGACCCTAGTGGGGTGATACAAAGCTAATTTTGATGGGGTAGCTAAAGGTAATTAGGAAAAGCAAGCAATGGAGGGGTGATTAGAAATTGTTATGGTTATGGCATAGTGGCGGTTATGTTTCCTCTAGGGCACCAAACTAATCACTTCATTGAGGCATGTGCTACCCTTCAAACTACTAAGCTGGAAAAAGATATTGGTGTTAAATGCCTTTGGCTTGAGGGGGACTTGAATAACATCATAAAATACCTTAGAGGTGATCATCCTCTATCTTGGTCTATCAAGAATTTGTTAGAAGAAACCAAACAAATCCTGCAAACTTTTGAAGGGGTCTACGTGTCACATGAATATAGAGAGGAAAATTTGGTCATTGACTAGATTACCAATTATTCAGTCAAAAGGGACACGTCATATAGGTCGATTAATGGTGATAGGATTCTAACAATAGCTAAAATCATGAGTGAGATTGAGAGAATCTAGGGGAGGACGAGAAATATTAAGAGTAATTATGAAAGCTAATGCTGTCAGGTTTACATTTATATTAATGAAAGTTAAGCATGGGCTGAACATGAGTAATCTTAATTAGGAGGCTTTTTGGCGTTCTTTCTAGGTGATTGGTAATCTTATTTACTATTGCATTCCTGAGAAAAAAGGAAGATTTTTTTCGATGAGATTTATCAGAGTTCTGTTCTTTTCTCTCAGAATTTGTAGAGAATTTGTTCTACTCTAAGAAACAATATGGTGGGTGAAAGGCATCATAGAGAGTCAAAGGATGAAGTTGAAAAATACAAAAGGAGGTTGAAGGTTTGGGAGAAGCTGAAGGAAGGTGGCATTTTGAATTTCATTGATAAATTGCATGGCTGGAACCCTAAGGTTACTAAACTTATGGTCACATCTTGGAAAGATGGGAAAGTTAAGATTGATGGTATTTATTTTTGGGTTGATGAAGATGTTATTCTAGAGGTCACTGAATCCCCTTTTGAGGGCATCAAATTATTTAGGGATAGGAAAGTTTTCCTCAATGTTGTTAAAGACTTTGCCAAGAATGCCAAAGAGATGAAAGATTTGGTGAAGATGGGAGTGTACTCTGAATTGACTTCAATTAAATTTTTTTGGAGGTTCATTCTTAAGGCAATTATCTCTTACATTTCACTAGACACTAGGTATGATAAAATCCGTACCCATCACTTTGTCATCCTTAATCACTTTAGGTATGGTACAAAAATCTCCATTCCATACTACCTCTTCTTCTCTATTAATAGGAATATCATGGGTTATAAGAAGAAATCGTATGCTAACCTATCTTTCCATGAGGGCATGTTGTTATTGATTTACGAGCACTTTAAGGATCAAACCCATGACATATCTATTGCCCATTAAGTGAAGTCCTTGGAGGATACAAAAAGATCCTATCTCCCATCTAATACTAAGGATATTATTGGTCTTCATTCAGATGATGAAGAGGAGTTGACCAAGATTATTAAGGATTTGGGAAACAATAAGAAGAAAAAGGTTGGAAAAGGCTCGATGGGTAAAAGTATCAAGTTTGAGGTTAATTCTACTAAGGATTATAATGAAGAGGATGAGGGGATGGATACAGAGGAGGACATTAATGTGAAACAAGAGGGAGCTAGTAGGGACCTGATTCGTAGGAAGGTGGATAGCCTAACCAAGAGGAGAAGGGGAATTGATATGGAAGCTAATTAGGATTTTGGCAAGGGACATGAGACCCCTCTCAATGCCTAGGAGGAGAGAAATGAGGATTATGGCATGGAGAAAACAACCTTTTATTTCAGCTCCAAGGGCAAGAAAATGGTCTAGAGGAACTTTGAAACTTGGATTACGAAAATGGGCATTGTGAGGGGAACTATCCAACCCAAGGTCTTAGAGGGAAATGATGGTAGAATCCATTTGGAGGAACTTATCAATCTGAAAATGATGATTCTCAGTGACAATGCCAGGGAGGTGGGGATGAATCTCCTCAACAATGCCTGCAACAACTTGGTGGATAACTTTTGGTCAATCAAGTGGATTTTCCATGAAACAAAAGAGATAAAGAAAAAGTTGTAAGGCCTGGGAAGGAATGAAGGGGAAGGCAGGTCTAACAGAATTAGCATTTTAGATATGAGGGCTACTGAGATGGAAAAATGAATGGTTAGGATGGATAGTTCTCTCCATAGCTCTACTAACTAGAGCCTCAATATTATCAAAGGCTTAAATGATAATATCAACTAGTTGCAAGCTATGATGGAGATTAGCACAAGAGTGAAAGATGACATAGACAATGAGGAAAATAGGGTTTCTAAAGAGGATGTCAACCCCCTAGATGAGAGCCCAAACAATAAAATGAGATCAAAAAAGAGGAAGAGGGACATGGAGGATACTCTAGATGATATTTAGTTGTTGACTTAAGCAACAAAGACCATGGAAAAGTTGGAACTCAAGGCTGCAAAGTTGGTCAAAGATAGGGTGCCTTGATTTGTTCTCTTGGCTTTTTTGTTTTTCCCTTGGTTTTTTGGTTTGCTGGGCTTGCCTAATCCTTTAAAGGCTATTTTATCTTAGGGCTAGTTCTAGTGGCCTTCTATGACCTATTGTTTTTAACTATTCTACTTAATGCTCTAGACTTTAATTTAGCTTTATTTTGTTAACTGTTGGGTTTCAAGCACTCATTAAAACTTGTTGTACTTAATAAAAAACATCTACTTTTAGTATGGTTTCATGATTTGTTAGGGATATTTAATGCTTAAGAGGACTACTCCAATATTTTATCATTAGTTCTAGTATTATTTTAGTGTAGGACAAAATTGGTGAAGAAGGAATATATATTTCGATTTCCAAATAGACCAGAGATTCCTAATTTCCAAACAAACTAGAGAGAATTTTGACATGAAAACCATTTCAGCTTTTTCCTCCTCAAAGTTTCCTTATTAAAGAGGTTATCTTCTCACTCAGTTAATGAGGATGTTCAATAGACAGATGAACTTTTAAAGCAACACACACATTATTTTTAGTCTATTAGGAACAACAATTACAAACTAAATTCACACATTTCCTAACAAATTGGTGGACCATATCTCCATCTTCTCATGCAACTTTTGATGTTTAGAGTTAGAACTAGGATAGAATTTAATTTGATTTTATCACTTAAGATTCTAATCAATTGTAAATGTCCTCAATAAATAGAGGCAATATAATTGCTCACATCAATTCAATTCAATTCAATTTAGTAAAATATTTTCTCTTCCAAACTGTTATAGCTATATTTTTTAATTTCATTTTTCTACATGGTATCGGAGCAAAGGTTCAACTATAAATAGATTGCTAGAGTTGTTTTTTTATAGGGGTTTCTTTATTGTTGCAGTAATATTTGTTTAAATTTTTTGTGTGGCTAACATGGGCTCTACAAATGAGGTGTTTCCTATATTTGATGGAAGTGGTTTTGCAGATTAGAAGATTATGGTCAAGAATATTTTAAGGGAAAATGCTTCATGGAGGATTGTGAGTTTTGGAAGAGAAAGATGGAGCAAGCTAGAGGTATTATTGGCAAAGCTTTTAAGTCCCAATCTCAATATAATATTTGTTGATGTTATGATCCAATAGAGTTGTTGGAGAATTTAGAAAATGCTTATAATGATACTAATATTTCTCGCACATTCAGTATATAATAAATATTAGTGAATTTAGATCCATCTTATTCTAAAAGAATGACTGATTATTTCAATGAAGTCACTTTTTTAAATGCTCAATTGAAGAAAATAGGGTTTGAGTATGACCAAAAGAGAGTTTCAATTGATTGCAATGGTTGAAAGTAAGCTCCCTCAACCATACAAGGTGTTAGGATTATACCACGGATAGAAATTAAAATTACATGCAAATATAACCAATAACAAAAAATAATAGATCACATAGAAAAGAACACAAGGCACCAAGATTTTAACATGGTTCACCCAATCCCTGGGCTATGTCTACCAAATAACAAGTCCAATATTATTACGATCCATTGATTACAACCTGATTACAATCCATAATCCCTTATAGCTCAATACTACCACAAGAACCAATTTCACATCACCATAATAAAACAATCTCTAACCCTAAGCCCTTTTATACAAGTATTTTTATGCCACTTTAGGGTTACAACATGTTGGCCATATGTTGGCCTTACATCAGCCACAATGTTGGCCATGACCCAAAGAATTTATGTAGTATGTACAATACTTTCCAATTAGTCACCACAAACTATCAATCTCCCACTTGGGGACTGATCAGACTCCACACTAGACAACAATCTCCCACTTGGAGATTGATCCTGTAGAAATACTACTACCACATGGGGCTCCCACTAGATCAAATGTTGTTCTTTTATTCATGTTTGGTCTAGAAGACCAATAGAAGCTGAAGAGAAATTCAACTTCTCCCTTATCACAACCTTTGTAAACATATCTACTAGATTTTCATCTATATGTATCTTCTCCAGATTTAACTGTCCATCCTCCAAAATTGACAGAATGAAATGGTACCGCAATTGTATGTGTTTTGTTTTGGAATGTAGAGCTGAATTCTTTGCAAGATGAATGGCACTCTAACTATCTATAAACAAATAATTATCCCTTAGAGGGTGTCCCAATTCTTCCAAGAAGAACTAAAGCCATATCATCTCCTTCATTCCCTCTATAGCATCAACATACTTTGCCTTTGTAGTGGATAAAGCATTAACCTTCTATAACCTAGAAATCCAACTCATGGATGCCCCACCAACAGTAAAGACATAACATGTAGTGCTCTGCCTAGTATTAATATCCATTGCCAAATCTAAGTCAACATAGCCCTATAAATTAGTAGTAGAGCTCCCAAAGTGTAAATACTTATTTGATGTTCCTCTCAAATATTTGAGAATCCATTTTACTATATTCCAATGCTCAATTCCTAGATGACTCATATACCTACTAACAACTCCCACTGCATGTACAATATCTAGCCTAGTACATACCATAATATACAACAAGCTTCCTACAGCTGAAGCATAGGGTACCTTGGGTATCTTATCCTCCTCTTCTTGTGTATTGGGACACATCTCCTTAGTCAACTTCAAATGACCAGGTAAAGGTGTGTTGATAGCTTTAGCATTCCCTATAGAGAAACGTTGCAACACCTTCTCAACATAATTAGCCTGAGATAGCATCAATTTTCTATTCTTCCTATCTCTTCAAATCTTCATACCAAGGATTTGTTTTACTTTCCCCAAATCCTTCATAGAAAATGCATGTGCTAACTGGCATTTCAACCCCTTAATGTGATCCATGTTAGACCCAACTACAAGCATATCATCAACATATAAACATAAAATAATGTAGTTGTCATCATAAAAAATCTTAAAATAAACACAATGATCTGAATGACACCTACTATAGCCATGATCATGCATAAAACTATCAAATTTTAGATACCATTGCTGAGGTGCTTGCTTTAAGCCATATAAACTTTTCTTCAATTTGCACATTAAGTTCTCCTTACCTTTGACTAGAAATCCCTAGGGCTAAACCATATATATCTCTTCATCCAAATCACTATGAAGAAAGGTTATTTTAACATCAAGCTACTCTGAATGAAAGTCTTCAGTAGCCACAATACTTAAAACAGTATGGATAGAAGTCATCTTAACAATAGGAGAAAATATCTCATCAAAATTAATGCCCTTTTTCTATGTAAATCATTTTACAACTAACTTGGCTTTAAATATTTTCTTACCTCCATCATCTTCTTTTAACCTATAAACCCACTTATTCTATAAAGCTCTTTTACCTATAGGAAACTTGCATAAATCCCATGTCTTATTCTTTAGCAAAGAGTCCATTTCATCTTTCATTGCAGACTCCCAATGAATCTTAGTATCCACCTGCACTACTTTATTATAACATTCAAGTTCACCCTAGGATAAGGAATTGACTCCCCCCCAGGAGGGTGCTAAGTGATAACCCTAATGTTGGGTTAGGAAGGGTAAGAATGGAGGAGTTGGAGGGGAGGCCTGGCTTGGTCTAGAGGTCAGAGTTATTCTATACATAGGAAAGAGAGACATAAGATTTGGAGGAAGGAGAAATTGATTCTTTCCCCTTTTTACAAGGTATTGAGGAGCTTCTTAGTACCCCTTTGAGGAACTTGGCGATGGAGGAGCTCTTTCGAGGGGGCACTAACAAGGCTTCAAAGAAGGGAGAGGTGAATGATAGATTTGAAAGAGAGGTTGCTAGTGTGCTTCATTGGAATGAGGAGTAGTTGACAATTAAGATGGTGGAGCTAGCCTAGCTAGATGATAAATAAGAGAAGTGGAAAACACAAAGAAGATAGACAAGGTTTGAAGGAAATCGAAAGTGATCATAGAGTTGAAGTTGGATGTAGGGAAGTTAGGTAAACAAACTAAGAAAGCCAAGCTGGTGGCTTAGGAGGTGGTAAGTGGCAAACATGTCACTTTGGAATCCTTAACAAAAGGTATGAAATGATCTCTCTTTCTTGGACTATGAGGGGGTTGAACAACCCTCATAAGTAGTTTTCCCTCAAACAATAGTTGGAAAACCAGAAAATTAATTTCCTACTTGTCCAGGAGGTTAAAATGTCTATGGTTAACTTAGTCAATATTACAAGTTTTGTTTGGCCTAGGGAAATTGTTTTCTATAGTGAAGCAGAAGATGCTTTAGGAGGGGTGGCAACCTTGTGGAATCTAGATGCTGGTAATGGTAGTCTTATCTATAGCTCAAAGTTCTATCTTATTACTCAGCATAGGATACATGATAGGAAATGAAATATTATTAATGTTTATGCCCCTGACACAAGAAATGGTAGATATAGCTTATGGGAGGAGTTGTCAATTTTTATTTCTCAAAACAAGAATACCTTTTGTATGGGAGATTTCAACTCGCCTTTGCACCCTTTGGAGAAAATTGGAGGAATGATTGATTTTACTAATAGTGTGAAGGATCTACCTAACTTTATAAATGGTAATAATCATTTGGATATGGAGATGTGTGGAGTGAAGTTTACATGGTCAAATAATAGAAAAGGGGTTGACTTGATCCAAATGAAACTAGATAGACTTTTGGTCCTGACAGAGTGGGAAGGATTATCTTCCTCCTCTCTCATGGGACTACTTAGGACGGTTTCAGATCAAGCCCCAATCATTTTTAATTGGAAAGAAGATTCCTTGGGAGCCCAAGACCTTTTAGATATAAAATTATGTGGCAATCCCATCCTAACTTTAGCTCTAGAGTGGTTGAGTAGTGGGGATAAGGATAGAAGGGACAATGATGTATTGACTCTCTATTAAACTTGACAATATAAGGAGAAATGTGGTGCCCTAGAATTTTTTTTGGGGGGACATCTTTAAGACCAAGGTGGAGGTGGAAGGGAAGTTAGTGGAACTCTAGAAAGCTATGGGAGAAGGAACACCAACAGATAACATGATCCAGGAAGAGGGGAACTACAGGAAAGTTTGGAAGGAAACTTTGAGTAGAGAGGAGATTTATTAGAAACAAAGATCAAGGGAGTTATGGCTTAAAGAGGGGGTAGGAACACTGCATTTTTTCATAGATCAACTTCAATCCATAGAAGGAGAAACATTATTAATAGTATTAGAGATGACAATAATGTGAAGCTAAACAAACCTGAAGAGATAGGGAACTGGGCGATAGCTTACTTCAAGAATTCCTTTAACAAAGAATAGAGGGACTTCAAAGAGGAGGATCAATAGTGGCTAATTGAGTCTATGAACTCAATGATCTCGGAAAAAGAGAATGAAGAGCTTGTGTAGATGGTGACTAAGGAAGTCCATAGAGCAGTGTTTTCCATGAAAGCTTATAAATCCCTAGGTCCTGATGGTTTCTCGTCAACATTCTTTCAACACTTTTGTGAGATAATCAAGTTAGATCTCCTTCGGGAAGCCTGTGATTTCTTTAGGATTGGGAAGCTTCTCAAACAACTTAATAAAACCTTCATTTCTCTAATTCCCAAGGTGAAAGACCTGGATGTTGTAATTAATTTTAGACTGATCAGCCTTTGTAACACCACCTACAAGATTTTCTCTAAATTTTTGGTGAATAGGTTAAAGCCACTACTACATAAGTTTATTGGGAAAACCTAGAATGGGTTTGTCCTAGGACAAAAAATCTTGGATGTTACAATAATGACGCATGAAGTTTTGCACTCTATGGAGAAAAGTGGTAATCCTGGTATGGCCCTAAAACTAGACATCTTTAAAGCTTATGATAGGGTCAATAGGACTTTTATGTATAAACTTATGGAGAGGATTGGTCTAATTCAAAAGGTTATTAGAATGGTAAAATCAATGGTCAAAATTATTAACTATTCTATGATGGTTAATGGGTCATCATGGGGAAACTTTTAGGGGGAGAGAGGACTTAGGCAGGGTGACCCTATCTCTCCCGACTTGTTCATTATGGTGGCTGAAGTTCTGGGGAGAGTCTTCATGAGAAAGTGGGAGGGGGGATAATCAAAGGGATTAAACCTGCATCCACCTTACCTCCAGAAGTGATCCAACAATTTGTGGATGACACCCTCTTTAGTGGGGAAGCCTTGGTGGGTGAAGCAAGAGCTTAGAAGTCGGTGCTAGAGATATATGCTATGAATATGGGACATAAGATCAACTTTGAGAAAAGTAAAGTGTTCTTCTTTACTACCCCTCCAGACCTTCAGAAAAGGATTGTTAATATTCTTGCTTGTAATGTGGCCGAGTTACCAGATACTTAATTGGGTCTTCCTTTAACTATGAAAGAGGTTAGTGTCAACTTCTGGAATAACATCATGGGAAGGATGGAGAGGAAGCTGATTGGATGGAAAGGAAAAACTCTAAGTAGTGCAAGTAAACTACAACTTCTCATCTCCTCTCTCCAAGGATTACTAGTATACTTCCTATCCATATTCAAAATTACTCAATGTATGGTCAATAAATTAGAAAAAATTCAACATAACTTCCTTTGGTTAGGGGGGAGTGAGAAAATAAGATTAAACTTGGTCAATTGTAATATAGTTTGTAAACCTAAGCATAGGGGAGGATTGGGAGTGATGAAGATGACTAATTTGAACAATGTGCTTCTCACAAAGGTGGGGTGGAATCTTCTGAAGGGAGACTCTGATTGGTGTAATATAATGAGAGCTAAGTACCTCAGTAATCTTAATTTCTCTCATTGTACCTAGAGAAATGATCTTCCTATGGGCTCTAATATTTGGGGTAACATCATGAGAATATAACCCTTTTAAGGGAGGGCATAAGGTGGCTTGTGGGGAATGGTAACTAAATCAATTTTTGGGAGGATCCATGGCTTACAGATAAACCTTTGTCAAGAACTAAGTTTGGATCCTTTCAATATAACATCCAACACATGGGGGGTAGAATGATGGTGGATTATATTGGCCTAGGAATAAAATGGAAGAACATGAGGTCGCAATAGAATGACTTGATAGGAAGAGCCCTGACTAATGAGCTAAATTTTGCTGGAAGAGTATAGGATTTTGGGAAGAGATAGGACTGATGAGTTCATTTGGAGGGTCATCTCGGCTGAGGAATTCTTAGTTAAATCTACTTACAGGCTAATGTTTAATAAATCTCTTGAACCTAATCATCGGGGAAATGTTTGGTTTAACCATTTAATCCCAAAAATCAACATTTTCTGGTGGACCACTATCCATAGGAAAATTCTCACTATTGAAAACTTGAGGAAGAGCGGTTCCAATTACCTAAAAAAATTTGTATGTGTAAGAGGGAGGAAGAGAGCATCAACCACCTATTCCTCCACTACGGATTTGCTTCTAAGGTGTTGGGGAAAATCCTCCAGAAGTTTGAGATGAATTGGGTGCTCAATGCAAAGGTGGGCCATTTGGTGAACTAGCAAGGCCCCTTCACCAACCCCCTACTTATCAACTTGTGGAAGATTATTCCCCCCAGGTGTATTGGGGTATTTGGAAGGAGCAAAATAATAGGGTGTTCAGAAATGAGGAGAGGGATGTGAAGGTCATGGTTGATATAGTCTCCAAATTGATAGTTGATAACATTAGATGTAGCAACTAGAGAAAACCATCGGTCCCCACTTCTACCATGGAGATAAGAGTTGAAAAGTGCTAGACATTGATGGATGGGATTATGGAGATTGATAACTCTAATCTTATGGGTACAAAGAAAACTTGATGGAAACCCCTGCTAGCTAACTGGGTCAAACTTAATTTTGATGGTGCTGCCAGAAAGGAGAGATCGGTGGGGGGAGCCATTGTTAGGGACTATAAGGGAAGGATGCTCCTAGCTTATGTTGGTCTGTTAGGGAAAGTTTCAAATAATGTTGTAGAAGTGATGGCTCTGTACTGGGCTTTAAAGTTTGACTTGAGTGTGGGATGGCAGGATGTACAAGTTGAAGGCAATTCTAAAGTCATTATTGAGATAGTTAAAGGCAATATTCAAGAGGGATGGGCTATCAAAAGTATTATTAATGATATCAAGTACCTATTAGCCACCCTCAATAGATTTGATTTGAATCACCTTTTTTGGGAGGGAAATAGCACGGTTGATGGCATGGAAACAGTTGGCTTGAAACTGGAAGGGTTAAGAGGTTGGAGGAATTTGAACACTTTGACAAATTTGGTGAGGGAGTTAGTGAATAAGGAAATAAATAATGATGAATCCTAGCTGGTTACTTTATATAATGTTGTTGAGCTGGCAGGGTCAAAACGTACTTGATGCTTAGGTGGTAAGGAGAAAATGCTTGAGTACAAGAAATAATTATAATTCATGGCCCAAAAATTGGAAATTTGAAATGGGGAATTTTAATTCATTTCCCTTTATGGATCATCGTACGCTGTGCAGAAAAAAGATTTATATTTTATAGATTTGTGGCATGTTGGGAATGATGGAAACAATTAGGGGAAAGATCGTGGCGGCCAACTCATGATCTTTCTTACCAATTTGGCAAATTCCATTATTACTATTAAATGTAATTATAATATCCATTTATGGGTTTATCTTTCTAAGAGTGAAGTATTTTTTAGGGCCTGGGTTTTGAATAGAAAGAAAGGAGAGGAAAAAATTATAGAGATGGGAGGTGACCTATTGCACATTGAACCAGCTTTAATCGATGATAGTGTGAGGAAGCCCTTGGTCTAGTACATTCTAAGAGAGGGTAGTTTTGTCCCATTCATGGAGACCCTCAATTGTCATGACGAGAACTATTCTATGTAGTTTGTTAACTCATGGGAAAATTGTAAGGTGACCATTAATGGTATCTCATTTCATGTTTTAGAGGAGGTGATTGCTATGGTGATGGGCATGGCGATGAGGGGAAGAAAATGGCAGAAGGTGACATAGGTGACTGATGAAACCAGTTTGCAATGTTTCTTTGAGGATGGTGAGGGTGACCCATGGAATGAGGTTTGTCAAATTTTGATGAAATATCTTACCCTAGAAGGAAGGTATGGAGTTTGCTACTACTACCATTTTCCTCTTCTTAATCATTTTAGACACTATGATTTTCTTTCAATTCCCTTCTTCCTATTGCATGATCTTGAAGATTCTATTGTGGATGTGAAAGATAAATTGAGAAGGGGGGTTAATTTTACTATTCTGCACCAGGGTCTAATTTTTAGGCTATATCAATTTCACCTTGCATTGGTCCCCCTTAGGATTAATGGTCCCAGAGCCCCCACCCCTCAACCCTCTCCTAGTGGGTCCGTAGTTACCCCCTCCCCCATGGGGAAAAAAGGAAAGGGTAAGGAGAAAATGTAAATAGATTTGGAGGATGAGGAGAAAGGGGGAAGGAGGAGGTCAGGGAGGTTGGCTAAGTCTCAGGCTAAGAGGAAGTTAAGGGAGGGAGTGTCGCAGGAGGAGGAATTAGATTCTAAGGATTTAGGCTACCACAAAAGAAGCATGAACTAGAAAACTGTTAAATTTGGTAAGGGAGTTATAAAGGGGGTCGAAGAAGAGATTTCTGATTCCTCCAAGTCAATCTTAGTTAATGGCAAGGAGCATAAGGAGGTGTCACATGTCTTGATGACGGTTGTGCTTGGATGTGTGGACCTAACTAAAGATCAATTCCTGGAAATGGTGGACAAGATGCATTCCTTTGTTACAATCTCCTCTCCTATTAAGGTAGGTTCTAAAAAGGCCACTAACCCCCTTATTGTGCAAGCTTTGCAGGTTGGTAGGGATGGACATCTAGGTGTTTCGGATAAGGTTGGTAATGAGCTATAGGAGAGAATTTAGGTGCTAGAGGAAAGAATGAGATTGTTAACCAAGTTTACGGTTAAAGTCACTCATGTGGTGGCTACCACTCTATGCTTGTTGAGGGAAGCTAATGGGGACATTCCCAGGGAGGACTCTAAGCTACTTTATTACTTCTTGGTAGAAGACTAGGTGAATGTCCTCTTGTGGAAGAAGGAGGTCAAAAAATCTTAAGCGCCCCCCCACCTCCCCCCTCCCCCCCCCCCTTTTTTTGCTGCATGATGTTAATCTACTAGTTTACAGACTTTTTTAGTTTTAAGATTGTCATGCCTTTTTTTTTGTTGAGTGACTTGTATCAATTCACAGGCATTTTGTTTAAAGCATGGGTATGTGCAGGATCATGGTGTGCCAAAAAGTGGCGATGTGAAAAAAAGAGAGTTTGAAGATGCCTAAAAGTGCTTCAAAATCTACTCTGACTTTTTTTTACCTATCCAGGAACCAAACCTGGAAGGTTAAGCTGAGCCTTATCAAATATCTGATATCATATTGGATATCCGATATCATATCGGATATCCGATATCATATCAGATATCTGATTTTATATCGGATATCCGATTTTAAATCCAATATCCGACTAATAATTAAAATCATATAATAGTATGATATATTATTTAATATTATTATTATTGATATAAAATAATAATAATAATATTAAATAATATATCATACTATTATATTATAATAATAATAATATTATTTAATATTATTATATTATAATCGTATAATATTATACTATAATAATAATATTATAATAACATATTATATTATAATAATATAATATAATATTTCATATATTATAAT
The DNA here is from genome assembly GCA_028749045.1 of Cupressus sempervirens. Taxonomy (NCBI): domain Eukaryota; kingdom Viridiplantae; phylum Streptophyta; class Pinopsida; order Cupressales; family Cupressaceae; genus Cupressus; species Cupressus sempervirens. Next base: position 573,083,951 of record CM053783.1, on the reverse strand, counting down.
ATATAGTAATGTAATATAATATATATATATATATATATAATATAATATAATAATAAAAAGTAATATCTTATAATATAATATATAATAAAAAAGTATAATATATTATAAATTATAATAATATAGTATAATAACAATATTTTGTATTATAATATATAGTAAATTAATATAATAAATATAAAATATAATATAAAAATATATAAAATGTAATATATGTGTTATATTATATATAGGACCCCTAGCGACATATGTCGTCATTTAATGAGTCAAAGAGGGTCATAGGTCACCCTATGACCCCCTTTGACCCATAATACCCATTCGAATATGTCCCTAGGGGTCCTAGGACCCCTAGAGACATATGTCGTCGTTTAATGGGTCAAAGGGGGTCATAGGTCACCCTATGACCCCCGTTGACCCACATTACCCATTCGAATATGTCCCTAGGGGTCCTAGGACCCCTAGAGAAATATATCGTCGTTTAATGGGTCAAAGAGGGTCATAGGTCACCCTATGAGCCCCTTTGACCCATATTACCCATTCGAATATGTCCCTAGGGGTCCTAGGACCCCTAGAGACATATATAATCATTTAATGGGTCAAGAGGGTCATAGGTCACCCTATGACCCACTTTGACCCATATGTACGATTCGAATATGTCCCTAGGGGTCCTAGGACCCCTAGAGACATATGTCATCATTTAAAGGGTAAAAGAGGGTCATAGGTTACCCTATGACCCCATTTGACCCATATTACCCATTCGAATATGTCCCTAGGGGTCCTAGGACCCCTAGGAACATATGTCATTGTTTAATGCATCAAAGGGGGTCATAGGTCACCCTATGACCCCCTTTGACTCATATGAACGATTCAAATATGTCCCTAGGGGTCCTAGGACCCCTAGGGACATATGTTGTTGTTTAATGGGTCAAAGGGGGTCATAGGTCACCCTATGACCCCCTTTGACCCATATGAACGATTGGAATATGTCCTTAGGGTCCTAGGACCCCTAGGGACATATGTCGTCATTTAATGGGTCAAAGAGGGTCATAGGTCACCCTATGACCCCATTTGACCCATATTACCCATTCGAATATGTCCCTTGGGGTCCGAGGACCCCTAGGGACATATGTCATCGTTTAATGCGTCAAAGAGGGTCATAGGGTGACCTGTGACCCCCTTTGACCCATAATACCCATTTGAATATGTCCTTAGGGGTCCTAGGACCCCTAGAGACATATGTCGTCATTTAATGGGTCAAAAGGGGTCATAGGTCACCCTATGACCCCCTTTAACCCATATTACCCATTCGAATATGTCCCTACGGGTCCTAGGACCCCTAGCGACATATCTCGTTGTTTAATGGGTCAGAGAGGGTCATAGGTCACCCTATGACCCCCTTTGACCCATATTACCCATTCGAATATGTCCCTAGGGGTCCTAGGACCCCTAGAGACATATATCATCGTTTAATGGGTCAAAGAGGGTCATAGGTCACCCTATGACCCACTTTGACCCATATGTACGATTCGAATATGTCCCTAGGGGTCCTAGGACCCCTAGAGACATATGTCATCATTTAAAGGGTCAAAGAGGGTCATAGGTTACCCTATGACCCCATTTTACCCATATTACCCATTCGAATATGTCCCTAGGGGTCCTAGGACCCCTAGGGACTTATGTCGTTGTTTAATGCATCAAAGGACCTATGACCCCCTTTGACTCATATGAACGATTCAAATATGTCCCTAGGAGTCCTAGGACCCTTAGGGACATATGTTGTCGTTTAATGGGTCAAAGGGGGTCATAGGTCACCCTATGACCCCCTTTCACCCATATGAATGATTGGAATATGTCCCTAGGGTCCTAGGACCCCTAGGGACATATGTCGTCGTTTAATGGGTCAAAGAGGGTCATAGGTCACACTATGACCCCATTTGACCCATATTACCCATTCGAATATGTCCCTTTGGGTCTGAGGACCCCTAGAGACATATGTCGTTGTTTAATGGGTCAAAGAGGGTCATAGGTCACCCTATGACCCCCTTTGACCCATATTACCAATTCGAATATGTCCCTAGGGGTCCTAGGACCCTTAGAGACATATATCGTCATTTAATGCGTCAAGAGGGTCATAGGTCACCCTATGACCCCCTTTGACCCATATGAACGATTCAAATATGTCCCTAGGGGTCCTAGGACCCCTAGAGACATATGTCATCGTTTAATGGGTCAAAGACGATCATAGGTTACCCTATGACCTCATTTGACCCATATTACCCATTCGAATATGTCCCTAGGGGTCCTAGGACCCTTAGGGACATATGTCATCGTTTAATGGGTCAAAGAGGGTCATAGGTCACCCTATGACACCCTTTGACCCATATTACCTATTCGAATATGTCCCTAGGGGTCCGAGGACCCCTAGAGACATATATCATCGTTTGATGGGTCAAGAGGGTCATAGGTCACCCTATGACCCCCTTTGACCCATATGAACGATTCAAATATGTCCCTAGGGGTCCTAGGACCCCTAGAGACATATGTCGTCGTTTAATGGGTCCAAGAGGGTCATAAGTTACCCTATGACCCCATTTGACCCATATTACCCATTCGAATATGTCCCTAGGGGTCCTAGGACCCCTAGGGACATATGTCGTCATTTAATGGGTCAAAAGGGGTCATAGGTCACCCTATGACCCCCTTTGACTCATATGAACGATTCAAATATGTCCCTAGGGGTCCTAGGACCCCTAGGGACATATGTCATCATTTAATGGGTCAAAGGGGGTCATAGGTCACCTTATGACCCCCTTTGACCCATATGAACCATTCGAATATGTCCCTAGGGTCCTAGGACCCCTAGGGACATATGTCTTCGTTTAATGGGTCAAAGAGGGTCATAGGTCACCCTATGACCCCCTTTGACCCATATTACCCATTAGAATATGTCCCTAGGGATCCTAGGACCCCTAGGGACATATGTCATCATTTAATGGGTCAAAGAGGGTCATAGGTCACCCTATGACCCCCTTTGACCCATATTACCCATTCAAATATGTCCCTAGGGGTCCTAGGACCCCTAGAGACATATATCATCGTTTAATTGGTCAAGAGGGTCATAGGTCACCTTATGACCCCCTTTGACCCATATGAACGATTCGAATATGTCCCTAGGGGTCCTAGGAACCCTAGAGACATATGTCGTCATTTAATGGGTCAAAGAGGGTCATAGGTTACCCTATGACCCCATTTGACCCATATTACCCATTCGAATATGTCCCTAGGGGTCCTAGGACCCCTAGGGACATATGTCATCGTTTAATGGGTCAAAGGGGGTCATAGGTCACCCTACGACCCCCTTTGACTCATATGAATGATTCAAATATGTCCCTAGGGGTCCTAGGAACCCTAGGGACATATGTCATCGTTTAATGAATCAAAGGGGGTCATAGGTCACCCTATGACCACCTTTGACCCATATGAACGATTCGAATATGTCCCTAGGGTCCTAGGACCCCTAGGGACATATGTCATCATTTAATGGGTCAAAGAGGGTCATAGGTCACCCTATGACCCCCTTTGACCCATATTACCCATTCGAATATGTCCCTTGGGGTCCGAGGACCCCTAGGGACATATGTCATCGTTTAATGGGTCAAAGAGACCTATGACCCCCTTTGACCCATATTAACCATTCGAATATGTCTCTAGGGGTCCTAGGACCCCTAGAGACATATATCATCGTTTAATGGGTCAAGAGGGTCATAGGTCGCCCTATGACCCCCTTTGACCCATATGAACCATTCGAATATGTCCCTAGGGTTCCTAGAACCTCTAGAGACATATGTCATCGTTTAATGGGTCAAAGAGGGTCATAGAGTAATTTGACCCTTATTACCCATTCGAATATGTCCCTAGGGGTCCTAGGACCCCTAGGGACATATGTCATCATTTAATGGGTCAAAGGGGGTCATAGGTCACCCTATGACCCCCTTTGACCCATATGAACAATTAGAATATGTCCCTAGGGTCCTAGGACCCCTAGGGACATATGTCGTCGTTTAATGGGTCAAAGAGGGTCATAGGTCACCCTATGACCCCCTTTGACTCATATTACCCATTCGAATATGTCTCTTGGGGTCCAAGGTCCCCTAGGGACATATGTCGTCGTTTAATGGGTCAAAGAGGGTCATAGGTCACCCTATGACCCCCTTTGACCCATAATACCCATTCGAATATGTCCCTAGGGGTCCTAGGACCCCTAGAGACATATGTCGTCATTTAATGGGTCAAAGGTGGTCATAGGTCACCCTATGACCCCCTTTGACCCATATGTACGATTCGAATATGTCCCTAGGGGTCTTAGGACCCCTAGGGACATATGTCATCATTTAATGGGTCAAAGAGGGTCATAGGTCACCCTATGACCCCCTTTGTCCCATATGAACGATTCGAATATGTCCCTAGGGGTCCGAGGACCCCTAGGGACATATGTCATCGTTTAATGGGTCAAAGAGGGTCATAGCTCACCCTATGACCCTCTTTGACCCATATGAACGATTCAAATATGTCCCTAGGGGTCTGAGGACCCCTAGGGACATATCTCGTTGTTTAATGGGTCATAGAGGGTCATAGGTTACCCTATGACCCCATTTGACCCATATTACCCATTCGAATATGTCCCTAGGGGTCCTAGGACCCATAGGGACATATGTCATCGTTTAATGGGTCAAAGGGGGTCATAGGTCACCCTATGACCCCCTTTGACCCATATGAACAATTCGAATATGTTCCTAGGGGTCCAAGGACCCCTAGAGAAATATGTCGTCGTTTAATGAGTCAGAGAGGTTCATAGGTCACCTTATGACCCCCTTTGATCCATATTACCCATTCGAATATGTCCCTAGGGGTCCTAGGACCCCTAGAGACATATATCATCGTTTAATGGGTTAAAGAGGGTCCTAGGTCACCCTATGACCCCCTTTGACCCATATGAACGATTGGAATATGTCCCTAGGGGTCCTAGGACCCCTAGGGACATATGTCGTCGTTTAATGAGTCAAAGAGGGTCATAGGTCACCCTATGACCCCCTTTGACCCATATTATCCATTCGAATATGTCCCTAGAGGTCTTAGGACCCCTAGGGACATATGTCATCGTTTAATGGGTCAAAGGGGGTCATAGGTCACCCTATGACCCCCTTTGACCCATATGAATGATTTGACTATGTCCCTAGGGGTCCTAGGACCCCTAGGGACATATGTCATCGTTTAATGGGTCAAAGAGGGTCATAGGTCACCCTATGAGCCCCTTTGACCCATTCGAATATGTCCCTAGGGGTCCTAGGACCCCTAGAGACATATGTCATCGTTTAATGGGTCAAAGGGGGTCATAAGTCACCCTATGACCCCCTTTGACCGATATGAACGATTCGGCTATGTCCCTGGGGGTCCTAGGGACATATGTCGTCATTTAATGGGTCAAAGGGACCCCCTTTTACCCATTAAAGGACGACATATGTCCCTAGGGGTCCTAGGACCCCTAGAGACATATATTGTCGTTTAATGGGTCAAAGAGGGTTATAGGTCACCCTATGACCCCCTTTGACTCTTATATATTAATAATATACATATCAATATAATAATATATATATATATATATACATATATACATATACATATTACATTATTATATTTATTGAAAATATTACGTTATTATATAAATATATTAATAACATACATATTAATATAATAATATTTATAATATATATTATATTTAATAAAAATATTACGTTGTTATATAAATATTATATTATTATACATATTAATATAATAATATATAATACATATTACATTTAATGAAAATATTACGTTATTGTATATATTAATAACATACATATTAATATAATAATATATAATACGTATTTTATATATATATAAATTACGTTATTATATTTAGTAAAAATAATAATAATATATATTATATTTATAGATTGTAATAAGATTAACATAAGATATTATTATATATTACTAGATTATATCTTGTTTGTTTACATTATGTTATTATATATATATAATATATTAAAATATGCCTTTACATATTAATATAAGTGAAATAATTTAAAAATAAAAAAATAGAACGTTTAAATCGAATTTTCCTCCAAAATTTGAAGATTTTAGAAATTTGACTACCGAGCCATATCGGATATTCGATGTCAAATCGGATATCCGATCAGGCTTGGTATTTACCAAGCCTGCCCGGTCAACCCCAAAGACATGTTTATAGAGAGTTTTAGTGATACTCAGACTTCGGGTAGCCGTCTGATAATGTTATTTTGATCGAAATTGAATGAAACGAAATGGGTTTTTTAATATCGCTCTCTAGATTCCATCAATATAATTTCTGTCAAAGTCTGAGTTCGATAAGTATTTATTAGTTAATTATCGATGAAGATTATTGTAAAGTGCTGATTGACATACTGAATGAAAAATAGCTATAACTTTCAAACGGTATAACATTTTTTAAATCTAAAAGTTGCGTCACATTCTATACTTCGTCTAGTATAAGAAAAAAACAAAAAAGGAAAAATTTGATCAAATTTTCTATTAGTTAGGGTGGTCAGACACGAGACTTTTTTTAATCCGAAAAAGTTTTGGTAGAAAATTCATATTTAATTATTTATTTGGAATAAAAATATCAAAAAATATGCGTCACATCTGGGCATGAGTCTAGTTTTCATATCTATAATTATATTTTAAAAATATTATGATTTGATTTTGATTAAGGTGGTCAGACATACACCTACTTTTTATTTTCGCCCTGAAATTTTCTTAGTACTGCATTAAAATTCAAACTTTTGACCAATCAATTTTTTTTTTCTCCTTATAAGGCCTAGTAGTTTAGAAAGTACATTCAATTTTCTACAAATTATTTTCTTACAACTTTTTGATATAAAGTCCATAACCACTTCAAAATTATGTGTCAAGTTGACATAAACCTGATTTGCTGATTTTTCACTGCCACTTAAGGCCATAGTTTGGTACACCGTGATCTTGCACATACCCACATGTAGATATCTTTATAATTTTAGTATAAACTTCTGTTGCTTGTTAACAGGGATTTTTTTTAAGCCTATAGTTACATTTTTTAGAATCTTAAAAGAAATGCTTAAAATAAAAACCACAGGCTTAAACTAACCCCCAAAGCTTTTTAAAACAAAAATAGAGTTAAAAAAAATGCATAGCTTCCATCTTGGTTCTATTTTTAGAATCTATGTGAGAAAATGCTTCACAGTTGAAGATTTTGAGAAAATAATAACTCACCTTCTTACCAGTCCATGCTTCCTCTAGAATACCACAACCCACAGGAGTAGAGGGACCTCTATTAATAAAATATATAGCAATATTGGTATCCTCTTTCCACATGTGTAAGGGCAAACCTGCATGCAACCTCATGCTCCTTGCATGCACCATTATAGTCCTGTTCATGTGTTCATCCACTCCATTTTCTTGTGGAGTCCTTGGAACAATTTTCTATCTATGAATTCCATTAGTGGAGAAATAATCTTCAAATTCATGACTATAATAATCACCATTATTATCAGATCTAAGACATTTTAATTTCTTACCAGTCTCATTTTCAACCAAGCATTTCCATTTCTTAAAAGTTTGAAATACATTAGATTTAAGTCTAAGGAAATAAATCCATACCTTTTGAGTTTCATCATCAATAAATGTAATGTAATAATGAGAGCTTCCAAGGGAAGATACCTGAGCTGGTCCCCATACATCAGTATGCACAAGCTCTAATTTCTCTCTTTTATTTTCCTTCTCAATCTTCACAAAACTCACTCTCTTTTGTTTTCCATACATGCAACTTTAACAAAAATCCATATTAACACATTTTAGACCTAGTAAAACATTCTTTGAATGAAGAACTCTCATACCTTTCTCACTCATGTGCCCAAGTCTGTTGTGCCACAATGCTGTATCGAAATTTATAGTAGCTATTTGTTCTCCCTACTCAATTGCAACAACTATTCCTGAACATTCATTTTTCTCTGAAACAATTAAAGTAGAAGGAACAATATGACTTGTACAAAGTTATTAGGTTCCTACTTTCACACCTTTTGCTACTACAAGGGAACCTTCTGTAACCTTCCAATTTTTATCATTAAAAGTAACTACACAACCCTCATCATCGAGTTGCCCTACTAAAATTAAATTCCTACCTAGCCTTGGAACATGTCTTACCTCATGTAGTAGCCAATTATTTCCATTTCGCAACTTAATCTTAACTTTTCCCTTTCCAACAATTTGACAGGGTTCATTATCCTCCAAATAAACAAGTCCAACATCCCCTTGGACATAATTAATGAAATAACCTCTATGAGGTGTAGCATGAAATGAAGCACTAGAATCTAAACCCATGAATCATCAACACTTTCTAAAGATAGAAGCAAAGAATCCTCTTCAAATTTGTTACTTACCACATTTTCCTTTTTTCTCTATTTTGTTTATCTCCTTCAATTTTCTTTCGAGTCCAACAATCTTTCTTTTTATTCCCTGGTTTCCTACAGTACCAGCAGTTGCTCAATCCTCTCGATTTAGAGCTCCTACCCTTTGACTTTCTTCTTGATTTGGCATGATTTCCAAAATTATTGCCTCTTTTAATCATTCTGCCTCAACTTTGTGCATTCAAAGCACTTCCATATGTGGATCCACTTGAGGATTTCCTACGAGTTTTCTCACTCAAAATAACATCGATCACATCATCATATTTTAGGGTACTAGATCTAGGAACATAATTAATCATAGCCATTACCAAGCCATTCCAACTTTCAAGAAAAGAACACAAAATCGAGAGAGCCCCAATTTCTTCATCAAAATTGATACCCATAGAAGATAACTAATTTGTTCTCCCTACTCAACTGTAGCAACTGTTCCTAAAAATTCATTTTTCTTTGAAACAATTAAAGTAGAAGGAACAATATGACCTGAAAAAAGATATTAGGCGCCTGCTTTCACACCTTTTGCTACTACAAGGGAACCTTTTGTAACCTTCCAATTTTTATCATTAAAAGTAACTAAACAACCCTCATCACCGAGTTGCCATACTAAAATTAAGTTCCTACCCAGCCTTGGAACATGTCTTACCTCATGTAGTAGCCAATGATTCCCATTCTACAACTTAATCTTAACTTTTCCCTTTCCAACAATTTGACAGGGTTCATTATCCTCCAAATAAACAAGTCCAAAATCCCCTTGGACATAATCAATGAAAGAACCTCTATGAGGTGTAGCATGAAATGAAGCACCAAAATCTAAAACCCATGAATCATCAACACTTTCTAAAGACAGAAGCAAAGCATCCACTTTGAATTTGTTATTTACCACATTTTCCTCCTTGTCTCCATCTGGTTTATCTCCTTCATTTTTCTTTCAAGTCCAAAAATATTTCTTTTTATGCCCTGGTTTTCCACAGTACTAGTAGTTGTTCAGCACTCTCAATTTAGACCTCCTACCCTTTGACTTTCCTGTTGATTTCCCATGATTTTCATAATTATTTCCTCTTTCAGTCATTTTGCCTTGACTTTGTGCATTCAAAGCACTTCCAGATGTAGATCCATCTAAGGATTTCCTATGAGTTTCCTCACTCAAAATAACACCAATCACATCATCATATTTTAGGGTACTAGATCTATGAACAAAATTACTCACAACCATTACCAAGCCATTCCAACTTTCAGGCAAAGAACACAAAATCAAGACAACTCTAATTTCTTTATCAAAATTGATACCCATAGAAGATTATTGACTAGTAATACTATTAAACTCATTTAAATGATCTGCAATAGATCCACCTTCTGCCATTTTCATATTAAATAAACACTTCATGAGAAATACCTTGTTTGAAGTAGAGGGCTTTTCATACAGAGGGTTTTCATCAACTCTTATGTTGTCTTTGCTTTTGTAGTATTAAATGCCACTGATGGTACCATGCATAATCGAATGCTTCCAAGTGCCTTTCTATCTAAAAGATCCCAGTCATCATTTGACATAGATCCCTAATTCTTGGTTTTTCCTTTCAATGGCTTTCATAAATCCTTCTGATAAAGATAGTCTTCCATTTGCATCTTCCATAACTAAAAGTTCTACCCATTAAACCTATCAATCCTCAGTTTACCCTCATCTGCCATTCCTCCCACTGGACTGTGAAACTCCCACTTGAAACTATGAGATTTTCTTGTAGAGGATAACTGAAAAACACAACCTCACTCTGATACCACTTGTTAGGATTATACCATAGACAGAAATAATAATTACATAAAAATATAACCAATGATAGAAAATAATAGATCACACAAAAAAGAACACAAGGCACCAAGATTTAACATGGTTTACCCAATCCCTAGGCTACATCCACTAAATAGAGATGATGGAAAGAAGAATTTTAAAGGATATAATAAATTTCAAAACAATAAAGGTTCTAACCATTTTTTCTAGAAATGATGATGCAAAAGAACAAGATGGAAGAAAATCCATTATTTGCACAGGTTTTGTGGTGGTGAAAATCACATGGAAAAATTTTGTTTGAAAAGGGAGGACAATGAAAGACAACACTTCAAGTCCAAGCAAGAAAGCTTTAAGGATGAAAAGAAGAACATACACATCTTTGTAGCCATCTCTCAAAAGAGGCAAGAGAAAACTAGTAAGGATGTAATTGCTACAACTAAAATTAAATGTAATGTTAACGGGGGTTACTTTTCTTTAGATTCTATTAAAGAGTTGATTTTAGATTTAGGGGTGTCATTTCACATGACTAGAGATAGATCTTTGCTTATTGATTTTCATGAAGGAAAGAATTCATTTAAAGAATTACTATTGGAAATAAAATGAAACTTTTGGTTCTAGGGATAGGAAGCGTTAATGTAACAAAAGGATCTTTGAAAAAAATTTTGTTGGTTGAAGGATTATAGGTGAATATAATTTCAATATAAAATATAGTTCAAGCTGGATATGACATTTTTTTCACTGTTGATCAATTTATTATTAGAGACAAAAATAACCCAAGCAATAGAATTGCCATTAATAGAGTAGATCATGAAGAGAGTCTATTTAAATTTGTGGGATTTGTTGATGATGATTTTTTACACTCTCATGCTTATATTGCTCAACTTAATTATATGTCAAAGATTTGGCATGCTAGACTTGGACATATAAATTATAGAAAATTACAAGATATGGTTAGAATGGACATGGTTAGAGGATTATAAAAAAATTCACCATCTAAAGAACTTTGTGAAGGATGTATGCTAGGTGTCGATGGTGATAAATAAGATGTTCTTATATCTAGAAAAAATACAAGGAGTATTAAAGAAATTGATGGACAAGGCTCAAAGATCCAAGGAAGGAGTGGTTGTTCTTTCATGGCCAAAGTATTACAAGTAAATGACCCAAAATCATATGAAAATGCTAGAGGAAAAAAATGTTGGAATCTGTAGTTAAGCTTACTAAGGAATGCACCTCCAAGAAAGTAGATCCTACATTACATAGACAATTTGTTTGTAGCTTGGTTTATCTAACACATTCTAGGCTAGATATTTATTTTGAAGTGAATATGGTATCTAGATTTATGCAGGAATTCAAAGAAATTCACTAGATGGTTGCAGAGAGGATTTTGTGATATATTCATGGAACCATTTACTATGGCATACATTATAGCTATGATCCTCAACTTCTTTGATTGAATTTATAGATTCTGACTGGGGTGGCAACATTGATGACATAAAATCTACTAGAGGCTATGTTTTTCATCTCGGATCAGGTCCAATTAAATGGAGCAAAAAATAAAATCAACTACATCACTGTATTCATGTGAAGCAGAATATAAAGCATCAGAGGAAGCAAGAAAAGAGGCAGTTTGGATTCAACATCTTTTTTTTAGCTTGACTTTGCACAAAGTTCAACTACTACTTTATATTGTGACAATCAAATTTCTAAATATATATATGTTGCAAATAATAATGTTTTCTTTGCTAAAACAAAGCACATTGAGATTGATGTTCACTATATTAGGGATCTTGTTTAAGAAAATATTGTTAACCTCCAATTTTGTCCAAGTGAAGATCATTTAAGAGCTGATATATTTACTAAAAGTATGTTGAAGGCTAAATTTTTGAAGTTATGGGATAGGTTGGGCATTATCAAGGTGAACATTATGGGGGTATAGTAATATAATGTTCTCCTCCTCTTTTGTATTCTTCTAGCCAATCTTAAGGTGGGATAACATAGGAATACTAAGATTGTCTAGATTGTTCTAGGAAATTCTCTAGTGCCCACATCTATAGTTGGACTGTAGTAGTAGTTTTTGACTCCACTAAAATAGTTATTAGTTTCAAACTAATTCCACACATTTCTTAATAAATCGGTGGACCATATCTTCATCTTTTGATGCAACCCTCCATGTGTAGAGTTAGTTTGGATAGAATTTAATTCAGTATTATCACTTAAGATTCTAGAAAATTGTAAATTCCCTCTATAAATAGATGGAATGTACAATTGCTCACACCAATTCAATTCAATAAAATGTTTTCTCTTCCAATCTACTATAGCAATTATTCTTCCTATTATATTGTTGTGATATATTATTTTATATTTCATTTTTCTACATTTATTGCCTTCAAAATCTAAGCATAAACAAAAATTTATATCCTCTAGTTAATGAGAGTTGCCATCTCCTAATTTAAACCAAACTCTATTATTTATGAGAGCACTTAATGTTTATTCCATCGTTTCAAATAGAATAAATGTTGGGACTTGTGTAAAAGGACTTTAAAATTGAGGTGAGACAATGATTTTTTATAAAGATTATTGAATTTTTTTGAATCTAAGAAAATTGGTGGTTAATTTTATAGTAAAAAATATTTTAAAATGAGTAAAAGTTTTAAATCACAAATCTAATAAGTAAGAGTTCTTATTTCTTCTAAAGGATTCTATGTAACCATCTAATAAAAAATAAAATCTCATAAAACATTCTTCTCCTCAAGAATCAAACATAATATAACTAAGACCCTCCATTTGACCTTTGCCAAATTTAATTATTAATCAACAGCTTTAGAAAAGCTAAGTGGGCTAATCCAATAAAATTTATTGGAAAAATGGCAAGAACATGAAAACAACAAAGTTATGACATCTTCTCTGGAATTCTTTCTATAATAGTCTTGTTACAAGAGCCAAAATATTTAAAAATATTATGATCCTCCAATTAATAATTGCATTGAGCTACTTAATCCCATGATGGATATTTTTGAGGTAGCATCCTTTAAAAGGAATTTGGATTTTGAAAGACCATGAAATTTTGGTAAGGAAAAGAGTGGAATAATTTTTTTGTCAACATTTTTTTCTTTGTTTTAAAATTATTGGAACTTAAAAGTACATGTGTTAGTCTAATTATATGTTGATTCTTTATCTACTATGGTCAACTTTAAAACAAAATTGAAACAAATGATTAAATAAAATCAAAATAGGTTTTTCAACAATTTTTTGATTACATTTCAAATTTTTATTACAATTATCATCGAACACTCATCATGTTGAAAAAAATTAAAGATAAAAGGAATACAAAAAGTATTTTAAAAAAAACATAAAGAACACAAGAATTATAGTGGTTCACCCAATAATGGTACATCATATTTCAAAGAATATATTTTTTTATTAATTTTGAATAAAATACATTCAAAAAATAATTGAATTCATAAAATGGTCACATCACTAATAAAAAGGAAAATGCTATCAAAGAGAAACTTCTAAATTCAATTGCAAAATACATCCTTGGGAGAAACTTGTTAATATGGGTTTCACTGAACCCAAGAAGGAAAAAAGTCAATTTGGGCTTTCACCAAATACAACAATCTCCCACTCAAAAACCAAATTATTGCTAGGAGATATTTCTATTGAAAAAGTTGAATAATTAAGGAGGAGATGAACCACACTCATTAGACCTTTTGCAATTTTTGGTATATACTTAACTTACATCCACTATTACTTAAGATCTTTTGGTTAAAGTACAACACTACATCATTAAAACATAAGCATTAAGGAATAGGTATATTGACATAATGAACACCTTATTTTACATGGAAAAAAAAAACAACTTGGGAAAAATAAAAAAGAAAGCAATATTAATAAAATTATAACAACACTAGTTAAGGTGACACCAATTAGGTAATTTAATAAAACAAGGCTATCTTCCTTAACATGGGGTACTATCGGTAATAAAACTCAATGAGTAGTTACACCTTAAATAAAAATAGGCTCATTTTCAATACAATTAAGATCATTGCCAAGTGAATGAAAAGAGTAACTAAAATAGAGTATAGTGTCAACCATTTACAATTTAACTAAGAACTGACTGCTCATTCGTAATCAAGTGCTTGAGTATTTCACACTTTCATTGCACAAAAGGATCACTTGTATGATCATACAAATATATACACATGAGAAGAAATAAAGTAATACACACACACATGTTCATGTGACTCTTTCATTAACCTACTAGTTAAAATATGTTTAAGATGGGGTTACATCACCTTAAGTAGTAGATTTATCCTCAAGCACATCAACATGCTATCACAGTCTTCAGTAGAAACAAACAACCATCATGACATGAAATAAGATTACAATTATTGGTCAACCAAAGATCATGAACAACATATGAAGAATAGGCTATCAATGAGAAAGATGTTCAATGCATATCCAACCTATATACATCACAATTTCTATAAAAAAAGTCGCTAAATAGATATTGATGCATCATTAAAACACCAAATGTTGACATAAGGATGTTGAAACTAATAAATACTATGTTGACATCAATGAAAACCAAAATTTAAAAGTATCAATATCATATTCAAACTATCTCCCTATTTGTCATAAATGACAACAATTGTCAATAACAAATCAAAGAAAGAGAACAACTAGACCCCCTACCCTCATTGCTACCCTTGACAACAATGAGAAAGAATCAAGAGAAACATGAAATAATTTTCCTCCTCAATCCTACACATAACTTCCTATGTGTGGAAGCTCTCCAAAATTGATCTAGATAAGTGTGAGGTGAAAAATAATTAGTTCAATATACTCATCGATGATCATTAATAAGCACTAAGAAGGGAAAAAATACACAACTTTTTCCAAACACACTCAAAAGAATCTTTGCCAAAAGGTTTAGTTAAAATATATCTACTATCTTCTCCTTTGAGAGTACATATTCCAATTGGGCTTCTCATGCTTTGACATTCTCTCTAATAGAATGATATCTAATGTCAATGGGCATCATTCTATAATGTATTACACTATTATTCAATATATTAGTAGCACTTGTATTATCAAACATTATCAATATTAGTTCAGAAAAAATGATCCCAATATTCTTCAAGGTTTCCTTCACCCACAATAATTGTGTACAACATGAGGATGTTACAATGTATTCTAATTCAATAATTTAGAAAGTGTTATATAATCCCGCTTCTTTCTTTCCCAATTAACTAAGAACCAAGAAGAATGTTCCTCTACTAGTACTCTTCTAGTAATCCAAAGCTCCTTCTTAGTTATCAACTATGTATATTGTTAGTGTAAAATCCAATCCTTTTCAATACCAAATAACATAATCCTCAACCTCTTTTAGATACATAAAGATCATTTTCACATCCATAACATATGATTCTTTTATTTCTTGCTGAAATATAGTTGTCAAATAAATTCTATATATGATATCAAGTTAAGATGTTAAACAATACAAACCTCTAATCATCGGGGCTATGTTTTCTCACATCAGCCTATAGATAATCATTTTATTTTACTAAGTTATAGCAATAACAATAGGAGTGCTAACTGGTTTTGAATTCTCTAACCCACAATTCTTCAATAGACCATTTATATACTTGGATTGAGAGATAAATATGTCTTTTTGTCCTAATTCACTTTCAATCCAACAAAGAAGTTCGACCTTCCTAACATAGACATCTCAATCTATTTCTATGCATCATCAGAAAAATTCTTGCACATAAAACCTTTTCCTTGAAAGATAATATCATCAATATATACACAACCACAATCAAAATTATATCAGTATTAGTTAAAGTACATATTTTTGTCAAATAAGCCTTTCTTGAATTTTTCATTAACCAAATATTTGTCTAACTTTCTATACCAAGTACTAGTTTCGTGCTTTAATTTAGGGAGAACCCACACTAGTAGCTCAACCTTTTTTGGATAGAGAATTTCTTCCAAAAATCATGACAACAAATAAACTTATTAGGGGATTTCAATAGAAACCCCTCAAGAAATTTGATCATGTGTCTTTCATCTCCAATAGAAAGTGACATTCAATTAAAAGTCATTTAGTATGAGTAAAAATTAAGAAAAAATATATTGGATGGAAAGTAATTATTTTTGTCTCTTAAATTCCCAACATATTCATCTAGGTCAATTTTCTTGATGGCCATAAATTTCAAGTTGAAAACCTCTTTTATTAAATCAAAGTTCAAGACCACAATCCCTATGTATATTTCAATTGCCCATTAATATGGTCATAATTAGTGCAAATGACATGCACATGGCATATGGTCATAAAGACATTCATTACTACCATATTGCTTGAAGTTCTAGATATTGTTATCAGAATGTCTCTATCTTAGTGCTAGCAAAGACATAATTATTGAATCATATTTACTAAAAAAGACATTGAATAACATCATATCTTAACTTAAATCTTTGAATATTGTATATTAGAGTCTCTCTCCCTCCCTCAATCATAAAATAATTGATGTGAAGAAAATATTAGATATTGTATATCGTTAACTACCATTTGCTATGATTGTAATAAATCATAGCTAAACATTATTGCTATATGATCTTGGTCAAAATAATTTACTTACTTCTCCCTTAGCCCAACTCTACATCTTTGTAAACATTTTGTAGCAAGGCTCAAAATCATAAAATGAATCTTTCCAATCTAAAGGAAAGTAATTTATTCCTTTTGACAGTCTTTACAAACAAGTGCCACATTGTGGCCAATACTTTCCTTGTAGTTTTTTAGTGCAAATATTTGATAGAAAGCATTGTCATATTTTATAATAATTTAAATATTTTATTAGAAGCATGTTGTATATTATACTTTGTAAGACATTAAAAATAGTTAAATGATGGAAAAGTCTAAAACAATAAGGAAAGATAGAAAAAAAGGAAGATAAGAACCAACCCAAAATCCAAAAGAATAAATATTTGTAATTTTTATAACAATGCACATATATATGACAAAAAATTAAAAATTATCAAGTAAAATATAAATTAATTAAAATTTATGGATGATCAAGCAATTAGAAAATAGACTATAATATGGATGCAATTCTTCATATCTATTACAAATACTTTTTATACATGTTGTAACAAAATATTTAAAAGATATAAATGTATGGTACTAGTAGTTGAAGTACTCTTAAATTTTTTAAAATTAAAAATACATAAATGTGAAAATCCTTTTAGTTATAGTAAATATATCTAATAAGTTCATTAAGATTCTTAATTAAATAAATATAAATGTAAATTTAAAATTCGTATGGTAATATAGCGATTTATTTATAAATGTAAATGTATATGTAGAATTTAAAAATAAAGTTTAAACATGCCTATTATTCAATAAGATGTCAATTTTAATGTAGTACTTAAAATATAATTAAAGATGTTAGCATTTAGACATTTGTACATGTTTATCAGTTATTGACAAAAGTTGTACGATACTTCTTATTTAGTTTTTTTAAAAGTATTAGATAGCAGCCAAAAGGACTGGGGCTGACCCCAAAGTACAAAAAGGATGACAAGTCAGTCGGAGGTTACCTCCCAGTCATCTAATTGATACCAACTTTAAACTTCAAAAACATATAATATCCATAGCAGAATTAATAATACCATCAGTCCTGAAACTTGTAGAAATAAAAAATTGAAAAACATTGTAGCAACACGCAAAAAACTTGCTACTATCAGTCCCACATATCGACATAACCATATAATGTAAAACCCTATAGGGTATCTAGTTCATAGTAACCAATAGCATAACAACAAAAAAGAAAAGAACTAGACCCAGGGCTAGCTACCCTCCTTTCCAGGATCCTCATCCTTCTTCTCCTCAGGCGCGCCCTTGTTCACATCCTCCCCCTCCACCTTAATAGGTTTGTCCAGGAGTGTCTTCAACTAGTCCTCTGCTAGGAACCCATAAATGAATTGGGTTGTTAAAATAAATAGTTATTATATTTATTTTTTATATAATTTTATTAGCAAGTGAGAAATTTAGTAAAATGAATAAATAAATTGCTCTATTTTTTTTTATAGATTTTTTTATGGAGGGTTTAGACCTGTGAGACAACCCAACGAGGCATGAAGCCTGTGAGCTACCAACCAATGAAGGCCACCACATAGACTTTTTAGGAACCTGATACAGGCCCCCTCGTACTTGAAACCTCTTCGGCTTAGAGCCAAGGACTAAGGGGCATCTACGCTGTCAAAATCACCAACCAGTGAAGGCCACCACATAGACTTTTTAGGAACCTGATACAGGCCCCCTTGTGCTTGAAACCTCTTTGGCTTAGAGCCAAGGACTAAGGGGCATCCATGCCATCAAAATCACCAGGGGCATGATCCCGACCTCATCCCTTATGATGTCGAAGCTTTGCACTCAACAAGACTTGATCCCTGGTGGGCTCTTTGTGAGCCATTCAACTTCACCAGTAGACCAAGGGCCCATTGACAAAATGCTCTATTTGACTATGCAAATTTTATAATAGTTATTATATTTATTTAAAATATTTTATATGATTTAATAGCAATTGTGAAATTAAATAAATAAATTGTGTTATTTGACTATGGTTATTTAAAAAAAAAAAGACTTTGGGTAGATCATGTAGTTTTGTATTAAAATTTTATTAAAATATACGTAAAATAGTAAGTTAAAAAAATAGTGCAATATTGAGCTTCCACCAAATAGTGCAAAAAAAGTACAATATTGTTATCATATTTTTTCAACATAGTGCATGTACTTTCCTTGAAGTTAATTATATTCGTATTGAACAATTGTTTTTATTTTTTAATAATTTTATTGTAACCTAATTTTAATATTTTATTACTAAATAATTATATTATTTGTGAGGATTAAAAGAATACATCACGAATGAATGTATAGTTATAAAATTATTGTGAAAAGTGAATGATAATTTATAATTAATGATTAAATATAATAGTTGAAAAATAAAAACTTCACTTCTTTCTACAATATCTACAATCTACTTTTAGATTTCTAAATGGTATAATTTTGTTATAGTCAATAATTAAATCAAGTATAAAGATTAAAATATTAATAATAAAAAATAATTGTTTGAAATTAAGAAATGAAAAATCTAAAATAAAATTAATCTTAAATTATTTTATTATTATTTTTAAACAATATTTTGAAATTAAAAAATGAAAAATCTAGAATAAAATTAATCTTAAATTATTTTATTATTTTATTATTTTTTCTAAACAATTATATTGTGTATTAAAAAATAAAGAATACCTATTGATTTGACAAATTATTTTCTATATATATGCAGACGAGCACTTTCTAGTTGTCTTGTTTTTTTCCCTCTGCATCTAACATTCTCTTGTTGCTCTCATTCTCATGTCAAAACTTTCATTCTCTCGAAGAGGTGGAGATAATTGATTCTTCTGCTCTAGGTCATATCGACATATTGTCATCCACAATTGAACAACTATATAACAAAGAAGTAAATTATCTGTCTGTCAATTGCCCTAAACTATCCATTGTTGGCTCAGGAATCCAAATCTTCAATCGTTCTCAATGTTACATATTCTTATTTTAAGTTTTATATATTTTTCTTTCAGGTCATTCCATATTTTTTAATGTTACACTCTACCAATTTCATCATTGCATAAGTTTCAAATTCGAAAGATTTTGAGGAGTCCTGGCAGCGACTTGGTGATTACTTTTGATTTATGTCTCCTTTACTAAAAGCTAGTGCTGCATTGTAGTAGAATTATTGGGATGATAATTTTAATGAAAAGATGCACAAGTAGCTATAACATTTAGCAATTTCTGATTTAGGTCAAGGATACTTAAAAATCAAAATTAGGCTTTTTCCATTATGCATTTAGTTTAGGTTTGTCTATCTTTTAGTCATGTCATTTCTATGAACGATACTTTGATTTTGTTAAAAAAAACATTGGATGGAGTTGTATGCAAGTTGCAACCATCGAGAATATAAATCTTCTTGAAGTCTAAGAATACATAAGCATCTGCTTATTGCATAATTTCTCAAACATATGGATTTTCAAGTGCTAGTTTCAAAATTACTTCAGTGGAATTGTTTTCCCTTTTGCAAAGTTCGCATATCCAATCTGATGTTGACTAAAACATATTAATTTAATTTAAATTCTTGTGTAATAAAAATGCATATTAAAACTAATTTCCTTTGTAAGAATATGTAATTGTAAAGTATTCAGACTAAGATCATTCTCTTTCTCCCATCTATTAAAAAAGTTATCTTTAATTAATTTTACCATCTTTGCAATAGAATCTTCTATATCTAATTGTGAACTTTTTCTATTTCTTCCAATAGAATCTTCTATATCTAATTGTATACTTTTTGTATTTCTTCCAACATTATACTATTTCTTACATTGCATATCATTGTCTCTTTATTATGAAACCAATCTTCCAATTGATAAATTTTTTTTTGAATCTTTATTGTTTTGGTTTTTCCTCTTTCATCTTCATTATTCTCATTATGCTCTTTTCTCCGATGGCATTTTTCTCTCCTTCATTTTTTTAAAATCCTTTCTTTTTTACTCATTTTTATTCTCTTTACCATCTTCTACACTACATTTTCCTTCTTCTTCTTCAACTTATTTTTCTTAGTCGTGTTCTTCTTTCGAACATATGTACCTTATTAAATGTGTGATTTCACTTCAACAAAGATTTTTACAGCCTTTTTATTTATTCTAAAGACACTATTTTCACTTTTGCAATTTCTTCATTTCTCACTGAAACATTGTCGCACCAATTTAACAAACATTTTGATCATCTGTGGTTATGTCTTCACTTTCTCTTATCTTGTCCTTATCTTTTTCTTTTTCTTTCATTTCTTCCATTTATACTTTTCAAATTCTTCCCTTGATTGTTGCTACATATTTAAAACTCTTTTCTCTTGACTTCAATAACAATTTCCTTTGACTCAACAATTATCATCCCTTTTCAGTGTTGAAACATTTTATGATTTCTTACATCTTTCTTCACTTATGAAATTTGTTCAACCTTTTGAACTTTTGATTAGGCTCTTTATAACTAGATTCATCTGTCCATCCACAATTCATTTTTATATCATTTCAAACAAATTCATTCTTCCATCTTTTTTTCAAACACATCTTTTTATTCTTCTATTTGTTTTTCAAACACAACTTAGTGAGACCTTCTTTGGTTTAATGAGAACATTTCTTTCTTTCTTTCTTGTGCTAATGTTTGAACACATATATTATGTTGAACATTAGCATAAAATTAACAACCCAACTCAAAAGATACTAAAAGGACGGAGTTGGGTAGAAGTCCTTTAGATTTTGCCTTAGATTTATAAAATTATAATATGAAATACATAGTTTCCTTCAAGTATTATGTTTCCCTTTCATTATCCCTCATTATTATCACCATTATTATATCCAAGACCAACATTTTTGGTAATCTCCAAGTAGACTCAATGGGCTCTCTCATTTCTTGTTCATGTTTTCTAAATCTTTTTACTTCATAGCCCATCTTATTGATTAAATTCAAACTGACATTCTTAGTATCATAACAAGAAAAAATTATTCTGTCCTTCACCCATCACCCCTTAAAATTACTGGTCAAAGTGTGAGAAAAATAGAGATTAAAATCAAACTCACAACTTAAAACTGCAACCCTAACCCTAAAAGTTTGCTCGGCACTCGCAATTGCCGAGTGCCAGTATTGCTCGGCACGTGAATGTGCCGAGTGGCAGATTGCCCGACACTTAAGAAAAGTGCTCAGCACAAGAAGGTGCTGAGTTCCAGAAATTACTCAGCACTTGCTCGACACATGAAGGTGCCGAGTGACAGGCAATAGGTACCGAGTGAACTTGGCACAAAGAGGAGCTCGACACTTGCACAGGAAATACTCAGCACCAATGGATGCCGAGTGAGCTCAGCTCCAACTGAGAAAGATTATAACTTAGAAAATTTCAATATGAATGCATTCACCATTAAAACCAGAGAGTCAAAGCTTCAAGCTTTCAAACAAATTTCTCAAATGCAACATACAAGGGAAGATCAATAGATTCAAGTATGCCTGCTTGCTTTCTATTCAATCTTTCACTAAACTGATACAAAATCTGGGAGCAATCGGCTTCATCCAGAAAACCCTAAATTTACCCTAAAACTTCAAACGACTTGAATACTTCAAAATTTAAACTTGCAGCTCTAATGACTGCATAAAAAAATGCCTAGAGCAATCACCGCTTCACAGGTCGAATCCAAAGAACAATAAAATTACAGAATGATCAGAGAGAAGACGTGCAACTGCAGACACGAAATAAACAAACTTCTTTCTCTGCACTCTGACGACTAGATCTACTGATCTTCTTCCACTGCTCTTCTCTACAACCTCTTTCTGATCTTCTTGATCTGCACTGAAAATCTATTGAATGAATGAATAACATTCCTTTTTGTCATATTCCATTTTCCCTCTCAATGTTCAAATTCAAAATCTCACCTACCAAAATGAATGCCTTCCATCCATGAATGCCTGCGGTGACCTGACAGGGTAGATGGGTGTGGGGCTCGAGGAAAACCTGCAGATGTTGACGTTAATTTCCAACACTCCCCCTTTGTCCTGAGACCCACAAACAAGGATCACTACTGATCCAAATCAACTACACCAAGACTCTGTCTTAGGTGCACAAAAGTTCCAATGCCTAATGGCTTGGTGAAAATATCTGCTAGCTGCTACTCTGACTTGCAGAAATTCATCTTGATAACCCCATTCTCCACCAACTCTCTGATGAAGTGATATTTGATTTCAATATGCTTACTTCTCCCATGGAAGACTAGATTCTTGGACAATGCAATTGATGAGATGTTGTCACAATAAATTGTGGTTCCATCCTCTTGCCTTTCATTCAAATCTGTCAAGATCCTCCTTAGCCAAATTGCTTGACATGTTGCTGCATTTGCTGCTATGTATTCAGCCTCTGCTGTTGATTGAGCAACAATAGGTTGCTTCTTAGATTCCCATGGAATTGCACCCGATCCCATATGAAACTTGTATCCGAAAGTTCTCTTCCTATCATCTATACTTCCAGCCCAATCACTATCAATGTAACCAACCAACTTGAATTCATTTGATGCAGTATAAAAAATTCCAAATCCCTTGGTACCTTTCACATACCTTAGGATCCTTTTTCCTGCTTGCCAATGGGAATCCTTTGGTGTTTAGATAAATTTGGAAATTAAACTTACTGCATGCATTAGGTCTGGCCGAGTTGCAGTCAAATACATTAAACTTCCAACCATACTCTTGTATAATGTTGGATCTACTCTCTTGCTAGAGTCTTCCTTGCTCAACTTCAGACCTACTGCTGTTGATGTGGGGGTTGCCTTACTGTTCTGCATTTTAAATCTCTCCAAGATCTGCCCTACATACTTTTCTTGAGACATGAAGATGCTATCATGCATTTTTTTTACTTCTATGCCTAGAAAGTATTTCAAGAGACCTAGGTCTGTCATTTCAAATTCACATTTCATGGCCTCTTTGAACTCACCAATTAGAGCCTTATCATTACCAGTAAAAATCAAATCATCTACATACAAGACAACAATCAATACATTACCATCTGCTGCCTTGATGTAAAGAGTGGGCTCACCATTGCTTTTGCTAAAGCCATTGCTCATCAAATATGAGTCAATCCTACTGTACCATGCTCTTGGAGCTTGCTTGAGCCCATAGAGAGCTCTCTTCAATCTATATACTTTATGTTTTTCACTTGCAACTTCATAACCAGGTGGCTGCTCCACGTATACTTCTTCCTTCAATACACCATTAAGGAAGGCGGAATTCACATCCATTTGAAATACCTTCCACTTGTGTTGAGCTGCAATTGCTATGACAGTATGCACGGTTTCCATTCTTGCAACTGGGGCATAAGTCTTATCATAGTCTCTTCCATACTGCTGTTTGTAGCCCTTTACTACCAGCCTTGCCTTATGCCTATCAATCTTGCCTTCAACATTTCATTTGGTCTTATAGACCCATTTCACTCCAATCACTTGCTTCTTGGGAGGTAAATCAATTAGCTCCCATGTCTCATTCCTTTCTATAGCATCTATTTCCTCATCCATGGCATTACACCATTTCTTCTCCTTGATAGCTTCCTCAAAATATACTAGATCACTATGAGAAAATTAATGCAAAATTAACACTCTCATCATAATATTCATACCTTTCATCTTGGTATATCTCCCTAAGACTCTTGGTCTTTCTTGGTAACAGGGAGGAGAGTGTGGGATCAGAATCTTCACTATTGTTGCTTTGCCGACTTGGTCGGTCTTCACTGGTACTTGGCACTGACACTTGGTCATGCCTAGAGGAGCTCAGCAATGACTGAACCTACTTACCTTTTCTTCTATTTGCTCCTTATTCTTGCTTCTCATCAGCATCCTCTTCACTCATAATTGGCACTTTACTAGAAGTGCTTGGTGACTCATCAATTTGTCCATACCAAGACTGATTTTCAAGAAATTCCACATCTCTTGAAAGCATCATCTTGTTGTTCAATGGGTCATACAATCTGTATGCCTTTGATTCTGGGTTGTACCCTGTGAAAATGCATTTCACACCTTTGTCATCAAATTGTTTCCTTTGCTCTTTAGGCACATGTGCATATGCAACACATCCAAACACCCTTAGGTGTTCAACTGTCCATCTTATTTGTGACCAAGCTTCCATTGGAATTCTATCACGGACTGCCTTTGTAGGACACCTATTAATTAGGTAAACTGTTGTTGCCACAACCTCTCCCCAAAATTCAGTTGGGAGACCTTTCTCTTTCATCATGCTCCTTGCCATTTCAACAATGGTCCTGTTCTTCCTTTCAGCCACTCCATTTTGCTGTGGTGTATAGCTGGCTGTGAACTCTTTCTTTATGCCATGTTTCCTGCAAAATTTTACAAAAGAATTGGAGGTATACTCCCCTCCTCTATCTGATCTAAGGACCTTGATATAATGTCCACATTCTTTTTCAGCCTGGGCTTTATATTCTACAAATTTCTCACATACTTCAGATTTGTTCTTTAAGAAATACACCCATGCCCTACGACTAAAATCATCAATGAATGTCATGAAATAAGTACTCCCCCCAATGGAAGTAACTTGCATAGGACCGACTAGGTTAGTATGCACTAACTCTAATGGATATCTAGCCCTCCTAGAAATTCCAGAATTAAAGGGAAGCCTATGTTGTTTACCCAAAATACAAGCCTCACACTTGTCACAAGAATTTCCTACATGTGGCAAACCTTCTACCATTCTTTTATTTGATAGCAAATTTAAACCAACATAGCCAAGATGACCATACCTGAGGTGCCATAGCCGTGAGGGATCTTCAATCACACTCCTTAGAGCTGATTGTGTGGGAGGTGCAACACAAACTTGAGATGAGAAACATGTCTCTATCCTCAAGGGAAACATTCTGTTCTTTGTCATTTGAACTGCTGCAAGTAGGTTTTTGCTCCCATCTTTTTCTTGAATGACACACATGTCATTCTCCATCAGCACTTTGTATCCATTTTGAATGAGCTAACCAATGCTCATCAAATTGTGCTTCATACCAGGGGCGAAATACACATTTTGTATTTCCCTTTTCTCACCTTTCTTGGTGCGAACCATAATAGATCCTTTGCCCACAACTGGTAGGGTTCCATTGTTACCCATTTTAATTTTTGATTTGAAACTCTTGTCAATGAATGAAAACAAGGTTTCATTACCACTCACGTGGTTGCCACATCCACTGTCAAGGTACCAAACCTCAGGGCTTCCTTCTTCACCAACATTACACATGATGAAGGCAGTAGCATTAGGTCCATTTCCCATGTTCACATTAGCCACATTTGCTTGTCCTGACTAATCATTCTGCTTCTTCCAACATTCATTTGCATAATGCCCATATTTATGACAGTAGTATCATTCTACATTGCTCTTATTTGAGTTGTAGTTTTTCTTACCTCCTCTTGAAGTATTTTGTGAGCTACTTGCTCCATCTGCTCTTTCTGAGCTTTCTGCTACAACATTTCTTTGTCCTCCATTACCTCGGCCTCTGCCTTTGGAGTTTCTACCTGATCCATTTCTTCCTCTCCCCCTTCCTCTTGGATTTGACTGAGCCTTGAATGCTTGCTCTTGGGTAGAAGAAGATGTGGATTTATTGATCCTATACTCATGAGTTTGAAGAGAGCCCATCAACTCATCCATTGTCAAAGTAGTGAGGTCTTTTGCCTCTTCTATTGTCATGACCAAATGGTCATATTTATGAGGTAAACTCCTCAATATCTTTTCCACTATCCTCTGCTCTTGATAGTCTTCTCCATTTGACTTCAGTTGGTTAATCACATTGGAGGTCCTTGAACTAAAGTCTGCAACTGATTCATTCTCCTTCATCTGAAGGTTCTCAAACTCCCTCCTAATGTTCTGTAGCTTTACAGTACGAACTTTTTTAGTCCCCTTGAAGTTCGTCTCAAGGATAACCTATGCTTCCTTTGCACAATTTTTTGCTAAAATATTTGGGAATACTATCTCTGTCATTGCTGCTTCAATAAGACTTAATGCCTTGGCATCCTTCCTCCTTGACTCTTTCAAATGAGTCTTCTATGCATTTGTGAGAGCAACATATTGAGCTGGGTCAGTTACATCATTGAATCCATTAACCACAAACTCCCACAAATCATTTGCAACCATTATGGTCTTCATCTTCTTTGCAAATATATCATAATTCTGTCCATTAAATGATGGTGGTTGCTGCCATATCTTTCCTGCATCTCCTGCCATGTCAAATATCCCAAGAAAAACAAATGCCCTAACTCACTGTGGATGTGGGGCCTCAAAAATCTGATACCATATGAGAAAAGTAGAGATTAAAATCAAACTCACAACTTAAAACTGCAACCCTAACCCTAAAAGTTTGCTCGGCACTCGCAATTGTCGAATGCCAATATTGCTCGGCACGTGAATGTGCCGAGTGGTAGGTTGCCCGGCACTTAAGGAAAGTGCTTAGCACAGGAAGGTGCCGAGTGCCAAAAATTACTTGGCACTTGCTCGGCACATGAAGGTGTCGAGTGACAGGCAATAGGTGCCGAGTGAACTCAGCACAAAGAGGAGCTCGACACTTGCACAGGAAATACTCGGCATCAATGGGTGTCGAGTGAGATCGGCTCCAATTGAGAAAGATTATAACTTAGAAAATTTCAACGTGAATGCATTCACCATTAAAACCAGAGAGTCAAAGCTTCAAGCTTTCAAACAAATTTCTCAAATGCAACATACAAGGGAAGATCAATAGATTCAAGTATGCTTGCTTGCTTTCTATTCAATCTTTCACTAAACTGATACAAAATCTGGGAGCAATAAGCTTCATCCAAAAAACCCTAAATTTACCCTAAAACTTCAAATGACTTCAATACTTCAAACTTTAAATTTGCAGCTCTAATGGCTGCATACAAAAATGCCTGGAGCAATCACTACTTCACAGGTCGAATCCAAAGAACAATAAACTTACAGAATGATCAGAGAGAAGACATGCAACTGCAGGCACGAAATAAACAAACTTCTTTCTCTGCACTCTAACGACTGGATTTGCTGATCTTCTTCCACTGCTCTTCTCTGCAACCTCTTTTTGATATTCTTGATCTGCACTGAAAATCTACTGAATGAATGAATAACATTCCTTTTTTTCATATTCCATTTTCCCTCTCAACGTTCAAATTCAAAATCTCACCTACCAAAATGAATGCCTTTTGTCCATGAATGCCTGCGGTGACCTGACAGGGTAGATGGGTGTGGGGCTCGAGGACAACCTGCAGATGTTGATGTTAATTTCCAACACAAAGTTCCTCTCCCCCAAACCCCAGCTGGAAGAGGACCTCATTGCTTTGGCTAAGAAGATTAAGAAGGAAAAGATTGAAATTCTTGATGTTGAGAACACTAGTACCATTTCTAGGAAAGGCATCAACTAGTCGAGTAAGAGGCCAAGAGAGAAAAACCCCTTGATCAATCATGACAGGCCTAAACTTGATAACCTGGGGAAAAGGTTTGGCCCTAAACCTGAATGCATGACCACCATAAGGAATTATAGAGAACAGGATGATGAAGAAACAAAGAGCGAGGATAACAATGAGGATGTTATGCAGGAGGGTCAAAGTAGTCCTTTTCCCTCTAAGATTTAAGATACTTTTAAAACTAATACTGTCACCCCATATTTTGGAAAATCAGGGAACAATCACTTTGTTGGTTAGTATGGTTAATCTGAGTAGCCACACCCAGGTTGAGAGCACTCGAGGTGAAGGGGAGGATAAGGGTAAGGTGCATGGAGGAGAGCACACTCAACATAAATATACCATGATGGAAATGAAGTGGTCCATTACTAATCTGATCAAAAGGAACGCTAGATCATAAATTCAACAAGGTTGTTAATTTTTCAGTATGTGCCATACACTCGGCAACCACTACACTCTACCTCACGCAGACAAACAAGGATGGTGCCACAGATGACGAAGAGGTGGAGACTGCTTGTTCACTATACGGCTTCCTGGCCAATTACTAACTTGGCCTGCTTTGTGCTTTCTATTTTTCTTTCGTTTAAAGTAGTTAATTACTCTTTGAGCCTTTGGGCCCCTTAGGTTTTTTGAATTTGACATTTCTAATAATCTTACTTGATACATTACACTGAAGAAAGAAACAAGAATTTGAGACAACAATAGTTTAGTATGGCTCCCATTGTTCACAAAACAAAATTTATTTGAAGTGCAAGCATGTGGTCAGCATTGTAGAAGACATGCACGCCAATAGTGAAGTATGGCTTGGGGACCATTGTTCACAAATTTTTTTTACTTTGAATGCAAGTATCTGGCCAACATTGTAGAAGAAAAGCACACTAACGAAGTAGTTGAAGCTTTGTAAAACTCAATGTCATGACATGATAGCATGTGATAATTGAAGCCAAAAGCTCTACAACATTAGCCAAGTATAATTATTAAAAAAGTAATATACAATGAAAATATTTGTAGATTTATCTGATAATATTTTAGATTGTGTAAAATATGTTTAAACAAGACTCTATTAAACAATGATTAATGACACTAAATTAACAAACACTCATTTCTATAAATAAGATTACTGAGTCTATAGTATAGTAATAATATTTTCTTAACATATTTACATTTCACCATACAAAATTAATTGCAATTAACTAACCATTACATCTTATTGGTATAAATGCTTATATTAATACTGTGAAATGCTAATATTAATACTACTAACATGGCTAGAGGCAAGAGCCTATAGCACAATGATAACACATAATTAAAACTAATCTTAGCAAACCATAATAACAATAATAATAAATCTAGACTTTTGTCCGGATCAAAAAAATACTATAAGCAAGACTAGACTTCTTAGCTAAATTAGAAAACTAAATAAGTCATATTTTGAGCTTCTCTAAGACTTGCCAAATAAAACATTCAAACTCAAAATAATAATTCAAACTTATTAATCTTTATAAAAAATATTTAAATTTATTATAAAAATAGATTGAACAATTGTGATTAATCTATTATAATTGGACAAGTTCATGCCTTAGAAAGATAAAACCAAACTATATGAGACATACTTTTTCAAATTGGCCTGGACGAAGACTCTACATAATCCACAATTTCTTCAATGAACTCATTTTCATCGATCTATAATAGCCATGTCAACAGTTACATTGGCTGGTTTGTTAAATCGTTTTCTGCTCCTTCATCCGCTCTTCGAAAGGAGACTTCTTTTATTAGTAATCATGACTATACAAAGTTTAATTACAATGCACAACAGCAAAATAGACATAACTCCAATCGACCATTCCGTATCCAAGGAAAAGATAGCTGAACAGCCATTTTCGAGGGAAAAAGTAAGGTGAATACCCAACAGTCCCATGTACTCAAGCTATATAGATACCAAAAAGAAATTACACAAAGTACGTACCAGGCATCCTTGTTGTGCTGCATCGACTAATTATTACACCAACAATGCCTTCCCAGGATGCCTTCTACGCGCTTACTGATTCTCTTCTTTCTCTCATACTCTCAAAACTCCCAATAAGAGATGCTGTCCAAACTTGCATTCTCTCCAAGCATTGGAGATTTCTCTACAACCACATGCCTACCCTCACCTTCTCTCCTGATGATTTTGTAGAAACTCTCGATGATTGCCACTATGCTGAGAATATCATTTCCAACATCTTGCTTCTGCACATAGGAGATGTGGAGGCGTTTCACATCCGGGGCCTTAGTGGAAAGTGGCAGTTTTCTTCTGAAAGTGTGTGCAAATGGATAAGATATGCTTCACGGTATAATGTACAACACATCACTCTCTATCACAGTGCTATAGACGAATTGCCACCGCCTGCCATCTTTTCATGCTCACGCCTCAAAACCCTTGCTCTCTTCGGCTATCTTCTCACCACCTTCCCCACACATTTCCTCGGATTCCCCCACCTCACATCTTGTTGCCTGGACGAAGTCCAATTGTCAAATGAATCATTACTCTCCCTGATTTCGCTCTGCCCACTTCTTCAGAAACTTGAAATAAAGGGAGATTCCGGACTAGATAATGTTACAATTGTTTCATCTAGTATTGAACATTTGAAAGTAAAAGGAGTAATGTCTCTATCTGTTGAGTGCCCAAAACTCAAATCTCTGTCGGTCCTGGTTGATGATTTGAGTGTAAATGGAATAAGTTTCCATGAGCTTTCTGATTCCATCGTGATTCTCAAAATGCATCGTGGAGGTAGTATCACAAAAGTATCAATTAGTAGCCCACAAGCTATCTCAATAAGCAGATTTCTTGACATGGTAGACAGTTTTCAGTTCTTGAAGAAACTTAAAATCTTCATGGACATGCCCTTTCTAAGAAATATATTAAAAATTAATTTAATACTCACAACGCTAGCTCAAAAATCTTACTCGGCACTTAAAAGTTGCTCGGCACATGAAGGTGCCGAGTGCCAATTTTACTCGGCACTTGATGGTGCCGAGTGACAGGCAATAGCCGAGTGAACTCGACACAAAGAGGAGCTTGGTAGCAATAGATGCCGAGTATGCTTGGCTCCAAAAGAAATGCTCGGCAACAATAGATGTCGAGTGAGCTCGGCTCCAATTGAGAAATTATAACTTAAGAGATTTCAACGTGAATGCTTTCACCATTAAAAACAGAGAGCCAAAGCTTTAAGCTTTCAAACAAATTACTCAAATGCAAGATACAAGGGAAGATCAATAGATTCAAGTATGCTTGCTTGCTTTTCTATTCAACTGAGATTTAAACTATTACAAAATCTGGGAGCATTCGGCTTCAACCAAAAAACCCTAAAAAAATTAAAACTTCAAACTTTCAATAAACTTTAAACTTTAAACCTTAAACTTGTAGCTCTAATGGCTGCATACAATGGTGCCTGGAGCAATCACTGCTTCAACAGGACGAATCTAATAATGACAAACTTATAGAGTGAACAAGGGAAGCACGTGCAACTGCAAACACAAACTTCTTTCTTTCTTTTTTCTCTGCTTAGCTCTGCAACTTCTCTTTGATCTACTTCATCTGCAAACTCTACTGAATGAATGAATATAGAAACATTCCTTTTGTCTTCTAACCTAAAATGTTTTTTCCTCCCATTTCCAAATTCGAAAATTTCACCTACCGTATTAAATTTTTTGTCTGTTCTAGATGTCAGGGTGGTAGGTGAGCATTTGGCTCAAAGGGCAAATGTCAACATTGCAATAAGTTTTCTAACACCCCCTTTGTCCCAAGCCAAACAAGACAAAAATCACAGCTGATTCACATCAACTACACCAAGACACTCTCCTAGGTGTACAAAAGATCCAATGCCTAATAGCTTTGTGAAAATGTCTGCTAGCTGCTGCTCGGACTTACAAAAATTTATTTTGATATCCCCATTCTCCACCAACTCTTTGATGAAGTGATATTTGATCTCAATATGCTTGCTTCTCCCATGAAAGACTGGATTCTTGGACAATGCAATTGATGAGATGTTGTCACAATAAATTGTGGTTCCATCCTCTTGCCTTTCATTCAAATCTGTCAAGATCCTCCTTAGCCAAATTGCTTGACATGCTATTGTATTTGTTCTTATGTATTCAGCCTCTGTTGTAGATTGAGCAACAATAGGTTGCTTCTTGGATGCCCATGAAATTGCACCGGATCCCATATGAAACATGTATCAGGAAGTGCTCTTCCTATCATCTAAACTTCCAGCCTAATCACTATTAGTATAACCAACCAACTTGAAATCATCATTTGCAGTATATAAAATCCCAAATCCCTTGGTACCTTTCACATAACTTAAGATCCTCTTTCCCACTTGCCAATGGGAATCCTTTGGTGTTTCCATAAATCTGAAAATTAGACTTACTGCATGCATTAGATCTGGCCAAGTTGTAGTCAAATACATTAAACTCCCAACCATACTCTTATATAGTGTTGGATCCACTCTCTTGCTAGAGTCTTCCTTGCTCAACTTCAAACCTATTGCTATTGGTGTGGGGGCTGCCTTACTATTCTGCATTTTAAATTTCTCCAAGATCTGCCCTGCATACTTTTCTTGAGAGATGAAGATGCCATTATGCATTTGTTTTACTTCTATGCCTAGAAAGTACTTCAAGAGACCTAAGTCTGTCATTTCAAATCCACTTTTCATGGCCTCTTTAAACTCACCAATTAGAGCCTTGTCATTTTTAGTAAAAATCAAGTCATCTACGTACAAGACAATAATCGATACATTACCATCTCCTGCCGTGATGTAGAGAGTGGGCTCACCATTACTTTTGCTAAAGCCATTGCTCATCAAAGATGAGTCAATCCTACTATACAATGCCTGTGGAGCTTGCTTGAGCCCATAAAGAGCTCTCTTCAATCTACATACTTTGTTCTCTTCACCTGCAACTTCATAACCAGGTGGCTACTCCACATACACTTCTTCTTTCAATACACCATTTAGGAAGGTGAACTTCACATCTATTTGAAATGCCTTCCACTTGTGTTGGGCTGCAATTGCTATGATAACACACACGGTTTCCATTCTTGCAACTGGGGCATAGGTCTCATCATAATCTCTACCATACTGTTGTTTGTAGCCCTTGACTATGAGCCTTGCGTTATGCCTATCAATCTTGCCTTCAACATTACATTTGGTCTTATAGACCCATTTCACTCCAATCACTTGCTTCTTTGGAGGCAATTCAGTTAGCTCCCATGTCTCATTCCTTTCTATGGCATCTATTTCCTCATCCATGGCATTACACCATTTCTTCTCCTTGATTGCTTCCTCAAAATATACTGGATCACTATGAGAAAATAAAGCAAAATTAACACTCTCATCATAATCTTCATACCTTTCATCTTGGTATATCTCCCTAAGACTCTTGGTCTTTCTTGGTAATAGGGAGGAGAGTGTGGGATTAGACTCTTCGTTGATGTTGCTTTGCCGACTAGCTTGATCTTCTCTATTACTTGGTACTGACACTCGATCATGCCTAGAGGAGCTCGACAATGTCTGAACTTGCTTGCCTTTTCTTCTATTTGCTCCTTCTTCTTGCTGTTCATCAACATCTTCTTCACTCATAATTGACACTTTACTTGATGTGTTTAGTGACTCATCAATCGAACCATACCAAGACTGATTTTCAAGAAATTCCACATCTCTTGAAAGTATCATCTTGTTGTTCAATGAGTCATACAATCTGTATGTCTTTGATTCTAGGCTGTACCCTGTGAAATTGCATTTCACACCTTTGTCATCAAATTTTTTCCTTTTCTCTTTAGGCACATGTGCATATGTTACACATCCAAACACCCTTAAGTGTTCAACTATCCATCTTATTCGTGACCAAGCTTCCATTGGAATTCTATCACAGACTGCCTTTGTAGGACACCTATTAATTAGGTAAACTACTGTTGTCATAGCCTCTCCCACAAATTCAGTTGGGAGACCTTTCTCTTTCATCATGCTCTTGCCATTTCAACAATGGTCATGTTCTTTCTTTCAGCCACTCCATTCTGCTGTGGTGTATAGCTGGCTATGAGCTCTTTCTTAATACCATGTTTTCTGCAAAAATTTACAAAAGAATTGGAGGTATACTCCCCTCCTCTATCTAATCTAAGGACCTTGATATAGTGTCCACATTCTCTTTCAGCCTGGTCTTTAAATTCTACAAATTTTTCAAATGCTTCAGATTTATTCTTTAAGAAATACACCCATGTCCTATGACTGAAATCATCAATGAATGTCATGAAATAAGTACTCTCCCCAATGGAAGTAACTTGTATAGGACCGACTAGGTCAGTATGCACTAACTTTAATGGATATCTAGCCCTCCTAGAATTTCTAGAATTAAAGGGAAGCCTATGTTGTTTATCCAAAATACAAGCCTCACACTTGTCACAAGAATTTTCTACATGTGGCAAACCTTCTACCATTCTTTTATTTGATAACAAATTTAAACCAGCATAGCCAAGATGACCATACCTGAAATGCCACAAACATGAAGGGTCATCAATCACATTCCTTAAAGCTGATTGTGTGTGAGGTGCAACACAAACTTGAGATGAGAAACATGTCTCTATCCTCAAGGGAAACATTCTGTTCTTTGTCATTTGAACTGCTGCAAGTAGATTCTTGCTCCCATCCTTTTCTTGAATGACACACATGTCATTTTCTATCAGCACTTTGTATCCATTTTGAATGAGCTGACCAATGCTCATCAAATTGTGCTTCATACCAGGGGCGAAATACACATTTTGTATTTCCCTTTTCTCACCTTTCTTAGTGCAGACAATAATAGATCCTTTGCCCACAACTGGTAGGGTTCCATTGTTACCCATTTTAATTTCTGATTTGAAACTCTTGTCAATGAATGAAAATAAAGTTTCATTACCACTCATGTGGTTGCTACATCCACTATCGAGGTACCAAACCTCAGGGCTTCCTTCTTCACCAACATTACACATGATGAAGGCAACAACATTGGGTCCACTTCCCATGTTCACATCAGCCACATTTGCTTGTCATGACTGATCATTCTGCTTCTTCCAGCATTCATTTGCATAATGCTCATATTTATGACAGTAGTAGCATTCTACATTACTCTTATTTGAGTTGTAGTTTTTCTTACCTGGACTCTTGAAGTATTTTGTGAGCTACTTGCTCCACCTGCTCTTCTTGAGCTTTCTGCTGTAGCATTTCTTTGTCCTCCATTTTCTCGGCCTTTGCCTCTAGAGTTTCTGCCTGAGCCATTTCTTCCTCTCCCCCTTCCTCTTGGATTTGACTGAGCCTTGAATGATTGCTCTTGGGAAGATGAGAAAGTAGATCTGTTGATCCTATGCTCATGGGTTTGAAGTGTACCCATCAACTCATCCATTTTCAAAACAATGAGGTATTTTGCCTCTTCTATGGTCATGACCAAATTGTCATATTTATGAGGTAAACTCCTCAATATTTTTTCCACTATCCTCTGCTCTTGATAGTCTTCTCCATTTGACTTCAATTGGTTAATCACATTGGAAGTCCTTGAACTGAAGTCTGCAACTGATTCATTCTCCTTCATTTGAAGGTTCTAAAACTCCCTCCTAATGTTCTGTAACTTTACAGTACGGACTTTATTAGTCCCCTTGAAGTTTGTATCAAGGATATCCCATGCTTCCTTTGCATAATTTTTTTCTGCAATCTTAGGGAATATAGTCTCTATCATTGCTACTTCAATCAAACTTAATGCCTTAGCATCTTTCCTCCTTGACTCTTTCAAATGAGTCTTCTGTGCATTTGTGAGAACAACATACTGAGTTGGATCAGTCACATCATTGAATCCATTAACCACAAACTCTCAGAAATCATTTGCCAGCATAACGATCTTCATTTTCTTTGCAAATGTATCATAATTCTATCCATTAAATGATGGTGGCTGCTGCCATATCTTTCCTGCATCTCCTGCCATGATAAATATCCCAAGAAAAAAAATGCCCTAACTCACTGTGGATGTGGGGTCTGAAAGATCTGATACCATGTGAGAAATATATTAAAAATTAATTTAATACTCACAACGCTAGCTCAAAAATCTTACTCGGCACTTAAAAGTTGCTCGGCACATGAAGGTACCGAGTGTCAATTTTACACGACACTTGATGGTGCCGAGTGGCAATTTGCTTGGCACCTGAAGGTGTCGAGTGATAGGCAACAGGTGCTGAGTGAACTCAACACAAAGAGGAGCTTGGTAGCAATAGATGCCGAGTATGCTCAGCTCCAAAAGAAATGCTCGGCAATAATAGATGCCGAGTGAGTTCGGCTCCAACTGAAAAATTATAACTTAAGAGATTTCAACATGATTGCTTTCACCATTAAAATCAGAGAGCCAAAGCTTTAAGCTTTTAAAAAAATTACTCAAATACAAGATACAAGGGAAGATCAATAGATTCAAGTATGCTTGCTTGCTTTTCTATTGAACTGAGATTTAAACTATTACAAAATTTGAGAGCATTCGGCTTCAACCAGAAAACTCTAAAAAAGTTAAAACTTCAAACTTTCAATAAACTTTAAACTTTAAACCTTAAACTTGCAACTCTAATGGTTGCATACAATGGTGCATGGAGCAATCACTGCTTCAACATGATGAATCTAACAATGACAAACTTACAGAGTGAACAAGGGAAGCATGTGCAACTGCGGACACAAACTTATTTCCTTCTTCCTTCTCTGCTCAGCTCTACAACTTCTCTTTGATCTGCTTGATCTACAAACTCTACTGAATGAATGAATGTAGAAATATTCCTTTTGTCTTCTAACCTAAAACATTTTCCCCTCTCATTTCCAAATTAAAAAATCTCACCTACCGTATTAACTTTTCTTTCTATTCTGGATGTCAGGGTGGTAGGTGAGCATTTGGCTCAAGGGGCAAATGTCAACGCTGCAATAAGTTTTCCAACACCCTTTGACAATGAAATAGAGATGGATGTTACTCTGCTGGACTTGCTACACAAGCTTCCAAATCTTTAGTCGCTATCTCTTTTGGATTATTTCATTGAGGTTTTAGGATCTGCATTTTAAATTTGTATTTGAAGAAAGGCTTGTAGTGTGAAAAACTTAATTTTTCTATAAAGTTACTTATTCATGGTATTGCAATGCAGGATCTGGCATGTGGTTCTATACCTCAATGTCTTGCATTTCCACATGTTAACCTTAAGAAAATATGTATACAAGTTTATGAGTTGAACTACAAAGAAATTGCATTGATAAGTTGTATGCTTCAAAGCACGCCTTTTCTTGAAAGGATAGAAATTAAGCTGTCTGCAGAGGATGACTATTGTAAACATCGCTTTCTTTGCTTTCGAGATATTTTTCACCAGAGAAGAGCATCCTCATTAGCAAGGATAATTGTTGATTTTTCAAATTCAGGTTGATTAACTATAAACTTCATGACTGTTTCTTCTGGAATAATGAGTGCTCTTGTGCACTTTAATTTCCCAATTAGTTTGTATAGTCTGTATTGTTGAAGCTTCATTTTTTCCCTCTTAACTCTTAGTGAATCATACAAACATATTCAATGTGTGAAAATGCTATTCCAATTATTTTTGAACATTTGTTTTAGTTTCATTTTACGGCATGTAGTTACATATAAACTAATTATACAACTAATCCCTTCAATTTTGAGTTCTAATCTCTTATTGGAATGAAGCAAAATCTTCACATTTTACTTACCAGCATTTTATTTACCAAAATTTCATTGAATTATTTGATGTCTGTAATCATCCAACAACTATTATAGGATGTTGGCTTAAGTTTGTCCATTGAATAAATTTGTTATAAACTTATAACCTATACCAACACAACTACCACTTTTTCTTTTTAAATGATTTCATTTGTGTTTTTAAATTTTTTTTATTAAAGACTGTGTACAAAAAATAATACATTATAAAAAACTATTGTTCGAATTCATGATCTATCTTGATCACCAAGAGTCTAAAAATATCAGAAATAATATCTAAAGAGAGACAAAATTGAATTGCCAATTGAAAAATAGCTGATATAGAATAAAATAGATCAATTTTCAACATCCACCAAGAAAAAAAAGATAAAAGATAACATATGATATTTTCTAGAATAACTTTGAAAAACATTTAAAAGATGACACATTGGCCAAAGATATTAACTGGAAAACTGAAATAACATTTAAATATTTCAAGTTTTGTTGTAAGAGCCTCATGCTTTTCACTGAACAAGTTGGTTGCTTTGTGTTCCATCGTTTTTCATTTTTGAAGATGAAGAAAGGTAACCTTATGACCTTGGAGTTTGTAATCGGAAGGAAGATTATAGTAATCTTGCACTTGTACTTGATTATGTAGTGCTTCATGTCTGTATGCTTGGTGCATGTAAGCGTAACTGATAGCACCATTCCCATAATTATAATTGTAAGAGTAATAAAGGTATGCCCACAACTTAGCTTTTCCACCATTCCCATAATTATGATTTGTACTAGATTCTAGTTACCTTAAATGAGGGGCTCACATAATAGATGCCATTGTGAATTTCATTAATGCATCTGATTCAATCCATTGATTTCCCTACTTTTTAATATTTGTATATCTTATATCAATAACTGGTACAACCTGTATTTGACTTTTCTATTCCATTTATAAATTGACCATGTGAATTCAGGGAGAAACATGAACGAGATCATGAATAAGCAAGATAACCGTTTCCTTTGTAATACAAACTCCTTTGAAGTAGTTGATTCTACTCTTTTTTGGTTTATGTAATACAAACTCCTTTGTAGTAGTTAATTCTATGCTCCTTTTTGGCTTATGTAATACAAACTCCTTTGTAGTAGTTAATTCTATGCTCCTTTTTTTACTATTCAAAAAATTACTTTATGTTTTTTTCAACTATTCTTGTGATTATTCTTCAATTACTTGTTTTCATGTTGGTTTACTGCAAGAAATGTAAATGAAGCCACATATGATTCTATTTTTTGAATTTCTCATTTCTAAAATGGTACTAATATGTTGTCATGAATTGGATGTCTTGGAGAATACAACAACCCATAAGGATGTTGTTTAAATAGATTATGTAGGAATGAATTAATAGATTGGAGGACCATAAAGAAAAAAATCATGCTAGAAGATAAGTTTGACAAGGTTGCTAATTTCTTAGTGCAGGTGATACATTCAGCGGCCACCACCTCTACCTCATACATACTAACAAGGAAGACACAGATGATGATAAGGATATGGAGACGACTCACTCTTTGTGTGACTTCTTGGCTGATGATTGGCTATGAATACTTATAAAGAATCCAAGAAACCAAACCAAGGAGGGTTATCTCCTGCTTGTGTACTTTGATTTTAGTTCTTTGCTCTATGATTAGTAGGTTCTTGATTGCCCTAAGGGATCTCTCTAGTAATTATTACTGGACTAGTTTAATGCCCACTATGAATTATTTGGCCAAGTTTATGTATAATTTTGACATTCATGTGGTTTGTACTAGTAGTAGTTTTAAAAATACTTTAACATGGGGGTTTTTGATATTAAAGAAAGGGGTTGGGTAGTTGCATGGTAATGGCTCTTGACTGATTCTCGATCTATGTTTTTCTTTGTTCTGGGTTAGGCCCCACTTTGGCTTCTTTCGAATATCAAAAACACAAAATGAAGCATTATGAAGTTGTAGGTTGTATGAAACCAAAACGAATTTACCATATGTTGATAGGAGTAGTTTCCAAGAGATGAGGATTTCATTTTAAAGATCAAATTCCATTCCATTCTTGTTATAGCGTTGACAAATATATGCCACATACTATTTAATAAAATGTATGCCACATAGCATATAGCGCTAAAAAATATATGCTAAAAAGATAATAAGAAATAGGTAGAATGATATTTAAAGACCAAAGACATAAAAAGAAGAAGTTAAATATCTCATAATAAAATAATGCTTTTATTTTGAGATACCATACAAACATTCCAACTTAAAACGGATAATTTAGTTGTTAATATTCCTTACAATATGTAAGTATAATGTTAATACAATATGGATACAATTTTTATTAGAGGTTAGCATGTCCAGTTTAAAAATGAACAATAGGGCATCAACTGTAATGAAGGAGCCAATGTTTAAAAATAACCAAAAAAAAGTATTACTCATTTAAGCTTTCATTACCATTATAAGAACAATCGTTGAATGAGGCATAACACATCCAAAACAAGTAACAAAATAATGCATGTAAAAGTTAAAACCCATGCCCACTAAAGAAATTAGTATGGTTGTAGTGAAAATTAGACCAACATTGTCAAATCAGCATAACTAGTGACCAAAATGACCATCTATAAAAGGTAACTACTTCTTCCATTAGTATTTAGTATCATCGGGAGCGTCAGAAATAACTATTAAACAAAAGAAATTGTTCATGCATGCCTACATAAAGAAGTCTAATTGAAAAAAGTCACGATCTCATAGTCATTTCCTCACTAATCTATGTTTCCTTCACCCACCATTTTCCCACAATTTGCAATGTGCTTCTTAGTTTGTTGAGTGTTAGATACAATTGGTTAATTGAGTGTTGTCTTTGATGTTACACAAATGTCATATCAGTCATCAGACAGAGTCTACCGAGCTCAGAAGGTAAGCATAGTAGTCTACAGACTCTACCGAGCTAACTTGGTTAACAAAGAAAGTTCAGTATTTATCGAGATCACTCGGTGATCGAAGGAAACTGTGACAGAGTGTTTACCGAGCTGGGAAGGTAAGCGAAAAAAATTTAGTGTTTACCGAGCTGGGAAGATGATCGAAGAAAATTTAGTGTTTACCGAGCTGGGAAGGTGACCGAAGAAAAGTTAGTGTTTACCGAGCTGGGAAGGTGAGCAAAGGAAAGTCAGTATTTACCGAGTTCACTCGGTGTCCAAAGGAAATTTAGCAAAGATAGTTTCTACCGAGCTCACTCGGTCATCTATACTCACGAAATTTGTTGTATTAACCGAGCTCAGTCGGTTAACACAAGAATTATTTTCTAAACATTATTAACCAAGCAGTGTCGGCTAGTAAAGGGATTTGTTAAATTATTTCTAGCCAACTATTGTATTTGTTTGATTATTGGTCAGTGATTAGAGCCGACTAAGATAATCTGTAAGGTATATATGAAAGATGAAGTTGTGAATTCATAAGATGTAAGAATTTGGATGCATAAGAGTGTGAATATATGGATATGGAATGAGCAAATATTGAACATATGAGCGAATGTTGAAGAAGTGTGATGAAGGATCATATGCGTTGAAGGAGCTGCAAAGTTGTATGTGATCAGTAAGGATCCAGTCAAGCATAACAGAGATCTGCAATCAGCAAAGATAAGTTGCACATTATATCAGGTCACTTCATTGTTGCTTAAAACCATTGTAACAGTGAACTCAAAATCTCTTAATAGAGTGGGTTTAACAACCCTATTGTAAATCCTCTAACAAGGTGACAGTTCAGTTGAATTGTTCTAAAGACCTTTAGCAAGGCCACTCCTAACAGGGTGATTAAATCCTCTAACAGGGTCACACCTAATAGTGTGTTTTGTAACCTTTAACAGGGTTGGCTCCTAATAGGGCTCACTTCAGAAGAGTGAAAAACAGTAACTAGTTACATTGGTGGTTTTTCTCATATTGGGTTTCCACGTTAAATCTGGTGTCTCTAGTGTTCATGATTGCTGAATTATTTTTTGGTTATCAGTTCTTAATAATTATTAGTATTTGCTGCATTATCAAGTTTCAGTTATCTGTAACTAAGATCAAGATTTTTAGACATCAAAGGGACTGTGAAATGTTTTTGTGGTAACTGATTCACCCCCTCCCCCTCTCAGTTACTCCATTCTCATTTCCAACAGTTGAGAAGGTCCACAAAAGCACTACTTTGATGGGTTTCTCTTGTTAGAAAATTCTAATTGAGTAGGATATCTATAATGGGATGATTCAATTCAGAACACACTTACATACCATTCACACTTCATTTTCAGACCACACTCATTGTGAGACAAATAAAAGGACAATATTTTGTAAAAAGTCACAAGCTGAAGAATTATAGGAATAGAGTTTGGGATGAGATAGAAGGTCTAGATGCATTCTCTATTGAATCAGTACTGAGGGTGATGAACATTAAGGTTGATTCCCTTGTATTCTTTGCCTCTCTATTACTTCCACATCCAGACTTCAAAGATAAAAGGTATTAGATTGAAATTGTGTATCGATCCTCCATTTTGGACAACATAGAATCCGAGCAAGTCTTCAATGATGATAAGAGTTTGCAGCTATTCCTGGAAAATGATAAGTTTAGTTTTGAACATGAATCTAGTGGAAGTGATCATGAAAGCTTTGATGTCAATAGGAAATAGAATCAAAATGGAGAAGTTCAATTGAAAGGTAATATTACTCCCCCATATTTTGTGGCTTTAGAAAAACTACTTAATAGACATGATTCTTACATAAAGTAAAAAAGAGTAGAAAAGGGGCCTATCATGGGTGAATATGAGGGAGTAAAAATTGGAGATATTCATAATCCTAAAATGATTAATATTGGGAAATGTTGTTCACCTGAAGAGAAAGAAGCTGCAAGAAAATTATTCATAGAATATAGAGATGTTTTTGCCTAGAGTTATGAAGATTTGAAAAGCTATAGAGGTGGGAAGGAAAAACTTCAAATTCCACTTAAGCTTGATGCAGTTCCTTTCCGATAAAAAAAAAGGAATCATAATCCTAAGGTCATGGATGCCATTTTTTAGGAGGTAGATTAAATGTTAAAGGTGAGGATCATCTATCCCATTCATCATTCCACCTAGATAGCTAACATAGTACTCAATAGAAAGAAGAACAAAGAGATAAGAATCTATGTTGATTTCCACAATCTAAACTAGGCATCTCTAAAGGATAAATTTTCTCTTCCCAATATGGATTACTTACTACAAATAGTGGTAGGATATAAAATGATGTCCATGCTCGACGGGTTCTCAAGTTATAATTAGGTTGAAGTAGAAGAGAAGGATCAACATAAGATGACATTCACCACTCCTTGGGGTACATTTGCATATCGCAGAATGCCCTTTGGGCTTATCAATGCTGGTGCTACATTCCAAGGACATTCGTTGATTTGAAGGACCAAATTATAGTTATATACCTAGATGACCTCACTAGATTTTCAAAATAAAGGAAAGATCATATGGAAGACTTGAGGAAAGTTTTAAAAAGATGCCGAGAGCATGGAATCTCTCTCAATCCCAAGAAATCAATTTTTTTTGTGATAGAGGGAAAACTCCTGGGTCATATAGTGTCCTATGAAGGCATCAAAATTGATCTTGAATGAGTGGAAGCCATTCAAAGATTAAGCTTGCCCTCAAACAAAATAGGAGTTAAATCATTCTTTGGGCAACTAAATTTCCTCAAAAGTTTTGTGCCAGACTTTGCAAAAACCATGAAGCATATAGTGGATATGATGAAGGGGAATTCAAATTTTAGATAGAATGAGGCAAGAAAGTAGGCCTTTTAGGATATAAAAATTGCTATTGCTAATGCCTCAGTTTTGAGTCACCCAAATTATAAATGAGATTTCTTCATTTACTGTTATGCTTCTAAACACACATTATCAGTGATACTTATGCAAGAGAATGATGAAGGGGTACAAGCCCCAATAGCTTTCATGAGGATACCTTTCAAAAATCATGAACTGAAATATTCACAGATTGAAAAACATGCTTATGCAGTGGTTAAGGCACTCAAAATTTTTCAATTCTATATCTTGCATTCACATTCTATAGTTTTCATCTTAGATGTAGCAGTAAAAAGTGTGTTAACACAATATGATGTAGGTTGTAATGTCAGAGGAGCATGGGTAGTGAAAACATAGGAGTATGCTATAGGAATCAAGCCTACCAAGCCAATAAGGGGAAATTCTCTATGCAAGGTGATTGCAAAAAACAAGATTACTGAAGAATTAGACGAATCAAGGGAGAAGCAGTTGGTTTTAGCTATAGGTCTCTACAATTCATGGTTTGAGAATATTTCTTATCTACTAACACATGGTGAATGTCCAAAATGCCTAACTTAAAAACAAAGAAGAGATCTTAAATTGAAAATAGCTAAGTATGTGATTTGGGATGGAAAATTATTCAAAAAAGCCATCGATGGCACTTTCCTTAGGTGCATAAACAAACAACAGCGAGAAAATTTGTTGAGAACATTCCACGTTGAAGCTTGCAAAGGAAATTTTTCATCTTTATTCACAACTTTTAAAATATTGAGGTAGTGTTATTACTGGCCTAGGATGTTTAAAGATGCCTATGCCTGGGTAGCAAGATGCAAGAAATGCAAGATGTTTGTTGGACGCCCTCAATTAGCTGCTCTGTCGTTAAGACCTGTCATCATTGAGGAACCTTTTAAGCAATGGGGCCTTAGTTTTATTGGTCCAATTAATCCAGCATCTAGTGCTGGTCAACAATATGCAATAACTACAACTAACTACTTCACTAAGTGGGTAGAAGCTAAAGCTAGCAAGAAAACTACTTTCGAGGTGGTATGCGAATTCATAAAAGAGAACATATTAGTCAAGTTTGACGTTCC
Source organism: Cupressus sempervirens (assembly GCA_028749045.1). Classification (NCBI taxonomy): domain Eukaryota; kingdom Viridiplantae; phylum Streptophyta; class Pinopsida; order Cupressales; family Cupressaceae; genus Cupressus; species Cupressus sempervirens. The sequence continues at coordinate 573,038,955 of CM053783.1, read as the reverse complement.
AATTAAATTAGTGATGGACAATGTAGCTTATTTCTATTCAATCCAAATTACCAATTTTTGCTTTGAGTATGTGATCACAGTCGATCATTCATCTGGTTATTTTTCTCAAGGAAATGGTCAAGCCGAGTCTAGTAACAAGAATTTGATGAATATTGTTAAAAAACTGGTCTTAGACAATCAAAAGACTTGGCATAAAAGAATTCATGAAGCACTTTGGGTAGATAGAGTAACACCTAAAAGGGAAATTTTCATATCTCCTTTTGAGCTAGTCTATAAGACTAAGGCTAATCTCCCCTTACCTCTGGAATTAGCCATGAATAAACTCATAACAGTGATTGAAGATGATATTTATAAAGATGGTCTATAGAAGAGGATTTTGTACCTAAGCAAACTTGAAGAGGAAAGGGAGGAAATTGTAGATCACATCACATAGCATTAGATGTGAGTGAAGGATATATTTGATAAGAAAGCAAGACCACAAAAATTCATGGTAGGAGATAGGGTGTGTTACTCTGGGATAAGCAAAATGCTCCCAAGGGTATGGATAAAAAATTGATACTTAATGGAAAGGTCCATTTAGAATTCATCAGAAGGTCCATTTAGAATTCATCAGGAATTTGAAAATAATTCTTTCAAGTTGGTTTACCAAGATGGAGAAATGCTGCCCTTGACCTACAATGGTCAGGATTTGAAACTTTACCAGATTGAAAACTGAGAATAGGTAACCCTTGTATTGTATTTAGTTAGTTTTAGTTTCTTCATGTGTGTCCTTAGGTAGTTTTCCTTCCTTTGCCTTTGTTTTCCTATTTTTCCCTATTCTTGTTTTGTTGTGTTTCCACCTTTTATTTTATTGTGAAACCAAACATTTTGAGTTCCTCGCTTGGGTATGCTCTACCAAAGTCCCCAATTAGAGCCTGCTGTTGCCCCACTTTTCATCTTGAATCCATGATGCAAAGTGAAAATTTGTATGTCTTTGTTAATTCTAAGTGTGTCTAGGTATAGTTTTAATCTTTTTTAGGTATAAAGCTTCTCCATCAGATTATCCATTCTTCGCTTCCTTCATATCACATGGTCAGGTAGGTTCCCTCTATCTGATGAGTCTATGGGTAGTCTAGGACCTAATTTGATGGAGATTCTTACAATTCACAAAGTGATCTTTGGTAATGAACTTGTTTCTAGCTTATCATGTTTTTCATGAGAAAGAAGAGAGCTTGCAGAGAATGGAGTATTGCCTTATCTTTGGCAGGCTTTCTACCCTTGAAGGTGATTTCTTGCAGAGACCAACAAATGAGGCTTGAAGGCTGAAGCAACAAGGAAGTAAGTTTTTCTATGGTTAGGTCATACCTCCATTATAGTCTTCCACCTTGGGAAGCATTTAAAATCCTTCATAGTGCTCAGAATCACCTCTAGTAGAAAACTCTAAAGTGGCTTCTCCATGGTAGGATTTTGACCCATGAAGTCAATTTTTTTATGAAGGCATTGGTGAAAGAGAAAAACAAGTAAGTGGGTCCCACTTCAAATTTCATATCCATTTTTTTTATTTTCCAAAACTAAGAGGCATATTGGCCTAAAGGGTAAAATGAAAATAAAAGCATGGGCAAAAAAATGGAAATCGCCTTCACCTTGATGGGTTTCCAACCCTTGAAGGCGATTTTTAGCATCTAGTAAGAAATCAACTTCAAAAGCATGTTGGGCACACAAATTAATCACAAGATACTTAAAGATGGTAATGGAAATAAGTTAATTATAGTTGGGTAGGTATTTTGAGCAAAATCTAACTCGGCCGATATTTCCTTACCGAGTACTCTATTTTCAATTCTTTGAAACTGGGCAAAAAATGGAAAGGTAAAGTTGAAATAAAGGAAAGTTACTATTAGGCCAATGGAAATAGTGAAAAGACATGGAAATACATGTTATGAACTCCCACATTTACTAATCTAATCGATTCATCCTTTAATTTGTTCATGTGGCATGGATCCTGAAAATTAACAGATGGATTAGAATACCTATATAGAAGGAAATATAATGATTTTAGGAATCATCATTTTTCTTGAACTATTATATTGCAGTAATTGTGTAGCATTTTCAAATTTCCTATGTTGAGAATTCATTTCTCTATGCCTAATCTAGATTCAAATTTGCAAATTATCCTATATTCTGACAAAATGGCAACCAGATTCATCGATTTCGAAGGACTGGGTGGGATCAAGTCCACATTGCAAAGTTTCATAGATACTTCACTCCATTTCTATGACATGCAAGACTTTCAAAGGAGGCTGAGGTTAGATTTGATCCACCCCATAACTAAGAAACTCCAAGGGAGCAGATTAGTGGAGGCAGCTAGTTTCCTTGTGGCCGTGCAAGCTCCAAAATTGATTTGGGAATGCATAAATCATTACAATCTAGACACCAAGAAAATTTCGTTACCTGATCATACCATGCTAATCTTGATTGATAGGCAAACTATTGTGAATTGCCTCAGAATTCCAGAACGAGAAGAATTCTTAGAATTGATAGTAGGAGGGGCAATGTTTGAGTTCTCCTTGAAGAAAATAGTGTGGAGAAAAGAAATTATGAGGTCCTAGTTCTTAAAGCCACAGGCTACTAAGAGTAAGGTCCCTAAGACACTTTTCAATACTGATCTCAAGGTTGAGATCATAGAAATTTTGGTTCTCTTACACAAATTTAATGGTGAGGTAGAAGCACTTAATTTTGTTGAACAATATTTCTTTTTGGTGCAAATTATCTATTCAGATACACATTACGTTGATTAGGCTTATCAAGTAAGTGAAAATATATCTAGAGCTCTTAGTGCTGTGAAGTTCCACAACACCTTTTACATATCTTCATTTTTTATTCACATGTTAGCATCCCTTCAATTGTGGATGGGTTTGTCAAGATTAAAAATTTTTTTCCTGATGATGTAAAATGCTATGAGTTCTAACCATGTTTGCAATTATAGAACAGTTATGTAGAATATGTCAAAGTTAATGATGCATTTACTATGAGAATTTGCAGGGAACTACAAGGATGCCTAGAAAGGAGATTCAACCCAGAAGTGATGGTGGCCATCAGTCAATTTGGCAATTATTTTATCCAGTTCTCAACCTTTTCCTATTTACATCTTGTAGCTTTTGATGAATTCCCTTTGAAGCTGCCTAGATACTCGAGGGACATGATTGTGTTGATAGAGATTGTGAGGTAGGCTATCCAAGTGAACATGCTAAGCGGGAGCCTAAAGAAGAAAGGGTATAAATTCCCTATGAAGGTTGGGGCTTATAGTTGCGAGTCTCAATCTGATGCAAAGAACATGCTCAAGGCCTTTGAGATGAAATATAAATTTGAAGATATGAGGTCATAAGACCTATATTCGATCCTAATGGATACACAAGGGATGTGTTACAAACTGGGAGTGTGATCAAACATGTTACCACTATAGAAGATTATTGGGTAGATTGCAAGGATGAGTTGGAGAGCCGAGATTGTGCTTTCGCCAAGCTCACAGTGGAACAAGTAAAGACATATGGTATTGATCTCAATGTTGAAAGATTAGAGGATGATGTGTAAAATATGTACAATAACACATATTTAACTAAGATAAGGAATAATCCTATCAGTTTGGAGCCTTACGTGGATATAGAAAAAGACTTTGATGTAATGATGACCTGAATCATTAAGAGAACTAGGAAATGGGTTGAATGGATTGCTAAAAAGAGTCAGAGTAAGAGCACAACCACTCAAGCTTCTTTAGTAGCTGCTACTCCAACTTTTTCTCAGAGTGCCACACCTAGTGTGATGACAACAACCACTCAAGGAATAGCTCAACCTGCAGGAGGAGGTGATCAACCTCTAGAAAAGAATGCTTCAATAACTCAAACTTGTCAGGATGGTTCTCTACCAATTATTGGAACCCATATGGTGTTGAAGAAAGGAAGATGGAGGAGAAAAAGGACAGTGCTTCCACTCTAGTCCCATCCCCTCATGCCACTCCAGTTCCATCTCCTCACACTACTCCAGTTCCATCTCCTCATATCACTCTAGTTCCATCTCTTCATCATAGCCTTGTTCCATTAGTAAGTGCTTCACTACTGAGGCCAAGTGGTTCCCTGTTACAAATAGTAGATTTTGGAGATGGAAAGAGTAGTAGCAATGAGTCTATTAAATCCGATGAGAAAACAAAGAAAACCCAAGAGGTGGAGAAAGGTCAAAGTTCTTCTGGGCTCATTTCCTAAGATCCAAACAATCCTTTCTCCCCAACTGCAATGGTAGTGACCCCAGCTAAAAAGAATATGTTTAGCATAGAATCACTTGGGATGACCTCCAAGGTAATAGGTATTGATTCTTTATTGAAGGACACTTTGGACAGGAAGAGAAAAAGGAAAGATGAAGGCACCGCTACCAAGGATAATGTTTCTATTATAGTTGGTTCTAGATCTATGCTAACCAAGGTTAAGAAGCATAAGACTTTGTCCATACTTGGGCAATATCCATAAATAGGGCACTTAAAAATGGAAATAGCCAAGCCAAATAGAGAAGAGAGAATGGAGGACATGATGGCTAATGATTTCACTTTGCACTCAATTGATCTTGGAGAGGGTAGACATGATACAAAGGTTGGTTTGTGGAGGTCAAGTAATGAAGTAATAGAAGGATAGTTAGAAAGTCTAAAGATGTCAAAGATCAGGATTAAGGCCGAGTTAGAAGAGTTGAACAATTTCATCAATCAACTGGTCACCCCATTGGAAACTATTTCTAGTATATTAGTGACCAAGAATTCTACTACAACTAAAGTGCAAGCCCTCATTTCCCAACTTTAGGAAGATAAAAAATTTGGTCAAATTAGAAAAGAATGGATTGAGAAGCTCAAATCAAAAGGAGTTTCTATCATAGAACAAATTGGTAATGTTATCCTTAGATTGGAAACCAAAAAGGATAGCCTCATATCAAATAGCAATACTCTGGCTAGAGAAAGGGAAAAGTGTGATGATTGCATCTCCCTTCTAAAGATGATCATCCAAATGAAAGCAAAGGAAGCAGTTAAAGCAAAGATCTTGAAGAAGGGAAACGAACCCATGTTCAAGTGGCTTTAGAGCATGCAGTTCAAGCTAGAAATGATCTATCTAGTTGGAAAGGGACTCAAAGAAATAGAGGATAAAACAAAGAAGACTCAAAGATAGAGGATTCAAACTCATGAAAGGGTTACACACTAATTCACAAACTAGTGGCCAAGGAAAGGCTCTCATTGGAATAGATGTAATGAAAGGTAACTTTTCTACATTTTTGGATAATCTATCTAGAGTGACTTCTAGTAGTCAAAATAGAGTTGTAGAACTCTAGACACTCAATGGATGTATACACATGGCCATAGAGGAGTTGCCAAATTAGTTGAATGTAGTGAAAGAGCTGGCTAGGAAACATTCAAAATGGCTCTTGAGATTCACCAACATACACGTGCCCAACCATGAAGAGCTAATTCAGATTATAGTTGTTGCTAAGGCATATAGAGCAAAAAATAAAATGGGAAGAAGTCTAAATGATTGACTTTATGCCCTCTTTTCATTTTATTTTGTAATTTTTGTAATATGACAAACTAGCATTTCTCCATCTATCATTTTCAAATGATGAACCAATTAAGCTTCTATTGTAACGGTCATCTCGAAACTCTATATGTATGAAATTTAAAGATTAATGAAAGGTCAAAAATTTTTTGGTGTGAGATACTTGATGTTATAAAGACAATTAATGGTATTTTATGTCAATTATTTCTAATTCCATTTTCTAGTATTTCTAGTTTTTTTTCTCTTTTGTTTGAATTGAAGCAAGGAAAGAACATAGTTTCACTCCGTTGTTTCGAGACAATGAACAAATGTGATAAGAATTGTTATTGTTTGTTCAAAGAGAAATCTCTTTAAGTGTTTTTTCCCTTAAGTAATGGTAGTTTAGATTCGAATTAGCTAATTTGGATGTTGGTTAGAATGTTGTTAAACCTCGTGAATGCATAATATGTGTGGTTTTATGAACTTAATCAAATCTTTAGAAATCTTCATTTGGCCTGAAATAGATTCTATTTAGGTCTAACTTGGTTTTACCTCTTCTATTCTCGGGTCAAGAAAAAATCCCTAATTAGCTTTAGGAATAAAATATAATTCATTAAAGATCTATCATAGGGAGCTGTACCTATCAATTCATAGAAAATCCTATTTATCTGTAAGTGGCTTTTCAGTTGTATGTAACGAAATATTGTTCCAAACTTGGGTATTAAAGGGTCAAAATCAAAAGAATAAATCTATTTACCAACACCTAGCACTAACCCTAACTCTGACTTAACTCTAACACTCATTCTACCCTTAACTGTAACCCTAACCCCAAATAATCCTAACTCTAACTCTAATTTTAACCCTAACCTTAATTTTAACCATTATCCTAACCCTAACCTTAACCCTAACCCAACTCTAAGTCTAACACTAATTCTAACCTTAACCCTAACCCTAATTTTAGCCTTAATTCTAACTCTAATTCCAATCTTAACTCTAACTATATCTATTATTCTAACCCTAACCCTAACCCTAACCCCAACTCTAACTCTAGTAATAACCATAACTATAACTATAACTCTTATTGTAACACTAACCCTAACACTAACCCTAGCTCTAATCCTAACCCTAACCCTAATCCTAACCCTAAACCTAACCCTCATCGCAACCCTACCCTTAATCCTAACCCTAACACTACATATAACTCTAACTCTAATGCTAACCCTATAACCTTAACCCTAGCCCCAATTCTAACCCCAATTCTAACCCTAACACTAACCCTAATACTAACACTAGCACTAATAGTAACACTAACACTAACACTAACACTAACACTAACACTAACACTAACACTAACACTAACACTAACACTAACACTAACACTAACACTAACACTAACACTAACACTAACACTAACACTAACACTAACACTAACTCATACTCGAACTCTATATGTAACCCTAACCCTATGCCAACCCTAACTGTAACTGTAACACTAATTAAGACCCTAACTCTACCCCTCACTCTAACTCTAACTCTAACTTTAACTCTAACCTTTACTCTAATTCTAATTCTAACTCTAACTCTAAATCTATCTCAAACCCTCACTATAATTCTAACCCTAACCCTAACCCTAATTCTAACCCTAACTATATTTGTAATCGTAATTCTAGCTCTAACCCTAATTCTTACCATTACCTAACCCTAACTCTAACTCTAACTCTAATTCTACCCCTATCCCTAACCCTAACCCTCTATAAACCTAATTCTTATCCTAATTCTAAGCCTAACCCCAATTATAGCCCTAACCATAACCTAATTCTAACCCTAGCCTAATTCTAATCCTTACTCTAACCCTAACTCTAACTTAGTTCTCACCCTAACCCTAATTCTAACCCTTACCCTAACCCTAACTGTAACCCTAACCCTAATTCTAACCCTAACACTAACACTACCTCTAATTTTAACAACTATAATTGTAACTCTGACCCTAATCCTAACCCTAACCCAAACCCTAATACTAACCCTAACTCTAACCCTAATTTCAACCCTAACCCTAATTCTAACCCTAACTATAACATTAACTCTAACTCTAACCCTTATTCTAACTATAACCTAAATTTTCTCTTTTATTGTTATTCAAATTTCAACTCACCTAAAATAGATAGTTTTCATCTCCCACCACATTTTTCAAAACAAATCTATTCTAACCAGAAGAAAAATTATACATTTTGGAAAAGGACTCTCTCCTCTAGAACGTCATATAGATTTTAATTTTTTATTGATATCATATACTATTTTCTCTTTCTCAAAATCATCTTTTTGAGTGTTAAAATTTGTGCTTGTAGAATTTTTCAATTACAGTATACTATATCTAATTAAAACACTATAAACTCTATATTATAATATTCTTGACTTTGAGCTCTATAAAATAGTGTTTATATGTTATTAAAAATATACCATAAAAACTAGTAAGAGTTATTGAAATGTCAATTTTCTGAAATAATTTTATTTCTTTAGTAATTAGGTACAAACTAGTATAAAACATGCATTTAATTGACATTTCCAATTGGAAAATTTCAGACCATGTATAACTTAGCTAGAATAAGTTTATTTAGATTATATGTTTGAACAAAATTAATTTTTTTAAATTGCCATTTCCAATTAGAAAAGTATGAGGCCATGTATAACATAGCTAGAGTAAATTTATTTAGATCATATGTTTAAACAAAATTGATTTTTAGATAGAAATACTCAAATTTAATCATTCTGATATGCCATCCTGAAAGGTGACACAACATTGTACTTTTACCCTACTCTCTTTACAACTTGATGAGGAACTTGATTATGAATGTAACATGCATAATTTTTTGCTCTGCCCAATACCGAGGTGCTAATGATTTGGAATGAATCATTTTATAGGCCTTTTCCTTTAAGGACCTATTCTTCCTTTTTGCAACTTCATTTTGTTGTAGACTATAGGGAATTGTGTGTTGAAAATCAATTCCTTCTGAGATAGAATTACTCAAACCTTTGGTTGGCATATCCCTCCCATTATCTATGCACGAGACCTTGATAAACTTTCTAGTTTGTTTCTCTACAAAGGATTTGAACTCTTGGAAATACTCAAATACTCCAGACTTCTATTTGAGAAAATAAACAAATGTGTATTGGGAAAGATCATCAATGAATGTTAAAACATATTTGGCCTTGTTGAAAGAAGGATGAGGAAATGGTCCTTCCAAATCACTATGTACTAGTTCCAAAAGGTTTGTGTCTCTCTATGCTTTCCTTTATCAAAATTTTCTTTAAGATGCTTTCCAAGAATGTATCCTTGATAAACTACATTAGAAAATTGAATATAAGGAAACCTTGTAACTGTATCATGTTGATTGAGTTGCTGTAAGTAGCGATAGTTCAAGTAGCCAAATTATTGATGTCACAAATGACTCACTTTATCAGAGTGAGTGAGTAATACAAGTGAAGGTGAATTAGGAACAAAGTGAGGGAAGTGATACAATCTTGGTTGGTGTTCTACCTTTCCCACTATAATTTTTGACTCATTTCTCATCTCACTAATAACCACTACATCTAGAGTAAACTCAACCTGCTTGCCAAAGCCTATGTGAGTGATCTGATAAATAGATAGGAGATTAGTTGAAAAATATGGAACACAAAGAACATTATAAATTGTCCCTTTGCTCATGTCAGTATCCCCTCTCCCATGCACTTCAACATGAGTGTCATCACCCAAAAGAATCTATGGCATAGAAATGACTCTAATGAGGAAAAACACTCTTTTGATGAAGCCATCAAGTGTGATGCACCCTAATCAATAATACATGAATTTAGTTGTGAGGCAACAACAATTGGGTGTTGAAAATACAATAGGGAAAGTAAACTCTTGTGGGGGGGGTGGTGGTAGGTGGTGACTGTGAATCAGTCCTTCAAAAATTTAACCATAAATTCATTCATCACACATTCATTTCATAAATTGCATGTAAACTAAAATAGCTAGCTAAATATATTCATTCATAGTATGAAAGAAAATAACATTCAACACATGTATGACACAAGATATTTGGTTACCCAAAAACCCTCCAATAAGAAGGTAAAACTGGGGTGGGGATGACACCCAAAAATCTCCACTATTGTAGTAATAAAGTGTATCTAATGAAGGTTACAATGTTTGGTCATGAAACATAATCTACCCTATGAAAGGTCTACCCTGTTAAAGGCTTAAAACATTGTTAGATATTACACTGTTAAATGATTTGAGCGCCCTGTTAGAATTGTGCCTAGAAAAAGGACTTTAACTTACAATGAAGTAAGTACCTTTTTAAATAATTTACAATAGAATGTTAAGACTACTCTGTTAAGAGATTTAACTGATTCCCCTATTAGAATGTCTCAGCAATGATCTTGCAGTTAGCACTCTATTGCTAAATAAAAAATCTCCTCTTTCCTGATGTGTACTTGATCCTCACTAATTAGATGTATGTCTTTTGTCTTTTAATTCCTTTCCTCTATTCTTCTCTAACTTATTCTACAATATATCTCAATTCACAACTTCTTAGCCACCATGAACGCTCTATTTTCTCATGCAAACTTCTCTCTTTTCTCCCTTTTCATTCTCATTAAAATTTTTAGGGTTTTTCCTCCTTAAGAATACTTAGGTGACTTAGGGTTAGGTATGAATTAGCGATTGTGATTTTCCTATATTTTTGTTTAATCCTCTCCTTTTTCTGGTTGGTTGCTTGTACTACATAGGGATCCTCAATAAAGATTCATCCTCATCATCTAGAATCACAAAACAATCCTTAAGTCAACTAAAAAATGGTTTACATAGAATTTTGTTCCATTGCAAACAACTATGCCAAAACTATATTACTCAAAACTTGAAGTGTTTGATGCTCGACATCCACTATCTCTTCAATGCTATAACTTGGCCTCTAAATGACTAGCCATCCATTGATCACTCAGAATTTGAATGATTCATCATGTACTATCTATTCGGTACTTGAGTGACTCAAAACTTACTAGTTACTCAACATATACTATATATCTCTCGCTCAACATATACTATTTGACAACTTATGCTTGACATACATTACTTGTTTAGCATGAACTAAGTAAATGACTTAAGTATATTGTCACTCATATGTCAAAACCAATCTGATATTAGTATTAGGGCATTACCCTTTCCTTTTCCTTTACTTGATTCCTTGGAAGATTCTTGGAATGAATCTGACTTGACAGAATCAAGCACTTTGATATTGTTCCTTTCAAGAAGACGAGACAAGTGATCAATTTTCTTCTTCAAATATTTATGTTAATGATATCTAACCAAGTTTTTTACAATAGGAACATGTTTTTCTCTCCTTCTTGGGCTTATTTATTTTTGAAGAAGATGTATCATTTAATGCTCTTGTAGTAGAAAACTTCTTTTCTTGATTCTTTTCTGCTTAGCACTTTTGATTGTTTTCTTTCTTAGGAGGACCTCATTGTTTTCTTGTGCCCTAATTTGCAGTCAAGGCATGAGACTTAGATGGCATGATCATGCCCATATGGATTAACTTATCCTGCTTCTTTGTGAGTTCATTGGCAAACTCATCAAGAGAAGGCATTGTGTAGTTGTTTTCTAAGGCACTTTTAGTAGCATAGAAGGTGGAGATAAACACAAATATGTAGGACCAAAGTTGGAAAGAATAATTAGAATTAGTTTTGAATCTTTCTTCTCAATTCCACATTCTTTCAATTGCAATCTTAAAGATTTCAAGTTAGTAAATAAGTCTTTAATAGTATTAGAGTTACATGGATTTAATCCTATCAATTTATTCTCTAATTGATGGTCTCTCAATTCATCTTTCTTTCCAAATAATCCTTCTAATGTTGTCCATACATTATTAGGAGTTGTAGATGATTCCACATGATAGAGAATCTCTGGAGATATATCCATGCATAAGGTACCATATGCTTCATCACATTTGTTGTACCATTTAGGCTTTTCTACAAGTAATGTTGGTTCAATTTCAAAACCCATTGTTACTCTATATAACCCTAACTTCTTAAGATAGATTGTCATTTTAGACATCCACTCATAGTAGTTATAGAGTGTGAGTAATGGTATTGTAGATTGATCCATTTTAGTGCATAAATAAATATTTTTGAGCCAAATGAAAGAGAAGAAAGGTTAACACAAGAGACTACACACAAGACTACCACCCCCCCCTCCCCCCCCCCCCCCCCCTTTTTACTAGATCAAAAATCACCCCCCAAGATGCAATGATTTTGGCACTTTATAATTAAGTGCATGTATAATTGGAACTTTTGCAAAATATGGTTCAAAGTGGACTTGATGTTTTAATTAAAACTTCCAATTTGAAGAAAATGAATACTTATACAATCAAGACTAAGGATTTCTATGAATCCAAAATATTATAATTGCCAATTTTGGCTAAAGGATGAAAGTGCAATTTTTTCCCAAATAATTCTATATTTTTATAGAGTATTTAAATTCTTCTTGAAAAATCATGAACTTTAAAAACAAATAGCACTCCAAAATCTATCTGTATGAGGTCGTACAATGCTTTGGAAGTTGCAAAATGTAGGATTACATAGGTACAGTCATGAAAACTTGCAATTTCGAATTATCATATGCATCCAAAAATAAAAACTAACATATTATTTGGAGAATTCTACTCCAAATCAAAAAATATTTATGATCATTCAAAGTTAGACTACCAAAAATAAAATGCAATTGAAGAAGGGCAATTCACAAATATCTTTGATTAAGATTGATGCTCAAATGAATGTCATGACAAGGAAAAACATCTCACTGCAATGGTCACAGAGACGTCAAATTTAACATAGAAAGTCGACAACATTTAGAAAAAGTACTTTTCCCACATACATATAAATGTAAAGGGAATTGAATTCTTTAAATTTTTTAGTGCTCCCACCTAAATATGTACATTGATTTGGTCAACCTTGTAGCTAGTCAATGTGCATTTGGGTCATTAAAGACTTCATGTGGGCTTTTCCAAGCATGTTTCAGGCTTCAAATATAATTTTTCAAGTGCCAAATGATAAAAAAATGTCATAGAGAGCTCCAAGCACAAAAATAGGTCGAATAATATATCAAAATTTGTCTCCTAAGCCTTCTAGATGCAATGGTAAGCTTTAATTGGCCTAAAATACTCCGTTCTTTGTGCCCTACTCCATATTTGAGCTCAAAGTATGTGTTTGTAACTAATGAAAATAGAATTTGATTTGAATGAAACAAAAGTCAATTTTGACTTTTTTGAACCTTCTGGATGAAATGAAATTGTCAAGATAGCTTCATGAATGTACTAGAGTGTTGCAATCAACATATCAATACAAATACATATAGGCAAAATAGATATTATTGTGTCTCCATAAATCCTTTATGCAGTTTGTATATAAATGAAAGAGAAGAGCATACAAGATTTTACAAGACCTCTAATAATAATATACTATTTCAAAATTGCTCCGATACCATGTTAGAATTTGTATTAAAAGAAAAAAAACTAGAATCTAATGAAAGACCTAGATTAATCAAGAGGAAATAAATTAGTTGCAATAACAATATAAGAACAATCTCTAATGTAAATGTTTAAAGGCCTAATAACATCAATATTTCCTAATATTTAATATATAAGAGCTAGCCTATTTATATAGGCAAGATTTGAGAGGATACTTGGACAAGATTGAGACAAGTGTCTCAACTTGGAGGAAGTAGAGTCTCAATGGAATCAACCACCTACCATCCTCCTACAATCTAGATGAGTGGTGTCCAAATTGAAACTAATCACATGTAATATCTTAGGAGTAGTCGGAGTCAAAAAGATGACTCATAATATCCTCCTAACAATAATATCTAAAAATATATAATTCCTCCTAACTTATGAGCTCACCTATGTAAACTTAATATAAGAGTTAAATGGAAAAGAACCATTTTCTCTAACAACTAGTAGGTCAAAAAAATTTGGACAAAGAATTTTCTCAAAAAATCATGATCACAAATAAACTTATTGGGGGGTTTCAATACAAACCCCTCAAGACTTTTGAACATGTATCTTTTACCTCGATTAGAAAGTGACATTCAATCAAAAGTCACTTAGTACAAGTAAAAATTTAAAAAATTACATTGGATGGAAAGTAATTATGTTTGTCACTTATATTCCTGACATATTCATCTAGGTAAATTTTCTTAATGGCCATAAATTTCAAGTTGAAAACCTCTTTTATCAAATCATTGTTCAAGACCATAATCCCTATATATATAATAGTTGCCTAATAATATAATCATAATTAGTACAAATTGTATGTATGTGGCATATGGTCATAAAGACATTCATTACTACCATATTGCTTAAGTTGAAGCTCTATATGTTGTTATCAAAATATCTCTGTCTTAGTGCTAACAAAGACATAATTAATGAATCATGTATGCTTATAAAGACATTGGATCCCATTATATTCCCATCATATCTTAAGTTAAGTATTTAGATATTGTATATTATAACTTCTCTCCCTCCCTCAATCATAAATTAATTGACGTGAAGAAAATATTTAGATATTGTATATCGTCGACTACCATTTGCTATGATTATATTTATTCATGGCTAAACATTATTGCTATACAATCTTGGTCTAAATAATTTACTTACTTCTCCTTTAGCCCAACTCTACACCTTTGTGAATATATTGTAGCAAGGCTCAAAAAAGTAAAATGACCCTTTCCAATCTAAATGAAAGTAATTTATTCCTTTTGATAGTCTTAACAAACAAGTGCCACATTATGGCCAGTACTAGCCTTGTAGTTTTTTAGTGCAAATATTTGATAGAAAATATTGTCATATATTATATAATAATTTAAATATTTTATTATAAACATGTTGTATATTATACTTTGTAAGACATTAAAAATAGTTAAATTATGAAAAAGTCTAAAATGATAACAAAGATAGAAAAAAGAAAGATAAGAACTAACCTAAGATTCAAAAGAATATATACTTATAAATTTTATAATAGTACATATATATACACACAAATTTAAAAATTAACAAGTAAAAATATTAATTAATTAAAATTTATCAATAGTGAAGCAATTAGAAAATAGACTATAATATGAATGCAATTCATCATATCTATTACAAATACTTTTTATACATGTTCTAACAAAATATTTTTAAAACATGTAAATGTATGATATTAGTAGTTGAAGTATTATCAAAAATTTTAATATTGAAAATACATAAATGTGCAAATCCTTTTAGTTACTGTAAATATATCTCACAAGTTCATTAAGCTTCTTAATTAAATAAATGTAAATATAAATATAAGTTCAAAATGTGTATGGTAATATAATGATTTATTTATAAATATAAATGTAGATGCTTAATTTAAAAATAAAATTTAAACAGGTTTATTTTTCAATAAGATGTCAATTAAAATATAGTATATAGTAGTTAAAATATGATTAAAGATGTTAGTATTTAGACATTTATACATGCTTATCATTTATCCATAAAAGTTGTAAGATATTTCTTATTTAGTTGTTAGTATAATAGTTATTATATTTATTTAAAATATTTTATATAATTTTAATAGCAATTGAAAAATTTAGTAAAATAGATAAATAAATTATTCTATTTGACTTTGGTCGTTTTATAATACTTATAATATTTATTTAAAAAAATTATATGATTTTTAAAAATCATATATATTTTGAAATTAAATAAATTGTGCTAGATTACTATGGTAATTTAGAAAAATAAAGAGTTTGAGTAGGTTAAGTAGTTTTGTAAAATTTAGATAAAATAGTTTTAAAGGTAAATTAGTTACAAATTAAATAAATAATAAATTTAATTAATAAATATTGTCATCATATGAAAAAATAGTACAATATAGAACTTCTACAAAAAGAATCTAATAACACAAAATTGTATATATAAATCAATAAATTAACTTTATAAAAACTATATATATATATATATATATATATATATATATATATATATATAATTTGTAAACAAGAGTTGTGATACAACTATAGTCTTGCCTAAGGGTGAGTGAGTAGCCGAGTTGGTGTGAAGGCGAGTCGTGAGGCATAGTGTTAGGCTAATGATCCCGGTGCTACGCATCAACTCCGGTTCGAGTCACACTAGGTTTACCACAAACCCTTTTGCCAATAGTGGCATGTTGTGATGGTTAAGTTGTTGTGTTGTTATCCTTGCCATCAAGGTTCAAATATCATGGGGATGAAGTCCCCCGTTTGTGGCCTCACTGGTTCATAGCTCCAGGTCAAAGCGTTTACCCCTCTTGAAAAAAACTATAGTCTTGCCTAATGCAAATGTGGATTGAGATTGAAATAAAAAATTCTTTCACCACTTTTATAAAATATTTGGTGTATATATATATATATATATATATATATATATATATATATATATATATATATATATATATATATATATATATATATATAATATTTTTTCATCAATAAATTTTACATGATAATTATATATAAAATTAAAAGTTTAGATATATTTTTCATAAATATTTTATAAGGAAATAAAATGTTAATTTCATAAAGCATAATTAATGCCGATAGGCATTCTACAATGGTAGAATGGGGGAGTGGGATGGTGTGAGCACGTTAATGTTAACTTTTATTCTTCCAGGTTAAATTTGACAACCATCTACATGTAAAAAGTTTAAATCTTATTATAAATATGTTGCCCCGTTATAAAATTGTTTCAATTTTATAAACCTCGGTTAATTTTTGAAACTTGCCTAGTTTTAAGCTTTATATTGGCCATTTTATCTCTAAGTTTTTGTGAGTTTCTAAATCTTCATGTCTCCAGCTCGTTCTCAGCTATGCCCAGCACTTGAAATTTTTAAAATCCAACTTCTAAGCTCCAACTTATCATAGGTTAATGTTGAGACCCAAAATACGTGTTTTCAAGTCTATCATTAACCATTAAGCTCTCAAAAGGTTAATGATAACTTTCAAAGTGCGCATTTTGGAGTAGGTTAATTAACATCTCCAAAAATGAATTTTTCTTAACCTCTCGAAAGGTTAATGATAACTTTCAAAACACGCATTTTGGAGTAGGTTAAGTAACCTCTCCAAAAACACGTATTCCTCAAACCTCTTTGAGATAGTTATTAGCCTATTTAACATTTCTCCATGAGAAGTTAGATATGTGAATGGCTTGAAATAAAACAAGAGAAAGATATGTCTAATGAGAAGATGAAAGTTTTGGAAAAGCAGATGTGCAGAATCCTCCCTGATCCTAGCCATGGGGAATCAAGCAAGTTTTTGAGAGGATAGATGGGTGTATTAGATAATGAAAATGCAGATTATACAAATGATAATAGTTATGGTGGTGAGGATGGAGAAGCTGTAGAAGAAAATAGTGCAACCCAAGACTGTGCTATAGATATGCCTACTCCACCAAACATGGGTTCAATTCACCAGAAAGATCATTGCCTACTGAAGCAGGCAAAGAAGTACCACAAATAGATAGAGCTAGGGATTCATCAATTACTGACAAAGGAAAGTCGAGTTAATATATTCTCATTAGAAAGATATCATTCGTGAGATATAGAAAAGGTGAAGAAGATGCTTTCCTGTGCTTTTAGAGGTTGGCTACAGACTGTAGAAACATCCATGCGAGTGGAAGCACCTTCTCAATTATCATAGATTGGTTTGGTACATTTTCTATAAGTAAAGAAATGAGGGAATTAAAAGAGTTAGTGTTTGATAAGTTGAAGAAAGGTGTGAAAAAATTTAAAGTGATAGTGTTCTAGATTTGGAACTAGGTAAGCAGGTCCATGCGCAAGCCATTGCAACTACATTTGTGTCAGATGTCTTTGTAGGAAGTGCTTTGGTAAACATGTATAGAAAATGCAAGAGCATAGAGGATGCACGGAAATTGTTTGATGGAATGCCTGAGCGCAATGTAATTTCATGGACTACAAACATGGTAGGATATTCCCAAAGAGGGTATAGTGAGGATACCTTGCACTATAGAATTTGGCAATAGCAGTAATCTAGAATTTATGTGCTTCACATGAAACAAGCAAAATTTTGGAGAAAACATGAAATTTGGAAATGATGGCATAGACCAATCTAATTGGAGTTGTATAGACTTTGCAATGGCAACTGAAGCGCTAAGAGTCAACAATTCACATACAAGGACCCAATTCATAGTCAAGACCAAAATGAGCCATAGGAAAATCATCCTTCTCGTGTGCTATACGAAGATACGTAAACATATTTCTAATAGAATTCCATATAGACCCGTCGTCGAGTAGTGGCAAACTATTGTGTATAATGCACTTTTTGATGTGGGAATCACTCTGAGTAATTGGTTTATGTATGATCATAAATATAGTACCAAGGTTGATGGATCCATCTTTGATAGTCAAGGAAATTGACACACTGCTGCCGACCTCCTTGGGTATGCAGATCCTACAAAGCTTACCGTCTTGCTCCGAGCAAGTGTGCATTAGGTCTACTTTTCCATGCAAGGAGTGAGCAGGCCAATGGCTTCAGGTGTAATGTATACAGATGCAAATGGGAAAACACACACTGCTTATCTGACAAGGAGGGCAGGAAGTGAGGTGATAATATCTGCAGGTGCTATGGGGAGCCCACAGTTGCTAATGCTGAGTGGAGTTGGACCATCATATCATTTGACATCTTTTGGCATTCCAATAATGGTGAATCTTCCTACAGTGGGACAAGGCATTATAGACAATCCAATGAATTCAATATATGTTCCATTCCCAAACCTGGTAGAAGCTTCTCTCATAGAAGTTGTGGGTATCACCAATGTTGGAAGTTATGTTGAGGCTGCCAGCGTTGATTATACCTCATCCTTTGGCAGGAACTATGGAACAATGTCTCCTGAAAAGGGGTAGTTGGTCACAATTCCTCCAATGTAGAGAACGAAAAAGGTGATATCCCATGCCATATAGATGCAGAGTCGTCTGCCAGACTTAGCATTCAGGGGAGGCTTCACATGGAGGCTGTCAAGTTGGGCTTGTGGTGGATCAGAATTACCATGTATTGGGAGTGGATGCTCTCAAGTGGATGCTCTTAGAGTCATTGATGGTTCCACCTTTAATGCTTCACCGAGCATCAATCCTCAAGCCACTGTTATGATGCTTGGCAGGTACGTGGGTGTCAAGATATTGGAGGAAAGGGGGATGTATAAGAGGTTAAGAGAGAGGAATAAACAAAGTAAAGGTTGAAGTGGATCAGATCATTCATTGTTTATGTCATTTTTAGAGGGATCAATAAGGATCGATTATTCAATCCCCCCTCAAAATATCTAAAGTCCAAGTTTTAGGTCATATAGGTTAATTTTTTAGAGGTTAATTAACCTCACCCAAATCACGTATTTGGGAGGTGGTTATTAACCACAAAGAGGTAGTTATTAACCTCTATGTCTATATAAGGACTCCTGTTGGCTTTGTAAAAGGACCTTTTTGGGTTTGAAAATAAGGGAACACTATGTTGAAATTTTGATTAAAAGATGATATTTGGAAAGTATGTACAGATTTTGTCTTTATAATCAGAAATTCCTCTTAAGTTCTTAGTGCAAGAAAATAATGGAATGTGCAGTTTGAGTTCCCTCTTTTCAAATCTAAATTGTTACAAATTTTGATTCTCTTTGTAGTGAGCATTCTCACAATATGGTGTAAATGTTTATGAATCTATGGATCAGTGTTGTGCTAGTAATAGTTTTCAAGCGTAGATCTTAATCATTGTTATTAGCAGTTTTAAGTTAGTAGTTCGGGAAAGCTTTGATGTCGTGTGGTGCATTCGTCATCATGAGCTTTCTCATCTTTAAAAGTTTGATTTCATCTTTTATTTGAAAAACTTCAAAATTATATCATACGAGGGAGCTGCCCCTCTAGATGCAGAGGAAGGCCACATACCAAGGGCCTATCCAACTGTTGGAGACATCAATTTGCCACGTACTCCATTGAGCCAAATCATATATTTTCAAGGTGACAAATCTGTTTACCAACAAAATAGTATATACTTTCAAAATTAATTTAATAAATACCACATAAAATATCCTTTAAATTATCATATTTGGAGATATAATTCATCCATTTTAAAGAAATTAAAATAAAAAGATCAAGTTAGCAAAAAATTAAATAAATGAAGATAAGAGAAATATAAATAATTTTAGATGTAAATTAAATTATAACTATTTTAATTAAATAAATGAAGATAAGGGAAGTATAAGTAATTTTAGATGTAAATTAAATTATAATTATTTTGTAGTGGATATCTATCAACATTTCTTTAGATAGATTTATTTAAAATATCTATATTAGTTTTATTATAGTTTATAATATATAGACATGTGGATATAGCTATATGTTGAATTGTATAAATATTAAAGTCAAGTTTTATTGAACTAATATTTCATAAAAAATTATCATCCTTAATTATGTTAAAAATGTATGATATCAATGTTAAAAATATATAAAGTGTAATGTACACATATATTGAATTTTTGAAAAGAAAAAATGAATAAAACCACTAGCAAAAATATCACCGACCAATAAGAAACAAAAGAATATTTTTACAAAATTAGAATAATAAATTACAAAACATTACAAATATAACAAATATTTTTATAATACACTCAAACTAATCATTGAAAATGAGGTGAAAATATAAGTCTTTGCCTATATAGGTGGGACTAACTAGTAACTTCTTATTGAACTAAAATGATGAGTATTAATTTTTCATAGTGGGGAAGATTGCTCCATCATTGTTTCATGTAGGTTCATTTCCTTCACACATGAAATGTAAATTGTTGGTAAAGATTGATGGACAATTGTTGATGTAGGCAAGATGTGCCTTGATAGCTAATGAAGGCAATGCCATCAACTATATATTATTTTGTTAAGTTGTAGTAGTAACAATAGGAGGGCTAACTAGTTTTGAATTATCTAACCCCAAATTCTTCAATAGACCATTTACATACTTGGATTGAGAGATAAACATGCCTCTTTTTTCCTAGTTCACTTTCAATCCAAAAAAGAAGTTCAACTCTCCTAACATAGGCATCTCAATCTATTTCTATGCATCATCAACAAACTTCTTGCACATATAACCTTTGCCTTGAAAGATAATATCATCAATATATACACAACCACAATAAAAATTATGTTAGTATTAATTAAAGTACATATTTTTGTCAAATAGGCCTTTTTTGAATTTTTCATTAACTAAATATTTGTCTAACTTTCTATACCAAGCACTAGTTTTATGCTTTAAATCAGGGTGAACCCACACTAAGAGGTCAAACTTTTTTGAATGGAGAATTTTTTTTCTAAAAATCATGAAAACAAATAAACTTATTAGGGGTTTTTGTTGGAAATATTAATTTCTACTAATTGTTCGATGCTTCTAGATTATTAGGTTTAGGTTTAGGGTGTGCCGGCTAAAGTATTTTCTAGAAGTTGGGTCAGCCATAGCATTTTCTAGAAACATGTAGATATTTGTCCCTTGTCGGCTAATGTAGATGTTTCCAGAAATAAATTAAGACCTCTATAAATAGAGGCATCATGTAATGCAATTGGCAATGGGAAAATGATGAATGAAATATAATATATTTTATTGTGTGGCAGCACATTGTGTTTTGTGTTTGGTATTTTGTATTGTTCTGTGTTTTTATTTTTCATGCTGCCCACCCAATAGATTGGTATCAGAGCTATTCTGAGTTTCATCAAATTCATATCAAAGCTGTTGTGTGTTTCTACAATTGGTATCAGAGCCTGGTTAGATAGAAAGTTGTACACAATTTTGGATTGTGTATTGTGCTGCTAAATGGTGGAGGATTGTTTGTGAGAAAGATAATTGTTTTGAAGAAGACCACAGAGGAAGTGTTGAGCAGGAAAGAGGGCAAGTCAGAAAAAAGGTATGGTGCAAATTTTTATGGCATTTAAGAAATTATAATAGTAGAAGAATATTGTGAGGATTTTAGCTATCTAAAAGGGTTGTTTCAAGCTATTTGAAGATTTAATTCTGGAAGTAAAAAAGTATTTAGAATTTTCCAAAAAAAGCAGAGTAAAGTGTGTTTAATTATTGAATTCAATGGGAAAATCTGGTAGAGTTCAAAAAGAGAAGACAAACAAGTTAGAAGAAGAACTAGTGATGGTGAAGAAAGAAAATGCAAAATTATTGTGTGAAAAAGATATTTTGCAAAAAGAATTGGAAAAAGTGAGAAATGAAATGGGAGAAGAAAAATCTAAATTGTTAAATGAAATTAATGTCCATATAGAGGCAGTTGAAGAGCTAGAGGATAGGCTAAAATTTGTGGAAGAAATACATAATTGGCAAGTGAAGGAAACACATAAGATTAGAGAGAAAAATAAAGAATTGGAAGAAAAGTTAAAAATGTTTGATGATGTTAAGAAAAGAAATGAAGAATTAGAGGATGAAATGAAGAGACTAAAAGAAGAAAATGATTTGTTAAATGCATGTGTCAAAGAAAAATTAGTATGTGATGTTTCATGTAGTACAAATGATTTGAATTCAACGCTAGAAAAGCGTGACTCTGTTGAGGTTGTTTGTGATAAAGAATGTAAGAAGGAGTATGAAAATATGGCATCAAATACTACCAGTTCCAAAGATAAGAATGTTGGATGGAATATAATGAAGAAAATGGGTTACAAAGATAAAGGATTGGGAAAACATCAACAAGGAATCATAGAGCCTATTGAGCCAATCATGAGACTAAAATATGAAGGACTAGGATATGCGGCAAATGAAAGTAATGATGTCATGAGTTCAAACAAATTTGTTGAAAGTTAAAAATATATGCAATGTTCAAATTCTAATAGGAAAGGGCATACAAAAGAAAAATGTTGGGATCTACATCCTTGTAATATTTGTGGCTTAAAGAGTCATAGTGAAAAGGTGTGTTGGAATAGAAATTGCAAAAGTGATTCTATGGCAGGTTGTATCAAAATGGATTGTTGATGGAACTATGAATCAAATTGGCAGAAAATTGCAGGAATGATTAGAGGGTTATTCAAGTATAAATGTTCAAGCGTAAGGAAGACTTTAGTACTAGTGGGAAATAGATCCAAGCAAGACATCAAAGAGGCAAAAAGTTATCGGCATTTATGACAAATGAGGCAGCATTATCAGTGGATCCTATGAAAAAAAGAAATTTTTGGTAGTGAATCATTTGTAGAAATTAAAGGCCGTAGCCTTGGAAGACACTATTCACAAAGGCATTTATTGATATGAAGATTTTTTGAAAAATAGCTTTTTGGGATTTGGATTTGTATGTATTGTAATTTGATAGTAGAAATTAGGGGGGAGTGTTGGAAATATTAATTTCTACTAATTGTTCGATGCTTCTAGATTATTAGGTTTAGGTTTAGGGCGTGCCGGCTAAAGTATTTTCTAGAAGTTGGGTCAGCCATAGCATTTTCTAGAAACATGTAGATATTTGTCCCTTGTCGGCTAATGTAGATGTTTCCAGAAATAAATTAAGACCTCTATAAATAGAGGCATCATGTAATGCAATTGGCAATGGGAAAACGATGAATGAAATATAATATATTTTATTGTGTGGCAGCACATTGTGTTTTGTGTTTGGTATATTGTATTGTTCTGTGTTTTTATTTTTCATGCTGCCCACCCAACAGATTGGTATCAGAGCTATTCTGAGTTTCATCAAATTCATATCAAAGCTGTTGTGTGTTTCTACAGCTTTCAATAGAAACCCCTCAAGGCTCTTGATCATGTACCTCCAATAGAAACTGAAATTCAATCAAAGGTCATTTAGTATGAGTAAAAATTAAAATAAAGTACTTTGGATGGAAAGTAATTATTTTTGTCTCTTAAATTCCCAACACAATCATGTAGGTCAATTTTCTTGATGGCCATAAATTTCAAGTTGAAAACCTCTTTTATTAAATCAATGTTCAAGACCACAATCCCTATATATATTTCGATTGCCTATTAATATGGTCATAATTAGTGCAAATGGCATGCATGTGGCATATGGTCATAAAGACATATCGATGTGAAGAAAATGCTAGATATTGTTTACCATTGACTACCATTTGCTATGATTGTAATAAATCATAGCTAAACATCATTGTTATATGATCTCAGTCAAAATAATTTACTTATTTCTCCTTCAACTCAACTTTACACCTTTGTAAACATTTTGTAGGAAGGCTCAAAATTGTAAAATGACCCTTTCCAATCTAAATGAAAGCAATTTATTCTTTTTGATATTCTTTACAAACAAGTGCCACATTGTGGTCAGTACTTGC
Organism: Cupressus sempervirens; assembly: GCA_028749045.1. Lineage (NCBI taxonomy): Eukaryota > Viridiplantae > Streptophyta > Pinopsida > Cupressales > Cupressaceae > Cupressus > Cupressus sempervirens. The sequence goes on along the minus strand of CM053783.1, from coordinate 573,015,061 downwards.
CTTGTAGTTATTTAGTACAAATATTTGATAGAAAACATTGTCATATTTTATAATAATTTAAATATTCTATTAGAAGAATGTTGTATATTATACTTTGTAAGACATTAAAAATAGTTAAATGATGGAAAATTCTAAAACAATAAGAAAAGATAGAAAAAAAGGAAGATCAGAACCAACCCAAAATTTGAAAGAATAAATATTTGTAATTTTTATAATAGTACAGATATATATGAAAAAAATTAAAAAATCAACAAGTAAAATATCAATTAATTAAAATTTATGGATAGTCAAGCAATTAGAAAATAGACTATAATATAGATGCAATTCTTCATATCTATTACAAATACTTTTTATACATGTTGTAACAAAATATTTAAAAGATATAAATGGATGGTACTAGTAGTTGAAGCATTCTTAACTTATTTAATATTAAAAATAAATAAATGTGCAAATCCTTTCACTTATAGTAAATATGTCTAATAAGTTCATTAAGCTTCTTATTTACATTTTATTTAAATAAATGTAAATTTAAATTTAAAATTAGTAAGGTAATATACTTCTTAATTAGTTCAAAACCTTGCATTGTCAATTTTAAAAAAGAAGTTATTATATTTATTTAAAATAATTTTATATGATTAAAATTAATAAATAAATAGCTCTATTTGACTATGGTAATTTTATAATGGTTATTATATTTATTTAAAATATTTTATATGATTATAATAGCAATTGTGAAATTAAATAAGGTGGATAAATAGATTGTTCTCTTGGACTATAATAATTTAGAAAAAAAAATAGACTTTGGGTAGGTTAAGTAGTTTTGTAAAATTTAGTTAAAATAGTTTTTCAGATTATACAAGTGCCACATAGTGGCATGTAGTTGCCTTGTAGTTAATTGTATTTATATTGAATAATTGTTTATATTATTTGTAAGGATTAAAATAATACATTAGATTTTCTCATTTCTTGAACTAAATTGTAAAGAATTTTTTATAGTCTATATAATAAATCAAGTATAAGAAATAAAATATTACTAATAAAAAAATATATGAAATTAAAAAATGAAAAATTTAAAATAAAATTAATCTTAAATTATTGTATTATTTTTTCTAAACAAATATTTGTCGAAGTAAAAGAGTATGTCAAGAGAATATATTGTGTATTAAAAAATAAAGATTTTTTTATGATCTACTATATGACAAATTATTCATCTTCAACAAATTTTAAATTTTAATAGAAATAATTTTTGGGTAGAGGAAAATGTATGGATTTAATCAAAAAATTATTTGACATATTAGAGAAAATATAATTATAAGTTTTATATTTAAGACACATAAAGTCAAACAAATTGTTATATGGAGAACCTCCAAATAAGAGAACTTCTATAACACAAAATCAAATTTGACAAATCAAATAATTTGTACAACATATAAAATTTATAAATAAATAACAAAACTTTAGAAATTTTTTAATTATTCAAAAATAATTTAAGATTGATAGAAAGTAATACAAATTTTCTACAAAGTGAATACAATAGTACATTGCCTATGCAACTACACTAAATCAATCATATTTCATATTTCAAATAATAAAATTTTATTGAAAAAGTAATAAAAAATTAACTCATAACTTCTTATTTCGCTGAAATGATAATTATTTTTCATGGTGGGGAAGATTGTTCCATCATTGTTGGAAATGTAGGCAAGATTGAAGTACGTGCCTTGATCGCTAATGAAGGCAATGCCATTAGATATGCTTTTCAGAATCGCCTTCATCATCTGAAAATCATTTCGCAATATTGTTGAGAAACATGTGTCTCAACCTTGCAATCTTTTCCTGGAAAATTTCAGAATTAGTTTGTAGGAGTTTTCCATTTGTTTATGCATTGGAAAGTGGTTAGTGAGTTGTTAAATGAGCCTTGTCCTTAGTAGAAAATAGGTAGGCTATTTTTAGAGCCTTGATGACTCATTTTATGACTTTTATGGGGGTCTAGACTAAGAGACAAAATTGTGGACAGGATTACTATTTTAATTTGGTTGTTTTTTCATATTAGAAATATAAATGTTAAAAATGGGTAACATGTGGCATGGTAGTTTTGCTCATGGTTTTGTAAAACCATAAGTGGTTTCCAGGTTGTAAAATCACTATAAAAGGAGGGCTTGGGAAGGTGTTTATGTAATTGAGTTTAGTTTGCAAGATTGGTGCTAGGAGTCTCTCCAAGTTCGAGTTGTGCTGATGCACTCCTATAAGAACTTGCATTGCAAGTGTATTGTAATCATCTTGGTTTGATAATACATTGTGTGAGTTTTGGAGGGTGGGCTTTTACTCCCGGAAGGGTTTACCCATGGTAATCATTGTGTTGTGTGGTCTTTGTTATTTTGATTATGTTATTATGCATTTCTTGAGATCTTTGCAATAGTTACTTTGATTTGCATAATCGTCCTCTCAAAGATTAGCGTAGGAAACACCTTTGCTTCCTTACAAATATGTCACCTGAAATCATAAACTCGCATGACCCAAGCGGCAATAGTAGACTTCCATGTTGCTCTTCTTCTGTATTTATGCAGACAAGCACTTTCTAGTTGTCTTGTCTTTTTTCCCTCTGCATCTCACATCGCCGTCATGCCTTCCCGAGATGCATTCTACACGCTTTCTGACTCTCTTGTTGCTCTCATACTCTCAAAACTCCCAATCAGAGATGCTGTCCAAACTTCCATTCTCTCCAAGAGGTGGAGATTTCTCTACACCCACATGCCCACCCTCACTTTCTCTGTGAAATCTGTTTTGGGGTGTGATCTTCTAGGGGCGAATAAAACTCACACAATGTCAAAAGCTGAGAATATTATATCCAACATCTTGCTTTTGCGCTCACGCAATCTGGAGGCGCTTTCCATCGAGCCCCAGTGCTCTTTCTATTTAAATAGTATACAGAGGGGATTTTCTTACGAAAATGTATGCACATGGGTAAGATATGCTGCTTCCTGTGATGTCCAACACCTCACTCTTTCTGATGACGATTACGAAGAAATGTCACCCCCTGCCTTGTTTTCGTGTTCACGTCTGGTCACCCTTTCTCTGACTGGGTACGCTCTTACCAGATTACCAACCACTTTCGTTGGATTCCCTCGCCTCATTTCTTGTTACCTCGAACAAGTTAAATTGACAGATGAATTTTTAGTATCCTTCATTTCGCTCTGCCCCCTTCTGCAGAAACTAGAAATAATTAATTCTTCTGAGCTAGGTCGTGTTGATATATTCTCATCCACTATTGAACATTTATATATAGAAGAAGTAAATTATCTGTCTGTCAATTGCCCCAAACTCAAAATTCTGAAGGTGACAGATGTAATGGATTTGCGTGTACATGACTCAATGTTCTTTGAGCTTTCTCAAGACATCCGAGATCTCAAAATGCACTCTGGAGGTAGTGTGAGGGAACTATCCATTGTTGGCTCAGGACATTTATCAGCAACTCGATTTGTTGACATTCTAGGCAACTTTCGGTCGTTGGAGAATCTTGACATAAATATGAAAGAGCCCTTTGAAATTGAAGAAAAGAGCGGAGTTCGCCTGCTGAACCTGCTTTGCAGGCTTCCAAATCTTCAGTCGTTCTCAATGTCGGGTTTTTTTCTTGAGGTATTCATGCAAACTTCACAATTTCCACCACAATATTTTCAAGTTTAAAGCTTTGAAATTTTAAGATCCATAAAAGATGAAACACTTATTCATAAGTAATTTAGCAAGTAATTTAGATTACTGATTCAGGGCAGTGCAATGCAGGAACTGGCAAGAGATCCTATACCTGAGTGCCTTGCCCCTCCACTTTTTAACCTCAAGAAAACACGCGTAGAACTTGATGAGTTTGACAACAAAGAAGTTGCGATATTAAGGTGCTTGCTTCAGAGCACGCCTTGTCTTGAAAGAATGGAAATTAAGCGACCCATATATCGGCGGGCTAAAGATTACAAGCATCAATCTATGTTCTTTAAAGACGTTTTGTACCTGAGGAGAGCATCCCCACTTGCAAGGATAATTGTGAATATTTGAAATTGATGCTGCTATAAACTTTATAACCGTTTCCTCCGTAATACAAACTCCTTTGAAGTAGTTAATTCTATGGTCTATTTTGGCTTATGTAATACAAACACCTTTGTAGTAGTTAATACTATGCTCTTTTTTAACTTATCCGAAAAAATACTTTCTGTTTTCCTCAACTGTTTTCGTGATTTTCTTAAATCATGCAGGTGGATTTTCTTCAATTACTTGTTTTGTTGTTGGTTTAGTGCAAGCAATGTAAACGAAGCCGCATGTAATTCTATTTTCTGAATTTCTTATTTCTAAAATGGTATTAATATGTTGCTGTGAATTGGATGTTGGTATTAATATGTTGCTGTGAATTGAATTTCTCATTTCTAAATAGATTATATAGGAATGAATTAAAGATTGGAGGACCATAGAGAAAAAAATCATGCTCCCCTACAACTAGGGGCATGAGGATGACATATTCAGGATTATTCAGAAGGAAGAGAAACCGATGAAGGATTATATAGAAAGCTTTGCCCGCATATGTAGAAAATTTTACCAGCATGTACTGATAAAACAAAGAGATTTTTCAATAATAAGTGGTATAGGGATGGAGATTTTCACATAGCTTACAATTGTAAGACTTTTCAGAGCTGAAGATGTGGCTAGCATCATACAAGATATGTCTGTGAAGGAAGAATTCAAGGTAGTAGATAAATTTTCAATTTGGATCACCAGAGACAATGATTACCATGATAATGTATACCTCAAGAATCCTCGTCTTAGACTATTCTATTTTTTATTAGATTTTCAAGTTCTGATAAATTGGCATAGCACAACAGTCAATTGGACGTTTCAAACAGTAAGGTTTCAGCAACCACCATATCAATCACAAGTCCATAATAATAACATAAAACGTCTCAATAAGGCATGGCAGCCACAATGAAGGGGAAACTAATCATAATCTTAAGACTCTAGACCCATTGCTAGCTTACAGCAATACACACAACTTCTACGACAATAGCCAGCTATTCACAAACGCTGCTATTCCAAAAAGAAATCCTATAAGTGTTATGTAGAGGTAAATGCCTCCGTGGAATTGCATAATGAATAGTTAGAATTTACTTTATGATTTGTAATTAACTTGAATATTGAATTTCTAGTTCTTCAACACAGATCTGGCGACCTTCATTGGAGCACTCGTAGAAGCCTCTCCAAACTTTCTCAAGTCAATTTCTTACCCCTGATTGATCTCTGTGTTTTTAAAAAATCTTATTGTGCATTTTCCACCTCCATCGGACTGTAAAACAATCAGACAGGCCAGCACTGCAAAATAATAACACAAAAATATCACAAAATATTAAAGACCTATAGAATATTAATTAACACATTGGAAGATAATACTAATTTTCAAGAACATTTTTTTTCGCTGCTATGAAAAATTAATGAATCATATGGCAAAATTCTAGCAAACAATCACAAGAAAGTATAAAACTTAGCAAAAAATTGAATTTATGAAGAACTCGTCTCTTGTTTTAAATTCAGCATGTAGGCATAAGACACACAATTTCGTTCTATTTAAATTCATTCTATAAAATAGAGCTACACAGAAAAAAACAATATTTATTTTATTATATTATTTATCTATATATTTTAAGAGATACTTTGGATATTTATAAAACAAGATAATAACATTGAGCACCAAAACACAAATCTGAAATACAAAACCAGGCACCAACATCTTGAAGCTTCCTGATTAAAAAAAAATCGTAATAAATGATTTGTGTGTGAAGTGTGGACGATTACTTCTGATACTCCTCTTTTAATTCACTTTGGCAATCCCATATTGGTACTTTGCCATAGAGAATGATTTGCGTCTGCTAGGAGATTTCTATTATAGTATTGTTTTTCTTTGTAGGATATAGATGACTACTTTACAATAATTTGTCTCTGCAAGGGAAAGCATAATACCTTGCATGATGAGTCCACTTTTTGTCAAGAGGCGATTGAACACGACTAGTTCAACCAAATCGATTAGCTTTTGTTTCTATGGGACAAAACGACTGGTTCACCCAAATACTCTCTCTTTTGTCTATGCATGGTGGGAACATGAATGATTCGCCTTCTATTTATGCAATCATTCTCTTTCTCCCAGGCATTTAAAAAGTTATCCCTAATTTATACTTACATCCTTTGCATTAGATTCTCTATTTTCTGTATTTTTTTTAATTTCTTCCAACATTATACTCTTTCTTACATTGCATATCATTGTCTTCTTTATTATCAAGGATGACTTTTTTTGGTTTTTCCCCTTCCATCTTCATTATTATCTCTTATCATCACATTTTCTCTCTCCATTTTTTAAAATTCTCTCTCTTTCACTCATAATTATTTTCTTTAGCATCATCTACACTACATTTTTCTTTTTGTTCTTCAAGTTATTTTGCTCAGTCATGTTCTTCTTTCAAACATATGTACAGGTTATTAGATGCATGATTTCACTTCAACAATGATTTTTACAACTTTTTAATTTTTTGTAAAGTCACTATTTTCACTTTTGCTATTTCTTCATTTTTCAGCAGACTGATAACAAATGTTAGAGTAATAAAGTATTTTCTTATTAATTAAAACATATTGATTTAACTATTAAGTCACTTATTATCGCTAGTTTACTTAAGCTAAACTTTGGGCATATAATAATTAATTATTTTATTCATTATTATCATGTAACCTAAATTTTACCATTTTGAGTTTTCTCTTTGTAGTTCATTCATTCACTTTTGATAATAGCAATTTTTCTTTTTGCTTGTCAAGAATGTCTCATCTATGGATATGGGAATTTCAACCTCCATAGCTTTTGATTCTCTCTCTCTGTAATAGGTGTTTGCACCTAGGTGATTCTTGGGAGCTATGGGGTTGGTCTTCTATCAATTTCAACAAAAAACATCTTAATCAGCTATGATTGTATCTTCACTTTCTCTTATCTTATCCTTTTTTTTTTCTTTCTTTTCTTCCATCTATACTTTTCAAATTCTTCCCCTGATTGTTGGTACATATTTGAAACTCTTTTATCTTGAGTTCAGTAATAGCTTCCTTTGACTCAACACTTATCATCCCTTTTGAGTGTTGAAACTTTTTATGATTTCTTACATCTTTCTTTACATATGGAATTTGTTCAATCTCTTGAACTTTTTTATAAGCTCTTTACAACTAGATTCATCAATCCATCCGCAGTTCATTTTTATATCATCTCAAACAAATTCATTCTTCCATGTTTTGTTCAAACACATCTTTTTATTCTTCCATTTATTTTTCAAACACAACTTAGTGAGACCACCTTTAGTTTAATGAGAACTTTGATTTCTTTCTTTCTTGTGCTAATGAGTGAACACACATATATGTTGAACATTATTATCACTATTATTTTATAATATTCATAAGCAAGAGGTTGAAGCGATTGATTAAAACTAGTAAAAGTAACAACTCAACTTGATAAATACTGAAAGGATAGATTTGGGTAAAAGTCCTTCAGATTTGCTTTACACTCATAAAATTATAATATGAAATACATAGTTTCCTTCAAGTATTATGTTTCCCTTTCAATTGTCCCTCATTATTATATCCAAGACCAACATTTTTTTAAATCTCCAAATGGACTCAATAGGCTCTCTCATTCCTTGTTCACATTTTCCCAATCCTTTTCCTTTGTAGCCCATCTTATCGATTAAATTCAAACACACATTCTTAGTATCATAACAAGAAAATTTATTCCATCCTTAGCCCATCACCCTTAAAAATTACTAGTCAAAGTTCCTCCCCCTACCAAACCCTAGCTTGAAGAGGACCTCACTTCCTTGGCTAAGAAGATTAAGAAGGAAAAAATTGAAATTATCGATGATGAGAACATTGGTACCATTTCTAGTAAAGGCATCAACTGGTCAAGTAAGACGCTGAGAGAGAAAAACCCCTTGATCAATCATGATAAGCCTAAACTTGATAACTTGAGGAAAAGGTCTGGCCCTAAACCTGAACACATGGATAGTGTTCATGGATAGTAGGAGGAATTATAGAGAAAATGGTGATGAAGAAACAATGAGCAAGGATAAAAATGAGGATGTTTTTGAGGATGTTCAGAGTAGTCCTTTGCCCTAATAAGGTCTTATATACTTTGAAAACGGATCCATCACCCACAATTTTGGGAAATATGAGAATCTTGAAGAGCAAGGAATAATCAATTTGTAGGTTAGTATGGGTAATCTGAGTAGCCACACCCAGGCTGAGATTATCGGGGGTGAAGGGGACCTCATAAGGGTAAGGTGCAGGGAGGAAAGCGCACTCTACAGAACTAGACCATGATCAAAATGAGGAACAAAATGCAGGGAAACTCGGTGGTGGAGAAGTTGGACAGGTCCTTTACTGATCTAATCAAAAGGAATGCGGAGGTAGAGGATGAATTCGACAAGGCTGCTAATTTCTCAGTATGTGCCATGTACTCAGCAACCACTACACTCTACCTCATGCAGACAAACAAGGATGGTGCTACTAATGGCAGACAAACAAGGATGGTGCTACTAATGACAAAGAGGTGGACACTACTCATTCATTATATGACTTCCTAGCCAATGACTGACTTCGCCTGCTATTGGCAAACTCGAAGAACCAATGAATTTTGCTTTTGATTAAGGTAGTTAATTACTCTTTAATCCTTCGGGACCCTTAGGCTTTTTGCATTTGACATTTTTAATAATCCTACTTAATACATTACATGCAAGAAAGAAACAAGAATTCAAAACAACAATAGTGAAGCATGGCTCCCATTGTTCACAAAAAAAATAATTATTTTGAGTGCAAGCATGTGGCCAACATTGTAGAAGACAAGCAGGCCAAGAAAGAAGGACAATGAAGACGCACAAGTTTTCTATATTTAAGAATCCTTATCATACAATGTTACATTTCTATTTCAATTTCAATTTCTGCCTTTTTTACCCAACATTATTAACTATATAACCCTTGAACCTTTGTAAAACTCAATGCCACTACATGACACCATGTGATAATTATAGCCACAAGCTCTACAACATTAGCCAAGTATAATTATTTTGGTTGGTTGTTAATGATTTTATTTGACCTAAAATAAAAATATAAGAAGTGATTAAAATTAAAAATTTGTCTTGAATATTTAAAAGAACTTTAAGATCAATGACAAATACAATTACATATTAAAAAGTAATATACAATGAAAATATTTCTAGATTTATCGAATAATTTTTTAGATTGTGTAAAATATGTTTAAACGAGACTCTATTAAACACAAGTACTCATTTCTACAAATAAGATTACTAATTCTATATTTTCTTAACATATTTACATTTCACCATACAAAATTAATTTATATTAACTAACCATTACATCTTATTGGTATAAATGCTTAATTTTTATTTTTTTGGCAAAATATTATATTTATATTAATAATAACCAGTTTGAAATAGCTCTCGGAGAAAAGAACCAGAAAAGAAATTTTTTGGTCATTGCCTAATACAAAAAAGATGCAGAAGAGGAAATACTACATCAAGAGAGAGTATCTATCAACACTAATGAATCTTGTCATACAGATTCCCAAATCAAAAGTGATTACAAAGAGTCCAAAACTCATTTGAATACAATTCATTATTTGGTGCCAAAGACAAAACCAAGAGCCCAGCCAAAAAATATCATAAAGATTACAATCATTGATCTACATCCAAAAATCCAATTGAGACCATGATATTAGAAAGCCATCTAATGCAAGTGCATTCCAAGACCCTGACCTACATACAATATCTCAAAAACAAGTGAGATCCATTAAAAAAAAAAAACATGTGAAATCATTAAGAAGTCATGATTTACTATCAAATAAAATATGAGAAAGACTCAACCTTATTCTAAACATATTCATTTGTCACAATATTAACCAAGTTGGGGAGATCAAAGAGGTTAAGTGAGGAAAGTAAAGAGTTAATATAAACCCATCACTACCTAAATTAGCTAGACAATCAACTAATATTAATATAAACGCTAATATTAATACTATGAAATGGTGGTACATTGCTAGAGGCAAGAGCCTCTAGCACAATGGTAACACATAATCAAAATTAATCTTAGTAAACAATAATAATAATAATTAATCTAAGCTTCTATCATTAGACTTCTTAGCTAAATTAGAAAACTAAACAAGTCATATCTTGAGCTTCTCTAAGACTTGCCAAATAAAATATTCAAATTCAAAATAATAATTCAAACTTATTAATCTTTATAAAAAAAATTTGAATTTATTATAAAAAAAGATTGAACAATTTTTATTAATCTATTATAATTGGACAAGTCCATGACTTGAGAAAGAGAAAACTAAATTATATACCCAATAAACAATGGATAGGGCTATCCTCCTACAAAAATGTACAATTGATCAATTTTGAATAGATCAAAAACATTTTTTTTTTTTTTTGAAAATTTAAGTTTGACTTTATTTTGTCTTTGATATATATATATTTTTAAAGAAGATTAGCCTGTAGCATAAACAATAAAAAGACATATAATTTTTCAAATTGACCTAGATGAAGACTCTACATAATCCATAATTTCTTCTATGAACTCATTTTCAATGATCTATAATAACCATGTCAACAGTTACATTGGCTGGTTTGTTAAATCCTTTTTCGTGCCTACATCTACTCTTCGAAAGGTGACTTCTTTTAGTAATCACTATACAAAGTTTAATTACAATGCACAACAGAAAAATAGACATGACTCCAAGAAAAGTAGACATAACTCCAATTGAACATTCCATATCCAAGGAAAAGAAAGTTGAACAACCATTTTCGAGGGAAAATGGAAGGCCAATACCCAAGAGTCCCAAAGTACTCAATGTTAGAGTAAATAATTAATTATTTATTATTTATTCTATTTACTTAAACTTACTTAGGTTAATGCATTTATTTAATATTTAGTATTTAATGGATGTGGTGATGAGTTGTTGACAACACGAGAGTTTTTTCTCTTCTAGCATGTTCCACCTTTTTGTGGAAGTGTGCTTAGTTGTCAACCTTATCTTCTACCACTTTCCAGCTTGTTCTACAAGCTTCCATGAGGCCTTTATATTCAAGCTCTCTCATTGTATTTTTCCAACGCATTCTCATTGTAAATACATTTTCATTATTTTGCAATATGTTCTCTCTCATATCTATTTAGGGTTTTTCCAAGCTCACCTCTTCCTTCTTGGTTTCCCTTCGATAGGTTTTTTTCATGCAGGTGATCTTGGCAATTGTGGAGTTGGATTTCATCAACTCTTATATGGTATCAGAGCCTCTCTGCTACTGCTTCGTTGAAGGTTTTTTGAAACTGTGATTCATAGACACAAACCCTAGTTTGTTTGTGCATTTTTTCTTTAATCTAGAGGAAGAGCATTTTTTCATAGCACTTTGGGCCCAAACAGACACTGTCATTGGATTCAGAAGGCATTTTTCGGCTATGATCCATATATAATTTTCCATTTTTGGAGATAGGGCTCAAGGAGGCAAAAAAATTTCATTCCAAAGCTTTCTGTATGGTCGTACAGATGCGTGGCATGACAAAAATAATTGCACGGGCTGCCGCTACTGCACCACCACCGCGCCACCCAAGCACTGCTTGTCAGCTATTGCAACTGGTCACACTAGCTAGGTGGTGCCCCCACTATCCTCTGCTTCACTATGGCTCTCCCTTGTCTGTTGCTCCTATCCAATCAGTGCCAACTCAATGATGCATGGCTTTTGCATGTATAGTCAGCTACTTAGCTCCACCTGCCACCTCTACAAATAGTCAACTTACCAGCATGGTTCGTGTGCATAGTCAGCATTTGTGTGTGTGACATGTGGTAGGGCTACCACGTAGCACTTTTTCATGTGGCCCCTACCACATCACCTAGCTAATGTCACCATTTTGCCACGTGGTGCCCATGTGGCCTCTTTTTTTTGTGATGATGGCCTCTAAGTCATCAAATTTATGCTAGGCAAATGATGACATCAGCATGATGTCAGCACTGCATTAGAAGACCTTCCTGCCTCTCTAGGGTCTTTTTGACCTACCTTCATTTTTTGGCCATAACTTGAGCATATGGAGGTATCTTTTCGATTTGAAAGAAGTGCCAAAAAGTTGGTTCTGAGATGGAGACATTGGTATAGATATTTTCAAGTTTTGATGTAGTTTAGTTGCCCATATTTTTAGTTGAAGTTTGAAGTTCTATTTTTTACTCTGGCATGCATATCTTTTGCATCCCATAGTTAGTTTTTTAAAAATGTTATATTTTTGGAAAGCTAGTTTTGTCATCTTTTCATAAATGTGGTCTTTTTCCTTCGATTTTGGCCCATGCTCTTTCTATCATGTTTTCGGCATTTTTTCTATATGGTGGATATCTTGGGTGTTTTAGGTCCAATGATTATTTTACTAGCATGGTTTCTTTTTTTTTGTGCTATCCTTTCTTTTGTATCAGCTTTTTTCCTGTTCTAATCATTGTAGACATCATTTGTAAGCACTTTTGTATATGGACTGAGATAAAGTGTCACTTTTACATTTTGGGTTCATGAACATTGTTTTTGAGATAGTTGTACTTGCACTTTTTTTTATAAAGCATCATAAGGAATAGTTATTTGTTGTTTTATGCCTTCTCCCTTTGTCAAATGACTGCCTCTTCCATGACATTAGCCCCATGCAACGTCGTTGTGACTGTGTCTTTATAAGTGTTTGTACCTCTTCCTCTCTTGTCATTCTTGGTTCTATCTATAAGAGATTTTGGCCCACCTTCTCAGTTGCCTGTCATCTCACCCCATTTATATTAAGGGGGGCTTATGTTGTTGTTCTAATGCATCCTTGGTTCGATGGTTCGATAGTGTGAGCTATGTATTCAATGGTTGATCCTATATACGAGGCGATTGTAGTGGCTGGCTAACTATGCATTTTAGTGAGATGGATCATCTACCATATAGACATGCTCGGTTCATGCCTTCTTCTTCCATGGATGTTCTTTAGATTAGTAGTTTCTTTCAGATGACAGACTTTGCGGCTTCTTCATGCTTCAGTGATGCTCTTCATGATCACTCTTTATTCCTATTTTAGGGGACATTTCCCTTAGTTGGAGGCTTCTTCAATTCTTCACTAGGTTACCTCTTTTTGGGAGAGGGTTTTTCTCACGTGGTTTTCTCTCTTTCCCCATTTACAGAGGTTGCATCTCTTTGCATTGTACATGGGTACCTAACATGGCCTCGTTGTCGGGACCCATTCTACATTTTCATCTTAGTTTTGTGAGCTTAAGGCATTCCCTAAGTTGCACTTAAAGGGGGGTGTTAGAGTAAATAATTAATTATTAATTATTAATTATTTATTCTATTTTTTTAATATTTAGTATTTAATGCATGTAGTGATGAGTTATTGACAATACGAGAGTTTGTTCTCTTCTAGAATGTTCCACCTTTTTGTGGAAGTGTGCTTAGTTGTCAACCTTATCTTCTACCACTTTCTAGTTTGTTTTACAAACATCCATAAGGCCTTTATATTCAAGTTCTCTCATTGTATTTTCTCAATGCATTCTCATTGTAAATACATTTTCATTTTTTAGCAATATGTTATGTCTCATGTCCATTTAGGATTTTTCCAAGCTCCACCTCTTCCTTCTTGGTTTCCCTTTGACATATTTTTTGCATGCAGGTGATCTTGGTGACTGCGGAGTTGGATTTCATCAACTCTTACACTCAAGCTATATATATACCAAGAAAAAAATACACAAAGTACGTACCAAGCATCCTTGTTGTGTTGCATCTAATTATTACACCAATAATGCCTTCCAAGGATGCCTTCTACGTGCTTCCTAATTCTCTTCTTTCTCTCATACTATCAAAACTCCCAATAAGAGATGCTATACTAACTTCCATTCTCTCCAAGAGGTGGAGATTTCTCTACAACCACATGCCCACCCTCACATTCTCTCGTGATGATTTTGTAGAAACTCACGATGATTGCCACTGTGCTAAGAATATTATTTCCAACATCTTGCTTCTACACACAGGAGATGTGGAGGCATTTCACATCTGAGGCCTTAGTGGAAAGTGGGAGTTTTCTTCTGAAAGTGTGTGCAAATGGATAAGATATGCTTCGCAGTATAATGTACAACACATCACTCTTTATCACACTACTATAGATGAATTTCCACCGCCTGCCCTCTTTTCATGCTCACACCTCATAGCCCTTGCTCTCTTCAGTTATCTTCTCACCACCTTCCCCACACATTTCCTCAGATTCCCCCACCCCAAGACAAAGTCCAAGTATCAGATGAATCATTACTCTCCCTGATTTTTCTCTGCCCACTTCTTCAAAAACTTGAAATAAAGGGAGATTCCAAACTAGATAATGTTACAATTGTTTAATCTAGTATTGAACATTTGGAAATAAAAGAAGAAATGTCTCTATCTATTGAGTGCCCAAAACTCAAATATCTGTATGTCCTAGTTGATGATTTGAGTGTAAATGGAATAAGTTTCCATGAGCTTTCTGATTACATTGTGATTCTCAAAATGCATCGTTGAGGTAGTATGAGGAAAGTATCAATTAGTAGCCCACAAGCTATCTCAATAAGTAGATTTCTTGACATGGTAGACAATTTCTAGTCCTTGAAGAAACTTAAAATCTTCATGGACATGCCCTTTGATAACGAAATAGAGACATGTGTTACTCTGCTGGACCTACTCCACAAGCTTCCAAACCTTTAGTCGCTATCTCTTTTGGATTATTTCGTTCAAACCTACTAAGTTGAGGTTTTAAGATCTGCATTTTAAATTTGTATGAATAAAGGATGAAAGGCTTGTAGTGTGAAAAACTTAATTTTGCTATAAAGTTACTTATCCATGGTATTGCAATACAGGATCTGGCAGGTGGTTCTATACCTCAGTGTATTGCATTTCCACATGTTAACCTTAAGAAAATACGCATACAAGTTTATGAGTTGAACTACAAAGAAATTGCATTGATAAGTTGTATGCTTCGAAGCACGCCTTTTCTTGAAAGGATGGAAATTAAGCTACCTCTAGAGGATGACTATTGTAAACGTCGCTTTCTGTGCTTTCCAGACATTTTTTACCAGAGGAGAGCATCCTCACTAGCAAGGATAATTGTTGATTTTTCAAATTTAGGTTGATTAACTATAAACTTCATGACTGTTTCTTCTAGATTAATGTGTGCTCTTTTGCACTTCAATTTCCCAATTAGTTTGTATAGTTTGTATTGTTGAAGCTTCATTTTTTTCTCCTACAATCATACAAATATGTTCAATGTGTGAAAATGTTATTTCAATTATTTTTGAACTTTTTTTTAGTTCCTTTTTACGGTGTGTGGTTACATATAAGCTAATTATGCAACTAATCCCTTCAATTTTGAGTTCTAATTTCTTATCAGAATGGAGCAAAATCTTCACATTTTACTTACCAACATTTTATTTACCAAAATTCATGGAATTTGATGTCTTTAATCATCCAAAAACTCTTAGAGGATGTTGGCTTAAGGCTATCCATTGAATAAATTTGTTATAAACTTATAATCTATATCAACACAACTACTACTTTTTCTTTTTAAATGATTTAACTTGTCTTTAAAAAAAAAAATTATTAGAGACTGTGTATTGCCCTAGTTCATGATCTATCTTGATCAACTGGAATCTAAAAATATCATAAACAGTATCTAAGAAGAGACAAAATTGAATTGTCAATTGAAAAATAGCTGATATACAATAAAATAGATCAATTTTTAACGTCCACCAAGAAAAAAAGATAAAAGATAATATATGATATTTTTTAGAATAACTTTGAAAAACATTTAAAAAATAATATATTACCCAAAGATATTAACTAGAAAACTGAAAAACATTTATAGTTCTGCTATAATATCCTCATGCTTTTCACTGAACAAGTTGGTTGCTTTGTGTTCCATCATTTTTCATTTTTGAGGATGAAGAAAGGTAACCTTATGACCTTGGATTTTGTAATGGGAAGGAAGATTATAGTAATCTTGCACTTGTACTTGATAATGCAATGCTTCATGTATGTATGCTTTGTGCATGTAAGCTCAAGTGATAGCACCATTCCCATAATTATTATTGTAAGAGTAATAAGGGTATGCCCACAACTCAGCTTTTTCACCATTCCCATAATTATAATTTGTACCAGATTCTGGTTACCTTGAATGAGGGGCTCACATAAAAGATGCCATTATGAATTTTATTAATGTATCTGATTCGATATATTGATTTCCCTACTTTTTAATCTTCGATATATCTTATATCACTAACTGGTACAACCTGTATTTGACTTTTCTATTCCATTTATAAATTGACCATGTGAATTTGGGGAGAAACATGAATGAGATCATGAATAAGCAAGATAATTATTTCCTTTGTAATACAAACTCCTTTGAAGTAATTAATTCTATGCTCTTTTCTTGCTTATGTAATATAAACTCCTTTGTAGTAGTTAATTCTATGTTCTTTTTTTGCTTATGTAATACAAACTCCTTTGTAGTAGTTAATTATATGCTCCTTTTTTACTCATTCAAAAAATTACTTTCTATTTTTCTCAACTGTTCTCGTGATTATTCTTCAATTACTTGTTTTCATATTTGCTTAGTGCAAGCAATGTAAATGAAGCCACATATGATTCTATTTTTTGAATTTCTCATTTCTAAAATGGTACTAATATGTTGCCATGAATTGGATGTCTTCGAAAATACAACAACCCATAAGGATGTTATCTAAATAGATTAAGTAGGAATGAATTAATAGATTAGAGGACTGTAAAGAAAAAAATATGCTCCCCTACAACTAGGGACATGAGGATGACATATTCTAGATTATATAGAAGGAAGAGAAACCAATATAAGATTATATAGAAAAAATTTCTCTCATATGTAGAAAATTTTACCAGCATGTTACATATTCTTATCTTTTATCTTTTATTTTTAATTTTTCTTTCAGGTCATTCCATATTTTTTAATGTTACATTCTAGCAATTTCATCATTGCATAACTTTCAAATCCTAAAGCTTTTGAGGAGTCCTGGTAGTGACTTGGTGATTACTTTTGATTTATGTCTCCTTTACTAAAATCTAGTGTTGCATTGTAGTACAATTATTGGGATGATAATTTTAGTTAGGGACTATTTTATGAAACCCGTGGTTGTAAGGAACCATGATAGCGAAAAAGATGCGCAAGTAGCTATAACATTTAGCAATTTTTGATTTAGGTCAAGGATATTTTTAAAATGAATTAAGCCTTTTTCATTCCAGCATTTAGCTTAGGCTTGTCTATTTTTCAGTCAGATCATTTCTATGAACAACACTCTGATTTTGAACTATGTTAAAAATTGAAAATTGGATGAAGTTATATGCAACCATCAAGAGATATATATCTTCTTGAAGTCTAAGAATACATAAGCAAGACAATCTGTTTATTGCATAATTTTTCAAACATTCTCAAGTGCCAGTTTCAAAATTACTTCAATGGAATTGTTTTCACTTTTGCAAAGTTCACATATCCAATCTGTTGTTAAAAAATGCATATTAATTTAATTTAATTTCTTGTGTAATAAAAATGCATATTAAAACTAATTTCCTCTATAATAAAAATATCTAATTGTGAAGTATTCAGATTAAGATCAGAAAAGATGCTATTTCAAAAAGAAATCCTATGAGTGTTATGTAGAGGTAAATGCCTCCATGGAATTGCACAATGAATTGTTAGAATTTATTTTATGATTTCTAATTAACTTGAATGTTGAAATGTCTAGTTCTCTAACACTAATCTGGGGACCTTCATTAGAGCACTCGTAGAAGCCTCTGCAAACTTCCTCAAATCGATTTCTTACCCCTGATTGATCTCTATGGTTTTTCTTAAATTCTATTATGCATTTTCCACCTCCATCAGACTGTAAAACAATCAAACAAGCCAACACTGCAAAATAATAACACAAAAGTATCACAAAATATGTAAAGACATATAGAATATTAATTAACACATTTGAAGATAATACTAAGTTTCAAGAATATTTTTTTGGCTGATATGAAAAAATAATGGATCAAATGGAAAAATTCTAGCAAACAATCACTAAAAAATATGAAACTTAGCAAGAAATTGAATTTATGAAGAACTCGTCCCTTGTTTGTGTGAGGAATATTAAAAAAATTTCAATCACAAAAAAAACCTAACCCTAAAACTTGCTCGGGAGCAACTATTACCGAGTGATAAATTTTGCTCGGTAACCAAAGAAAAGTAGATGGCAAGAGAGGTTACCGAGTGAGCTCGATAAACATGCAACTCGATTACCAAAGGATATCGAGTGAGCTCGGTAAATAAAGAGCTCACAACTCGGTAACCAAAGAGGGTGTGATTACCGAGTGAACTCGGTAGACAAAGTGATTACCAAGTGAACTCGGTAGCCACAGGAGAGTGGAGCTCGGTAGATGAAGACACCGAGTGAACTCGGTAGACACTGCAGAGAGGAGCCTGGTAGATGAAGACACCGACTGAACTCGGTAAAGACTATAAAATTAAAACTCAAACTAAAGAGCAAACCGAGTGACTGACTTATGACATAAATATTTCCACCATTAAAACTAGAGACTCGAAACTGGAAATGCTCAACAATAAACTTCACAAATGCAATGAACAAGGAGAGAGAAATAGATTCAAGTATGCCTACTTGCTTTCTATTTAACTTGGATTCAAACTATTACAAAACTGGGAGCATTCGGCTTGAACCAAAAAACCCTAAACTAACCCTAAAATTTTAAACTGATAGAACTTCAAACTTGCAGCTCTAATGGCTGCATACAATAACGCTTGGAGCAATCACTGCTTCAACAAAATGAATGAAAACAATAAACTATTTAACTTACAGAATGACACAAAGGAGCACGTGCGACTACAGGCACGTGTAACACTTCCTCCTATCTCTGCACCAATGGATCTGCTGATCACTTTTCCTTCTTTCTTCTCTGCAACTTCTAAGCTCTTTCTCTTCTCCTTCTACTCTGTCTCAACTGACTAGTCGAGTTGAATATAAAACATTCCTTTTATTATATTTGCAAAAAAATTTCCCCCCATTTCTGAATTTCAAAATCTCACCTGCCCATAATAAATTTTTTGAACATTCAGGGTGGTAGGTGGGCGTTTGGCTACAGGGAGAAACGACCAACCACAATTAATATTCCAATACTCCCCCTTTATCCTGAGCCAAACAAACAAGGATCACTACTGATCCAAATCAACTACACCAAGACTCTCTCTTAGGTGTACAAAACTTCCAATGCCTAATGGCTTGGTAAAAATGTCTGCTAGTTGTTGCTTAGACTTGAAATATTCAATTTTGATACCCCCATTCTCCACCAGCTCTCTGATGAAGTGATATCTGATCTCTATATTTTTGCTTCTCCCATGGAAGACTGGATTCTTGGACAATGCAATTGATGATATGTTATCACAATAAATTATGGTTCCATCCTCTTGCCTTTCATTCAAATCTATCAAGATCCTCCTTAGCCAAATTGCTTGACATGCTGATGCATTTGCTGCTATGTATTCAGCCTTTGCTGTAGATTGAGCAACAATAGGTTGCTTTTTGGATGCCCATGAAATTGCACCTGATCCCATATGGAACATATATCCAGAAGTGCTCTTCCTATCATCTAAGCTTCCAGCCCAATCACTATTCGTGTAGCCAACCAACTTGAAATCATCATTTGCAGTATACAAAATCCCAAATCCCTTGGTACCTTTCACATACCTTAGGATCCTCTTTCCCACTTGCCAATGGGAATCCTTTGGTGTTTTCATAAATCTAAAAATCAGACTTACTGCATGCATTAGGTCTGGCCGAGTTGCAGTCAAATACATCAGACTTCCAACCATACTCTTGTATAGTGTTGGAAACCTACTGCTATTGGTGTGAGGGTTGCCTTGTTGTTTTGCATTTTAAATCTCTCCAAGATCTGCCCTGCATACTTTTCTTGAGAGATGAAGATGCCATCATGCATTTGTTTTACTTCTATGTCTAGAAAGTATTTCAAGAGACCAAGATATGTCATTTCAAATTCACTTTTCATGACCTCTTTGAACTCACCAATTAGAGCCTTATCATTTCCAGTAAAAATCAAATCATCTACATTTAAAACAACAATCAAAACATTTCCATTTGCTGCTTTGATTTAAAGAGTAGGCTCACCATTTCTTTTGCTAAAGCCATTGCTCATCAAATATGAGTCAATTCTACTGTACCATGCTCTTGGAGCTTGCTTGAGCCCATAAAGAGCTCTCTTCAATCTATATACTTTATTCTCTTCACCTGCAACTTCATAACCAGGTGGCTACTCCACATACACTTCTTCCGTCAATATACCATTTAGGAAGGCGAACTTCACATCCATTTGAAATACCTAACACTTGTGTTGAGTTGCAATTGCTATGACAACACGCACGATTTCCATTCTTGCAACCGGGACATAGGTCTCATCATAGTCTCTTCCATACTGTTGTTTGTAGCCCTTGACTACCAGCCTTGCCTTATGCCTATCAATTTTGTCTTCAGCATTGCATTTGGTCTTGTAGACCCATTTCACTCCAATCACTTGCTTCTTTGGAGGCAATTCAGTTAGCTCCCATGTCTCATTCCTTTCTATAGCATATATTTCCTCATCCATGGCCTTACACCATTTCTTCTCCTTAATAGCTTCTTCAAAATATATTTGATCACTATGAGAAAATAATGCAAAATTAACACTCTCATCATAATCTTCATACCTTTCATCTTGGTATATCTCCCTAAGACTCTTGGTCTTTCTTGGTAACAGGGAAGAGAGTGTGGGATTAGAATCTTCGTTGTTGCTGATTGGCCCTGACACTCGGTCATGCCTAGAGGAGCTCGGTAATGACTGAGGCTAATTTCCTTTTCTTCTATCTGCTCCTTCTTCTTGTTGTTCATCAGCATCCTCTTCATTCATAATTGGCACTTTACTTGAAGTGCTTGGTGACTCATCAATTTGTCCATACTAGGATTGATTTTCAAGAAATTCCACATCTCTTGAAAGCATCATCTTGTTGTTCAATGGGTCATACAATCTGTATGCCTTAGATTCTGGGCTGTACCCTATGAAAATGCATTTCACACCTTTGTCATCAAATTTTTGCCTTTTCTCTTTAGGCACATGTGCATATGCAACACATCCAAACACCCTTAGGTGTTCAACTGTCCATCTTCTTCGTGACCATGATTCCATTGGAATTCTGTCACGAGCAGCCTTTGTAGGGCACCTATTAATTAGGTAAATTATTGTTGCCACAACCTCTCCCCAAAATTCAGTTGGGAGACCTTTCTCTTTCATCATGCTCCTTGCTATTTCAACAATGGTCTTGTTCTTTCTTTCAGCCACTCCATTCTGTTGTGGTGTATAGCTGGCTGTGAGCTCTTTCTTTATGCCATGTTTCCTACAAAAATTTACAAAAGAATTGGAGGTATATTCCCCTCCTCTATCTGATCTTAGGACCTTGATATAGTGTCCACATTCTCTTTCAGCGTGGGCTTTAAATTCTACAAATTTATCAAATGCTTTAGATTTGTTCTTTAAAAAAATACACCCATGTCCTATGACTGAAATCATCAATGAATGTCATAAAATAAGTACTCCCCCTAATGGAAGTAACTTGCATAGGACCGACTAGGTCGGTATGCACTAACTCTAATGGATATCTAGCCCTCCTAGAATTTCCAAAATTAAAGGGAAGCCTATGTTGCTTACCCAAAATACAAGCCTCACACTTGTCACATAAATTTCCTATTCGTGGCAAACCTTCTACCATTCTTTTATTTGATAATAAATTTAAACTAGCATAGCCAAGATGACCATACCTGAGGTGCCATAGCCGTGAGGGGTCTTCAATCACACTCTTTAGAGTTGATTGTGTGGGAGGTGCAGAACTCACTTGAGATGAGAAATATGTCTCTATCCTCAAGGGAAACATTTTTTTCTTGGTCATTTGCATTGCTACAAGTAAATTTTTGCTCCCATCCTTTTCTTGAATAACACACATGTCATTCTCCATCAGCACTTTGTATCCATTTTGAATGAGCTAACCAATGCTCATCAAATTGTGCTTCATACCAGGGGCAAAATACAAATTTTGTATTTCTCTTTTCTCACCTTTCTTGGTGCAGACCATAATAGATCCTTTGCCCACAATTGGTAGGGTTCCATTGTTACCCATCTTAATTTCTGATTTGAAACTCTTGTCAATGAATGAAAAGAAGGTTTCATTACCACTCATGTGTTTTCTACATCCACTATCGAGGTACCAAACCTCAGGGCTTCCTTCTTCACCAACATTACACATGATGAAGGCACCAGCATTCGGTCCACTTCCCATATTCACATCAGCCAAATTTGCTTGTCCTGACTGATCATTCTGCTTCTTCCAGCATTCATTTGCATAATGCCCAAATTTATGACAGTAGTAGCATTCTACATTACTCTTATTTGAGTTGTTTTTTTTCTTACCTCCTCTTGAAGTATTTTGTTAGCTACTTGCTCCATCTGCTCTTCCTGAGCTTTCTGCTGTAGCATTTCTTTGTCGTCCATTACCTCGGCCTCTGCCTCTAGAGTTTCTGCCTGAGCCATTTCTTCCTCTCCCCCTTCCTCTTGGATTAGACTAAGCCTTGAATACTTGCTCTTGGGAAGATGAAGAAGTAGATCTATTGATCCTATGCTCATGGGTTTGAAGTGTACCCATCAACTCATCCATTGTCAAAATAGTGAGGTCTTTTGCATCTTCTATTGTCATGACCAAGTTGTCATATTTATTAGGTAAACTCCTCAATATCTTTTCCACTATCCTCTGCTCTTGATATTCTTCTCCATTTGACTTCAACTGGTTAATCACATTGGAGGTCCTTGAGCTGAATTCTGCAACTGATTCATTCTCCATCATCTGAAGGTTCTCAAACTCCCTCCTTATATTCTGTAGCTTTACTGTGCAGACTTTATTAGTCCCCTTGAAGTTTTTCTCAAGGATATCCCGTGCTTCCTTCGCATAATTTGCTGCTGCAATCTTGGGAAAAATAGTTTCTGTCATTGCTGCTTCAATCAAACTTAATGCCTTAGCATCCTTCCTCCTTGACTCTTTCAAATGAGTCTTCTATGCATTTGTGAGGGAATCATACTGAGTTGGATCAGTCACATCATTGAATCCATTGACCACAAACTCTCACAAATCATTTGCAACTATTATGGTTTTCATTTTCTTTGCAAATGTATCATAATTTTGTCCATTGAATGATGGTGGTTGCTACCATATCTTTCCTACATCTCCTGCCATGATAAATATCCTAGAAAACAAATTCCCTATCTCACTTTGGATGTGGGGCCTCAAAGCTCTGATACCATGTGAGAAATATTAAAAAAAAATTCAATCACAAAAAACAACCTAACCCTAAAACTTGCTCGAGAGTAACTATTACCGAGTGATAAATTTTGCTCGGTAACCAAAGAAAAGTAGATGGCAGGAGAGGTTACCGAGTGAGCTCGGTAAACATGCAACTCGATAACCAAAGGATACCAAGTGAGCTTGGTAAATGAAGAGCTCACAACTCGGTAACCAAAGAGGGTGTGATTATCGAGTGAACTCGGTAGACAAAGCAATTACCGAGTGAACTCGGTAGCCACAGGAGAGTGGAGCTCGGTAGATGAAGACACCTAGTAAACTTGGTAGACACTGCAGAGAGGAGCCCGATAGATGAAGGCACCAACTAAACTAGGTAAAGACTATAAAATTAAAACTCAAACTAAAGAGCAAACCGAGTGACTGACTTATGACGTGAATATTTCCACCATTAAAACCAGAGACTCAAAACTTGAAATGCTCAACAATAAACTTCACAAATACAATGAACAAGGAGAGAGAAATAGATTCAAGTATGCCTGCTTGCTTTCTATTTAACTTGGATTCAAACTATTACAAAACTGGGAGCATTTAGCTTCAACCAGAAAACCCTAAACTAACCCTAAAATTTTAAACTGATAGAACTTCAAACTTGTAGCTCTAATGGCTGCATACAATAACACTTGGAGCAATCACTACTTCAACAGGACGAATGAAAACAATAAACTATTTAACTTACAAAATGACACAAAGGAGCATGTGCAACTGCAGGCACGTGTAACACTTCCTCCTGTCTCTGCACCAATGGATCTGTTGATCACTTTTCCTTCTTTCTTCTCTGCAACTTCTGAGCTCTTTCTCTTCTCCTTCTACTCTGTCTCAACTAACTAGTCGAATTGAATGTAAAACATTCATTTTATTATATTTGCAAAAATTTTTCCCCCCATTTTTGAATTTCAAAATCTCACCTGCCCGTAATAAATTTTCTAAATGTTTAGGGTGGTAGGTGGGCATTTGGCTGCAGGGAGAAATGACCAACCACAATTAATATTCCAACAGTTTGAAATTTAGCACACAGACATAGCACACACAAATGCATTCTATAAACTAGAGCTACACAAAAAAAAAAAAAATTATTATATTATTTATCTATATATTATAACAGATACTTTGTATATATATTAAACAAGACAATAATGTTGGGCACCAAAACACAAATCTGAAATACAAAACTAGACACCAACATCTACAAGCTTCATGATTCAAAAATGTGTAATAAATGTTTTGTGTGAAATGTGGACAATTACTTATGATACTCTTTTTGTTCACTTTGGTAATCCCATATTGGTACTACTGGTTCACCCCAAATTCTTTTTCTTTTGTTTTGCATGGTAGGAACATGCATGGTTCGCCCTCTATTTATGCAATCATTCTCTTTCTTCTACCCATTAAAAAAAGTTATCCCTAATTAATTTTACCGTCCTTTGCAATAGAATCTTCTATATCTATTTGTGTACTTTTTATATTTCTTCCAACATTATACTCTTTCTTACATTGCTTATCATTGTCTGCTTTATTATGAAACCAATCTTCCACTTGATAATTTATTTTTGAATCTTTATTTTGTTTTTTTCCCTCTTCCATCTTCATTATTCTCTTTCCCGCGATCGCATTTTTCTCTCCTTCACTTTTTTAAATCCTTTCTTTTTCACTTATAATTATTTTCTTTACCATCTTCTACACTTCAATTTTCTTCTTCTTCTTCAACTTCTTTTTCTCAATCATGTTCTTCTTTCAAACATATGTACCTTATTAAATGTGTGATTTGACTTCAACAAAGATTTTTAAAATCTCTTTTTCTTTTTTAAAGACGCTATTTCCACTTCTACAATTTCTTCATTTCTCATTGAAGCATTGTTACACCAATTTAACAAACATCTTAATCATCTATGGTTGTATCTTCACTTTCTCTTATCTTGTCCTTATCCTTTTCTTTTTCTTTCTTTTCTTCCATTTATACTTTTCAAATTCTTCCCTTGATTTTTGCTACATATTTAAAACTCTTTTTTGTTGACTTCAATAATAGTTTCCTTTGACTCAACACTTATCATCTTTTTTTGAGTATTGAAACCTTTTATGATTTCTTACATCTTTCTTCACAAAATGAAATTTGTTCAAACTTTTGAACTTTTTTATAAGCTTTTTATAACTACATTCATCAATCCATCCACAATTCATTTTTATATAGTCCCAAACAAATTCATTCTTCCATGTTTTGTTCAAACACATTTTTTTATTCTTCATTTGTTATTCAAACACAACTTAGTGAGACCTTCTTTAGTTTAATGAGAACATTGATTCCTTTCTTTCTTGTGGTAATATTTGAACATAGACATATATTATGTTGAACATTATTATCAATATTATTTTATTTTATTTTATAATATTTATAAGAAAGAGGTTGAAGCCATTGATTAAAACCAGTAAAAGCAACAACCCAACTCAAGAGATATTGAAAGGACAGAGTTGGGTAGAAGTCTTTCAAATTTGCCTTACATTCATAAAATTACAATATGAAATATGTAGTCTTCTTTAAACATTTTTTTTCCCTTTCAATTACCCCTCATTATTATATCCAAGACCAACATTTTTTTATCTCCAAATGGACTCAATATGCTTTCTCATTTCTTGTTTACATTTTCCCAATTCTTTTCCTTTGTAGCCCATCTTATTTATTAAATTCAAACCAACATTCTTAATATCATAACAAGAAAAATTTATCTCATCCTTAGCCCATCACCCTAAAAGTTATTGGCCAAAGTTCCTCCCCCCACCAAACCCTAGCTGGAAGAGGACCTCACTACCTTTGCTAAGAAAATTAAGAATGAAAAAATTGAAAATCCTCGATGTTGAGATCACTGTTACCACTTCTAGGAAGGGCATCAACTAGTCGAGTAAGAGGTTGAGAGAGAAAAACCCCTTGATCAATCTTGATAGGCCTAAACCTAATGACTGAGAGAAAAGGTATGGCCCTAGACCTAAACACATGGCCACTACAAGGAATCACAGAGAATGGGATGAGAAAGAAACAAAGAGTGAGGATAAAAATGAGGATGTAATGGAGGACATTTAGAGTAGTCCTTTGCCCTCTATGGTTTTAGATACATTCAAAACTGATACCATCACCTTGGATTCTAGGAAATCTGATAATGTTGAGCAGCAAGGAATGATCACTTGGCAAGTTAGTATAGGTAATCTGAGTAGCCACACCCAGGCTGAGATCATAGGGGGTGAAGGGGAGGATAAGAGTAAGGTGTGGGGAGGAGAGCACACTCAACATAAAGATGTAATGGTGGAAAAAAAGAACAAAATGTAGGGGAACCTAAAGGTGGAGAACTTGGAAAGGTCCATTGCTGATCAGATCAAAAGGAACATAGACCTAGAGGATAAATTTGACAAGGTTGCTAATTTTTGAGTGTGTGTCATGCACTCGGTGACCACTGCATTGTAACTCATGCATACTAACAAGGATGTGGCCAATACAGTCTACCTCATGCACCTATTTTGTTTTTGTTTAAGGTAGTTTATTACTCTCTAGCCTTTGGACCCCCTTAGATTTTTTGAATTTGACATTTTTAATAATCCCACTTATACATTACATGAAAGAAAGAAACAAGAAGTTGAAACAACAATAGTGAAGTACGGCTCTCATTGTTGACAAAGAAACATTTATCATGAGTGCAAGGATGCGGTTAGGATTTTAGATGACATGCATGGCAATAGTGAAGTATAGCGCCTATTGTTCAGAAATTTTTTTTTTTTTTGAGTGCAAACATGTGGCCAACATTGTAGAAGATAATCACACCAAGGAAGAAGTTAGACAATGAAGATGCACAAGTTTTCAAGTTTTCTATATTTAAAAATCCTTATTATCCAATGCTCCATTTCTAAATTTCAATTTCAAATTCTACCTATTTTAACCATACATTTTTAACTATATAACCCTTCAAGCTTTTTAAAACTCAATGCCACTACATGACACCATATGATAATTGCATCTACAAGCTCTAGAACAACAACCAAGTATAATTATCTTGGTTGTTAATGATTTTATTTGACCTAAAGTAAAATATAAGAAGAGATGAAAATTACAAAAATTGTATTGAGTATTAAAAAAAAAAGTAAGACTAATGACAAATACAATTATATATTTAAAAAGTAATATACAATGAAAATATTTATAGATTTATTAGATAATTTTCTAGATTCTATAAAATATGTTTAAACAAGACTCTATTAAAAAATGATTAAGATGACACTAAATTAACAAGTGCTAATTTCTACAAATAAGATTATAGTATAGTAATAATATTTTCTTAACATATTTACATTTCACCATACAAAATTAATTGCTATTAACTAACCATTACATCTTATTTGTGTAAATGCTAATATTAATACTATGAAATGCTTGTATTAATACTACTAACATGGCTAGAGGCAAGAGTCTATAGACATTGGTAACACATAATTAAAATTAATCTCAACAAACAGAAATAATAGTAACTAATCTAGACTTCTATCTCATTACCAATCTAAAAAAATACTATAAACACAACTAAATTTCTTAGCTAAATTAGAAAACTAAATAAGTCATATTTTGAGCTTCTCTAGACTTGCCAAATAAAACATTTAAACTCAAAATATAAGAAGTGAATAAAATTACAAAAATTGTATTGAGTATTAATTTTTTTTAAAGACTAATGACAAATATAGTTATATATTAAAAAATTAATATACAATGAAAAAATATATAGATTTATTAGATAATTTTTTAGATTCTATAAAATATGTTTAAACAAGACTCTATTAAACAATGATTAAGATGACACTAAATTAACAAGTGCTAATTTCTACAAATAAGATTACATTCTATAGTATAGTAATAATATTTTCTTAACATATTTACATTTCACCATACAAAATTATTTGTTATTAACTAACCATTACATCTTAATGGTATAAATGCTAATAATACTACTATGAAATGTTAGTACTAATACTACTAACATGGCTAGAGGCAAGAGCCTATAGACAATGGTAACACATAATTAAAATTAATCTTAGAAAATAATAATAATAATAAATCTAGACTTCCATCTCATTACCAATCTAGAAAAATACTATAAACATGGGTAAACTTCTTAGCTAAATTAGAAAATTAAATAAGTCATATTTTGAGCTTCTCTAAGACTTGCCAAATAAAACATTCAAACTCAAAATAATAATTTAAACTTATTAATCTTTATAAGAGATATTTGAATTTATTATTATAAAAATAGATTGAACAATTGTGATTAATCTATTATAAATGGACAATTTTATGCCTTAGAAAGAAAACCAAAATATATGATCCAACAAACATCGTGCATTGAATATACTTTTTCAAATTGACCTGGATGAAGACTCCACATAATCCACAATTTCTTCTATGAGCTCATTTTCAACTTTGGCAACGGGAATACAAGCGGAATAGGCATATGTAAATTCTTAAAATTTTGAATTCTTTGTTTGGATGCACCAAATCGAAATTGGAATATGAAGTAAAATAGGAATATGTATTCCAGTTTTTGCCCAAAAATGGGGTTTTGCAATCCCACCCAAATAAGTGTTATTGGAATATGTATTCCTATTCCACTTTTATTTATTTTAGAAAACATAAATTTTGGGGTCCGCAAATTCCACATCAAATATTGGTTAAACCAAATAGAGAATAGGAATACATAGCCCCATTTTCTATTCTAAAATAGCTATTCCTATTCCCACAACCAAACAGGCCCTTATAGACATGCCCACATAATCCACTCTATGAAAGGGGATTTCTTTTATTAATCACTATACAAAGTTTAATTTTAATGCACAGTAGCAAAATAAACGTAACTCCAACTGACCATTCTGTATGCAAGGAAAAGGAAGTTGAATAGCCACAAGCAATTAGAGGGGAAAAGGAAGGTGAATACCCAACAGTCCCAATGTAATCAAGCTATATATATACCAAGAGGCAAATACACAAAGTACGTACCAGGCATCCTTCTTGTGCTACATCTGATAATTATTACACCAATAATGCCTTCCTAGGATAATTATTACACAAATATCTGATAATGTACAAGACATCACTCTCTATCACTGTGTCATAGATGAATTACCACCGCCTGGCCTCTTTTCATGCTCGTGGCTATACAGCCATGAAAATGAACTTCCTTTACATTGCTTTTTCTAACTTTAAAAAAA
Organism: Cupressus sempervirens; assembly: GCA_028749045.1. Classification (NCBI taxonomy): domain Eukaryota; kingdom Viridiplantae; phylum Streptophyta; class Pinopsida; order Cupressales; family Cupressaceae; genus Cupressus; species Cupressus sempervirens. The sequence continues at coordinate 572,985,268 of CM053783.1, read as the reverse complement.
ATTAACTAAGTCCTCTCCTTTGTATGGAAGTGCATTTTCGTGGCTGTATATACGTTGCCTCTTTTCATCTCACTGCCTTCCCCACACATTTCCTAGGATTCCCCCACCTCACATCTTGTTGCCTCGATGACGTCTATTTGTCAGATGAATCATTCCTCTCCTTGCTTTCATTCTGCACACTTCTTCAAAAAATTGAAATAGAGGGGGATTTTGGACTAGATAATGTTAAAATTGTTTCATCTAGTATTAAACAATTGAAAATAAGAGTAAACTCTCTATCTATTGAATGCCCCAAACTCAAATCTTTGTCAGTCCTGGTTGATGATTTAAGTGTAAATGGAATAAGGTTCCATGAGCTTTCTGATTCCATGGTGAAGCTCAAAATGCATTGTGGAGGTAGTATCAAAAAACTATCGATTAGTAGCCTACAACCTATCTCAATTAGCATATTTATTGACATAGTAGAATATTTCTAGTCCTTGGGTATGTGCAGGATCATGGTGTGCCAAAAAGTGGCGATGTGAAAAAAAGAGTTTGAAGATGCCTAAAAGTGCTTCAAAATCCGCTCTAACTTTTTTTCACCTATCCAGGAACCAAAACTAGAAGGTAAGGCCAAGCCTTATCGGATATCAGATATGATATCGGATATTCGATTTTAAATCGAATATCCAACATGTGACTAGATATCTGATAATTAGAGTAATAATATTATATCGCTATTATTATTATTATTATTTAATATGATATATTATTTAATATTAATATTTACTACATGATATTATTATTATTTAATATAATATTATTATTAAATAATAATAAGATATAATAATAATATCATATTAAAAATTATTATTAAATAATATATCATACTATTATATTATAATAATATTATTATTTAATATTATTATTATAATAATTATTATACTATAATATAATAATATTATTATTATTATATTATAATCGTATAATATTATACTATAATAATAATATTATAATGTATTATATTATAATAATATAATATAATATTTAATATATTATAATATATAGTAATGTAATATAATATATATATATATTTAAGATATAATATAATAATAAAAAGTAGTATCTTATGATATAATATATAATAAAAAAGTATAATATATTATAGATTATAATAATATAATATAATATAAAAATATATAAAATGTAATATAATGTAATATATTATATGTTATATGTTATATTATATATATTATACTCATTATATGTTATTGGGCCATATCGGATATCCGATGTTATATCGGATATCCGATACCTTTGCATTGGATTAAATAAAATCACAGACTCTCAGGCCCTCATTTTATGCGAATTTGGGGCCAGTATTACCATTGTTGATCGGATATCAGATATTCAGGTATGTTTTTTTTTCCCCCAACTCATTTTTAACCAAAATTTAATAGATTTTATGATGATTTTGTTTGTTTTAGTTGAATCTAGGGTTTTTTTGACAAAAATGGATAAAAGTTAGATTCTTTTTAAAATATATATTACGTTTTGCAATTCAATAGGAATGGCTGATCAAAATGATGACACTGAGGTAGGAAATAATATTCCTCGTAACCCACCACCAAACAATCCAGTATCCCCACAAAAACCTCCACCAAATGATCCTCTACCTCCTTAAAACCCTCCTCGAATAACATGTTAAACACCATAGTGGATAACATTGAAACCCTTACGAACCAACAAAATGCTGCTCTTCATTGGCGTGATGAAATGCACCAGATGTTTGATGATGGTTTGGATTATGATGAGGTCGTGACCCTCAACATAACCAAAGATGATTTGGCTAGCCTTTTTGCTAACCCAAAAACGGGTATACCAGTTGACCCAAAAAAAACCAAACTATCGATTAAATGGTGCACAAATGATCCCATACGTGCAAATTTTTGGGATCGTTGGTGGATGGTCCTTGATATCCCTCCACATGGCAATTTAGACATACCATTTTATTTCTTTTGAAAATTATATGTAGAATTTGTGTTGAAACTTAAAGTGAACTATTGGAGCATGAAGCTCAACATGGGCTTAGGACTAGGAGCTCTTCAGGATAGACCCTCTTCCCAGTAGAAGAAACTTGGCACTTTTGCGCCCCCCCCCGCCCGATATCTCCCCCCCTCCTCAAGTGCAACATCTAAATATTATGGCAAAGGCTAGCTCTCAAACCATCAAAGCCATTCATAGGCTAAGTAGCCTAATGATATCTCAGGCTAGGTTAGTCCTACCTCCTCATGTTGATGATGTTGGTACTAGTTCATCATCGGCTAGCTCATCACACGTTTGTGTGCCTCACACTTGCATTACATGCAAGAATATTTGCTTGGGTCCCATAGGTGATCTTCCTAAGTATCATTTTGTATTAGACGAGGATACACCAGATGCATGTGCAGAGGCTACAGACCTTGATGTGAGAGAGGAGGGGAATGCAGAGGCATGGACTCCTTCGGTGTCGGTACGTGTATACATTTTTTTGTTATGACATATGTGATTTAAAGTTAATTTATATAATAGAGTAATTTTAATTTTTAAGCCATACTGACTTTTACATGTATGTGATCTTCATTCATGTTTAGTTGATGACTGAGGAGGAGCTCAGACAGATAGATGATGCTACACTCTCGGCCATTTCATTTGGCCTTGAGACATCTACGGTTCATTATGTTGTGTTCGCATTTTTTTTTTTCTATTTGATATTGTAGCATATATGGTTGCTAATCTTTCTTTTATCTTGCAAATACCACCTACCCTGGGGGGACAAAGTGTGGGGGGTGAGCCAACATGCACTAACAAAGGAAAATTAATTAGATGTTTTCTAATTGATTAAATATCGATGCATTCTTGTAAAATATTTTTCGTAATCTCATTTAATTACATTATTTATTGTATATAGGGTGTGGCTACTGGTGATGAGCCTGTATAGATTCGACATCCTAGATCATCATGGATTTCCATTCGCACAGAGAGCCCCATTGTATGTATAAGTATCATTTATTTTATTTTATTTTTATTGATGCAGAGGAAAGTATGATTGTTGTTCTCTACAATTTTTGTGATTTTTTTCGTACCAATAATGATTCATGTCTTGCATATGTTCATTACAACTTAAATAGGCTTATATGCACCTGTCCAACTGACCAAGTTGGTTACAAAGGTTTATTTAATCAAACAAATACCAAATTACTACTTTCCCTTCAAAACTAATATGACCATTTGAATTTGAAATTCAAATTTCAAACTATAGTTTTTATGCATTCCCTAACTTTCTAAACTATTCCATTGACTCAAAATTGGTCATATGGATTTATTAAATGCAACTAAGTATGAAACTATCCTAAGACTACCCCATATGGCTCTTTTGGCCATTTTACATCATGTTTCCCTTAGGTCCTTACTAGGACTTTTATGACTTTTGTCTTTCAAAGTACATTGTTTATTACATAATTCTATTATTGGTCTTAATATATCCCAATTAACACTCAATGATGTCTTTGATCCTCTATCTTCATCTGGCACCAAGGCTCTCTTAGATGATTTAATAGGTGCCCCTGCACCAAACACCCCACCGTCAAAGAAACTCTTGTCCCAAGAGTTAAGGGGCACTATCTTCTTTCCTCCCATCCTTCTAGAGGGATGTTTGCAACTTTGCACCTACAATATAGATTTCGACTTGGGTGGAGGATGGTATGTTTGGGTCTATCGGATCGAAAGGATTGGCTTGAGGCTCTTCTTTTGGCTTATATTGAGGATAATTTGGATCATAAGAGCCTATGGGTGGTGGCAGTTGCCCAAACAATAGGTGAGATGGATCTGATAATGGAGGGGGTCTTCCAAAGTCAAAGGTTCCTACATTGTCCCTTTGAAAATTAGCCATGATTGTCTCTTTTTTCTTGTCTATAATGGCGTTTACCAATACTGCATTTCCTGGTTGGTTCATGAAAGCTTCAATGTTAGTAGGTGATGGCATAGCTTTCTCTGGGCTGAAGGATGGCTGAGTGCTCAAGGGGGGTGAGACTATTTGATCCAAATGATAGGGCTCCATTGTTTCTTTCTTCTTGGCTAAGCGAGTGACGGCTGGCATGAAAAATGCTCCTAGGGATGAGATGCAATAATGCTGATGGATGCAAAAGGGGGAAGGCTTCTCTATGCAAATGATTTCCTAGGTTGAGGCAAAGCTATATGAAAAAATGAAATGTCCCTTTACTGATTTTATATGATATTTCACACCTCTAATCAGATTTCCAAAATCAAACAACTAATATCACAAAGATCCACCAAATTTCTCAAGAAACCCCAAATCGGGTATGCCAAAAATAGTGCCAAAAGCTTCACAACTTCACAAATTATTAATAAATCTGAAAATGGACATTTTTACAGAAATTTAAGCAGCATAACAGCCTAAAAAATGATATTTTCAAATCTGTATAGCCTTTACACAACAGTTCACAAATGTAGGATAAAAACTATGCTCATCGGACTCCTGAAATTAACACAAAAATGCCCGGAAACAACACAAAAACACTAATAATATATCTCAAAAATTTAATCATGTCCCAATACATATATTCAGCTCTATTTTAACACCTTAAAGTCCAAAATACAGCAGCAACCCAAACTGATATGAAATACTCAACTGAAAACACCAAACTCATACAAAAAACACACCCGAAAATCCACAAATCTGCACTGTTCAGCACAAAGGCAAAATCTATATGAGCGTGCATATGAAATGACTTCAAACTCCCATCCTTAGCCTTATTGAAAATTTGATATCTCCTGTTCTTGGGTCTCCTTCTCCACAGGTTTGGCTACCTCTAAAGAACAACAAAGAAATGAGCAAAAATCAAGTTCTGGAATGAGCCCAAAATGCCTCCAAAACCCCTTAAAAGAGGGCATAACCCTAACTCACATCCAAGAGGAGTTAATAAAATATAATTTAATAATAATTTTTATTTATTAGTCCATTTTTTTCCAAGGATTAGGCCCTTTTGCCGAAACTTCACCTTTTTGGAGCCTGCCTGACTTAGCAAAGTTTATTATTTTTTAATTATTTGAAAAAGGGGACATGACAAGTCCTCCCCTCCCAAATATTGCTTGTCCTCAAGCAATGAAGGTTGGAATTCTCAAGAATATGTTCTCCTTACCAAGTTGCATCTCTAGTGGTAATCCTTTCCATTTGACCAAATACTCTATGACGCTTATGTTTCTCAATCTTTTCTCTCTTGTATCCAAAATTTCTTCTGGTATCAAAACTAATTTCCCTTCATCATCAAGAGGTGGTAATTCTTTAGATACTATGGTTTGCTGGCCTAAAACCTTCTTCAGGCAAGATACATGAAAAATATTATGTATTTTTCTGTTTGGTGGGAGCTCCAATTCATAAGCTACCTCTCCTACCTACTTGATGATCTTATAAGGCCCATAGAACCTTGGCTTGAGTTTCTCTGCCCCACTCCTCTTCAAGGTGTTTTGCTTATATGGTTGAAACCTAAAAAATACTAGATCTCCCACCTCAAAAGATCTTTCAATCCTTTTCCTATCAGCATATAACTTTTGTTGGTTCTATGCATGTTGTAGATTATCCTTGAGAGACCTTATTATGTCTTGGCTTTGCTTGACGAAATCACTTGCTGCAGGTACTCTGCTATTAGAAAGTATTAGATCAACAAAGGAAAGGGCATGATAACCATAAAGAGCATGAAAAGGAGGCATACCAATAGACATGTGATGAGATGTATTGTAACAATACTCCCCTAGGTGTAACCATTTCACCCAAGCATGTTGTTGATTTGAAACATAGTTCCTCAAATATCCCTCTATCCATTTATTAACTATCTTTGTTTGTCCATCTGTTTGAGGGTGATAGCTAGTACTGGAAGTGAGTTCATTTCCTACCAAATGAAAGATCTCCTTCCAAAAAGAGCTGAGGAATCTACTATCTCGGTCACTAACAATGTTTCTAGGCAAGCTATGTAATCTAAAAATTTCCTTGAAGAACAATTCGGCCACTTGTGATGCCTTGAAATTAGATGTGATAGGAAAGAAATGTGCATACTTAGTTAGTCTATCTACCACCACATATATGCAATCCTTACCTTGAACTTTGGGCAACCCAGTGATGAAGTTCATGGAAATACTTTCCCATTTTTGTTCAGGAATAGGAAGTTGTTGCAACAACCCTGCAGAAATTTTTTGCTCACTCTTGCTTTGTTGGCATACCATACATTCCTTAATGTATTTAAGGAAATCCTCCTTCATACCTTTCCATGAAAACCGCTCTCAAATTTTCCTGTATGTCTTGAAGTATCCTTGATGACCAGCCAAAGGTGTGTCATGAAAGGCCCTCAATATCCTCTCCTTAGTTTTTGATCCTGGCACTAAGAAGATCCTATTCTTGTAATAAATCAATTCATCAACAACTTTTTACCTGTTATCATCCACTAACTTATCCAAAATCTTAGTGGCAAAGGAATCTTTAGCATACTCTGAAATTATGGAGACTTTCCAATTAGCAGCGATAGATGTTAAGGAACACAAAGTGGGCTTTCTTGAGAGAGCATCAACAACCACATTATTCTTTCCTTTCATGTATTCAATATCAAAATCATAAGCTTGCAATTTGCTTACCCATTTTTTTTTATGATCATTCAAATCCCTTTGGTTCAAGAAGAACCTGAGGCTATTATGGTCTGTCTTTACAATGAATCTCCCACATACCAAATATTGTCTAAACTTATGAAGTGCATGCATGATTGCCAACATTTCCTTATCATAGATGGAGTAACATTTCTCTAATTGATTTAATTTTCTACTCTCAAATGCTATTGGATGTCCCCTTTGAGTTAGGACAGCCCCTATACCTTCTCCAGAAGCATCACATTCAACAACAAAAGGTAAAGAGAAATCTGGAATTGCAAGCATAGGGCATGAACTCATTACCTCCTTAAGCTAATCAAATGTTTTTTGTGCCTCTTTTGTCCAAAAAAAAGCTCCTTTATTTTTCAAATCAGTCAAGGTGGCAGCAAGCTGAGAAAATCCCTTGGCAAATCTCCTATAGTAACTACACAACCTGCAGAAACCTCTCAACTGTGTAAGATTAGTAGGTGGAGGCCAATCCAAAATTGCCTGGATTTTTTGTTGATCAACCTGTACTCCTTTAGAACTTATAATATGTCCAAAATATAGGATCTCTGTCAAAACAAACTCACATTTAGATAGCTTAGCATAGAAGGATTGCTGCTCCAAGATTCCTAAAATAGTGTCAATATGCTTTAGATGCTCTTCTCATGTTTTACTGTAAATCAAGATATTATCAAAAAATATCAAAACAAATTTTTGAAGATGCTGGTTGAATACCTTATTCATACAAGATTGGAATGTTGCAGGTGCATTAGTGAGGCCAAATGGCATAACAAGAAATTCAAAGTGCCCATAGTGACATCTGAAAGCAGTCTTTTCTACATCTTCACTCATTCGGATTTGATGGTACCCTAATCTTAAGTCAATTTTTGAGAAGTATACAACACCATGTAACTCATCAATGAGTTCATCTATGTGTGGTATGAGATACCTATTTTTTATGGTCTTCTTGTTTAGAGCCCTGTAGTCTATACACATTCTCATTGTACCATCCTTTTTCATGACAAGTACCACAGATGATGCAAATGGACTAGAGCTAGGCCTTATGAATTCCATGTCCAGGAGTTCTTTAATAGTTTTTTCAATTTCTTCCTTATAACCTCTTGGATGGAAGTATGGGGTTGTTATAACTGGTTTGGCACCTTGTTCTAACTCTATAACATGCTCAAAACCTCTATCTGATGGTAATCCTAGAGGCAAGTCATTGAAAACTATACTATGCTTATCAAGAATACTTTGAATTTCAAAATGAAAATTACCTTGATTCTTTGGAGAGCTTGTTGGATGGATCATGACTCCTGCTACCCATGCTACTTGTCCTCTTCGAAAAGTCCTCTCCATCCTCTTTGCAGAGACAGCCTTAGGTGCTCCATTCGATAAGCCTCTCAATATGACTTCTTTTCCATTGGAATGAAATTTAAACTCCATAGTTTGATGGTTCATGTAATAGCCTCCAATAGAGTGCAACCATTGAACACCTAATACAAGATCTGTCTCCCCAATACCAACCACATAGAAATCATCACATAACTCATCATCTCCTAAGGTCATCTTGAGTTGTTTCACCACCCGTGTGCAAGGCATAGTGAATCCATCAGCTACAGTAACATCGAATCCCTCAAAATCTTCTACTTTAATCCCTCTTTTCATGACAAATCCCTCATCAATAAAGTTGTGAGTTGCCCCACTATCAAGAAGAACTGTCAACCTTTTCCTTGCTAGTACCCCTCAAATTCGAAAGGGATGGTATCTTGGGACTCCTGATAATACTGCTAAAGTGCCATCCTTGCTGATTTCTTTTTCTTTCTCTTCTTCTACCTCCTCCTTAGTGTCATGAAATTCTTCATGTTCATCTGAATTAGATTCTGAAGCAAATTCAATATAGTGCACTTGACCTTTCCCCAAACATCTGTGTCCTGGAACCCATGGTTCTCTACAAGTAAAACAAAGCTTTTTCCTTCGTAATTCACTCCTAGTCTCTTCGTCTACCTTCTTTTCTACCAAATTTATCACATCTTTCAGTGGTAGTCTTGGGAAAGTCTTTTTCTGAAAATTTCCCTTATGTTGCCAAAGATTTGAGGGTTTTTGATTAGTGACTGGTTTCATAGGCACGCAAGTTTCAAGTTGCAAGCTTCTTTTGATGGCTTCCTGTAAGGTTGAGGGTGAGAAAGCCTTAACCAAACCCTTAATAGAATCTTCTAAACCATCAAGAAAAAGATAAACAATCCTCTTTTCACTCATATCAGGTACCATAACAGCCACTTTTTGAAACTCTTCTATATACTCATTAACTGATTTGGTTTTCTTCAACTTTGACAATTCTTTAAAGTACTCTTCTTCATCCTTGAGGTCAAATCTATCTATCACTCTTTGACTGAAATATCAAATGTAGTTACCTGATCATGACCTTGAGTAGTCATTCCATGATACCACCAATCATAGGCTACATCTTCCAAGTGTAGACTTGCAAATTGAACAACATCACTGTCTTTCATGGGGTTAAGTGTGAAGAAAGTCTGTAATTTTTGTAGCCATGCTCTAGCTGAAATTTTATTTGTTCCATCAAAAATAGGTGCTGTAAACTTACTTATTTTATTTTTGAGCTCTCTTCCACTTATGTCATGCTCCCTCCTATTCTCTTTTTTGGGCATCAAAGTGTTCACCATATCCACATATTCTCTAAAAGGAACTGAACTGCGAAAGTCATCATCTAAGCCATTGTAAGTAGCTCTTAATGCAATCAAGTTACCTGTAACCTCTTCCATGCGATTAATAGCTGGATTCGGTACTGGTGGCTCATCTGCAGGCAAGAAAATAGTTTTGGTTGATTTAGATGGTGTGGATTTCAGATTTCCTAACTCCTCTGAAGTGCTCCCTTTCTCTTTAATAAATGCAACTCCTTGCAATTTTTCTGTCAATATTCGCAAAGTCTCTCTAGTTTCTGCCAAACTATCCACTGTTTCCTTCTGAGTATTTTGGATGTCTTGGAAGAATTTCTTTGCCATCTCATCTGGATTAGCCATACTTTTCCCTTCCTTGGATTTTGTACTTTTACTTTCAACTGGAGGTTTGATCAAATTTTTTTTATTCTTTTCTCGCTGCAAATATCTTTTTTCTCTTTCACTTAGTTGCATGCGACCATAAATTTTGACATGCAACTGATTGGAAGCAACATGCAACCACCAAATTCACCAAGAACAAACATGCAAATGATTAGAAGTAGCATGCAACCATAAATTTTGACATGCAACTGATTAGAAGCAACATGCAACCATAAATTATGACATGTAAGATCTAGGTAGTTGTCAAAACTGACATGCAAGATCTGGGTAGTTGTCAAAATTGACATGTAGGCTTCTACAAACCCTCAGGCTGGCAAGATCATGGCTCTGATACCACTGAAATGTCCCTTTACTGATTTTATATGATATTTCACACCTCTAATCATATTTCCAAAATCAAACAACTAATATCACAAAGATCCACCAAATTTCTCAAGAAACCCCAAATCGGGTATGCCAGAAATAGTGCCAAAAGATTCACAACTTCACAAATTATTAATAAATTTGAAAATAGATATTTTTATAGAAATTTTAGCAGCATAACAGCCTAAAAAATGAAATTTTCAGATCCGTATAGCCTTTACACAACAGTTCACAAATGTAGGATAAAAACTATGCTCATCGGACTCCTGAAATTAACACAAAAATGCCCGGAAACATCACAAAAACACTAATAATCTATCTCAAAAGTTTAATCATGTCCCAATACATATATTCAGCTCTATTTTAAAACCTTAAAGTCCAAAATACAGCAGCAACCCAAAATGATATGAAATACTCAACTGAAAACACCAAACTCATACAAAAAATACACCCGAAAACCCACAAATTTGCACTATTCAGCACAAAGGAAAACTTTGTATGAGATGCACATGAAATGGATTCAAACTCCCATCCGTAGCCTTCTTGGAAATTTTCAAACTCCCATTCTTGGGTCTCCTTCTCTACAAGTTTGGCAGTCTCTGAAGAACAATAAAGAAATGAGCAAAAATCAAGTTCTAGAATGAGCCCAAAATGCCTCCAAAACCCCTTAAAAGAGGGCATAACCCTAACTCACGTCCAAGAGGAGTTAATAAAATATAATTTAATAATAATTTTTATTTATTAATCCATTGGTTTCCAAGGATTAGCCCCTTTTGCCGAAACTTCACCTTTTTGGAACCTGCTTGCCTTAGCAAAGTTTATTATTTTTTAATTATTTGAAAAAGGGGACATGACACAAAACCTAAGGAGGAATGGGTTGGGGATTCTAATTTCAAAGATATGTTGCCAAAGCACAAAAGGTTTTCTTTCCTATGTGTAAGCTTGGTGGTGATTGTGTCAACTTAAGGATAGACTGATGATCTTTTAGGAAGAACACGAGATTGACCACTTGTGGATCCCAACCTTTAGCTCAAGGTGATGAGGGATAACAAGTGACAAAGTTAGATTACCCTAGACAAAGCTCTGTCAAAGCGATAACCTTGGTGAGATTGGTGGATTTGGAAGATTTTAGGAATGGCAAACTTTTGGCAAGGTGGCAACAATTTTGAAAGCTTGGATGTGAAGTTTTTGGATTGTTAGCTAGATGGTTTGGTTCTAAATGAGATGGATGAGCTAAAATGCTTCAGGGGATAACCTAAGATGGCTGGCTTTTCTACAAAGATGACTCTAAAGTGAAGCTTATGCAAGAAGATGTGGAGAAACAAGGGGATCTAATCATAGAAATCATGCCTAGTTGGTAAGGCATAAGCATTGTTAACTCCTGGATGTTGGTTAAATTGGATGGTGCGATCTAACCAAGCGCCTTGAAGGGCTTTGTCAGCAGCTTTGTCCTTTGCTTTGTGGAGTTTGGCAATTCAAGGGCTTGGTGTTAGTTCTTTTCTCTTGGCTGAAAGTTTTTGGTATGCCATAGATGGCTTGAGTTTGACTTTGTGAAACTTTTGTTTGGGTTTGAGTTGTTCTGACATAAATTTTTGAATTTTCTTGGCTGTGGGAGATTCTTGTTGTTTTGCTTCAACTTGTTCAACTTCTAAAATAGGCAGTGACTATGCTAAGTGTGCCCTAAGCTAGGATTGACCAAGTTTGGCAAACATTCATTCAACAAGTAAAATAAAATCAAGCAATAGACAGGAACACCCAGATAGAAGTTTGTGGTTCTCAGAATGTGATACTTGCACCGAGGAGTGTGTATGTTTTACAAATGTTTCGATTAGTCACTTCAAACACATTAACATCCTAGATGGTTATAGGTAAGGCTAACAGTTAGTTTAGCTAGGGATTCCTCGATATACCCAAGGTACATGAGGCCTAAATCCATAGATGAGACCAAAAAGATGTCACACAACCGAGAGGAGCAGTAACCCACTTTTCCTCTTTCACTTCTCAAGGGTATAAAGTTCCTTGAGGCTTAGCCCGAGTGACAAAATTTTGATCTCAAGAGAGGTGTCTTTTGATTCACCTCCCGACTCTTATACTCCGCTAGAACGCTGGAGTTGAGGTCGTCCCAAGGGGTGATGAAATCCTCAAGAAGCCTCCTAAAAAGAAACAAGGTTTTGGATCCTAATCTTATGCACCCAAGATGGTCTTGAAAGATGACAAGGAGAGAGAAGACTTGGATGACCTTGGGCTAAAAAACATGCTTGTTCTTTTACTAACTAACTCTTATGTGTGTTAATCTAGACTTTGCAAGCACTCATGTTTAAGAAACAATGTTCAATTCCAATTTGAAGCGCCAACAAAAATAAATCGATCAAAGAATGCAAACAAGAAGAAGAGTTAGGGTGAACAACAAGAAAACTCGCGCGCCCAGAGGCCCTCCACGTCAAGTTTCGATTGATATCTTTAAAGTATTCAAGATTGAGTGTGAGTTTATTTTAAGCCCAAAACAAAGATGTGTGAAACTCGATTTCAAGCGCGTGCCCAGAGGCCCTCCATGTCAATAGTTGTTCAATTGTAGTGCCCAAACTTGAAGTGCCCAAACTTTTTTTGTTATTTTTTCTTATACGTAAAAATGCTTAGAATGGTCTAAATCCTACATAACCACTAAAAGTCAAATTTTGATTTATACTCTTTTTTAAAAAAAAAATAAAAAATAAAAAGTGCAAGAACTGATTTGCTAAAATGGAAATGCAACATAAATAGGTAGAAATGATAGTTTATCAGGCAGAGACGTCAAACTGCGGAGACGCTGAAACTCACAGACGCTAAATCTCGTAGACGCCAAAACTCGCAGATGACAGTTTGATGAAGAAGGCAGATGGCGGCGTCGAAGATGATAGTTGATTGCTAGCGGCGGTGGAGACGACAGTTGCCAGGAATAGATGACAATTGACTGTTGGCAGCGGGAGAGATGACAGTTTGAGCTTTTGAAGGTGACACAGATGATAGAATCCAAGCGAAGATGCTGAAACTCATAGATGCTGATCTGTGTAGATGCCAAAATTCATAGACAACAGTTTGGGCTTTCAGAGACGATAGTTGAGTTCGCGCAGACGATAATTGTACAGGCACAGACGACAGTTTATCTTTCGTAGATGACGTTTGAGATTGCGGAGATGACAGTTGAGATGGTGGAAACAACGGTTGATTTTGCGTAGACGACGTTTTGCAGAGACAACAGGCGGAGACACCAAACTACGGACATGACAAGCGTAGATGACACTGTACGAAGGGAACCAACGAGTGCGGGTTTTTTCTAAAAAATTTTGTTTTCTTAGTTATTTTTGGATTTTAAAGAGTATGTATTCTTCTAAAGTGCGTCCTTCAACCTGCAACAACAAGAAAAACACCTTACAACTCACTCAAACAATAAAAAATGTTAGATGGTTAGTTTTAAACAACAAAACATGGATTGAAATGACCCATAGCGGGGTCCCACTGGGCATGCCAAAATGTTTACACTAATCTAATATGCTAGAAACACTAATTCAATGAAAGCATTTACACATTAAACAAAACATAACATATAAGAGAGACAAAGAGAAGACAAACTCAAATGAGAATGTGAGCCATGGATAAGCTCTCTCAATGAGATTTGTTCTCTTATTTTTTTGAGATGTGTCTATGTGTAGATTGGGGATGTATGCTCACATGCTCAAAGTTGCTTCAATGGTGGAGATGGGTAAATGGCAAAATGGTAGCTTTGTGAGCTCTCAATTTGGCATTATAAGGTTAAGATTGATGATTTTGGTTCTCAAAATAGCATGGTAACTTTAGCTCAAAGATTATTGTTGAAATGGCTTGGGAAGGGATTCAATTTATAGGCTAAGGGCTTGAGGGATTGAGGGCTAAGATGCAAGGAGAGATGAAGGTTTAAGGAGGGCTAGGATGCACTCAAAGGAGAGAACATGGATTGTGCTTGTTTAGTACCAATGGAAAGGTGACACTTGTCACAAGGAGGATGAGTGTGAGAGGGTAGGGTAAAGGGTTGGTTAAAGGCATGATGAGTGGGTTTGAGTATGTAAGAGAGATGTAAGAAGAATGAGTGTGCAAGAGGGAAGAGTGTGGAAGATGGATGTAAGAGTCATGAGTGGGCTTGTAAGAGTCTTTTATGTTTTGTAAGAGCACTCATGACTTGGTGGTTGGAATTTTTGAGGGGAGACTTTGGTTTGGCTTAGGAAAGTCTTAAACTTGTTTAGGGAATGTGACAACATTAGGGGGTGGATTAGGCTTGGATTTAAGATTAGATTAGGGATGTTAGAGATGTGCAAGTGGATGGCATTAATGAGGGTGGGTGAGTTAGTGGCTAAGCTTGGTTAGTATGGGTGGATGGGTGGATTAGGCTAAAATGGAGGATTAGGGATAAGTTAGGCGTTTTTAGATTTTGAAGATTTTATTTATCAAATAGATTTATTTAATAAATGGGTATTTTGGAATTAGATAGGAGAATAGGATTTTATTGATAAATAATAGGTTATTTGATTTATCAATTAGGACTATAGATGATTAATTAAATTAATCAACTAGGGGATGGAAAAGGATTAATTAAATAAGAATTTAATTAATGATGCCTTTAGAGATGGCTAAATTAGATTACCAAAGCGGTGTAATCAAATTTAGGTGTCTACATTTTGCCCCTCTTTGACATAGTGTTGAGACAACACTATTTCAAAGAAGTTTGAATGTAGACAACATGGAGAAGATGTTTTAGCAACAAGGTTTCCCCAGTCTCGGATAAGAAGAGGAGAGACTAGACTTTAGATGATGCCCCCTCAAGAAGGTGGTGAAGAAAGAAATGAGGCTCGACAGCTTCTTGAAAAGTACAAGAATCCGAGATGAGCAAGGAGACTCAGATTGGCTAAGAGAAGGGGCTGAATTAGCTCAAACTCTCGCTATGGGAGAATGATAAAGGGCTATCAGATGCACAAGAGGAAGCAAGCTTAAGACTTTCCAGGATTGGGGGGGGGATGGAGGGGCAAAGCACTATAAAAGGAATTCAGGATGGGGGGAGGGATGATGGGATGACAAAGCTGATGCAACAGGATTTCAAAGAGTCGGATTGACGGAAGATAGGTTTCGGAGATCCCTAAGACTAGGATTGTGGATCTCGAAAGATGAGGCTTGGTGGATTGATTTGATTGGTGGATCCCTAAGACTAGGATTGTGGATCCCTAAAGCTAAGCGTGAGGAGTGATTCAAAGAGATACTGATGCATAAGCTGGGGTAAGAGCGATAGATGCAGGATGTGGATGGGGGATAATGAAGATGAAGGAAATCCATTGAAGCCTTTTGAGCAGGGGGATACTTCAAAGAGAAGTACCACCATGTAGTTGAGCACTAGATTTGTTATAGGACTGTTGGTTAATTGCCAAGGTTACCAAGAACATCAAGGCCTTTTCACCAACCGTCTAAAGGACTGACAAACTGACTCGAAACAAACATGCAAGGATTGCCCCAGTATCACACATGAATCTTAGAGGAAGTAGCGTGGAAATGACACTAGGTAACCCACAAGCAAAAAAAGAAAACAAACAAAAGACATTATCAAGACCTTACGCTCTGATTGCCCCATTCATAGCATACCATGATATGGAAGATCGTGGAAACCTTGAGGAAGGAACAAGGAGATTACTTGGAAAAGATATTTCAAGACCCAAAAGGGAAGATCCCAAATCAAAAGAAAGCGAAAATCCAAAAAAGAACCATTTGCTAATGAGATGGGTAGGACGATGTACTAACGGACCAAGATCAGACATGAGGAAAGCTATATCCTGCAAGGACCTATTGGAGAGCACCTAAGCTAGTGGATTTGGATGAGTGATGTGTCTAGCAAGCTAAACTAAGAAGGATAACACTTTGGTGATAGGAAATCTAGCTAAAGGATGCATTGGAATAGCTAACCAAGGAGTTTGATGTGTGCAAGATGTTGATCAAAGAGGAATTGATACGAATGCTAGATAGATACAATGACACTAAGCTAAAGAGGATGTACAAGCCGATAGACCAACATATGTTACAAATGTACAAGGTTGTTCATGTTTTGGTTTCATGAGATCGAAATGTTCATGAAGGGTGGGATGTCTGTAATAGTTGATAGGCAAATAGGTAGATGGTTTGCAAAAAGCTTAAGGAATATGTGATTCTTTGTGTGCATGTGATAGGATACAAGCTAAGATACAAGCTTATTTACAAGCTAGAGTATGGTACAAGCTTTGGACAAGGCTTGGATATACAGGCTATGATACAAGGGATGATACAAGATTTACAAGCTGGGGTACAAGATTTACAAGCTGGACAGGAGGTATTTACAAGCTCCATTAGATTTTGGATATTTGGTTGGAACACCAAGGGAACAAGCAGGTGTTTTATGGCGATGGTGGGTGGATGGATGAGGGATAGGATAGTGATAGATAATGGATCAGTCTTTAGTATACAAGGCACCTGAATTACCAGGTTTTCACCAAGGTACCCATCCAAGGCGCTTGAATTGCCAAGTTTTCACCATTGGATGTTTATTTCTCTTTACTATTTTTTTGTATTTTTCAAAAGCTACGGTATATCAAGGATCTTCAAGCATAGAACTTCTTGAGATGAATGATGTTAGTAGGATCATTCAAGAGTTCTCCTTCTAGTGTAGATAACTGATAGGCTCTAGAGCCAAAGGAGGCGGTAACCACATAGGGACCAAGCCAGGTAGGTTCAAACTTGCCTTTCTTTTTTCGATCTGCTTGGACTTTCATGTTTTCTTTGAGGACCATGTCAACTGGCTGAAAGTTTTGTGGAAGCACCTTTTTATTGAAATTTCTTTTGAGATCAGTTTGTTAGACTTTGAGATGGTCATAGGCTTGTTGTCTTTTCTCGTCTAAGAGATCTAGCTAGGTGAGCCGAGCTACTTTGTATTCTTCATCTGAGATTTGCCCTCGCAAAGATATGCGTAGTGAGAGAAGTTCAACTTCTCTAGGTAATATCGCTTCGACACCATAGACTAAGGAGTATGGAGTTGTGCTTGTGGATGTACGAAAGGAAGTTCAATAGGCCCATAGGGCTAGATTTATTTGTAGGTGCCAATCATGGCCGGAATCATTGACAACTTTCTTTAGGATTTTGAGGAGGGTTTTATTAGTTGCTTCTTTCTGGCCGTTACCTTGTGGGAAATATTGGCTAGAAAAGCCGTGATGAATGCGGAGGGATGTGCATAATTCTTTCATGTTGAGATTTTCAAAGTTACCTCCGTGGTCAATGAAGATGGTGGATGGGATGTCGAAGTAGCAAACAAGGTGCTACAAGATAAACTTGAAGACCTGAACTCCTGTAGCTGAGACTAGGGGGACTGCTTCCACCCACTTAGTGAAATAGTCTATAGCTGTTATTATCCATTTATGTCCATCAGATGAGAGAGGTGTGATAGTTCCAACTAGATCAAGGCCCCAACAAGCGAAAGGCCAAGGTGGTGCAATAGGTTGTAGATTTTGTGCTGGAGCATGCACAAGATTTGCATGTTGCTGACATGGGAGACACTTTTTGAAAAATTCACAGGAGTCTTCTTTAATGGTAGGCCAATAGTAGCCTACTCTAAGGATTTTTCGTGCTAGGAAAATACCACTTGTGTAGGCATCGCAAAGTTCAGAGTGTACTTCTTTTAAAGCTATTGCGGCCTCATTTTCATCTAAACATCGAGAGAGAGTATCATGATAACCCCGACGATATAGGGTATCGGCTATGATAACATAGCGGGATGATTTTCGAATAAGGTTCTGGCGTTGGGTGTGTGTGAGGTGAGGGGATACGATACCATCCTTAAGGTAAGCATGAATTTCATGGTACCAAAGGGATTGGGGACCAACCAAGATACAAACACGATTTGAATCCTCATTCGCATAGGCAGGTGTGAGGAGCTGCTCGACCAAAAACTCATATTTCGTAGCTTCTTTGGGAATTTTCAAGAGCGATCCGATAGTAGCCATGGCATCTGCTACCTTGTTCTGCATTCGAGGCACTTGTGTAAACTGAAGCTTTGTAAAATGTTGGGTCAGCTGATGAACTAGCTCTTTGTAGAGTAATAGCTTTTCATCCTTGGTTTGATATTCATTTAAGACTTGTTTGATGATGAGCTGGGAATTGCCAAATATTTGTAACTTAGTGATGTTCCATTCAGCTGCTATCTTTAATCCTATTATGAGAGCCTCATATTCTGCTATATTGTTGGTACTAGGGAATTGTAGCTTGAAGGCTTTTGGAATGTAATCTCCTTGAGTTGTAACCAATAATATTCCTGCCCCTAATCCATGAGATGTGTATGAGCCATCAAAATAAAGCTTCCATGGGGGTTGTTCTTCAATTAGGCAAATATGCTCATCTGGAAATTCTGTGAGCAAAGGATATATGTCTACTAGAGGTGCATCAGCTAGGTGATCTACTATAACTTGCCCTTTGATTGCCTTTTTGTCTACATATTGGATGTCAAACTCACTTAGTAGCATAACCCATTTTGCTAGCCGACCTGTGAGTGTTGTTTTAGAGAGCATGTACTTGAGAGGATCAATTTTGGATACTAGTTGGATGGTATGACTTAGCATGTAGTGGCGAAGCTTTTGAGTTGAGAAAACAACTGGCAAACAAGCTTTTTCCATAGGAGTGTAATTGAGTTCATAACCAACTAGGGTTCTACTAATATAGTAGATGGCTCTTTCTCTGCTATAGTCATCATGTTGTGCTAGAAGTGCCCCTAGAGCAGTAGGTGTTGCTGATATATACAAGATCAAGGGACGACCAGGAACTAGTGGAACCAAGATAGGGGGATTGGCTAGATATTGCTTGACTTGATCAAAGCTGCATTGACATAAAGGATCCCACTTGAAGTTCTCATTCTTCTTTAGCAAATGTGAAAAGGGGGTGCACTTATCTGCAAGCTGGGAGATGAAGCGCCGAACGGATTGGAGCTTTCCCTGAAGAGAGCGAAGCTGTCGTATTGTCTGGGGAGGAGGTATGTCTAAGATAGCCTTGACCTTCTTGGGGTCGATCTCTATACCTCGTTTAGAAACTATGAAGCCTAGAAGCTTGCCAGATGTGACCCCAAAGACACACTTCTTGGGATTTAGTGTGAGATGATATTTGGCTAACCTGTCAAAGACTTTCTCCAGGTTAGTGAGATGATCCATGAAGGTGTGAGATTTGACTAGAATATCATCCACATCATCCTCCAAAATGCTATGGATAAGATCATGGAAAATGGCTATCATATCTCTTTGATAGGTAGCCCCAGCATTCTTTAGGCCAAAAGGCATCATGGTGTAGCAAAAGGTTCCCCAAGAGGTAGTGAATGTTGTCTTATGCTGATCCTCTTCTGCAATCTTGATCTAATTATACTCAAAAAATCCATCCATGAGGGACAGAATTTCATGTCCAGCTGTAAGATCTACAATCATGTCTATGTTGGGTAAGGGAAAATTATCTTTTGGACAAGCTTTGTTCAGATCTCTAAAATCAGTGCAGATTCTGATGTCACCAGAAGGTTTAGTGACAGGGACCATGTTGGAGATCCACTCTGAGTAGTTGATAGGTCGGATAACCTCAGCAGCTAACATTCTTTCTAATTCAGCTTTGACTAGTAATGCCACCTTGGGGTAAATTTTTCTAAGCTTTTGTCTGACGGGCTTGATCTTTGGACCGACTGCAAGATGATAAACTACCAGCTTTGGATTGAGTCCTGGCATGTCTTGATATGACAATGCAAATTGGCCAATGTTTTCTCTTAAGACCTCAAAGAGGAGGTCAGCTTGGTCTTGAGATAGGGATGTAGAAATGTGAACAAGTCTAGGGATCTCTAAAGAACCGATGTTGACTTCTCTAGTATCTTCTATTAAAATAGACGACACCTCTGGTCGATTATCTTGAGGAGGCAATACTAAATCCTCATGTTCTGATTGTGACTCTAGATTTTCTTGCTGAGGGGCCCTCTTCATTGCCTTAGCTAGTCCTGGTTTCACCTTAGTTCTAGTTTT
This sequence comes from Cupressus sempervirens, assembly GCA_028749045.1. NCBI lineage: Eukaryota > Viridiplantae > Streptophyta > Pinopsida > Cupressales > Cupressaceae > Cupressus > Cupressus sempervirens. Next base: position 572,965,110 of record CM053783.1, on the reverse strand, counting down.
GGGTGTATCAGAACTAGGTTGGGGATTTTCTCCAAAATACCCCTTTGGATCTAGCTTATAGATATAGGGAAAATCTGGCTTTGTTTTCTTGTGAGGTGTTTCAACTCCCATGAATCTTAGAAGTGCTTCCTCTGATGCAAACTCATCAATGTGTATGACACTTAGTTGGTCCCAATCTATGAGTTCTGGATGAGCGAGTGGTAGGTCAATGAAATGGATGGATAGTTCTTGGAGAACAAAGTCTCTAAGGGAGATTTGGTCTAGGATATCGTCATAGGCTCTCTTTTCAACATCTTCAAGAATGTCCTCGATTTTGATAAGGTCACAGTGGATGTTCAAAAAAGCATGATTGTTCTCGTTGGTGCCCCCAGTTGTGGGTATGCCAAAGCCAAGAGCTGACGTCATTTCCCACTTGTGTGCTTCGATGGGACATTGCATGCCCCTTTCTTCTGGTCCTAGACCACCTCCTTGATAGTTCCATTTTTCAGTGATAAGCTTACGTTCTTGGGGATACTTCTGGCTGAAGTGATCAAGGCATGCTTGATTTCTTGGAGGTGCATCCTTATGTAACCAATTGTTGATACCTGGAGTGAGCTCTTCATGAAGAGGGGTTTTTGAGGATACAAAGGTTGTTGGGCCAAACTATTTGTACCGAGGAGGTGGAATCTCTTTAGCTTTGTGATATGTCGACCATCCATGGGTGTGTGGATCAAGTGGGATTGCTTCGACAACAAATGCATCTGATAGACTATACTCTCCATAGCCTTTTTTGTTGATCTTTATGGCAGATAGGGTGGAGGCGAGGATGGTTTCTGCGTCATCACAACTGTAAGATGAGCTGGCAATGGTTGTACCAATGTCTATTCTAGGGCAATGGTTTGTATATGAGGCTTCAACCACATTGCAGTAAGCAAAGGGTTCTGGATCAACATGGATGGTTACCTCAGTGCCCTGATGTGGAAATTTGATGCACTGATGGTAGGTGGATGGAACGGCCTTCATAGCATGAATCCATGGGTGACCGAGGAGGATGTTAAATGGTAGGTTTAGAACAAAAACATGGCAAACTGTCTCTTGGATGACCAGCCCAACCTTGATTGGCAGCAAAATAGTTCCTTCTATGGTTCTTTCCAAGTTGTCATAAGCTTTGATGGTGATAACTTCACTGATCATATCTGCCTCAGTATACCCAGCTTGTTTTATGAATTTTAGGATGAAAATGTTCAAGGCTGATCCATTATCTATCATTACTCTTTTCACGGAAAAATTGGATACCATGATGGCTATGCGAAGCAGAAGGGTGTGATCTGGCTTGATCGCGAGTATGTCGGTGGGTTTGAATGATAGGGCACATGAGCAGGATAGGTATTCGATGAGATTATGAAAGTCAGTAGCGTTGATATCTGAAGGGACATGGGATTCTATGAGAGCACTATCAAGGATGCTTTTGTACATAGGACTAGTGCGGAGAAGGTCTAAAATGGAGATTTGGGCTAGCATGTTCCCAAGGTGTTCCAAGATATTGTACTGGTTTTTTGATGGAGCTGACGGGGCTGGTGAGACTGGTGGGCCTATGATGTTAAATTGCGCTCTTCGAGTGGTGACGGCACACTCATTGTCTGGTCTTTAGATATTGATGACATTGAGAGAAGGCTCTTTCTTAGATATACAACCTATAAGGCTACCATAGTCTATATAGGATGAAGTGTGGTCATTGTTCTTCCCATGTTGTTGGTTTGGCTGGCGGTTGTTGGTGTTGTTGTTGGTTTGGATAGGTGCTTTTACAAGATTTTGGTTGTTGTGAGGAGGAAAAGCATTTTGGTAGATCTGTAAGCCTGCATTGGGCAAGGTTTGGGCACCAACAGTAATTTTTTTCCGATCAATGAGGTCCTGCACATAATCTTTCAGTTTCATGCATCTGAGGGTGGTGTGACCACTTACCCTATGGAACTTGCAATACTCATTGTCTTTGTACCATGCAGCTTTGGATTGGCTTGGATCAATTTGGTGGGTAGGAGGAAATTTGATGAGGTTTTCCTTAGCCAATCTCTCAAAAATGACATCCAATGGCTCACCAAGGGGCGTATAGTTTCTAGGTGCAGGTTGGAACTTGGGCTTTTGTCCTGCAGCTACATTGATGGCATTAGTTTGATTGTTAGACCCTTGAAAGTTGGGTCTTGTATTGTGGCCTTGATAGCTTTGGTGATTTTGTTGTTGGTAGTTGATAGCTTGTTGATTGTTTGGTTGATATGGTGGGTTAGACTGACTTTGAGAAGGACCAACAATATTCACATGTCTAGTGTCAGTGATGCCATCTATTGCAACGTGCTTGTTTTTGTTCCAATACCTAGACTTTTCATTGGAATGTGATTGATTTTGGTTGGTTTCTTTGTAAATCTTGACCACACCATCTTTGATGAGTCCTTTCTCAAGGATCATTCCTTTCTCTTTGATATCCTTATAGGTCTACAAACAGTTCATGGTCATGTGGTGAGCCAAGCTGGGATGGGCATTATCAATAAACATTTTCACCACATGGCATTATGGCAAGGTGCAGGATATGCAGGTGGTAAGGGTTTGCCATATTTGTAGGTATTCAGCAAGGCTTTCTCCACCTTTTTGCTTAGTGTGGAAAAGATCAACTATTGATAGCTCTGTTTCAACAAGATGGGCATATTGGGCTACAAATGCCTAAGACAATTCAGCAAAGTTTTTAATTGTGCCATAGGGGATTCTGTAAAACCATTCAAGAGCTGGTCTAGCAAAGCTTTTGGGAAAAAGGTGCAAGAGGAAGACATCATTGTATCCCACTTCTTGGCAGTGCATGTAAAATTCTTTGATATGTGTGACAGGGTCTCCTTTTCCTCTGAATTTGTCAAATTTGGGTACCTCAAAGTGTTTAGAAAATGGTGTCATGGTAATGGCTCTGTCAAATGGGTAAGGACACACATTCTCAAACTTGAAGGGGTTTGAATCATTTCCTTCTTGGATGCTCTTCAAAGCTATCTTCATGGCTTCCCATTTTGAATTGATAGGTGATGGCTGGTGTGCCCCCAATGTGGGAGTGCTCTGAGGTAAGTATGTGCTAGATGGGGCCATTGAATCTAGATGGCTGTGAGGGATTTGCTGATAGGGATTATACATTGTTTGGGCAGTTGCATGGTGGATAACAAGGTGCTAAGGTGGAGCTGGTACATATTGCTGCATGTGCTACCAGGCTTGCTATTGATATGGGGTTTGAGGTTGAGATTAAGGAACATAAGCTGGCTGTGGGATAAATGGATTGCTTTGTGGCGGTAAGGTATAAGATGGTTGTGAGGATTGAGGAAAAGATCAAGGGGCTTGTGGTGTTTGACCAAGGTATGTGGGTTGTGCCCCCATTTGGGATGGTATCTGCAGGTAATTGGTGGTTGGTTGGATTGGTGGATTTCCTCCTAGAAGTGGCATTGAAAAGTAGTTGGTAATAGGAGGTAATGGATTAGTTGGTGGTGGAGGTGGTGGTAATTGAAAGCTTGGGAATGGAACTGATGGGGTTTGATAGCTTTGTGGCTGGATTTGGAAGCTTGGTAGAGTGGTGGCGGGAGCTGGGATCATTTGGGAGCTTGGAAGAAAATTGGTAGTAGCTTGTGGGATTTGATAGCTTTGTGGAATGAGGGTAGTAGCTTGTGGATTTGTGGCTAATGATAATGAGCTCCCAAGACCTAGTGGAAATGATGGAATTGTGCTCTGAGTTGAGGTAAACAGGCTAGGGGTGATGAAAATTTGATTACTTGGTCCCATGGGTGACATCCCTGTTGTATATTGCTGAGGTTGGCCAAAGATGCTAGCACTAATTTGGGAGATGGGTGGATTTGGAAGGCTGGGTTGGAGAGCAGCAGCAGCAATAGTGAAGGGAGTAAATGGTGAGGTGTTTTGGACAAAGGTAGTTTGGAGTGGAGAGATATGAACCAAGGATGGAGTGGAAGTGGCTGGATTGGCTTGTGGAATGGACATTTTGACTTGGGTGGAGGATGGTATGTTTGGGTCTGACGGATCGAAAGGATTGGCTTGAGGCTCTTCTTTTGGCACATATTGAGGATAATTTGGATCATAAGAGCCTATGGGTGGTGGTAGCTGCCCAAACAATAGGTGAGATGGATCTGATAATCGAGGGGGTCTTCCAAAGTCAAAGGTTCCTAAATTGTCCCTTCAAAAATTAGCCATGATTGTCTCTTTGTTCTTGTCTATAATGACGTTTACCAATACTGCATTTTCTGGTTGGTTCATGAAAGCTTCAATGTCAGTAGGTTATGACATAGCTTTCTCTGGGCTGAAGGATGGCTGAGTGCTCAAGGGGGGTGAGACTGTTCGATCCAAATGATAGGGCTCCATTGTTTCTTTCTTCTTGGCTAAGCGAGTGATGAGTAGCATGAAAAACGCTCCCAAGAATGAGATGCAATAATGTTGATGGATGCAAAAGGGGGAAGGCTTCTCTATGCAAATGATTTCCTAGGTTGAGGAAAAGCTATATGAAAAAACCTAAGGAGGAATGGGTTGGGGATTCTAATTTCAAAGATATGTTGCCAAAGCACAAAAGGTCTGCTTTCCTATGTGTAAGCTTGGTGGTGATTGTGTCAACTTAAGGATAGACTGATGATCCTTTAGGAAGAACACGAGCTTGACCACTTGTGGATCCCAACCTTTAGCTCAAGGTGATGAGGGATAACAAGTGACAAAGTTAGATTACTCTAGACAAAGCTCTGTCAAAGGGATAACCTTGGTCAGATTGGTGGATTTGGAAGATTTTAAGAATGGCAAACTTTTGGCAAGGTGACAACAATTTTGAAAGCTTGGATGTGAAGTTTTTGGATTGTTGGCTAGATGGTTTGGTTCTAAATGAGATGGATGAGCTAAAATGCTTCAGGGGATAACCTAAGATGGCTGGCTTTTCTACAAAGATGACTCTAAAGTGAAGCTTATGCAAGAAGATGTGGGGAAACAAGGGGATCTAATCATAGAAATCATGCCTATTTGGTAAGGCATAAGTATTGTTAACTCCTAGATGTTGGTTAAATTGGATGGTGCGATCTAACCAGGCATCTTGAAGGGCTTTGTCAGAAGCTTTGTCCTCTACTTTGTGGAGTTTGGCAATTCGAGGGCTTAGTGTTAGTTCTTTTCTCTTGGCTGAAAGTTTTTGGTATGCCAGAGATGGCTTGAGTTTGACTTTGTGAAACTTCTGTTTGGGTTTGGGTTGTTTCGACATAAATTTCTAAATTTGCTTGACTGTGGGAGATTTTGGTTGTTTTGCTTCAACTTGTTCAACTTCTAAAATAGGAAGTGACTACGCTAAGTGTGCCCTAAGCTAGGATTGACCAAGTTTGGCAAACATTCATTCAACAAGTAAAATAAAATCAAGCAATAGACAGGAACACCCAGATAGAAGTTTTTGGTTCTCAAAATGTGATACTTGCATCGAAGAGTGTGTATGTTTTACAAATGTTTCGATCAGTCACTTCAAACACATCAACATCCTAGATGGTTGTTTGCAAGGCTGAAAGTTGGTTTAGCTAGGGAGTTCTTGATATACCCAAGGTATGTGAGGCCCAAATCCATAGATGAGACCAAAAAGATGTCACACAGCCGAGAGGAGCGGTAACCCACTTCCCCTCTTTCACTTCTCAAGGGCATACACTTCCTTGAGGCTTAGCCTGAGTGAAAAAATCTTGATCCCAAGAGAGGTGTCTTTCAATCCACCTCCCGATTTTTGTACTCCACTAGAACGCTGGAGTTGAGGTCATCCCAAGGGGTGATGAAATCTCCAAGAAGGCCTCCTAAAAAGAAACAAGGTTTTGGATCCTAATCTTATGCACCCAAGATGGCCTCGAAAGACGAAAAGGGGAGAAAAGACTTGGATGACCTTGGGCTAAAAAACACATTTGTTCTTTTACCAACTGACTCTTATGTGTGTTAATCTAGACTTTGCAAGCACTCATGTTTAAGAAACAATGTTCAATTCCAACTTGAAGCGCCAACAAAAATAAATCGATCGAAGAATGCAAACAAGAAGAAGAGTTAGGGTGAACAAAAAGCAAACTCGCGTGCTCGGAGGCCCTACACGTCAAGTTTTGATTGATATCTTTAAGGCATTCAAGATTGAGTGTGAGTTTATTTTAAGCCCAAAACAAAGATGTGTGAAACTCAATTTCAAGCGTGCGCTTGGAGGCCCTCCACGTCAATAGTTGTTCAATTTTAGTGCCCAAACTTGAAGTGTGATCGATTTAGTTTAGAGTTTGAATCATTTAAAAATTTTGATAAAGCTAAAGTAAATGTTCAAAGACCAAGTGAGTGAGTTAGATTGTGGAACATTTTAACACCTTTTTCAAGTAGACCCATCCCCATAGATGGTGCTGAGATTGCAACCAATGGTTGAATTGATGGGTGATTAGAAAAGAGGTGAGTCCAAGGAACTACTCAAATTGATTTTTGCAAATTTGTATTTAACTTAACAAAGTTTCTTAATTGTCCAAAAATAAAACTTTGCCTAAATTGCATGCAAAAAAGAGATTTGTTTGTTCTTTTTAATGCACCAAAAATTGAAGTGTGAGATATTGCATTGATTCATTGATCCTTTGCATTCAAGATTGAGTTTATTTGTTTTAAGCATGCATTTCAAGAAAAAATGATTTTAATCCATGGCATTCAAGAGTGTATTTAGCAACATGCATTCAAAGACAAATGATTAAACATTCATGTCCATTTTAGCCACATGCATTCAAAGACAAGTGATTAAACATTCAAGTTCATTTTATCAACATGAGAACCTGCAAGAAACATGGTTAGTGGTTTCATATGTGCTCCAACCTGCAATGAGAGAAAAAAAAGCAATTTAGTTAGTCACCCAAAACTTTCAAAAATGAAAGTTTAACTATGAGAAGAAAAAAATTTTAACTTTTTTTGTTGTTTTTCCTACGCGTAAAAATGCTTAGAATGGTCTAAATCCTACGGAACCACTAAAAGTCAAATTTTGATTTATAATCTTTTTAAGAAAAATAAAAAATAAAAAGTGCAAGAACTGATTTGCTAAAATGGAAATGCAAAATAAACAGATAGAGACGATAGTTTATCAGGCGGAGATGTTAAACTGCGAAGATGTCGAAACTCGCAGATGCTGAATCTCGCAGATGCCAAAACTTGCAGACGACAGTTTGATGAAGAAGGCAGATGGCGGCGTTGGAGATGACAATTGATTGCTGGCGGTGGCGGAGACGACAGTTGCTAGGTGGAGACGACAATTGACTACTAGCGACGACAGAGATGACAGTTTGAGCTTTTGAAGGCGACGCAGATGACAAAATCCAAGCGGAGATGCTGAAACTCGTAGATGCTGATCTATGCAGATGTCAAAATTTACAGATAACAGTTTGGGCTTTCGGAGACGGTAGTTGAGTTCACGCAAACGATAGTTGTGTAAGCGCAGACGATGGTTTATCTTTTGGAGATGACGGTTGAGATTGCAAAGACGATGCTTGGGATGGAAGAGACGACGGTTGAGTTTGCGCAGACGACATTTTGCAGAGACGACAGACGGAGATGCCAAACTACGAAGATGACAGGCGTAGATGACATTGTGCGAAGGGAACCGATGGGCGCGGGTCTTTTCCAGATTTTTTTTTTTTTTTGGTTATTTTTGGATTTTAAAGAGTATGTATTCTTCTAAAGTGCGTCTTTCAACCTAAAAAAACAAGAAAAACACCCTAAAACTCACTCAAATAATAAAAAATGTTAAATGGTTAGTTTTAAACAATAAAACATGGATTGAAATGACCCATAGCGAGATCCCACCGAGCGTGTCAAAATGTATACACTAATCTAATATGCTAGAAGCACTGATTCAATGAAAGCATTTACACATTAAACTAAACATAACATATAAGAGAGACAAAGAGAAGACAAACTCAAATGAGAATGTGAGCCATGGATAAGCTCTCTCAATGAGATTTGGTCTCTTATTTTTTTGAGATGTTTCTATGTGTATATTGGGAATTTATGCTCACATGCTCAAAGTTGCTTCAATGGTGAAGATGGGTAAATGGCAAATTGGTAGCTCTGTGAGCTCTCAATTTGGCATAATAAGGTTAAGATTGATGACTTTGGTTCTCAAAATAGCATGGTAACTTTAGCTCAAAGATTGTTGTTGAAATGGCTTGGGAGGGGATTCAATTTATAGGCTAAGGGCTTGAGGGATGGAGGGCTAAGATGCAAGGATAGATGAAGGCTTAAGGAGGGTTAGGATGCACTCAAAGGAGAGCACATGGATTGTGCTTGTTTAGCACCAATGGGAAGGTGACACTTGTCACAAGGAGGATGAGTGTGAGAGGATAAGGTAAAGGGTTGGTTAAAGGCATGATGAGTGGGGTTGAGTATGTAAGAGAGATGTAAGAGGAATGAGTGTGGAAGAGGGAAGAGTGTGGAAGATGGATGTAAGAGTCATGAGTGGGCTTGTAAGAGTCTTTTATGTTTTGTAAGAGCTCTCATGACTTGGTGGTTAGAATTTTTGAGGGGAGACTTTAGTTTGGTTTAAGAAAGTCTCAAACTTGTTTAGGGAATGTAATAACATTAGGGGGTGGATTAGGCTTGGATTTAGGATTAGATTAGGGATGTTAGAGATGTGCAAGTGGATGGCATTAATGAGGGTGGGTGAGTTAGTGGCTAAGCTTGGTTAGTATGGGTGGATGGGTGGATTAGGCTAAAATGGAGGATTAGGGATAAGTTAGGGGTTTTTAGATTTTGAGGATTTTATTTATCAAATAGATTTATTTAATAAATGGGTATTTTAGAATTAGATAGGAGAATATGATTTAATTGATAAATAATAGGTTATTTGATTTATCAATTAGGACTATAGATGATTAATTAAATTAATCAGCTAGGGGATGGAAAAGGATTAATTAAATAGGAATTTAATTAATGATGCCTTTAGAGATGGCTAAATTAGATTACCAAAGCGGTGTAATCAAATTTAGGTGTCTACACATACAAATCATTAGAAACAAAAAGCATTGGATCCTTGATACTAGTCATGGTAACCTTACTGCCTTCTGATTGTGAACAGTCATGTTTTATCCTTGACAAAGGCTGAATAACTTTTTTTCTGAGGTCATGTTGACCCTGTCTCTTATCATCCATGGATATGTTCACTTCTTTGTTCACTCTTGTCACCAAAGGACACCATACTATTCCTAGCATCACTCCTTTTGCTGTCACTGTCTACTTGTAAGCAGAATTTTGAGTTTTGTCTTGAACAATCTCATCCTTCATAACCAAAAGAGATGGCTTCAGTGGTAGATCTTTCATATCATGTTTACTCTCCCTCTCCTCCTATAAGTCCACAAACTCTTTCTTGCTAAAACAAATAACTCTTTCCTCATCATGACCAGTCAAAGGATTTAGCTTAAACTTCATACCATCTTTGTGTACTATATAAACATTTGATGAGCCAAAATGAATAGTGTTCCTTGAGGCTTGCCAAGGCCTTCCAAGGATTACATGGCAGCATGTCATTAGAATGTGATCACATGTAACTTGATCTTTTATATTCTCCTATAGAGAAATCCACTATTGCTTGCTCCCTTACAACAATATTTTGTGCATCACTGACCCAAGATGCCCTATATGGTCTATCAATAGGATACTTCTTCAATCCTAGTTTATTTACCATTTCATAAGACACTAAATCATCAAAGGAACCAGAGTCTATTATCATCTCACAAATCTTACCATGGCTCATGCAATTTGTCTTGAAAATAGATAGTCTTGTCTCCTTTTGTTGCTTCATTTGTGGTCCTCTTCTCACCATCAAAGATTCTCCTTCAAGTTTAGGGTCTGCATTATCGTACTTCTTTTCTTCCTCTTCTCCTTGGGTCAAGGTGACTCTCCTCTCCTCCTTCCTGAAATCCACACCTTTCTCAGGGCACTTGTAGGATTGATTGCCTACTCCTCCACATGTGAAGCATTTACCTGTGAAAACACTATTACCTCTTCCACTTCCAAATCTTCCTCCCCTAAAACTTCCTCTTGTCCCAGATGTAATCTCTTTTCCTTTATCATTGTCTTGATTGTTTGAAGTGTCAAACTAACTTCTTACACCTCTTCCTCTCATTGTTCCACCTCCTCTCTGATTTTCTTGCCTCTCATTCTTTCTTTTCAACTTCTCCTCTGCCCAGATTGCCAATTGAAAACATTCTCCAAGTGTCCTTGGTACATTCAATGCTATTTCATCTTGAATATTGTACTTGAGGCCATTAATTTATCTAGCCACCTTCTCATCTTCATCTTCTAGTCCTCCCCTAATACTTAGGGTATGGAATTGCTCAGTATAGGACATGACATCCATATCCCTCTGTTTCAAATTGTTCCTTCTTATCTTTATTTGGATTGCTAAATCAGATTGCAAGAATTGATTTCTCACCATGGTCTTCATTCTCTCCAAATTTGAAATCTTATTCAATCCCATTTTGATGCAAAGTCTGCAGCAACTACCCTCCACAAGCCAATAAATGGTTTTCATAATCAAACTTAGGATTCTAGGACTTCTCTCAAGTCCTCTTACCCACTCCGGGTATACTCAACCTCCAAGCCAAACAAGGAAATCCCGCTTCGAAAGCCTCACCAAATGTCACCAGAAATGGAGACAATCATGGACATACTATTCCAACCCAAAATCATCAATTTGTTTGGTTCCACCAAACTCCCAACACACCTTCACACTTCTAGGCCTACAAACCTTGTAGCCTTCCAATTAGCTTCTTTGCACTTTTCTCCGAATATCCCTTAACAGCATAGGGACTTCTCCATAGTTCCAAACACCCTTCTTGGCACCTAATAAGAATCCAAAAGCTTTTGGGCTGATCTTGCTCCAACACCCTCCAAACTACTTCTTGGTACCTAGGCCTAGTTGATCAAGTTAGGCTAGGGCTTCAAGGAAGAATGGGCAACATGGGTTCCCAAGACCCAAAACACTTAAGGAGATCTCCAACACAATCAATGCATCCAACTCCAGCACTCAAACTAATCAAAAGTTCTTGCAACCATGACTATCACCAATAACCTTGCAAAAACCAGTCAAGCACATGGGCTTGCTTGACCTAGGGCCGACTTGGAAAAATAGTTGCCCTTCTCTCCAAGCCTCCAACCTCTGGCATTATGTTTCCTAGTCTCCTAACTTGCATATCCCTAAATTTTAGAGGGTTCCACCAGTGGGAATGCAAGTTAGGGATGCATTTGTGGAAGGGTCTAGGAAACAAGGCTTTTCAAACCACCTTCTACTAAAATGCAGATAACTTTTAAACCCCAACTTGTTTTTGAGTCAAACCAAAACCAAAAGTTTCCTAACTCACCCCTACAACTATTTCATACACTTAGAAATCATAAAAGTTCTGTACGGATCTGTACCAGCATAACAGCTGAGCAATTACCAGTAAATTTCAAAAAAATTGAAGTTTTTATTATTTTTTCTCCAAACCACCGTACACTCTGATCTCCCCCTTTCAACTGAGATCACATATGACATACATAAAGGTCTACATGACCGTTGGAACAACAATATAGGCGTTCCCAACCATAAAACAAACAAACAACCACTTTTTGCTAATACTGTTTAGACTCTAAATACCCTATTCTAAGGCCTTTTGGTCCCATGGAGTCACTTGGTTTATAACCACACCAAAATGCTTGTGGGCCTTACATGTGCCTTTGTTACAAAACATAGACCAACTTGTAAAATATGGACCAAACCTTTATTCCAACTTCCTAATCTACTTGAATCCTCGCTTTCATGGAGTGGCAAGGTGTCTGGCAACATAGATACTTGTTCCCCCCTACCACATAGATTAGGTGCCCTGCACCACCTTTCCTCTCTCTCATTCTGAACACTAGTCCACCAAGTGAGTGTTGTTCCTCTCAGTCTTGCTTTTGCTACTTTTACCTTCTTATCTACCTCTATGTCTTCAAGATCAAATTAGTTCTCAATGGCCTCTATCCACCCTAGCACTTCTTCACTATCCATTTTACCCTGGTATATTGGAAAATCAATATGGTTCTTCCCACCATTACCTTGTACTACCTTAATGGTTCTCATAAATCTTCTTTCTTCAGGATCATCTGTTGTCTCATGCTCTTGCCTTGCATTACCAACCTCTTCTTCTTCATGGTTCTCTCCATGATTTCTTCCTCTAACCTCTTCTCCTCTAGGTTCTTGATTTTCCTTTTCTAAGGATTATATCCTTGCAATAAGCTTCAGCCTCTCTCTTCTCATCTATCTTTCTTCCCTCAGTCTAGATGCTTCAAGTTCTCTCCTCTCTCTTTTCTCTCTTGCCAACTCTTCTCTCAATTCTTCAAGTTCTCTAGCCATTTGATTTTTAGGAGGCATTTTCACAACTAGTTTTCTTCCTTCCCAAGGGCCAACTCACTGATTCTCTTTCTTTCCTCACCAAGAAATCTCTGGACACCACTTATGTACCTTTCAACTCTGGGACACACAAGGAGGAATTAGACACACCAAGGCTTCAACAAAGGGACCAACACACTAAGGATGACAAAGACTCCTATGATGACGAAACCTACAACTTATCTACTCCCAAAAGACCTTGTTGATGCTCTAATACCATTTAATGCGTAGGATGGAGGATCTAACCAAAAACTTGCAAATTCAAGCACAATATGGACCCAACCCCTATGTTTCAATGGTGTTCCCAAATGCACACAATGCCACCAAAGACTCCAAACTTAGATTTACATTCACCAAGTGTTCCCTCCACCTCTACACACCTTTAAAAACTTCAACCAACATGTTTCTAAGGTTTCCAAACCCACAAATCTTTAGTAGATATAAAAGAGATCAGTTTTGCCCTTTACTAGGCTATTCTCTTCTTTGGATCAGCAGACCCTATTTTCTTAATTTTTCTCCCAAACTTTCAAAAACACCAAGAAAATAAACTAGATTTTTAGATACCCTTTTTTTAGTTTTATAACATATCCAAAAATAAGATATCACTCCTTTGGAAATATTGTACTGAACAGGGCAGTTTGTCTCAGAATTAGGCCTAATTAGACCACTTTTACAAAGCAAGTACCCTTCAAACTTGCAATCTGACTTAATCCTTTTTCATAGTCTCTATTAATGATCTAAATCAAAGGAATTTCAAGATTATAGGTCTTTTTCACACTCCTAAACACCCAAAAATGGCTTAAAAACCAGGGCCTGCTTGTTCAAACCCCAAAACTCAATTTTAGAATGTTTTGACTTGTCTAATGACAAGATATGATCATGACAACCTACGTGAACCTATCAAATGACTCATCTCCCATATGAAATCCTAAAATCCTATCTCATGCCCAATTACAACTTTTTTCCACATATTAGTCCAACATTATAACTTTGTATGCTTCCATGAGCCATAATTGGTGCAAGGATTGCCCAATTGACTTCAAGAGATGCTCCATGACCTCTGTAATGCCTTGGATCTTCAATTTTCCCTTGATGAACATGAGATTATCCTACATCACTTATCTTCATAAATAAATTCAAAACTAATTTTCGTGATATTAACAACTACTATTTTGTATCTCATAGGAGACTCCTAGTGCACATGAGGTCCTACAAGACTTTTATGTAGATTTGATGATGCGGCCACTCACTCCTGAGGAGGAGCCTACAATAGTAAGTTGTAGTTTGAATTCATGATTAAATATGTTATAAATTTAGATTCTATGAATTATAATGTTATATTTTAAATTGTAGATTCATCTGACAAAGGTATTTGAACATATACAACCCACAATCAGAGAGGTACCAGCATTGCCGAGGGCATACAAGAGGACTCCTGACTAGCATAGGAGGTCGATGAGAGAGGTATTTATTATGAAATTTTGATAGTATTAATCTCCATTACGGAAAAGATCATTATGCATTTGAGTAATTCAATGTTAGATACGTAGAATCATATAAATTTGGTACTCTAACTTTGGGTTTTCCTTTTTTGTTTATGTAGGAGGCATCCGATCCACCTAGTGCAGTGAAGAGGCTGCATTTTGATCATCCACCAGCACCCTAGGATAGTATAGTTTTTGTAGGATGCATCATGAGACATTTTGAGATGGCATATGCCACATTGTATACATAAACATTCATATTATACACATTCTAATGGCATGATCAGCCACATTTTGTATATGGATCTATGTATTTTGATATATATATTTGAGTACTTTTTCTATGAATACATGTATTTTGATATATATTTTTGTCATTTATGTGCACAATGATATACATATTAATTTAGTATCTAGTATTGTTCAATTTATCGTGGATCATGTGTCATGCCCTAAATTTTACTGGTAAAAACACAACAATTTTTTATTTTTTTGTAGCTTATGAAGTCGCATAAGAAATTAAATATTGTAAAACAAGGTTATCATTGAATAGGAGTTCAAGACTCATGTGGATAGTGTGAAGGTGTTAACATTTTAGTCACAGGTGGTTTTCAAATAGATTGGATGACAGTCTAGTTCAAGTTAGCGTCACAAGTCAAACGAGAAAGTTCAAGATACAACACTCATAAATTAGTGAGGTAATTCATATCCTAACAAGCCTCTGATACTAATATTCTATTAGGGTCTATCAGTTGTATCATATGGACTAGGTCATGATTCTAGCATGTAAGGAAAGGGGATCAGAATTACTTATTATCCTCATTACCAATGTACACACATTCATTAATCATTACAATATATATTAATGTGACAATTACTATATGGTGTGGAAGTGTAGTATATCTTAATCAATTAAACACACATATCTAGAGAATTTAGATTTAGTACTCATCACATGAGCACCCTTAGTCAAATAAGAAAATGTTCACTTATCTACCACACTATATCGGATCTAACCATTGGAAATTAGAAAAGATATGCCCCAAAGGTAGCTTCGAAGTCTACATGATGGAGAAGGGGCCACTTGCATTGATAGTATCCATCATTCAACACATTAGTTACACAACTTATGGAATAAACAATTTGTTTTATCTGCCAAACGTGTATCATGTGCTTGCATCCATATCTTACTGGTTACAGGTCCTCTCAAAGATTGGACCAATACTGAGTCATTTTCTCCCTCTTTACTCTATTTAGTCATCCTTATGCATTCTATCAACATTGCTTCCTCACCAAACTAGCACTCACTACAGTTTCCTAAACACAAAAATTACTATTTCAATACATTAATTAAACTCACTCTAACAAAAGACAATTACTAACTATCTATCTCATCAACTACTAACTAATCTAGCTACATTGCCATGCTTTTACATTTACTATTTTAATTACTATAGTTACTATACTATTAAATTTAACTTTTACATTATTACATCCAATTATTCACCATAAGCTCACTTTCTCACTATCAATATTATTATTATCAAAGCATGTTAAGATTCAAAGTATTTCATAGTATGAATTAGTAAGCACATAAAATGAGGAACTCTTAGTAAGTCTAAGGACCAATTCAAAGTACTTAACTCAATAATAATTCATGATCTGTATTTAAACACATCCTATTACACCATCATATTCAGTGTGTCAATTTAAATTTGTTAGATGAATTGTTTATGCAAGGATTAGGTGCAAGCATATAAATAAGGTTTGTATATAACATACCTTGTCGTTCTGACATATATGTATTCATCATTTCATGCAACTAACATAGTAGAATGTGGTGTACATGAATCATATTATCATTAATTATACATAGGGTACATGAGCTAACGAACTACCTCTAATGACATGCCTATTGACCCTTATTACATACTAGCTAACTAATGCTTTATTCCTACACTACATTTTCAAATTGGTATATATATTCTATCGACTTTGATATTCTACTAATATCTTCAATCAAATCTACAACATTCATTATCTAACTAACATTCCCTCAAGCCAAATATGAAATTCACTTGACATTAAATCCAACATCTACATAGGTTTTTCATGCATTCAATTCTATCTAGTAACTCTTATCTATCAATGTACTTTATTGACTAGATAAAACTAGACTTGAGTTATTATTTTAATCCACCATCCATCCTTATCCTTGATTCTCCAATCCCATCATCCCGACAACTTACTTCATATTAACCCTATTATATGTACATCCAACTATCCTAATTTATAGTCTTAACACTAATTTAATTAAACCCTCCGTACTTAACATCATGTTCAATTATATATGCATTCTCGTAAACTTATTTATTTCATTTAATTTATTTTCCTATATTGAGATTTTCCATTACCATATGGTTTAATTGTTACATGTTTCTAAATGAGCACCTTGATATAAACATTACCCTCAAACTAAGGTCAAATACACTAAGTGTCATTATCCTCTATTTAAGACTTGAAATGATTAAATAATTATCTAATAAAAATAAAAACAAATCTAAAGGGTGAATCTCCTATCTTAAATCCTCATCATTCCCTAACTCTTACAAAGGCCACATTTCTTCCTACATGTGGTCCCCACAAGGTCCCACGTGGGTCTTGTGCAAAATTTTGACTAATCCAAGCCTTAGGACATCTTCTTCCCATCCCTCCAATCAACAATCCTAATGTGAACAAGTCATATTAAATGTCAACTTGACATTCTCCTAAGTACAAATCCCTTGGGATTGCTATCCCACTCCCCCTTAATTTCAAGTCGACTACCTATGTTTGGGAACACGTGACCAATGCTGCAAGAAATTTCAAGTCGACTACCTATGCTTGGGAACACGTGACCACTGCTGCAAGGAGGGGATGACTAGTGCATAAGACAAGGATGTGACATAAGCCCTTTCTCCTATGCACCCAAGTATATTAATGGGGATGAAACCCCTTTTCAAGAAGGCAAGCTCAAGGATAAAAGTTTTGACATGACATGTCAAAATGAATGTCAGATTTAACAATATGCCTTGGGGAGTGGAGAAAACTTTTTGCATTATGATGGCTTAGGAAATGTTAGGGGCTACTATAGAAGGGCGGTCAAGATCAATCTTGGCTTTTATTTTATTTTTGAGTTAAATATTAAAATTTGTCATATTCTCTAACATGCACACTAATATGCCTTTATTTATTTAATTACTAATTTATTATTTTAGTGTTGGATGTGACTTAGAGGTCACAAGATTGTAATGTGTACCATTCTGTCACTTAGGAAATATATTAGTCTAGGACACTCATTAGTCTCTATATGCTATTATTATTTTTATTTTTATTAGATAGCAGTCCAAAATCTAGGAATATTCTTTAATATTTTATTGCTCTGTATTAGGGAAGGGATTTATTTGCCTTTACCATACATTTTCTAGAGAGGAACATGCATGCCTACAGCAATGTATCTGATAGATTTTATTATGTCTTCTCTTACAACAAACTTCATTTTGTTATATCATGAAATTAATTTGATGATTTCCTTGCTTAGAATTGCATTAAGCTTGGTAATTAAAATCAATGTTATCCATGCATGTGATATGAACATAAAATTTTCCTTCCAAATTATTGAGTGTACAACAAGATTGTAAGCAATCTACTAAGTTTTAAATTTATACAATCAATGGTATCACATAACATCTATGGATTGTTATTATCAACTAGTCATTTACAATACCACAAGGAGAAAACTTTCTTTCACATTTTCAAATGATAACAATGATGTCAAAGTAAATTTGTGACTCATACCAATGCTTTCATAACAATATAAACTCCAAATGAAACATGCATATACAACCTTATCAATTATTTCCTCTACACGTACATTAGGTAACAATGATACAATCTCCTTCCATCACAATGGGGCAACATAAGGGACTTTTCAAAATCATAAGGAACGTGGATATTGAAAGATATGGACAATGATTAGCATGAATATTGTCCAACATGATCATTGAGAACATGAACAAGCTGGTGAATCCTCCTTCACAAATGAGGGCACAATGTCAAGTTTTCTCATGCAACATCAATCTGCAAGATGATCATTCCAGGCCATTTCCATTTCTCTCTTGGACACAAATCTGCATATGCAACACAACAAAATAACAAGGACCATGGGTGCTTTCCACCCAACCATAGGCCTCAAAGATACCACCCCTGCGCTAGGGAACAAGGCTCAAACTGGGATACACATACAATCTTTCAATGCATAAACATTACATTTCAAACTTGAACAATTTCCCCCTAAGGCTATTTTACAATGGCTTCATAGATGGAACCATAAACATAGGGTGAAGGTGTGTTCTAAAATGGAGACTTTCCATACCAAACCATATTTGCAATAAACAATTTTCATGCCCTCTCGGGGCTATAATAATTCAGAAAATTTCATGCCCTCTCGGGGCTATCATAAATCAACAATTTAATGCCCTCTCGGGACCTCCACATTTCCTCCTCCAAACCCACTAACATCAGTTGTAACTCCTCAAACTTCCTTTCCACACCATACTTTCCTTATCACCCCCAACAAGATATGAAATGTTATGGCATACAATGGAGCCCATACTCCAAGGTTCTCAATACATTTTTTGAATGCAATTTAAGCCCTTCACCCTGGACTTCTCTTCCCTTCCCACAAGGGTGAGTGTAAGTCCCATGCCCATAACAATAATCAAGCACAAAACAAGAAAACAAAACCAAGTAGAAATAAAACAAGAAATTTTCAAGAGCACATCACATTTTCACAACACAATATCAACACCCATAATACAACAAGGAAATAGATGAAATCCAAACCTCATACTCATAATACTCCACACAATACAACAAGATGCACAATGGTGTCACACTAATCTACATGGAATGAACACCATTCAAGCACTCACATGAATGCTACTCCACAATGCAATGCAATGCATACTCCATTGATAAACTCCACACTTGCATATTTGCTTAACCATGCTAAAAGAAAGAAATGGAAAAGAAGCAAGTTTGAGATACCAACCTTGGTCCAAGCTAGGGTAAGGATAGTTGTAGTAGAGCTCCCCTAATCTCCCTCCAAAACCTAACTATCTCTAAAATTAGAGAGTGGGCAAACACCCCACTAGTTTCGCCAGGACCCTCTAATAAAGCCTTCCCACTAATTTATTTTATCAAAAACACTAAGCCACTCCATCCTTACAAACTTTTCTCCTCTAACGGTTCATTGATAGCCCTTACGAGCTCTGAGTTATGACCCTCGAAGGATCGACCTCAAAATGCACTTAGAGCACCTTGGAGACTCCTCGGTATAGGGTGGTTGCAAATGATGGATGGTCTTCATGGCCAGAAAAAGGGTGTGACTAGGGTTCACCCGCCCATCCAGAGCTAATGGCACTGACAATTCGATGCCAAGATCAACGGTTTCAAAGTTACGCTATGGTGCACCTATGAACTCAAGCACACTGCGAGTTTTGGCATCGAGCAAGATCATTGTGTTGAATCCAAATGGAATGTGATCTCTCAAAAATGAGATAGGTTATTTTAGGCATTAGTATTACCATCCTGTAGCATTTGATAGTTCATCAATAGCCCTCACGAGCTCTGAGTTATGACCCTTGAAAGATCAAACTCAAAATGCACTTAGAGCACCTTGGAGACTCCTTTGTATGAGGTGGCCGCAAATGATGGATGGTCTCCATGGATAGAACAAGGGTGTGACTAGGGTTCACCCACCCATCCAGAGCTAATGGCACTGACGATTCAATGCCAAGATCAGCGGTTTCAAAGTTACATTGTGGTGCACCTATGAACTGAGGCACACTGCGAGTTTTGGCATCGAGCGAGATCGATGTGCTGAATCCAAATCGAATGTGATCTCTCAAAAATGAGATAGGTTATTTTAGGCCTTAGTATCACTATCCTATAGCATTTTATAGTTAATCGATATCCCTCACGATCTCTGAGTTATGACCCTCAAAAGATTGACCTCAAAATGCACTTAGAGCACCTTGGAGACTCCTCGGTACGGGGTGGCCACAAATGATGGATGGTCTCCGTGGCTAGAACAAGGGTGTGACTAGAGTTCGCTCGCCCATTCGAAGCTAATGGCACTAACGATTCGATGCCAAGATTAGCAGTTTCAAAGTTACGTTGTGGTGCACCTATGAACTGAAGCACACTGCGAGTTTTGGCATCGAGTGAGATCACTGTGCCGAATCCAAACGAAATTTGATCTCTTAAAAATGAGATAGGTTATTTAAGGCCTCAACATCAGCATCTTGTAGCATTTGATAGTTTATCGATAGCCCTCACGAGCTCCGAGTTATGACCCTCAGAAGATCGACCTCAAAACGCACTTAGAGAACCTTGGGGACTCCTTGGTAGGGGGTGGCCACGGATGATAGAGGGTCTCCATGGTTGGAACAAGGGTGTCACTGTGGTTCACCCACCCACTCAGAGCTAATGGCACTAACTTGTAGGCATTAGGAGTTAGATTTTGAAAAGTTGTCAAGAAAGGTTGACCCCTTTGACTTGTATCATGAAAGGTTTCTTTGTGCCTTGCTTGATTGTTTGAAGACTACTCCATGTGTCACTATCTTTCTTGGGAAAAAAATTTCTTTTGAACATCAAGCTTGCAATATTATCAATTATTGTCAAACTTTTTCAACCAAGTCAAAACGTCAAATGCAAATATTTGTTTGCATTTTTTGCTAAGGGGAGTTTCATAAATTGACTTTGATTTTCTATGTCTCTAGTGCTTGAACATGCTTAAAATGGCTCTTTGGTCTTAGATTTATTGGTATTTTCTAACTTCATGGTCTATGATATGCATACTAAGAATTTCTTTCACTAAATGGTTTCCTTGATCTATTGACTACACTTAAATTTGTTCAGTTGTCATCTCTCTTTCTTTATCTACATTGCTATTTGGGATTTTTTCATAGCTCTTGACTTGAGTCACTAGTGTTGTAACATGCTTGGACAATTTGTTTGACAAGTCACTCATTCATTTCTACCTCTCTTTGACATGTGAACACTCTACCTCTCTAGTTTGGACATCAAGTTATCTTGTGTCACCTTATTAGCTTCCTCTAGTCTCCTTCATGCTTTATTATCTATCTACCACTATGGTATTCAAACCTTGTGCTACCAAACCTCAACCAAATCTAGATGATCATGATATCCTCCATGCCACTAAAGAGTTTCAAGATCTATATGTTCAATACAAAGAGCTATAAGAGACAAATAATATTTCTTACCTTCATCTCTCTAAGCACATGATAGAAATCAATTTTAAACTTGAGAAAAGGTTAGAGGAGAATATTGCATTCTTAAATTAATCTCCCTTAAGACCTTTACATACACATGGGGCATTCTTAAATTAATCTCCATGGAAGAAAATTTCGTAAAACTAAAGATTCCATAGTGTTGAAACAAGATATCCAAGATCTCATTTATGATGGGATTGTTGATACCTCTAATGACTCATGTGTCACAAGATCATGCTGATGAACCTATGTCAAGTGATGATTTCCTTGACACCTTCACTTCTTATAACACTAATGAACCTCATAAAGTGTCAAAGCTTTCAAAAATGTGTCCACCAAACAAAGAACCTAATTCTTTCCATATAGACCATGCGTACCCTCAAGGGCTACAACTAAAAGAAAATCAAGCTAACCTTCACTTGTCTGCAAACCTTTTCCATGCTACTAAGACTAAAGATCCTCAACATTCATGCAATACTATGATTACTATGCCCACTTTAGCTAATCCTACATTATTGCTTTAAGATTCTATCATGCACACCTCACATTTTCCCTTGTCCTTAGAAGGTGCTCCATATCAAGATGAATCTCAAAAAGAAAAATATATAAATAAAGATCAAGATCAAACACCTTTTCATCTCATCCAAAATTTCACCTTTCTATATCCAGTGTGTTACCCACCTCCTACATATGATGAGGATACCATTTCCACTACCTCCATTGAGCTTACTGAAACTTATCGGAAAAGTGATCTTTCTATGATATATAAAGAAAGATGTCAAGATCAAAGTGTCCCCTCATGTTCTACTTCTCCATATCCACTTTAAAACTATGCTCAAGATTCAAACACTCCTATCAAAGGTCTTTTTCCTATAAAAGGTACTCATGAGTCTATTGATGACTTTGGTCATGCTACTCACTCTAAAGATGTTGAAATCCCTAGTCACTATCCCTTTGCATTTTGTAATTGTATCCTTGGTCCTTATCCATCTAATCTAAAGTCTTCAAACCTTCTCGTAAACTTTCTACTTCTAGCTCTCCTAATGTACCTCAAGATCAACAAGACATTCATCCTAGAAAATAACCGTCCACTCAACCATCTAAACCAATCATATCAACCTTATTCATCCATAAGTCCCAAATCTTTTGGAAGCAATTTGGATATTCAACACAAGAAATACAATAATACATTAAAAAATAGAGATCATTATGTCTCATCTAATCAACATGTGAATGGACATAACGAAAATATATTGAAGATACCACAAAGGTTCACTATTCAAAAAGTGAAATCAAAGAAAATATGGGTTCCTAAACCCATTATTGAAGAAATGTGTTATAAATTATCCAAATGAAAATGTAAAGCTATATGGATTCCAAAGTCTCTCTTGAAAGACTTTAATATTGAACATAAATCTAAGTTGACATTCAATATTCCAAAGGCTTCCATCCATTTTCTTCCAAACATCTTTCTCAAAAGCTTACAAATATTCCACTCAATCTTCTTCTAACATTGTCCTACCAGCTCATACATCTAAACCTTGATCCATTTCCTCCATGATTCCTCCATCATTTGGAAACCCTCCAAGGTGTGGGTAAATGTTGATCTCCCCCACTTTGTCACCTACCCTTATGCAATGTTTTCAAAGCTACACTTACATACTATCCATAATCATACAATCCTTCCAAGGAATGAACTCTTATCCTACTATCATCTCACTTCCTTCACCCTATCAACATCATTGAGCATACTTATCTATGGTCTTGGCTTATCATAACTTATCTTTCCTTTAGGAACACTATCTAACTTGGAAATAGTAGACCTATTTCTAAAAAAAAAAAAAAAAATAGAAAAGAAGATAAAAAATGTGCCTTGGTGAAAACCATTATCTTATCCATGAGATTCCCTATTTTACTTTCTCATTCACTCATAGCCTTCATATCCAACTTCATATCATGTCATTATGCATGTGCTATCTTGCTTATTGGCTTTAATTGCTTATCCTACATGCTATCTTCTTTCATGGATTTCATGGCTTATCCCAAATGTGCTTCATACAACTTTTCAATATGAAAGTCTTTCAAAACATTATATAATATTATGACTCTTTATGCTTTCAAACGCTATGATTGGTTGCAAAATGGAAGAAATCAAGTATTCTAATTTTTCATCCGTACTTTCTAGATTTTTCTTATTTGATTAGTTTGATAAAAATAGTTTTAATAATCATAATGTCAGCTTTATGTCAAATAAGAAAAAAACCAAATTTTTAATAAGATATCCGCATGCAATTATCTTTCATATAGTTATAAATGCTCTTAAAATTGTCCTTATAGCCTTGTATCACATGCAAATATGATTTGCAAGAACTTGTTCAATATCTTCCTCTTATAATTCCTTACAAAGAACCTACCAAAATACAAAAATCATATTAAAAAAAAAGTACACATTTTACATCATAATACATCATAAATTTTAGAAATTCTCCCCAATACCACCCCCTCCAACTCTTCTTGATGTACCTACATTCCAATATCATAAAAAAATTAGTAACTTATTGTATTAAACAAGATAATCATCAATTCATTAAATCATTATGAAAAAAATAACATAAGAAGTATATATACCTAGTCGAGTATTCCAATAGGGTCCTCTCTCTATTTTAGGGTCTCCAACAGGGCTTCATGATCAGCATTAGCAATAGTAAAAAGTTCTTTTACTTTTGGTCTTCCTTGATGCTTCAATAACTTTACATTTGTTGCTATAATAAGATGTGAATATATGAGAATTACTTTGTGCTTCTGATAGTCTTCGAATGTAGGAATTCCATTCCTTCTAAGCATGTATGTCCGCAGCCATGTTCTAGTGACAACCACTGAACCAGTAGGATATGTGAATCCATCATCATCTGTGATCGGTTGTGCAAGTTTTTGTTTACTTCTTACACAACGGGCTAACCAATAATTTGATTTCTCATCATTCCCCTGTGGTGCAACCAATGCAAAGACATGTCCTGGCTAAAGTAGATCTGATAGATGGTTATGCTCAAGTGAACTTTCCATGTTATCATTTTTGATAGAGGGTATGATAGACAATGGAGTAAGATAATGTGGAGCCCATGTGTCCACCCACTCACTTGACTCATAGTGATCCCAATCACACTAAAAACAAGTACGACAAAAACAAGCTAGTTTTCGTGTCCAAATGGTCCATGTACTAGAATCAGAGCTCTGAAATGAATGCATTTTTGATGTGTCTCTCACTGTAGCACAATTTGATTTATCACCTATGGACCCTTCCTCAACCAACCAAAAGAACCTGCGTACCACTAAATCAAGAGTCCCCCCCTGTGATAATGCTAAACTACACCAATCAACAATGCTATGAGCATCAAGAAGCTCTGTTGTTGAAATATTCAGTTGCTCCTTAACTAGAGCTCTCTTCACACATGCCCCTGCTCCATCATGTTCCCCTTTTCCATGGTCGAACTCAAAAAAACTCCAAATATGAGGCACCCCTCTCTCTACGTGCATCCTACACAATCAATAAAACATGTGAGCATTCTTGAATTAACCTATATAGTTATCTGACCAAATGATATGTCTATCCATAGCAATTGCATGCTCATGTAAGAAATCAAAAAAAAATTCAAAATAATGTTGCACAAACTCGTGAGAGTGAGATCTATCATCACTCATAAAAAAATGATACTCTCTAATAATCTTTCGATTATCTTCCGCACTACCAAGGGCATGTCTATATGTTATGTGAACAAAAATTGCAATCTGAATGGAGTTGTAATACTAAGATTGTTTCTCATTTTGAGGTTGCAATGTGTAGTTCTCAGCAAAATCAACAACTAATATAATAGTGCCAATGGGAAAAGTCTCCTTACACGTTCTAAATTGTTGATCCAACCACTGAGACCTGTGACTATGTCTTGCATACTTGTAAAAAATATTTGCCTTGAAATCTGAAATAAAATTAGCCACATTGATATCTTTTCCAACCAATTCACATCTAGAGCTCTTACTCCCACTCTTCAATGTGTATTTCAACGTTTCATATACCCTTTTTTTTAGTATTGTCTTTCCAAGATCTTGTTCGCACCCCTCATGGAAACATGTGTCAAACTTGGATAAGCCACCACATTCTGAACACTTCTCATTTAAGAAAGCATTTCTACAAAAGGAACAACCATCAACTCTATGACATAAGAGTTGATCTAGCAAGTCTCTTGATGATTTTGGAAGCCCACTAGCCCCACAATCCTCCAACATTTCATTACTATGCAAAGTAGAATGGATGGAGCGTAATAGTTCATGGTGCATAGAAAACTCAACATGATATTTACAACAATATGTATTTCGAATTTTGAGTGGCACATAATAAAATGGCTTCAAAGATTCAGAAGCCCTTTGTGATATATGAAGACTTGGATGACTCTCTCTAAATTGTTTGAACAACATAGTTTGACTTACCTCTATATGGTGTTTAGGATGTGGCGTGCTGTCTCTGATGCCAATTCTCAACTTTAAGACGTCTTTAGCATTGGGTGATACTCATGAGTTAGAGTGCCAAAATTGTATAATTTCTTCCTTCACATCGTTAGATAGCTTCTTATCAAAACGTGGAAGTCGCCCACCAAATGCCCATGTTTCATTTTGAAGAGGATCATCAATTTTCTCTCGTTGACTAAGTGCTCTTCTCAAAGTAGTACAATTTAGATTCAAATAAATACAAGTTTCTCTCATATATCTACCCTTTCTCAAATGATGACTTACCAAAGAGGTTGTAATGACCCTTCGAGCAGCTCTATTATCCTTCTCTCTGCTATTTTTCTCAATACTATTGAGAGCACTGAAAAGATTCTTCACGATAATGGCATTTCTTTCCAACTTTTTATTGACACAAATCTTCAATTTGGAAAGCATAGGTCTCATCTTTTGCATCTTTAATAAGTGCATGAAAAGCTGACATTGCTCTCCCACTGTCTTGTTGCCGGAAAACATCTAATATAGTCTTGAAGCCCATAACCGAATGGTTCTTTCTAATTTTTTATCTTCCAAACTAGTAATTATCATTTCATCAATTTCAATTATCCATTTTGGTGTTTTAGAACCTTCATATCGATTATAATTGGGAGATATGTAAGGTTCTTGTGCATTAGGTTCATGTGCATTGTCATCTTCGACATGGTCAATTATGCAATTTGGATTATGACTTGGTGGCATTTCTTCTTCAAAATTTTCATTCTCCAAATTTTCAATTTTGGCATTATCGTTTTCAATAGGTACATTTTCATTCTCCAACTATACATATTCATTATCTGATTCTATGATTTCACCTTTGATTAGATCATCGTCAACTTGACTCATATTTAGCATACCTTGTCTTTTTCTTAAATGTTCTATTTTGTCCCTTTCTCTATATGTCGCAATGTCTTCATTGGATATCTTCCTTTTGCGTTTATCCTTTCGACAACTATTGCTCTCCATTCAGATGACAAATTCGAACACCTAAGGTTATATTTTCAATTTTTTTTGATTAGTTGGGCCCCAAAATGCGACTTTTTCTAAAACCTATAAAAAAAAGTGAAAAAGTGATGTTGTCGGCTTTGCAGGGACAGGGAATTATTGGGAATTGGTGCCAGTAAAATCGGATATCCGATTTTGTAAAGTGAATTTTTGGGGAGAAAACTTGCTATAATTTTCCTCCTTTGTCATAATTAAATTAATATTATCAAAATCATTGAAGGAAAACCGACTTTGGTTTATTACTAAGCTAATAGTATAGTAATATTAATATATAATAGTATTAATAGTATAATAGTATTAATATAAAGTATTAATAGTATTAATATATAATAGTATTAATATATAGTAATATTAAAATATAGTATTAACATACCTATAGTATCAATATTATTATTATACTACAATATAGTATTAATATATATATTATTATTATAGTTATAATAGTATTAATATTATTACTATAGATATAATAACATTAATATTTAATGTTTATTCATATTATTATTATTATCATAAAATAGTATAAATAGTATACATATATCCTTTCATTTTTTAACCCATATACATATGAACGATTCGAATATGTCCCTAAGGGTCCTAGGACCCCTAGGGACATATGTAGTCGTTTAATGGGTCAAAGAGGGTCGTAGGTCACCCTATGACCCTCTTTGACCCATATTACCCATTCGAATATGTCCCTAGGGGTTCTAGGACCCCTAGAGACATATGTCGTCATTTAATGGGTCAAAGGGGGTCATAAGGCACCCTATGACCCCCTTTGACCTATATGAACGATTCGAATATGTCCCTAGGGGTCCTAGGACCTCTAGGGACATATGTAGTTGTTTAATGGGTCAAAGGGGGTCATAGGGTGCCCTATGACCCCCTTTGATCCATAGGGCCCATTCAAATGTCCCTAAGACCCCTAGGGACATATGTCATCGTTTAATGGACATATTCGAATGGGTCCTATGGGTCAAAGGGGGTCATAGGGTGACCTTTGACCCCCTTTGACCCATATGAATGATTCGAACATGTCCTTAGGGATTTCAGGACACCTAGGGACATATGTTGTCATTTAATGCGTCAAAGGGAGTCATAGGTCACCCTATGACCCCCTTTGACCCATATGAATGATTTGAATATGTTCGTAAGGGTCTTAGGACTCCTAGGGACATATGTCATCGTTTAATGGGACCCATATGAACGATTCGAATATGTCCCTAGGGGTCCTAGAAACCTTAGAGACATATTCGAATCGTTCATATGGGTCAAAGGGGATCATAGGTCACCGTATGACCCCCTTTGACCCATATGACCCATTTGAATATGTTCTTAGGGGTCCAAGGACCCCTAGCAACATATGTCCTCCTTTAATGGGTCAAAGAGGGTCATAAGTCACCCTATGACCCCCTTTGACCCATATTACCCATTCGAATATGTCTCTAGAGGTTATAGGATCGCTGGAGACATATGTCATCGTATAATGGGTCAAAGGGGGTCATAGGTCACCCTATGACACCCTTTGACCCATATGCACGATTCGATTATGTCCCTATGGGTCCTAGGACCCATAGGCACATATGTCATCGTTTAATGGGTCAAAAAAGGTCATAAGTCACCCTATGACCCCTTTTGACCAATATGAATGATTCGAATATGTTCTTAGGGGTCCTATGGCCCCTAGGGACATATGTCATCGTTTAATGGGTCAAAAGGAGTCATAGGTCACCATATGATCCCCTTTGACCCATAGGAATGATTCAAATATGTCCCTAGGTGTCCTAAGACACCTAGAGACATATGTCATCATTTAATGGGTCAAAATGGGTCATAGGTCACCCTATGACTCCTTTTGACCCATATGAACGATTCGAATATGTCTTTAGGGGTACCAGAACCCCTAGGGACATATGTCATTGTTTAATGGGTCAAAGGGGCTCATAGGTCACCTTATGACCACCTTTGACCCATATGGCCCATTCGAATATGTCCCTAGGGATCCTAGGACCCTTAGGGACATATGTCATCGTTTAATGGGTCAAACAGGGTCATAGGTCACCCTGTGACCCCCTTTGACCCATATGAATGATTCGAATATCTCCCTATGGATCGTATGAACCCTAGGAACATGTCATCATTTAATGTGTCAAAGGGTGTCATAAGGCACCCTATGACCCCCTTTGACCCATATGAACGATTCAAATATGTCCCTAGGGGTCCTAGGACCCCTAGGGACATATGTCATCATTTAATGGATCAAAGAGAGTCAGAGGTCATGCTATGACCCCCTTTGACTCATATGGGCCATTCGAATATGTCCCTAGGACCCCTAGGGACATATGTCATCGTTTAATGAGTAAAAGGAGGTCATAGGGCACCTTATGACCCGGTTTAACCCATATGAATGATTTGAATATGTCCTTAGAGCTCCTAGGGACATATGTCATCATTTAATGGGTCAAAGGGGGTCATAGGTCACCGTATGACCCCCTTTGACCCATATGAATGATTTGAATATGTTCATAGGGGTCCTAGGACCCCTAGGGACATATGTCATCGTTTAATCGGTCAAAGGGTGTCATAGGGTGACCTATGACCCTCTTTGACCCATATGAACGATTCAAATATGTCTGTAGGGGTTATAGGACCCCTAGAGACATATATCATCGTTTAATGGGTCAAAGGGGGTCATAGGTCACCCTGTGACCCCATTTGACCCATATAGCCCATTCAAATGTCTATAGGACTCCTAGGGACATATGTCATCGTTTAATGGGTCAAAGGGAGTCATAGGGCACCTTATGAGCCCCTTTGACCCATATGAACGATTCAAATATGTTCCTAGGGGTCCCAGGACCCCTAGGGGCATATGTCATCGTTTAATATGTCAAAGGGGATCATAGGTCACCCTATGACCCCCTTTGACCCATATGAACGATTTGAATATGTCCCTAGGAGTCCTAGGGGTCGGACCCCTAGGGACATATGTCGCCGTTTAATGGGTCAAAGGGTGTCACAGGTCACCTTGTGACCCCCTTTGACCCATATGAATAATTCGAATATGTCCCTAGGGGTTATAGGACTCCTAGAGACATATGTCATCATTTAATGGGTCCAAGGGGGTCAAAGGTCACCCTATGACCCCCTTTGACCTATATGAACAATTTCAATATGTCCCTAAGGGTTCTACAACCCCTAGAGACATATGTCATCATTTAATGGGTCAAATGGTGTCATAAAGCACCCTACGACCCCCTTTGACCCATATGAACGATTCAAATATGTCTCTAGGGGTCTTAGGACCCCTAGGGACATATGTCGTTGTTTAATGGATCAAAGGCGATCATAGGTCACCCTATGACCCTATTTGACCCATATGGCCCATTTGAATATGTCCCTAGAACCGCTAGGGACATATGTTGTCATTTAATAGGTCAAAGGGGGTCATAGGGCACCCTATGACCTCGTTTGACCCATATGAACAATTTCAATATGTCCTTAGGGGTACCAGGACCCCTAGGGACATATGTTATCATTTAATGGGTCAAAGGGGGTCATAGATCACCCTATCACACCCTTTGACCCATATGAACAATTTGAATATGTCCCTAAGGGTCCTAAGACCCCTAAGGACATATATCATCATTTAATGTGTCAAAAGGTGTCATAGGTCACCTTATGACCCCCTTTGATCCATATGAATGATCTGAATATATCCCTAGGGATTATAGGACCCCTAGACACATATGTCGTTGTTTAATGGGACCTATGACCCCCTTTCACCCATATGAACAATTCGAATAATGCATTAGGGGTTCTAGGACCCTTACAGACATATGTCATCGTTTAATGCGTCAAAGGCAGTCATAGGTCACCTACAACCCCCCTGACCCATATGAATGATTTGAATATGTCCCTAGGGATCCTAGGACCCCTAGCGACATATTCGAATCATTCATATGGGTCAAAGGGGGTCATAGGTCACCCTATGAGCCCCTTTGACCCATATGACCCATTCGAATATGTTCCTAGGGGTCCATGGACCCCTAGCGATATATGTCATCGTTTAATAGGTCAAAGAAGGTCATAGGTCACCCTATGACCCCCTTTGACCCATATTACCCATTCAAATATGTCTCTAGGTGTTCTAAGATCCCTAGAGACATATGTTGTCGTTTAATGGATCAAAGAGAGTCATAGGTCACCCTATGACCTCCTTTGGTCCGTATTACCCATTTGAATATATTTTTAGGGGTTCTAAAACTCCTAAGGACATGTGTCATCGTTTAATGGGTCAAAGGGGGTCATAGGTCACCCTATGACCCTCTGTCACCCATATGAACGATTTGAATTTGTCCCTATGGGTCCTAGAACTCCTAGGGACATATGTCATCGTTTAATGGGTCATAGGGTGTCATAAGGCACCCTATGACCCCATTTGACCCATATGAACGATTGGAATATGTCCTTGGGGGTCTTAGGACCCCTAGAGACATATGTCATCATTTAATGGGTCAAAGAGGGTCATAGGTCACCCTATGACCCCCTTTGACCCATATGGCTCATTCGAATGTCTCTAAGACCCCTAAGGACATACGTCATCATTCAATGGGTCAAAGGGGATCATAGGGCACCCTATGACCCCCTTTGACCCATATGAACGATTTAAATATGTCCTTAGGGGTCCCAGGACCCCTAAGGACATATGTCATCGTTTAATGGGTCAAAGGAGATCATAGGTCACCCTCTAACCCCTTTTGACCCATATGAACGATTCAAATATGTCCTTATAGGTCCTAAGACCCTTAGGGAAATATGTCATCATTTAATGGATCAAAGGGTGTCATAGATCACCCTATGACCTCCTTTGACCCATATGAACGATTCGAATATATCTCTAAGAGTTATAGGATACCTAGAGACATATGTCATCTTTTAATGGGTCAAATGGAGTCATAGGTCACCCTATGACCTCCTTTGACCCATATGAACAATTCAAATATGTACCTAGGGGTTCTAAGACCCCTAAAGACATATATCATCATTTAATAGGTCAAAGGGGGTCATAGGTCACCTATGACCCCCCTGACCCATATGACCCAGTCAAATATGTTCCTAGGGGTTCGAGGACCCTTAGCAACATATGTCATCGTTTAATGGGTCAAAGAGGGTCATAGGTCACCCTATGACCCCCTTTCACCCATATTACCCATTTGAATATGTCCCTAAGTGTTCTAAGACACTTAGAGACATATGTTATCGTTTAATGAGTCAAAGAGAGTCATAAGTCACCCTATGACCCCTTTGGCTCATATTACCTATTCAAATATGTTCCTAGGGGTCTTAGAACCCCTTAGGGACATATGTCATTGTTTAATGGGTCAAGACCCATATGAACGATTCAAATATGTCCCTATGGGTCCTAGGACCCCTAGGGACATATGTCATCGTTAAATGGGTCAAAGGGTGTCATAAGATACCCTATGACCCCCTTTGACCCATATGAACGATTCGAATATGTCCTTAGGGGTCTTAGGACCCCTAGGGACATATGTCATTGTTTAATGGGTCAAAGGGGGTCATAGGTCACCCTATGACTCCCTTTGACCCATATGGCCCATTCGAATATGTCCCTAGGACCCTTAGGGACATATGTCATCATTTAATGGGTCAAAGGGGGTCATAGGACACCCATGACCCCCTTTGACCCATATGAATGATTCGAATATGTGCGTAGGGGTCCTAGGACCCTTAGGGACATATGTCATTGTTTAATGGGTCAAATGGGGTCATAAGTCACCCTATGACCCCCTTTGACCCATATGAACGATTCAAATATGTCCCTAGGGGTCCTAGGACCCCTAGGGACATATGTCATCATTTAATGGGTCAAAGGGTGTCATTGGTCACCCTATGACCCCATTTGACCCATATGAACGATTCAA
Source organism: Cupressus sempervirens (assembly GCA_028749045.1). Taxonomy (NCBI): domain Eukaryota; kingdom Viridiplantae; phylum Streptophyta; class Pinopsida; order Cupressales; family Cupressaceae; genus Cupressus; species Cupressus sempervirens. Next base: position 572,932,379 of record CM053783.1, on the reverse strand, counting down.
ATATGTCTCTAAGGGTTATAGGACCCCTACAGACATATGTTGTTGTTTAATGGGTCAAAGCGGGTCATAGGTCACCCTATGACCCCCTTTGACCCATATGAACAATTTGAATATGTACTTATGGGTTCTAAGATCCCTAGAGACATATGTCATCGTTTAATGGGTCAAAGGGGGTCATAAGTCACCTATGACCCCCCTGACCCATATGAATGATTTGAATATGTCCCTAGGGGTCCTAGGACCCCTAGCGACATATTCGAATCATTCATATGGGTCAAAGAGGGTCATAAGTCACCCTATGACCCTCTTTGACCCATATTTCTCATTCGAATATGTTCTTAGGGGTTCGAGGACCCCTAGCGACATATTTCGTCATTTAATGGGTCAAAGAGGGTCATAGGTCACCCTATGACTCTTTTTGACCCATATTACCCATTTGAATATGTCCTTAGGGGTTCTAGGACCCCTAGAGACATACGTTGTCATTTAATGGGTCAAAGAGAGTCATAGGTCACCCTATGACCCACTTTGACCCATATTACCCATTCAAATATGTGCCTAGGGGTCCTAAAACCCTTAGGGACGTATGTTGTTATTTAATGAGTCAAAGGGGGTCATAGGTCACCCTATGAAGCTCTTTGACCCATATGAATGATTTGAATATGTCCTTATAGATCCTAGGACCCCTAAGGACATATGTCATCATTTAATGGGTCAAAGGGTGTCATAAGGCACCCTGTGACCCCCTTTGACCTATATGAACAATTCGAATATGTCCCTAGGGGTCTTAGGACCCCTAGGGACATGTCGTCATCTAATGGGTCAAAGGGGGTCATAGGTCACCCTATGTCCCCCTTGACCCATATGGCCCATTCAAATATGTCTTTAGGACCCCTAGGGACATATGTCATCGTTTAATGGGTTAGACTTTGACCCATATGAATGATTTGAATATGTCCTTAGGGATCCAAGGACCCCTAGGGACATATGTAGTCATTTAATGGGTCAAAGGGAGTCATAGGTCACCCTATGATCCCTTTTGACCCATATGAATGATTCAAATATGTCCCTAGGGGTCCTAGGACCCTTAAAGACATATGTCATCATTTAATGAGTCAAAGGGTGTCATAGTCACCCTATGACCCCCTTTGACCCATATGAATGATTCAAATATGTCGCTAGGGCTTATAGGACCCCCAGAGACATATGTCATCATTTAATTGGTTAAAGGGGTGCATAGGTCACCCTACGACCCTGTTTGACCCATATGAACAATTCGAATATGTACTTAGGTGTTCTAAGACCCCTAAAGACATATGTCATCGTTTAATGGGTCAAAGGGGGTCATAGGGTGACCTATGACCCCCTTTGACCCATATGAACTATTCGAATATGTCGCTAGGGGTCCTAGGGGTCCTAAGACCCCTAGCGACATATTCAAATCATTCATAAAGGTCAAAGGGGGTCATAGGTCACCCTATTACCCCCTTTGACCCATATGACTCATTTGAATATGTTCCTAGGGGTCGGAGGACCCCTAGCGACATATGCCTTCGTTTAATGGATCAAAGAGAGTCATAGGTCACCCTATGACTCTCTTTGACCCATATTACCCATTCGAATATGTCCCTAGGGGTTCTAGGACCCCTAGAGACATGTTTTCATTTAATGGGTCAAAGAGAGTCATAGGTCACCCTATGACCCCCTTTGACCCATATTACTCATTCGAATATGTCCCTAGGGGTCCTAGAACCCCTAGGGACATATGTCATCATTTAATGGGTCAAAGGGACCTATGACCCCCTTTGACCTGTATTACCCATTCATATATGTCCCTATGGGTCCTAGGACCCCTAGAGACATATGTCGTCGTTTAATGGGTCAAAAGGGGTCATAGGTCACCCTATGACCCCCTTTGATCTATATGAATGATTCAAATATGTCCCTCAGGGTCCTAGGACCTGTAGGGACATATATCATCATTTAATGGGTCAAAAGGGGTCATAAGTCACCCTATGACCCCCTTTGACCCATATTAACCATTGCAATATGTCCCTAGGGCTCCTAAGACCCGTAAGGACATATGTCGTTGTTTAATGCATCAAAGGATGTCAATGGTTGACCTATGACCCCCTTTGACTCATATATATTAATAATATACATATCTATTAATAACATACATATTAATTTAATTATATATAATTATATATATATATAACATTATTATATATATTAATAACATATATATATGTATTACTTTATTATATTTAATGAAAATATTATGTTATAACTCTTGGATTACATAGCTAGCTAATGTTTTCACATTACCCAGATTGTCCATCACTCAGCTTCTGAACACACCAATTTCCAGCTTCCTTATGCAAAGAACTAAACTAAACACACACACCATGATGAATGAGAGACATGCTTATGTTGAAGAGAGTAAAGCATACAATCTATTGAGCAAAGGAAATAAAACCAAGTTTATTCACATTCATTCAACTTTAAACATTAACACATTCATTCCATAAACTCCACTTAAACTAAATGAACAACAAAACTTAAAATGAACTCAGAGTCTCACACAGTAGTCCCAGCTACAGAGGTTTGCCCAAAGAAAAACATTTCAATCTTATTTGCATCATAAAATGTTACATTTATAGGCCTTCTCAAAATAGCTGATTACATTGGATGATTGCTCACTAGAGCATCTTTGAACAAAATAATCTAGAAATAGTACAAGCTCGAATCATTGTCTGTTATAAAGATTAGCAAAATGCCAAGAATGGCTATAGAAAGAAAGAAAAGGGAAGGATGATAAAATGTCTAGAAAACCATTAGACTCATCATGCCTTCTTGGACATAATTGATTTATCCCTATATGCTTTCATAGCTTTGGTTACTTTATCCAACTCTTCAACACTTGGAATAAGGATATTATCAACTTAGATCATCTAGCAATCATGCATCTCTATAAGTTCATCAATTTTGGTCACCCTCGATTGGAACTTCTCCATTTCTCTTTTGATAATTGAATCTTCTCATAACAATTCCTAGATCTTGACTACTTGGAAGTTGAGCAGGTCAACAACTTCATCAACAAATTCCAAGAACTTGGATTTCATTCTTTCGATGTCCACCAATTTTCATTAGTAGACACAAAGGACTTTGTGTGCAAGATCTTCAAGTAGTGAAACAACTTGTCAATGATCTTTTACACCAAGTCATGCACATCCTTAAGTTCATTTCTAGATCTCATAATGTTTTCTATGACAAACTTCAAGGATTTCTTTGAGTGGAATAGTGACTCTTGACTAGTCTTTAGAATCCCATGAGCAATGGCCATATTAGTCTTCATGTCTATCACTTCCTCCAGAAAGGCCAATCACTCTGTCAACTTGTCTTCAATATTCTCATTGGTTGACTTCCATATATTGACCATTGATTCATGAACTAGAATATCAAGATCCAATGTTCTGATTTGGAAGTCATATTTTGAGCACTTGTCAAATCTTCTTTCCTTTTGAGGCTCTACAATTTCAACTAGCATATGGCCAATTGTTGAATCTATAGGCAGGACAATGATTGTCTTCTGATTCTTTGTCATCTTTGATGGCTAAGAGGAGGTGACTTGTGTGATCAATTCCTTTAATGGTGCTACATCCTCATATTTTCTCTTCTTCACATCAATGGTCTCTTCAAGACAAGACTCTGTAGAGAGCACATTGATAGTAGATTGTAGTGTAGATGGGTTGAACAACTTCCTTAGAATCAATGAAGTTGGCTTTCTTTGGGAAGCAACAGGGAAGGAAGCTACCTTGGTTACCAAAATAGCTAAGGCATCCCCTAGCTAAGATGCATCTTGATCCTGACCATCCATGGTGTTGGTGTCTCCATCCAAATTAATAACTCGAATAGGGGAGGATGGTTTGGTCACAGATTTGTCTTGTTCCTTTCCCTTATCATTTTCATCTTCCTTTTCTCTAGTTTTCCTCATGTTTAGAAGATGGCCAACTCTACAAGTTGGAGTAAGTGACACATTCTTTTTTGGAGGCTGGTCTCCTCCTTGGCCAATGGATTGTGATGGTCTTGCAAATGTTGATGTTGTGGTTATTGTGGTTGTTTTTGTCGCTAACTAGGCGGCTCTAATTGACATTCCATCTATAGAAGTGGTGGTTCCGGTCCTCTTCTTCCTAGCCTGGGTCTACCCATTTGTCTATTCTTTGATTATCCCTCACATGAGAACCTCCATTATGTCAATGACTGGGTCTACAAGTGGGGTAGATAGGATAGGTGTTCCCTTGATCTTTTCATAAGATGTGGGGTACATGTAGGCTCTATCATCCGCAAGATTGGAAACATCCATGGAATCATCATATAACTTAATCTCATAAATAGTTAGCCATGACCAAAATCTCTCTCAAGTTTGGTACTCATTAATACACCTGAACTAGAAGTCTTCAATATCCAGGACATGCCTATAGGCATATCCAAACTTCAGATGACTCTTCACAAAGTTAAGTAGATCATATTGAGGCTTGAGCACCTCATAGTCTAACAACTTGATCTTGCTTTCAAAGATCTTTACTATATTCCAAGCATCTGATATGGAGGCACATGAATACAAGCCTACAACTATAGGAAATGGAATCCCAACAATCTTCTTCACATTCAAACATAGGGTGTTCACTTTCAAAATTTGTCGACACAACTCAACTAGAACTACCTTTCCCTCTAGGTATCTTGGCAACCTCTTGGGAAATCCAACATAGGCTCCTATTCACAAATAGGAGAAGCTCAGAACATAGATGAACGAGCATCAAAATTGGGTTATGGTTGAAATTGCCTTAGTGAGAATCTCCTTTTCGAGCATCTCTACAATTCATAGCACAACCTCATTATAAAGGCATCATTAACAACTACATACTCCTCATAACTCTTTTTCAGTTACAAATGCAGGTAGAAATCATAGACCTTGGTGCGCTCATCCTAATCTAGGATACTAGGGAGACTAGGCCACAAATGGTGTCTTGCCAAAGCATAAACCAAATAAGAGGACATGTAAAATTTCTTGAATCCTCTGGTAGAATTCAACCATGAAGCGAGCTCATCACAAATGATCTATGGCCAATTGATCTTCATATCCTTAACACAAATTTCTTGTACTAGGTAGAAATGGTGCTTGATGAATTCCAAAATCTCCTCTTTTCCCTTCAGTCTGAGGAGGAGTGCGAGGATATCCACAATCTCTCACTTCAGATTTGTACCAAACAAAGCCTTCAACATTTTGTTCTTCTTAGAGAGAGTAGTCTAGAACTAGAACCTCTGTATGTCTTCCTATCTGAGGGTCTTTTTCTCATCAAACATGGATGTAGAGGACCCAAAATCAATATCACAATACTGCTCTTGCATAGGGATACCAAATTTTGATTACATCAATGCCTTGTTAATTGACAAGAGAATGGACTGGTCTAGAAACAAAATTTTCTTTATTTCTAGATTATATCTCTCTATGCACTCCACTAATTTTGGTGCATGAACTCCCATTGGAAAGCTGATTGTTTCTACCAATCTACTCTCTTTGAGTTTCAGAGTGATTGGGTGATTGGGTTGGGAATTTAGCCTACTATGTAGATCACCCAAATCATAGAACTTGAAAGATGTATCTATATAATCTTTTAACTCACTTTCCAAGTCAATTAATCTTTCATAACCAATAGCTCTGATTTCCATTCACTGTGATTACATAGGATGTAGTTCTTGATAAATAGTCATTAAATAAACTTGTAGAAACCAATTGCTTGCAAATCTAATGAAATAAATTTAAGGAATTAGAATGTTGGTGCCACACAAATGAAATTAAGTTTGGCCAATGATTATAATGACCAAATTTACATTTCATTCCATGAGTAATGACTACTATATAAGCTTTGTGTTCATTTGCACATAAAATACTAAGTTCTCAAAAGCACTCTTACTTTGCTTAAAGTAAAGTGACATGGCTAAAATTCATTGAACAACATAAATAATTAGCTTTTTGGGAAGTGCCTTACTTTGCTTCAAAATCTAGACTACAGATATTCTTAGTAATATTAACATATACGAGAGAGAAAGAAACACTTAGTTTTTTTGCAAACCCATTTTCCTTTTATTCAGAATCACAACACATGGAGTAATCCTTTTTCTAGCTTGTGCATTCCTTTCTTCCAGTTTCTACCAAAGGCTTTAACACTACTTTTCCTTCATAATGGGTTCACATGTTCAATACTTACTTCTCTGGAAGTATCTTTTGGGCATCTTCGAAGGATATTTAAATTTTTGGGTAACTTGACTTTGTATTCTCAAAGCCTCTGGAAAGGTAGCCCATTTTGTCACCTTTGGGTGGAAAACTCCTCTCTCAGCAATATTTTCTAGACTAATGCATAACAAACAATACTCAACTTTTAACTTCGATCTAATGGGCTTGAAGAAAGATCTCAAGCATGCCTTACTAGTTTTGAGCCTTTAAATCATTATGCTCACACTATTTGATTGTTTTAACTAAGATTTATCTTAGGTTCATGGGGCTTTGGAAACAAAGCAAAATGACCACATTTCCATGAAAATGTAGTAGCAAAACCATAAACATGTATTCCTTAGCAATATTTGATCTTATCTCCACAGATCTAAATGAGAAACACCCTAGCCTCTATCCATATCATCGTAAATCCTTGGGAATTTGGAAAAATCATATTCACAACCCTTTAAATCACTTTCCATGAATTCAACCTTTGGATTCATAGTTGGTGTAGTTTGCTTGATGGGAGAATCAGTTTAGGAGCTCAAAATCCATCAATATTAGGGAAAGATTATAGATAATAAGGTATATAACACTTACTTCTCATCCATAGGAGACAAGATCACACCCCAACCATGCCTAAATCACCTAATCCCCATGCGCACCAAAAAAGAAGGAAACTTGCATAAAAAGGTTAGGTAAATGTATTGCGAATGGAGACCATGAAAATGAAGATAGCAGAGTGCTTAGGGGAAGATGAGAAGTAAGTGAACTAAAATAGACTTAGACACCTCTCACTCACTTTAACCAATGACCTCAAGCATTAAAAGGGGAAGACTAAAACTTGGTAACATGATGACAATTGTAAATGTTGATTTATGTTCTTTCGAGATATTTTGTACCAAAGGAAAGCATCCTCACTAACAAGGATAGTTGTTGGTTTTTCAAATTGAGGCTAACAAAATTATGAGCTTTCATAATTGTTTCCTCTTCATAATTTGTTTAAAGAATTTTATAGCATTCTCTTTTGCACTTAAATTTCAAAATTGGTTTATGTTGTTGAAACTTCATTTTTTCCAAGGCAATAATATAGCTTTGGTGATTTACTGAAATCATTCAAACATGTTCCCAATTATTTTTAGACATTTAGTTTAGTGTCATTTTAGAGAAGCTTCTATCCATCAAAGGCTTCTAACTTTGAGTTCCAATATATAAATGGGATAAATACAAAATTGATATGAAAAATCTTGCACATTTTCCTTACCAAAATTTCATGGTCTTATTATAAAATCCCTAGGAACATTCTTGTTTAAATTTGATGTCTTCAATAATCAAACAACTCTTAAGGATATTTTCTTGAGGTGGTCCATGAGATTAGGTAGATACACAATAATATATGAAAGGAAAATAAAGAAAAAAGAAAAAGAAACCTAGCAATAGTTTAAACTTTTAAGGATCACAAAGACAATTTCCCGCTATAGTAGAAGTTGGAATATGAGAATGACTTGAAATAAGGAAAAATCAACAAAGGATTGCATAGAAAGTTTAATGTTTTCTCAAAAATAAAGTTTATAAAATGGGATATCTACTAACTCATGTAGACTTATACTCTTGAGTGAGTGAATGAGGAATATCTATTTTCTCTAGACTGTACTGATAGTGGAGACATTTCATAGGTTCCACTCAAGATAGTAAAAATCGCTCATATTTCACTATGGAAAAAACTTCTAAGAATTTTGAAAGGGTAACTTGGAAACCTTTTTAAGTAGATGAAGCAATTAAACTTTATACATTGCATGCAAGAAAGAAACAAGAAGTCAATAAAATAATAATGAAGTATGGCTCCTAGTTTTTAGAGAAAAAATTGTTAGTGCAAACATGTGGCTAGTAGAAGAGGAAGGAATACCAAGGAGTTTTCTATACTTCAAGAATCCTTGTCATATAATTTTTCATTTCTATTTCATTTTTAAATTATTTTATTACTATTTCTATACATTATTTAACTATATGACCCCTCAAGCTTGGCAAAACATAATGCCATTATATGAAACCTCAAACAAGATGGTGGCAATAATCGTCATATCAGTGAAAAATCCATAACAAATAAGCATCAAGTGATAATGATACTCATAATGAAGGAGAAAGAAATTATAGTATAATATCACTACTAGCTCGTAAAAACTACCACAAGCTCTACAACAATAGCCAACTATTATGCCAAACATTACTACTTTTGAATATTGTCTGTGATGACTTTTAGGTAGAACTGATGACATGGATTAGTATCATACGTAGTGTCATGGCATATTTGTTGAATATTCAACAAGTAGCTTACCTTGGGTTATTTACCATAGTTATAAACAATTTCGGTTAATATGTAATATTGCTTTTATGACATACAATATTGTTAATTTACTTGGACAAAAGGAGGTCACATGGTGGAGATGTAAATAGCTTTAAAATTAGCATAAACATTATTAAACCAAATCTTTTGAAGCTTTTTCTTGTTTGTTTCATTTTCTTGAAATCTCTAGCCATTAACAATATTGTCATGAATGATCCATCTGACAAAAATATTAAAGAACATTTATCGAGTCATATTAGATAAGAATCACTCAAGCATCGACCCTTTGAAGAATAATGTAATTATCCACTCATCAACTATACAGTTAAAAATGACAATTAAAAAAAGTAATAAATTAAAACACCATCTCATATGCCCTATGTTTAGAACTATTAAAGAAATGATAACTTGAAAAATTGAAGTTCATAATATTAAATATAGGTTAAGATTTTAAAAAATAGATTACATTGTTCTCAAAATATAGGTCATAAAATAAATGAGTACCATCTTTCTTAAGTAGTTATTTGTATGAATATTTCTAGTCTAAGATCAAGGATAGTTCATAATGTGCTTTATTTCAAAGCAACAATATTTGAAATTTCAGAATGCCAACATTCAATTTCACTTTTGAAGTCCAATTTTGAATCCTTTGTGATCGTAGTTTTAAATCTTGATTCATAATTGTAGACTTCATTTATTTTTGAAAGAGTGAATCTAAACTTGTTAAAAAATACAACTTTGATGATGTCTTTAGCACTTGAGTCAAATTCAGTGTCATATTGTAGCATATACAACTCTGTGGTAAGCATATGTAGTAGGGTTTCCACTACTTCATCAAAATAAATTGCCCAAATATTGGTTGTGTGATCTTGGAGTCTTACCTACAAGAGGTGTTTATACTTATAGAATGGAATTTTCTTCTCACATTTACAATAGAACCATGTCTTGTCTAGATTTTCAGTGACTTTTTCTTGTATTCTTTTTCATTTACAACTATTGGGAAAGATGGGTAACAAAATGTATCTTGTCTAATGAATTTGATAGTTGCTTAAATTATCATTGTTTCCAAGGGTTGCTTCATTTGAGTGCATTTCCCAAATATACTTGCAATTGTGAGTGAACTTGTTGTATTATTATTTGTCAATAATATTGGCAATGATGTTATTGTAAATTTTACTCCTTCCATCTTGGATTGTAGGGCTTCAAGTTCTGGTATGGATGGATCTATTATCAATATGGTTTTTTTTGTAGTATTGATGACCTTTCCATTGAATTCAAAAATATGCCCATTCCTTATTGCTAGGACAACAATCTTAACATAAGCTTTCAAACTTCTTACCTGTTCACCATCATTTAGACAAATGGGTCCCCACAAATTCACATCTCTTGATACTAGTGACATGTCCATTAATGTGACACTTCTATGTTGAGCCTTACTTGCATCCTTTTTTTGAACTATTGAGATATCTCCAACATTGACTACAACCCCAATAATATAAATCAATGTATTATTTTTTATGTTTTTAATGTAATTGATTGGCCTAAAATTGTATTCAACACTCCCAAAAACCAAATCATCATCACAACATTTCAATATCGATGAATGGTCAAGAGTAATTTCTATGTGGCTATTTAGTTTTTTGTATTGCTCATTTGCCTCTTTAATTGAACCATTTGAAACTGTATAGTTGCCACCTATATGCACTCTTTCATAGTGCAATTCTACAATGTCATTGAAGCAAACTATTTTGGCTTATGTGCCTTCATTGTCCAATATGTCAAATGTAAAAACCTAGCCACTACCTCGATTGTTACTAAATTGTTTAAGTTTCTTTTTCGTTTTAACCCTCCCTCTGATTGTCCATTTGGTTTGATACAGATTTAAATCCTTTTTCGAGTTGATACAATAAAGTATTGGTAGTTCCCTATGAGGTGTATAGATGCCAAAAAAAAATTCTTTTGTTGGGTGAGACAATTATTTTCTATTCCACCATTTGTTCCTTTTGAGACTTATAAAGATACCTTAGTTTCCCAATGATCTGATTGTCTCGTTGAATGATTTGTAGGTTGAAGATTATTATGGTCTTCTTTGAAGAGGTTGTAATGATATAGGATTAGCTATATATGTATTATATGTAAATAAATGAAAATGTGTATATTAGTGAATTTTGAGAATGGGTATGTCTACTTGGAAACTCCTATTTCTCAACAAACATAAATTTGCAATGATACAATAGATTGTATTTTCAGTGTGTCTGAGAATAACAAGTCATTGGGTTTTTGTGGAAAAATTGTAAATTGCATGTGTTTGCCATCAAATAAGACACTCTTGTATTGATCAGTTTGATCTTCAAGGATGGAAATCCTTTTGAATGATACGATTTGTAGGATTGGATTTGTAACAAGGTCTCCAACATTGATTGACATAATCACATTGATAGTGAATAACACCTTCCAGTATAGGTTCCTAAAACCAAAAATTTGAGTTATATAATTTTTTCTAAGGTGACAAATTGTTACAATATTGTCGCTATAAATGTATAAAAATAGGGTGAACCCACAATAATGGGTAAATGTGTTCGCATGAATACCATGTTCGCACGAACATGCAAAATCACTAAAATTTTAACCTTTTTTTCATTTATTTTTTTTTTGCTCTTTTGACTGCCATAATTGCAGGAGAATAATCTCCTACTATAAAATTAAAAATCTCAAAATGTGCTGCTCAGAGAAAGATTTCCAACGACTATAATTTTAATATATAATTTAATCATTAAGACTTTCAAATATGAGTTTAACTCATTATAGGTTCATTACTGATTTAACATCAACCAAATTTGACACCTCGGGAAAATTAGTAAATTAGGTCAAAAAAAATTTGAAAAATATGGAGGAACTGGCTTATTGCGATACCTTTCTATTCAAAAAAAAAAATGGTTTATGATAAATTGACTTCAAATTATCTATGTCAAACGGAACGTATGTCTGAATTACGGTTCATGTCACTTCAAAACTTCATAAACTATACAATATTCAACCAAAATAAATCAAACCAAATACATCCTCTGGATATTGATGTTACAAATCTAATGTTGAAAGAATTACTTCATTATCATTTCTAGAAAAAAAGTTATGTGTGTCAAACGGACTATCACTTTTTAAAATATTGAATTTTATTATGTACCACTTTTCGAAGGAGATTAAAAAAATTGACATAAATAATTTTTTTTTTTTAGATTAAAAAATATGGTTACAAAGTAGGAACAAAGTACTCAAAATCACTAATTTATGTCATCTTGAAATTATTTATAGTTTTGGAGATATAGTCACTTGAACGTGACGTTTGTTGCAAAAATATTGATTTTAGTGTCAAAATTGGTCAAAAAGTGGAACCCATTATTGTGGGATCACCCAATAATCATTGTCATATATAGTTTCATATTTTTATATGCATGTTATATTATTTTATAGTTATAGTGAAGAATATTGATAAGAGAAAGTAATTATTAAATACAAATATATACATACATACATTGCGATATACTAAAACTTTTGTGTGCACAAAGTATATTTGTTGAAGGCTTATAAATAAAATTTAAAAAATGTAATGAATATAACTTACTCCATTAGTGCTCTCTCAAAAGTTTGAACATGTTGACTAGACAAAGTGTTTGTTACATACGCAGTTTAAGTTTCTCATATGAATGTGTGTGTGTGTGTGTGTGTGTGTGTGTGTGTGTGTGTGTGTGTGTGTGTGTGTGTGTGTGTGTGTGTGTGTGTGTGTGTGTGTGTGTGTGTGTGTGTGTGTGTGTGTGTGTCTATGTGTGTTCCATATAAAAAAATTAACACCAACATTTCAATAGTAGTAAAATAAATTTTCAAAGTAACTAGATGATAATTTGTAGGAGGAATGAGTAATAACTCACACTAGTTTTGATCCCTTCATCATTGAAAATTGTGGTCTTTCCATGGTTGGAATTTTTGGATCTTATTTCTATCGACATAATATCTCGTTTAAATGTATATTAGTAAAAAACCAATACAAGTCAATGAATAGAAGTAATATTTTTGGGAAATTGACTTTTCTTGTAAGTCAACAATTTTTAGATTCAATAAATAATCAATCAATAAAAAAACATAACTTAAAAATAATCAGATCAATAGGACATCTATCTAGAAAAAGTATCATATTTGTCTTTTGCATAATAATGACCTCCAAGTAGAGATATTTGATGTTGTTGCACTAAGATGTTTGAGATTATTTTACATATTCCATGTGAAGATGATCTGGGGTTAACTTCTAGGAGTTTCAGCTCAAGGAAACCATGTTGAACGCAATATCATAAGATTAAAGTTTCAAGTGTTATTACCATCAATGGCTACCATTGTTGATGATGTCTTTGGTCAGTTCACCATTGTAAGGACAATGGGAAAAGCCATTGGAAGGGCATCAATATGAGTAGAAATTGAACATGTTGGAGGTGCAAAATAATAATAAAAATATTGAGAATCTTATGAGAAGATAATACATCTGAATTAAAAATCAATAAAAAATAAAATGCCATACTAAATTTACGTGGGTATAAATCATCGGGTTTCCTACATCAACCACATCACTGTATATTTTTTCAATAGTATTTAGCATAATTTTGTATTAATGGTATTATGAGGCCTTGTATGTATGTCTTATGTTGTCTTGATACTTTCAAACAACACAGTGCCCATTGTTAACATTGGGTGTCAAAACTTCAAAAGTCATGTAACAAAAAGATCTCTTAAATGTGTAAGTCAAATTGTAATTTCATTTTATTCCTTCAAGAAATATCCATAAAATAGAGTCTTGTTTGATATTTCTAATGGTCTTCCATTTCATTGATGTGTAGAGAAGTGATAAAATTACTCTGTTAACATTTATGTGGGGCTAAAATTGAATCTAGGATTAGAACCTTAGGCCGTAGTTAATATCCATGCTAGTCATCTCATTTGGTCTAATGCAATATAACAATAGTTTCTTAAAAATTGAAATATCTCAACATCTCAGCCTATAAACATTTTCAAATTGTTTCCATCTATGATAATCACTATTTATATATTATTGATCTTGTATTGTTGTCCAAAAATGGGTTCCAAAGGAGACATGAAACATCGACATCAAAAGTATTACTATGGTGTCCAAAGACAAAATATTATGTTTGCCTGTGAAAAGCTTTGTAATTTGTAGTTTTTAGTAAAAATTATAACACAATTTGCATTGATATTATTTGAAATGAAACTATTTATATTTAGGGCTTCCTAGAAAAATAAATATTATTTGGTGCAGTGGCACATCATAAATAACTCTTGATAGGACATTTTTTTGTGAATATATATCTAAAATAATTTAATATTAAAGTTAATGTCTACTACTCAAAATTGTGTTTCAGGGAAGAAAAAACATTCACATGACTTTTTTCTACACAAATTGAAAATGTAGATAGATACATACCTAGAACTCCCTAGAGAAGCTTGTATTTTGGTTGCAAATTTTATTCATTGTACTCCATAGACACATTCTCAAACCCATTTTTCTATTAAGGAAAGAAACCATTTTATTAAAAGTTATGCATCTTTAATTTTTCAACACAATCTTATCCCTTTTATCTAAGTACTTTACAATTTCAACTAGGACTTTAATCCCTCTAATCATATTATTTGACTTGTTGGAACTTACATACCTTTACAAACACTAGACAATAACCCCTCAACCCCTTGCAACAATTTGTACAATTAGACAAATAGTAACTACCCCTATATTCATCGAATACACAACATAAAATTCTCTTGTTATTATTATGTTATACATTAGATATATTTATATTTTATTTTAGTTTTACATAAAAATATAAAAATTTATGATATAAAAGATTAATATAATATTTTTTTGATCGGTAAAAGGTCATAGCCATATTTTTTATATTAATTAAACATAAAAAATTACATTGTCTCCATTCAAATGGGCCTTGGTAGGAAAGACCAGAGAAGAAAACCTCTAGTCTAGCTTGGGACATTTGTCCTATGCACTTTTACATCATAAAAGGGGCATACCCCAGTTTACAAGTTTTCTAGAATTATCATTTCTTTACAACCATTTACATGTATTCATTTTTTATACAATTGCTTTGATTACATTTTCAAATTGAAAGGTTTTCCTTTCACGGTGATTCCTTATTTACTTCTTATTACTTCTTAGGGAAATTTGAACTCTTAGTTGATTTCTGCTTGACTAGGTGCCTCCTTTCATCTAAATTCCCTTAGCTTGATATTATTTCTTTCCTCATAGCCTCTATATTTTACAACAAAATTCACACTCTTTTAAAATGTTAGTCTAAATAAGGAAAATCACTTAAATGTTTTTTACCTTTCTATGCCATGCAATTGGGGGCTCTAATTAATAAGTCTACATATATATTGATAGCTATAGAAACTATCAATTTAGAGTTTTCTGAATAAAATAGAAATCTCAAAGATAGAAGGGTAAAAGATAAAATAGTAAAAACCTTCATTACCATTTCTTTTTTGATTACTCTGAGTGTTAAAATAAGGGACTAGAATTCATCTTAATATATTAATGTAAAATAATTTGAAAAAGGGAAGAAATGTGCCCTAATATCTGGAAACTTTAATGAAAAGGGGTAAAGGGATACAATTTGATTACTTAAAAAACCCAAAAACATGTTTACTAATTTTTGCTTAGTTAGAAGATTTATGCTAGATAGATATTTTAAAGCTAGTGTTGGGGATTAGTCTTGATCTATCTAGTTAATATTTCCTGCTTAATTTCCTTTGAAGGAATAAGTTCTCAAAGTTTCTGATTAGATTGGTTGAAGATTTATTCTACTTATGTTATTAAGGTAAAGGTTCCTGCTTTTTCTCCATTAATATTTTGATTCAATGAATATGTTACTTTACATGTCAAAATCCTTTCCCCTAAATCATCTTCTATTTTCTTTTGAGTCTTGTTTTTTAGCATTCCCATTTCTTAATATGAATCTTAAGATACATGCATAATAGTCATTAGGTTTTGACCCTCTAATTAAGAAAATACAAATTAATTTAAATTCCTCTACTTTTGGATTAAGAACACATTCAATACCATTTTTAAACTGAATTTCTTTACTAAGCTATACCTAGATCAAAGACCATGTGAGCCATGAAGAAAAAGATTTTAGAATTATATTGTACTGACTATCGATATGATACAATACAAAAATAGTATTTGTTGTATTTTCCTGAGATGACTAATAACTACAAACATCTATTGTAAATAATTGATATATAGCCCATGCAAATTATATACATAAAAACTACCTATATTCATGATACCATATGGACATAAATAAAGGGATCCTCTTAGCTAAAAAACAAAAACTAGGGAACTAGGGTTATAATAAAAGAAAGTAACAAATTCATCGTTCCAAGAAGGTTTCCCAAAAGAGCAATTGTCAAAAACATCCATGAGAGAGGCAGAATCAAAAAAATTTTCTTAAAAACCTACTACTATATGTAAAAAATAAAGAAACAAACCAGGCAAACTGGGGCTAATATGACAAAAAAACCTGAACAAGGAGCATGATCTTTCTTAAGCTTCCAATAGATGATGATCATGTCATCTACTTCTTCCAAGTCTACTACCATGGCACCCAGAGCTAGAACAAAAACATTGTCTTCTCCTTGCTACATTTATATAGATTCAGAAGAGAGAAGTCAAGCTTGGAAAGGTCGTCAAATAAAATTGATGAAGGCTGCTCCCCTTAATACCATAAACACATAACAAAAACAAATGAACAATAGCAATTGGGAGAACAAAATACGGGCTTCTTATTATCGTTGCAAATGTGGAATTATAGAATTCACAATTACAATATGCTAACCCACATGGGCACTTTCATTATAGTAATCTTCAAGACAAAGTTGCAAACTATAACCCATAGCTATCCTAAAAAATGTTCAGGCCTTTCTTAAATAGACAATTTTATGCCACCCAAGAAGGTTCTAGATACTCAAACTTAATACCTAGGGCCAACTAACCCTAACAATACATATAGAGTCAGTAAAATACACCTTTGACATTTCTTTTAGAAATTTTAGCTAGCCCAAATTCAGAAGGCCATAACTCTCAAACCATTGCTCTGATTGGCTATAATACCCACTTTTCTGAAACCTCAGCTTGTTATCTATAGGCTTAGATTTGTGCAAGCACCCATCCCTCAAGTTTTTAGACCTCATCCAAGGCATTTAAGGCCTTCAAAACTAAGTTCAAAGATTTTTCTCCAAAAAATTTGAACAAAGATCTACAATAACTTCTCTAATACTAAAGCTCGAGAAATGAGATTTTTATGTTAGGTTTATAATTCGAAAATGAACCTTCCTGTAGAAAACCAAAACATTCCAAGCTTGCATGAAAAACTTACTAAAAATAGTAAGCTCCTAGACATAGTAACCCCTTTGTCTACTAATCCCAATTAAAATAGAAAAGGCCAAAAATAAAAATAATTTTGGGTGATGAAAGATTGCCCGCACACCCAGGATGCTCCTGCATCAGACACACAAGGTAATTTGAGAAGTGACTCTATCATGTCTCAAGTGTTTAGAGGAAAACCAAGATGGTTAACCTCATCCCTTGCTAGCCATGATGAATCCTCTACTGGCCTTCCTTTCCATTTGACCAGGTATTCTTCATAAGTCATGTTCTTTGTACTTTTGCCAACATGACTGTCCAGTATCTCTTGAATCTCCTTTGTAGCCAAACTAGCTACTAGAATACTCCACTACACTTATACAACTTCATCTCCATCACCTCCCTCATACTATGCTATCAAATCTTAAATATTGAATACTGGTGAAATATTCAATTTAACAGGTAACTCCACTTCATAGGCATTTCAAGAATCATGCCTTTTCACTATATTACATGGTCCAAACTTCTTCATCTTTAGCTTATCAGATGTACCCATTGGAAAATACTCCTTTCTCAAATGAACCATGACTTCATCTCCAATCTAAAATTCCTTACACCTTCTTTTCACATCTTCCTTATCTTTGTACTATATATTCATCTTTATAATGTGCTTCCTCACCTTCTCATGGATGTTCTTCAAATGTTTAGCAAAATCTACTTCTTTAGCACTACTTATCTCTCCTTTATCCAACTGCCTCAATTCATAAGCATTTTTGGAACTAGTCCCATATAAAACTTGGAATGGTGATTTACTAGTACTCTTCATGACAAAATTATTATATGCAAATTATGCCTATGGTAAAATCATATCCCATCCTTTTAGCTTGTCTCCAACCAAACATCTTAGAAAATTTCCCAAACTTTGATTCACAACTTTCATCTGTCCATCAGTCTATGGATGATGTGATGAGCTAAACATTAAATCTATCTTCAATTTCTTCCACAATGTATGCTAGAAATATCCAACAAATTTGGTATCTCGATCTAAAACTATACTCTTTGGCAAACCATGTAGTCTCAACACTTCTTTAAAAAGCAATTCTGCCTCTACCACATGAACAGCATCACTAGGCTTCTTGCAATGAATAAAATGTGTCATCTTTGAAAACCTCTCAACCACCACAAAAATAGAATCATGTCCTCATTGATTCCTTGGTGATCCAAGAATAAAATCCATGCTGGCATACTCGGACAACTTCTTTGGTACATGTAATAGCTAATACAACCCTTTATGTTGTTTCATTGCTTTCACCATCTGACATATTTTGCAGCTCTACAAAAAATTCTTCACATCTTGCTACAATTGTGGCCAGTAATGACTCTCAACAACCAAAGAAATTATTTTATCTCTACCAACTTGTCTAGCCAATCCTTCATTATGATTCTCCTTGATGAGATTCTCTCTCATTGAACTTATGGGAATGCACAACTGAATTCATTTGAACAACATACTATCATGGATCATGAAATCCAACCACTTTGTCTTGTCAAGTGTAAAAAGTTTATTATAAGCCTTCCACATTTCACCAAAATTAGGTGCCTTTGGATACAAATTTTTGAGTTTTTTAAACCTGACCACTTCAATCTACATCTCGATTGAAAAAGTTGTCTTCTACTAAGAGCATCTACAACTCTATTAGACTTCCCACTGCTATGCTTCAAAAATAAATGCATAACTCTGCAAAACCTCAATGCACTTCAAATGCCTTTGGTTTAATTTTTCTTGACTATTCAAATATTGCAAAGCTTGATGATCAGTATACAAAAAAACTCCTTAGGAAGAAGATAGTGTCTCCATTTCTTCAATGTTTGAACTATAGCATAAAATTCCTTATCATAAACAAAAATATCTTCTTTTTTGCATCATTCAACTTTTGACTGAAATAAGTAACAAGTCTACCTTCTCCACTCAAAAGCACTCCTATTGCAGTACCACTAGCCTCGCAGTCTACTTGAAAAACCTTGTTAAAATTAGGAAGTGCTAAAACAAGCTGCTCAACAACTTTCTATTTCAGCAGATTAAAACCCTTATCTACTCATATAGTCCACTTAATTTTTTTCCTATCCCTCTCATTATTTCAATCAAGAGTCCACAAATACTACTAAAACCTCTTATGATTTTTCTGTAAAAACTAGCCAATCCATGAAAAATATCTTACCTCTGTAGCACTCTTTGGGGTAGGCCATTCAAGGATAGCCTTCACTTTCTCTGGGTCCATTTTCAAACCTTCTACTAAGACTACAAATCCTAGGTACACCAATTCCTTCTTTACAAAACTGCACTTCTTCAAGTTTATCAAAAAAATTATTCCCTCAACTTATCAAACACCTTTCAAATATGTATCAAATTCTCCTCCAATGTCTTACTAAAGATCGAAATATTATCTAGGTAAAAAATGACAAACTTACCCAAAAACTCCTTCAATACCTCATTCATGAACCACATGAAAGTACTTGGTACAATGGTTAGCCAAAAGGTATGACTAACCACTCATACAATCCTTCCCTTGTCTTGAAAGAAGTCTTCCACTCATCACATTCTCTAATGTGAATCTAATGGTATCCACTCTTCAGATCTATCTTTGTGAACTACATAGCTCCACTCAAACAATATCATCCATCCTTGGCAATGGAAATCTATACTTGATTGTAATCTTGTTAATAGCACAAGAATTTGTGCACATCCTCTATTCTCCATTCTTCATGTGTTGTACTATTGGTACAACACATGGACTTAGACTCTCTTGAATTAACCCCTTCTGCAACAACTCATGAACTTGTCTATTTAAAACCTTCAATTTTTGCTAGTGTCATTTTGTGCACTGCCTTATTTGGAAAACTAAATCGTGCAATCAAATCCATCTAGTGATTGATCTTCATTACTAGGTAATCCATTAGGTACATTATCTAACACAATATTAGAAAACTATCGCAACATATTTGCAACTTTTGCAGGTACTTCCTCTACTTCTTCTTTATCATCTTTTGCAATTACAACAAAACACATATGCTCATGCTTCATACCTTTGAGAAACTCCTTTCGATCAATGAAACATATTCTAGCATCACTACATACATTTTATTCTTTCTCTTTTAACAAATTCAACTTATGTTTTACTCCATCCTTGGTTAGAGTGTAGGTATTTGCTTACCCATTGTGTACATATTTATCAAACTGCCATGGTCTACCCAATAACATATGACATATGTCCATAGATATGATATCATTTAGTACCTCATCTTGATAACTTTTGATCTTGAACTTCACTGAGCATTGCTCGCTAACCATGACCTTATGCTCATCTTTCACCTAGGTAATATGGTATGGATGTGGGTGTTTCTACCTCTTCAGCTTCAAATTTGTGACCATATTTTCTAACATTAGATTGTTAGTGCTTCCTCCATCAATGATCACAACACAACAAGTTTATCTTCACATTTTCACCTAGTGTGAAAGGAACTCCTCCATTGATCTAGTTCAATCTCCCCACTCAACAAGACTCTTCTGTTAACTAGGACTTATCATCTTTCAACATCTTCAAAATGTGATGATCTAGCATCTTTGTCAATATGTGCAACTCTGCCCTGACCTTTAGTTCTTTGATCTATCCTTCCTTGGCATTGGGAACATTCAAATGCTCTATGCCCTTCATCTCCGTAGTGAAAACATTTTCCATATAAACATCCTCTTCCATATCCTTGTCCTCTACCTCTTCCTCTCTGATCTCTATTATTCTGATCATGGAAATGATTGGAATTGTTTCCCCTCTGGTTCTAACTGCTACTTCCAGCCTCATTCTTTTTCTTTTGATCATCATTTCAGCCTCCATAAGCTCATTTTCTAGATCTTCCATCATGACCTCTACCACTATTCTTATTATCAAACTTTTTTCTTAGCTTCTCCTAAACTCGTAGGGAAAACTGGTATGCCTCCTTAATACTAGTCACTTGAAGAAGACTCATCTCCTCTTGAATTCTTTACCTTAACCCATTAAGATAACAAACCACTTTCTCCTCATTAGCTTTTGCATGGTTGGTTCTAATGAGAACTCGGTAGAACTCTTCAATATACTCTTGAACAAATTTTCCAATTCTCTTCAACCGAGTATGTGCAGGATCATGGCATGCCAAAAAGTGGCGATGTGAAAAAAAGTAGTTTGAAAACGTCTAAAAGCGCTTCAAAATCCTCTTTGACTTTTTTTCACCTATCCAGGTACCAAACTTGGAAAGTAAGACCCAAGCCTTATTAGATATCCGATATGAGATTGGATATCTAATTTCATATCGGATATCTGATACTAGTGGCAAAAAAACATTAGAGGGAAAAAAAAAATTGGAGGGAAAAATGAATTTGTGAGTTATATGACTAATTTGAGTTATGAAATATGTAAAGATATAATATATAATCTATAAATATATAATATGACTAATTAATGTGTTATGACTAATCTGTAAATATATAATATATATTAATATATATATATATATATGAAATTATATTATATTATATTATTATTATTTAATATAATAACGTAACTATTAATATATAATAATATATTATGTTATTATTATTATTATTATCTATAAATATAATATATATTATTATATTATGTTATTTTTTATTTTTACTATATTTATATTAAATATAATAAAGTAATATATGTGTGTGTGTGTGTGTGTGATATTATTATTATTATTATTATTATCATCTATAAATTATAATCTATAATATATTATTATTATGACCTATGTTATTAATATATAATAATATATTATGTTATTATTATTATTATCTATAAATATAATATATATATTAATATATATATATATATATATTAATATATATATATATATATATGATTATTATACTATATTATTATTATTTTTACTATATTATTTCTATTAGAATTGTTTATATGGGTCGAACGAGGTCATAGGTCGTTCAACACATTCCATGACAACATATGTCCATAGAGGTCCTGGGAACCCTAGGGACATATTAGAATAATTTATATGTGTCGAAGGGGGTTATAGGATGATCTATGACCCCTTTCGACACATTCCATGACAACATATGTCTCTAGGGGTCCTACAACCCCTAGCAACATATTATAATTGTTTATATGGGTCAAAGGGGGTCATAGGATGACCTATGACCCCTTTCCACACATTCCATGATGACAAATGTCCATAGAGGTCTTAGGACCCCTAGGGACATTTAAGAATAATTTATATGGGTCAAAGGGGGTCATAGGTCATCCTATGACCTCTTTTGACACATTCCATGATGACATATGTCACTAGGGGTCCTACGACCCTTAGGGACATATTAGAATCATTCATATGGGTCAAAGTGGGTCATAGGTCCCTTTGACCCATTAAATGATGACATATGTCCCTAAGGGTCCTAGGATCCCTAGGGACATATGAGAATCATTGTTATGGGTCCAAGGGGGTCATAGGTTGACCTATGACTGCCTTTGACTCATTACATGATGACATATGTTCCTAATGGTCCTAGGACCCCTAGGGACATATTAGAATCATTCTTATGGGTCAAAGGCGGTCATACGGTGTCCTATGACCACCTTTGATGCTTTACATGATGACATATGTCCCTAAGGGTCCTAAGGCCTCTAGAGACATATTAGAATACTTCATATGGGTCGAAGGGGGTCATAGGTTGACTTATGACACCCTTCGACCCATTAAATGACGACATATGTCCCTAGGGGACCTAGGACCCCTACAAACATATTAGAATCATTCTTATGGGTCAAAGGGGGTCATAGTCGACCCACTAAAAGATGACATATATTAGAATGCTTCATATGGCTCACAGGGGGTCAAAGGTTGCCCTATGATCCCCTTCGACCCATTACATGATGACATATGTCCCTAGGGGTCTTAGAACTCCTAAGGACATATTAGAATCATTCTTCTGGGTCCAAGGGGGTCATAGGTTTACCTATGACCCCCTTTGACACATTACATGATGACATATGTCCCTAGAGGACCTAGGAGCCCTAGGGACATATTAGAATCATTCTTATGGGTCAAAGGTGGTCATCAGTTGACCTATGACCCCCTTCGACCCATTACATGATAACATATGTCCCTAGGAGTCTTAAGATCCCTAAGGACATATTAGAATTGTTCTTATGGGTCGAAGGGGTTTGACCCATTACATGACGACATATGTCCCTAACGGTCGTAGGACCCCTAGGAAAATATTAGAATCATTCTTATGGGTCAAAGGGGGTCATAGGGTGACCTATGATCACCATCAACCCATTACTTGACAGCATATGTCCTTAGGCATCCTAGGACCCCTAGGGACATATTAGAATCGCTCATATGGGTCAAAGGGGTTCATAGGTTGACCTATCATCCCCTTCGACCCATTAAATGAAGAGATATGTCCCTAGGGGTCCTAGGACCCCTAGGGACATATTAGAATCATTCTTATGGGTCAAAGGGGGTTATAGGTTGACCTATGACCCCCTTCAACCCATTACATGATGACATATGTCCCTAGCAGTCCTAAGACCCCTAGGGACATTTTACAATCATTCTTATGGGTCAAAGGCACTCATAGGGTGACCTATGACTCCCGTCGACCCATTACATGATGACATATGTCTTTAGGGGTCCTAAGGCCCCTAGGGACATATTAGAATTTTTCATATGGGTCAAAGGGAGTCATAGGATGACCTATGACCCTCTTCAACCTATTAAATGATGACATATGTCCTTAGGGGTCCTAGGACCCCTAGGGACATATTAGAATCATTCTCACGGATCAAAGGGGGTCATAGGGTGACCTATGACCCCCTTCAACCCATTACATGACGACATATGTCCCTAGGGGTCCTAGGACCCCTCGGGACATATTAGAATGCTTCATATGGGTCAAAGTGGGTCATAAGTTGACTTATGATCCCTTTCAACCCATTACATGATGACATATGCCCCTATGGGTCCTAAGACCCCTTGGGACATATTAGAATCATTCTTATGGGTTAAAGGGGACCATAGGTTGACCTATGACCCCTTTCGATCCATTACATGACGACATATGTCCCTAGGGATCCTAGGACCCCTAGGGACATATTAGAATCATTCTTATCGGTCAAAGGGGTTCATAGGTTTACCTATGACCCACTTCAACCCATTACATGACAACATATGTCCCTAGGGGTCCTACGACCCCTAGGGACATATTAGAATCATTTATATGGGTGAAAAGGGTCATAGGTTGACCTATGACCCCCTTCGATCCATTACATGATGACATATGTCCCTAGGGGTCCTAGGACCCCTAGGGACATATTAGAATCATTTATATGGGTGAAAAGGGGTAATAGGTTGACCTATGACCCCTTTCGACTGATTACATGATGACATATTAGAATTGCTCATATGGGTCAAAAGGGGTCATAGGTTGACCTATGACTGCCTTAGACCCATTAAATGTAGACATATTTTCCTAGGGGTCCTAGGACCCCTAGCAACATATTAGAATTGTTCTTATGGGTCAAAGGGGGTCATAGGTTGACGTATAACCCCCTTGACCCATTACATGATGGCATATGTCCCTAGTGGTCCTAGGACCCTTAGGGACATATTAGAATAATTCTTATAGGTCAAAGGGGGTCATAGGTCCTTCGACCCATTACATGAAGACATATATCGCTAGGGGTCCTAAGGCCCGTAGGGACATATTAAAATGCTTAATATGGGTCGAAGGGGGTTAAATGAGGACATATATCCCTAGGGGTTCTAGGACCAGTAAAGAAATATTAGAATCGTTCTTATGGGTCAAAGGGAGTCATAGGTTGACCTACGACCCCCTTCGACCCGTTACATGATGACATATGTCCCTAGGGGTCCTAGGACACCTAATGACATATTAGAATGCTTCATATGGGTTAAAGGGTGTCATACGTTGACCTATGACCCCCTTTGACCCATTACATGATGACATATGTCCCTAAGGGTCCTATAACCCGTAAGGAAATATTTGAATCTTTCTTATGGGTCAAAGGGGTTACATGATGACATATGTCCCTAGGGGTCCTATGACCCCTAAGAACATATTAGATTCGTTCTTATGGGTCAAAAGGGATCATAGGTTGATCTATGACCCCCTTCAACTCATTACATGATGACATATGTCCCTAGGGGTCCTAGTACCTCGAGGGACATATTAGAATCATTCTTATGGGTCAAAGGGGGTCATAGGTTGACCTATGACTCCCTTCGACCCATTACATGATGACATATTAGAATCGTTCTTATAGGTCATAGGTTGACCTATGACCCCCTTCAACCCATTGCATGATGACATATGTCCCTAGTGGTTGTAGGACCCCTAGGGACATATTAGAATTGTTCATATGCGTCAAAGGGGGTCATAGGTTGACCTATCACCTCCTTCAACCCATTACATGACGACATGTGTCTAGGACATATTAGAATCATTTATATGGCTCAAAGGGGGTCATAGGGTGACCTATGACCCGTTTCGACCCATTACATGATGACACATGTCCCTGTGGGTTCTTAGACCCCTAGGGACATATTAGAATGCTTAACATGGGTCAAAGGGGGTCATAGGGTAACCTAAGACCTCCTTCGACACATTACAAGATGACATATGTCCCTAGCAGTCCTAGGACCCCTAGGGACATATTAAAATCATTTTTATGGGTCAAAGGGTGTCATAGGTTGACATATGACCTCATTTGACTCATTAAATGATGACATATGTCCCCAGGGGTCCTAAGACCCCTAGGGACAAATTAGAATCATTCATATGGGTTGAAGGAGGTCATAGGGTGACCTATGACCACATTCGACCCATTAAATGATGACATATGTCCCTAAGGGTCCTAAGACCTCTAAAAAAATATTAGAATCATTCATATGGGTCAAAGGAGGTCATAGGGTGACCTATGACACCCTTTGACACATTACATGATGACATATGTCCCTAGGGGTCCTAGAACCCCTAGGGACATATTAGAATGCTTCATATGGGTCAAACGGGGTCATAGGTTGACCTATCACCCCCTTCGATTCATTACATGATGACATATGTCCTTAGGGGTCCTAGGACCCCTAGGGACATATTAGAATCACTGATATGGGTCAAAGAGGTTCATAGGTTGATCTATCATCCCCTTCGACCCATTAAATGAAGAGATATGACCCTATGGGTCCTAGGACCCCTAGGGACATATTAGAAGCATTCTTATGGGTCAAATGGGGTTATAGGTTGACCTATGACCTCCTTCAACCCATTACATAACAACATATGTCCCTAGTGGTCCTAAGACCCCTAAGGACATATTGGAATCATTCTTATGGGTCAAAGGTGCTCATAGGGTGCCCTATGATTCCCTTCAACCAATTACATGATGACATATGTCCTTAGGGTTCCTAAGTCCCCTAGGGACATATTAGAATGCTTCATATGAGTCAAAGGGAGTCATAAGATGACCTATGACCCCCTTCAACCTATTAAATGATGACATATGTCGCTAGGGGTCCTAGGACCCCTAGAAACATATTAGAATCATTCTTATGGATCAAAGGGTGTCCTATGACCCCATTTGACCCATTACATGATGACATATGTCCCTAAGAGTCCTAAGACCCCTAGGAACATATTAGAATACTTCATATGGGTCAAAGCAGGACATAGGTTGACTTATGATCCCCTTTGACCCATTACATGATGACATATGTCCCTATAGGTCCTAAGACCCCTAGGGACATATTAGAATCATTCTTATAGGTCAAAGGGGATCATAGGTTGACCTATGACCCCCTTCAACCCCTTACATGAGGACATATGTCCCTAGGGATCCTAGGACCCCTAGGGACATATTAAAATCATTCTTATGGGTGAAAGGGGGTCATAGGTTGACCTATGACCCCCTTCGACCCATTAAATGATGTCATATGTCCCTAGGGGTCCCAAGACCCCTAGCGACATATTAGAATCATTCTTATGGGTCAAAGGGGGCCATAGGTTGACCCATTAAATGAAAAAATATGTCCCTAATAGTTCTAAGACCCCTAGGGACATATAAGAATCATTCTTATGGTTCAAAGGGGGTCATAGGGTGACCTATGACCCCCTTTAACCTATTACATGATGACATATGTCCCTAGGGGTCTTAGGACCCCTAGGGACATATTAGAATCATTCTTATGGGTCAAAGGGGGTCATAGGTCATAGGGTGAACTATGACCCCCTTCGACCCATTACATGATGAGATACGTCCCTAGGGGTCCTAGGACCCCTAGGGACATAATAGAACCGTTCTTATGGGTCAAAGGGGGTCATAGGGTGACCTGTGACCTCCTTCAACCCATTACATGACAATATATGTCCTTAGGGGTCTTAGGACCCCTAGGGACATATTATAATGCTTCATATGGGTCAAAGGGGGTCATAGGTTGACTTATGACCCCCTTCAACCCATTACATGATGACATGTGTCCCTAGGGGTTGTAAGACCCCTAGGGACATATTAGAATCGTTCTTATGGATCAAAGGGGGTCATAGGTCAACCTATGACTTATTAGAATCGTTCATATGGGTCGAAGGGGCTCATAGGTTGATCTATGACCCCCTTCCACCCATTACATGATGACAGATGTCCCTAGGGATATATTATTATTGTTCTTATGGGTCAAAGGGGGTCATAGGGTGACCTATGACCCCCTTCGATGCATTACATGATGACATATGTCCCTAGGGGTCCTAAGACCCCTAGGGACATATTAGAATCAATATTATGGGTCAACGGGGGTCATAGGGTGACCTATGACCCCCTTCGACCCATTACATGATGACATATGTCCCTAGGGGTCCTAGGACCCCTAGGGACATATTAGAATTGATCTTATGATTCAAATGGGGTCATAGGTCAAGGGTGACTTATGACCCCCTTCGACCCATTACGTGATGACATATGTCCCTACGGGTCCTAGGACCCCTAGGGATAGATTTGAATGCTTCATATGGGTTAAAGGGGGTCGTAGGTTGACCTATGACCCACTTTGACCGATTACATGATGACATATGTCCCTAGGGGTTCTTGGACCCCTAGGGACATATTAGAATCGTTCTCATTGGTGAAAGGGTGTCATAGGTTAACCTATGATCCCTTTCAACCCATTACATGGTGACATATGTCCCTAGGGGTCCTAAGAACCCTAGGGACATATTAGAATCGTTCTTATGGGTGAAAGGGGGTCATAGTTTCTTCGACCCATTACATGATGACATATATCGCTAGGGGTCCTAAGACCCCTAGGGACATATTAGAATTGTTCTTATGGGTCAAAGGGGGTCATATAGTGACCTATGACCCCCTTCGACCCATTACATGACAACATATGTCCCTAGAACCCCTAGGGACATATTAGAATCATTCTTATAGGTCAAAGGGTGTCATAGGGTGACCTATGACCCCCTTCGACCCATTATATGATAAGATATGTCCCTAGGGCTCCTAGGACCCCTAGAGACATATTAGAATCGTTCTTATGGGTCAAAGGGGGTCATAGGGTGACCTATGACCCCCTTCGACCCATTACATTACGACATATGTCCCTAGGGGTCCTAGGGACATATTAAAATTGTTCGTATGGGTCACCCTATGACCCCCTTTGACTCGTTACATGATGAAATATGTCCCTAGGGGTCCTAGGTCCCCTAGGGACATATTAGAATGCTTCATATGGGTCAAATGGGGTCATAGGTTGACCTATGACCCCCTTCAACCCATTACAGGATGACATTTGTCCCTAGGGTTCCTATGACCCCTAGGGACATATTTGAATTGTTCTTATGGGTCAAAGGGGGTCATAGGGTGACCTATGATCGCCTTCGACCCATTACATGTCAATATTATATTTAATAATTATATTATATTATATATTTTAATCTAATAATAATATATTATTAGATTATATAACAATAATAATCATATATGTTACTAGATTATAGATTTAATAATAATAACAACAATATATATTATTATATAGAATAATTTTGTCATATAATACTAGTATATATATTTAATAATAATAATATATATCACTATATTATATTGAAAACTATATTATATTTAATAATAATAATCATCTATATTAGTATAATGTAATAATAATTATAATATTAATGTTCACACATTCACGAAATATATAATTTATTCTAAAATTGTCTAAAGTTATTGTGTTATGTTTATTTCCCTTGAAATTTGTTTCCATCCCTTTTTAAAATTTATAAAAGCTTGCTTCTTGAAATTTCCTACCAAAAAGGGTTGGGCAATCACCGAGCCATATCGGATATCCAATTTCGAATCGGATATCTGATTAGGCCTGGTATTTACCAACCCTACCCAATCAACCCAAAAAAACATGTTTGAGGAGGGTTTTAGTGACCCTCAGACTTTAGGTAGCCATCTAACAATGTTATTTTGATCAAAATTGAATTAAACGAAAAGGTTTTTTTAATCTCACTCTTGAGATTCCATCGATATTATTTCTATCAAATTCTGAGTTTGATAAGTATTTATTATTTTATTATCAATGAAGATTATTGTAAAGTGTTGATTGACATAATATTTTTTAAATCTAAAAGTTGTGTCACATTCTATGCTTCGCCTAGTATAAGAAAAATTTAAGAAAAAATTAAATTTGGTAAAATTTTCTATTAGTTAAGGTGGTCAAACACGAGATTTTTTTCAAAAATGTTTTGGTAGAAAATTCATATTTAATTATTTATTTGGAATATAAATACTAGAAAATATGCGTCACATTCGAGCATGAGTCTAATTTTTATATCTATAATTATATTAAAAAAATATTATCATTTGATTTTGATTAAGGTGGTCAGACATACACCTACTTTTTTATTTTCAAAATAAATTTTTTGTAGTACTACGTTAAAATCTAAACTTTTGACCAATCAATTATTTTTTTCTCTTGATAAGACCTAGTAGTTTAGAAACTACATTCAATTTCATACAGATTATTTTCTGACAACTTTTTGATATAAAGTCCATAATCACTTTAAAATTATGTGTCAAGTTGACATAACCTTGATTTGCTGATTTCTCACTGCCACTTAAGGCCATAGTTTGGTACACCATGATCCTGTACATACCCAACCCTTACATTTTCTTCAAAAGACCAAGCTAATAATACCTAGGGATGAATTTTCACTTAAGTTTAGTAATCATCTGATCCCATTTGGTGATTTTTTCCTTTACCCTTCTATTTCACTCCAACTGAATCTCCTACCACTAGATCTTTATATGTCCCTTTAGTTTTGCCTTTACAAATTTGACTCTATAAGGATCCTTAATATTTTTATACTCAAATTACTCGTCCAATTCATTGATCCAATTGATCAGCTCCTCTGGGTTAAGATTTCCAAAAAATGTGGGAACCTCAAACTTAGGTCTTTTTCCAATCTTGGAGATGGTCTTAAAAAGCCTCTCTTACGTTGGATTTAGAACTGCCTCTACTTTGGTATTTTCTTTTTCTTCATCATCATCCTCACTCTCATCTCTTATGGCAAGATTTATTGCTCTGTGTATTTGTTTTTCCAATGATTTCATTTTTCTTTGGAGGGCTTTAAAACCCTCAAGTGTAACACCTATATCTCTTCCACCATGCTCTCTATGTGGAGGCATATTCATGCTTTCACTGAAACTCTAATGAAAATTTCCTCACAATCAGAAATCTATCTACACACTTAGCCCAAACCATAGTCTTGGTGCAAACTACCTTACAGTCAAAAATCTATCCACAAACTCAAAAACTCTAGCTTTGATACCACTTGATAAAGGGTGCTCCCCTTAATACCATAAAGACATAACAGAAACAAAGAAAAAACATCAATTGTAAGAAGAAAATGGGGGCTTCTTATTATCACTGCAAATGCAAAATTACAAAATTCACAATTACAATATGCTAATCCACATGGGCACCTTCATTATGGTTATCTGCAAGACAAAGTTGCGAACTATCACCCAAAGTTGTCCTAGACAATGTTTGAGCCTTTCTTAAATAAACAATTTTATGTCACTCAAGAATGTTCTAACACTCAAACTTAATATCTAGGGCTAACAAATCCTAAAAATACATATAGAGTTAGCAAAATACACATTTGACATTTATTTTAGAAATTTTGGGTAGCCCAAATTTGGAAGGCCATAACTCTCAAACCGTTGCTCTGATTCACTATTATAACCACTTTTCGAAAACCTTAGCTTTTGATCTACATGCCTAAATAAGTGTAAGTGTCCATTCATCAATTTTTTATACCTTTATGTATAAAATTAGAACATTCTGAGCTTGTACGAAAAAATTGCTAAAAATAGTAATCTCTGAGAAATAGTAACCCCCCTGTCTACTAATCCTAACTAAAATTAAAAGGCTTAAAATACAAATATTTTTTGGTGGTGCAAGATTTACCTCACACCCAAGATGCTCTTGTATCAACAACTCTAGGCTCGATGTAGGAGTAAAATATGTGCAGATGATGAAGTAGCCATACATTATCTTGGGCCTTGACAATACCCCTCCACCATAGAAAAAAAATTATACTACCCTTCATCTTAGGCTAGATAAGGTTGAAATGATTAACATCTTTGATATAGAAAATGGGATGCCTAGTTACATCAACTTGCTCCAAACTTCCTGGGGGATTAGCCATATATATTTCTGCAAATGGAATTTCCAAATTCCTTTTGACACACAAGATTACTTCCTCAAGGCCGTCTAACTAGATAGGGTCAAAAATATTGTAGAAAAGCCGAATGATCTCCTACTGACCTATATTAGCCCTGAACATGTAGGCTATGAAGGATCCCATGACATTACTATTAGTTCACCAAGTATATGCATAATAGAAGGGCCTTTCCCTAAAACCCTACACATAGTGACCCTAGTTATATCACTAATTGGATTTAGAATCCTATTCCAGTGCTCTAGTTTTATTGAACCCATAAACACCATTATTATGGCTTCTTATATATGATACATAGATATAATTACTTCCATATTAACCTAAGGTTTGAAGGGAAAAATGAAAGTGATCAAAAAAACAAACAGGAAACCTTAAATAGACCCAATTATTAACTCAGTCTTCGATAGGGGTCTAGAAGTTTCTAGATAAATAACCATGAATGCAACCACAAATGTAAGATCCATATTATATCATGATGACACACATGTTTAGGGATTCATAAAGATTAGTTAGATATATATAAAGGTTCTAATATTCATGCAATATACTATATTCTTATTATTATAATATAATGGGATATTGTAAAAGTAGCTAATAAGAGTTGATTCTGATCCAAGAGGGGTATAAATAAAAGATAGGTAAAGGATAAAAAAAAATAAAAGTAGCTAATAAGAGTTGATTTTGATAACTTAGGTTGTTATCAAAATAGAGAAAGATCTTAAAACTACCTAATGTTTTTTGATGCTAGAATACTAATGTCCTCTCCATCTACACCCCTTTTTGCTAGGTGATTTTTTTAATTTCTCTCTTGATAAATATGAAGAAACCTTGTTTCCTCAAACTTATCCATAATATTTAGAACTATCTCCAATTTTGACTTAATATTCCAATTCAGTTTCATCCTTTTTTCTTAATACATTGATGATTATTTGATAATCCCCTTTAATGATTAATCTTCTTACTCCTAGTTTCAAGCTCTGATTGAGCCATTCCTATAGTACTTCTAATTCATCTATATTATTTGTGGTAATGCCTATTGGTTTAGCTCTCTTTAGTATCCACTCACATGACTTTGAAAATATGATACATCTAATCCCTTCTTCCCCTAGATTTCTTCTTGATACTCCATCAAAATTTAGTTTTATCCATCCAGTTGGTGGTGGTTCCCATCTACAATCTTTTCGAGCTTGTAGATTTTTCTTATGATAAGTTAAAGGAAAATTTATTAAATTGATCCAATTCTTCTTCATTTCTACATCCCAATCTAAAAATGACCCTTCTTCTTTTACATCATTTGTTAAGTGACTATTCATAACCTCCGATATACAAGTTTCAACTTTATTGAGAAGGGAGGAAAATTTGAGTTTTGAGTTTACAAAAATATGTCTATTTCTTTCTTTCCATATTTCCCATAAGAGGATAGAAGGAGAGATATTCCACAATTTACCATATACCTTACATTTTTTTCCTTTAGACCAAGTAATTAGGTGATCCTCTAACTTCTTTGGTAGTGGTGATGACCAATTTAACATTTTTCCAAGCCAACTCCAACAAACTTGCATATATGGACATTGATATAATATATGTTCTATTGTTTCTAAATTTTCTTTACAAACTGAGAATCTTGAAGGTCCTTTGAATCTCATATTCCTAATTTTTTCAACTATTAGTATTCTCTTTTGAGATGTTACCCAAAGAAACATTCTTTCTTTTGGCAAGCATGTGGAGTCTCAACATAGCTTGAGAGGAGTGCTCACTTTCTCCCATCTTTGTGATGAGATAATTACTCTATATCCTTTCTTAACACTATATTGACCATATTTTGAAGCACCCCGAATAAGTCTATCCTCATTATTTTTATGATTGATCTATCATTGGCTAAGAAGCTGCTCAAAGATAAGCTTTTCTTCATTTATTTATTATGTACCTTCTAGGGATCTCCACTTCCATAAGTCCTCCCCATTTACCCTTTTTGATTGTTTGTAGTTAAATAACTGCTTACCCCATTGATTCACTAAGGATTTTTTGATGCTTATAGGGATGTTGAGAAAGTCTAGGGGAGGGTGACCATCCCAGGAATCCTCCCATAATAAAGCTTTCTTACCATTACTTGAATCCTAGGTTAAGAATTGATAAGATGTTGACAATTCATCGTAAATTTCTAGACCTCTAACACT
This sequence comes from Cupressus sempervirens, assembly GCA_028749045.1. Classification (NCBI taxonomy): domain Eukaryota; kingdom Viridiplantae; phylum Streptophyta; class Pinopsida; order Cupressales; family Cupressaceae; genus Cupressus; species Cupressus sempervirens. The sequence continues at coordinate 572,898,305 of CM053783.1, read as the reverse complement.
CTGGGAGGATTTATAACTTTGAATAAAGATGTTGAATCACCAAAGTTCAAATGTGTATGATAAAAGATCTTAGCCCATTACTATTTCTTTCTTGGTACATTTGCAATACTAATTTTTTTCCTAATGCTTCATTATGCCAATTAAGGGTCTTGATGCCTAATCCTCCCAATTCTTTGGGTTTGCATATTTTTTCCCATTTTATTATTGCTAATTTATTTTTCTCTTCCAATACTTTTTAGAATGAATTTCTAAGTTTTCCTTCTAATTTTTTATTAACATTCTTAAGTAAAGGTAGACAGGATAATTGGTATGTTGGGGTGACTAATATAACTAATTTGATTTTCAAGGTTCTTCCTGCTTTGGTTAACCATCTCTCTTTCCAATTTTTCATTTTCTTGTCAAAATTTTCTAAGATATTTTTCCATGTTTTAGAACTTTTCATATGTTTATGTAAATATATCCCTCGACATCTACATGGGAAGAAACCCTTCTTCTATCCCATTTCATTCCATATAGCATCCTCCACTTTCTATATTGTATTGATGAAGAATATCTCTGGCTTTTTTGCATTTACCTTTTGCCCAGATGCTCTCATATATTCGTGTATAATTTGTTTAAAATTGTGTGTTTTGGTTATTATACTTTCCCCTAGAAGAGTTGTTTCATTCACAAATTATTGATGAGAAACATTTAGGATATTTTCTGTCACTGTTACTTCTTTAATTTTCCCTTTTTATCTATGCTTTTGTGATTGCTCAACAAAATGCTTCTACCATAATGATGAACAAGAAAAGTGATATAGGATCTCCTTGTATGATGTCTCTAGAGATATTAAAAAAAACCTTTTGGAGAGCCATTTATCAGAAGTGAAATTTTTGGAGTTGATATAAATTTGAAGATAATGTTTATCTATTGACAAGAAAACCCAGACACTGCTAATGTTTTACATAGGAACCACCAACCTATCACATCATAAGCTTTTTGTATATTTGGTTTCATTAGTATACACACTTATTTGTTTAGTTTTGTTGAGTGTACATAGTTTCCTAAATGATTATCGTGCCATCTAAAATTGATCTTCCTGGTACAAAGCCAATTTGTTCTTCAGAAATGAGCTTAGGGAGGATGCTCTTAAGTCTAAAACCTAGGGTTTTGGATAATATTTTATATATCATATTACATAATTCTATAGGTCTAAAATCTCTAGGTCCCTCATAATTTTTTTTTAAGGTATAAATGTTAAAAAGGTATGATTGATCTCTGACAAAATTGACTCAATATTCCTAGATGCTTCTAATACTTTCTAGAGATCTATTGCTATGATATCCCAACATTTCTGGAAGAAAAATGCTTGAAAGCCATCAAGTCTTGGTGATTTGTTTGGACTGAGATAAAAAAAGAGCTTGTTTGATTTTCTCTAGAGTGGAGGGTTTATTTAAAAATTGGTTGTCTGTTGGAGTGACCAATAGGGGAATAGTTTTCAGCATAGATTCTTGTGCATTCAAATTAGAACAATCTAAGTTATATAGAACATTCTTGAATTATTATGTGAATATATCAGCTATCTTTGTGGTATCTTCTTCTTCATTCCCTACGCTATTTTTTTTAAAGATTATGTTTACCGATCTATCATTTATAATGCTATTATGATTTTTTTTTGTATTTTGGTCCGCTACCTCTAGCCAGTTCTCTCTTGATTTTTGTTTCCAATATATTTCCTCTTTTGCTAGTATAATTTCCTATTTTGTTAATAATTCTTTTTCTTTATTATATTTATCATGATCCATTCCTTTTTTGATAGTTTCCTCGTTTAGTATTTTGAGCTCTTCTTCAATTTCTAGTTTTTCTTTGAAAATATTGTTAAAATGTATTTTATTCCATTTTATAATTTATTCTTTTAACAATTTATATTTAGAGACAAAATAAAACATTTTTTATCCTTTAAATTTTCCTTCTTGTTACCATCATCTAATATTTTCCATGAAATTTCCATCCATAAAACACATTTTTTCCCATTTGAAAGGGTTCCTTGTTGGTTTCATCAGTTCTAATAATTCAAATCTGATAGGAAAATGATCTAAGCCTGCATAGGGTAGAATGGAGGATTGTAATGTTAGTTCCATGTCACTTAGGTCTCCTTTGACTAAAAATCTATCTAATCTTTCTCCTATATAACAAAAACCTTTTCTTCTATTGCTCTAAGTGTATAACCCATTATTGGTGGGTATGTCCATTAAGTTGTTGTATTGGACCCAATCTTTGAAATTTGTAGTTACCTGATTTACTATTTGTATCCCACCATATTTCTCTTCCAATTTAAAGATTGCATTAAAATCTCAACTAATTATAAAAGACTCATTGTAGTTAGCTTTCATAAAGTGGTTGATATCATTCCAAATTTATTTCTTATCTATTGTTTGGGTTGGCCCATAAACATTAATGGGAGTAAATTGTAAGTTATATCTAAAACTTTTAATTCTACTCCCCATCCAATTGTTCTTTGTGATTATTTTCGTATATGCTATTTTCCAAGGGTTACATATTATTCAAATGCCTCTTAAGGCTCCATTAGATACTACTAAATCTAAACTCCAACTACCCAATTTTTTTTCTAGTTTATTACCTTCTTCTTTGTTTAGTTTGGTTTCCCAAATTAATATAATATCCAATTTGAATAAATTTAAATTACACTTTGACAAGCATTTCTTGCAAGAGGCATTTAACCCTCTAGCATTATATGTTGTTATCCTCATTGGTCTATGGGAAGGTTCTTCCCCTTCCCTACATTTATAATTTCAATAATCTTTTTCTGATCCTTACGTTGTCCTATTGTTGATCTTAACTCATGTAGTGACTTCCTCCACCTTTTCTTTTTTCCTTTCCCACATTTTGGAACTTTTTGACCTTCTTGATTCAATGTTGTTCCTAGATTTTCCAAGTAACTTTGGTCTTTTATTATGCTCTCAGAAATATTAACTCCATCTAAATATTTTTCTTCATCTTATATCTCCTTCAAAATCATTTCCTCTAACTCAGTTTCATCTAGGTCTTGGTCCCTATCCCTTTCTTTCCCTTGTTCTATATCATTAGTTGTCATCTTTCCAAACATTGGTCTTCTATTAAAATTTAATTCTTCCCATGTTTAATTGTTGACTATCTCATCATTATTACTCATCACCCTTTTCACCCATTCATTCTAATCTTCTATACTAGTAATCTCTATCTTGTCAAGGATGGTTTCTACTTCAGTTGGCATTTGAATATCTTCTCTTTGAATAGCTATCATTTGATCTTATTGTTTTTTTTTGTCATTGTTTACCCAAGCATCTTCTTCATTTTCTAGAGTTTTCTAGAATTTGTATGATCTTTTCTTTTTCTTCTTTCTGATAGTCATATTATCCCAATGATTCGAAGAAGCTAGTGGAATATTGACTTCCTATATCTATTGTTGAAGGTTATTTTTGTCACATCTTCTTTATTGTTTTCTCCTTTATCATCTTCCTTTTGTATTGAACATTCTTATTATGTCCTATGAATGTTTTTATCTTCTATATTATCAATATTAACAATCTTACTCTATGTAGTTATGTCCTATTTCTCTATTGTGGCTAGTTCCTCTGTCTCTAAATGGGATTGAAGTTCATTCTTCCTTGTATCTTGAATAGATCTATTGAAAGCCCTCTGATCTCCTTCTGTTTCAAATTTTTTAGAATCCTTGTATAGTCTCCCATAATTCTAACTGATCCTTTATGTATGCTTCTATTAGTAATAGATCATGAATTTTCTTATCATAAACTTTTAGACTAGTCTATGTTTCTTCTAATTGTATTTTATTTCTTGACATAACTCACAATCCTATAGGATTCTCATTTTTTGATAGCACTTTGAAATATTTGTGACTAAGATATGATCTAATTAAAAATTTGTAGTTCTTTCTATCTTTTCTCTTTCTTCTTTGTCTATATATTCTCCCTCTTCTCTCCCTCCTATTTTCATCTCACATTTTTTGTAGCTAACTCATCTCTATATTCCTCCCTACCCTTACTTTTTCCTAAAAATTCTTCCTGATTTGAAGTTCATTTGAGTCATTCCTGAGGTTTAGATGAATCCAAGTTTTGATTTTCTTAATCTTTCCTTCATATTTTGCAAATGTTAAGTTATATATAGACCTATTAGTAATGAATTTTTTTTGTTAATTTCCATAGATCTTATATCTAGATCCAGAAGGAATTTGATATCACTTGATACATGATCTCCTACTTCTAATCCTATGAGATTGCCCAAATTTCTTCCAATTTTTTCTAATACTTGGATTTGAATTAATTTAGGAGGCATTGATATGCAAATAAGCCATGTTGGTACCTTATGTTCATTTAGGTTTGGTTCCCATGATTTTTTAAAAAAGAATAACCCTTAAAGAACCATTGAAAATTAGTGATAATCTTGTTTCTAATATTATGTTTACTACAATGAAAATAAATCGATATATTTGATATGATAGAGATACTTACCTATTTTTTGGACACTCCCTGTATCCAACTTACCAATTTGGGAATTTTCCTTCCTAGACCACTATAATATCCATATATCCCAACTTCTTGACATTAAGTTCAGCTTTGTTTTGAGTGTTGGTTGCTGATAATTTGAATTTGAGATTTACCAAAATTTGGGACAATGGATTGAATTATTTTAGTATCTACTAGTGTATTTACTCTACATTTGAAGAATTTATGGGAATGGTTAGTAAATATTATTTTATCCTTTAAGATTTTTGATGTAAAAGATCCAAACTTAATCTGGTTTGGTTTCTGAGAAGTAGTCTTCCTATGCAAAGGGATATATGGGTCAAGTTCTAAGGAAGGATTGAAGAGATGATTGTCAGATAGGGTTTCTTGTGGATGCTATAGGTACCCTATTTGCTTTTGATATGATGTATGGTTTCAGAATTCTGACAAACTAAGAATTTTTTTGCTTGACCATGTCAACACTTGAAGCATCTAGTGGGAATGACGTAATCTCCTTTAATGCCTAGTCTGCAAATTTTGTTTTTGCATAGAAACTTTTTGTTTATCCATCCTTGCTTTTGCCTCTGAGACTTTGTTTTTCATCTGATCTCTTGCCCTTAAGCTATCTAGACCAAGTCCATCTTTTGAAAACCTTTTTTTCCTAATTATTTTAGGGTTTCAAACCATTTTCTATCCATTCTTCATGGTGACTCCCTTTCTAACAATTTTTATAATTTTGTCATTTTGAAATAATTTTTCTATCTTTAGAAGGGGAATCTGTGGGAATTGTTGTTTTGGTTTCTCGATCTTGGAATTATGTTCTTCTTGGAGTTTAACTAGTGCTTCAAAAGTGTTCTTACATACCACTATATCAACGAAAGTAGTAGTAAAATTACTGTAGCATATTGCCCTAGCTCCCTGGATAGAGGCATTTTTTGATGTCATAGCTTTGTGCAAAATGAAATAATATGCTTTTTCTCTATAATGATTTTCTTTTCACTTTTTCTTTATTGTTTAACTTTGAAATTTTTATGTCAATAAAGATTAATATAATCTTAATAATATGAGATAATAAAATAATTAACTATAATTATTATTTTATTTTATTTTTTAATAAAATAAAAACATTTATTAAATTAATATCATCATTCTTACATATTCACACATAGAAATAGAATAATAATAATTAATATTAAATTATTTAATATTACCTATTTTAACATTATACATATACACACTACATATTAGTAGACTTTTAATTCTTTTTATGTAAATATTTTTAAATTATTTTAATTCTATCAAAATTTTGACTGGCATGTGCTATGTAGCCTTATGTTTCAAACTTCTTTTTTATATTTTACACAGGCCCAGGTGCAGATGTGTCAATCCCACACTATAATTAATTGCCACCATCGACAATTGAGACTTTCATGTTACTATTTCTTTGTATTCTAGCAGATAATCTCACCAGCTGTATCGGTTGTATTCTTGCATTGTAAGTGATCATTATGGCTTCTTAAGATGCATTCTACATGCTTCCAGACTCTCTTCTTTCTTTCATATTGGCAAAGATCCCAATAAGAGATGCTGTGAAATGTTGCATTCTATCCAAGAGGTAGAGATTCCTATACAGAGAGATGCCTACACTCACTTTCTCCATGGAATCTATTATGGGGCCTAATGTTCTAGAGAGGGATGTACGTTACACCATGTCAAAGGTTGAGTATATTATATCCAACATCTTGCTTCTGCACTCACACAATCTAAAGGTGCTTTGCATCCAACCCCCATATTTTGATTTAGATAACTACAAGTGGCCATTTTCTAATGAAAATGTGTGCACATGGGTAAGATATGTCACCTCCTATAATGTCCAACACCTAACTTTGGATCATGGTGATTCTAGTGAAATGTCACCCCCTACCCTGTTTGCATGTTCCCACCTTGTCACCCTTCATCTAACTGGGTACTTTCTGACTTATTTCCCAACCTCATATCTTGTCACTTTCATGATGTTTAATTGACGGATGAATCTTTGCTCTCCTTGATTTCACTCTACCCCCTTCTGAAAAAGCTTGAAATAAGGGGATATTCAGGGCTATAGGTCATGTTGATAATTGTGGATGTTTGAAACTTTAAAGGTTAGAAAGACTTTGAAGTTCTAAACATCCTAACTATTTCCTCTGTGACTCTTGTTGAAGCTCTATTTTCTTTTACAGACAATATAGTCTTTTGTTTTGCTTAAATATTATGGGGATGCTAAACATGTGAAAGAAATAATTCAATCATTTATTTAAGAATTGATTTGGTGTAGCCCACACTACAAAAGAAGCAACTTACAATTCCAATGACCTCCCTACTTTTCTGTTCCCCATTCCTAAATTGGAAAAAATAAATTTGCAATTAATTTTTTTCTAATTATAAAATTTTTATGGTTCACACACTTTCTTGTTTGAATTTGATGTCTTTTTCAATCCAACAACCCATAAGGATGTTACCTTGAAATATTAGGTAGGGATGTAGTAATGAATTGAAGGATCATAATTGAGAAATCCTACTTTTGTAGACATAGGAGATTATGTATTGATCAAGATGTAGATTAGAAGGTCATAAAGAAGAAATATTGCTACCCTAGAAGTTATAGGGACATGAGGATGACATATTCAAAATGATTAGAATGACTCAGAAAGAGGAGAAATTGATAAAGGATTGTGCGGAAATTTTTGTGCTTTTGACTTCATTGGTGGTGGAGACATTTCTCAGGTTCCATTCAATGATATTTTTAGAATTTTTGAAAATGCCTCATGTAGTACTTACAAATTCATACCAATATTCAACTCTTAACATCTGCATGATGATTGATTATGCCCTTACACATAAATAGACCATTGAAATCTCATTTAATAATTTCATATACCATCTAAAATGGCCATGTCCATATTTTATAGTCTTTTTCTTATATTCTATAATTTGGATTAGTAGAGCCAATGATAACCATGATAATGTATACTTAGATTCCTTACCTTATCCTATTTAATTTTTTTGTCACATTTTCAAATTCTGGCTAATTTGTATAACACAACATTAATCTATATGACCTCTTAAGCTTGGCACAACTCAATCCTAGTCAATTGGGCATCCCAAAGAATATGGTTCCAACCACCATCATATCTATCACAAGTCCATAATAATGACAACAAATACTATGCAAGAGGCATAGCAGCCACAATGAAGGGGAAACCAATCATAGTCTTAAGACTCTAAAATTTATTGCTAGCTTTGAGCAATAGCCACAACTTCTACAATAATAGCCAACTACTACCACTATATCATATACAGCTGCACAGTATGTGCAAGTCGTCTTGATTGTCAATTCTTTCACACCCATTAAAGGATAAAATTGTTTCAACTTAATTATTAATCTTACTTACAGGTCATTTCATTTACATTTTATTTTAGATTCTAGCAATTTCATCATTGCATAAGTTTGGAATCCTAAATTAATTTGAGGAGTCCTAACTAGTGACTTGGAGATTACTTTTGATTTATGGCTTCTGTACTAAATACTGGTGTTGCAGTTCAGTGCCATTATTCAGAGGAAAATTTTTGTTGAGAACTAAGTTATGAAATCCATGGTTGTATGGAACACCCTGACAATGTCAAATGTGCATAATTTGCTATGAAAATTGCATCATTTTAGTAATTTTTGATTTAGTTCAAAGAGAAACTCAAGTGGTATAGGTCATTACAATATGAGTGAGTATTAAATACTAAATGAATTTAAAAATCATATGAATATTAATTATTTGAGTGGGATATAGGGAACACTGGTTATGATAGCATGAACCAATTAGAAAATTTGGAAGTGTGGGACTTGTTCCTGATTGGTCATTATCTACCACAAGAAAAATTGGTGGAAAATGCATCAGTATTCTAGGAGGAGCTAACTTTATTCTCCCCTTCTATTAGTTTAAAAAAGAGAAGGTATGGGGTACCAAAGTGTAAGCAACTCTCCAGTGACAATAGATGTAAATTATTGAAGTGTGTGCATAAGGGAAACCAAGAATCAAGGCCATAAAAGTTATGTTGTAATTCATAGTCTCTTCATGGAAAGAATCCAACAATAATACCATGAAACCAATCTAATAATCATTTTATTCTTGAATCACTTTGTAAGGTACAACTTAAAAAATCTTGTTGAGTAGTGCATTTTGAGAGCTTGCTTGCAATATTTGGCAAAGAATTGAGTTTTCTAGTTAAATTACCATACTATAGAAAAGCCATACATTTTTCTTCATTATTAAGATTGTACCAGGTTTTATGCCTACACCTAGTCAATTTTGTGTCTTCCATCTTGGGTTCCTCGTACTATTGGTAAACATTCTATCCATGCTAGAGAAGGCTTATATGATTTCAAAGACTATAAGGAAATTCATACAAATTGCCCTTGTTACTTATGCTTGAAGGTTGCATGGGATCAGAACTAAGCATTCTAAGTTTTTTTTGCAGTTTATAATGTTGGAAATATAAGAGGAGTAATTGAGAGAGGAGAGCTAAATCAATTACTTCTAAAATAAATCCCAAATCCCTTTGATGTCAATTAAAATTCAAACTGATAAAACTGGTTATTGCCAATACTCGATAAGCATAATTTTTTTTTTGCTGTAACTCAATAAATGTAGAGTGTGAATTACTTTAGTAGATCTTAAGGTGTTATTAGTAATTACTTGCAAGCATGAAATAAATAAAATGAACACATGAGACACTAGGATTTAACATGGAAACACAATTTGGGAAAAACCACCAAATGTAACTAGTGACTATTTTTCACTCTTCTAAAGTGGGGCCTATTAGGAGCCAACCCTATTAAAGGTTACAAAACACACTGTTAGGTGTGACCCTATTAAAAGATTTAATCACCTTATTAGGAGTGGCCTTGCAAATGGTCTTCAAACAATTCAATGGAATTGCCACTTTGTTAGAGGATTTACAAATGGCTGTTAAACCAACTCTGTTAAGAGATTTTAGATCACTGCTACAATGGTTAGAAAGTAATAATGAAATGACCTTATTGTGATGCAACTAAATTATTGATTACAGATCTCTATTGATCTCTATTCTGGTTCATACTTGATCCTTCTTGATTGAATAAAACTTTTTTGCTCCACAAGGATACCTGCTTATCCTTCAAGTTCACTTCCTCTCTTCTTATCTCTTTCAACTTATTCAACTTGCATCTCACACATTAAAATCAAAACTTGACATTTTACTTATATCTTTCAAATTGTCAAGTCAACTCAAACACAAATTAGAATAACCAATATTCATCACCTCAGTCAACTAGAATCAATAGATAAAATAATTAAGCTTTACATGCCAAAATAAGAAAATCCTTTGGTAGCCGACCTACCTTGGTAGAAACTGATTCTGAAGTGATTTCCTATGTTAACCAACAAAAGCTCGGTTAACACTATGAACTTACAAAATCCCTTTGGTAACCAAGTGAACTCAATTAATGCTAACTTAGTTCAACTTTCCCTTCATTAACTAAATGAGCTCGGTTAACATTGTCTTTTGCATAACTTCCTTTGACACTTGAGTGAGCTCGATAGATATTGCCTTTTGTCTAGAGTAAACTCGAGAACGCTTGGTAGTCTAGGAAAACTATTTTCACTGACCAAGTGAGCTTGGCATGCACTAATTGTCAATTGATATTACATTTTTGTAACATCAAAGACAACACACAATTAATCAATTTTATCCAACAATCTCCCTCTTTGGCATTGATTTCAACACAACATGTCATAACACAATAAAATTTTGAAAACAAGACTCCCTCTATCAAAAATTTTCTCCCTCTTTGATTTTATATAGAAAAATTCTCCTAAAGTATTCTCCCTATATGAAGGAACTACTTAACTTCTCCTTCTACAAAATTTTTGAAAATATGATAGTAAACTTCTACCTCTTTGACAACACACCCCAAAGACAATTTCAATTAGTATTAATGTACCTTGAGTACAGAGTCATTTGCAATATGTCCTTGTCAATACTACATCAATTGATTGATCTTCAACTTAGTTCCTATTGATGCATCACTAAACTTTATTTAGTGAGCTTCAGATAGGGGAATGACCCCTAGCTTACCTCTTAGATACAAAAATGCATCTTTCTAGCTAATGGCTTGGTGAATATATCTGCAATTTGTACTTTTGTATGCACATATTCCAATATGATTTCTTTGTCTTGTACTAATTCTCTTACAAAGTGATATTTTATAGCAATATGCTTTGTTTTAGAATGCATCATCGGATTCTTTGATATGTCAATTGCACTAAGGTTATCACAATGCATCACTATTGGCTTTTTGATTTCAACCTTCATTCCTTCCAACAATTGTTTGAACCAAACAATGTCAGAGCAATTCATTGCTACTCCTACATATTCTACTTCTGCTATGGATTGAGATGTGTAGTTTTTCTTCTTGCTTGTATCAGATACCAACCTTTTTACCAAGAAAAAATGCTCCACCACTAGTGCTCTTTGTATCATCATGATTTCCTACCCAATCAGCATTAGTAAATACTTCTAAGTCAAGGTTGCCTCCAAGTTTGTACCATAAGCCATAGTCTTTAGTACCTTTCAGATATCTCAAGATTCTTTTGATTGCCATCATGTGGTTTTCTTTGGGTTTAGTTGAGAATCTTGCTACTATTCCAACTACTAAAGCAATATCAGGCCTTATATGTACGACATACTATAATTTCCTAATCATTGATTTGTATAAGGTATGATCTACTTCTTTGGATTCATCATCTTTGGTAAGCTTAAGTCCAGTACACATGGGGGTTCCAACTGGTTTTGAATCTTCCATTCTAAATTTTTTGAGTATCTCTTTGATGTACTTAGATTGAGTGATATAGATACCATTTTTGTTCTGCTATATCTACAATCCAACAAAGAATTTTATTTCACCAAACATGGACATTTCAAATTGTTTATTCATTTGTTCTAAAAATGCTTTGCATAAGTCATCATTTCTTGTGAATAGGGTATCATCCACAAATATTTCTGCCAACACAATCTTCTTTTTTGGTCCTTCCTTGATATATAGGCTATTGTTATCATTTGTTCTTTGAAAACCAATCTGTATCAAATAGTTATGTAGTCTTTCATACCAGGCTTTAGGAGCTTGTTTTAGCCCATATAGGGCTTTGTGTAATTTTTAGACCATGTCCCTTTTGTCTGGATCAACAAAAACTTCTAGCTATTCAATGTAGACTTCCTCATCAACAATTCCATTCAAGAATTCAGATTTAACATACATTTGATATACTTTGAGTCCTATGTGAGCTGCATAAGCCAGTAAAGTCCTAACACCTTCTAATCTTGCAACAAGGGCAAAAGCTTCACCATAGTCAATACCTTCTTCTTGAGAATAGGCTTTACATACCAACCTTGCTTTATTTCTTGACACTTTTCCATCTTCATTCATCTTATTTCTAAATACCCATTTTGTACCAATCACATTTTTATCTTTGCGCCTAGGTACAAGAGTCCAAGTTTTATTCTTTTCTATCTATTCTATTTCTTCATTCATAGCCTCAATCCAACTTTCATTTTCCAATGCATCATTGACATTTGTAGGTTCAAATTTAGCAAGTAAACATGTACGTTTTAGTTTTCTTCTTTTCATTGTTCCATCTGATTTGTCTCCAATGATCCGATCAAGTGCATGATGGCTTTTGACATATTTAGCCAATACAAGTTCTTTGAGCTTTGAATGAATTGAGTTGTCTTCATTTTGAATCTCAACTTCTGGCTCAGGTCCTTTTATCTATGGCTCAAGTTCTTCAGACTTGGTATGCACTAACTCAGTAGCCTTTGAATGTGACTCGAATCCTTGTGACTCAGTTTGCACTTCGTGCAACTCAGTAACTGATGGACACTTGGAGAGCTCAGGAGATGAGGTCTCTTTTTTGTCAAATGTGTTTGGCAATGTATCAGGTTCATAGTAGACAAATCTTTTATAATCTTCTAGTTCCTTTTTGCTTTCTTCTTTAGTCTTTTCTGCAAACTCATCAATTCTCACATGTGCACTTTCTATGATTTTGTGAGTGGACAAATTTAGACATTTGTATGCTTTACTTCTACAAGAATATCCTAGAAATATACCTTCATCACCTTTTACATCAAATTTTCCCTTTTCTATATTCTTTCAAGATATTAAATTTGCTACCAAATACTTTCAAGTAACTTACATTAGATTTCTAGTCATACCATAGTTCATAGGGAGTTTTGTTTGAGTCCTTCTTCAATTGAACTCGGTTCAAAGTATGAATGACAGTGATGATAGCTTCCTTCCATTATTTGATAGCAATATTCTTCTCAATCATTAGTGTCCTTGCACAATCCATGATAGATTTGTTTTTTCTTTCAACTATTCCATTCTACTCAGGAGTACTAGGAGTTGATACCTGTCTTTTGATTCCTCTTTCAATGTAGAAATTGTTGAATTCATTTGAGATGAATTCAACACCTCTATTTGATCTCAAGTATTTCAACATTTTTCTAGTTTCTTTTTCTACTCTAGCCAGATACCATTTGAATTTCTCAAAATCTTCTAATTTTTCTTTGAGATACATAACAGTCATCATTCTAGAATAATCATCAACAATAAGAATGAAAAAAATTTCTCCACTATAAGTTTCTATTCCAATGGGTCCACATAAATTAGTATGCACAATTTTCAAGACATCTTTTGATTGATAGTTTTTTCCTTTAAAACTAGTCTTTCCCATTTTACCAATTTGGCAATTCTTGCATAATCCAACATCAGGTTTCTTTAGACTAGGAAGACCTCTTACTCTTTTGAGTTTCCTAATCTTGACCATATTATCAAAGTTTACATGACATAGTCTTTTGTGCCATAGCTAGCTTTCTTCTACTTGAGCAATGAAACATGAACAATCACCAAGATCAAGATACAATAAATTACTTTTTGTTTGCCTGCCTGATCCAATCAGATTTCCTTGGCTATCCAATAGTCTTGCCTTGCCATTCATGAATTCTACCTTGAATCCAATGTTGTTCAATTATGCCACACTCAATAAATTGTGTTTTAGTCCTTCAACCCAATCAGCATTGGGTAGAAGCAAGGAGTTGGGTCTCAATTCCATGAAAGTCTACAGATTGAGATCGTACTCTTTTAGAAATGGGTACCCATTTTTTAAAAATAGGTACCCATTTTAGGCTTGGGTGCCCGATCCAAAATTTAAAAAATGGGCACTCATTTTTAAAAAAATCGGGCACCTGTTTTTATTTTCAAAAATCGGGTACCCATTTTTGAAAACATAAAAACTTTATATTTTTTAGAAATGGGTACCCATTTCTAAAATTTAAATTTTTTTTTTTGGGGGGGGGGATTTTGTATGTCGATTTGACTTTTTCAAAATGGGTACTCATTTTTTGAATTTAAATAACAGGTACCCATTTCTTAGCACATTGGGTAGGATTTTTTTCTCCTACCTCAAATTTTGGTTTGGGATAGGCTTGGTGAGACCAAGCCTATGCCTTGACCTCTCAAGATTTGGCTAAGGCATTGAACTAACAAATTTATGCCTTGCCATAATTTTTAGAGGGTCTTCCCAATCAAATTTTTTTATGAAACAAAAACCCATTAGAGCTCTCACTGTCCTGATTCTAGAAATATAAATTTTATAGTGCTATGTTTTTATTTACTATTTTTGCATTATTTTTTAATGAAATGTGGTACCTAAATGTAAAATAGTGAAGTTCACTAAAACTTTAATAACTTTTTTATTTTATAATTTTTCTTAAATTAATTTATATGTCATCAATCTACATACAATTCTTTTGAGGTATAAAAAAATAATTTAAAAAAAAAAGTGAAATTTTGATCAAATTATGGTGTCCGTACATGAGAAGTTTTAAAGTTTACCTTTATAGCCAATTAATAATTAATAATAAAAAAATTATTCAATAAAAAATTAAGAAAAAATATTGTCATCAATCTTAGGTGTATTCGGTAACTCCCTTTAAAAGGATTAATGAAAATTCATTTATTTGTGTCAAATTATGGTGTCCATACACGAGTGTGGTATGGTCCTGAATTAGACATTTTGAAAAAGTGGTTCTTAAATATCCATACCAAAAACATAATCTATCATATAGGTATACAAATAAATTACATATTCAAAAACTAGATTCCGAACACAAAAATTTTATTTCTGAAGTTTTTTTATATTCAATCTCTAAATGCCTCAAATTTTGACATCAATTGACAAGAAATTTCAAACATAAGAAAAAAAATTCTACTTTTTGCCCAAAAGTGAGACCCAACTTCTTGCACTTACCCCATTGTCACATACAAGTTCATTGTTTAATGAAATACGACCTTTTCCTTTTATGCAACAAGGTTCATTGTTTCCAAACCTTACACTACCTCCATCATAGTGTTCAAAATGTTCAAACTTAGTTTTGTCTCCAGTTATATGGTGAGAACATCCACTATCTATGATCCACGTTTCATTTTTTCTAACATGAGAGACAAGTGTCATCTTATCTCCTTCATCATCAAATTCATCTTTTATAGCAATTACACTATTTCATCTTCATTTTTATCAGAATCTTTAGCCATAAAACAAGTTATCTTACCTTTGTCTTTGTAGGATTTGTGACCTTTGAATTCCTTCCTGCCTTTGTACTTGTGGCTTTTCTTCTCCCCCTTTTTTTCTTTGTTTGGACACCTAACAAAAATATGACCAATTTCTTCACAAGAAAAACATATTAGAGGGATATTACATTTTTACTTTCCTTTAATCCTAGAATATTTCTTTGCATGTAGAGCTTCAACAATTTCAAGATCACTATGAAAACTTTCTTCACTTTCTTCCTCATTTTCTGATTGATTATCTTTTATTTTCTTGCCTTTTTCTTTGATTGGAAGTTTAGCTTCAAATGCAGACTCAATATTCTTGGAAGTAGGAACATAATTGTCAAAGTTGTCTAGTTCAAAAGTTGTCAATCTTCCTAATAGGACATCCAAGCCTATCTTGTTTTTTGGATCACATCTCTTTTCTTGAATAGAAGATACTCTAATTGCATAGATGGGAAGCAAAGTTCTGAGTATTTTACTTGCAATAGTTTCTTCTTTGATTTCTCCTCTAGATGCTCTGATTGCACTAACACTGGCCTTAATTCTTTCCACATATTTTGCAACATTTTCATCTTCTCTCATCCTCATTTGATCAAATTGTCCTCTAAGGCTTTCTACTTTGGCTCTTCTTACATTGGCATCTCCTCCATAGATTTATTTTAGTTTGTTCCACATATCAAAAGTAGTTTTATAGTCTTTGACCTCATCAAATTCAACATAACTGAGAGTAGATGCAATGTCAATCATCATGATGTTATGGTTCTTTTTTTCAGAAATATCTTCAACTGATAATGTTCTAGTGGGAGTTTTATATTCTTCATCAAGATATTTGCATCTTGAATCACTGATGGTAGCCAGGCGAAGCCTCATAAGTCCTTGCCATGCTGCAAAGTTGTCTTTGTTCAGCTTTGGAATCTCTCTCTTATAAGACATCCTGATCTTTAGCTTAGGTCCTTGAAACCTTCTCTGCAAGCACCAAAAGTTGTAATACCAATTTTTGGAAATATAAGAGAAGTAACTGAGAGGGGAGGGGTGAATCAGTTACTACTAAAATAAATTCCAGATCCCTTTGATGTCAATTAAAATTCAGATTGATAAAATTGATTACTATTGATACTCGGTAAGCATAAAAAAAAATGTTGTAACTTGGTAAATGCAGAGTATGAATTACTTTAGTAGATCTTAAGATGTTATCAGTAATCACTTGCAACCATGAAAGAAATAACATGAACACATGAGACACCAGTATTTAACGTGAAAACCCAATTTGGAAAAAATCACCAAATGTAATTAGTTACTATTTTTCACTCTTCTGAAGTGAGCCCTGTTAGGAGCCAACATTGTTAAAGGTTACAAAACACACTATTAGGTGTGACCCTATTAAAGCATTTAATCACCCTATTAAAAGTGGCCTTGCAAAATGTCTTGAAACAATTCAATGAAATTACCACCTTGTTAGAGGATTTACAAATGGCTATTAAACCAACTTTGTTAAGAGATTTTAGATCACTACTACAATGGTTAGAAAGTAACAATGAAATGACTTGATTGTGATGCAACTAAATTGCTGATTACAAATCTTTGTTCTAATTCATACTTGATCCTTCCTCATCGAATAATAGTTTTCTGCTCCACAAGGATACTTGCTTATCCTTCAAGTTCACTTCCTCTCTTCTTATCTCTTTCAACTTATTCAACTTGCATCTCACACTTTGAAATCACAATTTGACCTTTTACTTATACCTTTCAGATTGTCAAGTCAACTCAAATGCAAATTAAAATAATCAATAATCATCACCTTAGTTGGCTAGAATCAATAGATAAAATAATTAAGCTTTACATGCTAAAATAAGAAAATCCTTTGGTAGTTGACCCAGCTCGATAGAAACTGATTCTAAAGTGATTTCCTATGTTAACCAACAGAAGCTCGATTAACACTGTGAACTTACAAAATCCCTTTGGTAACTGAGTGAACTCGATTAAGACTAACTCAATTCAAATTTCCCTTCATTAACTGAACAAGATCGATTAGCATTCTTTTTTGCATAACTTCCTTCGACACCCGAGTGAGCTTGGTAGATATTGCCTTCTATCAAGAGTAAACTTAGGAACGCTCGGTAGACTAGGAAAACTGTCTTCACTAACCAAGTGAGCTCAGCATGCATTGACTGTCAACTAATATGATATTTCTATAACATCAAAGACAACACATAATTAATCAATTGTATCCAACATAGAATACATCTCTAATTCAAGTTTTGTTATAATGTATGAATTTATCTTATGAAAATTGAATGAAGACATATTATCATTAGTAGTACACCCTCAATATTTCTATGCAAAATATCATGTCATTTGCTTGTTATCTTGTCATAAATGTAAACTAAAATTAAGCATAAAAAATCACTTTATTCGGAAAAGAATTTGCAACAAACACATTTTCCAAAAAAAATTGTGGTGGTTATTCCATGCATTCTACTTGGTTTCTATGCTCCGTGAGGTCACTAGAATAGTGCATTAAGCATGAAATAGAAATATTATATATAGCTAAATAAAAATACAATAATAAATGAGAGAAAAACACAAGAAATTACATAGAAACCTAACATGCAAAGTGGAAATTTTTTTTCCTTATCTCTACTATGTTCTTGTAATTTTACAAACTTACTACCTTCTTATGACCTCCAACGATATATCAACATTCTTCAAAAACAACCTAGCACATGCAAATGCTTTTGATATATGGAATTCAGTTTGTCTTCCAAGAAAAAATTGTTATTATCATCCATATTGGTTGTGAATTCTTTAGTGTTCCTCAACACTTGGGAAGAACTGACTTGTAGCTATGCCTTCTTGAGGCATTCAATTGTCTCTCTAGCCCCAGGTTGTTCCATACTCATACATGGACTGGCTTCTCATGGATTGGGTATTAAGAATGCAAAGTAACACCTAAAGATAAATATCTAAACCAATCACCGACCAAGATGTTGTTGCTAATTAGTAAGGATATTTACCTTCAGGTGTATTCTTTTAAAACCTTCTATATTTGTCAAACTTTCAACCAATCTTAGTTGAAACCTAACAAAGTGTGATCAAAATTTCAACCAGAAGTAGTCGAACTTATGACCAACTTATCAACAAGGTCACTATTGTGGGTTTGGCATCCTCATTATATGGGCCACCCCTTTTTACCAACATTGGTCAAAGGTTCAATAACCACATATCAAAAAATGTAAATGTCAATTTCTCAACCTTAACAAGGATGATTGAAAGCTTGACCAGACCTTTACAAAATTATGATGAAATGATCAAATAGGATATCGTCGTCAGTTTTGCATCTTGGTCGGATGAGGCACCCGTTTTGACCAGAAATGGTTGAAATTGTGATGACCACAATGACCAAATATTGGTTTCTATTTGGATGAGGATATATGTTACATAAATGACTCAATAGTGGAAATAATTTAATTGTGTCTTATTCATGAAAGAGAAATCATAAGTCACAACACATCTATTTAGATGACGTAAAAAGTGTGAACAAATAGATATGAATCAATTTTAGGGAAATTATTTCTCCACGATGATGTGAGAACATTATATATTGTTGAATTTTTAATAATGCCAATTCAAGTTTTATTGCAATGATTAAGAATTATAATTGATAAATATGTCTATCATTAAGGACATCTATGTAGACTTGTGATTTTCTTTCTTAATTAACATATTTAGTAGCCACATCCATCGAAGAAATCTTTTGTACAACAATAAATTTATTTTTCTTCATTCTCTTCTTCATAAAAGTTACATAGAACAACGAGGAAACAAAACCGCCAATAAAATTAATTAGAAGTAGCCTTTTGAAACCAAAGACAAGAATAAATTATATACAAAAAAAATCCTCTTTAATGGTGTAAATACATGTCACATTCTTCAATGATTTGGATTCTTTTGCAACCTTTATTTAAAGAATGGTTGCAAAAGAATTCCTTCATCATTGAGGGAAACCCATCCACTTTTGCAGATGTGTCACATGGCAATTTTTATGCATCTTTCACATGTATTACTTCTATTTCCTCAACATAGTGAATTGGCAATATTGCATTCTCCACAACTTTAATTACAGTTTTGCATGACTCTTTAATTATTTGTAGGCATTTGTTAAACTTGACCCCAATTAGAGTTAGGGTTAGGGTTAGGGTTAGGGTGAGAATTAGAGTTAGACTTAGGGATCAAGTTAGAGTTGGAGTTAAAGTTGGAGATAGAGTTAGGTTTAGGGTTAGATTTAGGGTTAGGGTTAGACTTAGGGTTAGACTTAGGGATAGATTTAGGTTTAGAGTTAGAGTTAGGGTTAGAATTAGGGTTGGGGTTAGGATTAGTGTTATATATAGTGTTAGGGTTAGGATTAGGGGTAGGGTTTGGGTTAGAGTTAGGGTTAGGGTTAGTGTTAGGGTTAAAATTAGAGTTAGAGTTATAGTTAGGATTAGGGTTAGAGTTAGAGTTAGAGTTAGAGTTAGGGTTAGAATTAGAGGTAGGGTTAGGGTTAGAATTACAATTAGGATTAGGGTTAGGGTTAGAATTAGCATTAGAGTTGGAGTCAGAGTTAGTGTGAGAATTAGATTTAGAGTTAGTGTTAGGGTTAGAGTTAGGATTAGAGTTATAGTTAGGATTAGAATTAGGTTAGGGTTAGGGCTAGAATTGGGGTTAGGGTTAGAATCCGGATTAGGGTTAGGGTTATATAGGGTTAGGGTTAGGGCTAGGGGTAGAACTAGAGTTTTAGTTAGAGTTAGAGTTAGTGTTAGGGTAAGGGTTAGAATTAGGGTTATAAATATAATTAGGATTAGACATAGAGTTAGAGTTAGGGTAAGGGTAAGAATTAGGGTTAAGGTTAGGGCTATAATTAGGGTTAAAAATATATTTATGGTTAGAATTAGGGTTAGGGTTAGGGTTAGGGTTAGGGTTAGGGTTAGAATTAGAGGTAGAATATGAGCTAAAGTTAGAGTTAGAATTAGAGTTGGAATAAAGGTTAGGGATAGAGTAAGAGTTAGAATTAGGGTTGAAACCATTATGGTAGATTAACTCTTATAAATATAAGAACACGAAGTAGAAAATGAAAAACCAAAAATTCACTTAATATAATATCATAAAGAATAAATGCATAAATACTCTTTCAGATTGTTCTAATCTATGATTAGCTTCACCTGCCAAGACAGTTTATTTACATGTCATTTAAAAATATATTAATTTGGGAGTATTATACATCTACTTATGATTCTATTTTTTTAAATATGATTACTTATTTGATTTAAAAAATTCATAAAATAATTATAATTATAGTTTAACCTAAAACTAGGAAATATTGAACATATCACATATGATGGCAATTTAAAACTATTTTACCTTTTTAATAGATTTCATTTTATTTGTAAATTCCAAGGTTTAGTTTTACTAATAATTTTTTTATAAAAATCAAAACTTCAACTTTCAAATGTATTATATATTAACTCTTAATAGATTTCAAATTTAGTTTTCCTTATAAGTAAATAATTTATTTGAAGTATGCTTTTATTTTTTAAATTTAATTTATTTAATATTTTTACTATATTTAGATTCAATTATTATAAACATTATCGATGAGTGAGCTTGATTATATTCTGCATTAAAAAGTTTTATTTTACTCATGTTTTATTTTTATTAAAGCTTTTTATTTTAACTTATATGAAATCATTTTAATTATGCAATTATTATAAGAAATTAAAATATATAAAAATAATAATAATTGTTTTAATTTTTAAATTAATTATAGGAATATATTAATATTTAATTAAATATATTCTACTTTAAATTATAATTAGTACATTAACTTTTCTCACAAAAGGTGTGGACTCTAGCTCCCTGGAGCTCTTGTTTTTTATTAAGAAAAGCAGCAATTAATGGGTATTGACTCAAAGTACAAACAAAACACTTGACACCAAGAGTAAAACATTACCAATGCCTAGTATAGAAAGATCTAGACAAGCCGAATCTCCCCCTGTCAAAGAGAAAGGTCCACAAGTGACTAACCCACCAACCATAGTCAATGCTAAAAATGAAAGACTTGGGACAAGCCCCCATAATAGTTGCAGACTTAAACCAAAAACAATAATAAAAGACCAGAGTGTGCCCTTTAAAACTTCCAACAATCACATGATCAGAAGGATAATAAAAACTAAGATAGAACATCACCATAAGAACAAGTGAACAAAACTCAATCCATTAACGCCTGTCAAAATAATAAGTAAAGAAATGGGACCAAACAAGACTATACCTCTACCCTTGGCAAACACAATGCATATCATCCAACCATAGGTCTAGGTAAGGCTCCAACCTTGGCAAACATATTAAAATATCTTCCATCCCCCACAAAAAATTTTGACACACCATACTAAGAGGAGCAGGGAGGAGGAAGACCAAGCCCCAGAGATAAGAGCAACTCTCCCTTCCTCCACTAATAAAACTACTAAAAGTAGCACAAGTATTCAGTATATCAATAGGAGTCTCCTCTTCTTTCGAATGCCCAAATATGATCTCCACCTTAATAAGAGATTGCTCCACCTCCATAGGTGTAGCAAACTTAGAAGCTAAGAGTAAGACCTAGGCCATCTCCATAGGACATAACTCACATCTCCACACCAAAGTGTTTAGCTGCAAAGTCATCCTTTCTTCACCACTTGAAGTACATCATCCATACATGCACTCTCTAGCCATCTCTCTTACAATAAGAAAGTGAAACTCACAAACAATGGGAGAGTACCTGCTGACCACATTCACAACCACTTTCCTCTAGTAACCAGCTACCTCCATAAGCTTCCCCCCACCTCAATAAGGTCCTCCACCTCAATAAGAAGCAGGAAAGTGAAGAAATAGAACAAAGGAAACCTCCACCACACATGCATCCAAAGCTTTGAAATGACTACCTTAACCAAATTCGAGTCCCAAATAGAGGGAGCACTCACCTCAAAGCATGAGAAACCAAAGGAATCCCCAAAGCAACAAACACCAAGGGGTAAGAGAATCCCCAAATAATGAACAAAAATGCCCAGCCAAGGGCAGCTATCAATAGTAAAACCCTTGAAAATGTAAACCTATCTAGGGAAAACACCCTCGTCAATAGAATTAACGCCAAGGATAGGGACCATATTTCCCCTACAGACTAATCCATCAATGTCCAAGCCCCTACAAACCCTAGGGTTCACATGGGCACCATGAACCATAATAGGAGGCCCCAAGGAAAAGCATTGTTCATGAAGCCATTGCATATAGCCCTCTAAATGAAACCCATATGTATCCCCATCTCCAACAAATTCCAAATACAAGAGAGCCCAACAAAATTAAAGACTAGCAATACACCTAGGACAAAATACTTCATACATCCAAAACCCAAAGTGGTGAACATGGGTGCTAGTAAAAAAAACCTCCACCCACAAACCCCAACCCCTTACATAGGTCCAACCAATGCACAACCCATTAACACCCCAAACACCAACTTGTGACCTTTCATCTCCAAACACCACCCACAAGAACCAAATCCCTTTAGAATGTGGAGAAGAGTCATTGGAAGGAAACCATCCTTCAACCAAAAACACCCAGTGAACATCAAAAAGACCACTCCACCATGCAGCAATGAGATCCACCCTTAAAACATGACAACACCAAAAAAAGCTAGAGGGAACCGACACAAAGAATGCTCCCCATCCATCACCCTCATCCACTTCAGACTCCCTACCCTCACCATTGTAAGCATTTGTTGAGCTAGAAACCCTAGCCCCCTTGTCACTTGCTCTCCCCCTCATCTTCTCTTGGTTACCTAACTTTCCTTAGAGCTCTTGTTATCATCTATATATTCAAGGCATTACTTTATGTATTCTTTACTATTATTATTATCTCTATATTCAAGGCTAATTGCCTTCTTGCAAGAAAATAATAGCTATAGGAAAGACAGACAAATCTAACAAATATATACAAATTAATTTAATGTACAACTAAATCCAAGAATCATAGAAAGAGGTAAGTTTTATCTTGATGATGGATCACTTGGTGTGATCCAAAATGGAAGCCAATTATTTTTAAATACACAATGTAATCTGAAATATAAATGACATTACAATTTACATGTTGGATAATGATACTACTATCAATCAAATTGTATTGTTGGTGTAATCTCTCAATTGAATATAATAACATATAAGCCCTATTTTCATGTGGATTTCCTCTCCAAAAGTGTTTCTTCATATAATTTATATGTCATCATATAGTATTGTTGATTTTATCTTATTGATGAAAGTGCAATTGGTTTAAATATTATATTGGTTAGTCTTAAGATTTTAGATTTATTCACTTTGTCTAAGTTTCATTGTAGTATGTTCAACCTATTTTCTAACATTTAGGGGCATTATGTATTCTAATAACTTTAATTCTAAACTTTTTATACCTTCTTTAAGTGTTACCTCTAACTTTATAAAAAATAATACAAAAGATAAGAAGTATTCCTTTTTGTTGAATAAGAATTTTGTCAATTCTTTGAGTTTATAATGCCTTACAAAAATCCAACCTCTTTGGTGTCCAAGATAGAATGATTTGTGATTTTACCTTATCTCTAAAATCCCTTATTATGGTGTGTGCATTATAGAAAAATTGGCATAGTCAATTATGACTAATTTCAAAATCAAGAGTCAAATTCTTTAGTCTTATATACTTAGTGAATGCCCTAGAAACTCTTCCCCTCTAATGACCTAGCATGTCCATAATCATGGTTACAAAATAATGTCTAATTGTGTAGTAAAATGCATTCTAGCAATGTATACCTTTATATGTAATTTTTCCCTTGCCAATGATGGGGTTAGATTATTATGATAAAAAACAACATGCTATCAATAATTTTTCTAAAATATAACAAAAGGTGTGTTGGTAGATTTTTTTTCTCATTTTTCAATTAAACATGTGAATTTCCTCCATAAAAAATGGAACAAACCCTAGAAACATCTATTAATACATTTGTGCTAAATGTCAACCACTAATGCAATCATCATCATATGTATTTATATTTTATAAAAGCTCTATAAAATTGCTAGAGGACAATATAATTCATGTAGAAATAGTCTTCAAATGTATCCATGTACTGGGGCAAAACCTTATCTCGAACAAGCATTGGTCTCACAATGATATCTTTGGCCTATGATAAGGAGTCAATTTATAACTAATTCTAATTTCTTATGTTCCCAACATTGTTCATTTAAGTTGATATTATTAATTGTATTTAGTATCAAATATAAATTATAATATTTTATATAATTTTTAATAGATTTAATTTAAGCTAATTAAAATATTATATAAGTAAAACATAATTGTGAAAACTAAAAACAAATTAAAATTCAGAAGTTCTCAAGTATAAATATAAATGAATAAAAATAATAGTGTAAAAAATCATTATACTCTTATTGTATTTGTCATAGGCTATACTATTGCAACCAGTTGAACTTAATTAGTGATTAATATTTTTGATTTCAACTAATTAGATGCAATTATTTTTATTTCTTATTGTCACTTATCATTTTTCTAAAAGTATATATGTGAGTTTTTTAGTTTCTAAATTCATTAAAATTATTTTAATAAAATTTGATTGGCTGATATATTTTGGGTGTTATAGGAGTGGATTTCCAAGAAACACTACCCATAGTACGGACATTAATATATCTAAACTTTAATTCTTTTAGATTAATTATATGTCTTATAATTCTAATTGTTTTACCCTATTTACACTCTAAATGTGTTTTTTTCTACAAACTATATTCCACACACTAATTGATTCATTTTTCATACTTTTATTACCTATATTCTATTTCTATTGATTACAATTTATGGCAAATACAAGCCTGACACTTGTTACATAGTTGTAAATATAAAAAGAATCATTATATTTTATTACATAGTTGTAAATATAAAAATGAATTTCCAAAATTTATTGTGAGAGAAACTAAAGCTTTTAGCATAGCAAGTACCACATAACTCCTATTTTATCTTGAATCTAGCCGAAAATATTGCATTATGGAGAACCTCAGAAAGAAAAAAAAAAGCTCTTATGGAGAACCTAAAAAAAAAAGGCTCTTACAACACAAAATGGGTTCAAGCAATCATATAATTTGTATGAAATATAAAATTTGTAAATGAATAAAAAATTGTTAGAAATATTTTAATTATTCAAAAAAATTACAATAACAAGGCTTATCTAAATATTTTAATTGCATGTATCATGATTGTATTGTAATTAGTGAAAACAACATGTATGTGGTCCATTCTCATAAAGACATTGGGTAATACCATATTTCTTACATTGAAACTCTAGCATTGTACACCAATGTAGATATTGTACAGTGGCAATATTTAAACATTTAACAACTCAATGTTGAGACTACAATATCTTTAATATGTCTTCTTTTATCTTACAATTTGATTTAATATAATATTTTAGTTCCATGTACATGTCTAGACTTCTTATTGTATTTGTCATAGGCTATACTATTGTAATCAATTGTACTTAACTAGTTATTAAACTTTTCTATATCAGCCAATCAGATGTAAGTATTTTTCATTTTAATCTTAACTTTTAATTTTTGTAATGTTTATTAATGAGATTTTTAATTTTTAAAAGTTAAAACTTTATTTTACTTGAATTTCATTGGCTTATAAATTTTGGTCTTATAGGAGGGGATTTTGAGGAAGCAGTATCCGATATATTGTTATGTAAAACTATTATATAATAATATGATACTACACAATTATTTTAATAAAATATTTTTCTTTTATAATACCTTGTGATTATATTTTATGAATAATATTTTTTTAATTTAAATTAAATATTAATACTTTAAGATACAACTTCATTAGTTATAATAGTATGATGGAATTTATATTTAATTATTAATTATTTTAAATTATTTTTCTAAATTTTTTTCTAAATCAAAAAATAGATTTTTAATGTAAAAATATAATTTTAAAAATTTAAAAATTAATCAAATTTTATAATACTAATTAAATATCACCAAAATTATATTAAATTTTACCAAATTTTGCCACTATGGATGGATAAATGAGGAGCTTTGTGTTTTTTAACAAAAATATTTGAATCTTTACAATTGAAGGCTTTTTTATTAGCGACAATGGTTTCTTTGTCTCTACGGCTCTGGCCACTGATACGGTGGTGGCATTTGGCAACTTCGATGGGGGCGACAGGAGATAGCTAGAGGTCTCTGTGCATACCCTCAATTCAAGTGATATCTCTCCATCCCGTCTCCTTAATGATATTAGTATGCTAGACATTAATTCCCTCTGCAAGCTAGTTGATCTCATACCCGGTAGCACATCTCTAGCAGTGGCAATTGATGCTAGTATTAATGGAAACCCTGGTCATATCACCTGCTCAAGTAGTCGACCCAAGTCTTTTCTGAAGCAGTGGCTCAATCCTCTGTTGTCAACACAAAGGCCAGGTTTGAGCTTGCTAGCCCTTGTACCAATGAAGCCACCAAAAAATGGTAAGTCCTCCTCGGCTTCCCTAGCTCCCTTTGATATTGTTCCTAATCCAAACATGTTGGATGAGATTGTAAAGGAAAAGACTAGGTTAAGAAATACTACTATATTTTTCTTGATTGTTGAATTGGATAAATGTCCTCCATGAAAATTTATGGATGATTGATTTCATAATTATTGGAATATTAAGCTAGGGTTTCACATCTTGTTGTATCGTCAAATACAAAAGGGTTTGTATGTGATTTTCTTTGTTAACCAGGATGTTCAAAAGGAAGTGCTTAAGAAATGGTATTGGATCATGGGTTCTACCTCTTTTAGGGTTCTAGCTTGGTTGCTTGATGTTGTTCACAATGAAGTCTTAGCCCTATCAGCCCCTAGGTGGATTCTTGTGAAAAATATCCTGCCATTTCTATGGCATTTTTTTACCACAATTGTTGGAACCACTAGGGAAAACAATTCTTATGGATGATTCTGTGAGGTTGGTTCCTCATATGGATGCTAGAATTTTAATCTCTTTCATTCCTAGCAAAGAGATCTCTACTAATATTTTGGCTAATATTTTTAATGAATCATATGTTTGTTCGATAGAAATGTTGGGTGGTTTAAATGCTTGTTTCCTATGTCAAAAAGAGGGGCACCTCACGAAGGATTGCCCTATTATTAAGAAAAACCTTGCTAAAAACCCTACCCTGCCTATCCCTAACCCTCCCTCCA
The DNA here is from genome assembly GCA_028749045.1 of Cupressus sempervirens. Classification (NCBI taxonomy): domain Eukaryota; kingdom Viridiplantae; phylum Streptophyta; class Pinopsida; order Cupressales; family Cupressaceae; genus Cupressus; species Cupressus sempervirens. The sequence goes on along the minus strand of CM053783.1, from coordinate 572,870,849 downwards.
AATCGACCAGCTCTGTTCCTCTTCCCACCAATGTTAACATGATTTTGTCTGAGGTCAATTCAGTTAAACTGCCTCCTGCCTCAGGTTTGTTTTCTAAGCATCCTCAGTCTGGTCCCAAGTTGATCCGTTCTTCAAACTTACTTTTTGATCTAAACCCGAATGATGGATTTGTTGTTGTTCATAATAAGAAACATAAGGGCAACAACAATACTCACCCTAGAGTTGTTATCATTGCTCCTAATAATATGGTTGGTCCTCAAGCTACTCAGGTTCTTAGCCCTGTGGTGGTGCAAAATAAAGATAAACCTCAGAGTGTAGACACTAGTAGAAACTCCCAGTCTAAGGATACCTCTCAGAAGCTCACTCCAAAAGTCTTTAGAGAGCTCATGGATTATTGTTCCTTTGAGATTATCCCTGCTATGCTACATCCTGATGGTTCCTTAGGCATTCCATCTATGGATGTGGATTCCCAATCCGAGTATGAAGAAGATCTTAGAATTGATGCCTTATCAGCTAAACGTAGGGGTAGGCCTCCTAGTTCCAAGAACAAACCTTCTAGGAAGAAATTAGGAGAGACCTTGAATAAGGCTTTACCCTGAGCAGATGAAGTTAGAGCTACGTGTTCTATCCCTAGTAATGTTTATCAATGAATTTCTTATCGTGGAATGTTAGTGGACTTGAATCTCCTGATAGGAAGTTTGTCATTAAGTGTCTGATTAACTTGTTCCAATCTATGGCTATTTTTATGATGCAGGAAATTAAAGCTGTTGGATTCATGCTTGAATCCAACCTTAATTTTATATGGAAGGAGGCCATCAATTTTCACTAATCATGATAGAGAAAGAGGAGGAATTTCCCTCCTTGTTAACCCTAAATGGGGAAAATTCATTACTGATAATGGGACCTTCGCTTGCCAGAGAGTTGTTTGGTTTACTATTTAGCATGATAATAGTTTACTTGGTATTTTCTCTATCTATGCCATTAATGACCCTAAAGAAAGAAATGCTCTATGGAATTGGTTGATCAATCTCCCTAATATCCCTTGGTTTTTTGGTGGAGACTTTAACATGATTGAATCTCAGGATGATAAAGTGGGGGGCAACACTTTTTACTAGAAGGATAATGAAAAATTTCACTAGAGTAGATTCTTAAACTCTAAAAATCTTTTTGACCCTATTACTAGTAATAAAGATGTTAACCCTAATATTTGGCACACTTGGTGCAATTTTCAGCAGGGTTAGTCCCAGATTTATTCCAAACTTGACTGCTTTTATGCTAACAAACATTCTTTCTCCTTCCCCCTGATAGACTTGGTAATATTGTTCATGTTACTACTACTACTCTTTCTAACCATCACCTCATCTTCACTCGAGTCAATTTCATCATTAGTCCTCTTCCTCATAAGGTTAGTAACTGCAAGTTCATTTTGAAATCTAGTCTCCTCCTAGATGAGGACATCCTTGCTACCATCCAAATTATTAGAGGTGTCAATAGGGTTAATTTTCATCACCTTTCCAATCTTTATAGATGGAATGCCAAACTTCTTGCTTGGAAGAGTTTCCTTCAGACTATTGGTCAAAAGCAGGCCAAGGACTATAGATATATTGAAAAGCAATTATGTTATGATCTTCAAGATGTTGAAAGAAATACTCAAGAGGACTCTTCTAACATTGACCTCTTGTCTCAAACCATGGTCACTAAGGATCCCTCACGAATCATCAACAAGTCAAAATTCATGATGCTAAGGTCAGGTCTAGGTCCCATTGGCTCCAATATGGGGAATATGGTTCTAAGCTTTTCTTTAATCTCCTTAAGCATACACATTGCAAAGAGTCCATTGATAAACTCTCAATTGATAACCAAGATATCTAATCCTGAGGTTATCATCCAAGTCTTTGTTGATTATTACAAGGAGTTGTTCACCTCTAAGGACTCCAAGGAGCCTAAGGATATTAGAAATAAGTGTGAACCATTGATTCCTAATAAATTAGATTATAGTGATATTTCTTGTTTATCTAAAGATATCTCTCTTGAGGAGATTGAGACTGTTGTTAAAGCCCTTAATACTAATAGGGCCCCTTGCCTGATGGGTTTCCTATTGAATTTTATAAGGCTAATATAAGCTGGATATGTAAAGATCATCAAGAGCTATATGTTGAAGCCATATCTAATAGCACTTTAGGTCATGAAATTAATAGGGCCATCGTCAAGCTTCTTCCCAAAGATGGTGACAAGGCCCTTATAAAGAATTGGAGATAGATTACGCTTCTTAATGTCTCTTATAAGATTTTGTCTAAAATCTTAGCTCTCAGATTGGTGAATATTCTCCCTAAATTTTTCTGTGCTACTCAGACTGGTTTTGTCAAGGGTAGATACATTCTTGAGAATCTTATTACTAGTTGGGAAGCATGGAGTAGGCTAAGTGCTCCCATCAGAATTCTGCCATGTTACTTCTTGATTTTGAGAAAGCTCATGATAGGCTTGAATGGAAGTTCATCATCATGATGCTACAAGCCTTTGGTTTCCCCCCTTTCTTCTATAATTTTTTTTATTTGCTTCTTAATGATGCCTCTGTTCAAGTTGAGGTTAATGGTTCCCTTTCCACCCCTTTTCCTCTTGGCTGATCCATTAAATAGGGTTGCCCTTTAGCCCTTGCACTATTCATGATTGCCTCATAAGCTCTTTTGTATATCCTCAGGGATAACTCTTTGTCTCCTAAGGTTTGTGGTCTATATCTCCCTAATGATGATGAGCTTATTAACTGTCAATTTGCTAATGATATAGCCCTATTCTTTAAGCTTTCTGAAAGAAACTTTAAAGCCCTTCAAGACAAGCTTGAATTATTTTGCTCTATGTTGGGTACTCATATTTCTCAATCCAAATCCATTTTCTTGCGATGGGAAGAGCAACCCCCTTGTTGGTTTTCCTAGTACAATTTCCAATGGGGTGGCCCCAACAAGATTGTTAAGTATCATGGCATCCCCTTCTCTATGGAACTTGCTCTTAAAGATACGTGGTCTTGGATTAAGGAGAAGATTGATAAAAAGCTTAATAAATGGCATAATAGAACCTTATCCCTTGCTGGCAGAATACAAGTCTATCAAAAGATATTGTCTTCATATAGTATCTACTACTCCTATGCCTGGTTGTTTAACAATTATCAAATTTTGGAAATTCAAAAGGCTATCAGGCATTTTCTTTGGTTTGCTGCTAAAGGTAATAAAATGATGTATGTTGTTAAATGGGCTTGGTGTTATACTAAGAAGATCCTTGGGGGGCTGAGGCTTAAGGACCTTAAAATTCAAGGTATTGCCTTATCTGCTAAATAGATCTTTCACTCCATGGAGGGAAATAGTCCTTAGAAGGTGTTGGTTAGGCATAATATTGAAAGATGTTTTCCTAAGAAAGCTAGATCTTGGAAAAACCTCTCATTTGGTGATCTTATTGTTGGTAATTTCTTGTTCATTGTCCAAGGTTCTACAATTTTCAAATCTATTTGGAAAGCTTGGGACCATGTCAGGAATTTCATCACTAACAAGGGCTATTTCAATAATATTCAACTCCATGGTGAAAGATCCATTTGGTGGAATTTGCACCTAAATGGCAAACCCCTGGCCCTTTCCTAAGGATGTTCTGTTAGGTCGTGGGCTAAGCAGGGTTTAAATCAATTTGTTGATTTTTTTGAGCAAGATCGTCTCATTCCTTGGGATGAGCTTAAAATGAAGTATAACATCCCTAACTCTCAAAAGAAGACTTACAATATGATTGTTCAAGCCTCTGATAATCTTCCTACTATTTGCCATGTTGACTCCCATAAGCATTTAAAATGTAAATGGTCGGATGGAGTTGTCTTGGCTAATCTCAAGGCTAAAAATATTTACAGAATTATTGACCAAAATAAAGATATTATTGAGCATATTAATACTGTTTGGTACTCTTCTCTTGAAGCTGATGTTTGGAAGAAGTATTTTGATATCATGTAGAAAATTCTTGTTGAACCTAAAATTAGATGGTTTAAATGGCTTATTATGCTTGATAAGCTTCCTATTGAGAAAGATTATGCTAATTTTGACATTTGTAGCTTAAGCAAGCTCCCTGAAACTAGTAGACACATTCTTTTTTATTGTACATTTGCTAAAGAAATTTGGAATAATTTTGGTATCATGTATCCTATTAATGTGAATATTTTAGATATTGTTATTGGTCATATCATTGGTCTTCCTAAAAGCACCAATTTATTTTGGAATATGTTGTCCTCTAACATCCTCTGGCAGATTTGGAAATGCAGGAACAAGAAGAGATACCAAGGTAAGCTGAGGGTTCTTACTAAGTTTTTTCAAAAACTCACACATCTTAAAATTTTCTTGCAGGTCCACACCACTACGATGATTGAAAAAGATAAACTGAGGAGATTCCTTAAAGACGGTCATGCTACCTTCTTCTTCTACAAGCTAAAGCATGGATTTGAATGGAGAAGAACTTTGGATGACTTACAGGTGAGCAAGCTTGTAAAAGATTGAATAAAGAGATCAAAAAAAATGTCAACACCACAAAAGAAGATGTGTTCATGTTAACTCAAATTTAGGAGCACAAGAATGTTGTCTAGATGGAGGGTCCACTTGGCTGGATTGCATGGGTTGATACCCATTATGATATGCTTCACTAGCTGTTATCTCTTCATGTTTTGATTTGTTGTATAGTTGATACTTTGGTTTCGTGGTGAGGCTTGGCCTCCTTGTTGTTACTTTTTGAGGCATTGCGGTTTTTTTTTTTTTAATCCTCTTATATATATATATATATATATATATATATATATATATATATATATATATATATATATATATATATATATATATATATATATATATATATATATAATTTGCCACTATGCGGTACTTGTCGATAGGCTAAGTACTCTTGTGACATATTTTAAAATTCTTCCATTAACACTTTATTAAATCAAATTTGATATACTAATTAGAATTCACCATTATATTTTTTTTAATATAAATATTACATTTTTTTAAACTAGAAGTTAAATTTTTAACATTATCATTTTTCTAAATTATTTTCCATGATCCAATTGGAAATTCTTTCTATTGTCCATTATTTCAACATCAACACAGACAAAGAAAAATAATTATTAAAGGTGTTGGGATTTCAAAATGAAATCAATAAGAACAAAGAAAACTTATTATTAAATGCATTCTATTATTTTCTACATATAATTCAACATAATGTTAATTAGATTATTTTTAATATAATTTTTATATTTTTATATTAATGACATATAAAATTTAATTATTATCTATGTATTATCTATTTTATTTTAATACATAGTATTAATTAGAAATAAGTAAAAAAGTAATTATATAACCCATATTCAAATTTAAATAATTTATATAATACTTAGATATATAAAAAATAAATTATTCAAATGTATACTTCTCCATAAAAACTTTATAATTTTCTATGCATCTAATTCAAAACATGTTGGTTAAAATAAAATTTAAAAAAAAAAAAAAGATTTTTCTTGTTGAAAGATTAATATTTATTCAAATGACTTTGACTAAATTAATTTTTATATGTTTACTTAAACTATTCGTTCTAAAATTAACTATTAAACTAAAACATATCATAATTACAAAACAAAATTGAAATATCTATGCTTAGAGGCAAGTACTTAGCCACTTTGTGGCACTTGTTTAAATTAGAAAATTGACTTAATAAGTTATGTTCTAAGAATGTTCTAAGCTTCTATTAGGGCCCGTTTGGCTGCGGGAATATAAAAATGAGAATAGGAATACTTATTCTAGAATACTTATTCTCGAATAGAAAATGGGGTTACGTATTCTTATTCTTGTTTGGTTCACCCAGAATTTGATGCAGAATACACAGACTCAAAAATTAATGTTTTCTAAAAAAAATTTAAAATTGAAATAGGAATAGATATTCCTATTCCACCTATTTAGGTGGAATAACAAATCCTCATTTTTGGACAAAAATTGGAATACATATTCCAATTTTACTCCTATTCCAATTCCAATTTGGTGCATCCAAATAGAAAATTCAAAATTTTAAGAATATATATATATATATATGCCTATTCCACTTGTATTCCCATTGCCAAATGGACCTTAGAGTTATCAAATCAGAAAAATATTTAAACAAATATTAGACATCATAAAATAATTAGAATCTCTTGTAAATATAAAACAGATAATTATGATGAATCGTAATTCATATAACTTTTTTTTATGAACCATTATGATAGATTAACTCTTATAAATATAAGAACACGAAATAGAAAATGAAAAACCAAACGTTCACTTAATATAAGATCATAAAGAAAATGCACAAAGATACAGTCACGAAAATGTACTTCCTTTACATTACTTTTTCTAACTTCTCAAAAAAAATCTTAGTCCTCTCCTTCGTAAGGAAGTGCTTTTTCGTGGCTGTATAGACGTTGCCCAAATACTCTTTCAGATTGTTCTAATCTATGATTACTTTCGCCTGCCAGGACAGTTTATTTACATGTCATTGAACTATCATGTGAGGTAGAAATAATAAACTGCACAGCCATTTTCTAATCGTCCTGCCAGGAAGAAACATTTCACACAAGTTGGGTGTAATACTCGCGCGCGAAGACTCTACACGTTCTCAATCTATATTTAAAAAATGAATAGTGTGAAGCAATAATTTCTCCTATCAAGTCACCTTTTCGCCCCTATGATTTCGCATTGTCCCAATGTACGAAGAGGCAATTGCACCAAAAACCAGGCGGCACATCGATTAAAACTCATGGAAATGATGACAAGTGAACTTGCCCACTACCAATTCTGATGATCCCTCTTTGGGACTCAAATGTTACAAATAGCCGCCTTCACTTTGTTCCTCTTCATCTCCTTACACCGATTATGTCTCCTCAGGATGCATTCTACATACTTCCTGATTCCCTTATTTGTTTCATACTATCAAAACTCCCACTTAGAGAGGCTGTCAAAACTTCCGTCCTCTCCAAGAGGTGGAGAGTTCTGTACACCCACATGCCCACGCTCTATTTCTCTCCTGATTTTCTAGGGGCTAATTGCGACTATTTTGACTCGCTCACGTTGTCAAGGGCTGAGAACATTATTTCCAACATCTTGCTTCAGCGCTCACGCGATCTAAAGGCGTTTTACATAGATGGGCCTAATATAGATTGGGTTTTTTCTAATGAAATTGTGTGCACATGGGTAAGATACTTAGTTAACGGATTCGCCTGGAAAAGGCCGGATCCAGGCTCGGGTTCGATTCGGATCCGGATCCATGTATGGATCCGTGAGGATCCGGGCAGGATCCGCGTGAATCCGCAGCAATGACAGGAGGAACTTGCGAGTTCATTTGCTCTCTATTTTGTTCTCTCATTTTGCTCTCTCATACTTGCTAGTTTGAAGTGAAGTGCTTGGATTCGAAGGAGATCGGTTGTGGAGCTTCAAATACCTTGCAAGAAGTGTTTAAGGTATGCATTTCAACCATATTCTTGAATTCTTTCATAGATTATTGATTTATTTTTAGTTTTTCAAATTTTCAAGTTTTTGTGCAAGTGTGAAGCATGGTTTTCTTTCACTTTTTCTAGATTGCAAGAATAGAACAATGAGTAGTCAAGGCTCAATGGGTGGGGGTGGGGCTGCATCACCAAGCTTCAAAATTGATAAGGGGTCTCCTTTATGGAGACACACAACAAGAGTTGCACAATGTCCTGGGGGTGGGGCATACATATGGAAATGTAATTTTTGCAACATACAACATAAAAGCTCCTATCCTCGAGTGAAACTACATTTTTTGGGCCCTGCGAGAGAAGGAATTCACATGTGTCAAGGTAGTGATAAGAAGGGATTACCAGCTGAACAAATAGCAGCATTAGCAAAAGAGCAAGATGATGCTGATAGAGCAGTTGCAAAAGAAAAACGCGGTGCTTCCCAAAAAATAAATATACCAACACCGTCATTTGATCAAACAAATACAAGAATGCATCATTTTTTGCTTATGCCAACTACAAATGATGAAGATGAAGACCCATCTCCACTCACCCACAAGAGAGGCCCACTAGATAGGGCATTCCAAATTGAAAAGAGAGACATTGCTGATCACAAAATTGGACGTTGTTTAATTGCAAATGGTGTTTCATTTAATTTTACTAGATCACCTTATTTTAGGGAGATGGTGGAAGCAATAAATGATGTACCCCATGGTTACAAACCGCCTGGTTATGAGAAGTTGCGCACTACCATATTACATGATAAGAGGAAAAATGTAGAGGCTCAACTTCAACCAATAAGAGATTTTTGGGTTCAATCGAGTGTGTCTATTATTTCGGATGGTTGGAAAGATTGTAGAAACTATCCATTGATCAATGTTATTGCTGTATGCCCTAAGGGGGCAATGTTCTTGAAGGCAGTTGATTGTGAAGGGCAAGTGAAAGATGCAGAATTTATTTCACGCATTCTCATTGATGCCATAGAGTCAGTGGGTCCTGATAATGTTGTTCAAGTGGTCACGGACAATGCAAAAGTTTGCAGGGCTGCAAGGATAATTGTAGAGTCTAGATATGATCATATCTTATGGACACCATGCACCGTCCACTCTCTCAATTTAGTGACGAAAGCAATTGGCACCGAAATAGATTGGGTGAAAAGGATATATGAGGAAGCTGAAGAGATTCAAATGTTTGTGACAAATCACCACATGTCACAAGCAATTTTTAGGAGTTTCTCGGACTTGGAGTTATTGAAGGTAAATTTTTATATTTAATATATAATTGAATATTATTGGATTCCACAATTATTAATTTTTGTTGTTGTTTACATTAACATGTTTTAATTTTTAAATGTTTTACTAACTTGAGTTTAACATGTTCTTAGGTTGCTGAAACCCGCTTTGCCTCTCACACAATCGTCTTGAGACGACTTGTGAAGGTAAAAGAAGCATTGAAGCATATGGTCATTAGCCCCCAATGGGGCATTTGGAAGAATTCCAATACAGCAAGGGCTTTAAATGTGAGAAGAATGATACTAGATGAGGATTGGTGGGGTCTTGTGAGTTATGTGTTGGAAATCACCGATCCAATAATGGCAATGCTTCGCTTCGCAGATAGTGATAAGCCATGCCTTGGGGATATTTATGATTCCATGGATAGTATGCTGGAAAAAATTAAAATGGTAAGTTTTACGCTCTTTTACAACAATTTTTTATTTGAGAGATATCTAGATTCTAAAGTTTAAATTGACATATTCACTAATTATAATTATTATTTATATTTCATATCTTAGGTCATACAGAGGAGGGAGAATGATCCTGAGGACACCCTTTACAAGAAGGTGGAAAAAATTGTTCATCATCGATGGAACAAGATGACCACACCTTTGCACCTCCTTGCATATGCTCTATCCCCGAGGTACTGTAGTTCTTATCAAATGTTTGTGCTTATTTTATCCAATGTTTGTGCTATTGATATTTGATAGTGTTCAATTGTCTTTTGTTATCCCCAGGTACTATAGTGCAGATGTACTTCGCCTTACAGGTAGAGTGCCGCCATTTAGAGATGCAGAGGTTGCAGATGGGTATAAGAGGGCACTAGCTAAGATATTCCAAGATCCAGAGATTGGGGCAATTGTGAGGAGTGAATTTGCTGCTTTCAACTCAGGTGAGGATTTCGACCCTATTGCCATAGCAGACCAAAGCAGGATGGGTGCCATCAAATGGTGGTACCTTCATGGGCAAGCCTTCACGTACCTCCAACCTCTTGCCATAAAGGTCCTATCCCAAGTAAGTTTGTAAAATTAAGCTTAAGGTTAACATTCTCAATTCCTTGAATTTATTATTTAATTTATTTATCTTGATTGTTGTATTGATAATTTTTAATTTCTCTTTAGGTTGCCAGCTCTTCTGCAGTTGAGCGGAATTGGAGTACTTACTCCTTTATCCACTCAATCAAACGCAATCGGTTGGCTCCAAAAAAATCAGAAGACCTTGTGTTCATTCACAACAATTTGCGCTTGTTGTCACAGAAGGATCCTAAGTACAAGAAGGGGCCCGAAAAGCTTTGGGATGTAGCACCCGAGACTCTTGATTTAGATATGACCATCCGAGATCTTGCTAGATCCACTTTGATTGATGTGGATGATGAGGAGGAGGATTATGAGTTAACAATCCCCTCTACTACTAGTGGTTTGGGTTCCTCTACTAATACAGATGTAGCACTTGCAGCTCACCAGTACCCCTCTGATGTGGATTTTCTTGAAAATCCATTTGATGATTAAATAAAAAACTTTAGTGTTGACTCTTGACTCTTTTATGAGTAAATCATGTTATAGACTTTAAGTTTAATGATCTATATTTTAAATGTTACAAGCTTTCACTTTCAGTAATTCAATGTGAATGTGTTGATTTTCTTTATAATTGTGAAAATAGATTAATTATCAATGTCATTGATCAAGTATACTAGATTCATACTATGAAATGATTTAGTTTTAGAATTATGTATATTTCTCTTATTTTTTAGTATATATAATGCATATATATATATATATATGCACGAATCCTCCATGAATCATAATTGGGAAAAAAAAAAATCTCGAATCCACGGATCCGATTCACGTGCCCGAATCGGATTCGTGTCACGAATCGAAAACTAAGGTAAGATATGCTACTCTCCTTAATGTCCAACACCTCACTCTCTATCACAATGTTTTCAAATAACTCCCATCCCCTGCCCTATTTTCATGCTCACGCCTCATATTCCTTGGTCTCTGTGGGTACGACCTCACTGGTTTACCCACCGATTTCATGGGATTCCCCCACCTCACATCTTGTGAGCTTGATGATGTTTTATTCACCGATGAATCTCTGGTCTCCTTCATTTCGCTCTACCCCTTCTTGCAAAAATTGGAAATAAGAGAAGATTTGGGTCTAGGTAATGTCGTAATTATTTCATCCATTATTGAACATTTTAAAATATATGACATGAAGTCTTTATCTGTCAAGTGCCCCAAACTCAAAACAATGCGTGTGTGCAAGATTAAGGATTTGAGTGTGAATGGTGTAACGTTCTATAAGCTTTCTCATGCCATCAAGAAGCTCAAAATGCATGTTGAAGGTAGTCATGTGAGGGAGCTATCCATTGTTGGCCCTGATCGGCTTATCTCAGTAGAAAGATTTCTTGACATACTAGGCGATTTCCAGTCCCTGAATAAACTTGACATCTACAAGTATCAGCCATTTGAAAGTGAAGGAGAGATAGATGTTCCCCCACTGGACTTGCTTCACAGACTCCCGAATCTTCAGTCTCTCTCTATATCGGGTGTTCTTCTTCAGGTATTCACACAAACATACCAACTTCTAGGACAAGTTACATTATTTTTAAAGTTCCAAGGTTTTAAGATGTGCATTTTGAATGTTTTTAAATAAAAGATGAAAGATTTACCTTAAAGGAATGTTGGCAAAGAAAAACATTCACCTGAGATCACTATCAACCATGAATCAGGAGTTTCTCTAGAAGTGGAAGATAATTTGGAAGGGCCCATGACTAAGAAAGAATCTTTTGTTGCGATGTCTTTGTCAGACAAACCTGAGCCTTTCTATGTTTCTCTTTATATAGCTGGATGCAAGTTAAGTAATTGTATTATTGATTCTGGTGCATCTGATAATGTCATGCCTTCAAAGGTAGCACATGCCTTGGGTCTCTCTCTGAATAAACCCTCTGGAAAAGTGTATTCTATGGAGGCAAAACAAGTCCCGCTAGTTGGCCAGTTGAAAGATGCTCAAGTAGCACTTGCAGTACATCCTAAGAAGCAGTTAAAACTGAACATCCTGGTTGCTGATATTCCTGCCAGTTATGGGATGCTTTTGAGCAGAAGTTTTTGCAAAGATCTTGGTGGTGAAATCAAAGTGGACATGTCTCATGCTCTTATCCCTATTGGAAATAAGAAGGTTAAGCTTGATCCTGAACCCAAAGCTAAATATACAGTGTTGAAATCAGATGATCCCAGAGCTGAAATATTATATGTTGATACTGGGCATGGAACGTACATGATGACGTCCAATGAAGGAGATGTAACTGAACCTCTCATGCTTGATATAACCAATGAATTATGGTCAATGGAGTTTGATGGAAGTTCTTCTTCTTCCGGTTCAGGTGCTGGGATAGTGTTGATATCACCACAAGGAGAGAAATTTCCAAAGGCTTACAAGTTGGCTTTTGAGACCACCAATAATACCGCGGAATATGAAGCTCTCCTACTTGGTCTCGAGTATGCAAGAGAAAAAGGAATCAAACAACTCAAGGTATCAGGAGATGCAGAATTAGTTGTCAACCAGGTACGTAGGCAATATCAAGTAAAGAATCTGAAATTGAAGGCATATAGGAATAGAGTGTGGGATGAGATCGAGCATTTCGATGCTTTTTCCTTATTTGCTATTCCTCGTGAACGAAATTCTAAGGCAGATTGTCTTGCAGTCTCTGCGTCTCTACTTATCCCTCATCTTGAGTTCAACAGAGATGTTTATACAGTAGAGATGATTCATAGACCTAGTGTGCCTGATAATGATCGACACTGGAAAGTTTTTGATGATGATGGGCAAATAATTGCATTTCTCGAAGGGAGGCCTCCATTTTCAGACCTAAAATTTGAAGGATCGTGCAATCATAATGGAAAACAAGAAGACAATCCTGAGGTTATTCAATTGGAAGGTAATGTCATCCCGAGAGGATTAGTCACCCTAGAGAGTCTTTTTAATAAAGAAGACAAAAGGAAAGAGAAAGTTGAGGATACTAAACTTTCTAATTGTTCGGGTTATGAGAAAGTAAATATTGGTTCTTAGGAAAATCCAAGGATGGTTCTAATAGGGAAAGATTTGACATCTTAAGAGAGAGAAGAGTTTACAAGGTTATTGAATGCTTACCAAGACGTTTTTGCTTGGGGTTATGAAGATCTAAAGGAATTCATGGATGGGAAATTTAAACATCAGATTCCCTTAAAACCTGGTTCAACTCCCTTTCGGCAAAAGCAAAGACAATTCAATCCCAAGGTGGCAGACGCTATTTTCAATGAGGTTGATAAGATGCTTAAAGCAAAGATTATCTATCCCATTCACCACTCAACATAGGTAGCTAATATTGTTCCTGTTAGGAAGAAGAATGGTGAGATAAGAATATGTGTTGACTTCTGCAATTTGAATCAGGCGTCACTGAAGGATAATTATGGACTCCCTGTCATGGATCATATTTTGCAGTTGGTATCTGGCTCTGAACTCATGTCAATGTTAGGTGGCTTCTCCGGTTATAACCAAATCAATGTTGTACCTGAAGATCAATATAAAACAGCTTTTACCACTCCATGGGGTACGTTTTCCTACAGTCGTATGCCTTTTGGTTTGATAAATGCTGGGGCCACCTTCCAAAGGGCCATGGATCATTCATTTGAGGATTTCAAGAATAACATCATTGTTATGTATCTTGATGATCTTACAGTGTTTTCAAAACAGAGAAGAGATCATGTGCATCATCTAGAAGCAATATTACATCGATGTCGAACTCAAGGCATCTCACTGAATCCTAAGAAGTCTATATTTGGGGTGACAGAAGGCAAACTACTGGGGCATATTGTCTCCAAAGAGGGCATTCAGATAGATCCTGAACGGGTGAAAGCTATCCAACAGTTGTCACTTCCCATGAGTAAACCAAGAATTAGGTCTTTCTTTGGGCAGATAAACTTTATAAGGAGGTTCATACCAGACTTCTCTGAGATAACAAAGTCAATTTTGGATATGATGAAAGGGAATACTAATTTTAAATGGACAAAAGAAGGTAAGGCTTCTTTTGAACAAATCAAGACCGAAATTGCTCATGCGCCTACCCTTTCTTATCCAGATTTTTCTAAGGATTTTCATTTGTATTGTTATGCCTCTGAAAACACTTTATCTGCTATACTTACCCAACCTAACAAAGACAATACCGAGGCCCCAATAGCATTCATGAGTATCCCTCTTAAGAAACATGAATTGAAATACTCCTTGATTGAGAAAAATGCTTATGCTCTAGTTAGAGTAGTGAAACAATTCAGGTTTTACATCCTAAACTCTCGCTCCAAGGTGTTTGTCCCTGACTCAGCAGTGAAGACTATTCTGACACAACAAGAAATTGGCGTGAACAAAAGGGCCTCCTGGATAGCTAAAGTACAAGAATATGATCTCGATATAAAACCTACAAAGCTTGTCAGGGGAAAAGGTTTGTGTAAGGCAATTGCGGAAGGATCTTCTAAAGAAGGGACGAAGGAAGAAATGCCTTTAGTTTTATTCATTAGTAATGTTGATGACTAGTTTTCAAATATTGCCTATCTTCTGACATATGGGGAATGTCCTGCTCATTTATCACCTAAAGAGAAGAGGACCTTAAAATTGAAATCTGCAAAATACATTCTTTGGAATGACGCCTTATACAAGAAAGGGATAGATGGTACTTTTCTGAGATGTGTTGATTCTGAACAAAGAAAGGAGTTGCTTCAGTTATTTCATAATGAAGCATGTGGAGGTCATTACTCCGCATCAGTAACAGCTTACAAAATTTTGAGAAATTGTTTTTACTGGCCCGAGATATTCAAAGATGCAGAAGAATGGGTGAAGAAGTGCGATTCTTGTCAGTACTTCAAAGGAAAAGTTCAATTGGCTGCACTGCCCTTGAAACCAGTGGTGATCGAAGAACCTTTTCAACAATGGGGTTTGGATTTCATAGGTCCTATTCATCCTTCATCCTCTGCTGGACATACTCATATTTTGATGGCAACTGACTATTTTACCAAGTGGGTGGAAGCGACCCCAGTAAAACAAACAACTTCAGAATTGGTGTGCAATTTTATCAAACAAAACATTCTGGTTAGGTTTGGCGTACCGAATAAAATTGTTACCAACAATGCTACCAACTTCTCTTCTCAAGAGATATCATCATTTTTCTATCAATACGAGATTATTCTCTCTCATTCCTCTGATTATTTTGCACAAGGAAATGGTCAAGCAGAATCAAGCAATACAAATATTATGACCATTGTGCGAAAACTGATAGATGTTAATCAAAGATCCTGGCACAAGCACCTGTACGATGCATTGTGGGCAGATCGTACTACTAAAAAGAGAGCAACGGGATTTTCTCCCTTCGAGATCCTGTATGGAATTGAGCCAGCTCTTCCTCTTCCTTTAGAGCTATCCACCTTGAAATTACAGAGTGCCATTGAGAATCTTGAATTCAGAGATGCTCTTGAGAAACGAATGTTGTATTTGACAAAGTTGGAAGAAGAAAGAGAGATGGTTGTTGATAGAATTCAGGAACATCAATCCTGTGTCAAGAGGTTATTTGATAGAAAGGCTAAGCAGAGAGCCAAAAGGATTACATGGAAAATTTGACTCCTTATGGAGAGGCCCTTTCCATATCAAAGAGGTATGCGGAAAGAACTCTTTTATCTTGTCATACCTGAGCGGTACCTAGTTGCCCTTACCTTATAATGGGCAACACCTAAAACATTATCATCAGTAGAAGGTGTTCGTACACCTTTTTGTATATAGGTTGTCCTATTTTTGGTGTGCTCTTGTTGGTTGGTGTTGTTTTGGCCTTTCTTTCTATTGTCCTGTTTTTGATATTTGTTCCCTCTTTTGTAAATTGGTCCCTCAAATGACTCTATTTCACAGCCCAATGGATAAGGCACTACTTTATTCATTCTGGATTCGAGCTTCATCCCTTGTCAGTCCTTGTCCCCAGTTAGAGCCAGCTGTTGCCCGACCATAGAATTTGTTCCAATTCTACGAGCCATGGTTCGTATTTAAAACTTGCCTGGTTTTAAGCCTTAAATTGATCATTCTATCTGTGAAATCTGCAAATCTTTAAGTCTCCATGTCCCCAGCTTGTTAGCAGTTCCACACAGCACTTGAGATCATTGAAATCCAGCTTCTTAGCCTCAAGATATAAAAGGTTAATGATTGCCGCCAAAAACACGTATTTCTTAACCTTTAACTTCTTAAAAGTTAATGTTAACCATCAAAAACGTGTTTTTCTTAACCTCCATATAAAAGGTTAATGTTAACCACTAAAAATACGTTTTTCCTAACCTCTCCAATAGGTTAATGAAAGTGATTAAAAACACATAATTCTTAACCTCCATGAGACGGTTATTAACCTACTTGAAAATTTCCAATTATATAAACCATATGTAAATTCTTTTGGCTCGAATATAGTGGGTGTAATACTGAGGTTTGAATGCTTGCTGTCAACTATGGGAGTCCAGATTTATGAAGGAAATAGGTTGGAACATATCTAACCACGTGTAGATCGTCCTCTTCACCAAGTGCATGATAAAGACATCTTTAAAGAATCGATTAAACACCATACCATGCTTGCTCAATCGGCGGTTATTTCTCCTACTATAGCAGCAGGATACTTTACGAGTTGGCAAGCCGAACGGTGTGAAGCAAATAGAACTTCAATGCACCACACGAACTAGAAATATGGGAGCGTGTATTTTGAAGAGCATGTTTCATCAGATCATGTGCAAGGAGATGAGACATGATAGATGAATGATGGAACAGTAATCCCAATGCCACCACCGTGATGAGCTTCAAGCCGGGGTCAAAGGATGAAGGTCATGAATACACAACATTAATTTGTAAGCTCACGAGATTTCATAGTGAGCATGGAGAAGCCCAATTCTACAAGGAATGAAATTTAAGATGGTCTAGACTCGTCGTGGTTGGTATGTAAATATGGATGTGAATCAAGGTATTCGTTGAATTGTATATAAATCATTTGGCATAGTACATATGCAAACATGGACGATGGTCTATGTTCTGAAGCAAATTAAGCGCAGAATGATAAAGTATGAGGAACACGAGTCCCATGTTCATTCAGATCAATTCTCATACCATCGCCAAGCATAGAGTTTGTTTGAGAGAATCAATCAGCAAGCTTAGTGACATCTTGTCAAGAGATAATCAAAACAAGAAAAAGGAGTTCATTTAGCATTCCCTTACCTCTAAGCCTGATAATTCAGTTATGGGTCCGCAGTCAAAGGTTTTATAAATTTGCAAAATTTGGTATTTCTAGTACCTTGGAGTTAACTGAATACATCTAAAGCCATATGCGGTAATCCAAGTCCCGATGATATTATTCCTCCATTATCATCCATCAATTAATTAGGTGTGATCACCGGAGATATATGTGATGAAGGTTAGGGATATAGCTGCTTGATGAGGGATCATTAGATTGTCAAAACATTTTGATTTTACATTTGCAGTGAAATAATGAGTAAAGAGATGGAAGATGTCTGCGTCCTTCGTTGACACAATCTCACTATAGATAAAAGATCCATGAACAAGTTGCATAGGAATACAAGTAGCTCCTGAGATCTCCCCTGATTTGTTTGACGTAATGCCAAGATAAAAAGGGGTGGTGAACATAAACCGAACATACAGGGTGTTGGCAAAACGTTTGACAAAATACTCTTTCCTGACCTGCAGCTTTGGAAGCTCCACTCATTAAGTCACCCGAGTTCGAATCAGCATTCTTACTTTCTTTGTGACTCGACATATTTGAGAAGAGGATTGGAAATTAAACCATGAAGTACAAGTATCAGAGGCCGGATTATGCTCCTGTTTTAAGAAGTACGCTTCCAGATATCAATGATACCATTTTAGGAAATGTTTGTCTTCAAGACTTCTGGTCATCTCTTGTAAATGAAGAAAGGACTCCATTAGCTGGAAAAATATTGAACAGTGGCTTGGCCCAAGTAGGCGGGCATCCCATTTCCGTACAATGCCCAGAATTAGTGTTGGAATGCATGAAGGCTTATCATCCCAGCACTAGAGAAGTTCTTTCACCGAACAATGAAACAATTGCCCGCCTAGACCCTGCCTCTATTGCTATCATTTTTCGACTGCCCACTAGGATGCATTATGCTAGCATTAATCTAAGAACTGCCAAGGAATATTTTACTGCCAATCAAACCCAATGTTTAAATATTGTGACAAGATTGTGGTTCTTCCAACCAAGAAGGGGCAAATCTCAATTAGGCAAATCCATTCACAGATCATCACTGAAAGAAGATGTGGCGAACATGGTAACCTTGTTGAGCAGGATCGTTGGTCTTCGAGATTCACACGAGTTCGAAGGTTGGATGTTTTTATTCATTAATATGGTCTGCAAAGGGAAAAAATGCATTGATTGGGCTGAAATTATCAGTGACTCACTACATAGACAGCTCATGGGACTTCAAGAAAATGACTACTTCTATATGACCTCATATCTTTTCTATGCTATTGCAAGTACCAAAAGTTGGCCAGGACTTAACTGGCAAGGCATTTATGATGACACGACCATCATTTATAATCATCTTCCTCAAATTCAGTATGATAATAGCCTACACCATTTCAGAAGAGTGAATGACGCATTCACCATGCTAACTGTAAGGGAAATTTAGGGGAACATTGGGCTCAGGATTTCACCAGAAGCAGCGATGAAAGTGCAAAAATATGGAAGTTTTTTTATACAATTTCCGAAGTTTACTTATATCCGGCTAGCCGCCTATGATGGATGTCCGTTGATGTTACCTAGATTTTTTGATGATAAATTAGTCTTAATCGAAATGTGCAGGCAAATTAATCAAATCAACAAACTTTGCAGGAACAGGAGGACAGATGAGATAACTTTTCCTATCGGCATCGGATATTATAGTTGTGACACTGCATCAAATGCCAGGAACACTGAAATATCTATTGCCACGATAAATTTGCATCCTTACACGATGTGTTTCCCTTATGATAGTAAGGGCTACACTGTGAATGAATTGAAGTTAAATCCCAGTCTCGGTCACTTCCCGGCTCTAGAAGACTTTTGGGAAGATTGTGAAAATGACTTCGAAGTCAGGAAGAGAGATTGGATGCGGCTTACAGTACGACAGGTAATAGACTTCAAGTTAGACATTGATGTAACAGGCATAGATGATGATGAGGTTTGGTTGATCCTTATTATTATGAGAAAATTGAATTGCTAGAGCTCCCTCCTATTGATTGGTCAATTCCCGAATTGAAAAGCTTGAAAGAGAGGTCTTCCTTTGTTCTTAAAAGAACAAGAGACTGGATCAGTAAGGTCAGAACCGAAAAAGCAACTAGTGTATCTAAAAATAAAGAGGGGAGAAATAATATAGGAGAATCATCTCAGATGGCGATAGAGGCCACTTCTAGTGAGAAGATACAACAACTGGATATAGATGCTCAAGATCAAGATGAAGATTTGAATCAGCCGGATAAGTTTATAGTCCAAAGGAAAAGGACAAGAATGAAAGGTAGAAGGAATGAAAAAGACCAAAGAAGCCCTCAAATTGTTGAATCACATGTTCCGGTTGCATCCCCTCGTGATGTAACGATTCCTCACTTGAGTCTTCCTCCTCCTGATGTGCCCATAGTAGACATTACATAGTTAGATGACCCGTTATCTAATTCGGAAGACTTAATGATGGTTTCTGAAAATGTAACAGGTGCCGAACAAGTTTCAAAGGTTACACATTCATGGTTCCAGGATAGTCTTCAGAAGAGGAAGAAAGTTGTTCAAATGGTTCCACCTCCATTTGATATGGTCTCTAGCATTCTTCAGAAGCCTCCTAAGGCAAAAAAGACCAAAGTGATGTCCAGGTTAGCTATTGATAAAACTTCAGGCAATTTGTGTGTGGAATTAGCCAAGCCTATAGTTGAAAAGAATGTTGATGAAGCATCTGAATCAGATTTCATTCTAGAAAACGTCGACCTTGGTCCTTCTAATGCGGAAACAGAGTTTCAAAATTTTGAATTGATTGCCGCTCAGATGTTGCAAAGAGCGAAGAAAGAGAGAAGAGCCAAAGAGCAACTCAAAGAACAACTTCAGATGATGGTAGCTTATGTTAATTCGATCAGAAATCCTTCTAATACCCAAGTCATGGCCACCCCGCCGGTTCTAACAGGTCCTGATGGTATTTTAGATCATACTATTGTTCAAAGAATCGACCAACAAAAGTCATATAGTATGATGATCGAGGCTTGGATAAACAGGATGATAGAAGATGCTTCAAAACTTATAACCGGAGTAAAAGAGATATGTGGGAAAGCTATCACGCAAATACAGGAAATTTCTAAGGAGCTGGAAAATAGCAAAGAACATAAATCCAACTGGCAAAAAGTAGCTGATGAATTAAAGGAAATGGCCAAGCTGGATACGAGCACCCTACTCCTTGAGAAAATTATTGCTGATCCAAGCGACAACCAAATACGTATCTGGAGTAAAAGTGTTGGTTGGAAGATGATAAACATCAACAAAGGGATCACTGAGTTCAAAAAATTAATAACTTCTTTAGAGCAACTGAAAGCAAAAATTACAGATGAATTAATCTCCACTATCACAGGTGGGGTGCCAGTAAGTGATCTTCAGCATGTTGATTGTCAGTTTCTCCTTGATTCCTTCAGTGTTCAGATTCATTCAGAAATAGAGAACCCTGTATCAGATGCTGAAACTATGATGAAGCTTAGCCTGGTTGCAGTCACGCTGGGAGATTGTAACATTTCAGCCTATCGGCAGGAGTCAGAAGAAATCCAAGATAGATATCTCACAGCCAAACTCAGGATGGAAAATGTGCTCATTCCAAACTATGAATCAATGATGCTCATCCGAGATGCTTACAGATCTTTCCGAGATAGATCAATTGTGTCCGGATAGATAGGGCTAGTAACTAGAAAAATTGGTGATTATATATGCAAACGTTTTTAGGAACTCTAGCTAAAGTTTTGTTTTTATGAGTTTCCTTGTATAGGTTAATTTTCTTAAGGTTAATTAACCTTCCAAAATATCATATTTTGGAGGTGGTTATTAACCACGGATAGGTAGTTATTAACCTCTATGTCTATATAAGTACACCTTTTGGCTTTGTAAAGGGACTTTTTGGTTGGAAAAATAAGGGAACACTATGCTGAAATTTTGATCTAGGGATAAATTTTGGAAAGTATGTACACTTTTTATCTCTGAATTGAAAAATCTCTATTGCTTTCTTGGTGCAAGAAAATGAAATGAGATGTGCTTTGGGGTTTCTTATTTTAAAATCCAAATTGTTATATGTAGTATTAGAAATTCTCATGATGTTATGCGAATGTTTATGAATGATAACGAATGTACTTCGTAATACTGGTTGCCTTCAAGAGTAGTTCTTGATCACCATTGTTATCAATCTTGTTTACCGAAGAAGGTCGTGAGGGCGTGTGGTGCATTCGTCTTGGATGACTTTCTCTGAAACTTTGAAGTTTTAAATTCTTTATTTGAAAACCCTTTAAAAATTATATCATACGAGGGAGCTGCCCCTCTAAACGCAGAGGAAGGCCGCATATCAAGGGCCTATCCAACTGTTGTGAACGGTTTGCCACACATTTCGTTGGGTAATTCTACTGTGAAAAATCTGTTTACCAACAAGGAATATAGTAGAACCTGGCTTTATAATGGCTTTATAGTATGATAACTAAATCTGGGTAAAGTTAATGATTCATGACACCGCAATGCAGGAGCTGGCAAGAGGTCCTATACCGGAGTGCCTTGCATCTCCACATGTCAACCTCAAGAAAATACATGTAAATATTGATAAGTTTGACCATAAAGAAGTTGCAGTGATAAGTTGCTTGCTTCAGAGCACACCTTTTCTTGAAAGAATGGAAATGAAAATTCGGATACCTGAATTGAATTTGTTAATGAAAATTATAAGAGTAAATCTATGTACTTCAAAGATATTTTGTACCTCAGGAGAGCATCCTCACTAGCAAGGATAATCGTTATTTGAAATTCAAGCTGAAAAGACTATGAGCTTCATAACTGTTTTCCTGTAATAACTTGTTTATGGTATTTCATTTAAGATTACGAACTTCATAACTATTTCCTCCTCTAATAAGTTGTTTATGATATTTCATTTCTATGTTCCTTTTGACTTTTGTTTTGAAATTTATGTTGTTGAACCGCCATTTATCTTGTCTGGAAATATAGTTTGGTGATCTGTTTAAATCATACACGGATGTTTGATGTGTAGAACAACTGTCATAATCTTATTTCATTATTTCTTCTACTGTCATTTTAGTAAAAGCCAAAATGTTTTAAGAAGCACTATGTGATACTGATAAAATCCTCTACTTTTTGAGTTCATTTCCCAATTGGAAAACAGAAAGTTGCCATGAAAAATAAAATATTCCACTCTTACTGAAAGCTCGTAGTTCTATTATAGAAGCTTGACAGATTTGACAATCCAACAATCCTTAGGGATATTGCTGTCTGAAGGGTCTGTTTGGTTCCTGGTGGAATTGTAGAAATTTAGATTTCTACAAATTTCAATTCAGCCAAATCAAATTTTTGCAAATTTTTTTTTTTTTTTTGAGATTTTACTTGAATGATTTGTTTCATTCTGAAGATGAGTGGAAAGATATAATTTTATGACTAAGCTTGGAATTATAGGCAGACTCCAAGAAATAGTCCAATATATTGTTTTTACACTAAACCAGATTTGAAAACAAACACCTAAACCAAAATAAAAACTCAAACAAACACCTAAACCAAAATAAAAACTTGAAACAAACACCTAAACTAATATAAAAACTTATTAAAACCAAAATAAAAACTTATTACTATTTTCAGTCATTGTCTTTTGTCAAAAATAGCACAAGTAAAATTGGGTTGATTTATCCGGCAGAAAATTGTCATAGACAAGTTTTGACTAAAATAACTTTGTATGAAGATCTACTGAAATTTTGAGTTCTTTAATGGGATGGGTTAATCTTTTTATATAAAACTTCTTAGATTTAGAAGCTTCGACCGAAATAGTTAGATAAAAAATTTCTCATTAGTATTGAGAGACATACTGATACCAAAAAGTTAAGAGCATGCCGAATTTAGCTTTTCTTCTATTGAATGAGGTATACATAGTTTGTGTATAAAATTTCTGCAAGGAATTCCATATGTGAATTTTTGGAAGTGATCTCTTTCATTCTAAGCACCTTGGATGTAGATTGCGCATACAAATATGTCATCTCCTTTTGAGTATTTTGATGTTACATAAGTTGAATAAAATAAACTTGTATGCATCCCTGAGTATTTGTCTTGATAGCTATCACCACCAATAAAAGCTAATAATCATCATGTAATAACCTTTCTCGCTGTAATTAGCCTGGAACTGTTTCACAGTTGCGGTTGTTGATGGTAACGAACACACATATAAAAGTCTAAATAAAAACAATGTGAGATAATAACATTTTAAAGTTTTTGTTCTTTAATGTATCTAGAAGATAATTAAAGTTAACCATGTGTATACAAATGTCATCGATCATGCCAAATTATTGTAATTTTCCAGTAAATGCATACAAAAACTATAGTGCAACATAGCAAGTACAAGAAGGTATGCAGTCTGCAATGTGTCATATTATTGTAAATAGGCATATTTTATTACCAAACATTCCAACTATGTTATGTTGTTTCTGCAATATAGATTAGAATGCAACCTATAGAGATGTATTTCAAAAGTGAGAAATTCGGAATCTATCTTATAAGTTGACAATCGTTTATATTTATTGTAGAAAAAATGATAAATGATCATATTACATTTGCAATCAATTAATTAAATATAGTATTCTAGGTTTCATCAACTTATGATTCTTACAGGATTACTCTCATGCTCAGTGTGCTTTAAAAAGGTTTGCAAAATAGATCTGATTAATTGCACAAGATCTCTTATCATATGTTTTGGTATACTCCCAGATATGTGGTACCTAAAATAACCCTCGCAATTACCTATTGTCATATTCGTAGTTGTCAACGTGCATAAGTATTCTTCTCCATAAGAATGAAACTGAATAACTTATTCATTTATTAAATGTTGAAAATAAAGTCTAGGATATGTTCAAAACACAGATTGAGTAGGCAAGTTGATTGATCGTGCTTTTGAGAGATTGTGGATACTGAAACAAACATACAACCCTTTCAACAATATCTTGATGATTTCATGTAAATTTATTTAATGGTAGGGTTGAGGAATTAGAGGTTTTTGCTTTTTCTTAAGGAAATGAATAGTTGAGATCAGTTCAATTGATTTAGAAACATCAGTTTCGTTTTCTTGTTTTTGATTGAAGCTAAATTAGAGGACCTTTGATTTATTCAATGAACTAATCAATACGATGATATTAAAATGAATTCACTTGGATGAATCAATGATAGAATGTGGTGAAATTAAGATGGTAAAATTTGGGTGTCTATACCTAACATCCGAACATCTTATCAAGAAAGATATTACCAACTGGACCTCCAACAGTAAAAAACCATCATTGATGGGTGTTGTGAGAGTTTCTAAAACTAGTTCATTGTGCTCCAAGATGGCCCAGCTATTTACACTTGTCATATTTTATGAGTTTAAGCTCTTCCATAGTGCATAATAGGAATGCCAATTCTTTGTTGCATTTCAAAATATATCAGGAAAAATATTTTATATTTTTTGTATTCAAGAAGATTTGAACTCAGCATCATTTAGGTGCTTATAACATGGACTTTGTCATTGAACCAAATGCCCTTAGGCATCAAGAAAAATGTTAATCTTTTGTCTTTGTTTCTATTAAAGATAATTGTTTTCTATGGTAAGGTATTTCTCTCTCATGGTTGTGTGTTATTACTACTGATTAAGACACGTGAATTATCTATTCTCTTGTGTTTAAGATAAAGCCCTTTATACTTTTATAACTTCCAGGTAGTTAGTTTGTATCCTTTTATTAGTCCTTTCTACCCATAGCAGGGGACTAATGTTTACACCTAATTTCTCAATTAGTTGCTACCTCGAGTTTCGAGAAAAGGCTAAAGCAAGGCCACTAAAATCTATCCTGCATTTTCATTTATCATCATTTTTAGTCTGATTTCCCATTAATTTATATTGGTTCCTAGTAGTCTTTTTGTTATATTGTAACACAAATTACATTGAAAAAGCCTAGATTCCATTCCATATGTTGTTTGCACACCTCACAACACATGCCCTATGCATGCCTCGCTGACATTCTTGGGGCTACTTATTTTCATGGCAACTGCTTGTT
The DNA here is from genome assembly GCA_028749045.1 of Cupressus sempervirens. Classification (NCBI taxonomy): domain Eukaryota; kingdom Viridiplantae; phylum Streptophyta; class Pinopsida; order Cupressales; family Cupressaceae; genus Cupressus; species Cupressus sempervirens. The sequence continues at coordinate 572,845,706 of CM053783.1, read as the reverse complement.
TTCTCAAAAGACTCGTTTGCAATGAGGTTCCTTTATTATCATCACTTTCTCTACTTTAGCATTCTAGAAATTCTTGTTAGAGTAAATGTTCTAGTGGTAGTCAATAATAATCGTTGCACATGTGGCAAGCCTTGTTGAGTTGTTGGAAACACAAGTTTAGTTTAGGATTGAGTCAAAGAGTTTTAGTTTGAATCAAGTTCTTATTGTAGATGCGTTGAGTTAGATGCTCATAAGTTTCGGTTAGTGTCAAGTTTATGTGTGTGTTCTCAATCATAAAGTAGCTTGTTGTCAATCTAATTAGCAGTCATTTAGGAATGTTGTTGTTGAGTGAAGCAATTGTATAAATCTACATTTACTATTCAATAAAATTAAGCTGGAAGTTCTTTCTTTCTCTATTTTGTTTCTGTTGTTCAATTTTTCGAAAAATTCCTTTGCTTTTGGTTGTGCTTTTGGGACGTCTCCTACTTCTTAGTTTCTCTCAATCTCAACATGGTTTGAAAGGTATTTTTCTTCAAATCTTCTTTTTTCATTAATTTCTACTCCTTTGTTTCATATGGTCCCTACCTATCCTTCTCATTTCCATTTGCTCCAATAGATCTAGTCTTTAGGTATGCAGTACGAATGTACTTCTAATGGCTATGATTCAAATCTAGGTATTTTTGTGAAAATAAAAATAAGAAAATGTAGATGGTTGTATAGCTTAAACTTCTGAGACATGGGTGCAAAATGGCTTGAAACCCTTTTTCCACAAATCGGTGCTATCTCAACAACTAAGTGTTGATAATTACCAAATAAAACCCCTTTTTGGTTTGATAGCTTTCAGGTATCCATTCATACAAATTTTTAGCTTCTAATCTATGGGTCAACTGCTTATTGTGATAATTTCTGCATGGGCTAAGTGTTGTGTTGTATACAAGGATTTTATTGGAGCTCTTTTCAAGTCTATTTTTCAACTTTATGCCAAAGTGCTGGAAATTCATAAATTTTCCATTTTTGGAGCTTGTTTTTCATGTTGTTTGCAACCTAAAAATAGGACTTTAGTTCAAAATACCATAGAACATACATATAATGTTCTAAAGTTAAAACTATCATAAAAATTATAAATCAAAGAATCAACAATAACCTGTCTTGAAATTTTACAAGCCTATCTTGAAATTTTACGAGATAATATGCTATGGTAAGTTATTGCATGGGTGTATTTAAGGGTTGGATGAGTAGTATGGTGACTGTTTGTTAAAATCTCAATTAGGCAAAAAAAAAAATGGAGGCAAATAGTTCAATTAGTACTAGAAGTCTCATTTTTTTGCATGAGTTTTAGCACTGTTAATATAGTATTCCAAAAATTATTTGAAATGAGAAAATAATTTCAGAGATAATCTTTTGCATAGGCCAGCATAATGGCTAGCTTCTTTTTAATGTTTGAACATAAAATGTAGTAAAAGACATAACTTTACCTACCTATGTCCCTACTTCTGCTAAGAATGGTAATTGTTGAATGTGAAAAAAAATCTATACCCTGAAGTGCCCTAAAACACTAGCATGGAAATTTAACACTGGACCATGGCTCTTTGCTTGGACATAACAACTTTCTCTGTTATAAATAAACTTCTAATAATAAATTTCAGGTTTTTCTGAATTCTTTTTCTTGTCCAATGGGTTTTACCATATTCTTAAATTTTGGGTGTTTGAGAACTTATTCTTCTTAACTTGTATAGGTGTCTATTTATCCATTCATTCTAGCCATTTCCCCTTATTCTTCTTAACTTGTATGGGTATCTATTTATCCATTTGTTCCATCCATTTCCCCTCATCAATACAATGCAAATTATTAGATTGTATCTCATGGTAAATTTGAACTGTGCTCAAGAAATCATATCTCTAATTTGGGTTGAAAGTTGACATGTCAGCATGTGTATATATAGCCAATTCCATTAAAAGGAAATCTATATTAATTATGACTTTTTTTTTTGTATATGTACATCATGATGAACATATAAAGCTGATATGCTCTTCTATAGACACATTTTTTTCCAGCTGGTCTACAGATTCTTACTTAATATTAAAGTGAATGTAAATTTAAGTGTAAAGTCCATCTTTATTTTTTTTTTTTACCAATGTCTTCTCAAATAAGCTCACTACTTTCAATGAAACAATTTTTATTTTTTTCCTTCTTATAACAAGTACCTGCAATTTTTTTTCTTGGTCTAATTTTCCATTAAATATTGAATGCATATGTTGTTGAGACAGACCTAGATATATATGAATCTTTTCTTACAAAGGGAGTGAGTACCTTATGTGATAAGAGGAGGCCCAGTTTATTGGGGCTAGTATGAAAAGGATAGGCCACAACAAAACAACTCTAACCTAGAGAGCTATGTCATGACTTATAAACAGTTTTTTATTTTTTTTCTTCTTATAACAAGTACCTACAATTATATTTTTCTTGGTCTAATATTCCATTAAATATCGAATAAATATGTTGTTGAGATAGACCTAGATATATATGAATCTTTTCTTACATTGGGAGTGAGTACCTTATGTGATAAGAGGAGGCCTAGGTTGACAGTAAAGTGATAAAACTTAATACATTTATTGGGGATTTTATAAAAAGGATAGGCCACAAACAAAACAACTTTGACCTAGAGAGCTATGTCATGAATTGTTATAGATAATAAGTAATCCATTGTAGGATTAGATACAACCACAATAGAGCTAGCCTAGAATTAATATCCATCTTTTACAGATTTCCAGGCTGCATCTACATCGATGTTTCTATTTATCATATATATGCAACAATTATTATGGAAATCATTTTGAGAATAAATATTTAATTAAGATACCATTGGTACAATATAACATATGGAATCTAGGACATGACTGATTATATAATTCATCTTTTAATTGAAATATATGTTGTCAGGGTGTATTTGGAAAGATAATAAAATTCTCCCTTCAACTATTATCTATGCTTCTCTCACGTTTAGATACTAGATATGTGGTATCACATTTTCTAGTTCAATCTGGTTTAGTTTTAATACTGATGTATATTCAAAACATTAGAAACCATACACTCTTCCTTTGTCTACTATTTTTCCTGCATATAGAATTCCCATGTCATATTTTCATTATTCACTCAACTAAGCACATTGAGATTTCTTTCAAAGTATTTTCCACCATGGACATTTCAAAACCCAAAATCAAATTTAGGATCCCCTTCAACCCATTTTTTTGTAGCTACATGGTTACTTGTCAACTAGTTCTCTTGGCTACTTTAGTATATACAGTCATTTTGTTTATTAGAATTTGATTGCTAGTTTTAAATTTAACTTAAGCATCCCTAATTCACGTGTTATCTAATAAAACACACTAAGGATCTCACATGTTTTGTGATTTTTTGTAGGTTGTTCATGCTCGCAACATTTGCTCAACCTATCCATCTACAACATTCCAGGTAAGTTGTGCATTCTCATAGCCTTACACTTTCTCCAAAATGATGTATCTATATATGCTTGTAGACAATTTCCCTATAGTCTTATTCGTACATGCATATTGTTCATAGTTAACTTTATTTGTAAATACAACTAAAAACATAAGTATTACAACATCTTCTCTTTAATTGGGAACATTGTCTCTACAATAGCCTTCTATTTGCATAAAATTGATCTTTATAAAACTCCTCCTACAATCATATTCATACATGCATATTTTTCATAGTTAACCTCATTTGCAAATACAAATAAATATATAAGTATTACAACATCTTCTTTGTAGTTGTGAATGCTTTCTCTGCAACAGCCTTCTATTTGCTTAAACCTCATGTTTCTAATACCTCCTCAGGTTTAAGAAGCAATATGGCACCAAAGAGATCATACCAAACAAAACAAAACCTAGAAAATCCTATTAGTGTAGAGACATATAAATCATTCAAATTAGCTTGCCAACCACACATACTATCAATTGATCAAGCTCTAGAAAATCACCATTTCTTATGCATTGACTCATTCGAATACACTATTGGTGATAGCTTATTTAACACAATATATGTGTTGCTTCATGGCCAATACACACCTGACGAGCTTTGCAATGTACTTGTAAACTATTTCTTGGACTTTGTACATAATGATTGTCCTATTGCTCTATGATGCTTACAACATGAACTACACCCATTAACATTGTATGATTTTGATGTTGTACATGATCCAACCACCTACTTACATAGGATGCGAATTTCAGCAGCAAGAAGAAATCTAGATGGTAAAATAGGACTTTGGGGTGACACATTCTATGTTCATTGGCTAGGACAATGGTTGAATCTCCCTATATGCCTCTGGTCATTAACACATAGAAAACCATATCTACATTTTAACAGAGATGCAACTTATCCTATACCATCAATACTTTTCCATGACACAAATCCAATAGTAGGGCACTATGAGCCTATTTTTTCAAGGAAAAGTGTACATAGTGCCCAAAAAAAACCCCCAATTAGACATGACCATTGTACATTGCACTATAGAGTATACTTGGAGAATAATTAGTGAATCTTTTACCAACATTAACCTTTCTGTCTTAGCACATTCAATGCTCCATTTTGTGAGAGCATGTTTGCTGATATAGCCTTCCTCATCGATAATTGGTTCAATACAATAGCGTTATAGTTATTCACAGCTCAATCTCATGGTGCAGCAACTGTGATAGTGCTCATGGTCTACACATTCATCTCAAATTTTGCATGGTCATGGGGACCTCTTGGATGGCTCACTCCTAGCGAGGCATTTCCACTAGAGACTAGATCTTCCAAACAAAGCATCATGATCTACATAAACCTTGTCTTCACATCTGTCATTGCACAAGCATTCCTCTCAATGCTCTACCATTTCAAATATGAACTCTTCCTATTCTTCACTAGTTGGGTTCTTATAATGTCCACATTCGTTATGTTCCTTCTCCCCAAGACAAAGAATGTGCCGATAGAAGAAATGACTAAGAAACTGTGGAAATAGCACTAGCTCTTGAAGAACTACGTTAGAAGTACACTATAGTGATAGCAAAACATTTTTATACTTTTATGATGGAATTCTTCTTAAAGAAGATGTTGCAAATCAAGTTGGAAACTACCAACAAGTTTTAGTGACTATTCACTAGTACATTTGACCTCATTTTTTGATGAATATTGGTCAAAATTTCAACCCAGGTTGGTCAAAATTTGGACCAACCAATTGGTCAAAAAATTTCTTGTCAAAATTTTGACCAATATGTTGGTCAAAAACTTTCAAAATCGTTGGCGCAATTATTGCCAAGCATTGGTCAAAATTTCAACCAATGCTTGGTGGAAAACTTCAAAGCATTGGTCAAAATTTCAACTAATTCTTGGTGGAAAACTACCAAGCATTGGTTGGAATTTTGACCAATGCTTGGTGGAAAACTACAAACCATTGGTCAAAATTTTGACCAATGTTTGGTGGAAAATTGCCAAGCATTGGTCAAAATTTTGACCAATGCTTGGTCAAATTTTTTTTGAGGCATTCCATAAAATAGTTCACATGCCTTGCCAATGATTTTACATTTTGCATGCATCCTGCACTCTCTCATCTAACTGATGGATTACAAAGAGTGATCTAAAATGATGATGCTAAAAAACACACACAATCAAATCCAAAATGAACTTGCATTACAAATGGATTTTGGAAATCTGATATTGTTAATTTTGCATGCATGTCTATGGGGAGAATCACAACTTAAACATATAAGTTCATTTTTTATTTGATTGTGTGTATTTTATAGCATCATCATTTCAAATCACTCTCTGTAATCCATCATTAGCTAGATGAGAGAGTGCAGGATGCATGCAAAATGTCAAATCATAGGTAAGGCATGTGAACTATTTTATAGAATGCCTCAAAGAAATGTCATAAACTATATATAGAATTCACTCTGATTATAGTCATAAACTATATTGAGAATGTCAAAATTAATGTGTGTGTGTGTGTGTGTGTGTGTGTAATTGTGAGGATGAAAATTAAATACTTTTGCATCTCCATTTCAGCCTCAGTCTGATTGTGTATCTCTGTTTAGTGTATATGTGAGTATGCAAATTATTCGCATGCCTTGTCCATGCTTCCAAAGCTAGCATTACTGTCTACCAGAGAAGTTGCAACTACATCAAAAAATTCACTTATACTTTGTATTTTAATGGATATGTCTATAATTTGTTCCAATGCTCCCCTTCAATACAGGCATCCAATATACTACTAAATGTTGTGGAATTTGTTTTTGAATGTGTCTAGAGGCTTTTTGTTAAATCTATTATATTCCAAAATCATTGTAAGCCCTGAGACAAAAAAAAATTCAGCCATCAAATCAAAAAGATCACATGCCTTGTGTATGCTTTGAGAGATGTTCATGCCCTATTCTGAAACTCTTGTTTTGGCACAGACAAGGAGGATGCTGGCAAGGGTTCTAAAATCTTTATACCTACCAACTCCATTTTCTCAATTATAAAAGTATGCATGCATATGTCCCTACATTTTTTCTATCTATATTTTCATCGGACCTATGTTATGCATATACTTCAATCATTGATTGCCATGAGACAACATTTGTTTCAGATAAATTAGATTACATGCCATGACCACATTTCTTTCAAGCATTTGGGTTAAAGGATTTGACTCAAAAACTTCACAATCGAATCCTGATAGTGTTGTCACAATTTAACTTGCTATGTTCAATAGATCCTACTTATTAATTGATGAGGTTAAGGGGATTTCTAATGAACGGTTCATATGGCACCACACTTAGTGAAATTTTTATGTGGGTTTAACCATGCAAGAAACTATGTAATTAAGTCCATTTGAGCTGGAGGAGTACTGGGAAGGATGACCTCCTCAAAAGTCCCAGTGCTTTGCCCTTGTGAGCATCACCTATATCCAATGAAGGCTAAGTGTTCCATTCATTCTCATGAGAGATGGGTTTGTGTGAACTAACACTCGTGAAACATGAGTCAATGAATTTGATTCAAAAACTATGCAGTTAAATCCTAATAACAATATTACAAGTTTGTCAAATGGTTCGCATGCCTTGTCTATGCTTTGATTTTGGAACCATGTCTACCAAGACAACTACAACTAAAATATCTTACATAATTCCTTTATGCTTTAATCAATGTCCATACACTTTTGGAAGAAATTTTTTATGTTAAGCATTTAATAACTTTGTATTCTTAATAATAAATAAAAATATTTTACTAACAAAAAATTATTAATGATAACGCAAACTTAAAATATTTTTATGCTCAAAATATAAAAATATAATGCTTTGTAGTGGAAATATTATATATAAAAATAAAAAAACAAGAATTAAAAAAAAAAAAAAAAAATTGTCTATCAACTGTCCTCCAACTATTTTTTACAGGTTTCAAGGGCCATTCAAAACCTTCTTTGAACGTAATAAAAAATAAGACAATATTAAAACATGACAATTGTTAGTCTCAAAATGGTTTTTGACACTTGAGTACCAACACACTTAATCACTTTCTACATGGGAGCTGAGTACACCATGTATGTCAAGCCACAACATGAGCCAAGTTAGGGAAGCCTTTAGATGTCAAGTGATCTTCAGGTGTTGAGCAGCCTTCAAGTGTCGAGTGAAGATCAGGTGCCAAGCACGATACAAGTGTCGAGTGACATTTGAGTACCGATTCATAGACGATGTCGAGCAATATAGGAATACAACAAGTGTCGAGTAAGCTAGTTTAATATAAGTGTCGAGTATCAGAGATCAATAAGTGCCGAACAACACAGAATGCACATATGAGTTTGTAACATTACAAATTTAGATGTAAATCATTTTTATGGCTGACATATGATGAATCTTGAAGGATTAAAAGATAAGATCGAATCTTTTGTATTTTCCATGCAATCAACATGCAGCCAATAAGAAAAATGGAGAAGGCATGAAGCCAATTGTAAATGTGCAAGGAATAAGTGGGAAATAGAGATTCAATATGGATCGTAGATCCATACTTAACCCTAAGTCTTTGAATTTCTATATAAGGAAGACAAAATCACATTGAACCCCATGGTGGATGGATGAGGGTGTGCAAGGAAAACTAATTCTCAGAGTGAAGAGTATCAAATCACAGAGGATCAAGATCAGAAAAAGTAGATCAAGTGCCTATATTCAGCAATCGAAGGATTGTAAGTTATCAGGTTTATTATACCTAATACTCTCCAGCAATTGTATTAGAAAGAAAATCCTATGGTAATAGGTTAGCTTAGCAGCTATTTTGTAAATCCTATAAATAGGCGAAAAAATCCTTTAGCAGGGTAACACTTATTGTAAAGTGTTTGAAATCCTTTAACCAGGTCACTACTGATACAATGTAAAGATTTTAATAGGGTAGGCCTTTAACAGGGCAGACCATCAAAAGTGGTTAAACCTTATTGCTGCAGTAATTTTTGTGGGTATCATCCCCACCCCAGTTTTACCTTCTTATTTCTAGAGGGTTTCTGGGTTACCAAAATCTCAAGTGCTATGTGGTGATGTTTATGTGTTTTTCATAACTGTTTGATATGTTTATATTCCAACAATTGGTATCATAGCTACAAGGTTCTCACAAGAAGAAGTCTAACAACTTGGAGAAAAAGATCTAAAGATGGAAGTCTTCAAACTTGGGAAGATTATTGATAATCAAGTGATTGATGTGCAATTGGCTCTACACAAAGTAGAGGAAGCAAGGGAGGAATTAAAAAAATCCTTGAAGAGAAGGAAGGATATAGCTATAGCTAAAAATGATATAAACTATAAGGAGATTGATACCACAAAACTGTGTACCAATGGAGATACTAAAGAGTTTGATGTAGCAATAGCAGAACTGATGGAGAAAAAAAAAGTTCAAACAAATGAGATAAGATCTCTCAAGATGGAACATGAATCTCAGGCCATAATGTTATGTGAAATCACTGAACAAAAGAAAAGAGCAGTTGAGGATAAAGTCATGATGGAAGATGACAAAAGAAATCTTGCAAACAGACTTGAAGAAAAATGTACTAAATTGACAAGGATCTCAAACATGCAGATGGATACACTTGACCAAATGATGAATCTTCATCATGAACTCACTATGAAAGATATTGAGGGGTATATGTACTGAGTTGTGGTGCCAAAAAGGTGACAAGTAGTTTTTTTTTTCCTATTTTAAATAGAGCGTACATGCTATTTAAAAAATAAAAAGTATATATGATGGGCTGCAAACCCGCAGCCCATCATTTTCATCAGTATTTTCTTCTACTCCTACAACGAGCAACGCGTACTCGAGTTGAAGACTTAACATTTTCACCACCATTTGCCAAAATGCCTCCTCGTCGATGAAATCCAAGACCACAAGCACACCCATGACGATGTCGTAAGTGATATAAACCTAACTTTGCATTGTTTGATATATTTTTCATATTGTTTTGTAAGTTTTTTATATTTTTTTGTAGGGTTTTTACAAATTTCATTTAGATTTGTTTATTTATTTGGATTTCAATTGATTTTTTATCAAGAAATGTTCATAATCAACCAAAAAATCCACAAGAACATCAAAACCCTCAAGAACCTCAAAACCAAAACCCTCCTCAAGAAGAACAACAAATTTCACAACCCGAACCAATTGCAAGACCTCCACCAGGCACACAAGAAAATATAATAAATGAAATAGTGAGAGGCAAAATTGAATTAGAAAGACTCATTGCTCGGTTGAAAGAATTTGGACAAACCAATCCAATGAGGGCTCAATTGGCATCATCCCTTGAATCCATTAACACCCAGATAGCCTCAGTCAGTGGTCAGTTAGATATTTGGCAGGTTAAGAGGGATGAACAAAAAAGATTTTATGCAAATAAATTGTCATATGAAGATGTTAAAAAAAAAGAAATACCAAAAGGTAGTATATGTGCATTATTTAGAAAACCCGGTGAACAAAATACTATTAGAGATGGTACTAAACAATTTCCCATCCATTGGTGCATACATGATTCTATTAGAAATAATTTTTGGGATAGATGGTGGATGGTTTTTGATGCCTCTCCTTGCAACAATCATGAGGTCCCCATGTATTTTTTGAAGAAATTATATTGTGAGTTTGTCCTTGGGGAGATCCCCAATTATTTTGATATATTAGACTCCCAGTGTAGAGGTGGGGGGTCATTATTTGGGAGGCCAAGAGCACATCGTGACCCTAATGTAGTTAGGGCACCTGTGGTCAAGCCACAGTGCGAGCATGTGACTATGCCTTCAGTTGTGAAGGAAAATGTAGAGGCCAACACTCTAGGGACCATTAATGCTTTGATGCAAAACCTCATCCATTCCACGAGCCCATTAGTTGAGGGAGAGCCTTCTGTGTGTCATGGTCACATGTGCACTTCATGCGGATCCCTATGCACATTTGGCACTCATGCTGGAGATGGTGCAGATGATGGGCTTGTCACCGATCAGTTCCTGAATGACACATTTGGCATTGACACATAGGTAAATTACAATTATAATTTACTAATTTGATCACATTTCATATGTATAGTGAATGATTAATTAATTAGCATCTATTGACATTGTTCAAAATTCAGGGTCAGAGTGTTGTTGGGCCAAGCAGTGATCCTCCAGGCCCATTTTTTGTCCCTTCCATGAGTCTTGAGGTATGTATCGATTTAATAATTTTTATTAATACACATATTTATTATGTAATCATATTAAGGATTGACAAAAAAAAATTATGCATGTGCATCAGTTCTCCACAGGACCCTCAACCTTTACCACAGACTCAGAGCATAGACATCATACGAGCTTTACACAAGTATAGGTGTTTCATGTTAATTTAATTCATTTGATTATATTTATTTTATGTTTCATGTTAGATGTAATGTGTATTGTATGACATGCAGCTCATTATGTCGGACACACCTCCTCATCTGCGACAATCTGTTGATAGTGGAGTGGTCGTAGCTGTGGCTAGCTCACAGCCACTGATGGAGATATGAAAGAATTTTCTTCATTTTAGTTTTTTCTTATAATAGTTAATCTCAAAATTTCTAATGTTAACCTTTGTTTATATATTACTATAGCTTTTATGGTTTTACACAAGCAGTATGTATGTTAGGCCTACTGATACTCTTTTAATTATGAATCGAAACCTTGTTTTTGTTTTACTAAGTTGTAAGGGGTAGTTTTGTTTAATGGTTATCTACTAATAGTAGGTTAGTTTGTTGTTAAAGGGTCAGCCCCCTAGTTTTGCCTACTTTTAATTCAAAAACTAGGAGTGAAGGTAGAAGTGGCAGTGAAAGAATTAGATAAAGACGAACTAGGAGCACATATTAGAGTTAGAAGTAGAGAAGAAGTAGGAAAATCAAATAAAGGTATGAGGACTAAGAGTAGGAGATAATGAAATTAAAGGTAAGAATAGGAATAGAAGATTAGCTGTATTCCAAGTTGATTGCAACTAGGAGTAGGACCTACAAGATGGAAGTTATATGTTTTCTATAAATAATAGTCAAGTTTAAAGATATAATTGGTGATTAGATATATTCACCTTGGTCTAGTAGAGTCATAAGTGCAGGAGAATTTGTGTTTTAAATTAATATTATTCATAGGCCAAAGTCAAATGTTGAACTTGATAATAGAACTAGGCATATCCTTATGATTCAAAGAAACTATAGTTTTTGGAATCAACACCATCAACTCTCCTTCACTATTTCTTTGGGATGAATGGAACTAGCATAACAAAATTCTACATTCTTTCATTCTCGTCCTCCTCCTCCTCTCATACAAAATAAACTTGGATAAGATAACTTACTAGACTATTGGATTCATGGCCCTTCTCTCTTCTTTTCATACTCTTATAGCTATGCTAGTGGGATAAATCATTGAGTATTTTCTTATCTTTTATTTTTGCTCTTTCTTTTCTCAAGTGACCATTTGAGCTTTTGCTATAGCTTTTACAACACGATGCTTGAGATTGAGACATTTTCTTGAGTGAGGTCTCTTCAACTAGTTGACTTGGAATCTTAGTAAGCTTTAGGATTTTGTTGTTCTTTTATATATCCTTGCAATTGAATGTAATAGTTAATATTCTTGGTTTGGGAGCTTTTGTCCTTCAGCTTGGTGATATTTAATCTCCTTGTAGTTTTTCCAAAATCTTTACCTCTTTCTCTTTTTTTCTTCTACTTTATTGTGTGCATGAGGTGGACACATGCTTCCAATAAAGTGGGGACTACATGTATCATTTGAAAAAGTAAGAACACTTATTTGGTATTATTTTTAGCCCCATTTTAATATACATTATGGGTTCCTACATTGATTTCACACTCTCCTTTAAACACTCATTGGACTTTCAAATTATTATTTAAGTCCTATATTGATTCATTTTCTTTAAAAACTCAAGGTTACCCTTATCTATAAGTGTGCTTCTCTATTTCAACTTCAATCAAATAATTCCTTTCATTTATTGGACCTTATCTTACCATTTATGAAATGTATTTTCTCTCTAAACCCAAAAATAAGTTGTTAGATCAAATTTCACACGCTCTAAATATCTTGGACCCACAATCAAAACTTGGGTTGGAATTGGTGGGTATAAGATGACTTTGGTGACATTTACTTGGGTACAATATTTTTTTTGGTGATATGTGTATTTATAAGTGATTATATTTATTGAATTGCTATAGGGTCTCGTCATGCCTGACCGTCCACGAGCATTTGAGGTGAACTTACAGAGTGACTATTTGTTGGCGGTAAGAAAATAATTGATTTTGTGTGTACATATATTTGATTTCAACGTATAATAAATATTGATTCATATCTACTTTCTTTGTATTAGTTGGAGCTGGAGAAGAGCCTCAACAAGAGGTCGAGTGAGCGTGTCAGGAGGGCCCCGTCATCTCCACTATCTCCCTCCACATGATGGAAAACGACGTCGAGAGACTTGTTTCCTTCCCCTCGTGGGAAGGAAAAGATGTAGTTGATCTAGACATGTATATATATAGGCATCAGTGGACATATTCGATACACATTTCATGTATATGACATTCTATATTTGATGTATGACATTTATTCGATGTATGACATTATTGGTTAATATATGATATGTTTTTTCATATACGACATATGATATGATATGTTTGTTCATGTTTGTTCATTTATGACATTAAATTAGATATGTTTGTGTATGACATTAAATTAGATATGTGCATGAATGAAATCAAATTCAATACCTAATCTATTCAAAAATTTGATAGAATTTTGATTAACAATAAACTTTATCATTTTTTAAGCATAAGTTAAGCATTTTCAATATGTCATCGTCATATGATTTATGATCTTGTTCATGTTTAAAGTTTTCCTTCTCTATCATTTGTTTATCAAGTTTAATTCAATACCTAATTAGTTTGAATTTTTGATACAATATTGATTGGCAATAGACTTTATTAGGCAATATTTGTGGACCTCAATTGATCACCTAAATGAGAACCTTGAGATTTATTAGGAACTCCATTAAAGAAATCAATAGTTTGAAATTACTCTATCCAACAAAATAGTGGTCTACAAATATTAGAGAGATAGACTTAATATTTACCAAGTGTCCATCCAATGCCAAGTATTGTGAATGTATCTCCATTCAAAGTTCAATCACATGTTAAATAATAGACATTTTAGTAGTAAGAATAAGTTATCTAACCTTATTAACATTCTTTTGTATGAGTTCCAAGTAAGGTATCAAGAATGCTTGAAATTCAAGACTTTGTCTTCTCATCTTATCCATGTCTTTACTTAAATCAACCTGGATTAACTAAGGTACCTCAATTAACTTAAAAACACTATTCTTTAAATCCTCATCAATATTTTTCAACTTTCTTTAAAATATATTATGTCAAATGTAGTACATCACATAGCTATTGGAGTAGGTGGATTGTCTCCTTAAGAATATTTTCTAGCTCAGTTGTAATACCACCAAGTTCAACTTGTTGAGCAGTAATGGACTCATTTAGTTTCTCCATAATCTTCTTCTCTATTCTTTTCTCTTCTAATTGTATCAAATTTTCATTAACATCAACATTAGGTGCATTTACCTATTTTACAAGTAAACTTAATTGATCAATCATTGGAGGTTTGTCATTGGCTGGTGCATCTAGAACAATTTGTAATAAGATGTCCTTCACATCTTATAATACTTGTTTGTACTTCACTTCCTATCTTTCTCTTTTGCATCTTTCCCCTTCACAATTCTGCATAATTTATCATAGCATCAGAATCCAATTTTGTATGATCATAGATTGAAAGTATGATAGCTTCATCTAATATTACCTTATCTCTTCTACTCTTTTTCATCTTTTTCTTGTCTTGTAATGTGATTGATCTTGTACTTGGTGATATAATTGCAACCTAAAGCCATCTCCTCCTTAGATTTCTTATTTTTGTCATCAATTAAAGGTTTGTCTTACTTTACCCACTTTTTGTTGTGCAAATATTAGGCTATTTAGCTAGTGTCCCTATAACAACATTTGAAACAACAATTTTGTTTAGTTTTGGCTATGTGTATACAACAGTGTTCATTATTATTTAAGGGAATAGTGATAGTTACTAATCCATGTAACCCCAACAATGTTTCCTTTTATTCATTACAGTCTTATAATATTTGATAATTTCTATAAGGATTTAACTAATTCTGACTTGGTTGTGCATAAGGTACCTATTAGTAAGTCATATTTTGCGAATAAGGACACTAAGAAGAATTTTGATCCTTTGCAAATCTATTCTCCACATCAAACTCCCATGCCTGATTCAATTCAAGTGTCTACTTGTAAGAGACAACAAAGAAAACCTAATGCTTAAAAGATTAAGGAGAAAATTGACCTTGGTATTCAAGCTACTCTAGAAAAAAATTTGATAGATAGCAAAAGGAAAAGGAGTGCAAAAGGCACTCCTTAGAAGAATGAGGGACTTTTCATGAAGTGTTAGACAAAAGATGTGCTCTCTAATCTAACTTGATGCGGGTGGTGCTGATGTAATTTTGCTTCAAAAAACAAAATTGTCTCAATAATCATATTCTTCTATAATTGCAAAGTTGACTAAGTGGAACTCATTTCATGTTCATGTTGCAGGTGCTTCGGGTGGTTCATGTATTCTTTGGAACCATAAATCGCGCACTGCTATATATTCAGTCTTTTCCTAACTAGTGGCAAGTAGTTGTTACTAATTTTGGTATGTCATTCACAGTGCTCAATATATATGGCCCTATTTCTACATGTGATGATAAGACAGAACTTTTGGATTCCTATTCTTAGACTATTTCCAACATTCAAGATGATAAATTTATTGTGCCTGGGGATTTCAATGGCATTCTATCTCGGGATGAGAAAATTGAAGGTATATTCCCCCTCTTCATAAAATGATAAATTTTTTGATTTTGTGAATAATAACACCCTCATTGATATCCCTCCTTCTAAAGGGGCATTTATATGGACCAATAAGGGACAATAATTTCACCAAATTACTAGAGACTTGATAGGTTTATTATTTCTCATGATTGATTCCTTTCAAATATTAATATTAATTCAGAAATCCTCACTTTGGTTGCTTCAAATCATTTTTCCATTTCTCTATGTGTTGAATCTAAGGGGAGTCCCAGTGGTAGTAAACCATTTTTTAAGTTTAAGCATATGTGGTTTAGGCACTTGGATTTCTTGTCACTACTCAACCAATGTTGTCTGCTCCTTTTGTCAAGGAATCTAGAATGTATCAGCTTCACATGAAGCTTAACTAGGGTTTACCCAGCTACCTGGAGCTAACGGAGTAGACAGTTTGATCCCATGATGAAAGGTGAGAGATATTTGGCAGTTGGCAACTTTGTACTAGCCAACACTGCAAGTTTTAGCATCACCCGAGATGGCATTGTAAAATGAAAACGAAATGTGATCTCCAAAAAGTGAGAGAGGTTATTGTAGGTCTCTACAACACAGTCTTGTAGGAACTAGAATTGCATCCATACCTCGCATGAGCTCCGAGATATGTCCCATCAAATATTGCAGCCCTATGGGATTTAGTGACCCTTGGGGACATTTTTTGTTCGGCGTGCCCGAGAATGTTCGAGTGCTGAAGGGGATAGGACAAGGTTGAGGATAGGGTTTACCTGGCCAGTCAGAGCTAACAGAGTAGACAGTTTGATCCCACGATGAAAGGTCAGAGAGATTTGGCAGTTGGCAACTTTGTACTAGCCAACACTGCAAGTTTCAACATCACCCGAGATGGCATTGTAAAACGAGAATAGAATGTGATCTCCAAAAAGTGAGAGAGGTTATTGTAGGTCTCTGCATCATGGTCCTATAGGAACTAGAATTGCATCCATACCTTGCACGAGCTCTGAGATAAGCCCCGTCAAAGACCGCAACCCTATGGGATTTAGTGACCCTTGGGGACATTTTGGTTCGGCATGCCCGAGAATGTTCGAGCGTGGAAGGGGATAAGACAAGGTTGAGGATAGGTTTTACTCGGCCACTCGAAGGTAATGGAGTAGATAGTTTGATCCCACGACAAAAGGTGATAGAGATTTGGCAGTTGGCAACTTTGTACTAGCCAACACTGCAAGTTTCAGCATCACCCAAGATGGTGTTGTAAAATGAAAATGGAATGTCATCTCCAAAAAGTGAGCGAGATTATTGTAGGTCTCTACAACATGGTCTTGTAGGAACTAGAATTGCATCCATACCTCGCACGAGCTCTGAGATATGCCCCATCAAATATTGCAGCCCTATGGGATTTAGTGACCCTTGGGGACATTTTGGTTCGGCGTGCCCGAGAATGTTCGAGCGCTAAAGGGGGAAGGATGAGATTGAGGATAGGGTTTTCCTGGCCACCCAGAGCTAATAGAGTAGACAGTTCGATCCCACGACGAAAGGTGAGAGAGATTTGGCAGTTGGCAACTTTGTACTAGCCAACACTGCAAGTTTCAACATCACCTGAGATGGCATTGTAAAATGAAAATGGAATGTAATCTCCAAAAAGAGAGAGAGGTTATTGTAGGTCTCTACTACATGGTCCTATAGGAATTAGAATCGCATCCATACCTTGCACGAGCTCCGAGATATGCCCTGTCAAAGATCGCAGCCCTACAGGATTTAGTGACCCTTGGGGACATTTTAGTTCGGCGTGCTCGAGAATGTTGAAGCGTTGAAGGGGGCAGGACGAGGTTGAGGATAGGGTTTACTTGGCCACCTGGAGCTAACAGAGTAGACAGTTTGATCCCACGATGAAAGGTGAGAGAGATTTGGCAGTTGGTAACTTTGTACTAGCCAACACTGCAAGTTTCAGCATCACCCGAGATGGCGTTGTAAAATGAAAACGGAATATGATCTCCAAAAAGTGAGAGAGGTTATTGTAGGTCTTTGCAACACGGTCTTGTAGGAATTGAAATTGCATCTATATCTCACACGAGCTCTGAGATATGCCCCGTCAAAGATCGCAGCCCTATGGGATTTAGTGACCCTTGGGGACATTTTGGTTCAGCATGCCCGAGAATGTTCGAGCGCTAAAGGGGGCAAGATGAGATTGAGGATAGGGTTTACTCAACCACCCGAAGCTAACGGAGTAGATAGTTCGATCCCACAATGAAAGGTGAGAGAGATTTGGCAGTTGGCAACTTTGTACTAGCCAACACTGCAAGTTTTAGCATCACCCGAGATGGCATTGTAAAATGAAAATGGAATGTGATCTCCAAAAAGAAAGAGAGTTTATTGTAGGTCTCTAAAACATGGTCCTATAGGAACTAGAATCACATCCATACCTCGCACGAGCTCCAAGATATGCCCCGTCAAAGATTGCAGCCCTCTAGCATTTAGTGACCCTCGGGGACATTCCAGTTCGACGTGCTCGAGAACGTTCAAGCGCTAAAGCAGATAGGATGAGGTTGAGGATAGGGTTTACCTAGCCACCCAAAGCTAATGGAGCAGACAGTTCAATCCCACGACCTTTTTTTCACTAAGTTGCAAATTTGAGCAACTTTTACAACTTTCAACAATGCAACTTTGCACAAAAAGTGCAATTTTTACATTTTTCACTTGATTCCAATTCTATGACTTAGAAAAGGTTCGGCAACAGTAAAAGCTCAAAGGAATATAGGAATATAGATAGTTTTATGGTTATTTCCTAAAAGTTGCTAAATTGTTGCAAAAGTTGCTAATGCAACTTTGCAATTTTTGCATTGACAACATTTGGGTGAATAATGGATTTTGGCTTGGAGGGTATCGAAACTAAAAGGTGTTGATGGGAACATGCCAGATAGGGTAGAAAAAACCTATTAAAGCCTAAAAACATTTTAGAGTTGACTATTTGTAGGATTTGCCCATCAGGAACTAGAAGGGTCACTTGGCACATTGTTACAAATTTGCTCATTTTGGGTTGTTACTTGGGTCCATCACCCTATCCTCTACATTAGGATTGATCCTAGGTTAGGATTGGATAGAAAATGCCTATAAAGGTATTAAATAATGTAATAAGGCTATCGAAGCCTCTAGAAGATATAAAAGGCACTAAAAGTACAATATTTTGTAAAGCCAAAATGCTCTTAATCAAGTCATGTAAAGGATCCAAAGGGAGGATTCATTTAGTTTTGAGAGTCTAAATGAGTTTAAAACCTCATTCCCACATGTGGGAGACAAGTTTGGGTAGTCAAAATTGATTGCTCCAAAGGTGATTTAGTGTTTTCTCTAAACAAGACTTTCATTTTACATTGGAAGTCATTTAATATAACCAAAGTGAAGGTGTTTGAACCATTTTGGGATTCTAGAGACGTTGCAAAGTAAGATTTCTATAAAGCCCTAGGGTAAAGGGGTTAGAAAGGAGGGTATGCAAACTCGCCTAGGGCTAGATTTCTATGCTCCTTTCAAACACTTATTTGCTGATTTCATTGCCTAGCCAGGTATGCAAACTCGCCTAGGGCCTCTTGGGGGAAAAAAAAAACCTATGAAAAACAAGACCAAAATACATATTTACATTTTTTATACAATCTATTACTTGATTCCAAAAGGCCATCATTGTTCCACCATTGGAATTCAAGTTATAGAGGTTTCTTTGCTGATTGCTTTGTACAGACCAGCGAACTGGCAACTTTAAAAAGATTTTTCAAACTTATAAAGAAACTGATCAAAAAAACTCCTAATCTTTACCAAAGCATCTACATTCCATACACTATCAAACCACATGAAAACAACAACCCTATCAATCCATTAAAGGTGTGGATGAAGGGTGAAATCATAAAATTGTCATCAAAATGCTTAGTTTGCTCTTCATTCCAATGCCAAAATTTGTACAAAAGCATGTGCCAATCCTCAAACTGACTTGGATTGGTCTTAAATACCTCTTACCCACATGAATCAAAAGATCTCATAGGTTTCCAACTGATTCTTGAAGCCCTTATAAAGTTTTAGCACTTTTTGTTAATGTTGTCAAACAACTTTGCAAACTTGCAAAGTTGCCAAGTGCAACTTTTGCACTATTGTGCATTTAATGGCTCCATGACCTCAAACATGGTTAAATGAACCTATTTCCATGTAATTAAAACTTTTTTTAAAAATTTCATCTTTCCCATCCTCCTGGGGTCTTGGTCAATGTTTGACCATTCTAGGCTCTAACAAGCAATTTAAGCAATTTTGCCAACATAGAAGCAACTTGGGAACTCAAACACAACAAAAACCTATTTACAAACACAACTCACACACTTGGGGATTTATCAAATAGCCCTTATTCATGTGTTCTGGCCAAGACCACTACAAGCCAAAAATGATTTAGGAAACTTGGCATATTTCCTAGGTGCTCCTACACCAACAAAGCTCAAAGCCAATGGGTAGAAGTCAATAGTAGGAAGAATAAGTTGTCGACTACTAGCCCATTTTTTAACATGGTTACTAAGAGAAAGTAAAAACCTAATGTGGAAGGTAAGAATTATTGTTTGGGTAGGAAGAATAATAAAGAAATAAGAGAATTGGCAAGTAAAGTTGATATAGTAAATGGGAGAGAGTTCACCATATAGGAGAGTTGTAACAAAAGTTATAAAGGAATATCATATCATAGAATATTAGAGGATTTAATGATCCTCATAAGAATGATATTTTGCAGAATGTGGTTTGGTAACCCAATTTGAACATTTGGAGGGACCCTTGTGGAGAAGGGTAGGTATTTAGCTTAATGGTTTGAATCTATTCTTGAAACAAGTCATTTGCTGAATGTTTATTACTTCTTGGGGATCTAGTTTGACTCCTCAAATCATTGGTATCAAATCTAGTAGATCTATTGAGGGGTGCAAAATTAGTTACTTGTGTTGTAGATTGTTATATTGAGAAGATGCCTCCAAAAAAAATATATAGAAGGAGATACAAGAGCTGATATAAGCTACTAAAGTAATGGATAGAGAGTTGAGGAAACAAAGAGACTAAGATGTAATAAGGTAAAGAGAAGTGAGACAAGTAAGCAAGTAAAATGCAACCATCTCGAAAAGCTTGGAAGCTTTGGAAAGGATTCCTACGAGGGATGTGCATGAAGAACAAGAAAGTGATGTTTAAGCACTTGAGAATCCTCATGGAGAGAATGTAGGGGACTTAGATCTTGAAGAAAGAAGGATGATAAGGTTGTTGAAGATATTTCAATGTGGTAGAAGAAAGACAATAACTGATTTCCATATCTATCATGGCAAGATAGATAGTGAAGAGGTTTTGTGGTTGATAGATTCCCAAGAGAACTATTATAATTATGGAGATATAAGTGAAGTAAAATAAAGTAAAGCTATACAAAACATAGCTAAGAGGGACAACATTGACATGGTGGAGTAGTGTAACAGAAAAGAGGTTTTGTAAGGGTGGAACAAACATGACCAAATGGTGAAGGATGTGCCTCTTCCATCAAATAATACAATCCAAAAATAGAGGATAAGGAATAACTTGAAAGAAAAGGAGATGGGTTTGATGACCTACATAGAGGAATTTCACAAGTTGAGCATAAGAGGTGGATTAGAGCATAAAGATGAAAATGTTGCAAGGTATCTTAATGGGCTCATATAAAACTTGCAAAATGGGATTACCTTGATTTTTCCTAAGACGCTTAGAGATAGTTTAATCTAATTGGCTATAAGTGCATAAGATATGGTCAATAGGAAGAAAGAGAGACAAGAAGGTGGTAGAGGAAATGCAAATAGAGGAAGGGGAATAAAAACCAATATAATATGGGAAGAAATGATAGTTTAGTTGCATATGAAATGGTGAACAATTTATATTTGGAATGGTCACCACACAATAGGCCGTATAGAGCATCACATGTAAGTAGTGATGATTTTCTTAAAAGATAGATGACTATGAGCATCGCATGTATAGAGAATCTCCATTAAAATATGTTTGCTAGTGTAAACCTGTGAGGAATAGTTGGTCCCAATTCAGTTGTGTGTCAATATTAGGAATGTGACCAATTAATGTGACAACCTCATCATATGTCACCATAGTCGAAGTATTGACAACCCATAGGAACTCAACCTTTGAACATATAAAGAAAGTTCAATAAACCCGAATGAAACAGTGAAACAAAAGTTGCATACTTGTGAAGATGATCAGATTGCAAGTGATCAATATGTCTCAAATCTATATTCAGTTCTTTTACTATGCATATAAATGGTTTATTATATAAAAGACTTATATCCACCAAATAAATAAGCATTTTCTTACTATGCTATCCTTATCCTTGGTTGATCTCTAGTAGACCATTTCTTAACCATCCTCCTTCAATCTATAAGTCACTGTATTAATCTCGTTCATCTTGTCTCTACTTGAATTAATAAGAATTGGCAATCTCAGGGATTGCCAAAAGAGGAATGGGTCCAAGTGGAAGATAGGATTTAGAAGTGAGTTTAATTAAAACATAATAAATAGTGTATTAAAAAAAGGAGAATGGTATGTTCTTCGCAATCTACTCCCTTATACATTCTATCAATGTTCCACACTGAACCTGATAGAGAACATCACAACACATAACTAGCAACATAGAACATACCTCCTAGCCACCTCAAGAACATAAAATTTTAAAAACCAAAGTGCACACTTGTTTAAATTCAAAGCCTCAAAGGTCAAGAGCACAACAAATAAAAATAAATAAATAAACAAATATGAACAAAACCCACATTTGATAGAATCACAGAAAATATGGTGGCTAGATAGTTACAAACTGATTCAAGCTAATCCTTCATCACCATTAAGGTTGAAAATAACATACCCAATCGAAAACCAATTTACATATACAAAGTGACTAACATTACTCACAAAGAGGGAGTAGAAGCTACACACTACCTTGCATCCAAGGTGCACTAAAGACCATAACCAAACTCTTGGAGATCATATAATCCTAAGTTTACATAATCTGGTAGTAACACATTTCATTAACTTATGAAACATTTACCAAGTTCCATGATTTTTCTTTCCAAAAAATGACATGCTAGATACGCTTTCCAACAATATAATTAAGATCCTTCCATCACACACTGCAAGTTTCACTAATACATTTGGCATCGATTTGTGACGGCTAAGTCTTGCAATTACGATAGTAATGTGTGGCCACTGCGACCGTAGTAGACATCATTGTTTTTTAGTTGTAAATTACGATGTCTATCCTCTGCCATCGCAATTTCGATGCCACTCCGTCGTAATTTCACCACTCTAATCCGTCATGAATCTCGTCGCAATGCTTGCGGCTATCATCACAATTCTGACGTTCATCCACGCATTGCGACAGGGTCACATCAGCATCTGGCCACGGGGTCATTGTCCCCATTACTTCCCTTGACATCACAATTGTGACATCCATAGAAAATTGTGACGGGGACGCATGATGGCATCGACGGTGTGGTAGTTGTGGCATCGACATCACCTATTGTCGCAGTTCTTCCAATGGCATCGTAATTGCGACATAAATGCAAGAATTGTGACGGAGTTGCTATGCATGTGACATACATTCCGTCGCAATGGATGTGCAGATGTCACAATTGCGACGTTTGTAGCTAGCTCTTGGGCAGGACCATTGTGGCGGCGATGCTAACTACCATAGCCGCCACAGTGACCCCACCGCAAGCATATTCAGCCTGCAGTGCCTTTTGCTTCACTTGATCCTGACTAGCAAAAGCTTTTTGCTTCTCTAAAAGCTGAGATGTTCAGGGAGATAAAGTGGGAAAGATAGAGAGGAACAAATAAAGAGATATGGAGGAATAAGGAGAAGGGGCGATAAAGAGATATATAGATGGTGAATGAGAGAGAAATATATAAGGAGATATAGAAAGAGGGTGATAGGGATAGAGGGATAAATAGGTTATAAAATAAGTAGAGAGAGCTAAAGCAGAGATGGAGATAGGGAGAGGTAGCAAGAGGAAGACATAAATCATGAGATATGCTCCTAAATTTTCCAATTAGAGTCCTTTCTTATTGGACAAATAAGGAAGATATTCCTAATGGTGCCTAGTAAGCATGTATTACATAAATACATGTAAAACATAGAACAATGTATTTTTTCTATTTGATTTTCTACCTCTTTAGTGTACCCATTGCACATCAATGTAGTATTGCTAGTTTTTTATTCATGTTATGCATGGAAAAAGCATACAGTAAGGGTCACATCAAAGTTTTCATTGATAAGGAGAAACCCAACAAATTACCCACCATATTACATGGGCCTAAGGAAAGCTTTATGCTTGACCAAAGGCAAGGCACCTGCAGCTAAAAGTCAGGATGATCGAACTGGAGTGAACAATGACTTTACAGAAAACACTTTGAAAACTTGTTAAGAAAATCTATCAACCTACAATAAGATTGTATTAAAACTAGAATTATACAGATCCATATTATTAAAACTTAAAATACCTGTTAGTATTAAGTGTTCAAAAAAGCACACGTCGGACACCTCTTGGAATGTTTAGGGCCTCCATAACCTTTGCTACAATAAGAAAGAAATCCAAATAATATTAAATCTTTGCTGAAATTCCAATTCACAAGGATGTACAGTTATGTTCTAATAATCAAATACTAACAGTAAAAAACAGAAAGCTGAAATGGATATGTCGCTAGCTTTTTTCCATTCATTCATAAAACAAGCTTGATACTAAAATGTAAGTGTTTTCTCTTTAAATTATATCATGCTGATCACAAATACTAATCATAGATTAGTTATCCAAAAGGGTGCAATAATGATAGAGGAGCCAACTACTAAAAGATGCAATGAAGAGTTGCAATTCTTCAAATGATACTAAAAAGGCATCAATAACCAGCCCAAGGACATTATTCAGACAGAAGATTACTTTATATTCTATACAGACATAAGTGGTAGTAATCCACTAGACATCAGAAAGCCAGATCCCATGAGTACAATGATTAAGATCAGGAATAGTGACATATATATCACATAAGTAACAAGAGTTACATCAGAAATTGCAAAAGTACAGATCACCCATCATTGGGTCATCACCATTACAAAGATATTATATCAGACAAAGATCAAATAAATATCCAACATCTTTACAACCAAACAGAATCAATCATATCACATTTCAATAAGGCAGATATCAGATATAGTGAATAACTTCAGACCAGTATGGTACATATCACTTTTACATTATGATAAATCTGTAGCAGTGATTACTTGGTCTTGCAAATTGCTCTACAGAAATTCTAATGATACTTATTGCAGATTAGTAATCAACATTAGATCATTAGGATCTATGACATTAGGTCATTTAGTTGACTGTCACTATACTTCCAACTTCAATATATATAATCCTTATTTAGTCTTTGATATTGATTGGATTGGGAATTTTCACAAAGTCATTTCCATCATTATTGGAAGTGTTTTTGGTTATCAAAGTTTGATTAAAGATATCAGAACTACTTTAAAAGACATTTGCATATTGTTCGTCTATATTCTTTACCAAAGATCAATTGCATCTCTCTAGCAGTGAATTAAAGAATATATCAGAAGCATGGGTGATATTACTTGTACATAACATCAAGATACATGCACAATTGCATTGATATATCTACCCCGAAAAAATATTGTTATTAATACCTAACATTTATTTGTGGAAAAATAAAGAATTGAGTATAAGTAATAATAGAAAGAAGTTTATTGTGATTTAAAATATAAGGATTTAGTCACAGACCCTTAGGAATCATATAAGGGAACATCAAACATTAGCTCTAACCTCAAATAAGGGATTATTAACAAGCTGAAAGTTATCCTTGTTTCTGAAGTCAAATCTCTCTTCTTCCAAACTTTCCTTGTCTGATTTCTCTGGACAATGTTTCAGGTCATAGGTCTCAGCTAGGTTGTCCACTTTATCATTTCTTCCTTTGTCTTTTGGTTCCTTGAAGTGTTTTGTTCCTACACCCTGATTTTCTATTTTTTATGTTTTCATGAACATCTATCAACTTATCATTTTTTCGCTTATATCAATCCAAAGTCCTGCGATATATAGCTGTTGATCTATTCTTGCTTACTATCTTGTTACCTCATCCCTAAAGGACTTCAATGCTATATGTTGAGATTTTTGACAAGGTAAATGTGAGTGAAGTTCTTGAAGCAATATTTGAATTACAATACTTAGTCTGAACAATCTCTCCTATTTAATTTTTTGCAACTTCTCTCTTTCTTGTGAAGCTATTGTCTTGGCATGCCTAGATATCATAGAGCTCTTTCAACATCTTCAGCACGATCCCTTAATTTCCCTAGTTCTTCACTTGCCATAGTTTCATCAAAACATTTTCTCACCTACTTGTTCCTATCCTTCACTATCACATCTCTTTGTCTATCTTCCTCAAGGTGATTAGATTTGACACACAATGTATTTTTTGATTGACTGACATTAGAAATATTACTCTTCTCATGCACAAACATTGACATCCTATTCAATGTCATGCACTTTTTAAAAGGTGAAGGATAATTTTGATCAACATCCTTATCTCCAAGCAGCTTCACATAATCTGAATGGTGACCCCTAGATTCAATCCCTACTATGTCATCCTCAATGTATGACGTTGAGATGCAATAAGAACAATCTCATAATCATCATCAATCCATGTACTCATTTCATTTGTGACAGAAGGAGGACTCAAAAAATTAACTGCTTCTACTCCTTCCAAGTGTCAAAAACTATTTTCTCTCCTTGTATCTTGTTAGCACTATTTTTGGTGGCCTATTAAGGTTAGATTCTGAAAATCTTCCTCCCATTCACTTCCTAGCTTGGTTTTTTCTCATTCTTCCTTTTTCAAGTGAGGCTTCAGTTTTACCTCTTTCTCGGTTTAAATGTTGTGTTTGTTGTATGGAGACCAGTAGCTTTAGGATTTAAATTCTTCACCTCTAGCTCATGGAAACCCTTTGCTTCTACATATGCACGAATCGGTCTTTTGTACATAGCACTATGCATTGGAGTGGCAATTAGATTTTTACTTTTTACACCACTTACCAATATTTGGCATGAGTAAATTGAAAAATGGAAATAAACACAATTTGAAAGTTAACATCGTGGATGGCCCCAACACATGAATATAGAGGATGGTCCCTCACAATGACCTTAAGGACAAAATTTTGAAGAAGTTTACAAGGACACAGACATAAGGTTGTTATCTTCACCTTTATACATTAGAAAAGTAACAACTTTGTACAAATAAATAAATCAATCAATCATTTAGTAACACTTTCAATTTATTTTCCAGCTTTTCAATCTCTAAATTTTGTCTTTGTAGATTTGTAGTGAGAAGATTGCGGTGCACAATCTTCAAAGTTTGCTAGCCCTATAGCAGTTCTAGTTGTGAGTGGAATTTGAGCACATTTGAAGCCCTCCACACCAAGAAGTGCAAAATACTGACTCAATAGTACTTAAATAACCCTATTCTTGTGTAATACATTTAGCATCTACCTCTCATTGACCTTCATGACATACTTTCATATTTAGATTCAACTATCAATGATATGGACGAGCCTAAGAGACACTCTTTTTTAAGGAAGGTAAAACTAAAATTAATAAAGAAGTAGCAGAATGGGCAGAAGGTATAACCACATAAGAAGGTAGAAGGTATGTGAATGGATGCAGCTGATAATTTTTCTCAAGCCGAATCAATATCATCAACTTCAAGAGCACCCACACAGCCATTAAGAAGTTCTACTCATAGAAGAAATTTGTAAAATATTAATTGTAATTGCAATTTTTTATCATATAACACCGTGATTGTATTAAGCTTCTTTATTGTTTGTGAATGAATGACAAACCACTTATTTGCTCTCTGATATTAGTTTTATAAATGTTGTTAAATGTGCTTTTTTTATGTTTGAAAATTTTGTTGAGTTGAGTCCAAGTCAAATTTGGGTTTGTCAAGTTTTATAAAGTTACAAGTTTCTTAATTAGTAACTAAGGAATAAATAATGAATTCATTAGTGATGTCACAGTCACCTTACTACTCATGAAAAGTAACTCTTCTCCATTTTCACTCTTCCATGAGGTCACTTGTCCACCATACAACAATACCTACACAAATATAACATTAATAATTTATACATATGACCTAAAAGAGAATTGATAAATTGAAAATGAGATCAGAACCACAACTCAAATTAATCCATTAATTTCTGTTGACATAATGTTAAAATCAAGGGATAGAGAAAATAAAAAGGAAATAGGAAGTAGATCTAATTAGCCATATTAAATATAAGATCAAGGTTACATTAAACCATCCTATTCTCTTAAACTAGTATCAGCAACCAGCAACAAATGACACAAAACCAAGTATATACAAGTATGTAAGTATTAATTGTTTTTTCTCAATTTCGCTCTTCCATGAAGCCAGTTGCCTGTCATATAGAAAAAAGATACATAAATTCCACATATAACCATATAATCAATGAAATGATTAAAAATTTTAAATTTTAGAACCCTGTATCATGAGCAACTCATGAATAACCTATTTGCGGGAATCACTGACATGAATGAAGCAAGAAGACTAAAAAGAAATAAAGCTATCATAATATTGTTTTAGATATGGCTCCAAAGAACCCTACAATATGCCCTCAATGTCCTATGAATGATATCAGCAACAATTGACAATAAATCAGGAATGTAAACATATAGAAATATTGATAAACTATATTATTCCTGCCAGGCCAAAAAAAATTAATGATTGTGTTGATGGACTACCATTTTGCAGTAAAGATAAATTGGATCAAGCTATCAATGTCTTAAGCTTTGGTGGAAATAATTTCAGTGGGTTGTGTTTCTTCACTAACAAAAATAATCTAAGCTTGTTAAATTTCTTCAAAGATCATAATAAAATATTTTGAAGTAGGAACAATCATTATACTATGTAGTGTAGGTAACATTGATGTGCCTAGAAGCCTTTTGTTTTTAGCATAAATAGATTTAACATAAACTATTAGTCTATTAATGAGGAATGTAGACCTACTTGGACTTTTTACAATCCTAAAAACTAGAACCGATTATTTTTTCCTTTACTCACAAGGTTATAAAAACTACCATAACCAAAGTCCAAAAAATCCAAAATCCAAAAAGGCATGAACTGGAGAGAAAACTCAAAAGCTTGATAGAAAGAACTTAAAACAATAGATCATTTCAAATCTCAGTACAACCTCAACGATGAACACAATTCAAGAACAAAACTTATTTATTGACCAAAAGAATACCTTAGAGCTTCTCTTAGATTGAGATTCCTGTGTAGATTTACTATTATTTGAACCAGACATTGATGTCCAGGCATGGTTCAACATAACTTGAGTTTCTAAGCCTAACTTTCTAACCTCTAAAAATGGAAGTTCAAATGTCGATCCCAAAAAATTAGTTGAATAATTGACCTGCAATAAAAGAAAGTGAGCAAAATTCATATACATATTCTATTAAACATTTGAAGACATGAGATTCCTACATTCCATCAGGTGAAAATTGAAAGAGCTTCTAGCAGTAACTGTGTAGACATTTGTCAATCTAACTAAATCAAATTAAAACAAAAATTATGTTAAAACACCATACAATTAGAAGTTACAGACTGCACAACATTTTTGTAGTAATAGAATCTCAACAAAAACGTAAACCATATCTAATACAATGCAATTACATACTTGGGTCTTCCCATATCTAAACCATATCGTTCTTGAAGCTTTGATACTAACAGCAGTTGTTGTCTTCGTGCTTACTGGCTACACATTTTGGGCCTCCAAAAAGGGCAAAGATTTTAGTTTCTTAGGCACAGTTCTCTTTACCAGCCTTCTTGTCCTTATTATGTTTAGTTTTATTCAGGTTATGGACTCTTTCCTTTTGTTTTTCTACCTTTCTTGTTTCCTTATTTTCTAGGCATATAAAACCTGATTTATTTGCTTCATATTTATTTTGTATGGGCAAAGAAATGGTGATGCTTGTTTTGAACAGTGATTTTTTTGTATTTTGCAATCGAATAAAAATCATGTGCAAACTTGTATTATCCACAACTAGGAAATTTGTACTACACTATAGGTCTGTGTTTGTTGTCAAGAAGTGAAGGAAAGATGAAAATACATGAAGCGAGTGCAATGACTGATTGAGAGTCAACTTAGTTTTCTTATTGTATGAGGCAATAAATAATTTTGTATCAACCTCACCTAAAGATTGATGTCTCAATTTTCTCTCTAAAAGAGTTGTCACAAATTCTAGCAGTCATAGAATTAAGTTATTAAAGTAAGATGGTGCCATGGACTAAATTTATTCAAATCAAAGAACAGATTTGAAGTAGCCATACTTTAAGTTTGACATTTGTCAGCTATCATTTTCTGCTTAGCTTGATTCTGATTTTTATGTGTCCTAAGTTTAAAACTCCATGAGCTTTTAGCCCATCTATACTTGTTGGCTGCATAACTTCTACAAATAAATTTGGTTAAGGTATGTTTCTCTATCATTGTTGTAAGACTATATGATATATGGCAGTAATTATCTTATGGTGAGTTGGTAGCGACTGGAATATATAGCATTTAGGATTTAACAGTAGCATCAATTATGGCTCCCTTAGTTATAAATATATCGCATTGACAATGTCTTCCTGATTTTGTGGTGGAAGTCTCTTTATTCGTGGTGCTTGCATTGCCCTAGTAGATGCTTGTGTGCAATTTTTGAATAAGCTAGATTTTTATTTACCTATTTATGGCATTCTAGGATGCAATAAATTTTTCAAACCTCCTACAAACTATTGATAAGACAGGAAATATGCATGCTAATAAATAAGATAGTAGAACCTTACTAACCTATATCACATTTGATTTTAACTGCTAAGGCAAGCTTATGTTCCCTTCACCATTGGATCATATAATGATGTTGTACTGTGTGACATTGTACCTTTGACTGGTTGTCATATAATTTTAGGAAGGGCTTGGCAGGTTAAGAAGAGATCCCTACATGATGGCAAAAAGAACACCTAAACTTTCACAAATAATGGAGAGAAGATGGCATTAACACCATTGGAGGAGCACAAGACAACTTGGAAGGTGTCAGCGAGCATTGGCATCTTTGAGAGGGAAAGGTTCCTAAGAAAAGAGGAACATGGTGAAGCAATAGAAGATGTTTTGATCAAAAAGGATGATGCTTTGAAACAAACAACTAATGAGAATGAGGTTGAGGAAAAGAACCTAGGAAAGGATGATATGAAGACAAGTTGTCCATTTGAAGGACAAATAACAAATGAGCAGCAATCAAGTGTTGAAGAGCAAGGAGAACCTAACACCAAAAAGGTTCAAAAGGTTGTAGTAGAGGTAAAGAGAAAGGACGTTGATGAAGACAGAAAAAGATCAGGTCTTGAAGGGCTTGAGGGAAAGGAGATGATTGGAACAAAGATGAAAAGTACAAATGTTGATGTAAATAGCAAAGAAACAAGGGTTGGAGAAGCAGATATGATATTGATTGGTTCTATATGGTGTCCATTGAAAGTTGGACAAAGAAAATTCACAAAGAAAATGATGACTAAATCGGATAGAATAGCCACCAACCAGGAGTTGGTATACCAAGGCAAATGGCAAGGGTTTGAAGACATGTTGCAGACAGCAGTAGAGGTCTCAAGGTGCAAAGAGACTAAGGATGAGAAGACAATGGAGATGAAGAGCCAAGGGAAGGCTAAACAAAGTGATTATATTCCAAGCATGGAGAAGTATGAAAATATGAGTTATTTTTGGTTTTTTATTCTAATTTTGTTGCAGGCATATGAGAATATGATGGAGATTCCTCGTGTGGGGAAGATAGCAATACTTGGTAAGAGTTATGTTCTAGAAGGAGCTTGTTATTGCTTCTTGTTTCTACCTATTGTTAGTATCTTATTGAGCTTCACTTTGTTTCGATAATAGTTTAATATTCTCTACTAAACAGGTCCAACCACGTGAAGGTGGAAGCTCATTTGGCCCCACCCCCCCTCCCCCTAACATACTCTACATTCTTCGTTAACATCTAACATTCATTCATTCTTTCAAACATTAATAAAATTTAACATTCAATCAATATCACATGATAACATTCATTAACACATTAGATTTGTTAACATGCAACATTCATCAATATTCTGCATTAACACATAATTCATGAATATTCATTACCACATAATTAAATTCATTGAGACATAAAATTTAGTCATTATCAATTAAGGTATGTAGATGACAATCATTTTTTTTTTTCTTTCTATTTCTTTTTTCTATGTAAGCTCTAAGAGGAGCATCAGTGTCATCATCAATCCCCCCCCTCATCAGTTGTTTTCTTCTCTATTATTGATGATCTAAAATTCCTATGCTATTGAAAAGGGGGGTCCTCTGCAATAACAAATAAAAGAGTAAAATTAAAAATAATTTATTATAATTTTTACAAGTATTTAATTATTTTAAATAACATAACTATGGTTCTCTTTACCTAATCTGACCACATCATTTTGTTTGGACTCAATGTCAACACGGTCATGAACATCGACCCCTCGATCCTCTACAGCTGCTATACAAAATGTTACGTTAATCAAAACACCAATTGCAATTACATATAAAAAATTTAATAGCAAATGTACACCTCCACCACTGGGATGCACATCAGACGAACCTTCAGCATCCACAGATTGTGTAGAAGGATTGTCAGGCTGCATTCCAACATCCTATGCATTGTTATCATTGCTTGCTTAAAACAGATATACTCACTTTATATTGGAACTTAACATCAAATAGACTAATTGGTAAAGTATTCAATTTGAAATAAATTTCATTTAGCTTATTTACCTGTGGCTCGATGCATCATTATTAGAACCTTCCACACTAATTTTAGCTCGTAGCCATTCAGCCACAGCTCTATAGCCTTGTTGGAAGCCAATTCTCTTATCCTCTTCTGTGAGGCATCTCTTGAACTCTGAGCCCTGCATTTTTTCTTGGTATGGTGAATTTTACTTGCATTGTTTCATCAACCAATGGAGGGTAGTTAAAATATCAAAAGGAAATGGTAAATAGTTAGCAGGGTTTCCAACCCTTTTTACACCTTATTTTGGTCATGTTGGAGTTGTTCTGAATTTTCTTTGGTCTTTGGGAGTCCTAGAGGATCCAATTTCACTCTTGGTTGGGTGTGTAGAATAAAGGTCAAGTGCTTCAATCTGCCCTATCACTGGTAATAGCTAGTTTTCCTTAGAACTGATTTTTTTTGGGTTGTGTTGATGTTTGTTTTGGTTTCCATTTATGTTAGAGGGTTGGAGTTGTCCAAAACACTTGGTGTCAAGGTTGGGTGTATGAGCCCTTGAATGGTACAAGCGAGAAGTAACTAGTATGCAGCCTTATGTGATGAGTTGGGTCCATGAATTAAAGGAGCAGACGATGTAATAGAAAATTAGTTCTTAGGCCTAAGAATGGTTAATGGTTATTAAATTAATATGATGATCATGAATGATCTTGGATCCTCAAAATATGTGAGGATAAGAAGCCTATAATATAGGATTAAGGCATCTATCAAAGTTGCCAAGTGTTGTAAGAATGTTCTCATAACAACATTTTGCACTTATTGCAAATATTCCATGCAACATGGATAGCCTTGGATTCCTTTTATTGTGGGAGGTTATTTTTGACCAAATAGGCCCTAGAATGGTGGAGAAGACACCTAATGGAGTGATGTCTTGAATCTCCAAGCATTGGTTGCATATTGTAAAAAGTTTGAGTTAATGAAGTGGCTGGAAAACTCTATTTTTGAAGTGATATTTCAGTTTTTGAAGGAACAGTCATACTTGAAGCCTAAAACATGTTGATACAGTGGTTGAGACATGTTCTATAGTCATTTTGAAGACTTTTTCATGTTATGTGTTAAGGGTTTGGATGAAATCTTGAATATGATAAACCTAAGAGCCAAGAACCTTCCCAAATCAGTAAAATGGGATGGAATTTGAATGAATTCAATGTGAAGAAGGTCCCCACAATGAAGTTTGAAATTTGTGATGTTTTAGTGGATTTGGCAGTTAGATCCATCTAAGTGAAAGTGAGAAAGAGAACCAAAATTAAGGTGTGGATCATCCAAGGTGGAGTTTTCAAGGTGTGACTCTTGTAGTAAAGAGTTAATAGGATTTAGTTAATGATCTAATCCTATTAGGAGATCCTATAGAAGAATAGGATACTAGGAGATAAGAGAAATCTCTTAGTGGAAGTGGAAAACTAAGCCTAGGAGTTTTATCTTACACCATGCTTCCAAAGTGTGTTACTCTGCATCATATATTGGTGTGGAGGAACATTGAGATCCAAGTTGAGGATCAGGAGCATAGACAAGCTAGTCTATCCTAGCATTTCCCACCACATTATATAAAAAATTTGATACAATTTTTCATTTACTAATACTTACAACTCTTTCTTGAAGTTTCAAAAAACCACCAGAGCCGAGCTTGTGTGTCCTGTGCTTTTCTAGTCTTTCCTTTGTTGCCTTTGATGTGTCAAGCAATCTATAAAAAGTTTGAAATATGTTAGATAGTATAAATATAGAGGTTAATTAGTACAGAATTAGATTCTCAACAGTATGACATACCTTGTTGTACTCTCCACTGGTGTAATATTATTTTTCTTGTCAGCTTTATAGTTTCCATCCAAAATCAGAGCATGCCACTCAGCCTCAAGAACATAGGGTGGACGCTCGTACCTAGGGTTATCCCGTAAATTTTTTCTGTACTGGTCCCTAATATACTTCAAACATAAACCAATTGTTTCAAGGAGCTTGTTTCTCTCGAATGCACGAGGTCCAAAGAGTTGGGTCATGCTCTCTATAAGATCATCCTTCAACGGTTTGTGTTGGTTATTCCACCTTTTAAGTAAAAAAAAAACATGTTAGACTCATAAATGAAGTGAAGCTACCTTTAATATAGTTCAAGAAATGGATGAAAAGGAAAACTATTATAGCAATGATATGAAATCAAAATAGTGGTTTGGGGTTTTAGTTAGGATATGATGTTCCACCAGGTATGTAGGGTGGGCTCGAATATTCGCAAACACTCATCATCAAGTTTTCTCCAAAAAAGATCATTCCCTACAAAACAATCATGGGATCATTAGTCGATGAAGAGTAATCAAAAACTAAATTATTATTATATCACTATAGAATAATAATAACTTTAAAGTACTTGGAACTTTGGCTACTTTTAATGGAATGCCTTCAGATCGTCGTTGACAATCAATATGACATCCTTCATAGTTCTCGTACTAGGAACATAGGAACATCTAGGAAATGATGTTGCAGCTCCTATTGCAAAAAGTTTCATAAGTTTCATAAGTCTTTGTCATGAAGTATAAAAGAACAAATGATAATTGATGTTAAAAAGTTGTAAAAAAAAAATTGTTTGTTGCTGTCATAAGACAGAAAAAGAGGGATTTGTGTACCAGCAGATGGTGCAATAGTCGATGCCTGTAAGCTGCGTGTTGCTAACTCAGCAGTCAGAAAGAGATTTGTGGTTGTCCTGGATGGAGGCAGCATCATCATAGGATTCAATTGATGTGAAGCTGAAGAATAAAATTGTTAGATCAAGCATAAATATAGAATGCGTGGACTAGCATGGACAAGATTGTTAGAGCATTAAAAAAAAGGATTTTTCGAGCATGTATTGTCAATGATTATGATCATTCCTATATATATTCAGTGGAAAAAAGAAGTGGGGAATGGAACATGCGATCTACCTGAACCACTTGTAGCACCCTCATCATGGGAACGAGGCTCGAAATCACACAAAAAACTCTGTAAAGACAACGCATCCATATTTTAATTAATGCCATAAAAGAGCATAACATAAAAACCATTATTGAGCTCTTGTTATAATTAAAAATTTCATTAATACTTAATTTTAAGGTTTCAGAGGTTTGCATCAATTCAGCTCCCCTTTCTCTTATTTCTTAAGTCATAGGCTTTATGGTTGCCAAACGTAAAATTTATCTGCCAATTTTCTTTAGCAACTTTTTAGTCGAACCGATCAGGTCATCGATTTCTACTAAATCAATATAAAAAGGGTCCTCCTCAGGGGGGGTTGCTGATCAGGGACTGCAGGTTCCTTTCCCTCCCTCTGACCACTGGCCCTCTATGACAACAATAGTATTAGTATTATCAAAATTACTCCAAAACAATGAAGAAAACAACATTAAAAAAATAACATTTTTCTTCTATCTAGTTTGCACAATTGCAATGAGTTTTACCTTCTCGTGTGTAGATGAGTCGGGAACATCGCTAGCATCCCCACCGGGTAGTTGCTCCATATTGTGCCCCTGTGTCAAAGATCAAGTATAAAAATTTTAGCCAAAAATTTATTGACTAAATGGTATGTTGGAGTCATTGATTAGAAGTTGGTTTAATAGTATGCACCACCCCCATGATAGTAGCCTCTTTTGTATCTATGTAGTTCAAATTGTAATCAATAAGAAGCTCTTCCCCTGCACATATTGATTTTATTGCATAGATGAATACACGATTTCCCTCGCGTGCCTCAAATATGCAATTGGGTTGCTTTATAGTTGACCTAGGTAATGTACTATTTATAAAACCCGCAATATTCCCTATTTCTTTTGGCCTTCCATCAGTGTATATAGCCACACTTTTACTTTGATTATTGTCTTGTTGTTTTATATAATTTGTCGAGAGAGCATACCTATGCATACTTTTTTTTTATTGAACAATATGCATCCAACTTTTGTAATCGTAACATGGTCCAACATACTCCATCAATTCAGAAACTTTGTTGTAAGACACCTTTATGCCGTCCATAGAAAATAGGCCCAAACCATGTAGTGATGATGGTGCTATGCGATATATCCTCTCATTAACACAAAAATCAGTGTTTATTGGAGGAAGTTCCTTGGGTACCCAATGTTTCTATAGATGTTGGTACCTCAAGGGCACCTCGATGTTGCCTTCCGTCTCATCATCATAAGAACATGACCCCCCTTGAGCAAGGAAAAATTTCATGCATTTATTGAATTTCCTTCTAGTCCTTTGACCTCTAGTTAATCTCCATGTTCTAGATAAACTGCATGTCTCACTTTCCTCTTGTATTCCTATATTTCCCTCACTCGAGGAAGACACTTCTGACAAATACCTATTCGTTGGTACCTACAAATGGGAGAGATCTTAGAAGACACCAATATTACTATTGATAAGTGTATTAAATCAACTGTCTATAAGGATTATTGACTTATACCTGTTGATCCATGAGACTGTGTGGGATGCTCTTGAAAGGGGTTCAGTTTCCTGCAAATGTAATTCAATTATCGTGAGCATAATCACATCATAATCATAATCACATCCATCATTAGAATCACATAAAAATTAAAAACATTAAAAGGTACACAATAAAACACTTAAATCAGGCTCACATTATAAGCCTACTAGGGAAGTAGGCCTAGTGAAGGGCTAAAACTGGGTTTATGTATCAGCTGATGAGTTGATGGCTTAGTCACCTTGGGGACATGCTATTTGAAGTTGTTTGATGTGTGTGGAGGTGGAGGAAACACCTAGTTAAGGTGAAGTCAAGTTTGGCGCCTATTGAGGCATTGTGACCATTTGATAATTTGTTGATTACATTGCTTGGATGAATCCATTGGATGGATTGAGGGACATTCATGGGATTATTCCAAAGATGTAGAACCTAAGGTGGCATAAGGATTTGGTGTGCACTCTGATAGGCTATGGAGTTGGCTTGGATCAAGGAGAGGGATCTTATGAAGATGCTTGGTTGGTGTTGTGAGAACACTATGGAAGTCCCGCTTGTTATGAATGATTGCAAGTCCAACTAGGGTCTTTGCATCACCTACAAAGGCAGAATTATTAACCAACAAATTGGGTAAGCACTTATATTATGTTTTCTCTATGAATTTTATTCTAGGTACAACTCCCTTTTATAGATATTTAATGAATTCCCTTTTCTAAACTAAACACTTACAAATGCTTTTGACCTGAAAGAACATAAGGCTCAATACATTCATGCATCAATATGTGTTTTAAATAGTTTTATTTAATTAATTTTGATTAATAGTTAATTTAGATTAGCAGTATTCTATTTGTAGTTGAAACTTGTAGCTTTTAAATAGATAATGAATAAACTATGTAACCATATATATAAGACAAATATATTTCTATCAAGAAATGAATATTAAATAGATTAAGGATTGATGGCATACCTCTAAATTCCATCATCATCATCATCCTCATCATCATCATCATCATCGTCGTTGTCGTCATCGTCATCGTCCTCATCATCATCATTGTCATTGTCATCATCATCATCATCCTCGCCATCCTTGTCATCGTCATTTTCATCATCATCGTCATCATCCTCATCAACATCATCATCAACATCAACATCATCTTCATCATCATCATCAGTAGCAGCATCATCGTCATCATCTTCTTCTTCTTCTTCATGAAAATTTGTGTCAAGAACATCATCCAATAACTGTCGATCGTGATCACCATCTACATCATCTTCTACTTCTTTGGTATCTTCTTCTTCCATTGCATTATACTTTATTGGCCTTCCTCTCAGTTCATGTCTAACAACAAATGACCAACCCAGTTTATGTGGAACCTCTGAGTAAAATACTTGCTCACATTGGCTTGGAAGAACATAAGGCTCATCCCCAACTGGCTCAAATGACCTTGTATTAACCATTGTAAATCCATTATCATGTTCAATAACAGTTATATCAAGATCCTTTAGATTAAGTCGTAGCCTATACCATTTGACAACGAAGAGTACTAATTTTAAGGAACTAAAGTCACACTCAAGTATCTCATCCAAAATGCCATAGTATCGATTTTTAGACTCTTGATGATGTAAGTCGTTTCTAGATGAAATATTAGTCACTTGAAAGACTGCAGTTATTCCTGAATCACAAGTTTTCTTTGTGTCATCCAACACTTTGACGTGAAATTTCTGACCATTACAGAACATAGCCTTGTGGTGTTTAACCTGCAATAATATGTGAAACATGTCAAAATTATTGTATCGTGAGTTGATAAACATATGGGTGATTAATAAATTTGTACGTACCTAGAAATCTCTTGAACCATGTGCTAAATCTATTTTCCTTTGTGTAACATTGGAATCTCCATTACGATGAGCTTCTTTAACCAATGAAGATACACCTTCCCATGTTAATGTGCAACCAAAATGTTGACATCGTTCAATCCATACTGTCATCCAATCAAAGATTATTTGCAATATACAAATGTAGTGCATCCCACTCTCGAGCACCTGTACAAAAAAAAAATACACAACTTACAACCGATTTATTTTGAAGATTAAGAAATAATTTATAAC
The DNA here is from genome assembly GCA_028749045.1 of Cupressus sempervirens. Taxonomy (NCBI): domain Eukaryota; kingdom Viridiplantae; phylum Streptophyta; class Pinopsida; order Cupressales; family Cupressaceae; genus Cupressus; species Cupressus sempervirens. The sequence goes on along the minus strand of CM053783.1, from coordinate 572,806,857 downwards.
AATAACATCTTATAATTTATTACCTCTCACTTTCCTCAATGTACCTTTCCCCATCAAGTACTCCCCTTCTAATTTTTTAAAAGGCTGGAGATCCCAAATGTGATCTACATGGATATTTGATGCAAACTTAGGAAGATATTCAGTAATGTACACCATAGTCTGGTATACCATATATCCCTCTACCATAGAACCCTCAGGATGTGCTCTTTGTCGAACCAAAGCCTTCAAAGATTTCAAATGCCTCTCAACCATCCACATTGACCTAGTGTGTACAGGTCCACACAATTCAATCTCCTCAACTAGGTGTATGAGGTAGTGTTCTTGTGCATTGAAAAAAGTTGGAGGTAGACACATTTTCATTTCACACAGTAAATGAGGAATTCTTCTCTTCCAATAGTTTATATCTTCTTTATGGATTTCTTTAGATGACAACCACCTACATTAAGAGATTCAAGTCACAAAAAATATATAGATATGAGATTTTAAAAAATAATATACAATAGATTACATAGCAAGAAAAACAAATCACGAATATAATAAATATATACAACAAATTGAACAGATATTATTCCTTACCTCGTATATTTTCCAAGATCGTATATCACTTGTTTGATGTTATTGTTGAAGTGCTCTGGGAGAGATAGAGGAAGCACGTACTGCAGTAATTATAAACCAATCATTTCATTGTTTTCTAACATAACATAACGAACAGTACACGTAGTTTATGAATATATTGTAAATACAGAAGAAAATAACTTACCTTGATGAAAGTATGCCAATCATGTGTTTTGAGCCCTGGCCCAAATTCACTTTTTTTTTATATGAGATTGTTTATGTTCACAGCAAATTCTATGGGAAATCAAATTTTTCATATGACTTCTTTTATGGCATCACTTTTCTGCTCCGTTAATAACCATGGAAGGGCACTTATATTAATCTGATCTCTGTTGCTATTTGAGTGAATAAAATTCTTCAATGCATGATTGGATTCATGTATGTCATTACAAATATTGACAATTTTTTCTTTGTCACACCTTCCATCCAATATTTTCCACAATGTCTCTGTTATATTCTTTCCAATATGCATAGTATCAAACAAATGCACAATTTGTAAGTTCTCGTAGTAGGGCAACCTACTAAATTGTCTGGGATAGCTTTTTAGTCCCTTTGGAAGGTTGTCAATATTGCCTTAACGACCTTCACGATCATCAATTACACAATTAGTCAACAAAAATCACAATAGAAATATATAAATTACAAACATAAACCATTAGGTGGAATGGCATTATCTCGACGATTAATTCTATTATATTCCAACTTCCATAGGCGAGGTGTCATTCTTCATGGCTTTGATGTAGTCTCTTCTTTCCCATTGAAAAGATGTTTTTTCGTACTTCGATACTTATGATTCCTGTGGAGGAAGCGTCTACACTCACCAAGCACCTTCTTTCCTAAAATTTTTGAATGATGAGATTTCATCTTTGGACCACAAACTGGACATGAAAATTTTCCCTTTGTTTGAAGACCTACAAGATAATGATATAATTGGATTATTAAATATGTTGATTTTTATAATTAGAATTATTGTGTGCAACTTGAATTCACTATAACATACCACAAAAATGTGTTAGCCCTAGGGCATCATGTATTGTCTATGCAAGTGTTATATGGAATTGAAATTGTCTTTGTCCTATTGGTCTAGACACTTCATACATAGTGACATTGTTCCATAACTCCACCAACTCGTCGATAAGAGGCTCAATATATACATTCATATCTTTTACTTGATATTTAACTACTTGAATGAACAGTAACATTACATAATTATTGTGACCATTTTACTGCAAGATTTGTAAGTACATGTAAATTAATAACTATCAAATGATAAGATACCTAGAACAATCATTGCCAACATAATGTGCTCCCTCTTTATTGACATCCACAGAGGAATGTTATTGTTGATAAAAAAAATAGGCCACACCAAGTAAACAGATCTCATCTCTCCAAATGGTTTGACATTGTCCGCTGCCAATGAAAGCCTGAGATTACGAGGTTCTTCTTTGAAGTGTTGCCACTTTCCCTCTATGTGCATAAATGTCGAACCATCCGCAGGGATTTGAATAATGTCATCTCGACTTCTATTGCATGCATGATAATCCATAAATTGAGCCAAGCTGCTACACCTAAATAATTGTCGCATCCGTGGAATAATGGGGATGTAACGAAGAACCTTTTGAGGCACCTTTTTTGTTAGTCGATCTATTCAATATCTACTCGTATGACATACAAGGCATTGTGTTGCAAATTCATGTTCTTTATAATATATAATATGATCATTGGGACAAGCATGTATTGCTTCATACTCCATTCCAATATCTTTCATAATAGCAGTTAATTCTTGATATGAGTGAGGTAGAATATTTGATGATGGTAACAGAAACTCGCCTATCAATCTACAGCAAAAAATATAAGTTGTTAATATAAAAAATATTAGTGGTACATTATTCACCCTTTGTTAACTATAAAGACATATATGACATACCTTAACATACGTGACATTGTTATGTTGGATAAACCATTCATAACCTTCAAGTTCAACAACAACAATACAGCAGAGAGAAGAGTTGTTTAGGAGTCTTTGTATAGGGGCTCATATGCCTTCTGAAGTAGAGGTACATTGAGGCTATCATCATCATCATGATCAGATACGCTTGGACTAGATGTGTCATGGATCAATCTATTTATACCATCCTCTTCAATTGTGTTTTCTAGCACATGATCGTCATCTTCCATGGGATCATTATCTTCACCTTGGATATTTGCACCTCCATGTTCCTCCACTTCAAAAACCATATTCTTCGAATTGTTGTGGTTCATATCATGTACTTCCCTAGGAAGATCAACCTATATAAAATTGATTAACATAAATAAACCATGATCATCAACTCATCATCAAGTGATTTCACATGTATATAAATTGTTAAAATGATATAATGAACAACTTACCAGTGGATGATAGTCATGCCCCCCTTCAATGTGACCATTCTCCCTACAATGTCTCTTAACTATTTTGGTTAGCAGTCTTCTACGGTTTAAGCCCTTACAAATATTACAAGGACAATAACATTTTCCATCACTTTTTCTTTTCAAGTTAGACCACAATCTAGCAATTGTCTCCCTATTTTGTTCTTCACTTATATTATCTGACATGATCGTTCTTTGTAGGAAGCAAAAATTGGGCTATGAAAACTTCGGTCTACAACTTTCACAAACTAAGAAAAACTATGGAAAGTACACAAATCTTCTTAGACCTAGCTAAATACTTTAATATTTTAAAAATACTTTCTTTGACTTTATTCCTAAGATTATTTGTAAAACTTTGACCAACCGCCTGAAGGTCTTATTTCAAGAGACCTCACAACATTAAGCCACTAAAAGAAATTTCAAAATATATAAGCTAAAAGTCTAGTTAAAATATACATTAAAATAAAAAATATACAATTTTCATACCTGAGCGCGCAGCTATAACTCGTGCAATGGCCTTCTTGCTTAGTTGTAGAAGCTCTCCAGCAATCAAATTATACAAAGTACAAGGCCTAACAAAAATTTCAAAACATATAAGCTACAAGTCTAGTTAAAATATACATTAGATTAGATTCAACAATAGCAAGCAATGTTATTCAGAATTAGATTCAACAAACCTTAGCAGTGTAAATAGCCATCTCCTCTAAACTAGACTCCAGACACGAGGGGGCATTCACATACTCTTCCCCTAAAGGTATCCTAAAGAAAAAAAGCCACTATTCTTGAGTTTGTGAATTGCACCTCGAGATGAATGAAGCTTAAAAGGAATGAAAATTGTTTTCATACATTTAAATCAGGATGTAATATTTATTCATAAGTATATACCTTGCAAGTACTTAAAATTGATGTTATATGTGTTGCAGGAAAAGAAGAAGTTTATACTTATGTGTATAGACGCACTTCCTATATGCGATCCAAAGCTCAAATGTTATCAAGTGTGTCCAATGATGGGGAGAGACCTTCGTGCAAGCAGAAGATCTGCAATGAAACAAAAGAAAAGAAAATTTTCTTATAGTAAGAACAAGTTTGTTGTGCTACACAAGGTACCAACAAAATAGTGTATAATATCTTTTTCTTTACCTGGCTTTCAATTCAGCATGAGAGCCTTTAATAGAAAAGTCAAGTTGATAACATATTTAACAAGAGCTGCAGGGCAGCATAGTTCCTGCGTAAGTCTAAGAAAATGTGTGAGGATTGACATAGATTTGCGTAAGTCCAAGAAGATGTGTGAGCATTGACATAGATTTTGTGAACATTTTCTATGTAATGAAGATTTTAAAGCAAATGGAATGAACCTAGGGGTCGATTGGTAAACTGATTATTTGTATCAAATGGTGTAAAATTGAAACTAAAACCATTTCAATTGGCCACGCCACTCATGGACTGTTTCTCCATATGTTATAATACTTTCATCATATATCACAAATATGAAATAGAATATGTAGCACACTAAAATAAAGCATTAAAAGATAGTGTCTAAATGTAATTAAATATATGGAACTGGTTATAAGAATCTGTACAAATCAATCAGTATGGGTTGAAATCAGTGCCCAGCTTAAGAAGATCAACACTGATAATATGTCAAATATTTATTGTTAATTTCTGCTCGTAGCTGTAGGGAAATTAGCTAAGCGAGCAACAAAAGAGCTAATAGTTTGTAAGAGTATACCATTTAAACTGTGTATGTTCATTTAACAAGAGAGCCCATAATTTGGCATGAAATACTCAAGACAATAGAGGAGCTTCTACCAAATTCCCAAGAAATCTAGAAATTGGATGAACTCAGATGATTTTTTTATTTTATTTTTGCCAAATTTTTTAGTTTCCTTTAAGCTTTCCTTGTTGGATTATATATTCTTCTCCCATTCTCCTTAGAACTTATAATCGAATCAGTTAGCTGACATATTGTTGTGAAAATACTGGTCATTTTTGAACATGCCCTGCTAGGATCCCAAGGATCTTAATATGACTATTAATAATGGAAAACTCAGAGAGTATGTAAAAGAGAAGAGCAACCACAGATTCTTGTTTTAAATTATAATTAGTTTCAGGTCACTTATATGTCATGTCAGTGGCATGAAAATTATTTTAATGTGTTCTTTGATTGAGGCTTGAATATAAAGTCCATAGGAGACATTCCAGTTTATTATAACTAGATGAAAAGGTAGAAAAAGTGTTACATAATTGAAAGGCAAAGGCAACTTACGAACAGATAAATAGGAATTCAAGCAACAACTTAAAAAAGACTATGTGAGAAATTGATATATGAAGAAAGATGAAGAGTAATATCAAATATGAATTGAAAAACACTAATATTATCTATTGAGAAACAAATCCCAACTAGCAGGAGAGAAAACATGCAATAAAACAAGAATTGATTAATTGCTTGTCTCCAGCCACCTGAAAATTTCTACATGTTGCCATTGAAATATTTTACAAAAAATCCATCAACAAAACCCTAATTAGTATTACTGTTTAGAAAATGATTCAGAATCTTGGACTTGAAGTTTGGGGCACTAGGGCCTAGATCTCATAAGCTTATCAGCCTTAGCGAGGCCAAGTACAGCAAACTCAAAAGTTGTAATATTCTCCACAATTCTCTTGTCAAACTCCTAAACCAAATATAAATTTAGGCTATGAGGCACATACAACAATTCCCATTGCCAAGCATGAAAAATGAAGTCAAGCTCATCATGCACAGAATCATAACCACAGGCAGAAATGCCCATGTCTGAGTTGGACATAACACAAAAGCCACAACTATATATTTGATATGCATCTTACTTCAGCATTCCATGTAACATAGCCAAATCCAAAAGAAATCTTGAAAACAAACCACCTGAGATTTATAACCTTTATCTTCCACTATCCAATGGCTCCTTATAGGCGTTAATACAAATAAGCCAACTATCAAAAACTGTGGCAATGATAAACATTTTGAAAAATAAAATTTTATTAGGTATAAATTAAAAACAGTGAAGAATGGTGTAGACTTGTAGCCAAAAGATAACACAGTGAAAATTGATGAGCTCTTTGTTATCACCCACCTCAAAGAAATGTGCATATCAACTCCAAGTGTCAAATGTTAGCTGTAAGTGCAACAATGCAAGTTTTCATCTGTGTAACTTGTTTTTCTGCTACAGTCAATGCTAATACATCTTACTTTAACATAAATAGATTCAAAAGGAAGCATTGTCAACTTAAGAAAAATAGTAAAAATATACAGATGGATAAATGATGCATTTGTTAGGTATATTGTTAACTAGTTGAGCAATAATAGAAGCTACGCTGACTGCTTGAAACTTTTTGTATGGCTTTTCCTGCCCCTGTGAAGAAGATGAAAAAAATTCCATAGATAGTAATCAAAAGGAATTAAGCCTACTAACAACAACATGATTTGCATTGACAGAAAAAACCACAAATCCATACATTTAAAGAATGACTTGAGTGATCTTTCAAACAATTTGAAAATGAGCTCTGAACAAATACTTTTAACCATATTTCCTTTTATTATGCTATGTCTCCCTACAAGAAAAATAAATAGATCTACAAGAAAAATATTATACATGCTCATCTGCATGCCAAACTAAACATGCAATTAAACAAGTGTTACACCATTCGTAGAAATGGGAAGCTCAGGAGCACCCTCTACGAGAATGATAGGCCCAACACTTTGGTATTTGCTCCCTCATCCCAAAACGTGCCAGCAAGCATAGCAACCTAAACACTGATTTTTTGATTTTTGCCTCTTCTATTTCATGGCCAAATGCTACTCAACGAGTGTTATCAAAACTAAATCTGAGCAGAACATCATACAAATTTACAGATACTCTTTTGTTGCAGACATTAGAGAGGACGAAAATGAGGTGACTTGAAATCTCTCACCATCTTGGGCACGAAATTGCAAAGGCATATGGTATTGATTTCATAGCTAGCAGCCTTCCTCTCTTAAAGTGATACCTTTATTAACCTGGCTCTGATACCATGTTAAATAATGAAGGATCTTTGTAAATGTAATGGATCTTTCTAGGCGATAATCAATATAGAATGGATATGAATTAATTCAATATTGAAAAATGTTTGCCAGGTCTGAATATATAATTAGATCACTTATTAGAATTCCCAATTTGAAGAGATAGAATCATTTATGAATCTCGATAATCCATCTCCTATGATCATCATCTTATTTAGTGCAATCAAGAGGCATATGAGGGGTGGTTGTAACTGTTCAACTACATGTCTCCTTGAGGAGACACATAGGCATAAACTTAATTAGCCAACAAATCCAAAGGTTATCGATTATGATTAATCACCAAACAAATTATCAAGAGACCCTATGGTCATCGTCATGATTATTTGCTAAGCCAATTTCAACATCAAAGCCTCTAATATGAATATAGAGGATCATAACTCAATCCCATATGATTGTCATTCAATCCATCTTGATTAGGGATATACTACCCGATCCAAGAGATAGATATAATCTGATTGTTCATATTTTCATACTTAGTTTAATAATGACAATATCAACTCAATACAAGGATGCCAATCAACTCACTGCCATCACTGCTAATGCTTCTAAATTAGGACAAGTGCTCTGTATTATGTTTTTGGTACTGAGTTAAATGAGAAAGAGAAAAGAGCATGATTAGTTGTCACATATTATTTGGCCAACTCAGTGCCAAAAATACAACCTTTAATGTGAAGTGAGGAGCTGCAATAGAGTGCAAGGATTAGAACCTCTCCCCAAGTTTTTAGTAGACTAGGGAAGATGAAGATTTAAAATGTTGTAATGCAGTTTATGAATCATGATGATGATTTTTAAAGATAATCGTTGTAAAGACAATCCTAATTTTGGTTAAGTCCTAAGTATGCCAACCATGCAAGGAACTTTGTATGATGTTGCAAGGAATGCATTGATGCATTTTTGGATTTAGTCTTCTCAATTAAATTCAAATGAGTCAACCTTGATAGAAAACACTTTTGTACTCATTTTTGGACTCATTGGATATATTTTATCATTTAATTTTGTAAAAAATATATTTTTCTATCCCTTCTGCTCTCTAACATCTAGATGATAGATCATAGAGTGAGATCTGAAACATTTTGATTCAAAAAACATATACAATCTCTTCTAGAAACAACATCAAGTAAAATCTTGGATAGCAAAAAAATTCTTATGTATAACAGAAAGTTGTTTTTAAATAAACTTAAGCAATTTTTAATTTACCAAAGTTGTTGCTAAGCCCACATTTACCAATTGTGTAAGGAACTTCATATGATGTTGCGAGGAATGTGTTGATGAAGCCAAAAAATGTGATTTTTTGATTAATCACTAATTGCCAATGTTCATGATTATGTAATTGTGAAGGACATGTCTGAATTGTATCTACTCTGATTTACAATCAATTTTCATCCTATCACTGTGAAAAATGGTAGTGTGATGTTGCTTGTATTACAAAAGGGATGTTGCTTGTCAATCTTGCTGAGGGTACTAACCCCAAATCCCTATAAGGGACATTGCCTCTTGACCCTTTTAGGTGCTCCATCCCTAAACCTGTGCCAACGATTGTCCCCAAATCAACCCTTGCTAACCACCATCCCCAAATCAAGATCCTAGGTCCCACCCTTCCCAAGACTCTAAAGGAACATAGAATTTTTTGCAACTTTGTACTTAGTTTTTAGGTTGACTTCATACAAAGGAAATTGTAATTGAAAACTATCAACAATTAGTTATCATTTATGCAGTGTGTAGTATGTATTGTGCAATACAATTTAATCAAATACAATATGAACATAAATAAGAAAAAATGTATCTCATAATTTATGGAATAAGCTTTCATTTTATTTTATTTTTGTATCTCTATTCTATAAAACCATGTTTTGTTAATTTTTTCATCTTTATTTTACATGTGTTGAAAATATGATTTTTTCTTGATTGATTCGTGATAGTTCAATAATTTTTGAATCTTTTGGTTTGCCTTTTTTTTTACTAAGAAGATTTTTGCTACTATGGTAGATACTATAGACCTTGGCAATGAGGGCCATACTTTCATAACTATGCCAGATATATAATACCACTGCATTTTTGTGTAAGGTACATGCAACCAAATGTACTTTTTATTACTGGCCATTTTGTGGACTTACGGCCTTTCATTTCCAATGAAAATAATGTTCTATTATTACTTTTATACTTGAATTAATGAATATTGAGCAAGGATTTCTGAATTTTATTCATTATATGAATGTTTAAACTTGAATCTTGATCTCATGCAATGGGATACTTGTAACAATTTTCCAACTTGTATCCCAAATTTTTAATATATAGTCATAAATTTGTTGCTACCATCCTACCATAATGGGCTTCGAGAGTGAGATATTACCACCCAAGGCTATGCAAAAAAAAAAAAGCTTTGATGGATTGGACTATGAGGAACAACAAATTTTCATGAATTTCGCATGTCTTTTTGTTGACAAATCCAAGCACACTGCCATGGAAGTATGGGAGGCATCAACATGTAGCTCTCGGCATGCAATGGAAACACTTAAAAACAAGTGTCTTGTTCAAGAAATGAAAGGGCATTCATGATAAACATTAACAGTTATAATGAGAATGCATGACCATCTGCAGGACATGGGAAGATAAATTGCAAATAGCTTGAGCCTAGTGAACTAGAATACAATTACCAAAATGAATTTATCTCATAAAGGTTGATATTTTGCAATTTTATTTGGTCAAATGTAGATTTCCATATTGTTGTCAAGACCATAATGTCTTATGACGTTTAAACTAGAACCTGATGTTATTGTAATCTATATTCATAGATATATGCCATATCTTAATAGAACAATTGTTTACCCTGTCATGTCTACTGAAAGGCCTCTTGTTTGCCTCTTTTGCTCTGCATTCGTTAAAAGACTTGAAGGAGCTCAAACATTTGGACACTAAAATGAATGGGCATGCTTTTGATCCTGAAAAACATGTCGATGAATTACTTCCAGTTAGAGTCAAAGAACAACAGATGAGCAATTTGATGTAGTCCATTCTTGTGGTTGCCTATGTTGGTGTCATGCCTGTTATAAAAAAGATCCCTACATCAGTATTGTGGGGCTATTTTGCTTACATGGCAATAGAGAGTTTACCTGGTAATCAATTTTGGGAGAGGTTCCTTGTATTATTCATTGCACCATCATGGAGATATAAGTGAGTCTTAAACATCTTTAGTTCATTTTTCTTTGGTTTTGTTCATTCCTTTGGCTTCTTACTATTTGTTTTAACATGCTAACTCATGAAAGGTTTGCCTGAAATAAGATTAAAATTCATCAATTTTTAAATCTAAAATTTTATGTGCTTTTCATTTAACATAATAAATGGTTATGAAAAATTAAACTCTTTGAAATGACTTCTTTGCAGAGTACTTGAGGATGTACATGCTTTGTTTCTTGAAATAGTACCATTCAAGACTATTGCTAAATTTACATTGTTACAATTTGTTTACTTATTGTTATGCTTTGGTATTACAAAGATACTAATAGCAGGGATACTCTTCCCTCTTCCTTTCTTTTTGCTTATTTCAATCAGACAGTATATTCTTCCAAAGCTATTTGAGCTTCAGTACCTAAGTGAATTAGAGGCAGCTGAATATGAAGAGAGTGAAGCCCTTACTCATCGCCAGAGTTTCAATTTTAGTGTAATTGTCTTAACTCTTAGAATCTTACATCAGTACAATCCTTTACTTCCTTTTCTTGTTTTTGTCTCCAGTATTGGATTCTCTTGTAAGTACTTATACTTTGGTTTCTCTTCACTAAAATATACAGGAGCGGCATCTTGATGGTACAGATATATTGAAAGGCATGAATGAGAATGTTGATGATGCTGAAATTTTGGATGAAATAACTACCAGGAGCCATTGTGAATTAAAACACCGACCTGTAAGATATGATTTTCTTTGGATTAATTTTTCTTGAAAAATATGCCATAGATCATTTTCAGGATTGAAAAAGTGGCTTTAGAATCCATAGTAAGTGTGTGATGAAAAGTAGTTAGCAGTAGAACAGATTGAAATTTTGACTGATGGCTTGAACATGTTTTGCATTGAACAGATTCACACTGAGGATTAGAAGTGAATGAAATTAGGAAGTATGTTGAAATTGCAATTTGGGCCATAGTTCAAGGATCTAGTGAGAGATATTGGTGTCTATAGACAATTCACATTGCATCTACATCGACTTTAATCGTAATGTATCCAACACACATGTTAGAAACATGTTCCTTAAAGAAGCCTCTCTCTATTGAACTATGACAAATCAATTTCATCATTGATTTTTTAGATATCACTGAATATTGTTTCAACACTGTCCTTGCAATGAGAAAAGCCTCTCCACCGAAGCTTTTATTCCAAAGGGGGAGCTTTAATGTTGTTTTGTACTAATTACAAGTAAGAGCCCTGTAAATAATAGGCTTGGTCCCTGATCAATCTGATGGATGCCAAGTCTCTGAACATTTGTTCTTTATTCTCATTTTCCATGAAAGCTCACTTAAATTTTGTAATATTAAAACTATGCAGGTGCCATGTCACAAACATGCATTTATCATTCAAAATTTACAAACATTCTATTTGTGTTGCAATGACCCAAATAGATTTTGCAAGGCTTTTATGAAAAAACACAAAGTTATCTTATTTTCAAGCCATTAGAATGTTGTCAATACAAACGGTCTTCAAACTAAAAGATGATTGGAAATGGTCACATGTACATCAGGTTATATTATTATATTATGTCTGATGGTACAACAGAGTTTGTTCTATCTAATGCTTGCCAATTGTGCAACAAACAACAATACAAAATTCTCACCAATTTTAATTGCAGATATTGTGAGGCTTATCTGGAGAAACATGTAGGAGTCATATTTTGGGCCATCGTAAGGTTAATATAATCTATTTTAAAAATAGTAAATGACTGGAAATGGTCACATTACATCAAACTACTACGATTGTGTTGTTCAATGCAAACAATTTTTGAAAACACAAAATGGTCGGCGATGGTCAAATGTACATTTGGGTCTATGGTATTATAGCACATCTGTGGTATAATAAAATTGACTATAGTCAATGGTTTCCAATTGTGTATCTAACACCGCATTTTTGGTGGCCAGGAGATAATTTACATCTGGTATGGTTGTGTCTCCTCCCATTTTCTACTTCACATATATATTAATAATAATGATTGGAGAACAAAGGAGTAATGGGTTTGTTTTTTTTGCACCTTGCCATCATGCTCCTCTGAATGTTGCCCTTGGACCTTTCACCGTAGAGATCCCCATACAATATAGTTGGTCAAACAAACTCAATGCGTCAAGTTAGCTGATTCAGGTCTCTGCCCCTCCCAATCCGTCGAGTTAGCCAATCCAGGTCTCTTCCCGGCCCTCTCAATGCCTCGAGTTTGCCTCAATGACCCTCTCAATGCTGCTGAAGTGATCTCTTGCGTGCCTTTCCTTTCTGAAGAACCCTGTGTCGTGCGATTTCTTTCAAATGAGGGTTTTTGGTTTTTTTTCCTCTTATATCCCGCTGGCATCGCAATTGCAATGCCTTCTGTCGTAATTGTGATGGCATCAGGATAAAATTGAAAAAAAAAGCCAAAAACACATTACCTTTTCTTGCCATCGCAAATTGACCCCTAATGTATTAGTGTTTCAGCATCACCCGAGATGGCATTGTAGAATGAAAATGGAATGTGATCTCCAAAAAGTGAGAGAGGTTATTGTAGGTCTCTGCAACACTGTCCTATAGGAATTAGAATCTCATCCATATCTCACATGAGCTCTGAGATATGCCCCATCAAAGATTGCAGCCCTGTGGCATTTAGTGACCCTTAGGGACATTCTGGTTTAGCATGCCTGAGAACGTTTGAGCACTAAAGGGGACAAGAAGAGATTGGGGCTAGGGTTTACCCGACCACTCGAAGCTAATGGAGTAGACAGTTTGATCCCACGATAAAAGATGAGAGATATTTGGCAGTTGGCAACTTTGTACTAGCCAACAATGCAAGTTTCAGCATCACCCAAGATGGTGTCATAAAATGAAAATAGTGTGTGATCTCCAAAAAGGGAGAGATGTTATTGTAGGTCTCTATAAAATAGTTCTGTAGGAGCTGGAATCGCATCCATACTTCGCATGAGCTCCAAGATAAGCCCTGTCAAAGATTGCAGCCCTATGGCATTTAATGACCCTTAGGGACATTCCAGTTCAGCATGTCGGATAATGTTTGAGCATTGAAGGGGATAGGATGAGGTTGTGGATAGGGTTTACCCAGCCATGCAAAGCTAATGGAGCAGACAGTTTGATCCCACAATGAAAGATGAGAGAGATTTGGCAGTTGGCAACTTTGTACTGGCCAACAGTGCAAGTTTCAGCATCACCCAAGATGGCATTGTAGAATGAAAACAAAATGTGATCTCCAAAAAGAAAGAGGTTATTATAGGTATTTTCAACATGGTCCTATAGGAATTGGAATCTCATCCATATCTCGTACGAGCTCCGAGATATGCCCCGTCAAAGATTGTAGCCCTGTGGCATTTAGTGACCCTTAGGGACATTCTAGTTCAGCGTGTCTGAGAATGTACGAGCACTGAAGGGGACAAGAAGAGGTTGGGGATAGGGTTTACCCAACCACCTAGAGCTAATGGAGTAGATAGTTTGATCCCACGATGAAAGATGAGAGAGATTTGGCAGTTGGCAACTTTGTACTGGCCAACACTACAAGTTTTAGCATCACCCGAGATGGTGTCATAAAATGAAAATAGTGTGTGATCTCCAAAAAGTGAGAGAGGTTCTTTTAGGTATCCGCAACACAATTTTGTAGGAGCTAGAATCGCATCCATACTTTGCATGAGCTCCAAGATGCACCCCATCAAAGATTGCAATCCTATGGCATTTAGTGACCCTTAGGGACATTCTAGTTCAGCGTGCCTAAGAATGTTTGAGCACTGAAGGGGACAAGATGAGGTTGGGGATAGGGTTTACCCAACCACTCGGAGCTAATGGAGCAGACATTTTGATCCCACGATGAAAGATGAGAGAGATTTGGCAGTTGGCAACTTTGTATTCGCCAACACTACAACTTTTAGCATCACCCGAGATGGCGTTGTAGAATGAAAATGGAATGTGATCTCCAAAAGTGAGAGAGATTATTGTAGGTCTCTACAACACGGTCCTCTAGGAATTAGAATCTCATCCATATCTTGCACAAGCTCTGAGATATACCCTGTCAAAGATTGCAGCCCTGTGGCATTTTTTGACCCTTAGGGACATTCTGGTTTAGCGTGCCTGAGAATGTTCAAGCACTAAAGGGGATAGGACGAGGTTGGGGATAGGGTTTACCCAGCCACCAAGAGCTAATGGAGTAGACAGTTTGATCCCACGATGAAAGATGAAAGAGATTTGGCAGTTGGCAACTTTGTACTGGCCAACACTTCAAGTTTCAGCATCACCCGAGATGGCGTTGTAGAATGAAAACGGAATGCGATCTCCAAAAAGAAAGCGAGGTTATTGTAGGTCTCTGGAACACGGTCCTGTAGGAACTAGAACCTCATCCATATCTCACACGAGCTCCGAGATATGCCCCGTCAAAGATATTTGAATTCACAGTGTTTAATGAGAATATAGTTGAGGCTTACTTTACTTTTCTATGTTAAGTTTGGCTTTAAATTTTGGAGGAATGAATCAACCTTGATGATAGAGGTAAATGCTAAATAATATTTATTTAATCACATTGTTTGAAAAAACTTTAATGACCTTTAAATACAATTGAAAGAAATGGAATTGATCTCCCTTACTCATGTAGATGAATAAAATTGGAATTTAAAAAAGAGAGGGACATCCACCATAAAACCATGCGATCATGCACTTCTTGATGGGAGTATCATAAGTTCATTGTTAGATGGATATGCTAAATGTGGAAGAATTAAAAGGAAAATATGTTGATTGATTGAATATAAAACCAAACATGTGGAATATTTAAAAATATATCATGGGGCTATTAATAAAATCAAACTAATAGAATCAAACTCTACAAACATGGGTATTCAAACTATGAACAAAAAAAACATCATTATTGAGGTTTTAGCATGTTGGGCAAGATAGGGTCTTATTGAAGCTAACAAGAAGCATCATTGTATATAGTGTTTTATAGGCATAAAGTTAAAGTGGCATAAAACCATTCACATGCAAAAACATCTAGAACATGTGATAAAATCATACGTTCAAACCATTCATGTAGCCATAGTCACAAATTTCAACAAAGAATTCAACCAACATAAAGGTGCTAAACTTTGTAAGCTATGGATAAAATATTTTCTTTTGTCTCCATATCAAATAAAATATTTTGGTACCTCTGTGAATGTAGTATGACATCCTTCATTTTATAGTGTTGACCCCAAAGCTACAACACTTATTATTTATTACACATGTATGTAAATCTATTAAGCATCAAATTCAACACCTTTGTGTGCAAAATAATGTACTATATGTTAGAGTAATAAATTCATTTTCTTATTAATTAAATTATATTGATATAATTACTAAGTTACTTATTATATTGATATAGTTTACTTATAATTCCTTTCGATTTACAACTAATTGAAATGATTTCCCCAATTTTCCATCTAGTCACTAGGAAATTGGATTTGTTGTCTCTTTCTCTTAAAGAACCAGAATTACTAGTTCCTTTGGTCTAGAAGCCTTCCATTGAGATTGGGGTTTTGAAAGGTTCAAGGGTTGAGGAACTTTTTATAGAATATCTTGAAGAAGGAGAGGTCATGTATAATGGTTTTGAGGAAGGCTAGAGTTCCATCCAGATGGTGTTGCAAAATGGCCAAGCAGAGGAGGAGGTAGAAGAATAAATGCATGAGAAGGAGGGTCATGAGGGCAATGGAAAATTTGGGGAGGGAAGCAATTAGGAGAATGGGTCAAATATGCTTCTCAACTAGAAGCATAGTATTGCATTGGACACTGATACTAGTCTGCCTCGTAGCAAGATCACCAATGTTGGTGATGACCTTGTTAAGGAGATCACTACCAATTAGAATTTTACCTATAAGCCTACAAGACTTCATCCCTTGGTAGTGGTAATGGTGTTAATTATGGTTGAATGTTTTTGAAATAGAAAAAGAAATGAAGGGTGTTTTGCATGACACTATTCAGTCATCATAGGTTGTATGGATTCAAACCCACAACCAAGCTTTTATACCATTATATAAATTAAAAATCATAAGACTATGCCTTTCATTATAGTCACATTTTCATATTGGCAAATGAAGAATGACTTTTGGAACAAACATAATAAATACTTCCAAATACAAATGAAACCAACATATTGTATTATAAGCTTGAATTGTAAAGACCAAGCCCAAACATTTATTAAGGTGTAGCATTTATAATTGTCAGGTTCATGTGAAGAAGTCATCGTTCATATTCTCATTGTTGTGTAATTTGATGATAAGAAGAATACAATGATATAGAGGTTGATAGTGACTTAAAACTTTACAAAATGCAATCAATGAGAATTTTACATTGAGGGGGGAGTAATAATAAATGTTTCATTCTCATTGTTTGACAAACTCTTATATAAAGAGGGAGTAGACAGATGATATGGTTTAGTCTTCTTCCGAGAATCTTAGTCAAATTGGTTCAGAAGGATTCATGATACAACTACTATACTTAGCGTGACCAATTGATGCTAAAAACCTTAGTATTGATGCTACAAACCTTAGTATTGACATAATTTAACCTCTACAATTCCAGGCATAAGATTATTAGCATACAATGGTGCTTGAACAAAGAACACTAATAACTATTGAGGATGCAAATTGATAATACCATTTTGCAGATGATTTTGGCATCTCACCTTTTATCACTTGTGCATCAACTTTATTTGCCCTCTTCTTTAGTGACCTACAAATGAAGAATTAGCATAGTAAAAAATCTAAGATAAGATTTTAAAAATGGGTCCTATTAAAGAATCTAATATAAATTCAAATAATGTATCCAGATTCTAAAAAAATCAAAACTAAATCTCATCACTTACACATCATAACAATACGGTCCAACTTAGTCATGTGATAGTCTTGGGGAAGAGGTTGCAACATTGTATTTGGATCCAATTGATCACTTTTTCTCTCTCTCCCAATTCAATCTAATGAGCCAACTGGATCTGTTCGACATTTTAATGTCTCAAGTATTGCCTCATGGTCTGACTTGCGAACTTTCCAAAGAATCTTATTATGTGGTTTTCCACCATATTTTATCAAGTGGACATTTGATGCGACAACAAGGTTTGAATAATTAAGAATCTTCCTCTCTGTTTGCCAACCCTCAAATAACCACAAGTTAGGATTCTTCATAGGATATCGTCTAAGCCATGTGCCTGTTACAACCACCGCACCGACATGGTACTCTAAACCTTCACCATCTATAACCAAGTGATCCAATTTTTGTTTGGCTTCAACACAACGACAAAAATAATAATCTATCCCTTCTTCATTGTCTTCAGGTGCAATAATAGAAAAGATATGGCCTGCAGTGACAAATGTACAAAATGCGGTCATTAATTCAGAAAATACTTGGGTAAAAGTTATAAAGTTACATATTTACCAGGTTGCACTAGATCTGACAAGCAGTCAAAGTCAATAGATGAATCCATCTCTACCATTTCTAGTGCTTGTGGGGGATGATAGGTGTCAATTGGGTCCAAAACTCATATATCCCATTTTTCCACCCATTCAGTTGACTCACAGTCATCCCAATTTTCCTTTGCACATGATGGACAATAGCATGCCATTTTTCGTGTGTGGATACTCCATGAACTTGCATCAGAGCTTCTAAAAGAGTGTAACTCACTAGATCCTGTTAGTGTGCAACAATCCTGATATGGTGCAATGTTAGTATTATCTATCAACCAAAAAAATCTATGAACTATAGATTCACCTTCCTTACCTGGACCCATTGTAGCGTTACACCATTGGATGATGGATTTGCATCTATCAATATTGCTCCATCTTTGTACTTTAGTTCTTCATGAGCCAAGGCTCTTTTAATGCATGCGCTTGCACCATCGTGCTCTCCCTTACCATGACCAGCCTCTGTGAAATTCCACATATATTGAACTCTACACAACCTGTGCATCCTGCTCAACCAATAGAACATCTGTGCATTCTTGAATTGAGATGCACAATTTCTGACCAAATAATGTGTTGACGATATGATATGTCCCTGTTAGCCAAATCTCCATAAAATAGTTGAAAACAACCATGTACAAACTCTGTAGAATGTGATCGATCATCGCTGATGTAAAAATGGTACTCCCTCAAAATCTTCCAATCATCCTCTGTACTTGTAGGTGAATGCATGAATGTTATGTGAACAAATATGGAAACCTATTGAGATGTATAATACTTTGCTTGCACCTCATTTTGTAGTTGTAGTGTGTAGTTCTCTGCAAAATCTACAACCAAAACAATGGTATCCAATAGAAACGTATCCTTGCACAACTTGAATTGCAAATCCAACCATTGAGCTCTATGGGTATGTCTTGCATACTCGTAAATAATCTTTTCAGAAAAAATCTTCATGAACTCATACGCTGGAATTTTTTCAATAACTAGATCAAATCTTTTACCATGTTTCTCATCTTTTAGAGCATATTTCATTGTCTTGAATTTTCCATAATCCACTATTTCATTTCCAATTGCATGTGTACTATCCATATGTTGACAAGTTGATAAAAGTTGCAAAGAACCACAAAATAAGCATGTACCATCCAAGCATGATGTCTTGTAAAATTTTTGGCCATCCCCTGTTTCACATAAAATGTTGGATATGAAATCCCTTGAAGATCTTGGTGGCTCTTTTATGTCACAATCCTGCAAAACAAACTGAGAATGCAAAACTATGCATATGTGCCTAAAAACATCAAAATGGTTAGAAAATTCAATATGTATCCTACAACAACAAGTTGTGCGTGCGTGATTTATTTTCACATAAAAAGGTTAACCCATCTCAAAAAATCTTTGACTTATTCGAATTTGAGGATACATACCAATAAATTTTGCAAAAAATTGTGTCTGAGTTGAGTCCAAAAAATGTTTCGCATGTAGCTCGTGATTTTGGCTACCAATCCTCCTTCTTACAACATCTCTTTGATTAGGAGAAACACGTGTGTTATTTTTAAAAAAATCTTTGATCAATGATTTCAAGGCTTCACTAATTTCTTTATCCTTTCACGGTAGTCTATCGCTAAATGTCCATAACTCATTTTTTGTTGGATCTTCTAATCTCTCATGCCTTAGCATGGCTCTCCTTAAGGTACCTCTACCAATTTTTAATTTTTTTCTTGTCTTTCTCATGAGTCGAGCTTTCTTCATTTGGCTACTTACTATTGTCGATGTGAGTACTCGTCTTGTGATATTACTATCTTTGGTGCGTGATTTAGAACCCACTTTGTCATAAGCACTCATTAGATTCTTTACAATATTTCTTTCATTTGAATCATCCATCATTCTTAGCCCAAGAATCTTCATGATAGGCCTAAATTTCAAATTCCTCATCATTTCAACAAATATTTGGCATTGACCTGTAATATTTACATATGATTAACTTTTCTTTGACAAGTACGCTTGCTAATCTTGTCAGGCATTGATTTCAAAATGTTAGTATCAATATCAATCAAATATTTTGGTTTTTTAAAACAAATTCTAGAAGGTGTTCTAATCTCTTCAATTCTCTCAACATTTTGAACATCAATATAAGGTTGAGTGTATTGCGTACCTTGAACCGAAGATGATGTGCCTTGGCAATAAGATGTAAAAGATGGAATATCACCTACTTGATGTGTTGATGTTGTGCTTTCAACATGACATGATGGAGTGTGTATATCGTTGGATCTATAAATCAGTGTCTCTTCAACATGAGAGGATGATATGAATTCAACATTGGAAGATGGTGTAGCGGATGATATGACTCCAACATTCGAAGATGTTGTAGTGGATGATATGACTCCAACATTAGAGGATGGTGTAGCTTCACAATTCAATTGTCTTCTTGAGCGTAACAATCTCATTCGTTCTCTTTGTCTTTCTAATTCTTCCTCCTTGTTTCTTTGTGCTGGTGGTTCTTGATCCTCTTCAAAAGTCGATTCTTCATCATTTCTTTGCAATTTTATTTGTTCACGTAGTAATTTCATTTTATCTCTTTTAATTGTCAAATCTCTCTCCCTATCTGCATTTGTTTGAATCATTGGTTTCTTCCTTGGCATGATGATGATTTCTACATGTCAAATTATTCAAACATCTGAATTACTTAAAATGTGTAAATTACAAATTATTCAATTACATATAAAAATTATAATTATTTGAATGAATACACACTATATATCAAATGACTTGTCAAATTTCTAACCATTTCGAAATAACATTTCATTTAAACATACAATTTTCAATGAATTCACTATATATTACATAACATATCAAATTATAATCAAATTTGTATCTATATATCGACAAACAATATTTAAAATGGATTGCACTAACCTTTTCTATTAAAGGAATATTCAACAATTCTTCAAATCACGTATCCAATGATTGAATTTGGTGTTTGCTAGCTTCCAAAAGTGTTGAAATAGTGTTTGCTATGTTGAAACCCGTGTTTTCTGTCGGAATAACAGAGAGCATAACAGACCAAAAGTCTAGAATGGATGAAATGGGCCCCAAGGTTGGTTTTTGACCATTTTTTGGTGATTTGAGATAGTGTGTATGTACTATAGCACGTATGCCCTATAAAGCACGTACCACTATAAAGCACATACGCACTATCTCAAAACACATCACTCCCCATCCTCCCTACTCTCTCTCCCATCCCCTCCCTCTCTCTCTTCCTACTCTCTCCCATCCTTTACTCTCTCTCACTCTCCGTCTCCCACCACATACTCTCTCTCTACCTCTCTCACCCCCTCTCCTCTCCCATCCCTGACTCTTTAGATCTCTCACACACATTCTTATCCCCCCTATCTCTCTCTCTCCCTCTTCTACCACCTAATTTCTCTCCCCCATCCCCTACTCTCTCTCTTCTCTCCCATCCCCTACTTTGTCTCGCTTACACCCATTCCCATTCCCCCTCTCTCTCCCTCTCCCATCGCCTACTTTCTCTCCCCTATCATTGTACTCTCTCTACCACCCCCTACTCTCTCTCACACTCACACTACTACTACCTACTATCTCTCACTCTCAAGTTCTCTCTCTCCCTCTCTACTCTCTCTCTCTCCCATCTTGTACAAGCTCTCTCTGCCTCTCCCACTCTCTCTCCCACTGCCTACTTTCTCTCCCCCATCCCCTACTCTCTCTCTCATCTCCCATCCCCTACTCTCTCTCACTCTCACACTCTCCCCCATCCCCTACTCTCTCTCCTCTCCCATCCCCTACTCTCTTACACTCTCACTCTCTCCCATCCCCTACTCTATCTCTCTTACACATACACCCCCATCCCCCCTCTCTCTTCCCCTCTCCCACTGCCTACTTTCTCTCCCCCATCGTCGTACTCTCTCTCTGCCACCCCCTACTCTCACACTCTCACACTTTCTCCCATCCCCTACTCTATCTCTCTTACACACACACTCCCATCCCCCCTCTCTCTTTTCCTCTCCCACCACCTACTTTCTCTCCCCCATCGTTGTACTCTCTCTTTGCCACCCCCTACTTTCACACTTTCACACTCTCTCCCATCCCCTACTCTCTCACTTTCATAGATACACACACTCTTATCCCCCCACTCATCTTCTTCTCTCCCATCCCCTACTCTCTACATCTGTCACACACACTCCCATCCCCCCTATTTCTCTCCCTCTCCCTCTCCCTCTCCCTCTCCCACTCCCTCTCCTACCGCCTACTATCTATCTCTCTCAAGTTCTCTCTCTCTCTCTCTCTCTCTCTCTCTCTCTCTCTCTCTCTCTCTCTCTCTCTCTCTCTCTCCCATCCCTTACTCTCACTCTCTCTCCCATCCCCTACTACTTTCTCTCAAACTCTCACACTCTCTCCCATCCTTTACTCTATCTCTCTTATAACTAAATACACATTCCCATTCCCCCCCCACTCTCTCTCTCTCGCCATCCTTGTCCCACTGCCTACTCTCTCCCATCCCCTACTCTATCTCTCTTAAATGCTTCCATTCCACATCTCTCTCCTTCCCACTCCCTCTACCACTGCCTTCTCTCTCCCTCTCTCTCTGATCCCTCTACCATTGTCTACTCTCTCTATCTCTCTCTCCCCTCTCTCATTCTTGACTCTCTCTTTTTCACACACACACACCCATCCCCCCTCTCTCCTCTTCCATCCCCTACTTTTTCTCTCACTTGCTCTCCCTCTCCTACTATCTACTCTCACTCTCACTCTCACTCTCTCTACTACCCTCTAGTCTCTCTTAAATTTTCACACTCTCTCCTATCCCCTACTCTCTCTCTCTCTCTCTCTCTCTCTCTCTCTCTCTCTCTCTCTCTCTCTCACAAACACACACACACACACACATTTCTATTCCCCCCTCTCCCCCTCTCCCACTCCCTCTCCCATCGCCTACTCTCTCTTCCATCCTCTGCTCTCTCTTGAGCTACTTTATCTTCCCACTCTCCCATTCCATACTCTCTCTCTTTCACACACATGCACTCCCATCCTCCTCTCTCTCAAGTTCTTCCTCTTCCACTCTGTCTCCCATCACCTACTCTCTCTCTCACACTTCCTCTCTCTCCCATCCCCTACTTTGAATCTCTTTCCCCCATCCTGTACTCTCTCTTTTCCACCCCTACTTTCTCTCACACTTCCTCTCTTTGGCACCCCTACTCTCTCTCTCTCTCATCCTATACTCTCTTTGCCACCCCTACTCTTTCTCACTTTCTCTCTCCCATCCTGTACTCTCTCCCCTCTACTATCCCCTACTTTCTCTCTATCTCTTTCATGCACACACATAGCCATTCCCCTATCCCCCCCCCCCCCCCCACGTAGTTCTCTTTTGCAACTTAGATCTTAATAGTGCATGCGCACTATAGTGTGTGTGCACTATAGTGTGCACGCGCTATTTAGAACTGAGGTTTAAATAGTGCGTGCGCACCATAGGGTGCACGCGCTATTTAAAACTTAATTAAATCCAAGCCTAAGGCTTGGTTTTTCCTTGGAGATCCAACCCAAAGGTTTGGATTTGATGAACAAGCCTAAGACGTGTTTTCTAGCAAACATACAAAAAATGATTATTTTTTCTTCTGTGCTCCCCTTAAAGATTTCTCATGGTTGGTTATTGATAAGATCAGGTTGCATAGAATTATAGGTCTCTGTGTTAGCTATCTAACCATATAATTTTTTTTTAATTTGAACTATTTCAAGCCTTTCATCTATAATTTCTTTTGAATGTATGTTTATTTTTTGTCAAAAACCACCACGTACTAATTCAGCTATAGATTTTAGCTCGTTCATCAAATTTTGTAATAGCTTAATTTTTTAGAAACTAGACTCCATTCTACACACTTTGAAAAAAAAAGTTTTGATTTTAGATTAGTTTTCAATTATTTGTAGGGGGAGCACACAAATATTTCACATTTTTGGGATATGTCTAGTTAAAAAATTCATTAAAAAAAAATACACATTATAAAATTACCTGAAAAATTCTGGGATAAACTACATAGTGTTAAGTAACTTTTGACCAGAGCGATTAAAGAATTTCAAAAAAATAGTTAAAATTTTAGGGGGGCCACACTTTGTACTGTGTTATGTTTTTTTGGAATAAACAGTACCACTTTTTGTCGCCCCCTTTTTTGAGGACCTAAAATTAAACCATTTTGAAAAAAATTAGTAGTTTAGAAACTAGATTTAAAGGACTACGACTTTTGTTTTTGTCATATCTAAAAATTTTGAGCGTAACTATCTTCAAATTCTTGTTGAAGTTCAAAATTTGCAGATTTTAGGAAAAAGGTGTCCTCTTATACCCCCCTTTTGGCACACAACTTTGTGCACTTACCCTGACATCTCTACTTTGAAGATGCAGAATGAACAATTGCAGAATGAATTGAACAGAGAAAAAGAGACAGCAAAGAATCTCAACAAATCAAGTGAAGCCATCAAGTACTTTGAACAATTGATGAAATTTCAAAGATCAGCCCATGATACATCAGGACTTGGATACAACATCACTGAAATTGGAGAATCATCAAAGAGCATTGAATAAAGAAGTGGCAAAGGTAAGAATTCTAAACCTACTTGTCATTACTGTAATAAAAGGGGGCATACTACTAATGTTTGCAGGAGTAGACAAATCAATCAGACAAACACACCCAAAAATAAAAGTAATGTCACAAGTGCAACATGCAAGGACATATGACACAAGATTGTAGATCCAGAGTTACAAGGACACAAAGATTTGATGGACATTGTCATAATTGTAAGAAGTTTGGACACAAAGCATTTGAATGCAGATCAAAGCCTATGTGGACATCGAATCAACAAACAAAAACAAAAGGAAATGAAAGTCAGTATCATTGGGATTACAACACTAGGTATAGCTGTCATTATTGTCAGGAATATGGACATATACCCCAAAATTGCATAAGAACACATTTTAGAGGGAATTATAGTAGGTGGCTAAGCCAAACCACACGTTTCAGTTGCCTAAAAACTAGTCACATCAACAAAAACTGTCCTACAAGGTCAAAAGCACCAAAAATTGAATCAAACAAGGGCAAAGAAAAGATTGATGAGGAATATATCAGAAAAAACATGAAGAAGACATGGCAGAAAAAGAATGATTCAAGTACATCCAATGAAAGGGTCACTTCACCCACAAGGTCAAGTGATCATTTCTCATCCAGTTAATCTCAAGATGAGTCTATGGGGTTGATATATACAAGGAAGTATCATACATCAGCCCTAAATCGTGAAGAAGTGATGCAAAGTATAAATCTGCATGAAACAAGATGCCAAGACAAAATTTTAAACGATGATGCCGAGCTGTCTTTGGATGCCGAGTAAAATCCTAGTGGAAGCTGAGTTCCTAACAGCGACCGAGTTGATGACTGATGCCGAGTTAAGAAACTCCTATGGAAGTTGAGTAAAATAGAAATGTAGTGAAAGCTGAGTAATGTTAAAAATTCTTCATAAGCTGAGTTTACAGTTGAGCATTTAATGCGATGGAAATAGGGTGTATATTATCATGATTTCAATCATTTTTCCTCGTCGCGATCAAGAAGCAAAGGAGATAAGGAGCATAGAGCAACTTCACAATAGAGAATCCAGTATTCCAAGCATATTGTAACCTCCTACAACGCATTTTCATCGATCTTGAGGTATTTTCATTTGTGCCGAGCTACGCAGTTTTGTATTTCTGTGTAAAAGAAACCCTAGTTTACATAAATGGCTTCGAGTTCCAAGAAAAACCTAGAAAAAGAATTGTTTGAAGTCCAACTAGTGTCTAATGAAGTTAGGAAGCCTGATTTTTTCCCTATTCCTAAAGTGGCATACGAAAATGACTCAGTCAGAGCCCTTTCTTGCATACCCCCAAACGTTGTTATGGTCCAGGACATAAGAAGATGCCACAATTGCAAGATAGGAGCCCTAGGAGACATGGAAATTAGAGAAGCCTTTGCAAAGCTGTGTGTCAATGGAGTATTGAAAGAAGAATACAAAATTGTTGAAAGGAAGGGTTTGACACAAGTTTTGAGTTTTCCCACCATGTTCAAGACAGAGTGGATCAAACTTGTATTGAGCAAAATTCATGATGGTAGTCTATGCTTAGAAGATGTCCCTGTCAAATTAACAAAAAGAATAATTCATAGGGTAACTGGATATCCTACCCTAGATTGGCACAAGACCTTGAGAAGTGAATCCAAGGAGGTCATTGAAAAGAATACAGGTGCTCAGTGGAATAAGAGAGGAATGACTATTCATACCATTCAGGATCCTCTAGTTGAGTTTGTTGTTAGAGTTATTGCCCACAAATTCTACCAATCCAGTAGACTCAATAGTGTGCCATGTATAGCAGTAGATGTAGGTTACAAACTGGTGAAAAAGGATCATACTTATGATCTTGCTGAACTGCAACTACAGCAGATAAATGAAAACCTAACAGCCATAAGAAGGACAAAGGGTGCTCAATGTAAATTTGGAGCAATTTTGGTTTGTATATTCTTTTATGTTCAAAATGAATTTCCTTCTTTTGAAAAAGTTACATGGAGGAGTGATAGGACTATCATATCCCAAATAAATGAGTATATAGAACAAATGGGAGAAAATTTTGATACTCTGATGACAAGCTATTTTGAGGATTTCAAGAAATCCATGAAGGAAAGGGTGAGAATACTAGTTTCCTTACTAGAAAAACATATTAATGATATATGTTTCTTAGTTGATATTGACTTCACCTACATTCAAGCTGCAATTCCAAGGGTAAGATGGCTAAGGCCATTTGGATATGAAATCAACATTGATGAAGCATTTGCAACAATAACTGCATTGTTGATAGAAGAAACAGATAAATATGGAATTAAAAACTGCCTCCACATTGAAAAAGAAAGATAAATTGATGAAGAAAATTAAGAAGCAATTTGGTGAAGGGGTAGAGACTGAAGCTAAAGACGATGATGATGACAATGATGATGAAGAGGATGAACAAGAGCAAGGCCCAATGGAACTAACTCAAGGCCTAGGTGAAGACAAGGAGGAAGGTGTTGAGGAAGAAAAAACCAAGGAAGCACCGACCCAGGCTGAGCCAAAGAAAAGAAAGACAAAAGATCAGCCTCCAACTTAGCCCAAAGCAAAGAAAGCTGCCATGTCATCACCCCAAAAGCCAACAACCATAGCTGCAACAAGGGCCTCTACTCAAAAAGCTAAAGAGAAAGAAACAAAGAAGAAACCAATCAAGAAGACACAAGATGAGCCTAGGAAAAGAAGATATGTAGCTCTACTTGATACTGATGAAGAAGATCAATCTGAAAAGGTAAGTCATTGTTTAGTTGATATATTATGTAAAAAGATTGGAAATGGAGATTTAAGCAATATAAATAAAGTTGATTTCAATAAGTTCACTAAAGAAGAATAGAATAGAATAGAGGAATCAATTTATGGAATGATGGCACAATTCAAGTACACCCCTCTTGAACTAGATGGACAATTGCCAGATGAACTGTCAAAAGTTGTAGAAGACAGATGGCATTTTTGTTTAAAACTGGAAAAGGAGATGAGAGAAACAACCCTAGCAAGTATACTGCCTGATTTGACTAAGGAGCAAATAGAAAAAGTAGTCAAAAGGCACAATGCCAAGTTTACACCTAAATACAGGGCATTCTTCATTCTCCAAAACAAAATGGAAGAGATTGTACAAAGAACAACCAAATCATGGAAAAACTTGTACAAAAGTATTAAAGATTTTCTTGAAGAAGAATACAAGGAAGAAGCTTCTACTCCACTAGAAGAAAGAAGAAAAAGGAAAGAAGAGAAGACAGAAGTAGAGCAAGGTAGAGGAGAAAAGAAGGAAGAAGAAAAGAAACAAGAAGAAGATAAGAAGGAAGAAGAAAAGAGAGAAACAGAGGAGAAGACACAAAAGCAAGATGAAATGAGAATAGCTGAGGAAAAATAGCAACAAGATCAGAGTGTGCAAGATACACAATTGCCACCACCAAGCCCTCCACATTTACCCATCACACCTACAAAAATAATAACTGTATAGGATGATCTTGACACTTCTATTTAGAACATCAATCTGTTAACTGTAGAGGATCTCAAAAGAATCCTTGACCAATCTATGCAACAAGCAAGATTATGTGCAGATCCAGTATTGGTTAGTATGGATGAATTACAGAAACTAGTAGAAAACACAATTAGAGATAAGGTGAATCCACAAGAACCACCTTCCAACATCTCTATAGCCACTAGTGGTCAACTTCAAATGCCAACAATTGTTTCAACAGGCATAGTTGACACCATAGTTTAGAAGCCAAGTACAACAATAGACAAAGAAACAAAACAAATAGGACAGACTATTACATCTGATCCTACAGCACAAACTCAAGGTGCACTTCCTACAATTATAATAATTGATCAAGGCAGACAACAGGAGGAGAAAATAGAAGAAACCCCTAAAGAGCAGGAGGCAATACAAACATTGATAAATTTGCCTACCTCAGGGACTCCTTCACAAAAGCCTTTACAAATATCAGCACCAGGATCAAGCTCTACAAATATTGCAAGTGTACTTCACTATGGAGACCCTGAAGTAGATGAAGAGATAGTCATACCGAGTTATGACTCAAAAACAATTAACATTGATCAAATCAATAAGGTGCAGGAAGCACTAAATAGAAGAAAGAGGCAAGAGATACTCAGAAAGGAGTATCAACAAAAGCAAACAATGCATGAAATTAAAGATATATTTATGGAAGCTTTCAGTATTTAGTCACTAGATGAGTCAAAGCATATCATAGAACAATTATCAGATATTGTTGAACAAGTGACAAATGCAGACCTAGAGACAAATGCAAAACTCATGGAATGGTCTGAAAGAAAATTTCAAGGAAAGGTTAATGAGAAAATATCCAGTGAAATAGCACTTTCTCAGATTGAATTGGCAAAGGTCATAGACAAAGTCAAAAAGGTACTTGAGAATATATTCTTATTATACAAAAAGTTGTGTGATTTTTCATATTTCACACAAGAGACCAGCCAAAAGATAATGAGCCTGGAGAGAAATTTGAATATTTCTAGCATGCAGCTACCTAAAGATCCAGCTCAAAGTGTGAAGCATTTTACTCAGACGCTTCACACTCAAAAAGAAATAGCTATTCTAATAGCAGAAGAGGCCACTATCAAGGCCAAACTATTACAACTCCAATCTTCTATTACCCCACATTTGGAAATCCTCCATACAGAACAAGTCTATGTTGAAGTTGTTCTCAAGAAAGACCCTAATCTTTCTACTTCAGAAGGACTTATTTACCTTGCTGTAGAGATTGCCCTCCAGCATAAATCATTGGAAATTGCTTTGCATAATTGGGATACAGCTCTTAGGATGATTATGGAGGTAAATAACACATTTTTGGTGAAATATGGTCTTAACCCTTAAAAACCCTCTGCCATAAGTCTCAAAAATGGGGGGATAAGATAATAAAAAAAGGGGGAGACAAGATAAAAAGGCAGAGAATGATATACAGAATCAAAAATTTTGGTTACCAAGATAGCACTGATAATGGCAAAATCAACTCAAGGGGAGTTACAATACTTTTGAGGTATATATATATTGTACATTACAAATTTTGATTAAGGTTTTAAAAATCTCTGTATATACCAAGCAGATCAATACATGTACTCATAAGGTTAGTTAAGTGTTTTTGTCACTCATGTCAAAGGGGGAGATTGTTAGTCTCAAAATGGTTTTTGACACTTGAGTGCCAACACAATTAATCACTTTCTACATTGGAGCCGAGTACACCATGTGTGTCGAGCCACAACATGAGCCGAGTCAAGGAAGCCTTCAGATGTCGAGTGATCTTCAGGTGTCAAGCAGCCTTCAAGTGCCGAGTGAAGATCAAGTGTCGAGCATGATACAAGTGTCGAGTGACATTTGAGTGCCGAGTCATAGACGATGTCAAGCAATATAGAAATACAACAAGTGTCGAGTAAGCTAGTTTAATATAAGTGTCAAGCATCAAAGTTCAGTAAGTGCCAAGCAACATAGAATGCACATATGAGTTTGTAACATGAAAAATTCAAATGTAAATCATTTTTATGGCCGACATATGATATATATCGAAGGATTTAAAAGATAAGATCAAATCTTTTGTATTTTCCATGCAATCAACATGTAGCCAATAAGAAAAATGGAGAAGGCATGCAGCCAATTGTAAATGTGCAAGCAATAAGACAGAAATAGAGACTCACTATGGATCGTAGATCCATACCTAACCCTAAGTCTTTGAATGTCTATATAAGGAAGATGAAATCACATTGAACCCTATGGTGGATGGATGAGGGTGTGCAAGAAAAACTAATTCTCAGAGTGAAGAGTATCAGATCACAGAGGATCAAGATCAGAAAAAGTAGATCAAGTGCCTATATTTAGCAATCGAAAGATTGTAAGTTATTAGGTTTATTATACCTAATACTCTCCAGCAATTATATTAGAAAGAAAATCCTATGGTAATAGGTTAGCTTAGCAGCTATTTTGTAAATCCTATAAATAGGTGACGAAATCCTTTAGCAGGGTAACACTTCTTGTAAAGTGTTTGAAATCCTTTATCTAGATCACTACTGGTACAGTGTAAAGCTTTTAACAGGGTAGGCCTTTAACAGGGTAGACCATCAGAAGTGGTTAAACCTTATTGCTACAGTAATTTTTGTGGCTATCATCCCCACCCCATTTTTACCTTCTTATTTCTGGAGGGTTTCTGGGTTACCAAAATCTCAGGTGTTATGTGGTGATGTTTATGTATTTTTCATAGCTGTTTGATATGTTTATATGCATACAATTTACTTTTAGTGAAGAAAAATTTTTAATGGTCAAAGCATAGTACTTCTAATTCACCCCCCCCCCCCCCCCCCCCACTTAGAAGCATTATTCCTATGTGAATATTCCAACAATATAATCGTATCATAAAATAATCAAACCTCTCCACACATCCCATCCCATCCTGTTTCCCCACGTCTCGTAAAAACCATATAAGAAGTCAATACAACATATCCCCCAAAACCCACATATTAGATTTTGGAAAAGGCTAAGTGGTCATTTGGCAAATTGGGCAGGGTTGCCTTAGCCTGTATTTGGAGGATAGTTGAAACAATCCATTTGTTTTCTTGTGTTCTTGTGAGTAGATAGGGAAGAGAATTCAATAATAGAGGCTCTTACCTTTAGTTACGATCATGATATGGGTGATGCACAACTACCTCCTAGATTCATGTTCCATCCCACTGATGAAGACCTCATAACACATTATCTCATTAGAATGGTTTTAGATAGAAATTTCATAGGAAGGGCCATTGCTAAAGTGGACCTCAACAAGTGTGAGCCTTAGGAAGGGTTCAATTCCCTCCTTTATTGTTCACTGTGCATATAATTCCACACACCCATTTGATCTCGAACGATGATATGTACTGAATGTTGAGTGTCTATGTTGCGTGCTCCAAAACCATCCATTTCATGCCTTCATTTATACACAATGTCTTTCTAGTTTCTTTCTACTCGCACACCCATTTCATTTCATATGATCATCTGAAAATTGTGTCACTCTACGCTCTCAGCTATTTCCTCTTGATTGATCATCTCATAACTATTGAATGAGAGCTTTGGGATAAGCTATAGGCATCCATCAAAGCATAAATGATTTTATCAGACAGTGTAGATGAAGTAGTAGCATTTGCCTTGGGAGACATGCTTGCAAAATGGAAGCATAGATAAGTCATGTGAACTATTTGATAAGGTGCCTAAACATAATGTGGTCATCAAAATCCATGGTTTTTGGATATGCACAAAATAGATATATTGAGAGAATATATTTGTTTAAGTTGCAACTGCCCTGGTAGACATGCATACAAAATGTAGAATCATAGGTAAGGCATTTGAACTATTTTATTGACTACCTCCATGAAATGTCGTCTAATGGCAAGCCAATATTGTAGGATATGCATATTGATTTGTTGAATATGTTTGCATGCATACACACACACACACACATGTATGCACATATGCATCTATATATTAATTTATATCAGAGAAAATGAGTTAAATATATGTGCATTGCCAACATCTCTCGTCTGTGCCAAAATGGAACCTTTGAAATGGGTTATTGATGTCTCTCAAAGTGTAAATGATAGAGAACTATTGTTGGATGTTGTTTCCATTAGTTTGGTAGACATGCATGAAAAATGTTGAATCATAGTCTACCTCTACACAGTACAACATGATATAGTTAGTACTATTACTACTACTACCACTACTACTAACTGACATAGCCTCCTGTTGCTCCTACTGGCAAATAAAGTATTGTATGTAAGCTACTTCTACTACATAGTGTATACAAGACCCTTCCTTTTCCTTTTCCCTTTCTTCCTTCTCCATTGAAAAAGATCACTGCAAAAACATAGATCACAAGGGCACAACAAAAGACAAGATATATATCCACTCTTGAATCATAAATGAATGAATGAAGGGAAAAAATAGGTGGTGGCATAAGTTATAACACAATCAATCAAAATTTAATGACTTTTAATTCACGTTCCATTCCCCCAACTCAACAAAAGCTTCCATTGTGTAGCCCTCTGGTTTCTTTTTATCATTGATTTGTGTGTATGCAAAAAGGAGAGATAGAAGAGCTTGCGGTCAGAATAAGACATCAAATCCATGTACAACAATGAACTACACTATTTAGTGCCTAGTCATTCATGACTTTATATTCTTACCTAGCTTGGAAAAATCCCATCTATTTCTCATCAAATCCCACCTAGCTTTATACATCAAAACCTCACAAACTAAGAAAACAAAAACCATAATTAGCGTCAGTAGATATACTAAATGAATATATGAATGCCATGGGAATGTTGTACAGTTAGGGCAGGGGGTTGCAATTGTGCTACAACATAGTGATGACAAGATGTCAATACCAAAAAAATTGGTGCCATAAATTGTGTTGTTCAAATGTGATAAGAGTTACAGTGTTCTTAGGGTGTAATTGATGGTGTTTTTGCACAAATATTTTACAGTTTCAAGCAATTTCATTTTCAAATAAAATCAAGTTTCAAACAATTTCATTTTCAAATCACATAAACCAGGTTTCAAGCAATTACATTTTCAAATCACATAAACTTGAAGTAGTACACATCCTAGATCATGTGTGGGCTTGCAGTGTTGATATTGTTGGCAGAGATTGTGGAATTTAGCTTCACATAAACTGGAAGAATGCTAGTAGAGATTGTGGAATTTAGCTTCACATAAACTGGAAGAATGTTGGTAGAGATTGTGGAATTAAGCTTCACATCTACCAATTGCATTCGATTGAATATAATTATAAACACAAAAATTCTATATATGTGTGTGCATACATATACGTATATATTTATGTGTGTATGTATGCAAATATGTATACATAGATGCAACACACATGCCCATATAAATCTACATATGTACATGTGATTGTAGTGCATGCATGTATCCACATATATATCCCAATTTGTGCATAACCTAAAATTATGGAATGCTATAAAACCACATTTCTTTGAGGCATTCCATTAAAAATGGTATACATCCATGTACACACATAGTTATATAAATACATATAGATATTATAAATGTACATACATAAAAAAAACATGCATACATACACACACACACATACATGCCATATGTATTCTTCCACAACTTGCATACATGTCCACCAAGCTAGTGGCAGATGCAACATGCAACAAAATCTTTATTATTTATTCTTTGAGGGACATTCATACTCAAACTAAAGCTCACATTTTGGCACAAATAGCGAGGGTACTACCAAATGTTGTGAAATATTTAGACCTCCCAACTCATTGTCTCCAATATAAATCTAACTTGGTTGCATGGGTATGCATACCCAAGTACTGGGTACATGTACCCCAAGTACCAAGTACTCATTGGAGAGCATTGTAGCTAAGGAATTTAATTAAGAATTATGATTTCATTTCAGTTTCTTGTTTTCACATCAACCTGTTGTTTATCAAGCTTAATTCAATACGTAATTAGTTTGAAACTTTGATACAATACTAATTAATAGAAAAGTTTACCACTCGTAGAACATGTAGAGTGCAAGTACCCAAGTATCCATACACAAGTACCAGGTACAAGTACCCCAAGTACCAAGCACTCATAGGAGAGTATCATATCTAAGGACCTTGATTAAGATTTTTTTATTTTGTTTCAGTTTTGTGTTTTTGCATCAGCCTATTGATTATCAAGCTTAATTCAATATGTAATCATTTTGAAACATTGATAGAATACTAATTAATAGTAAACTTTATCAATTCTAGAAATCATAGAGTGTGAGGTGGTCTACAAGTGTCATTTTAAAACATTCGATGTTCATCCCATTTTCATGAATGCATGTTTGCACATATATATCCATCTCTTTTGAGGCATTTTGTTAAACATTATATGCATATATTTACAAGTACATATATAAATACACATATGCATACACACATCAATAAGTACATATGTATATATGCATGTATGCATGCATACGTACATATACATATATGTTTACATACATGCATTATAGGTGTGTGTACATACTACATACATATACTAAACCAAAAAAAAAAGTCATTGAAAACATGGCAAGTGGTACACAAACTCTGTCATGCTATCAACAACGCCGATGAGAAAATAATGGCTAGACTTTGGACTATCACATAAGTTCATAACCCTATGAAAGTGGAATTATTTTTAAAATGAGATGAACCAAAGCCTATCTCTCTAGAGCTGCTTCTCAAATCTATTTCCAATAAATGAGAAGTAGATCTAAAAATATTGGGGTTCTAGAGCTACTAGATTCTTGAGCTTGAGAGACAATTTTTGCAGCCTCTGAATGAAAATATGGATTTCAGTTAAAAAATTTAAGATTGTTACACACTAATAGAAAGTTTTTTGCCCCAGTATGGGAAATATAATAAGGTATTAGTTACTATTAAAAGATTGTTAAAAAAGGTGATGCCATTTCTAGTTTCTTGCAAGGAGGATGGTATTAAGAAACATGATAGAAGTAGTAGTAATATTAAATATTGTGAAATATATATTCCAATATTATGAAGCTAATCATGCGAAAACTTAAAAAATAGAACATAAAGATATGCTTCTAGTTTGTAAAATGAAAAAGAAGGTGACTACTGATACAAATTATGGATGTCAAAGAAGAGGAATTTGTTTAGATAATGTCAAACTTCATAGCCTAAGTAAGTATTCACAAAACAATCCTTACATGTCACTCAAGAGCATTGTACTAGCCGTACTCTTTCAAAGTTAAGAGAACCACAAATCTCTGTGCTAAGTGCCTAGATCAGTCACTCCTTGGACTACTTTGCTAAGTATTTAAGAGAACCACAAAGCTCTAGTAGAAATTATCCTCTATTTACAATGGTTGACCGTGGACTACTAGTTGTTTTCTTTGCATCCAAGATCATTGATTTAGTTTTCTTTGAAACATGACATCATTTTGGTTAGCATTCTCCCTGGGTAGGCTGAAATGGGAACTACATTTTCAAAAATTAGATTTTTTGAAAACACTTCAAAAACTTTCAAGAAAATTAGATTGATATTATAAAGCCAAATTATGCAACCTTTTTTGGCATCTTCCCCCCCTATGCCAAATTGGGAGCTCTAGGGTAGGTAAAATGGTGAAATAATAAGAAACTCTTTCACGTTACTCCCGTTTACATGTTTGCTCAACTACCCTCTGCAAAAGAATTTATTTTTGTTTTGTAGACTATGCTTGTTGTTGTCTAATAGACTACAAAGGCTATTAATGGTAGTTAGCTTCCGAAGAAGCTTATTAGGCTTAACTTATCCAATCATTTTCCCAAAGGAAACCTTAGTTGGAATGGTCACATATGTGGGACATGCTCTTTGAAAACTTTGAGTTTAAAGCTATCAATTCAAATGCTTTTTTTTTGTTTGGAAAGATGGAGAGATAAAAGTTGTACTAAAGGACAAGGTTTTCTCTAACAAAATGTTAGTGGCTTTAGGTCCTCAAAGTAGCATCTCAGGGGCAAAACTTCTCTAATTGCTTCAAGGGATTACTTTGCTAATAAGAAATAATTTCTATTGATTGTTTGTTTGATTGATTGACTAATAATTAATTTAAGTTTTCATAAAAGTCAAAATCAAAAAATGCCACTTTGAAATGAAGCCTTGAAGTTATACATTGCAATTTTGGCTTGTAGAAGAATATTAAAAGGGTTGGTGGTAAGAAATTCTTTCAAGTTACTCTTGATTACATGTATGCTTGACTACCCTCTACTTATTGGTGCAATTAATTGAATCTCCTATGAGGTCTTCATGATTTTAGGAATGTTTGGGCTAAGAGACAAGAATTTGGTCTAATTATCTACCTAAAAAGTTATTTTTTCATCTAGTTTTGTTGCTTAATAAATTGGTTGTAGGGGATAACTCTTCTAAGTCTATCTAGATGCCACATTATTTGTTGTTGTGAATAATGTGGCAATGCAAGTTCATAAAGGTAAAGATGATGGTAAGAAGTTATGTTCAAATGGGACTCCTATTCTAGATTCTAAAAGCTTGGAGATGGGGTAAAACGTGCATTTAACCCTCCAAGATAATGTTAAGTAGCTAAGCTGACACATATGATTATTGAAATTATTTTTTCCCTAATAAGGTTCTTGTGAATTTAGATGTTGAGCCAAATAGTGTCTCTCTTGGTCATTAGATGAATGTTGATGTAGTGTCAGGTAGTCATATGCCTATTGTATTAGAGCCAAGTTTTCATGTCCCAATTGTTGCTGCAAAATAAGTGAAGAATGTGGTGTTGCTATTTTAGTGCCTGATTATGTATTTTTTGATGAGAACTCTTTTGACAATAAATGGTAATGGTGTTCATTCTCTTTAACCTGTTGCACCTGTGAGGCACTATCTAAACTATTGGCTTTAAGAATGTGTGGACTTTAGTACCAATCTCTAAAGAAGAAATTTGAAGGTTTTGTTGATCAATGAGAAGGAAAAAAAGGAAAAAGGAAAAATGATTGATGTGGTATTTGATGACTTGGCTTTACTCCTGTTATTTTGGATGGCAGTTATGCTAATGTTTACTTTTGATTGCTTATATGGATGGTTCAAACAGATGATTCCTTTCTCAGTTTTTAGAGGGATGTGACCATAAAAACTATTGTTTGATATTGTTTCTTTGGATCTATCTTGGACATGGCTGGGAGTCACTAAAAAGGGTATAGATTTAATCTAGCTAAGATACTCATTTTGGTGTTATAATGCATCTTCCCTGAATTTTATCAAGTGTTTTGTTTCTATGATTAGTTGGTGCTAAGATCTCTAGCATCTGTCCTTGGGTTAGAAGTAAGAAGTGTTGAAGGTTGTTATTTCAATAGCTAATTTAAGTATTGTCTGATGGTTGACTTCTTGTAGGGTAGGGATAATTTGTTTTGGTGTTTTGATGTTTCTTTTCTATGATTATAAGTTGATCAGTTTTACGTAAGCTTTCAAAATGCATTCAAGTTGTAATTGTGTACTAGTTCCAATATTTTTTTTAAAAGTTGATATTACTAACCTAGGAAACATTTGACATTGTCAGTTCTCCATCTACCAATGAAGCAGACATCATTAGAGTTTTTGTAGCACCAACACTTGGATAATCAAGATAAAATGTACCCCCAATCAATCTCCTCCCATTGGCTACATAGACATGTACTTTACCTTTCCTAAAAGATTAAATCATCACACTATTAGGTGGTACATGAGTTCAAAAGCAAGATGATGATAGGTAGATAATCCTGCAAAAGAGTGTTCCAACGGAGTCAATTGGTGGTCATAAAGAATGGTACACAATATTACTTGTTACTTCTTTTGCAAATATAATAATAGCCCAAATTGGGTTAGGATCGTCAAACAAAAAACTGGTGGAACTGACCAAAACTTCGTACATTTGGAAACAAATAGAAACCTTCATGAATTTCTTAAAATATTCATAAGCAAGAAATATTATAATTTGAAAGCTAAACTTAATGTTATTAATAAAAATGGTGAAAGGTTAATATTTGTGGAGAATGGTAACAAGAGAACTGATTATTTGAATACATTTCATTTGCAAAAACAATGGTGCCTCAACCCAGGGTAGGAGATAAATCAAAAGTTAAGCTAACCATGGCTTTTTATAGTTGGAAGCAATTAGCAGTCTTGTTTAGTTTCTTTGGATATTCAAGAATCAAGAAGTGAGAATCCATTTCATTGCCATGCTAAGTTTTCTTATTGCAATTACTGTGGAAGCAAGGTAAGAAATTTTGCAAATGATTAGAACATATTACTATAGCTATTCCATCTACATAAATATAATTGTATACACAAAAATTTACACTTCTCTAAGTTCTATCCAAGGGATCTCATGGATTGAGAGTCTCTAATGGAAACTTAGAGCTCCCTAGTCATCACGTGCAAAGGGTGCAAGTGAAGTGTTGTAGCTCTCAAATGAGCTTAGGTATGCAGCCCCTTGCAAGGTGCACCATGAAATGGAAAATTTGAACACAAAAGCAATGATTCTAGTGTCCAAGAACCTACACATAATGCAATGCAAAATGAAACTAAGCTAAGAGGATGTAGAATGAAAAGCTAAACTAGCAAGAATGAAGTGTTACAATCCCCTTACTTTAGCTAGATGAGCTATTCTAATGCATGAAAAGAAAAGCTATACTATATACCATTATGCTAAGATGCAAATGATGATGAAGTAGTGTGAAAATGCCACAATCTCTCAAAAGCTCCAAAATAGTTGAGGCAAGATATGAGCACATATTTTGGGCACCTTACAAGTTACACTACCTCAACTTGGTGATGCAAGCAATTAGCATCCAAATAAAGTGGGTGAAAGAAATAGTGTACATTATTTAAGCATGTCATTCCTTTCTTTTCAGCATTATGATTTTAGGATATGCAAATGATGAATAATGATGAGTTCAATCTAAAATATAGACCAAAATAATTTTTAGACTTTGCAATAAAAGAATTTATTTATTTTTAAAAAGCTACATGCACATAGATTATATCATTGCAAAATAATGTAGAGTTGATAGGTAAACATCAAAAATGAAAAAAAATCCAAGCCCTAGAGAGAAAGGCTGTGTCAAATTCTTCTCATGATTGAATGAGGAAAGGTATAGTTCAATGTGACATTGACATAGGATCATCAATCCACTGGAAATTCCTTAGGCACTTTGAAGAAAAAAGGCAACTTAATGACCTACTAATATGCAAGCTTTGTGAAAAGCTAACTTGATATAGTTCCCAATGAGAGGTGCATAGGTTGTGGTTAGGCATTATACTAGTATTTAAATGTCATACACAACTGGTTGAGAGAATAAACCAAAGCTGATAATATTCGTGAGTAGGTGACTCAAATGTGTATGTTTTTGATTCATGAACACCTATCTTTTTAAATATTATCAGAGCTATGGAAAACTGAATATTTATTTGCTTTGTTGTCTTTAAATGCTAGTCTTTTAAAGGCCAAAGAAAACAAATAATAGTTTTAAAGTTGAAGACATTAAATTTTTGACATCCA
The DNA here is from genome assembly GCA_028749045.1 of Cupressus sempervirens. Lineage (NCBI taxonomy): Eukaryota > Viridiplantae > Streptophyta > Pinopsida > Cupressales > Cupressaceae > Cupressus > Cupressus sempervirens. Next base: position 572,767,446 of record CM053783.1, on the reverse strand, counting down.
TGCTATTAAATTTGAATGTTTCTGATTTGACTGCCTGAATGACAATTATGAAGTATTCAAATCATATTTTACAATCCATTATCAAAAACACTGAATTAGAAAATAGAATTTTGTTCACTCAGTCTACCTAGAAATTTTATATAGCATTGATCTTTTTTTAGTTTAATTCTAATTACATATTTTTCTTTCTCTATGTGTTGATATTCTAATATAGCAGAGGGAAGCAGTGGGGACAACTATATATAAATTAGGGCAAATTTAAGATATATAAGAAATTTTTTAATTGTCATATGAAAACATGGATAAAGCATGCTTATATACATTATAGAACCTTAAAATATAATGATTGTGTTAAATATCTAAATTGAGAGTTAAATAAGAATGGAAGCCAAACAAACTATCACAATTCAAATGTTAAATTCATGGGGCAGCCACGGGATGGGTTTCTATAAGTTTCTAAGTTTCTAGGACGGTTCAAATTATTTTGGAACCACATTCCCAGGTAACCGTAAATGCATCAGTCCAAAATTTACCCAAGAAATGAGAAAGGAGCTTTTATGGCTATAAAGAAAATCTTTATTTTCCTGCAAGATTTTAGGATGTATATAGATAAGAAAGAGAGTGGTTTGGATGAGGTCTCTGCATAATCAAATAGGAAAGCAATGCATACTAATATTAAAATGAATGAATTGAATCAAAATCCTTACCAAACTTTGTAGGAACCTCTTTCAACAATTGCAGCTATGAATGCATCAACACTTGAAGTGTTGGGGGCAACAAGTAAGGATTCAAAGTAGTCCAGGGATACAGTTCTTGATTTAAAAATAAAAGCTTTAATCCTCCTAAAAAATAATGTATTAAGGTGAAAAGGAAGAACACTCGCAAAGGAAGACTCTTAAATCTTCCAAGAACATAAGAAGTCCTTTCATGTGCTATAAAACATTTAAGTTTATTTAGTTTTTAGTGCGGTTTGAATCTATCAATAAATGACATTCAATACAGGTCTTAGGTTCCCTACCCCTATTTTTATAAGGAAAACAACCTAAAGTTTTTAATGTAAAAACCCAAAGGTTTGCAGCTATTCCAAAAAAATAATGAATCCCTTGCCAAAATGAATCTTGCCATAGTAACTGGATTATCTATGACTAGGTAAGGAAAATAAAATTTTTGTAAATCAACTCAAAATTAGGTATTAAATATTTATTAATAAAATTTACTTTAAAATAACTTCATTTTCTATAAATTAAGTATAAAAAGAGGCTTGCTACTAAAATTCACATAAATGTAGCTTCATTTTCTATAAATTGACTCTATAAAAGGCTTGCTATTGAAACTGCTGAACACAGAATGGAATATTAAAAAAAAAAAAAAAAAAAAAACTAAAGTGGCATTTTCCATCATTGAAGAGTTCCTTCAATACTACAATGCTAATATCTCCTTGTCTAAAGTTTGCATTGAAATTTTTAAAAGAATTGCATTTCCTGTAAACCAACTCTAAATATTGTTTACTTATGACATCTATAGTAATAGAACATCTTGAATAGAAAAGTTTCAAGCAACCAAGAGTTAAATCCTGAACTTTCTGACAATATTGAGTTTATTGTTCAATCGTATAATTCAACCCGGTAGGGCTAAAATTTGATTGTCATCGCATTTTGCTTCTTTCAATCACTCCAATACAATTTCATTTTTAGTAACTTAACTTCAAAATATATAAAAATATAACAACATTTACAATACATAACTACATTGTCTATAAATCAGCAATAAGGCAAAAAGTTTTAGTTTACGATAAATTTTTAGGGTCACATAAACTCATTCTAGAGAAATTAACTCTAAAAAACATCGACTTCTAAAACCTCTACTAGCATTACTGTATATTACAATATTCTTATCGATAGGCAAGAAATTATTGGTAAAATTATACAATTATGCAAAATATAACAACATTTTATGCAAACTAGATCTAAAGCAAGGGTTTCCTACTGAAATTATAGCAACAAAACTACATTTCATCTTAATTACCTTTTCAATCCCAAACAGTGACTTAATTAATTTTTTTTTGTCGATATCCAACACAAGGGTTTGCTACTGAGATTTGTAACATGACATTCCCAACAACAAATAAGAATACAAGCAATTTAAGAATATTCTCTACAAAACAACTCTACATAGAGGGTTTGATGCCAAACATTGGAATGCCTCAGGTGCGTTTTCTACAAATCAATAATAACATAAGGTTTGCCAAAATGTTTAGTAGTATAGCTAAATTTTCCCTAAATTAAGTTTAAATCGAGTATTGACTACATTCCTTCCCCTATAACCAACTATGAAGGGCTTCCTGCCAAAATATGCCCTTGTATTTCAAAAGCTCCACCACCCAAAAATCCCTGCATTGTTCTAAGAAGATGTAAGTAAAATATAAAGTGAAAAGAATGACAAAACGAAAGAAAATGAAAAATAAACTAACCTATGCAAGCAAATTTGGAATAAATCTCTAATCGAGTCCATTAGAAGCCAAATGTTGCAGGCTAGCTGACTACAGCCATCGGGACATGGCAGCATCGCCAACTTCCCCCAAACAACCTGCGTGATCAAAAACTATTGCACTACTCTGTTGCATATGACCCCCCATTCCTACTCACAAACAAAAGCTGAAATTCTATTTTTCATACAATGCTCGATCCTTGTGGTGCTATTAATGAAGAGTTATGCAGATAGGCCTGTAGGATGAATGACATTTGAGTAATTGAAAATCGAGATGCACATGCCCTACAAGCCATATACCTCTTGCCCTCTGCATGCACCAACAACCGCAAATCTACCACCTCTTGATTAAACAAAACAATGAAATAGGCCAAAACCCTTTTTCATTTTAACATGTTCAGCTCGTGTTGGTCAAATTTTTGACCAACACAGGCATGGATTTTTAAAAAAAAAAATTTTTCCTTTCATATTCTAATCAATCTAAAATATTGTAATAGATGGTCAAAATTTTTGATCTAAAAATGAGGTCAAATGTATTAGTGGTTGAGTCACCTATTCAGGAATTGAGCTACATTTAGATGTCAAGTTACAAGATGAAGGAGTTACACATTCTAATTCTGAGAATAGTACACATGAAAAAGATGTTGAAATACCTGATAGAGATATACATAGTGACTCTGATGCTGAAAGACAAAATGAAGAAACAAGAGATGAGCCAAGATTATCCAAATATGTCAAAAGATATCATCTTGCTAATCAAATCATTGGAAACAAAGATGCTAGGCCAATGACAAGAAATAGATTGAGAAGTGAATCATGTTTGCTAAGCGTGAAGGAACCCAAGATAGTGAAAGATGCATTAGAAGATGTTCACTGGTGCAAAGCCATGGAAGAGAAGATTGAACAAATAGAGAAGAACAAATTATGGAGTCTAGTTCCTAGACTAGAAGACAAAAATGTTATTGGCACCAAGTGGATATTTAGAAATAAGTTAGATTAAAATGGTATAATCACAATAAACAAAGCAAAATTGGTTTGTAAAGGATATGCACAAAAGGAAGGAATTGAATATGGAGAGACATTTGCCCCTATTGCATGATTGGAAGGAGTAAGAACTCTACTTGCTTATGTTGGATGTAAAGGATTCAAAGTCTATCAGATGAATGTTAAATCTACATTTATGAATGGCATACTAGAAGAAAAAGTTTACATAGAACAACCAGAAGGATTTGTTGATGATAACAATAAGAATATGGCATGTAGACTACACAAAGCTCTATATGGTTTGAAACAAGCACCAAGAGCATGGTATGAGAGACTTCATAAGTATCATATGAATATTGGATTTGAAAGAATTGATGATAATAGTAATTTGTACATAAAAACATAAAAAGGTAAAGGTATTTTGTTATCTGAAATTTTTGTTGATGATATAATATTTGGAGGTCAAGATGCTTTATGTAAGGATTTTGCAACTTAGATGAAGCATGAATTTGAAATGTCAATATTTGGAGAGATCAAATTCTTTATGGGATTGCAAGTATATCAGCTAAAATATGGTATATACATCACTCGGTCAAAGTACATCAAGGAAATATTGAAAACTTTTGGACTGGAGGATTCAAAACTAGTAAGTACACCTATGGTGACAGGATACAAACTATCAAAGAATGATGATTCTACTGAAGTGAATCAAACACTATACATCTCTATGATTGGCAAGGTTCAATATGTTGTAGATAGCAGACCTAATATTGCATTATCTATAGGAATAGCTACAAGATTCTTTGCAAATACCAGGGAGAATCATTTTATGGCTCTGAAAAGAATAATGAGATACTTGAAAGGAACATAAGAGTTTGACCTATACTACAAGAAGAATGAAAAGTTTGATTTGAAAGACTACATTGATGCTGACTGGGCTAGCAACATAGATGATAGAAAGAGCACTAGTGGAGGAGCACTTTTCTTAGGCAAGAGACTAGTTACATGGACTAGTGAGAAACAATGTTGTACCTCACAGTCTACTGTTGAAGCTGAATATGTTGCTATTACTATAAACTACACAAACATTTTATGGATAAAGCAACTACTCAAAGGAATGAAGGATGAAATAATAGAACTAGTGGTACTTTATTGTGATAACACAAGTGCTATCAATATATCAAAGAATCTAGTTATGCACACTAAGCGAAAGCACATTGCAATCAAGTATCATTACTTGAGAGAGCTAGTTCAAGTTAAAGAGGTGAAGATGGAATATGTTAACACAAAGGAGCAAACTATTGATATCTTCACAAAACCATTACCTAAGGATGCTCATGAATATCTAAGAGGTAAATTAGGGGTGATACCCCTATCAAAGGCTATCTAAGTAATAAGAGGACTACCCTATATCAAACAAGATGATTGTCAATGTCACAAATTGATGGAGAGGATCTTACTTTAGGAGTTGCCTGAAGTAATCGAAATGCTAAAACTCCAAAATAGTCACAAGCAAGGTGACAAAGGGAGAAACTGGAGAAACTGCAAAAGTCTATATCTACATGTTAAGATGAAAAAATGATACGTCTTTGAAATTGTTGTCAAAGAGGGAGAAAGAGCATTAAACTTATCATTATCAGAGGGAGTTAATTGTTGATGTTGCTGATCAAAGGAAAACACATGTATGATGAGAAAGATATAGAATAATGAAGAGAGAGAAAAGAGGGAGAACTCTTAATCTACCTAGTAAGAGGGAATCATAAGAAAGAATTTTGTAACCTAATTAGAAGACAAAAGTTGCTAATAGAGGGAGAAATTTTGAGAAATTTTGATACAAGTTTTCTTTTTGGTATTGTCTTACTATTTTAACCTAGTTAGATTGGTTGATCAAAGTGTTTTACCAGTTAGGTTACTTGATCAGTTTGGTTTTCTATCAATGCCAAAGAGGGAGACTGTTGAGATTTGATTGAAAAGATCATAGCTGAAAGAGATTATTGAAAGAGGGAGATTGTTGGTGAAGAATATGTGTTTTAATCATTGTTTTGTCACTAATGTCAAACCTGCTATTTTCTAGTAAGACAATTTCTTATAAGATTCAAGTACTATCACTTAGTTGATTGATAAAGAGGATTTGATCAATAAGATGCAACAATAACACCTAGAGGAAAGGTTGAGTTATGATTATGTAATGAAGTACAAGGATCGGTTAAGATAATGATGACATGATGTATTGATAATCTACTTGAGGTTACAAAGGCTAGTTACACTGAGAAACATTAGAAAAATAAGTTACACAAAGACTATCTGCAAAGCATGACTGAGTTGTTAGTAGATGCCAAGAAAAGTTAGTTCAAGCCGAGTAGAAAATTAGTTGGAGTCGAGTTTAAAAGAAAATTCTATTGTATATTGAGTAAAACAGTTAATGCCAAGTGATTACACAATTGATGCTGAGCAACACAGTATGTGTCAAGCATCAATAAACTATAGTTAATGCCGCGTAAAACAGTTGATGTTGAGAAACGCAATATGTGTCAAGCATAAGAAGGTTGATAATGTCAAGTTGTTGCATTATGTTAAAGATCAAAGATTCGCCAAATCTAAGCCAACAAGTTTATTTTCTTGAAACTTATGAACCAGGAGAAAGATAAGGTTGATGAGCTGTTGGCACAGAAATCATTTTAAACCATTTCTAGGAAAATTCAAATGGATTCTAGGAGAAGTGTCTAGAAGAAAGATGGAATATGAGGTAGATACATTGTACCCTACCTAATCCATCCAAACCCTAAAATGGATGATCAAAAATGACAAAGTATCTTAATTTCCAATTTATAGGAATTTCTAGTCATGAAGCAAAAAAAGGAGAGAGGGTTAGAGAAGACAAAGAAAGAATAGAGAAAAGAAGGAAGACATGAAGTCAAGGACTTTGCTTCATCAAGTGACCTAAAAGGTGACTACATTGGTGTGCTAAGCAAGAAGGCTTAAGGAGATATATGCTTGAAGAGTAAACAAGTTGTCAGAACTGTAAAGTATGAAAGCCAAGCAGAATTGAGGACTAAATAGTGATCTGTAATGTGCAAGAGAAGTTGTAAGTTGTATCAGATCAAAGCTCTACTAGTACTCTCTAACAATTGTATCATTCTAGGGTAAATCCTTTGGATTAATGTTGGCCTTATAGTCATTTGAAAATCCTTTAACTGGGTGGCATTCCAAGTGAATGGCCTAAAGTCCTCTAACAAGGCTCACTTCTAACAGGGTGATTGAAATACCTTAACCGAGTCACATTTAATAATGTATGTTACAACCTTTAACAGGGTTGGTATTTCATAGGGCATCACTTCAGAAGAGTGAAAAGGAGTAGCATGTTACTAGTGGTTTTTCTGAAATTGGGTTTCCACATTAAATCATTGTGTCAAGTGTGTTGATGAATCTTTTTTGTTTCATATTTACATTTCTACAAGTTGATTTAAATAGCAACCTACAAGTTTCAGTGATTCCATGGATGCATGCACAGATACGAATGTTTAATGGGTACACTAAGTTAAGAGAAAAAATGTATTTGTACATCTGGACCTTGAATAACAGATTCACCCCCCCCCCCCCCCCCCCCCCCCCTTCTCTTAGTTATTGTAAAGAATTCCAACACACAGTTAAACTTCAGTTCAACTTATCACCTAGAAACAAATGGACAAAAAGAAAGGGTGAATTGGGATTTGGAGAATATGCTCTGGATGTATGTAATGAATGGTTAAAGCAATTGGGAGGATTACTTATATCTAGTGGAGTTTTCTTACAATAATGGATATAATAATTTGATTGGTATAGTTCATTTTGAGGCCTTCTATAGTCATCACTATTGTACTCCACCAAGTTTGGATCATCTTGAGGATAGGGTGAGTTTAGGGCCAAAGATGCTCCAAGATATGGAGAGATACGCACAAATGATCAAAGAGTATTGGCTAACAACACAAGATAGGCAAAATAAATATGAAGGTTCCAATAGGATCGACAAATAATTTGCAGTTGGTAGCAAGGTCTTCTTTAGACTGAGGCCACAATAGAGTCGAATCATATATGAGAAAGGATCTAAACTAGCACCATAGTTTGTTGGACCATATGATATTTCAAAGAGGATTGTACCCATTTCTTATTAGCTCACCTTGATACCCAACCTCACTCATATATACATGATGTCTTTCATATATTTGTACTTAGAGAGTATATCACTAATGGTTTTCATGTTTTGAATTGGCATTCCTTATAGGTCGTAAATGGGCCACTAGCTTTGGAGCCGGTATGCATGCTACAATAAGAACCCCACACCTTAGGAGTCACACCATGGAGCAGGTCAAGATCTAATGGGACCTAAATGATGAGTCCTCTTTTACCTAGGAAGACACTGATAGATATAGAACATCTTATCAATATTTATTTATTGGATTTCAAGAGAAATCCTAGTCCTAGAGGAGTGGCATGTAGTGCCACCCTAGAAGCTTGACTAGGGATTCATTGTGAGATACTAGATTTATTCTTATGCTTTATAATAGTTGTAGGAAGTTAGATGCTACTTTAAATGTTGTGACTTGAGGTGCCCTTTTTATGAAAATTATTGTATATGCATTATGGATTTTATGGTTTCTAACCCTACTAAGCCATCAAATGCTTGTACTATTATCTGATATGATTATTATATGTTATTTGTATATATGCCTATTGTTTTGGTTAGTGATGTAAGTGTGTGTAGGAACATGTACTAAAAGCCTCTATATTATCCATTCATCTAGAGAAAAAACCATGATCCAAATAGGGAACCAGGATCCAAATAGGCACTCCTTGAGCCTAGAGATCCTATTAGGGGAAGTTAGCTACCTGAATATGGATTTTGGGGTTTTTTGTTCTTGTTTGGTTTAATGATGTTTTTCTTCACCTTTGATGTGATTTTCTTAATGTCTTGATATAGATTTATCTGAGTATGTATACATACATGTGTGTGTGTGTGTGTGTGTGTGTGTGTGTGTGTGTGTGTGTGTGTGTGTGTGTGTGTGTGTGTGTGTGTGTGTGTGTGTGTGTGTGTGTGTGTGTGTGTGTGTGTGTGTGTGTGTGTAATTATTCTTGGAATGTAGTCTATTGCATATTTACATTAGAATTATCATAACAAAAAGTAAAAAGGAGAAACTAATAGAATGATAAAATAAATTAAATGTCTAAAGAGAGTCAAACTTTGATCCTTCAACCTTTTCATTTCACCCTCAACCATATCACTCATTTAGCTCTTTAAGAATCTTTAAAAGTAAAATAACATTGAAATCATAATTTAGCAAAATCTAAATTAGGCTAAGTATGACAAAAGGTCACAAGACCCAAACCCTTGACCCTTGAAGCAAGATTATAGAGCTTAACCAATACACCATAAGGAATCTTTTGATTTGAAACTCTTGACTTCTTTGAAAACCTACAACAATTGAGAATATTAAACAATTTTTAAACACAAATCATTAAGTTGATTTAAATAATAATTGAGCCTTAGTTAGAGTGTTGGTTGAAATAGACACAACCAATGAAACCATTGTAGCTCCCAATAAATAAGGAGTTTTTAGAAAAGGGAAAAAATGAGAAAAGGGCCAAAAGTATAGTTTAAAAAAATGATTAAAACCTACAACAGGAAATCCTTGGAAAATCAAGAAGGAACGAGGAAGAATTAGACCTGTTGGAAACATAGGAGATCAAGAGACTCTAGGATTCTCCCAATAACTCCATCCAACAACTTAACTCAAGAAAACAATAGGCTTTGATCATTTTTTCCCATGCTCAAATTGATACATAAAAGTTAAATTAAAGAATGAGACATAAATACATGGGTATCTATGTTTGTAATATTTATATTTAAATCTCTCTTTGTTTTGGAAAGTAGGGGTGTTTCTATTATTTTCTATATGTTTATTTTTAAATGTGGGAGCATTGGGTCTGAAATAGGTTGCTAGGAATTGAATCCCCTTGAATGGGGAGGACACTAAGGACCTAGCCTATAGATTCAGCCCAAGGGGTATCAAAAAACCCTCAGGTGCTCAGCAATTCTAGGAATTCAACTCATAGTATCCTTTATTTTAGTTTTTGAGTGTTTTGGAATAAATGTGTAGGTGTAATGTATGAATGTGTAATTACACCAAACAAATGCACATCCCTGCATGCACCCTGTTGGCAGCCTCTTGCTAGTCTATTTAGAACAAATGTACCATTATGCTAAATAAATTGAAACTTTCACTTAACTTGTGCAACAAAGGAATAAATGCACCATTAGGTGCTTAATATAAGCACTAATATACTGAGTCACATGTGATACCAAATAAAAGTGTGGCTATGCTACTCCTATGCATTTTTCTCTATGATAAATGTGTTGAACTGGCATTTTTGCAGCTATAAGGCACATATGTGCTTCTTTTTTAAATAAATGTGTAGATAAATTGCAAAAGAATAGAAATAGGACTTATGTGCATGTGAATAAGCAATATATGTGCAGTTTTATGCTTTTATGATCGACCTGCTTAATGTTTTCTGATGTTGGCAACCAATTAGAATTCTAGTATGCCCTGTGTTATTATGTAATTAGTTTAAGGCACATTGTCATTTTGATTATGTAACCTTCCTTTGGTTCTTAAGGCATGTTTTGATCTTTTGTTTCTTTAGTAGGGTACAAGCCTTAGGTGAGTGGCTTACTATAGGTGCTCAAACCTAGAAGTGATTGTCAGGGATCTTATGTTTGGAGGTCAGATCCCTGTGTCGGCCGAATCTAATTATTAGTTGGTTAACAAGTGAAAACATAATAATAAAATGAATTGGGTTTAGGTTTGGGCTTTCACACATAGTAAACAAGATAACTGTGGAAGAATTATTGGAGTACTCAGGGAAGTGACATCCTGTGTAACTTTTAGGTCCCTAACCTAGGTGGTTGATCCCATCATTACCCGGTCATGTCTATCCTCGGTGGAGTACTTAGGAAAAAGTTGTTTATGTGTGGTAGGATGACCTTTAGCCGAGGTGGTTAATCTTGACACATTGGAAAGTTACAATGGCACTAACCTAAACTTGGTTACAACCCTTCACTCTTTCTTCTTCCTTGGTGATCTTTGGTTCTTCTCCTTTCTCTACCATTTTTTGTATCTTTGGATTATGCCTTAGATCTATCCTAGTGCTACTAGGACCATGGCTTTGCCTCTTGGCTCGAGGGGTGGTTCCTCAGGGTCCACATGATTGGGTGGAAAATATTTTGAGGCTTGTATGTGGCTCAGTACTTGGAGATCATTTATGAATATTCTTATGTTGATGTTGTGAAGACGTTCCAGATTATTTTGTATATGGTGTATGTGGAAATCATGTAAAGATTCATATTTTTAAAAGAATATTTTTGATGTATTTAAGAAAGCAAATGTAAAAGGGATGGGTAAAAATGGAAGGAATATATATTGAACAAGAACTAAGGAAATGAAAGGATATGGTTGTTATCATTCTTTTGGAATCTTATGAATAATAAACAATGTGGTTATCCTTTGTAACAAGTAGGAAATTATCTTGCAATTTATGGTATTAAATGCTTTATGTTCATGCTCTTATTTTTAAATGAATGATGGGTTTATTTATGAATGTATCTTAGAGGTAGAATTATTAGAGAAATCAAACTAGATAATTTAAGGAAATGAATCCAAGAAATGAACTACTAGGGAACCTATTAGACTTTTTTGAAAAATTGATTACCAAACTTAGTAAACTTAGTCATAGTTAGGTTAGGTTCCCTAACAAAGCATTACAGTTGTCTTGAAGACCAAGATAAGTAGGTGAGAAGCGTCATGGAATGTGTGAGGAGTCGCTAAGAAGATAGAGTGCCTGAGAGAAAGGTCAAGATATTGGAAGTAGCAATCATGACTAACTATCATAATATGAAAAAAACAAGTAAGTTTGTCTGATTGATTCATATGAGTTAAGTATGAGTCTAAGGTAGAAGGAGAGTGTGAACAAAGTAACGTAAGTGTTGAGACTTAGGTAATACAAGCATATGACTACGAGTTCATGTTAATAATTGTCTTGTAATAGTTATTGTTGATTGTCATAAAAAAGTGAGTAGGTTATATTCATTGGGAAACAAAGTATAGTGGATTGTGTATGTCTTAGTCATCTAAGATAGAGTACATGTGTCTTCCATAATGGTAGGGTATTGAGGGTGATCATAGCACATGTAAGATTCAAGGCGGGATCCATGTGAATAATTTGAAGTTGGTTATCTTGAATGTGAATTGGGGTATTGTGGATTGATGATTAAGGATGGTCATAAACCAATGAATGATAAGGATCAGAGGAAAAGATCAAAGATGGAGTTTGAGACTATAAACTTGTTGATAAGGCTTGTGGATATCTAGAATTCTATATTGGGGTTGAAGGCCAAAAGTATATAGTTCAATGTCATGTTGATAGCATTACGACAGGGAGGTTCTTAATTATTTAGTGATCTAAGGAAATGTCATTTATAAAAGATTGATGGTTTATGGGAATTGTGTAGGAAATTATTCATTGATTTTTTTACTCACATTTTAAACTTCTCTCAAAGTCTTCAAGTCTCCCAGGCGGTCTTGAACCTTGAACTTGAACTTTTAAAAGGTTCAAGGTTCAAAAGTTCAAAGTGCTTTACATGTCTAGAGTCACTTTGAATAATCAGTTACACCTTGTGTTGAGCCTGAATGTTAAACTTGAACCTGCAAACCTGTCATGCCCAAAAATTTCGAGGCAAAACGCACCAATTTTTTTTTAAATAATTGCTACAAAAATGCACACTACACTAATTAGGTTAAGGGAAGATGACATAGGATTAAAGTGATTTTTTGAATATATTTTATTAAGATGCAGAGTTGACATCTCTACAAGAAGTACAAGTTCCAATCCCTAATTCTTAATGATACAGGGAAAGTAAGCTCTGGTTGAATGAGTTGATCAAATACATTTAGGTTCAATTTACAAAGACACAACTTTTAAATTCAAATTACATTTGAAGGGGTTTATTCTCGCAAGCTATATAAACAACTCTGAACCCAACACACAACTAAACAAACTTATAATCATAATCATAATGACACACATGTTTAAAAACTAAGACACTACTAGGAAAATTAAAACTAAAACTAATATCACTAAAATGATAATATTTAAATCTAATGAATTCTCCAAATACTTAACACTAAAATTAAAAACCTATACGCATGCTAGCCAACCCAATAAACACAGACTAAACTTCGCACAAAATAAAATGTTAGAACTATTCTTTCTCTAACTTTACTCTAAACTAGTTATATTTTAATCTACAAGAAAAAATTTCTAATAATATATATATAATTAAATAAATAAGACTAAATGACAATTCTTTAACCCAACTAATTAGCTTAACTTTGAGCATGCCAACTGAACATTACACTGAACATTACACTACAGATTCTAACTTAAAAATTTTGACTAATACATTTAAACAAACAACATACTTATCACATTCTAAAATATAATCATAACTTTAACTAACCCTTATCATCTAATAACTACTAAAATAAAATTTAGAAATCTAATTACACTAATTTAACACATATAAACTAAACAAACAATTTAACTGTTAAAAATAATTCACTAATTTAATTCTTAAATCTTATACTAACAACTAAATAATAACCTAAAAAGAAACAACTAACCTAAACAATGCTAACCTATCTCTAACCTCTACCCACATGGCAATTTACCCAACACCATTAATCATCCCCCCCCCCCCCCCCCCCCCCCCCACACAACTTGCTTACCCACTAAAACAAGCGCTTTTCAAGGGAGGGCACACTGAGCAAGGAATTCCAAGCGCTGACTTTCTCCTTGAATGCCTACCAAGGAAAGTTAAGACTCAAAAAAAAAAAACTAGCAAATAAAACTGATCCCTCCTACCTAGGCATGACACAGTACCAAAGACAGCAAGGTAAATGCTGAAAACAAATCGCATGGAGGGAAAGAAATGATGCTAAAAGCCCCTTGTCCAATCAAGGTGGGGAAAAGCATTAATCAAAACCATGACTTTGGTTTAACTCCATCTGCCCCTACCACCAAAACTGACGCCTAGACCAAGGTGGAGGTAGGGAGAGAAAAGACAAGGTAAGTGTGAATACTTAATTTAAAAAGAAACAACCTGATCAACTAAATGTCATGTCAAGTACACATGGGTGTGAGTAGGGAGGTAACCCATCCCATCTAAAGCATAATTTGGTCAAAAAAACTTGCGCCCATTCTATAGATGTAGGGGTCATAAGTAATGATTTAAAGTAAAGTAGTTAGGATTTTTAGGAAAGTTAGGATATTTTAGGATATTGCATATATGAATTTTTTTAAAAATAAATTGAAAGAATATCAGTAAGGAATATTCTCTGTCAATACAAAGGGAGTAAGAATTCTTTTCTCATACAAACTCCAGAGAGCTTTTTACTCCTAGGAGACAAATTTTATTTTTTAAAGTATCGAATTAATACCATCATCTCTATTAGCCCAATGGAAACATTATCATGAATTTTATTTTATTTTCTCATTGGATTTAAAACATAGGATTATAATTGTATAGTGCGGTACAATAGTGTAGGGTTAATGTTCATTAAATCAACCATGGAAGAAAACAAGATGAGATCTTTATTCATGAAACTTGAAATTTACTTGACAAGATTTGAATTTAAATTGCCTACTTATATACCATCATTATATCCAAATAACATAGACCCGGTGGATGAAATTTCAAAGTGTATAATTGTCACAAAAAGGCGATTTATCATCACATCAGATTTGAAGTGAGCATATGCAAAGGAAAAGCTAAAATACTAATTGACTCTAAATCAAGAATATTATTCAATCATCATTTCATTGACCACCTGATTCAAAGGCTCAGCCAGGAAAGAACCAGGAAGAAAACCCGGCGTCGTTGCCATTACCACAAAGTTTTGAAATACAAATTTCATAGGATTCCAATCCCAAAATTTACAACAATTTAATTGAATTTCCTTCATGATCCTTATCAAGGGATCCATATCATTTTCTACAACGCATTTCTATGAACCGTGGAGAGAACAGAATCTGATTAGGTTACCACAAGCATGACCAAGAACAAATCAAACATGCATATTCATACAAGGCTTTCACAATAGGATTCATAATGAATCAAAACTAGGGAAAGGTGGATTTTTCCAACAGGAGATGTCAGACACAACACCAAACCAAGTGCCCAATCGGGGCTATAAATCAAGAACTTCCGTTCTTCCATTCTTACATGCCAAAACTCATATGTGGTTTGTGCTGACAGGTAGGGGCCCATAACACCCTACCCTCTCTCCCTCTTCTCGTCCTGAGAAGAGACTCTACACTGTTGGAGTCCAACTAAAAGGACTTTTCCCGAATTGGTCACTTTTGCCCTATCCAAGGGTGAGTAATACCAAAACACCCATGCAAGAAAATCTCAAAATTCAAACATAAACATGAAAGGAAATCATTCAAAATAACATGGTTTTCAAAGCTTCCCAACATACCCACAAACATACAAACATTCAAACAACAACAAGGTAGCATAAGCATGAAACAAACATGAAAAAACTGAACAAGGGAGATGAAATTCCTACCTTCACAAGAGGCAATGGAAAATGAATAAGGTTGAGTAGAGCTTTTCCCTTCCTTGCTTCAATCTTCTAAGACTCCTCTCTAAATGTAGAGATTGGGTAACCCCTCAACTACTCCAAGAAGGGCCTCTAAATAAGCCTCAAACTCAACCACCAAAAGGATCAATAACTTCACCCACCCACCTGCAAATCTAGAAGCTCCTAACTCAACCCACACTATGGTTAATCGCTAAGTGGAGGTGAGGTGATGCAACTCATGGTAGCCATAGTCAATTTTCGCACAAAGGCAAAAAGAGACTTTTTGAGTGACCTCAAAAGTCAATAAAAGGGGCTTAAGGGTTGGAAAAGACCCCCAACCCATACCCATACCCTTTGGGTATAATTATTTCATGTTTGAAGCCTTAGGAAAAGGTTTGGAACCAAACAAAAGCTAGGAAATAATTAGGACCAACTAACAACTCTAAAATGCAGATTAAGCACTAATCTAGATTAGGGCTGACTAAACTCGATTAAGAACCAAATTAGCAAATTGACACTAACTTAAACCAACTTAGGTCCAAAGGTTACATAGCTAACCCAAATCAGCATACTGAAGAACATAAACAATTCACGAATGTCAAGCGACACTAAAAGAACATAGTTACGAACATTAACATTCACTAAACACAGAAAGATACATACATACATCTCATAATACAATACTTGAATTACGAACAACAAGGTTTCCAAAATTAGCACATAAGGATCAGTTATGTTCCTCCGTCGGGTTTCTCAGCTAAAATATCCTGCACACTCATTGCACACATCAGTAGTCCCATAAAATCACATGCACATATGTATATTCGTATCAAAAATTCACATAAATTGAAACAGACATCAATCAGGGTTTCTTTCATCCTACTCATATCCTTAATCATAAAAATTCCAAAATCAATGTGTTAATCCTGCATTTACTTAATTCATCAACATACATATACATAAAACATTAAATGACAACATCAATATATCTGAAGGTAAACATCACACATCATGAAATAATATAATATGTTCAAAGCATCAGATATTGTCTCGACATCTCAAGTCGTGAGTATCAAAATAATAATAATGTATCACTATGCTACGATGGGTCGGGGCGAGGCCTCACAAAACCGAAGGTTCAAATATTCAAGGTTCAATGGTTCAATCCATTTAGGTCCAGCAAGGTTTATCATAGTGAGTGGATTTTGATGCTCGTCAAAGTTGAACTTTGAACCACCATTTGTGTAGGTTCAAGGTCAAAGTTCAAGTACATATGGGTCATTTTGTCTAGTTAGTTAGTTAAGATACGAGCACTAGATCCCAATATTGTATAGCAAAGAAAAATTGAACTTTGAACCAATTTCCCATGGTTCAAAAGTTCAAAGATCAGTAGCCTAGTGTTGCTTGATAAAGACACATGGCTATATGAACATCGCCAACTTTTCCCAAAAAGAGAAAGAACCACATCCATTTATAGGTGATTGGTCCAAATGATGACAAGGAAAGATTTGGTACATGCCAGAATGATGTACTCATTAATGAGTATAACAAACCCTATCATAAAGAACTTATAGTCTAAGTCTATTTATATCAGATTATTAAATATATGTAAAGAAAGCGGAGTATCTATTTTTTCTAAATATAGAATTGTAAAAGTAAGAAAATAATTAATGACTTTGCAATTTTATAATTTTCATTATATTGAAATTATCAAGGTTAATTATTATGTACATTTGAATTATATTATTTATTTAGTTTTAATATATAAAATTGTTAAATGACTTATATTTAAATATTTTAATGTAGACTATTTTTAAATTTTGACAAACAAAAGGTTGAATGTACATATTATTAGGTTAATCTAAATATATTATTCCTAATGTGATCATATTATAAAATTCTTTAACGTTTTTCCCTTTACAAAATAATTTCATTTTCTCTTAAAAATAAGAGACTTCACAATTGCCAATATATATATATATATATATATATATATATATATATATATATATATATATATATATTCCAATATTTTCATTTTTGAAACTCAAATACACATTTTACCTCTATATGTAATTTGATATGAGTCATTTTATTTTTTATTTAAGTTCTCAAGTATAGAACTTATTTATCTTTAGAAATTAGAAAATATCATTCAAAATTTATTATATTAAATTTAATTTTATCTAATTCTAATGACTATTGGTGGATTTTTTAGACCTTTGCAATCAAATTGTCTATATGTGATTGTGAGAGAGAGGGAGGAAAATTCTTCTTGGCGCACCTAAGCTTCCCCCTTCCCTCTTATTAGTACAAATGCTTGTTGAGGATAATGAAGTCATTTAAATATTAACAAAAAAAATTTCCTTTGCCACATGTGGATCATGTAGGCCATGAAATGCAAATGGGTTTGGCTTACTATATAATTTGACTTTTTCTGATGATAAGGAATTAAACAAGGGTTGCACCAGCAGCTCGAGTCCCTACCTACTATGTGGAAGGCATAAAGCCATCTAAACAATTAATATTTATACTTGATTCTATCACCAATTTTAAAATTCATGTTTAATACCTATACTTGATTGTATCACCAATTTTAAAATTCAATGGCATAATATGGCATTTTGAATCAAGTTTATAATTGATAGTGAACTCATAAGCCACCATGCTTCCCAACATAATGAATTAGTAGATTCTTCATACTGTAGAAAACATTCACAAATTAATGATTCTATGTCATACATTTTATTGTGATCAACTAGACAACCTACATTATATATCTCCCACTTAAAAAATCCTCAATTTCTTTCTCAAGACGTAGTTATTAGACATAGAAGCTCAATTTTATTCATTTAAATTATTTGGTTTTCCTACTCCTAAATAGAAGACCAAAGCCAATCATGATAAATTGTAAAAGTTATGTTCTGAAAATTGTGCCAATAAAAATCAATAGGTGGAAGAACTACATTCATAGACTAAACTTACTAAATCATGTTATCTAAGATATAATAAATGTACAAAATATTTATTAAATTCCTATCAATTTCTATAATTTCCAACATTACTAAAGAATATATTTTCTGAACTAGTAATACATTTATCAAATAAAAAATGAAGTTGAGTGTAGTGGCCCTACTATTTTTCTTCCCATGGGTTATATGCAAATGTAAGGTCTCAGAACTGAAACTCTACAATAAACAATTAAATAAATCTTGAACTCGTGAACAATCGAAAATAGTAAATCGCAAAAGCTAAGAAAGAAGAACTCATGAAAAAATCAAAAATACAATCCTTAAACAACAAATATCGTATTGAGAACTCAAATTTTAGTAGCTTAAACAGTCCACGAAATCACTATATCTACTTTTGATCACAATAAAATCCACAAGCAATTCAAAATATATCACAAACTTTTCAAATAAAATAAATGTGAAGAGAAAGTTGCAACAAACATTCAAACTATTTCATCTACTTTAATCTTTCATTTACACTTAAATTCAACATTCTTACAATTGAGTTAAAATGTCTTTTGAACTATCAAATAGCACACAACAATCTTGAAATGGTGAACATCTTTGAAGTATGAATATTATCTACATTATTATTATGTGGGATTTGCCATCAAATGATGAAAATAAATCGTGCAAAACCAAAACTAAAGTAAAGGGTGCACAACAAAGAATACACCTTGTCACAACTATTGGTTATTTAAATTTTGAACTACTACAAATCTAGAACTTACATAATAATGTGAAAAGGTGTTGCTTCTAAAAACCTGACTGAGCTCTCATCAAGCATAGATGACTTCTTTAGTGTTTAGAAAAAGTAGTATGCTAGAGATGTTGTCCAATCACTCTACCAAATTGAGGTCCAAATAGTTTTTGCCTAAGCAAAAATAAATAAATTTAATTTGCACAAAATAGTGGCGAGCATACAAGAAATGAACCAATAATCTTATGGTGATTGATGAAATTATGGGAAAGGGTTTCCTTTACAAAAAAATAGATTGGGGCTAGATTCAAGCCATTACACCAGTAAATAAAATTATGGGACTGATTCTAATTCGGCAGATAACTCCAAAAATGCCTTGGCCACTTCTATTAAATTTGTGAGAGATGCCAACATATATGTTGCAAATTATTTGTGTTGTCTATAATGTAGTCAACTACAACAAAAGTAGTTGAAGAGCCAATCTTGTGAAAGAATTATATAATAGATAGAAATTGAATGTCATACAAATAAAAAGGGCTTACATGTAGGATACCACACAAACCTTTCAGAAATGACACGACTATACTTGGCACAGTTTCCAAAGCCTCAACTAATGAAAAAAGAGACATGAAAACTTTAGTCCCATCCTTAGATGGCAAGGACTAATAATTTTCTAAAATTGTTTAATTAAATATTTAATATATTAGAACTATTTTCTTAAGTCAGATGAAGAATTATTAGTTAAACATTCTCACAATAATGAAAATAAGATTTTGCAAGACTAGTTTGATGAAAAATGGATTATTTACTAGCCTCAATATTTAATTTTTATACATGCATACATGCTCCATACATCTCCAATTGGGGTTATTTTTTCTATACATAAAGTTAATTTAAAATAATATATTTATTTAATTAATTAAGAAGTCAACTTTTTTGGGATAATCTAAACGTTCTAAACTATTAATTAAGGCTATTACGTTGATTGAGTTCAAAGTCAAAGAGACTCGAGTATTATAGATTTTTTTAAAAATAACTTTAAATAATTTATTTATTTAATTAATTGACAAGTCAATTTTTTTTATTTTTTTTGACAAGTTAAGGTTGTTACCTTGACTGAGTTCAAAGTAAAAAAGACTCAAGTATTATAGATAAAAATACAAGCAAATAAATAATCAATTAATTTCATAAATTGTAAATATTTCAATTCAAACTGATTTCTCCTTTGTATACTCTACCAATATTTGTAATCATTTGTTCTTCTTTTTCACACACACATATGTATATATATGTATATTCATGTATATGTACATATGCATGCCTGTGTATATATATGTGTGTATACATGGTACATACATGTGTATATACATATACATATGTAAATACTTACATATATACATATAAATTTGGATTACAGGATTATAGAAAGATTAAAAATTTTAAAATTTAGAAAAAAAAAAAGATATTAGAGAAATATTTAAGATATTAAAAGTAGATTTTAGCATATAATTTTAGAATAGTTATAGAATATTTAATTATTTTTTAAATCTAATTAAAATTTTCTAAATTCAATTTAATTTTATTAAATACGCAAAATATATTCATTTAATTTCTATAGATAAAGTTTTATTGGTTATCTTTGATTGTATGTACTTTAGAATTTTAGTTTTTTTTTTAAATGTGACTTATCTAGGTAAAAATTGGATGTGAGTAAAAAATTCAAATCTCTGAATTTATATTTGTTTATGTAATTAAAATTTATATTTTATAGTATTTGTAAAGTTAGTATTGTTTGAATTTGATGATCTTGTTGCTCAGGATCGAGCTCCTTGTTGAGCTCTCCTTGTTGTATTCCTTTCTGTCTTAATAAATTTTTACCCCTCTTTTTGCTAAAGTTAGTATTGTTTAGAAAAATTGAAATTATAATATTAAATTTTGAAAAGGAGAAATGTTAAAGAAATTTATAATATGTTTTAAATTTTTATTTGTCATTGTCTACATTAAAATAATAATATGTATATAAAATTTGAAATAGGAAAATTACAAAATTCATTAAGTATTTTTCTTACTTTTATAAGTCTATATTTTAAAAAAAATTAAAAATCAATTCTCCACTTTCTTACATAAATTAATAATAAAACAATTTTAGCAATTTTAGCTGTTCAAACATGCATTTCACAATCTTCAAAGAAAACAATGACATGGCATCTTTGTCTATTTGTTGGTGAGGTGAACTAGGCCCCATTTGGTTACAGGAATTGGGTGGGAATAGGAAAATCTAAATGCCCGCATTCGCCAATCTGATGTTTGTTTGCAAAATACAAAATTAGAATTAAAATTTGTCTATCCTAATTTGACCCCAAAATTGAACATAATGGAATTCTTAAAAAAGGTGGAATAAGAATAACTTATTCTTATTCTAGTTTTTAATAAACCCAATTTGATGGGTTGTCAGCTCCGTGACTTTGCCACTTGATTGCATTTTGTCGCTCGAATGTATTTTTGGACTATTTCCTCCATTCATCATAAGATAAACTAAGTCAACATTATTTAAAGTTTAATATTTGATTGTTTTTTAAAATAACAAAAAAACACTAATATCATATTCTACTTTGATCTTACACTCAAATTTATACTTATATTTAACGTTTAATTTTTTTAAAAATGCTATCAAATATTTATAATTTATAATATTATTTTTTCATTTTTTAAATAATAAACATAAATATTTAAAAATCTCACTTAAAATTTTAAGTAGCTATAAAAATTATTGAATATGATTTTAAAATATTTTGACTTAATTTAGAATTAAAATTATGATTTACAATATAATATATCCTTTGAATTTCAAAGGTTGTGTTATATTGATAAAGACAATTTAAAAAATAAAATACAAGCTACTTAAATTATTTGTCTTTTAAAAAATTAATAAAAAGATAATTTTTATAAAGAAATTTTTTTGTTTATTAAAAATATTATCAAACTAAAAAAATTAAACTATTAATATTTGAAAAAATTATTTCAATTGTTACTACCAAACACAAATATGATTTCAGACTCTTCTTCCATGTCAATCAAACAGATTCAGATGATATTCCAAGGAAATGAGCATTGCAAAGACATGCACATACATGAGCATTCTAGTTTAGTATTTAGCCATTACTTCATAAAGTGCGACCATCTGAGCTTTTTTATGTCCTTCAAAATTGTGATGTAAACAGTGTTGAAATATTGCAATGCGATAAATATTCTAATCATACATGTGTAACTATTGAAGATCGCTGCATCCTATTTTGACGAATGGGCATATACAATTGCCAGGGTCATTCATAAGTGAGCTGTCTGATAATTAAGAATTACAGCGCATTCGCACTTGAAACATAACAGGTAACGGAAAAGCTATTGGCAATACGACTGACATCCCATCCACTTAATCTTTCTGATTTGCATTTATGACACATTCACTTCACATCAACCCTACCATTAATCGTACTGGTCGGGGATTGAGACTTCTATGCCCCTGCTTCTTTATTTTTATGGGTATAGTCTTATTTGCTCTTACGTTGTGTATCTCAGACTTCAAGTATGTCTCCTCTGGATGCATTCTACGTACGTCCCGACTCTCTTGTTGCTCTCATACTCTCAAAACTCCCAATCAGAGAAGCTGTCCAAACTTCCGTTCTCTCCAAGAGGTGGAGATTTCTCTACACCCACATGCCCACCCTCACTTTCGCTCCTACTACTTTTCTACGCGGAGAGTGGATTTGTGAGAAGAGAATGTTGGAGTATGAGAAAATTGTATCCAACATGTTGCTTGTGCACTCACGCAATCTGGAGGGTTTTCACTTTCATTCCTTTATCTATCCAATCTCCCGGGATTCCGTCTGCAAATGGGCAAGGTATGCATCTCTCTGGAATGTCAAACACCTCACTCTCTTTGAGGTCGCGCGTGCGGGAGATACTGTAGAACTCCCGCCCCCTGCTCTGTTTTCATGTTCACGCCTGGTTTCCCTTCGTCTCTGGGGGTACGACCTCACTGCTTTACCCACACATTTCGCGGGATTCCCCCACCTTACCTCTCTTTGCCTCTGTAAGGTTAAATCGACAGATGAGTCATTGCGCTTCTTCATTTCGCTCTGCCCCCTTCTGCAAAAACTTGACATATTTGAATGTTCTGGGCTAGATAATGTCGTATTATGTTCATCAACTCTTGAAAATTTGAGCATGACAGTTACGCGCGGAGTACAGTCTTTATCTCTTAACTGCCCCAGACTCAAAATGCTTCATGTCAACTGCCCCGGTGTCAGAATACTCTCTGAAGTTTCGAGGATTTGAGCTCTCTAGTCATCTCTTAGATCAGAATGCTCTCTGTATGCACTCAAATCAAACTACACTTTCGTGGTTGCTCAGAATTAATCCATAGCAAATAGATTTTTCCAAATGGTATGTAATTTTCACTCCTTAAAGTAACTTAAGATGCTTAGCACGAAGATTATAAGAGTCGATATATGGACTGTAAAGACATTTTGCACCTGAGGAGAGCGACCTCACCAGCGACGATATTTGTAACGAAAAGTTGAAATGTAGTCCGAAAAGTTGATTTGTAATCAGAAAAGACTATGAATCCCACAACGCTTTCCTCTGTAAGAACTTCTTTATGGTACTTGATTCTATGTTTTTGTTTTTTGGGCTTTTATTTCAATATTTGTTAATTCTGTTGAAGATCCATTCGGTTTTACGAACAGTATGACTGGATGATTTGTTCAAAGTATTTAGGAATGTCAAATGTGTGAAAAGGCTTTTCATTTGTTTCAGCTTCACTTTAGCGCTCGTTATAATGGAATGAAGAAGCAACATATAATCATTCCAAAAATGAAATGTTGCCAGAAATGTTATTCCACTATTTCCTTGCCAAAATTTATGGCCTTTGACAGTATGTAAAACCCTTAACAAGATGCCGCCTCAAAGCTGGTTTGTGGGATAAAGTCTGTAGAGATCCAGTTGTAGATTGGACAGTTGGAAAGAAATTATTTTGCTAAAGTAGCAACTGTTAAGAGGTAAGGTCTACTCTTAACCTCATTTCACGATGCCTTCCCCTGTTTTCATGTTCCCAACATTTTCCCAAAAAAATTGACTGGATTAGACCACATGACTTTTCTTATAGTTTTCAGTGGCTTAGGGAGGGATCATATGGCGGTTTGTGTTCTATATTTGATGAGCATGAGCTTTTATCATATATTTTTTCTATTTACAAGATTATTTAAAATATTTTTTTGGGAAATAGGAACTTCTACTTGTTAGATTCTTGAAATTTTGAATTTAAGGTGGTGAAAATAACGATTAGAGTATTTTTCTTTAACTCACTTAACTGGTTTTTACTATGAAATTGACCATTTTGATCAAATTTGCTTAGGAAAAAATAGGTACTCTTGCAGAAATTTATATTTACGGAACGGTAATCGAAGTATAGCTCTGTAATTATAAGAATTTTTGTAGCAGATCTCAACAACCTCTTGAAGGATGTGGAGGATAATTTTATTTTTAAAGACAATTCAACTTGATACACTACTTGCAAGTATGAAACAAGTAGATGCAACAATAGTGAAGTATTGCTCCCATTGCCAGCAAAACAAAATTTATTGCGAGTGCAAACATGTGGCTGGCATTATAGAAGACATGCACGCTAACGAATACTTAAAGCTGGCACACAAGGATGATGGTTAAAAAGTCCTTGTCTTATGATATTCCATTATCTGTTTCATTTTCAATTTCATTTTCAATCGATACAATACACCATTAAGTTAGATAACCCTTCAAGCCTAGCAACACCCAATAGCACTCTATTGGACAGCTCAAAAAGGAGGGTGTCTACATCAACCGGACAAATAACATTTCGTAATGAATATTAAATAACAATGAACAACATGTAATGCAATGCATGACAACCACGATGAAAGGGGAGACCAACAATAATTAACTCCCATCAATAGCGTTCAGCAACAAACACAATCTCTAAAACAACGGTCAACTATAATCTGAAACGCTACTACCCCAGAACCGCATAGAGCTGCACATATCATCTTTACTGATTGTCACAATCTGTTTTCTCTCAAACTGAATAAATCGGTGAACTTAATTTCACATAGTTTTTGTTATTAAAATTTTTTATTGTTTTTAAAATTAAAATTGGTATTAGTGATTGATTGTTATTGTTAAAATGTATAATTTCAAACTTATTAGTTCACACCACTAATCTTTCTCTCGAAGACTTTCTTGAATCAGTTAATAGATTAGTTATGATTTTGAAATCATTATTTGAATGGAACATTGAAAAACCCTTGGAGCATGTGGACGATTATGGCCAAGAAACTCAAATTCTATGAATATCAACAATCAAATATAAGAAACGGTAGCAAAAATCATACAAGGCGTATCGGTGAAAGTGCGAAAAAGGTAGGAATAATGCTTCCAGGCTACGGAGGCAAATTAGGCTTTCCTTAGCTTAGGGTTTCTATTTCTAGGAGCAATCTTGGTACAGGCAATAGGAAGATTTAATGCCATTGTGGAATTATTTTTGGTCGTGATCTGTTTGAAAGTCCCTTTTCTGCCGTCGTCTACTTGGTGCTTTGTACAGCCATCTTCAAATCAACGGCTAGAAGGAGGAAAAACGGGGTGTGGGGGGGGGGTTGGTTTTTGGAAGTACGACACTGAGTGCATATCTCAAGGAGGGCAAAAAATAGGAGCAAAGCAGTTGCTGTGTGGATGAAGGGATTAGAACCAATAAATTTAACTATGTTCCACAGTTTCTTCCATGCTTAAAACTATTTGTGGTTTATAGTATTCCTTATTCCATGGATGCATATCGTAGTCATCTAAATAAGTCATATTGGTTATTTTTTAGGCATCTGATAGTGCACACCTGTTAAAGTCTTAAATATGTTGTGGATTTGTTGGTCCTTACTAGAGAAATCACTATGACTATATAGCTATAAACCTTGAAATCCAAAATCTTTGGCGTGAAGTTTTAATTCGACCAGGTTGCCTGAACTGAGCCTTCTCCATTAACCGTTCACAACCTTCTTCCTCTAAAGATCAGGCAATGATTAGTGGTGAACACTGCGTGCTCTATTTGATATTAAAGGGGCCCTATATATCTTTTATGCAACTCCAATCTTACTACGAAACATTGTAAATTATAAACCCTTTAAAAAGATTCGCTGGGAGGTGAAGAGTTTTTTTAAGCTTGCAAGGAGCTAGGCATTCAGGGTGAATAATTGTTGCCAGACTATTAAATAAATTATGGTTAGAGACATATAAACATGGTTGAATGTATCCTTTTTACTTTTTCCACCAAGAACAACGCGGGACTTGAACTAGGAGTTACTATAATACAATCAGTACAATAGTAGATCCCTGCAACATATATGACTATTTAGTTGCTTAGCATGGATTTGATAAACTACATTGTGTATGCTCAAAACGATCCATGCCACTGTAACATTGGTAAAAGAGATAAATGGCTCCTTTCAGCATTCCATAGTCGGTTGTGGTTAAGTTCAACTAATTGCCTAATGCAATTTAATTTCAAACGACGTTATGTCTGAATCACTGTAAGAGGCTAGAAAAAAAAGCTTTCTTTTAATGCTAAAGTTCCTAAGTTATCAAACTATAGGGAAACTTATTACCTTTGATCTGGATTTTGTGAGAATGTTTTGATCTGGTTAAAATGAAATCAAGTACAATCATGAACCATACCATTATATATAACAATATTGTACAATCATGAACCATACCATTATATATAACAATACTAAATAGAATTTGTCGGAGAGGGAAATCTAGGAATGAAAAATCTAAAGGAATAACAAACGTTGCATTTAATTCTTGTGTATATGTGTGACAATATGAATGTAGAGCACTGATGAGATTGATATTTCTAGTAACCAGGAGTGAGAAACATACCTTAAAACACTGACCTCTGATTCAAATGAAATACTGAAGATGTCGTTGTTCTGTTCCAAATAATTTTCAACTTCCGAAATATACTGCTGCTAGAGATTTCAGTGTATTTTAAGGTTAATTGAAGCCTCATGAAATTGGAAACTAATGTTTTATCAACACCTATTATAACCTTATTGAATTTTGATCATACACATTGGTGGTATTAACTAAGTATGTAAGCTTTTTGTTTACTTGACTTGGGTGCTAAATATAGTTTGGGCACTTAGCCCTTGGGAAAATAATATTTACATGGCCATCCTTTTACACATGATTTGGGGTTAGTTTTATTCAACATTTATTTTACCATGACCTTAGTAACTACGTTAGGAACTGGTAACTCATGGAAGGATGTTGACTTGTAAATTATCACGTTACATAGATGTGGTCATTTCATGATGCATATGTGACATTTTTAGAGAAGGCATTATTGCATTTTCCATGGCTTCCTACATGACATATAGAATCTATAAGTTGGGGGAGAGAATATGATCTCATGATGAATGGAAAGTAATGGTGTCATTCTTGTTACTTAATATACATCTTGTGTATTTATGTTTTATGAGATAAATTCAAGATAGGATAACTTACTAGGAATATTAATTGATGGAGAAAGAGTTTCATTGTTGGCTATGTGAATGGTTTAATATATGTGTATTTACAACATGTGTCAATAGAGAATTGATGGTAGTACTGGTATGCCCTTTTGGAAGTTGGAATAATTTTCTTGCTAGAGATGACCTAAGATGGTGTAATTAATGGATCCATGATTAATAGACTTTATGGTTTTATCCTTGTATGTTGATGGGTATATGGAACTCAATATTCGGTAAACCATGTTATATTTTTTTTTATTGTAAATGATGGAGATGGGACTGTATATACTAAATTGATAACTAAGAAAGTGTTGTTTTGTTATCTTGTTGACCAATTAATGTTCTTGACATTATTTGTGTAGCACGATTCCATTAAACTCCTTTAAGTTTTACTTGTTTACACTATCTCGTTGCTAGAATGGGTATCTTTCATGTCAATAAAGGTTCCAAGGAAGCATAATAGCTTCATGGTAGGGTGGTAAAGCACTCCTACAATATTCTTGCCCTTGTGTTCTTAGACGGGTTCTTGAGCTTCTGTCAACATGGTCGACATAATTGGTACATCTCGGTATTCTGGTAACAAAATTATGGTTTCGTTTAAATTTGAGCATATATGTATATGTATCATTTTTGTTAAAGTTATTGATAGTTAATCAACTAACATTGACTGGTCAATATTCAAAAGACTTTGACTCTCGTTGAATTTTTCACATTTTATGGAGATTGTTGATGTGGCATTAGTTTTGGTATCAGAGCTCTTGGTTCCACACTTGGGCCTTGAGTTCACTATGCTAGACACACAACTGTAAGTCAACTAGTTTACTTTATGTTGTATGAGATGATAAAATGGGTTGCATATTGTCTCTTAGCTATGATTACTTTTGACATAGAAGGATATGATGTTTCTTATGCATGTTATGATTGTGAGTTAAAAATTACATTTCTTTAAAGATTGTCAAAATGGAAAGTTTATGGAATGACTAGTAAATTGTGTATCTCATATGTTTATGATTATATTTACTTTAAACAAATTGATGGTATAATATGCGTATTGGAGTATTAAATTTGAATTATTGAGATAGTCAAAGGATGGTTGACTTTTGTACTAGGCTATGAGAGCCTACTAAATAAAGATTTGGCTTGTGATAGCAATGATAAATGTAAATGACATGTGATGCACATGTGGTGCAAGAATTTATTTCTATTTTATGTCAGATTCATGTGGTTCATTGATTAACCTAATATAATAAGTAGGAAGAACATAGATTTCATTTGCAAATGTATTTCATGTTTCATTATGCATTTAGAAATGTGTGATTATCAAGATAAATTGCATTGATGCATGAGAAGTTTGGTTATGTTCTTAGCAACCCTTGGATGCAAGGTGTAATTAAACATTTACTCCCTCTTGGTGACTAGTGAGAGTCATTGTGCTTTGAGTGAATTGGGTTTTTATTTTATTATGTTTGGTTTCATGAACTTGGATGTGATGAAGGACTAGCTTGAAATTTTATGTTCTTTATGACCACCAAGCCACCAATTTCTTATGTGAACTATTTACTGTGACTCTTGTTCACTTTTATTTTGATTTTGTATATCCTTTTTGGACTTTGACTTGAGAATTATGAAACTTGTTTTCAAGATTTCTTTGATCTTGAGGTGGCTAGGGTGTGTGTGCATATTTTTGATGATGCGAGTCCTGTGATTTGGAAGTGATGTTATCTATGATGTTCATTGTGGAGCATTGATAGGATGTGTAAGGAAGTAGATTGTGAAGAACATGTCATTCTTCCTTTTGCATTTATTCTATGTTATTTTTATTATTTTGGAAAGCTTACTCTTTCGGTGTGGGTGTCGAATTTGGAGAAACAGGGAAGGGTAGAAGTGTTTCTTTCAATTTCCACTCTACCTGCTAGTGTAATACTGGCACTACAAAAATGCTTTGGCCAAAGCTATGTTCATATGTTATTAATATGCTTGCCCATGTTTCATCTCCCTGCCACATCTATGATTATGGCTACTTGGACATATGTGGGAAGTAGTATGTTTCATGGCTTCACTAGATACCTCTTGCTTTTTTTTTTGCACTATTGGGCATTGTCATGGATCCCACAAAAAGTAACTATGGTATTGTGAAGGCATTGCTAGATTGGGAGTTCTATGTGTTAGATAGGATCCCAAGGAAGTGCATTTTGCATTATCATTGGACATTGCAAGGTTGGGCATTCTATGTGTTAAGTAGAATCCCACTGAAGTGTAAGGCTTCATGGTTGGTCAGAAAAGCACCTCAAACCATATTTTATGTGATGATTTAATGGCATGAAGGTCATACATCACAACATGTTCTAATATGTTGGTTAAGCATGCTATGGTGACAAGATGAGCTTGAGGGCCTAAGGTCACTAAATTGATCAAAATTGGATTTACTGATCCTTGCAGGTGATTGGTGAGCATACCTAGACGATGTACTTAATTGTGCTAATCATATGGTAGATGAGATTGCACTTGTATGATGTGCTAATTGTTGCATGTCCAACACGTAGGTCAACATTTTTCTATGATGCCCATTGAGGTATGATGCTTTAAATTATACTTTGTATATTTATTAAAACATGCATTTTGATGGATGGATTCCTTGGATAATGTCAGTCTCAAATGGAAAATTATTTTCTAACCTTTGATTATGGTGAGTGAAATAATTGTTGACTATACAACTAGGGTTTTACTTGCTCATTTATGTGTTTTTGCAATTGATGATATGGTAATTGCTTAGCAGGACATGGTTATTACATATGATGAAATATAGTTTGACATTTAGGTCAACTTATTCAATATATTCATGTGATGATATGTTGTGCTCGACAATTTAGTCGATAATTGGTTTATGAAATGTAATTATTATTATACCTATCATTTCGACATGTAAGTTGGAAAGTAGAATGAAGTTGCAAAATTGATTGGAAGATATTGTATCTACTTGTTGACTCAACTATTTATAGATGACTTTTGACTAACCTTATTTGACTTTTTGGCCTATGTGGAAAGTGTATGAAAATGTGGTCTTCCTATGGAAATGCAAAAAGGGTATGTATAGATCTTTCTTTTATCTACTTTTGATAATATTTTTGCGTTGGTGTTATGTCTATGTGATGATTCACCATGCATGTGACTTCTACTTATAGAAAGTTGTTGACTCATGCTATTAATCAACCTAGTCAATGAATGACAATCGACGATTTGGTCATCTCGAGTTGTAAGTTTTGGACTCTTAGTCGATATGTTGCTAGATCTAGACTTGGTAATTATGTATTCAACTTACACCTTTGGTCAATATATCTGATTGGGATTTGGGTTTATTATCTAATGATGAAGAAATATGGTTCAATGTTGCGTGATGCATTTGACTAAATGGACTTTATATCATTTATTTATTTATCATAGATGTTGGATATATGTCATTCATTTTGCCCTGAATGATGCAATGTGATGTAGATATATCTAGATGCCAAGTTCACAAGCATTTAGATGCATAATGATGATTAAAATATTAATGATTACATTGATGATGTTATATGTTCATGTCATTATATTTCATGATGAATCATATGAAGACGACTTAGATATAACATGATTGCATTGCCTGATTATAATTCATGCACATTGACTTGTTGACGTGGACACTTACTCACTTAGCGAGCACCGCATGATAGGTGGTATGTATGGTACACATGGTTGATTATTTAAGTTACTCATGATTAAGATGTGATTAAAAAGATGAGTTAAGAAGTTGTAAAATTAAAGGAAAAATGTTGACTCCTAATATTTGAATACTAATATTGTGAATGGGCTAAAATCACTATGAGTATATGTGTATAAGTATGGTAGGAATTGGATATGAAGTACCTACTAGCGGGATCAAATCTATGTGTTCCAAGGTATGTTAAGTGTTGTCACTGAAGTCTGCACCCTTGTCCAGAGTTGCTACCTAAGGACGACCTCGTAAAACATGAAAACAACCTCCAAGCTGTGGGACTTGAACTATGAGGTTGAGTCTCCGGAGAAGGTCGGCTTCCTCTTATTATCAGGATGCACTTAACTATTCTTGGAGAGCAAAAGGAAGAAGGAGAGCATGAAAGCAAATCTACCTAATCTAATCTAAAGAGGTGATGCACCAAAATAGAGTGTTCAGACCAATCTCTGCCCATATATGCACTATTGAACGAGAATGAAACTAAAGATATACACATTCAGACTTTCTTTAATCTAATAATCACATGTAGATCAGAAGAACCAAGATGAATGACGCAAGGAAAGAGAGATTCACTTATATTATCATTCATAGGCCAAGGAGATATAGTCATACAGATCATAGATCTCTACAAAACACTAGTAAGAGGCAAAGAGTTCTTGCACTTTCATACCAACGGTTGAAAGAGATAAGGCAGAAAATCATCTAGTTCAGAGGCACAAGGGAATTTACACTGAGAATTTGCAGAGCAATAACAGAGAAAACAGAGTAAGGTCGACCCCTATAAAATTCATAAAATTTTGCCTTTATAGCTCAGGCATAATTGGGATGTCCTCCAACTGTAATTACTTCGCAACAACCTACCATTAAGTCCTGCAGAGAACAATCATGGAGAAAATCTAATCTGGATACGGATCCAGATGCAATGATATCTAATCTTTTGTGTCAAATAATGCCTTGAGAGGACAGAAATGGCACCATTGATTGTCCTAATCAGGTAGATGGATCAACTGGGGGCGGTGGAGTGCTTTTCTGCATTCAACATTCATTCTAGAGTGGGTGGCATTGATCACAAAGATCAAATCGCATAAAAATTCCTGACTTTCTTCATTCCTGAGCACCTGAATCAGCAAGGTCAGCAAGTCAACTAAACTCTGCATCCAAAATGGGCTATGTGGACCAATAAGCTCCTTTTATCTTGCCACCTCGCAGGAGTCCTACGTGGTTGACCATCTCTTCTCATTACTAACTGCGCCACCCTTTTTAAAAAATCTTGACCGTGATGTTATATTAACCGCCAGCTGCTAACCATCAATGCCTTAACTGCTCATACCCTGGTCAGACCCAGTGATCCCGAACTGGTACCATCCCTGTGGTTTCATAACACTTGGCCCCACCCTGCTACGTGTCATCGAGGTGCTATGTCGCTATGCGTATCCTCCGAGAAATTTCCCATAGCGAGATAGTGCCCACCATTGATCCAGATTGATCTAAGGGTGAGGAAATCTTCATGCGTTTGAAAGGGGCATGGGTCTAGGCTACTGCTGACATCAAAAGATCTGCACAGCTGGTGACAAATCAAAATCCTCCTTCAATCGCAGTCACTTTCCCACATTGCCTAAGGTCCCACCATGTTCTTTTACCGGCCGGGCGCTATGTCACTAACGACGAGAAGAACAAATTTCTCGATAGCGCCATAGCGCCCTCCGGTGCCATCACTTTGCTGCCCTCACGATAACCTTGGTCTTGCAAATTGCGGACCCACCTGCCACATGGTGAAAAGGCACTATGTCGCTATGGCAAAGGACTGTGCAACTTCCCATAGCAAGATAGTGCCAACCATAGATATCTTTTGATCTGATGATGGGGAAGCTGCGAGCCTGCAGAAATAAACCTAGGAAATAAGGAATATCATAAGGTTCAATCATTTAATTTTTTCAATATTCTTGGGATGTTTAAAATAACATTAAACTAGAAAGTGACCGTTGGGCAGACAAGTATTTAAAATTCCAATATTTGGTGGGGGGCACAATATGTAACATTTTTGGCAATTCACAGGGGATGCTAGTCTACTATGCATAAGACCAGTGGCCTGAAGCATCCTTTGGGCTATAGAGTCGTAAAAAAAAATTGTAGATTCTGAGCACTGTGAAACCCTAACCCTACCTCTGAGAGGAAAATCCTAAAACCCTTGTCTCTGCAACTGGAACTAGAGACGAAGCCTTCTTTCTGCAACCACAAAACTTCGAGAAAACTGGCTATCTCATAGACAGATAGCTGTGCTCGTGCACTTCATGGAAAACATGAGAGCTGAAAAAAAGAAACTACTCTACTTATATACATGAAACCTTCAACCTTCATCAGAAGCATGGTTTGAGATAAATCTCATTGACTGGGATGGGCAAAATTTCACCACTAGGCCTACTTAATTGAAAAGCATTGGCCTGTTTGCAACTGATAATCAGATAGGGGCCACTCCACAATGCATCAAACTTTGAGTGTCTTCCTAGTTTTTCCCTATCTGCATCCCATTTCAGAACCAAATCTCCCTCCCTAAAGATTCTGACCCTAGCCTTCCTGTCAAAACTCTTTTTCACTTGCTGCTGGTGTGTCTCTAGGGTCTGCATGGCTTTATTTCTCTTCTCTTCCAGCTCCATCAGCTCTTCCATTCTTACTGTCATGGCATCATCTTCAATCAACTCTAGCTGATGAGCTAGCTCTAGGGATGGGAACTGCAATGAAATTTGAAGCCTTGCTTCTCTACCATAACTAACACAAATGGTGAATTCCTTATTGACCTTTTAGGCATTATTCTATCAGCCCACAGTACAGTCTTCAATTTTTTATGCCAACACTCTAGTTATCTTCTATTGTCCTTTTCATGATCCTGATCAGGTTCTTGTTGGAGGACTTAGCTAAACCATTACCCTGGGGGTAATAATTTAAGGATGTGCTCAAATAGATATTATGGTCCACTGCCCATGCACAAATCTGAGCTCCAACAAAAGACTTTGCATTATCTGAAATAATGGTTGAAGGGGCACCAAACCTGGTCACAATTCCATCAAGGAACTCAACAGCTGAAGATTCAGTGGCCTCCTTCAATGCAACTGCTTCTGTCCATCTGGTGAAGTAATCTGTAGTAGCTAAAATCCATTTGTGACCTGAATTAGAAGGAGGATTGATAGGGCCTATGAAATCCAATCCCCATTGAGCAAAAGGCTGGTCCACCTGAATAGGATGAAGGGGAAGAGCTGCAAGTCTTTGTTTGCCAGAGAAGAAGGCACATTTTTCACACTTCTTCACATACTTATGACAATCATGAAATAGAGATGGCCAGTAATAACTAGCCCTCATGATCTTCATTGCAGTTGTCCTTGCTGAGAAGTGACTACCATCAGGACCATCATGCAATTCTCTGATCATTCTTTCAGCCTGGTCTGTATCAATGCATCTTAATAGGGCTCCATTAAAACCTTTTCTGAAAAGGATACCATCAACTATGACATAAGGAATTGATTGTAGCCTATACTATCTCCTTTTAGTTCTATCTAATCCCTAAGGGTATCCATTGCCTAATAAGAAATTCATCATATCATCCATCCAACTCCTTGGGTCGCTATTTCTTACCTCTTGTTGCTCTGTCAGTATCATAGCAGCTTCCTCATCAAGTTCTTGAGATGATAACATCTGTTTACACAACCCCCTCCCTCTTACCAGCTTGGTAATCTAAATGTCAATATCATATTCCATCACTTTAGTAATCCAACCAGCTCTCTTCTCACTAATATCCCTTCTCAAAAGGAAATTCTTGACACTGGCATGGGGTACTAACAAATGAATCTTATTATGAGACAGGAGGTGTCTAAATTTTTTTAAAGCTCTGATGACTGTGAGGGCTTGCTTCTCCACATAGCTGTATTTATCTTCATACTCTTTAAGCCCTTCACTAAAAAAAGTTATGGGCTGCTCGTCACCTTTATCATTTCTTTGAGTCAAGACAACAGAAATGCTTGAATCACCACCTAGGTTATAAAGGATGAAATCTTTCTCAAAATTTGGATTCATGAGAGTAGGGGTCGAGGCTATGGCTGCCTTGATCTCTTCAAAACTTTCCTTCCCTTCTTTGGTCCATGCAAAGACCATACCTTTCTTGAGCATAGCTATAAGAGGTTTCACCATGGTAGCAAGATTTGGAATAAATCTTCTCACAAAATTTATCCTACCTAAGAAACTTTGTAGCCCTTTCTTGTGTTTAGGAAGAGGAAGGGAAAGTATTGTTTTTGTTCTCTCTGGATCAATGGTTAACCCATCCTTAGATACAATATGTCCTAATAATTTTCCTTGGTTAGTAGCAAAGACACACTTGCTTGGGTTAAGGGAAACCCCAAACTCTCTGCATCTTAAGAATACCTATCTTAGATGATCAAAATGATCTTCTAAATCCTTTGAATACACAATGATATCATCAAGGTAAACTAAGACAAACTTGTCAATCAATCCTTTGAAGGTCATCTCCATTGCCTTCTGAAATGTAGCACCTGCATTGGTTAGCCCAAATGGCATCTTACAATAAGCATAAGTACCCCATTTAGTGGTAAATGCAGTCGTGTATCTATCAAACTCTTTAACCAGCACTTGATTATAGCCAGAAAATCCATCAAGAAATGAAAATCTCTTTGAACCACTGACCTTGGACAAAATCTGCTCCATAGAAGGGAGAGGATGGTGATCTTTAAGGGAAGCTTGGTTAAGGTCCCTAAAGTCCACACAATCTAATTTCCCCATTCTTCTTCCTAACAGGGACAAGGTTTGCTACCCATGATGAGTGTTTGATGGGAAAAATTATATTGGCCTCAATCAACTTGGATAGCTCTTTTCTCATTAGGGGTTCAATCTTGGGATTCATTGGCCTCTACTTTTGTCTTACTGGTTTGCCATTATCAACTAAATCTATAGTATGCTGAAATAACCTTGGGTCAAAACCCTTTAAATCATCATATGTCCAAGCAAATATATCATTAAATTCTTGACATAGATGAATAAAACTCTCCTGCTCAATTTCAGAACATTCCTTACCCATGTTTAAGGATTTTTCATCAGCAACCATGACTGGAATATGATCATCTTCATCAGCAGCTAGGTTCATGTCTTTGCCTCTTGTTTGGTCATTAGGATTGAAAACACTTTCTAAGGTAATGAGACCCTTAGGCAATTTTTTAGAATTGAGATGAATTATTTGATCACCATATTGATCCTACAGTCTCAACTGGTTCCTACCTGAAAACTCTACTTCATTCTGCAAGAAGCTAACAATTTGCTCATCAGATTCAAACACTTGCCAATGGATTTTGTTATCAAGGATAGCAAGCCTTACTACCACTCTAATTTGTTGCTTCTTCTCCTCCTCAAGATTCCCTAGCATATCATAAGATGCACCTATTGTTGCAAGTCTATCAACATATCTATTTTCCTTTCTAGGGATGCTTTGAATATTAAATGCATTGAAACCTTCAAGCAAATCCCATACCCTATTTTTATAAGACTTGAGCAAACCATTCTTGGTGGTATTCTGATTTCTCACTTGATTAACCACCAACTCACTGTCTCCATACACCCTTAAGGCTTGGATTCCTCTTTTCTGAGCAAGTAGGAGACCTTGAATCAAGGATTCATACTCAGCTACATTATTAGTGCAACTGAATTGGAGCCTAAAGGAGAAGTAGTACCTTACTTGTGCAGGAGAAATCAACATCACACCAGCCCCTGACCCAATCTTATTCCTTGATCTATCAAAGTACATACTCCATATCCCACTCATACCTTCTTTAGTACCCACAAGATTGGGAACTAGAGCATCTTTCTCCAATATACAATATGTACTGAGACCTGTC
The DNA here is from genome assembly GCA_028749045.1 of Cupressus sempervirens. Classification (NCBI taxonomy): domain Eukaryota; kingdom Viridiplantae; phylum Streptophyta; class Pinopsida; order Cupressales; family Cupressaceae; genus Cupressus; species Cupressus sempervirens. The sequence continues at coordinate 572,730,350 of CM053783.1, read as the reverse complement.
TCAAGGGTTTTTGAAATAGGGTCAAATTGATACACATTAGCACATTCATCCAAGAAAAAATCAGGTATCTTTGCTAGGGGAGTGGTGGGCTCATTCACTATGTTGTTCTCATCCATCTCTAGAATAGGGCAATTCATGTTGGTGGGGTTGGGCATGTAAGATTTAGTATGATGGAGGGCTTGAAGCTCTGCTCTAATTGAAGCATTGGATCCATATTTTGTTTTAAAAGACATATATGCCCAATCGGAAGATATGAAACCACCTATTTGGGCAGTAAAGTCTCTTGACAGACAGATGGAAAAATATGGCTTGACTTCAGCAACAGAGATATCTTGGGTTACAGTACAACCAGGGCATGCATGTAAGGCCATCTCCACATTCCTAAGGATCCCTATAGTCTTGATAGTACTACCATCCAATTGTAATACATCCCTAACAATGGGCTCATATTTCATTCCCAAAACATCAACAACACACCTAGGCATCACTGAACTGCTAGCCCCTGAATCAATCATGCAATTATGGACTAGTTTGCCCCCTATAATTAGAGAAACATACAATGGAGGAGGTCTAACATTTTTACTTTTTTCTACCTCCCTTGATGGTTGTACTAGGCTTGTGGCACTTTCCATACTAGGTGGTTGATCCTTTGGTTCAATTCTTTCCAATTCTTGCTGCAATAAACTCTTTTGCACGGGTATAGTAGCAACAACATCCCACATGGAGATATTCACATTTGTCTTCTTCATTTTCTCTACCACACTGAATGGCATAGTAGGTGCTTTCCTAGAAGCTTTGGGAGCTGCAATTGTATGAGGTTGAGATGGAATAACTTGAGGATCACTTGTATCTTTTCTGCCATGATTTTGCCTTTGCTGCTGAAAGGCACTTGATTGATTATTTGCTTCTTGCTCATGAGATATTGCATTTGAAGTTGAGGCCTGCTTGGGAGGAGGGATAGCATCTTCCATAGCTCTTCTTTTTCTTCTAGTGTTATGAGCAATGGAATCCTAGTTTACATTACAATGCTCCTCCATCTAATGATTCATAAAAGAGCAATCACCCTGTCTTTGCATATCTGAGGCATCTTTAAATTGGTCCTCCTTGTATGATTGTTTTGTTGCAGGTTCTTGGACTGTCAAAGCCATAAAAGATTCAGCCTTCTGACATATACAATAGGCATAGGAGTAGTTATAGGAGGGAGAAAAATCTTGATCTTGAGCCATATTATTTTGAGGGACTATGGCCCTACTTTGATTTACATTTGAGGTCAAAGCATGACCACCCTGCCTACTCTGATCAAAAGAATTGTTCCAATGATTAGGATTTGGAGGCCTACCACTGCTTGGAGTTTGATATTGCAATTGATGAGGCTTACTACCTTGAGCTTGCTGTCTTTTTAAAGTCACCACCTTGTTGCTTACTTTTTGCATCATAGAAGAGTTATCCTCCAGCTTCTTCCTATAATCTTGCAATCTTTTCTCTAGGTTCTTTTCTCTTTTATCCATGTTCTGCATCAAAGATTGCATCATCTCTTTGATTTCATCTATCCCATTTGAAGATGTGGAAGCTTGAGAGATTGGGACAAGGGATTGTGATGTAGAAGTTGTGGGAAGAGGAGCCATTGCTGGTTGATGATTTGGAACATTAGGGAAGAAAGGCATAGGAGGCCTTGGAGCTAGCTTACCTCCTTGTATTAGGATGTTCTTTGATTTTATTGCTATGTCATAAGCATTAGGCAAGGTATCTCCTCCCATAGTTTGGATTGTAGTGGCAATATCACTGTTAAAAGCTCTAAGGTAATGCAAGAAGGCATTACTAGGGGTAGGCTTCACTGAAGTAGGTATTCTATCCCACATCTTTTGAAATCTATAATTAAAATCAATCATACATTCATGGGGGGCTCTTTTTATAGTAGTCAACTACTCTAAAATTGACAAATAGTCACTTTTATCCTCAAAATGTTTGCACAATCTTGCTCCTAATCCATCCAAATCTGTTATAGAACCATGAGCTAAACCTTTATACCATTGTAGTGCTTTTCCTTTCAAGGATGAGGCTAGGAGCCTAACTGCAACATCATCATTTGTAATACCATGGATATTGCAGACATTTGCAACCTCTAGAATGTGTTTCGAGGGAGAGATAGAAGTTTCACTAGTAAACTCAGGTATACTTTTGAGGGCAGCTATTGGTATGTCATGTCTTTGGGCTAATAAGAGAGGGCTCCCACCATTAAAGGTGGAAAAAGTATGAGCTCTAGGCAACGCCATATAGACAAGTGATCTATTGATATGTATTTATGGCAGTCTAGGTTGAGATCTAACAGCAGGAGGAGTAGAGATAGATCTTGTAGGTGTATTTGTTACTATTGCACTCCTAACCGGTGATAAAGATATTCTAGTCTTCCTTCTTCTAGGGTTTGAAAATGAAAGCTCTTGATACTGAAACTTACCTCTAGAAGATGCCCTTGTTTCAGCTCTGGGCATAAATCACTGCAACTTTGGTCTGGAACCAGATATGTATTTGAAGCTCAAAGTTGCCAAGTACTTTGAAGAATGAGCCTCTTGAAGGCTTAAACACCGAAGCCAGTACTATCTCCTTGGTATTGATCTTAGAATCTTCCCTTTTGACACCAGTAGGCTTGAAGTTTTCTGAGATGTTGTCCCACTGGGCGTACCAAAAACTTTTGTCACTAAAATCTGCACCCTTGTCCAAAGTTGCTACCTAAGGATGACCTCGTGAAACATGGAAACAACCTCCAAGCTGTGAGACTTGAACTATGAGGTTGAGTCTCTGGAGAAGGTCGGCTTCCTCTTACTATCAGGATGCACCTAACTATTCTTTGAGAGGAAAAGGAAGAAGGAGAGCATGAAAGAAAATCTACCTAATCTAATATAAAGAGGTAATTCACCAAAATAGAGTGTTCAGACCAATCTCTACCCATATATGCACTATTGAACCAAAATGAAACTAAGGATATACACATTTAGACTTGCTTTAATCTAATAATCACATGCAGATCAGAAGACCAAGATGAATGACGCAAGGAAAGAGAGAGATTCACTTATATTATGATTCATAGGCCAATGAGATATAGTCATGTAGATCATAGATCTCTACAAAACACCAGTAAGAGGCAAAAAGTTCTTTCACTTTCATACCAATGGTTGAAAGAGATAAGGTAGAAAATCATGTAGTTCAGAGGCACAGAGGGAATTTACACTGAGAATCTACAGAGTAATAATAGAGAAAATAGAGAAAGGTCGACCCCTACAAAATTCATAAAATTTTGCCTTTATAGCTCAGGCATAATTGGGATGTCCTCCAATTGTAATTACTTCGCAACAACCTACCATTAAGTCCTGCAGAGAACAATCATGGAGAAAATCTGATCTGGATACAGATCCAGATGCAATGATATCTAATCTTCTATGTCAAATAATGCCTTGAGAGGACGAAAATGATGCCATTGATTGTCCTGATCAGGTAGATGGATCAACTAGGGGTGGTGGAGTGCTTTTCTACATTCAACATTCATTCTAGAGTGGGTGGCATTGATCACGAAGATCAAATCGCATAAAAAATCCTGACTTTCTTCATTCTTGAGCACCTGAATCAACAGGGTCAGCAAGTCAACTAAACTTTGCATCCAAAACGGGCTACGTGGACCAATAACCTCCTTTTATCTTGCCACCTCGTAGGAGTCCTACATGGTTGACCATCTCTTTTCATTACTAACTGTGCCATCTTTTTTAAAAAATCTTGACCGTGACGTTATATTAACCGTCGGCCGCTAACCGTCAATGCCTTAACTGCTCATACCCTGGTCAAACCCCATGATCCTAACTGGCACCAACCAGCGGCTAATATAATATTTGGCCCCACCCTGCCACACGTCGCTGAGGCGCTATGTCGCTATGCGTAAGATCCTCATAGCTTTCCATAGTGAGATAGTGCCCACTGTTGAATTTTTCAAGATATTGCAATGAGCAAGATGAATCCAACCTATCAGTGTACCAACCAATAAGAAACTGGCCACGTGCCAACCTGTCTGACAAGTCCTCGTAGCTTCATCTTACGGGAAAGTGTCGATCATTGATCTCCACGAGATCAATGATCATGGAAGATCCTCATAATACTGCGCTTGCCTCCTCAAAATTTTGGGCCCACGAAACACTTGGCAACCACTTGGCACAACCTAGCATCTTCATCTTGGCATGACCTAGCCCCACTGATCCACATGGCACAATGGCACTATGTCGCTATGGGTAACCTCTGAGCAATTTCCCATAGTGAGATAGTGCCCATCGTTGATCCAGATTGATCCAAGGGTGAGAAAATCTTTGTGCATTTGAAAGGGGCGTGGGTCTAGGCTATTGCTGACATCAAAAGATCTGCACAGCTGGCGATGAATCAAATTCCTCCTTCAATCGCAGGCACTTTCCCACATTGCCTAAGGTCCCACCATATTATTTTATCGGTCGGGCGCTATGTCGCTAATGGCGAGAAGAACAAATTTCTCGATAGTGCCATAGTGCCCTCCGGTGCTATCACTTTGGCCCTTACGATAACCACGGTCTTGCAAATTGCGAACCCGCCTACCACATGGCGAAAAGGCATTATGTCGCTATGGCAAAGGACCATGCAACTTTCCATAGAGAGATAGCGCCAATCGTAGATATGTTTTGATCTGATGATGGGGAAGCTGCGAGCCTGCAGAAATAAACCTAGGAAATAAGTAATATCATAAGGTTCAATCATTTAATTTTTTTGATATTCCTGGGATGTTTAAAATAACATTAAACCAGGAAGTGACCGTTGTGCGGGCAGGTATTTAAAATTCCAATATTTGGCGGGGGGCACAATATGTAACAGTAAGCACTGATATGTGTGTGATATCATAAAATTGTAAGGTAATATGTTAATAGAATTTTGAAAGTCATGGAGATAAGGAAGTACTTGATTAGATATTTCATTTGATATCTGATTTGGTTTATGATATACAATGGATTGATATTTTTGTGTTGTTCCTATAATGCAACAAAGGGAATGACACATCATAAGAAAGGGGGAATATTGTCGGAGAGAGGTAGTCTAACCTTATAAAACTATCTAGAGACATAATGGAATTCACACACTCACATAAGAAAGTTCTTCAAATGATTAAATAATTCATATGCTTATTTAAGTATGTATGTTTTTCCATGAACTGTGTTACTTCAATTATGTGTTAATGTTATCTTCAGAAGGTTGTATTTTAATGTATCTAAATGCAATTTAGGGTATAATATAGTGGCGAATTTTCGTATTTTGGTGAATTTGACATTTTTTCAATGTTATTTTTAGCAATTTGTGAGCCCTTCCATGGTTTCCTAGTCGCTAAGCTTTGTTGGGTTTACCTGGTTGCCTAGCATTGTAATCGCCAAGGCAAATGTTACGTTTGAGTTTTTCCCTGGCGGTATCGCCTTTCACGCAGCCGACTAGGTAACGCTTATCGTGGAATGTTCGTTGGGTTTCAAGTTTCCATTTCATGCAGTATGGGAGAATTTGCCATCCCAGTTTCATTTTACCATGGAGGAGTCGGCTTGTTTCACATTATGGGAAGTGGAGGAGTCGACTCATTTTGCCAACACTCTTTCATTTTGTCGTGGAGGAGTCAGCTCGTTTGGCGTGGTAAATTGGTAATTGTATTGATTTGTAATATGTATAAATCCAAATTCACCCAAGCAATGAGACATTCACTAAATACCGCTGGCACTCCATCAAATTTCTGGCAGTGCAGGACACATCGCAGGCATGACTCAAACTCCAGAGATAGCTTCCACAAGTGGTGGTACACTAGTATGTGCAATTGTGCTGTAAAATACTCTCCTTGAGCTTATGTAGTTTAATTTAATCAGAAGCTTATCTACAGTTTCCTTTCTTATCTCATTTTCATTAGAAATTTTTCAAAAAGTGGACGTAATGCTGAAAGTTGCTGGCGACGTTAATGGTTTTTAAAGCTTGCATGCATGGATTCATGAAAATGTGAAGTCTATTTCCTACCAACTTTCAAGTGAGATTCGTGAAAGATTCCCTCGAAGTCTTTTCCCTTTAACCTCTGCGAACATGCAAAATCTTTGCCATCGCGGTCTCACGGCTGCTGGAAGTCTTTTCCTTTTAACCACTGCGAACATGCGAAATCCTTGCCATCACAATCTCGCAGCTGCTGGAAGTCTTACCTTTAAACCACTGCAAACATGTGAAATCCTTGCCATCACGGTCTCACGGCTGCTGGAAGTCTTTCCCTTTAACCACTGCAAACATGCGAAATCTTTGCCATTGCGGTCTTGCAGCTGCTGGAAGTCTTTTCCCTTTAACCACTGCAAAGTGCAAACATCCGATGGTGTGATCTCCCTTTTTCGTGACTTCGCAACATAAAAGTTCACCATCATTTAAATCGGCGATGATGCGATCTCCACCCTCCTCGTGGTTTCGCAACACAATCTCCTTTATATTTTCAACCAGCGATGATTGGATCTCTGCCCTCCTCGCGGTTTCACAACACAAACTATTAACTTTCACTTTGACAGCGACATTGCGATAGACTTGTTAAAGCCTTTCTCACGGTTTCACAACTGCCAAGTTGCCAACTTCAAACTGATAAAACTATCATACCACTCCTTTGTACCAATTCCCTAGCCCTTCTATGGTATGGTTTTTTTAACCTTGAATACAATGAAATGATTCGCCCAAAAAATTAAAATTTTACTATGATTATTATTTTTTGTTCGCCAATCTATAAATATTTTGTGGTTTTAAACGAATACTGAAAGTAATACTACTTATTCTCAAGGAAGTAAAGTTTAAATGGATTATCATTGGATTGAGATGTCAGGGGAGGGTGAGTCTGTAACTAATATTTCTCAGTCTCAGGGAAGTGACAAGGGAAAGACCCCCAAGGGCAGTGAAGGGATTAATCTTACATCAAAATGCCGAAAACTTAGAGATACTACCATAAAGGCTTTCTTTGGAATTGACAATGTTTCTGGCCTACCAACTTTGGCAAGTACAACTGCAGAAGGAAATCACAATACCTCACCACCACTAGAAGAGCAGGTTGTTATTCAATTAAGTCAAAATGCATCAAACGAGGATAACAATGTTCGAACAACAGAAGATGTTGTAACAGAAGATAATATTGATGTTGGTAGGAAGAAAAGAAAAAGGAATGTGAAAATAAGGTGGGAGTGGGAAATGAAAAGGACTTTCCAAGTTGATTGGGTAGCAAAGTACTAGTTTATTGAACCAGTCACAAACAATGATGAACCACCAACAAAATGCAAGTGTACTATTTGTACCTGGAAAACTAGAAGAGAGAAAAAGTTGCAGTTAAAGCTCGACACTATAGAAAAACATATTGGTAAGGTTTATGAAAAACAAATCATAGATGGAAAGGAAGTAGCGGCAGTGAGATGGAAATCAAAGGAAGAATGCCTTCATGTTAAGTATGCCATAGAATATGAAGAGCATTTCAAGAAAATAGCGGTAATTGGTAGTGGCAGTAGTGGCAATCCAATCAAGGATGGGCTTCAACATGTAGCCAATGATGCAAACTTGGCAAAGATCGTTAAGATGAGTGTTATTTTTCATATTCTATCTGGAGGGCGTCCTATGAGAGACTTTTTAGAATATGGTAATTTATTATCTTTTTTGAGAGTTCCTCACTATCTTATGTCACATTGGTCAATATACGTTGGATGGGAAATGGCAAGCTATCTTGCTAAGGTGGAAAAGCAAAATGTACAGGAGAGAGTAAAAGAATCCAAGTTCATTTCATTATCCTTAGATGAAGTCACTGTGGTAGATAACACTACTTGGGTCTGTATGCATGTATATATTGTAAAAGATCATGTCTGTCAAGCTAATCTACTTTGTGTTCATAAAATGAGGGCCAATTCAACTGCAAAAAATTTATATTTAGAATTTAAGAAAGCTTTGAATGAAATTACTAGTATGGATGACTTGACAATTGCAAAGAAGTTAGTGTGTGTCAGAGCTGATGGAGCTACAGTAATGCAAGGGCAAAGGATTGGTCTTTGTGCAAGATTACAAACTAGCATTGCACCTTATATGCTTGGCATACACTGCATGGCCCACCGAATGAATTTAGCATATAAGATTGTAAGTACTTTTCCTCCAGTGTCAAAAGTTGAAGATCTAATCCATGAGCTCCACTCGTACTTTTGCAAAAGTCCTAAATGCTTTGCAGAATTTAAGATTTTTTCTGAGGGAGTAACAACAAGAAATAAGATTCTCAAGGATGTTGAGACCAGATGGATATCTTTGCATGGACCAGCAAAACGAGTTCTAGCAGAATATCAATCCTTGATTGGAGTTCTATATGAGCAACACCTTACAGTGGATAGAGCTCCTGATTTGTTAAATAAGTTAAGTGATATAGAGAACCTATTAACTTTAGCCGGTCTTCTCCCCATGCTGGATTTAATGGACAAAATTGTTAAGAAAACCCAAGACAGAACTATGTATATTCATGAGTATTCTGATTTGCGTAAAATGACATGCATGGCTCTGGATTCTTTGTATTCAGATCTCTCAGGTCATAGCCCAATTTTTTCAAGGTGGGAGATAATTACAGATTTGAATCATGCTAAGAATTTTTTACAATTCAATGGAAAAAATGAGCTATGTGTGTTTGTGAAAGGATTTCAAATACCAATGCACCAATCTAGAACAACCAAGAGAGGCAGAGTACTACCAGTTAGAAAGGATGATTTTGACAAGATTGTTAAATTTGTTAGTAAAAATGTGAAGTCTATTTCCTACCAACTTTCAAGTGAGATTCGTGAAAGATTCCCTCGAGAAGAAATTCTTGAAGCCATGAGTTGTGTGTTTCCTCAATTTTGGAAACACTTTGGACATAATCCAACTGATGCAAAGTTGTTTCATAATAAACTTGACGAATTGATAACACAGTTTTCAAAGCATACAGATTGCAATGGACAACTAATACAAGGAATCTTAGATTCAAATAATCTTAAAAATCAATGTAAACTTTTTGCATTGTGTATGAAAAACCAGATGGAAAACTTTGAGAATCCATTCAATCCTGGTGCAATAACAAGGCTCTGGAAAAGGATAAGTCAGAGTGAAGTATTACGTACTTCAATATCAGAATATTTCAAACTTGCTAATTTATGTCAAACAATGATATTAGGGTCGGTGGAAGATGAGAGAGTTTTCAGTGCATTGGGGTTTTTGAAATCAAATGTTAGAAACAAACTAGACAAAAATTTGGAAACTTGTTTGAGGTTGTTTGTTACTCAATACAATGTTAGAGATTTTCCTTATGATAGGTCATTGGCCATTTGGAATTCCACACATGAAAGATGAGGCCTTTGCAACACTTTAAAAGATGGTGGTTCTACTTCTACTGCTGACTCCAACATAAATGATGAATTTAGGTCTCAAAGTCAAAATGAAGATGAAGATTTTACGAATTTTGAATACCCAATTTAGAATGAAGAGGAACCTATTAGTACTAGTCAGACTTTAGTTTCATATTTAAGACTGAGTCAATGAAGTGAATTGTGATTTAGTAATGTAGCATTCAGTTCTAAGGAATTTATAGGTCTACTTCAGTTCTTCCATATTCATTATTCAGTCATATTGCAATTACAATTTACAAAAATTGAGTTCAAGATTTTTGTTACTCTATTGTTGACATAATTTTATTTGTGTACCTTTCTCTTGATTTGAGTTCAAGATTTTTGTTACTTGTTACTCTATTCATATTGTTGACACAATGTTATTTTTGTATCTTTCTCTTGATTTAGTTGTTTGATAATAAAAAAAGAGATAATAGAGACATGTGCAAATCCCATAACATCACAGAGAACTACTGACTACAAAACATAATGGAAAATTGAAATACATAGAGTTGGAACAATATCTTCTCTTAAAGCAAATTATACTTAAGTCTTAATTTGAAAAATAACAACAGATCGGACCATTTCTAAGCCTTGGGAACTCATATTTATATCACTTGAGTTGCAACAAGCTTCAGGCTTACAAACGTTACATAATGATTCATTATAAAAGACAAAAGATAACAACAATTAAGATAATCATTACAATTTTTTGAAACCTTTTGTGACATATTTTAATAGAAAAAGGGGAAACAATTACAAAATGTGACAAGTGGCAAGTGATCATTAAGCCTGTCTTCCAGTTCTAACTGCAGGATTACCCACAGCGGATGTACCGCAAAGGTAAGGTAATCTATTATGATGAACAAATTCTCTTTGATATTCTACTGCAACACTTGTCCTCCAATTGATTCCTCGGGGCCACCATCTTTTGTGCTAATCATCTTCTACTGAAGGGATTGCTTTGATAGCTGCTATAATGTTGAAACCTTTTGTGACATATTTTAACAGAAAAAGGGGAAACAATTACAAAATGTGACAAGTGGCAAGTGATCATTAAGCTTGTCTTCTAGTTCTAACTGCAGCATTACCCATAGTGGATGTACCACAAAGGTAAGGTAATCTTTTATGATGAACAACTTCTCTTTGATATTCTTTTGCAACACTTGTCCTCCAATTGATTCCCCGGGGCCACCATCTTTTGTGCTAATCATCTTCTACTGAAGGGATTGCTTTGATATCTGCTATAACCTCCCAGATGGCAATATTTGTACCCACAACAGGCCATGCTGTATTTATAACTGCCTCTAATTAACTGCCTCTAATTCACTAATGTTTTTAGTCCATTTTACATCTATGATGGCTTTACCCTCTCCAGTAATTTTGTTCATATCTACTTCAATTTTGTATGTCATATCAATCATATCATATACAACTTGATCACTTGATTCACCTCTTGAAAATGCTATAAATCTTGGATGGTCTAATATTAGATCAAAAGATTCAGACCACTTTTGCCAAGATTTGACATACCCTTCATTGTTCAAAATTGTTGGAATGAAATATGGGGTACCCAATGCTATGCTTTTCAATTTTCCCCTTACTGCTTCGATCTTACCAATGAAGAATGAATTCAATTCTTTAACTTGATGTATCATTTTCCTTATAGGAACAATGATCTCCTTAGGTAGTTCCTTTTTCTATGTGAGTAAAGGAACTAACCTATCAAAGAATTGAATGTATCGCCCCCACTGGGAAAATAATGGAGATAATAGTGATAAAGCCTCAAAGCATTGGTATTCATTACTCTGCAGAGTAATGTACATACTATGTACATTTACAGAGGCTCTCTTTAAAGAATTGATTCTATGAATCAAAAACTGTTTCATTGTCCTGATCTTTGCATCATTGCTAATCTCAAACTCATCCACATCCATATGTGTTATTGGATATGGTTCTTCTGCTATCTGGTCAGTTTGAATATTCTGGTCTTGTACCTCCCTTACTCTTAGTGACCTTTCTTCTCTTTTCAAATCTTCATTCTCCTTTTTTGATTCCTCCAAAGCGTGTTCCAGAACATATGTTTTTCTCATTTCCTCTTCATACTTCTTCCTGGCATCAAGGTACTTTTCATATGTCTGCACCAATTGTTCTTGAAGAATATCAATCTTGTTCTTGCCTAGCATAGCAGTAGTGTTTTGGAGGTTGTAAATTTGATCTGAAGAAGTTGAATGTGCATTCCAGAAAATTGCATTACCTGCCGGTGTCTCTTTAATTTCCATCAGGGCAGGCTTCTGTGATTCTGGAGCTACACTCCAAATAGCCATTGTCTTAGTATCTATATTAAATCCTGCCCCCTGCAATTCACCAAATGGATTAATCTCCTCATAAGAGATTGATTTTTCTTGTCTCCTCATTTGATCAAGCAGGAATGATGAACTAATATTCCATCCTGGGAAACTATCATACCACTCCTTTGTACCAATTCCCTAGCCTCCTCTACAGTGAGGCTTTCACTGTTAGGATCATAGGCTTGGAGCTTCTGCACCATTTCAGTCACTTTTTCATCTGTGTCTCCAAGTTTTACATGCAAAGAAAGTTCATTCTGTTTGAGTTTATACAAAAAACTTTTGAATTCTTCACTCTTGATAAAATCATCATCCTTCATGAATTCTTGAGCCTGTATAACTATGTCATCCAGCATCATGGACTGCAGTTCTAAACTACTAGGTCTCCTCTCCTCTTCAGTAGCTTGATCAATTAAGAACTTTTTTCTGGCATCATCAAAATACCTAGTTCCTTTTGGAAGCACTTGTAAGGCTTTCTCTCTAGCCTTTTCTGGAACCTTAATCATTTTTTGTTTCTTCTTGCCCCCTTTATCCCAGTCTGAAGGGCCAAGCTGATCTTCATCGTCACTAATTTCCAATACAACATCTGCGTCTGGAGAAGAAGGGTTTACCCTATCTCTAGCATTTTGAGGAACTTGAGCCATAATGTTATCAAACTCCTCAATACACTTATCAATTTGTTTAAAATAGAGTAAATCAGAATAGAAGCCCTAGAAATTAGGATCTACTTTCTTCATTTCTTCCTCTACTGAGAGGATTTCTCTCCACTTCCGCATCCTATCAGCACAGACATCTTCATACAATACATCCCTAATGACATCCTCTTCCCAAATTTTCCTTCCAATGATGACATTATAACCCCTCATTTGTTTAAGAGCACTTGTAACAATGTTATATGGTTCATAAACCCTAGTGGGGGCAGTGGGGAAATTTAACTCTCTTAGGAAGGCATCAACTTCCTCAATGGCCTCTTTACTAATTTCAAAATCCCCTACTTTGAAATTTCTACACACAAAAGACCCCTTTTTAATGGTTGGCCCTAGATATTCTCTATTCATGGATAACAACTGCCAGAAAATTTCCACTACACCCACCCTCTCTGGTACATATCTTGGCAAGAAATGAGGGGGTTGGGAACAACCAAAAATTCTAATCACTGTACAGTTTGCTAACAAAAAGGCACTGCCCCAATCATGATCAATTGGTCCCTCATCATCAAAACACAAAGTTGGTCTAACAATCTTCCTGATTAACCTAGGTAATCTTTCCAATTTTGAACCTAACATCGTATGAATAGTTGCAACAAAATCATTATAAAAAGAGAGGGAATTAGAAAAAGAGTAGAACCTCTGCCATAATCTTGTCCATCTTTGAACATGCAATGCCTCTCTGAAATTGTCCAAACCTTCAATGAAACTGGAATCCACATGGCCCACGTTGTAGAAGAGGATGAGATGCATAAGCACCGAGTAATGTAGAAATTTGAAATTGTCAAGATCACCTTGTTGAGCTGTCACCATCTGCTGATGAATACTATCAGCAATGAATGTTCCAAAATCATACCCCACATTAGCATGTGGGTCTTGAATGTCTAGGGCTATCACATACAATGCTGGGGAGGCATCCATGGATCCATCTACTCCCAATAGTTTGTTCAATCCAAAAATTGTTTTCTGAAAGTATGCACACAAATATGACAAGGGTATAAAATCAGTAACCATTTTTGGGAATTCTCCTTTCATCTTGTTTTGATTTTCCCTTGGGATATGTCGCAACATTGCATGTGTTGTATAGAAATCTCTCTGTTTCTCAAATGCTGCTGCCAATTTTTTCAGGTTAATAGGAACTGACATGGGACCCTGCAAATCAAATGCTTCAACAAAAGCATCCTTACTTAACGTATAGAGAACGCTCATATCCTTTCTATGAAAGGACCAAGTGGTTGGATTATATGCATTTACCAGTGCCTTGATAAGGTCAACATCCATGTATACATCCAACATTATCAACTTTCCCAGGTTCCTCGTCCATGGATTTGAGACGGGAACACTCTGCACCCTATTCTTGTAAAAGTACAAGAACAATTCAGTTCCATTGGTGTACGGTACTTGAGCATCTCTACAAAAGCTGTAAGCGTCTCTAAACGCATGGACACTAGCACTTTGAGCATTGGAAGATTTAGGGAGAATCTTCAACCATTCTTCTGCAAATTTGGCAGACAATGAAACCTTGCTGCCCTCTCCAGTGCCCTTCTTTACTGATGATTCTACTTCTGCCATTCTGATCTTACTGCAAATTCTTGAATCTTTTTTCTCTGCTAGCTATAGATACTTGAGAATTCTAATTTTCTACAACTTCCTAATGGGCCACGGTGTTAAATTGTTAAATATTAATGGCTTTAAAGTTTAAAAGCTTGCACGTGCATGGATATCTATTATTGATCACTACCAGTAGTAACTACTACCTTTATTTCATTTGCCTTAGAATATCAACTCATTAGCTACCCGAAATCAGATAATAGACTTGAAAACCTGTTCTTTTGTTCTTTCAAAGTTTCAAGCTTCAAAAATACATTATCATTGTACAATCTTATGAGTTGCGAAACCCTTCGTTCTACGCTCTGTCGCAATCGGTTCAACTTAACCTTGAAATCTTTTCACGAAACTATGAAACCCTTCTTTTTCTTTTCTCGGGCTATCGCAACAGTTAAATCAAATATTCGCTTTATCCTTGCAACCTTGCGATAAGCCTTATATCCTCTTCTAATGAGATTCCCCTTCTGTCACAGCTTTAGAACTTACATGTTTCAAATCACGTTGTCGCAGTTGTGAAAACCCATTTCCTTCTAACCGGTGTGAAGTGGCGAACACTGCTTCATCTTAACCTTTTGCGACTTCGTAGGATGACATATCTTTCCCCTTTCACCACTGCGAACATGCGAAAACTACCTGAATTAACATTTCACGGTCTTGCAATCAATAGACTAACTGCCTGCATAAAACCTCCAATGATGCGATCTCCCTTTTTGCGACTGCCAGAAGTCCTTTGCCTTTAACCGCTGCGAACATGCGAAAACTGCTTGAATTAACATTTCGCGGTCTCGCAACCAACAGACTAACTGCCTGCATAAAACCTCCAATGATGCGATCTCCCTTTTCGCGACTGCCGAAAGTCCTTTTCCTTTAACCGCTGTGAACATGTGACAACTGCTTGAATTAACGTTTCGCGGTCTCGCAACCAATAGACTAACTGGCTGGCTAAAACCTCCGATGATGCGATCTCCTTTTCGCGACTTCGTAACATAAAAATTCAAACTGATGAAACCCTTTGCAAATCTCCGATGCCATCGACTTTGCATATGTTTTTTTTAACCTTGAATACAATGAAATGATTCGCCCAAAAAATTCAAATTCTAATGTGATTATTATTTTTTGTTTGCCAATGTATAATTTTTTTGTGGTTTTAAAATAACACAATTCGCCTAGATTTTACACATTGTTTGAGAGACTATGAATGATTCACCAATGGAGATTATTATTTTTTCTTTGTAAACTATTTTTTTCGCCACAAAAAATAAATTTTTTTGTTAGGTGTTTTACGCCTTTCGCCAATTTATTACACCTTTTCTAAAGGAGGGGTTTCTTAAAGTATACCCTGATGCAATTATATTTCATTCAAGTGATAAATTTGACAATTTTGTTTAAGTAGATGGTACACAATCTTGTTGATTTTTATAGTATCTTAATCAAAATATATGCATAATTTTAAGCATTGAAACAATGGAAGACAAATTGAAAAAAAATTGTTCTCTTTGGTTATGGATGCAATATTCATCGAGCATCAAGGACGATGCATCTTCTAAGGGGGCAAGGATGTCACAACCTATTTTCCCTCAAACCAAATAAATCAGTGAACTTAATTCCACATAGTTTTAATTCTTAAAAATTCTTATTGTTTTTAAAATTAAAATTGGTGTTAGTGGTTGATTGTTATTGTTAAAATGAATAATTTAAAACTTATGAATTCACACCAATAATCTTCCTCTCGAAGAATTTCTTGAATCAATTAATAGATTAGTTATGATTTTGAAATCATTGTTTGAACGGAACATTGAAAAACCCTTGGAGCATGTGGACAATTATGGCCAAGAAACTCAAATTCTATGAATATCAACAATCAAATATAAAAAAATGGTAGAAAAATTCATAAAAGGCATATCGGCGAAACTATGAAAAAGGTAGGAATAATGCTTCCAGGCAATAAAGGAAAATTAGGCTTTCCTTAGCCTAGGGTTTCTATTTCTAGGAGCAATCTTGGCAAAGGCACAAGAAGATTTAACGCTATTGTGGAATTATTTTTTGCCATAATCTGTTTGAAAATCCCCTTTTCTATTGTCAACTGCTTGGTGGTTTGTACAACCATCTTCAAATCGGCGGCTCGAAGGAGGAAAAATTGGGGCAGCTTTTGGAGGTATGACACTGAGTGCATATCTCATGGAGGGTGAAGAAGAGGAGCAGATTAGTTGCTATGTGGAAAAATGGATTAGAACCAATAAATTTAACCAGGTTCCATAGTTTCTTCCATGCTTAAAACTACTTATGGTTTATTGTATTCATTGTTCCATGGATGCATATCATAGTCATCTGGATAAGTCATACTGGTTATTTTTTAGGCATCTGATAGTGCACACCTGATAAATTCTTAAATATGTTATATATTTGTTGGTCCTTACCAGATAAATCATTATGACTATATAACTATAAACCTTGAAATCCAAAATCTTTGGCATGAAGTTTTAATTTGACCAGGTTTCCCGAACTGAGCCTTCTCCATTAACCGTTCACAACCTTCTTCCTCTGAAGATCAAGAAATGATTAGTGGTGAACACTATGTTCTCTATCTAATATTAAAGGGGCCCTATATATCTTTTATGCAACTCCAATCTTTCTACAAAACATAGTAAATTTTAAATCCTTTATAAAGATTGGCTGGGAGGTGTCAAGTTTTGTTAAGCTTGCAAGGAGCTAGGCATTTAGGGTGAATAATTGTTGCCAGACTATTAAATAAATTATGGTTAGAGACATGTAAACATTTTTGAATGTATCCTTTTTACTTTTGCCACCAAGAACAATGTGAGACTTGAACTAGGAGATCTTGTAATACAATCAGTACAATAGTAAATCCCTGCAACATATATGACTATTTAGTTGCTTAGCGTGGATTTGATAAACTACATTGTGTATGTTCAAAACAATCCATGCCATTGTAGCATTGGTAAAAGAGATAAATGGCTCCTTTCAGCATTCCACAATTGGCTCTGGTTAAGTTCAACTAATTGCTCAATGCAATTTAATTTCAAAAAACATTATGTCTGAATCACTGTAAGAGGCTAGAAATAGAGTTTTCTACTAATGCTAAAGTTCCTAAGTTATCAAACTATAGGGAAACTTATTACCTTTGATCTAGATTTTGTGAGAATGTTGTGGTCTAGTTTTGGGTTTTGTAGTTTTCTAAGAATTAGGTACAATTTCTAAAATTAGGTACCCAATTTTAAACAAATCGAGTGCTTGATTTCTTTAAATTTGGGTACCCAATTTTTAAAAAGTGGTTTGGGCACCTGATCCTATTCAAAAATTGGGTACCTGATTGTTTGAAAATGAATTGGGTGCTCGAACCATAATCGAAAAGATCTCATTCCGCAGAATTGACTTCCGTGAAATTGCAACCTAAGTTTGTGCTCTTACCCTAATCTTAAGTTTATATAAATATTAACCCTAATCCTAATAGTTATTCTATACTTTAACATAATTTGAAAGCTTAATCCTAATTTGTTCGTAACTTTTAACTCTCTTAAATTTACCTAATCTTAACTATAAGTACTAACCTCAAACCTAATTTTTATTGTAGAGCCTAAACTTTAACTATAGATAAATTTAAATTCTAATCACAATTCTATTTCAACTTTAACCATAACTCTAAACACACTTACCGTAATTATAATTCCAATATAATAATGACCTTCACTTTAATGACAACACTAAAGTCTAATTATAATTATAATAAAATGCAAATTGTAACCATTATAGAACTATGACCCTTATTATGATCTTAATATGAACTATGAACCTTAATATGAACTTTGTTTGTAAACTAATTTATGTTTCCATTATGTTTATTAAAAAAAATGTTATTAATAAATGTGATTTAACTCATAAATATTTATTATTTATATTATTAAATTATTTTATTTCAAGGTTTAATATTTATTAGATAGTGTTTCCCATGATCAATAAAAAAATATTATTTGCCAAATACTAAGATATATTACATGTAATGATAATAAAATGATATTATATTTTAAGATGGTTATTACATGACATTAAAGTGATTAATAGAAATTATCTGTTCAAATTATAAATGCTTAATATATATAATTAATATTTTGATATGCAAAGATAGACTTAGAATTTTATTTTGAGTGCATATAGGGTTTTTATTTTCTTTAAGAGTTCATAGATAGATTTTAAGAAGTTTGAGTGTAGCTTGGGATGATTTTGGGTTCTTTCTAGTTCAATTACAAATGAGAGAACATTCAAGGAAGTTAACTGATAATGATGTATTGATAGGACAAAAACTCCATCGGTGAGTAATAAAAGTTATAAATAAAATAAAATAATGTATTAATATGATAAATATTCCATCAATCATTCATTTATTCATTTGTTTGTGTGATTAACTATTAGTAACCAATTATTTAGTTATTTATTTGATCATTTATTTAGTCACTTATCCTTTTTTGACCTTGTAATTCTACCTAATGACCAAATTAGTCATTTATTTAGTCACTTATAAATTGTAAAATTTTACTAGGATTTGATCACATTTAGTCACATAGTCATTTATTTGATAAAATTATGCTAATGACTCTTGTTCTTCTTACCTCCTCTAGAGTTATTCTGAGAGATGTTTGCTCCCTCTTGATTTCTTGCTCATCTTGAGCTTTCTCCTCCAGCATTCCTTTGTCTAGAGTTACCATGACCTCTGCCTCTAGAGCTTCTAGTGGAGCCATTTCTTCCTCTCCCTCACCTCTTGTATTGTACTAAGCTTTGAAGGCTTGCTCTTGGGAAGATGTTTCCGATCTATTAATTCGGTGCTCATGGGTTTGAAGTGTACCCATCAACTCATCCATTGTCAAAGTAGTGAGGTCCTTTGCCTCTTCAATGGTCATTAGAAGATTATCATACTTTGGAGGATGACTCCTCAATATTTTTAAAACTATTTTGTGCTCCTCATAATCTTCTCCATTTGATTCTAACTATTTTATCAAACTAGAGATCCTTGAGATAAAGTTTGCAATAGATTCATTATCCTTCATTTTAAAGTTCTCAAATTGCCTTTGAATCATCTATAGCTTTACTACACAGAGTTTATTAATCCCTTTAAAATTTGTCTCAAAGATATCCCATGCTTCCTTTGAATAATTAGCTGCTATTGTCTTAGGAAAAATTATTTTTCATGGCTATCTCAATCAAGCTTAAATCTTTTGCATCCCTTCCTCTCAACTCCTTTAGCTGAGTCTTTTGATGACTAGTGAGAGAAACATATTGTGTTGGTTCAATTACATGATTGAACCTATTTACTACAAACTCCCACAAGTCATTTGAAACCATAATGGTTCTCATCTTCTTTTCCCAAGTGCCATAATTTTGTCCATTAAAGAATGATGGCTTCTCCCAAGTCTTTCTTGCATCTCCAACCATATCTCCTATACAACAATGTCAAACACCCAAAAAATATATATAAAATCATGAGAATGTGGGGCCTAATGGCTTTGATACCATGTAAAAACTCTTTAAAAATTACAATTTTTTTGCAGCAACAGAGCTGCTCGACAAGGTAAAGAGTTGAGCTGCAGGAAATGTTGATTTGCTTGACACCTATAGGGACTAAGTCATTTGGCAGTAATGGGGACTGCGTAGCTTGGTCACCAAAGGGATCTTGATAGAAGGGAAGGGACTTAGCAGAGGAGATAGAGTTTCTTGGTCAATGGAAGCCAAGTTACTCAGCTCAAATAGAAGCCAAGTGACATGGGGAGGAAGAACAATGTTCCAAAAAATGCATAAAAGAGTTAATGGTTTCTCCTCCTCTTTTTCCAAAACTTACTAATCATGCATAGCAAAATTATCAATAGAGACAAGATCTAAAACAGAATATATTTGAGATGGCAAGTATGTTTGCTTTCTTTCTATTAACTAAATCAAACTGATGCAAATTTGGAGAGTAAAATATAAACCCTAGAAGAACAAAACATCTAAATAATTAAATCAAACTTAAAAAACAACGTATGGTTGCATAAAATAAACTTGAAGCAATTACTGCTCATTCAGGACACACATTGCTTTCACAAAAAACCTAGAAAGTTATCCACATGTGATGCTACTGGATGTAATAGAACTTTATGCCTCTATTGTTCTGCTGAACTCAACCCTTCTCAAAATATCTAGGATCTGACTTTTACAATGAAAACATTCCCCCCTTTTGCCTCTTTCTATCCACACAAAATCTCTCTCATTTTAAAAATTTGAACTCACCTAGACCCATATTAAATGTTTTGTCTGTTGGAGATTGACATATATTTAAATTAAAAGATGAATTATATAATCACTCATGTCCTAGATTCCATATGTTATATTGTACCATTGGTATCTTAATTGAATATTTATTCTCAAAATGATTCCCATAATAATTGTTGCATATATATGATATATAGAAACATCGTTGTAGATGTAGTTTGGAAATCTGTAAAATAATGGATATTAATTATATGTTGGCTCTATTGTGTTGTATCTAATCCTACAATGGATTACTTAATATCTACAACAAGGTGTGACATAGCTCTCTAGGTTAAAGTTGTTTTGTTACTGTCTATCCTTTTTATAACAGCCCCAATAAATGCAATAAGTTTTATCACTTCACTGTCAGCCTAGACCTTCTCTTATCTCATAAGGTACTCACTCCCAATACAACAAAAGATTCATATATATCTAGGCCTATCTCAACAACATATGTATTCAATATTTAATGGAATATTAGACTAAGAAAAATATAATTTCTGGTACTTTTTATAAGAAGAAGAAAAATAAAAATTGTTTACAAGTCATGACATAGCTCTCAAGGTTAAAGTTGTTTTGTTGTGGCCTATCCTTTTTATACTAGCCCCAATAAATGTAATAAGTTTTATCACTTCACTGTTAGCCTAAGCCTCCTCTTATCAATAAGGTACTCATTCCCAATGCAAGAAAAGATTCATATATATCTAGGTCTATCTCAACAACATATGTATTAAATATTTAATGAAATATTAGACAAAGAAAAAAATAATTGCAAGAACTTGTTATAAGAAGAAAAAAAAATTAAAATTGTTTAATTGAAAGTGGTGAGCTTATTGGAGCAGACACTATGGCAAAAAAATATAATAAAGATGGACTTTACACTATTAAATTTATAGTCACCTTAATATTTGAAACAACCAATTTTCTCGAGTCTTAGCTAACAACTAACATATCAAAGAAATACAGTTATTACTTCATTTTCATAGGAAGATAGTTATATTAGTTACATTCATTTGAATGAGATTAATAGTTACAATCAGTTAAATGAAAATTTCATAACTAGCAATTGAAAACACCATCAATGAATTTACTGTGGAAATTAGAAATCTACATACCATGGAATTCAAAACTAAAATCAATCTAGGGATGCTTCTGTAAACACCTAGGTTAGTCCATAAATATCACTTAGGATCAAATGATGATTACTATCCAATACCATTATATCAAAATCAAAAGATGATTACCATCAAATGCCACTATATCAATTAGGGCATCACATATTGTTGTATTAATTAGGGCATCAATTACCATTGGATCATTTAGGGCATCGGATACCACTGTATCACTTGGGGTGTAAGATACCATTGTATCATTTAGGGCATTAGATACCTCAATTTCATTCATTTTCTTCCTATTGCTAACTATAGTAATAACATAAGATTAAAAGTTATATTCATAATCATTATTCTTATAAATGAAAAACTAAAATAACAATCCTATAGATATATTTCATATTCAGTTGGAAGGTCAACCGATCTAAGTGATTACCAACTACACTGATGAGAAAGGTTTCTTTCATCAAAGGAAATAACTGAGTTCAACAATATACATTAATCCATCATGTCTTCTACTTGTATCATAAAAGTAAAAATAACTATTACCAATAAATGTTTGAATGCTCAACTTATTTTTATCAGATGCACGCCCTGACATCTTGTGGAGAGGGGGAACATTGTTAGGGGCTTAACCACCCAACCACAAACCTTAAACTTATTGCCACACTTTCTCTAACTAGAAAGGCTCTAACTAGAAAGGCCCTCCCTACCCAAAATAGACATGGAACACCTGGTTAACCACTAAGCAACCTAGTTTTTAATCACGCCACTTGACTTGATAATAGAAAATGTATTGGACATGCATGAGCTATCAAATGATTCCTTTTAAAATAATAAATAATTGTTATGTCACATCTTATTATATTTTCATGCTAATGTAGATTCCTCTCTCTCTCACCTCTTCACCCTTTTCCTTGGCTATATAGTTGGGTGAGTCTCAGGTGATTGAATCTCAGAGCAACCAACTCTTTTTGTTGATCCTCAACTAATATAAGAGAATTATATGTTTCTAGCTCATCACAATATGTGATTCCAAGAAATGTAATCTTAAAGACTTGTAGAATAAATATCATTTGATTATAGCTTTCAATGGTATAAATAAAATATGATATCATGTCATGGATACTTGGCTTTTATTCACCATAAACAACTCTGTCCTAGAGAGGATCTAACCAATGACATTTAAGCAAGGATGATTTGCAACATAATCTAAAACTGTATCTTATTGCTATAATAATCGGAATGCAGTAATATCTGATAACAAAACACATTTCAATACTTGGAATATAACACCACATAACCTAGATAAATCTGGAAATAGAATGGTGTCTTGCTAGATGCTATTAATTAGCCCCACCCTTCACAAGAGAAATGAAAACTCCAATGTAATTAACAATCACGTCTTTAGTAAATCATTAATGGAAATTCATGGAAGAAATACACAATAGATGATAATGGTAGATTTCAAAGATATCATACTGTATCTGTAGAGGTATCTAAAATATAGGAAGAAAACAGGTGCCAAGAAGAGGAAGTCGGATGGTATGGAGAAGAAATCAAGTGCAATAAGAATAAGTCGAGTGATGAGTTATATTGTCTTTCGACTCACTTGGCTCCATAATATAAGAGGTATTTGAAAGTCTCTTTGGCTTCCAAGAAGCCGTAACCTACCAAGAAGAGACTTGGCTCTTGATTGCCAATAAAATATGCCAAATGTTCATTTTGGTTTTAGCAAGAAGAAATAAATAAATATGGAAAAAGATTTGAAGTTTTTAAATCAAGGATAATTATAATTTATATCTATCTACTTGTATGTAGATACTTATGGCATGGCATCATATTATCTATAAAAATGATATTATGGTGTCACTTATTCCTATATCTATGTGTACATACATAGGTATACATTATAATGATGTGGAGGAAAGATCAATCAAAAACTATTTGAGGTATGTATTATTTTTAATTGAATTAATTTATGTTTTAAATGTTTATTTAATAGTTCATGCATGTCTAATGTGTGTATCCTATTATGCAGTCGCTAGATCCTCGACCATGGTGATTCATGATTCATACCCATTTGCCCAATGATAATGATGCTCTTGTGCCCAATTCTTTTATGAAAATGCTTCCACCCCTTGACATGCTCCCTACAAGGAAGTTCTCCACAGTTAAATCATATTGCCATAACAAGTTATTAATAATAAATAATCATAATAGCTAACCACATTTTCAATTCCATAAATTCATGATAAATAATCATCTAGCATGTTATCTTCATATGAAATTATAATGACTAACCATCTTACCATTTCGTAGGATTATAAAAAGTTTAACTATCAACTAACTTCATGTGAACCTCAATGGCTATATGAACATCTTTAATTGTGTTGAAAATTGGGATGTAACAATATTAAGCCAAGAATGTGTAGACTAGTTGGAAACAATTTGTCTATTAAAGAGCATATTAGCTTTATATGCTCATCATGATGTACATATAAAAAAATGATAATTAATATGGATTTCCTCTTAATGGAAATGGTTGTATATATGCATGTTGACATGTTGCCTTTCAGCCCAAATTTGACATATATATTTCTTGAGCACAGTTCAGATTTACCATGAAATACAACCTAATAATTTGCATTGTATTTATGAGGGGAAATGACTAGAACAAATGGATAAATAGACCCCCATACAAGCTAAGAAGAATAAAGGGAAATGGTTGGAATGAATGGATAAATAGACACCCACAGAAGTTAAGAAGAATACGTTTTTTAAACACAAAGACTGTTGGAGAAGAAAAAGAATTCGAAAAGACCTGAAATTTATTATTAGAAGGTTATTTATAAGAGAGAAAGTTGTTATGTCCAAGCAGAGAGCCATTTTCGTGTTGGTGTTTTAGGGGATTTTAGGGTATAGATTTTTTTTCCATATTCAACATTTATCATTCTTAGCAGAAGTAGGGACATAGGTAGGTAAAATAATGTCTTTTACTACATTTTATGTCCCAACATTAAAAAAAAGCTAGCCATTATGTTGGCCTATGCAAAAGATTGTCTCTGAAATTATTTTCTCATTTTAAATAATTTTTGGAATACTATACAAAAAATGAGACTTAAAGTACCAATTGAACTATTTGCCTCCAAAAGTTTTTTCCTAATTGAAATTTTAACTAATAGTCACCATAACTGCTCCAACAAAATCCTTGTATACAACACAGCACTCAACCCATGCAGAAATTATCACAATAAACAACTAACCCGTAGATTAGAAGCTAAAAATTTGTATGGATGGATACCTAAAAGCTTTCAAACCAAAAATGGGTTTTATTTGGTAATTATCAACACTTAGCTATTGAGATAGCACCGGTTTGTCGAAAAAGGGTTTCAAGCCCCAATAATAGTGTGTTGTGTTGCACCCATGTCTCAGAAGTCTAAGATATACAACCATCTATATTTTCTTATTTTTATTTTCACAAAAATACCTAGATTTGAATCATACCCATTAGAAGCACATCTGTACCACATACCCGAAGACTAGATATGTTGGAGCAGATGGAAATGGGAAGGATATGTAGGGACCATACAAAATAGAGAAGTAGAAATTAAAACAATAGATTTTAAGAAGAATACCTTTCAAACGGTGTCGAGATTGAGAAAAATTGAGAAGTAGGAGATGTCGAAAAAGCACAGCCATAACTAAAGGAATTTTTGGAGTGCTAAAGTAGAGAAAGAGATGATAATAAAGTAACCCCATTGTGAATGATTCTTTTGAGAAAACAAGCAGTTGCCACAAAATAAAGTAGCCCTAGGAATGTGGCACCAGCTAAGGTGCAACTTATTTGCTCCATCTGGCTACCCCAACTTCTGTTGTTGCCCCAACTTGCACAAATGACTGCATGTGTTGTCCTCACTAATGACCATGTCGTTGTTTGTGTTTCTAGATATTTTTTTTTTTGGGGTCTATGCCTTATAAAAACAAGCTCGGAGGGTGAAGGGTGAAAAAACTGTGTAGTTTTAAAGCAAATTTTCTGAAATATTTTGTTTCATTTTCAATTTTTTAGAATGCTAATGAATATTCTAAGCTCTTTTAATTTGAAACTGGAAAAATTCAATTGATCAAGTCGATAAAAATAGACGATTTTCTTTTTTAATAGTTTTTTTTTATTTTTAAAAATATTAGATAAGAGGTGAATTAGATTTAAAAATAGACAATCTTTTTTTTAATAGTAAATAATATTTTTTATAAAAAAAATAGATAAGAGGAGAATATAATTTTTTAAAAATAGTAAATAAAAAAATTCTTCTAAAAATAAAAATTAGATAAGAGGTGAATTAGATTTATAGCTAGATCTCTTGTGGAAATTCCACCTTAAATGTATCAAACTAAAGGGTCAATCGATAATTGTATTCAATAATTGTATTTTTAATAATTTTATGATATGATCTTTGATGCATTCAATTTGTTGATATCTCCATCTTACTTTTTTTAATTTTCTAGAAGACTCCAGTTATCATAGGGAATGTAACATTAGATTTATACATTTATTTAGATTTATAAATATAATGTTACTTTTTTTAAATGTTGAAATATTTTAATATTATGTAATATTAGTTTATGTAGAAATAAGAATTTATAATGAAATAAATTTATTTAAAATTTAAAAAAATTTCTTATAGAGGGCATAAGTAAGACTATTTGAATTCATTCTATATAGACAACTTTTTTAACTTCATTAATTTCTTATACTTTTTATTTTTGGAACATATCAATCTCAAATCATTAAACAAAAAGATAAATTAATCAATATATTGTAACATGAATACTAATATAGAAAAAAAAAAATGGTTTAAGAAAATGTTTTCATTTTTTTTTAAATTATATTTTTTTGAAAACATCTTAAACAAATTATTGATTGTCCCTTTTAAAGCTTGAACATTCTTGTGATAAATGTATTACATTTAAAAAAATAAATAAATGACTTAAGAAAATGTTTTGATTTTTAAAAAATTATAATTTTTTAAAAACAACATAAACAAATTATTGATTGGCCCTTTTAAAGCTTGAACATTCTTGTGATAACTGTAGTCTCGGAAGGAATTAGGAAATTCAAAAAGGTTGAACATTCCATTAATCTAAAGCAATATATAAATGTAATGTTACATTCCATGTGATAACTGTAGTCTTCTAGAAAATTCAAAAAAGTAAGATGGAGATATGAACAAATCGGATGCATCAAAGATCATATCATAAAATTATTAAAAATACAAGTATTGATTACATTTATCGATTGACCCTTTAGTTTGATACATTTAAGGTGGAATTTCCACAAGAGATCTAGCTATAAATCTAATTCACCTCTTATCTAATTTTTATAAAAAAAATATATTATTTACTATTTTAAAAAAATTGTATTCATCTCTTATCTATTTTTAATTAAAAAAATTATTATTTACTATTGAAAAAAGATTGTCTATTTTTAAATCTAATTCACCTCTTATCTAATATTTATAATAAAAAAATTATTTACTATTAAAAAAGAAAATTGTCTATTTTTATCGACTTAATCAATTGAATTTTTCCAGTTTCAAATTAAAAGAGCTTAGAATATTCATTAACGTTCTAAAAAATTGAAAATGAAGCAAAATATTTCAGAAAATTTGCTTAAAAACTACACGGGTTTTTTCACCCTTCACCCTCTAAGATTGCTTTTATAAGGCACAGACCCCAAAAAAAAAAATCAAGAAACACAAACAACGACATGGCCGTCAATGAGGACAGTACATGAGGTCATCCATGCAAATTGGGGCAGTGGCAAAAGTTGGGGTAGTTGAACGGTGCAAATAAGTTGCACTATAGCTGGTGCCCAGGAATGTCAGCGAGGCATGCAAAGGGCACATGTTGTGAGGTGTGCAAAAAAACATATGGAATGGAATGTAGGCTTTTTCATTGCAATTTGTGTGACAATAGAATAAAAAGACTACTTGGAAAATCATTGGGAACCAATAGAAATGAACTGAAAATTAGACTAAAAGTGATGATAAATGAAAATGCATTATCAAGATGGATTTTAGTGTCCTTGTTTTAACCTTTTCCCAAAAATAGAGGCAACAACTAATTGAGAAATTAGGTGAAAACATTAGTCAGAAGGGACTAATAAAAGGATACAAACTAACTACTTGAAAGTTATAAAAGTATAAAGGGCTTTATCTTAAACACAAGAGAACATATATGTAAATCATGTGTCTTAATCAGTAGTAATAACACACAACCATGAGAGAGTAATACCTTCCCATAGAAAACAATTATCTTAAATAGAAACAAAGACAAGAGATTAACATTTTTCTTGGTATATTTTGAAATGCAGCAAAGAATTGGCATTCCCATTAAAACTCATAAAATATGACAAGTGTAAATAACTGGGCCATGTTGGGGCATAATGAACTAATTTTAGAAACTCTCACAACACCCATGAACGATGATTTTCTACTATTCTGGAGGTCCAGTTGGGAATATCTTTCTCGATAAGATGTTCAGATGACAAGTATAGATACCTGAATTTTACCATCTTAATTTCACCACATTCTATCATTGACTCATCAAGTGAATTCATTTTAATACCATTCTATTGATTAGTTCATTGAATAAATCAAAGGTCATCTAATTTAGCTTCAATCAAAACCAAGAAAATGAAACTCATGTTTCTAAATCAATTGAACTAATCTCCACCATTCATTTCCTCAACCAAAAATTAAAAAAAACCCTCTTCTTTGTCAACCTTACCATGGAATAAATTTACATGAAATCATCAAGATATTGGTGAAAGGGTTGTATGTTTGTTTCAATATCCACAATCTATCAAAAGCATGATCTATCAACTTGTCCACTCAATCTGTATTTTTTACATATCCTAGACTTTATTTTTAACATTTAATAAATAAATAGGTTATTCATCTTCATTCTTGTGGAGAAGAATACTTTTGCACGTTGACAACTATGAATATGACAATAGGTAATTGCGAGGGTTATTTTAGGTACCACATATCTGAGAGTATACTCAAACATATGATAGGAGATCTTGTGCAATAAATCATATATTCATTTTGCAAATCTTTTTTAAGCATACTGAGCATGAGAGTAATCCTATAAGAAGCATAATTTGATGAAAACTTGAATACTATATTTAATTAATTGATTGTGAATGTAATATGACCATTTACCATTTTTTGCACAATAAATATAAATGATTGTCAACTGATAAAATAGATTGAGAATTTCTCATTTTTGAAATACATCTCTATAGGTTGCATTCTAATCTATGTTGCAGAAAAAACATAACAAAGTTGGAATTTTTGGTAATAAAACATGCCTGTTTACAATAATATGACACATTGCAAACTACATACCTTCTTGTACTTATTGTGTTGCACTGTAGTTTTTGTATGCATTTACTAGAAAATTACTTATTGTGTTGCACTGTAGTTTTTGTATGCATTTACTAGAAAATTACAATAATTTGGCATGATTGATGACATTTGTATATCCATTGTTAACTTTGATTATCTTCTAGAAGTTAAGGGCTCATTTGGCTGTGGGAATATAAAAATGGGAATAGGAATATCTATTCTAAAATACTTATTCTTGAATAGAAAATGGGGTTACGTATTCCTATTCTTGTTTGGTTCACCCAGAATTTGATGCGGAATACATGGACTCAAAAATTTATGTTTTCTAAAATAAGAAAAATTGGAATAGGAATACGTATTCCTATTCCACCTATTTAGGTGGAATAGAAAATCCTCATTTTTGGGTCAAAATTGGAATACTATTCTAATTTTATTCCTATTCCAATTCCGAATTGGTGCATCCAAACAGAGAATTCAAAATTTTAAGAATATACATATGCCTATTCCACTTGTATTCGTGTTGGGGCCCTAAAGGACAAAAACTCTAAAATGTTATTATCTCACATTGTTTTATTTAGACTTTTATATGTGTGTTCATTGCCATCAATGACCGCAACTGTGAAAGTGTTGTAGGCTAATTATAGCGAGAAAGGTTATTACATGATGATTATTAGCTTTTATTGGTGGTGATAGCTATCAAGACAAATACTCAGGGATACATTCAAGTTTTTTTTATTTGACTTATGTAACATCAAAATACTCAAAAGGAGATGGCATATTTGTATTCGCAATCTACATCCAAGGTGTTTAGAATGAAAGAGACCAGTTCTAGAAATTCGCATATGTAAATCCTTGCAAAAAATTTATACACAAACTATGTATACCTCATTCGAGATAGAAGAAAAACTAAATTTCACATGCTCTTAACTGTATGCTATCAATATATCTCTTAATACTAATGAGAAAATTTTCATCTAACTATTTTGGTCGAAGCTACTAAATCTAAGAACAGTTTTAGAAAATCTTCATCTAAAGCTATTTCAATCAAAGGTTTTATATATAAAAAATTAATCAGTCCCATAAAACAACTAAAAATTTCAGCATATCTTCATCCAAAGTTATTTTAGCCAAACTTGTATGTATAATGGTTGTATGCAACCCATGTAATACATCCATTTTATTCATAATAAAGTAATCCCTGCTCAAGTGTGGACGCAGGCAAGTTTTTTCGAGCCACGATAAATCTTGTGTTTGTGTATTTCTCTTCTTTGTTCTATTTCTTTGCTTGATTTAACATTTACAATTGGTATAAGAGTCGAGGTGAGGCTAGGACAAAGATGGAAGACAGTGAAGTTGATTTTATCATCAACGAATTTCTTAGAAATTTGGGCTCGGTAGAAAATGAGGTTGTGCCTACTAAGACCAGAAGAATCCACCATGTGCACTAGTGAGATGGCTGGGAAAATCAACCTAAAGCTAAACCAGAAGATTTAAAAGCTCTTAAATATGAGCTTATTGCAATTCTTGAGTGGAAAAGCGCAGATAAGAAAGTAGTGATGGAAGAATTCCAGAAGCAGACAAGAGAAGATAAGACTGGTGAGTCTGTAAAGTGCCTAGTGTTGGCATATTATAAAATGAATTCTCTAATATTTGTTTCCAACCTCAGAGATACAAATAATTTTGCATCAAGAGTTTATAGGATGCTGCAACTACATTATTTTGAAGAGCATGCAAAATTTCCAGTAGAAGAAGATGAAAGGGAAGATGAAAAGTTTGCTAAGAGAGAAGAAGGTGAAGGGATGGATGAAAGAGCAGAAGACGTGTCTCACATGATAGAAGACACAATTGAAAGAAAAGGCCTATGTGTCGACCAAAAAGATGGTCAAGATGTCACTGAAGTTGTTGCTCAACCTGGAGATGAGGATGCTGACAGGACACCAATCAAAGGTGATAGCGTTGTAGTATTTAATGACATTGGCTTTTGGTCAATTGATGGATTGGGAAATAGGGACCCTATAGAGAACTTACAGATGTATGGACCACGCGGGTACCAAGCCGACGTGGATGAGGAGGGGTAGGGAAAGACCCTAGATAGGGCTCCTATAAGGAGTCCACCTCACTCTGTCTTGGAAGGTTTCCCTTGTGACGCATCTAACATGCATGGTTGGCTGAAGGTCCATGTCCCATTACTGGTGATCGTTCTGATCCAAACACCTAGTCATTGTTGTTTGGAATGTTTGGGAGATGTGCCCTAGATTATGAGCATTGGTGCAGCACTAAGGTTGCTTAGGGAAAAAGGAATGGAAATTTCTGTTAAAATAAACTCAGCGCAGGTTGTTTCCTGTCAATTTCAAAACAAGCTACAATTTTGTGGTGATTTAGGTGGCTCAAGGAATAATAATAATGGAAATAATGTTATCTTAAATGAGAACAACCATAAAATTGATGCAAATTATGGCAGAGGAGATATTTTCGACTCTGATTTGATTTGGAGAAGACTCATTCGGAGTGTGCTGGAACAAAAGCTAAGATCTTCTCAAGGTGTGGTTGTTCTATGAGATTTGAATTGGGAAGCAGGGATGCTAATACACATGGGTGTACCGGTTGGACTTCATGAGGGAGATTGTTGGGATATGAAGCCCAACGGTCACTGACTATTCATTCTCTCTATTGACTCTTCATATTCATACAATTCTATATAATGGTTGTATGCAGCCCATGTAATACATCCATTTTATTCATAATAAAGTAATCACTTCTCAAGTGTGGATGTAAGCAAGTTTTGCTGAACCACAATAAATCTTGTGTTTGCGTATTTGTCTTCTTTGTTCTATTTCTTTGCTTGATTTAACATTTACAGTCTATCACAATTTTCTGCCAAATAAATCAATCCAATTTTACTTGTGCTATTTTTGACAAAAAAAGACAATGATTGAAAATAGTCATAAGTTTTTATTTTGGTTTCAAAATGATATATTTAGGTGTTTGTGAATCATTCCAAGAATTCGCTGCAACTGCAAAGTAAGATTGTTTTAAAATACCTTTTAATCTTCAGATTGTTTTAAAATACCTTTTAATCTTCAAATAAATTAAAAATTATTTAAAAACAAGATCAAGTTTATGGACCTGGTCATTTAGACATTATAGAGTTAGATTGTGGTATGAACTATTAAGTTCTATTTGAGTAATTTTCACAAATTTTGTGACTCGTTGAATGACCAATGAAGTCGGGAGCATAAAACTTTCTACACGATCCTTTATTGCTCTTTGTCCTCTTTCTGATTCACTCTGAATATGTCATCCTCGTGTCCTCACTTCTACAAAAGAGAGGATTTTTCTTTATTATCCTCCAATCTATTACTTCATCTCTACCTAATCTCTTAAGGCAATAGCCGCAAGGCTTGTTGAATTGTCAAATCCGTCAGGCTTCTATAATAAAACTTGGAGCTTTCGGTACTGTTTTCCCATTGAGATGAACTCAAAGAGTAGAGAGTTTTATCAGTATCATATAGTGCTTTCACTAAAATGACATTAGAAGAAATAATGAAATAAGATTATGACAGCCCTTCCACACATCAAACATCCGTGTATGATTTAAACAGATCACCAAACCATATTTCCAGACAAAGTAAATGGCAGTTCAACAACATAAATTTCAAAACAAAAGTCAAAAGGAACATAGAAATGAAATATCATAAACAACTTATTACAGGAGGAAATAGTTATGAAGTTCATAATCTTAAATAAAATACCATAAACAAGTTATTACAGGAAAACAGTTATGAAGTTCATAGTCTTATCAGCTTGAATTTCAAATAACGATTATCCTTGCTCGTGAGGATGCTCTCCTGAGGTACAAAATATCTTTGAAGTACATAGATTTACTCTTATAATTTTTATCCTCGAATTCAGGTATCTTAATTTCCATTTGTTCAAGGAAAGGTGTGCTCTAAAGCAAGCAAATTATCACTGGAACTTCTTTAATTTGTGGTCAAACTTATCAATATTTACACGTATTTTCTTGAGGTTGAAATATGGAGATGCAAGGCACTCCGGTATAGGACCTCTAGCCAGCTCCTGCATTGCGGTGTCATGAATCATTCCAGATTTAGTTTCTCATACTATAAAGCCAGGTTCTATTATATTCCTTTAAGGTAAACCTTTCATCTTTTACTTAAAAACATTCAAAATGCAGATCTCAAAACCTTGAAACTTAAAAAATAATGTAAGTTGTCCTAGAAGTTGGTATGTTTGTGTGAATACCTGAAGAAGAACACCGGATATAGAGAGTGAGTGGAGATGTGGGAGCCTGTGAAGCAAGTCCAGTGGAGGAACAACTCTCTCTGCTTCACTTTCAAATGGCTGATACGTGTAGATGTCAAGTTTCTTCAGGGACTGGAAATCGCCTAGTATGTCAAGAAATCTTCCTGCTGAGATAAGCCGATCAGGGCCAACAATGGATAGTTCCCTCACACTACCTTCAGCCTGCATTTTGAGCTTCTTGATGGCATGAGAAAGCTCATAGAACCTTACACCATTTACACTCAAATCCTTAATCTTGTACACACGCATTGTTTTGAGTTTGGGGCACTTGACAGATAAAGACTTCACGTCATCTATTCTATAATGTTCAATAGTGGATGAAATTATTACAACATTACCTAGACGCAAATCTTCTGTTATTTCCAGTTTTTGCGGAAGGGGGCAGAGCGAAATGAAGGAGACTCATAGATTCATCAGTGAATAAAACGTGAATTATTGACAATGTGAGCGAGTCAAAATAGTCGCAATCAGTCCCTAGAAAATCAGGACAGAAATATAGCGGGGGCATGTGGGTGTACAGAAATCTCCACTTCTTCGAGAGGACGAAAGTTTTGACAGCATCTCTAATTGGGATTTTTGATAGTATGAAAGAAAGAAGTGATAAAAATAAGAGATCTAATATATTAGGCAATGAAAATCAGAAATAAACATTGAACTAAGAACATATTTTATTCATAAAACTGATTTCTTACAACCTATGCAATGGTCTCTATATATAGGGAGCCTATGAGATGAGGGCATTAATAAAAGATGTTTCTAGAGGATAAGGAGATAAAGCTGTATGACCTATTCTAGAGGACACCATCCATATCTATTACCAAAGTTAAAGGAAATATGGTTGCACACCTATAGTGCGGTTATAACAGAAATTGACTGCTTCATCGTAGGTGTGATTTTTGTTTTGACTGTTTCTAACATCCTCCCTTAATTTCTACCACTAATGATAATGTGTGGGAGAAATTACAATAAAAAATTTAGATAGGATAGGTCCTGGCTTTGAGCCTTGTTAGGTACCTATTTATAATATAAAAAGAGAGAAGGGAACATTATATGACTATCCCCCCTTAATGTTGACCTCAATCATGCCTAGCATGCCCCGTAGTTTCAGAAATTTGGCCTCAAGCATACTTTTAGTAAATATGTCTGTTACTTGGTCTTCACTTGGACAAAAGAGAAGATTAACAAAATTTGCTTGAACAAGATCCCGAATATAGTGAACATCAATCTCAATGTGTTTTGTTTTAGCATGAAAAACAGAATTATTTGCAACTTGGATAGCACTTTGATTATCACAATACAAAGGAGTAGCTGAACTTTGTGCAAAACCAAGCTCAAATAAAAGGTTGTGAATCCAAACTACTTCCTTTCCAGCTTCTTTTGTTGCTCTATATTCAGCTTCACATGAGGAAAATGATGTAGTAGCTTGTTTTTTGCTGCTCCAAGTAATTGGACCTGACCCGAGGTGAAAAATATGACCACCAGTAGATTTCCTATCATCTATGTCACCTCCCCAGTCTGAATCTATGAAGCCAGTCAAAGAAATTGAAGACTTGTAACTATAATGAATGCCATAGTAAATGGTGCCACGAATGTATCGTAAAATTCTTTTGGCAGCCAACCAATGAGTTTCTTTTGGTTCCTGCATAAATCTAGATACCAAATTGACTGCAAAAAAAATGTCTGGTCTAGACTGTGTTAGATAAACCAAGCTACCAACAAGCTGTCTACATAAAGTAACATCCACCTTCTTGGAAATACAGTCTTTAGTAAGCTTAATTCTAGATTGAAAAGGAGTAGGGGCTGGCTTACATTCAAGCATGTTAAATTTATCTAAAAGATCCAAAGCATATTTTGCTTGAGAGATAAATAACCCATCATGAAGTCTACTAATTTGCAAGCCGAGAAAATAATTCAGTTCACCCAAATCACTCATATGAAATGCCCCTTTAAGATCTGATTTGAAATCACTAATTAATCCAATATTTGGTCCAGCTATGAGTAAATCATCCACATAAACTACAACAAGAATAATTTCATTTTGCACTTTCTTCACATAAAGATTTGGATCTGATTTGCATTTTTGAAACCCATGAAGCTGAAAATACCTATCAATCTTCTCATTCCATGCTCTTGGTGCTTGTTTAAGCCCGTAAAGTGACTTCTTTAATCTACAAACAAGATTAGGATGTTTCTGATCTACAAAATCTGGTGGTTGATTCATATATATTTCTTCATATAAATGTCCATTTAAGAAAGCATTTTTTACATCCATTTGATGAATATGCCACCCAAGACTTGCAGCCAAAGAAAGAATAATTCTAATTGTATTCATTTTAATGACAGGAGCAAAAGTTTCTTCATAATCAACACCTTCTTTTTGATTAAATCCCTTAGAAACCAATCTAGCTTTAAATTTTTCTATAGCACCATCTGATTTAAATTTTGTTTTATAAACCCATTTGCAACCAATGACATTCTTACCTTTGGGAAGTTGCACAAGTTCCCAAGTTTTATTTTTTACCAAAGCATCATATTCTTCTTCCATAGCTTGCTCCCATTCTTTCTTCCCTCTAGCTTCCTCATATGATCTTGGGTCATTTACTTGTAATACTTTGGCCATGAGAGCACTACCATTCCTCCCTTGGATCTTTGAGCCTTGCTTATATATTTCTTCAACACTCCTTGTCTTTTGGCTAGCTGAAAAGTTATCTTCTCCATCATTACTACCTGCAGAAAATGTCTAATTACAAGCATTAGTTGTGTTGTTTTCACTAGTATTTTCATCATTTGTAGAAGTGCACAACTCATCTCATCAATTTAGTCTCCATTTCCTCCTAAAATATCTGAAAAATGAGAAGCATTTGGTGTTGTAGAGTGAGAAGGAGTGGCTATAAGTTGTGAATTCTCATCAAACTTCACATCTCTACTAACAAAGACCTTGTTTTTTGTCAAATCATATAACCTATAAGCCTTTGATTCTTCACTATAACCCATAAACAAACACTTATGACTCTTTGGTTCTAACTTTTCCCTTTGTGCATTAGGAATGTGTGCCCAAGCAATACACCCAAATACTTTAAAATATCCAATGTGAGGTTTCTTACCGCTCCATGCTTCTTCAGAGGTGATATTTGTGAGAGCTTTGGTGGGGATTCTATTTATAATATGTGCAGCACAAGAAATAGCCAAACCCCAAAATTTATTATGCAAACTTTTAAAATGCAACATACAACGAGCCATTTCTAAAAGAGTTCTATTCATTCGTTCAGCCACCCCATTTTGTTGAGGAGTATAAGGAACTGTTCTTTGCACCTTAATACCATAATTTTCACAAAATGACTCAAAAGCATAATTGCAATATTCACCCCCATTATCTGTCCTTAAACATTTAATTGTTTTTCCACTTTGATTTTCAACTAATGCCTTAAACTTTTGAAATACTTCAAACACTTCTTTTTTCCTTTCAAGAAAATAAACCCATACTCTCCTGCTATAATCATCAATAAAAGTGAGAAGGTACCTAGCACCTGAAAGTGAAGGATATCCTGGTTCACATAAATCACTATGAATAAGTTGCAATGGATGATTAGCTCTCCATGCTTTACCTGAATCAAAAGGATCTCGATGATGTTTCCCTAACACACAACCTTCACACACACCTTCACAAGCTGAAATTTTTGTTAATCCTCTAACCATATCCATTCTAACCATATCTCGTAATTTTCTATAATTTAAATGTCCAAGTCTAGCATGCCAAAGTTGTGACATATAATCAGTCTGAGCAATAAAAGCATGAGAGAGTGTATGTTTATCATCAAGAAACTCCACAAATTTAAATAGATTCTCTTCATGATCAACTCTACCAATAGCAATTATATTGCTTGGGTCTTTTCTATCTCTAACAATAACTTGATCAACATTGACAACAAACTCATATCCAACTTGAACTATTTTGTATACTGAAATAAGATTCACCCCCAATCTTTTAACCAATAAAACATTTTTCAAAGACCCATGTGTTACATTAACAGTTCCTGTTCCTAAAACTGGAAGTTTCATTTTATTGCCAATAGAAATTTCTTGATCTGAATTCTTCCCTTCATAAAAATCAATAAACAAAGATCTATCCCCAGTCATGTGAGATGATGCCCACGAATCTAAAATCCATTCTTTATTAGAATCTGAAGCAAAGTATCCCCCTTTAACACTGGATTTACTTTTGGGTGTAGCAATTACCTCCTCATTTGATTTCTCTTGCCTTTTTAAAGAGATAGCTACAAAACTATGATTATCCTTCTTTCCATCCTTAAATCTTTCTTGCTTGGGCTTATATTGCTGCCTTTCATTGTCCCTCTTCTTCAAACAAAACTTCTCCATGTGATTCTCACCTCCACAATACCTACAAATAAAAGGCTTTCTTCCAGCTTGCTTTTCTACACCATCATTTCTAGAAAAATGATTAGAACCTTCATGATTTCAAAATTTATTATTTCCTTTCCAATTCTTTTTTCCATCATTTCTAAAAAATTTACTTTTGGCTGTATATCCATGATTCTTCTTAATATGCCCTTCTTTAATAAGTTGAACTTCTTCATCTAAAACAAATTTGCAAAATTGATCAAAAGTTTGCTAGGGGGTATTGGGATTTAGTTGAAGAACCCTTTTTCTTGATTCCTTAAAAACTTTATATGGCTAGAGAAGCTTACTTTCAACCATTGCAATCAACTGAAAATCCTTTTTTGCATATTCAGCACCTTTTTTTTTTAGCTGAGTATTTAAAAAAGTAACTTCATTGAAGTAATCAGACATTTTTTCAAAATAAAATGGATCTAAATTCATCAATTTTTCTTTTATACTAAACATGCTAGCCATGTCTGCATCTTTATAATCTTTTTCTAAAGTCTCCCATAGCTCTATTGGGTTATCAATATCAACAAATTTTCTATTTAGATTGGGGCTCAAAGCTTTACCAATAATACCTCTAGCCTGCTCCAACTTACATTTCCACAACTCCTTTTCTTTATCAGTTTGTTGAGGTTCCCCAATTTCTTTATTTACTATCCTCCATAAAGCCTTCTCTCTTAGAGCATTCTTGACTGCAATCTTCCAATCTGCAAAACCACTTCCATCAAAGATAGGCAAAACTTCATTTGAAGAACCCATGTTAGCAAAAAGATCAAGTTCAAAAAAATCTAGCAATACTCCAGCAGCATAACAGCCCTACAACCAAATATCACTCCAAAAAAATCAGCCCTACAAACAAACCATTTTCAGCAAACTATTTGCCTGCAGCAAAACCCTCTAGCAATATTTCTAGTTGAATTTCTAAATAAATCTCTAGCTGAACTTGGCTAAACCTTGCTCTGATACCATAATAAAAATAAGAGATCTAATATACTAGGCAATGAAAATCAGAATTAAACATTGAACTAAGAACATATTTTATTCATAAAACTGATTTCTTACAACCTATGCAATGGCCTCTATATATAGAGAGCCTATGAGATGAGGGCATTAATAAAAAATGTTTCTAGAGGATAAGGAGATAAAGCTGTATGACCTATTCTAGAGGACAGCATCTGTATCTATTACCAAAGTTAAAGGAAATATGGTTGCACACCTATAGTGCGGTTATAACAGAAATTAACTGCTTCATCGTAGGTGTGATTTTTGCTTTGACTGTTTCTAACAAGAAGAGAATTAGGAAGCGCGTAGAATGCATCCTGGGAAGGCATGATCGGTGTAATGAGATGCAGAGGAACAAAGCAAATGAGGCCTTTTGTAACATTTGAGCCCTCATCATTTCAATGAGTTTTAATCGATGTGCCACCTGGCTTTTTGTTCAATTGCCACTTGGTATATTGGGACAATGCGAAATCATAGGGGTGAAAAGATGACTTGATAGGAGAAATTATGGCTTCACATTACACATTTTTTAAATATAGATTGAGTCAAATTCATGATGAACGTGTAGAGTCCTTGCGCACAAGTATACATCCAACCTGTGTGAAATGTTTTCTCGTGGTAGGACGACTGGAAAATGGCTGTGCAATCAATTATTTCTACCTCACATGTTAGTTCAATGATAGGTGAAAGCAATCATAGACCAGACCAATTTGAAAGAGTATTTGTGCATTTCCACTTTGTGATCCACAAGTGGAATCTTACAATCATTATCATATATATTTATATTTTAGATTGGATATTTATGTGAACTTTTGGTTTTTCATTCTCTACTTTGTGTTCTTATATTAACTGAATGCATGAGTTAATATATCCTAATGGTTCAATTTATTTTTAAAATAAATTCATTCAAAAAGGTTATATGAATTATGATTCATCATAATTATTCAATTCATTTTGATAAGAAATTGTATTTTTTTATGAAGTCTAATATTTGTTTAAATATTTTTCTAATTTGATAAGTCTAATAGAATCTTAGAACAAGACTTATTAAGTCTATTTTGTAATTTAGGTTAGACATGTGCATGACATTAAAGTAATATATTGAATCGAATTGTAAGATACAAGAAGACATATTAAGATATTATCGCTTCAACATTGAGTTATTAAAGGTTTAAATATTGTGAGTAGGTGTACAATACTGGAATTTCAATGTAAGTCCAGTATGGTATTACCCAGTGTCTTTTATGAGAATGGACCACATACATGTTATTTTCACTAATTACAATCATGATACTAGACAATTAAAACATCTAGATAAGCCTTGTTATTTTGTTATGATCTTGGTGGGCAGCCTTCATGAATAACACCTCGGGGTTTTGGTGCAATGGTTCATACCATGTGGTATTAGAGCCTCCACCTAGGTTCAAGTCTTAGAGCGGGTGGCAATGCCGACATTGCAGTGTTTGTTCGAGGCTCATACGACCAAGGAAGGGCCCACCATATGGGTGCACATCCAGCCCAAAGTCTGGACTGTGGAGCATGGTGGGATGTTATGATCCTGGTGGGCGGCCTTCAGTAATACCTCAAGATTTTGGTGCAATGGTTCATACCATTTTTTCAACTTGTACTCTGTTGCCAAAAATAAAATCAACATAAATGAACATTGTTAAGAATATAAGAAATAAGAATTAGTTATAAATTTGCTTCTCATCATAGGCCAAATGATACCGTTGTTAGACCAATGCTTGTTATACCTTTCCTTATATAAGGTAGGGAACTAATGTTCATGAAGTGCAATATTTTCTAAAGTTTTATTTTAAAAATGAATTGGTAGAAATTCTAAATTTTTTATTGGTTAAATCCAATTCTCCTGGCATTTACCATATTTTTTGAAAACCTTTAGCAACATGTCCACTTTCTCGGGCTTCGTGTTGGTAATAATCTTATCCACTGTCAAGTTTGTAATATGTGTTAATGTCGAGAGCAAACAATATAATAATAAAAATTATGCCGAGAGGTGTTCTATACAATGGTAGCACAAATGCCTCGCACAAGAATATGCCAAAATAGATTCCTCGTCAATAAAAAAGAAAAGGAAGCAGTTACAAACTTTTTAATTAAATATTAAAATTTTAAATCATAAAATTAAAAAAACATTCCCAAAGTAATAGCTTGCTGAAATAATAGAAAGTCAGATGGAGGCCAAAATAATAGACCCAAAATAATAGGACCAAAAAAAAATAGCATCTCTAATTGGGATTTTTGATAGTATGAAAGAAAGAAGAGAATCAGGAACCACGTAGAATGCATCCTGGGAAGGCATGATTGGTGTGATGAGATGCAAAGGAACAAAATGAATGAGGTTATTTGTAAGAGATCATCAAATTATCAGTTTCATCATTTCCATGAGTTTTAATCGATGGGCCGCTTGGTTTTTGGTTCAATTGTAACTTGTTACATTGGGACAATGTGAAATCATAAGGGCAAAAAGGTGACTTGATAGGAGAAATTATGGATTGACACTATACATTTTTAAAATATAGTTTGGATTGACACTATACATTTTTAAAATATAGTCGAATTCATGATGAACGTGTAGAGTCCTTGCATGCGAGTATACACCCAACCTGTGTGAAATGTTTCTTCCTTGTAGGACGATTGGAAAATGATTGTGCAGTCAATTATTTCTACCTCACATGTTAGTTCAATGACATGTGAAAGTAATCATATATTGGACCAATTAGAAAGAGTATTTGTGCATTTCCACTTTGTGATCTCACTGAATTTCAAAAAGTGGAAACACCCAAGTGGAATCTCACAATCATCATTATATGTATTTATATTTTCTACTTCGTGTTCTTATATTATGTGAATGTCTTTATAAAAGTTAATCTATCATAATTGTTCAATTTATTTTTATATTAAATTCATAAAAAAAGTATATGAATCATGATTTATCATAATTGTTCAACTCATTTTTACAAGAAATTCTATTTTTTTATGTAGTCTAGTATTTGCTTAAATATTTTTCTAATTTGATAAGTCTAATATAAGACTAGAACATGACTTATTAAATCAATTTTCTAACATAGGTAAGAAGTCTAAACATGTGTACATGACACTAAAATATTATATTGGATCAAATTGTAAGATAAAAGAAGACACATTAACCATATTGTAAATATTGTATCAAATTGTAAGATAAAAGAAGACATGTAAAAGATAGTGTAGTTTCAACATTGAGCTGTGAAATATTTAAATATTGTCAGTTTACAATGTCTACATAGTTGTAAAATACTAGAGTTTCAATGTAAGGAGTATATTATTGCCCAATGTCTTTATGAGAATGGACTATATACATGTTATTTTCACTAATTATAATCATGATACTAGACAATTAAAACATAGATAAGCCTTGTTATTTTCAACTTGAACTCTATGGCCAAAAATAAATCAACTTAAATGAGCACGTTGGGAGTATAAGAATTAAGAATTAATTATAAATTAGCTCCTTATAAATAGGCCAAAAGATATTGTTGTGAGGCTGATGCTTGTTCCATCTAAGGTTTTTCCCCTTGACATGGATACATTTGAAGACTATTTCAACATGAATTATATTGTCCTCTACCAATTCTATAGAGCTTATTATAAAATATAAAACATATGATGATGATTGTGTTATTGGTTGACATTTAGAATACATATAATAATAGATTTTTTGGATTTTCTCCATTTATGGTGGACAAAATTCACATGTTTATTTAATTGAAAAATGGGGGAAAAAAATATGTGACCATATGGGACTCCTCCCTATGCCACCACACCTTTTTTTATATTTTAGGAAAAATATTGATACCATGTTGTTTTTTATCATCAAAATAAAACCCCATCCTTGTAAAGGGAAGAATTACACATGAGGTATACATTGCTAGAATACATCTTATTATACAATTAGACATTATTTTGTAACCATGATTATGGGCATGTTGGGTCATTAGAGGGGTAGAGTTTCTAGGGCATTCACTAAATAATTTAACTCTTGATTATGAAATTGGTCATAATTGGCTATGTCAATTTATTCGTAATGTACACACCATAATAAGGGTTTATAGAGATAATGTAAAATCAAAAATCATTATATCTTGAACACTAAAGAGGTTGCATTTTCATAAGGCAATATAAACTCAAAAAATTGATAAAATTTATTTAATGCAACAAAAATGAATACTTCTTATGTTCTTACCTTTCTATTATTATTTTGTAAATTTGAGACAACATTTAAAGAAGTCATAAAAATTTTAGACATAAAGTTACTATAATAAAATAGGGGGAAAATAGTACAATGAAACTAAGACAAAGTGAACAAATCTAAAATCTTAAGATTAACCAATATAATGTTTAAAGCAATTGCACAATCATCAATAAGATAAAATCAACAATATTATATGATGACATATAAATTATATGAAGAAACACTTTTAGAGATAAAATCCACATAATAAAGAGGGCTCATATGTTATAATCTTCAATTGAGAGATTATACCAACAATACAATGATTGATAATAGTATCATTCTCCAATATGTAGATTGTAATGCCATTCATAGTTAAGATTATATTGTGTATTTAAAAAGAACTAGATGACATTTTGGATCACACCAAGTGATCCATCATCAAGATAAAACTTATGCCTTTCTATGATTCTTAGATTTTGTTGCACATTAAATTAATTTGTATATATTTGTTAGATTTGTCTTTCTTTCCTATAGTTTTTTTTAATTTTTAAAGGCAATAAGCCTTGAATATATAGATAATAACAAACATTGCATTGTTGCAACTAAAGTCCCTACCTAATGTTGGGATGTTCCTTTGAGGTTATATTATAGTTCTTGAATGGTAAATTGTATTGTAGAAATAACCTCACACAGAGATGACTCTTTAATGAATTTGTAAGGTTGAACAATATATTAACTACTCCATAACCCTCTCAAGAAAAGATCTTGAACATGTGGAATCTAGTTCATAGCCCTCCCAAGGAAAGATCCCTCCCAAGTAAAATAATTGTTAAATCCTTTAACTATATTTTGTTTGAAGGGAGTACAAGAAGCTATAAAAGAAAAGATATTTGTAGTTTAGTTGCTTGTTTTTATTTATCAAAACACACAAGGGAGTAGAAGAACCTATGAACATAAAATTTTGTAGTTGGGTTCCTTGTTTCTATTTATCAAAATAGAAAACTAATCTAAAATTGGGGTGAAATTCACAAAATACCCTTCTCTTTCCTTACATGAATGTTTTTATTGTGGAATTTCAAATAGCTTCTACCTTCTTGGTTAGAACTTTAATTATTGATATTTCATTTAATTCATAAAAAGAAATCTTTCAATTAAAAAAATGATATATTGTATTGATATTAGGTGAAAAAAATATGAATTTAATCATAAATTGTATTTTTTTTAAAACTAAATTGCCTAAACTGTGGTCTCCCTTGATTTGATTTGATTGGTAATCTTGAGCCCTTTGAGCTATAGTTCTATTTCTATCTCACAAAATATCTAGAAGAGCGACACATACTTCCTATGTCACGTTGACATCTACACCACTAAATAGACCAAGTCTGGTATAATGCACTCTATTTTAGTGCAAGCATATTCATATATAGTGCTTAATCTATAATTATCTATAATCTATGCAAGAACATTTTCCTTTCTTGAAATCATAAGAATAATCATATGGATTTCTTAATCTATCATTACCTATAATCTTTTCAAAATAAAATTTTCCTACACAATAGTAGACGTTTTCTTGTTTTGGGAAGCAATTGTTGGAATATTAAATTTTGGTTGTCTCGTGAGCCTTCTACATGCC
This sequence comes from Cupressus sempervirens, assembly GCA_028749045.1. Lineage (NCBI taxonomy): Eukaryota > Viridiplantae > Streptophyta > Pinopsida > Cupressales > Cupressaceae > Cupressus > Cupressus sempervirens. The sequence goes on along the minus strand of CM053783.1, from coordinate 572,685,839 downwards.
CACCTACCAAGTCTAATAGTTTGCAGCTCCAATAGACAAAACATTCAATATAGGTAGGTGAGTTCAAATTTTCAAATGAGAGGGAAATTTTGTGTGGACAAAAAGAGACAAAAGGACAGAATGTTTTCATTCTATATGTCAGATCCCAAACATGCTAAGAAGGGTCAAGTTCAATAGAACAACACAGGCAAAATGTTCTATTAGATCCAAAATTTGAGATCTCATTCTTGAGAAATCTTGGATATAATGACTCATAGAAGTGTGTCAAAATTTTAGCACACAATATGCATTTAGATTTCCACAAATGTATAGAGCTTTACAATTTGAGCAGAGAAAATTATGAGCTCTTAGATTGCAACCTTATAGAGGGGACTTCTTAGAAAAATGTTATTTAAACAAGGTGTACATGCACTATTGTTGAAATTTTCCTCCCTCCATTTTTATTTTTATTTTATGTCTTGAATAATATTTGTGAAGTGGATAGTGGCAAATATATGTTATGCTTATTTTGAACAATTCTTTAGAAAACCATCTTATTGTTGCAATAAGTAACATAAGAGTAGCATCATAAAATTTAGATATTTTTGACAATTAAATAAATTAAATAAATTCTTAAAATAAATTAAATGTGAAAATTATGCAAGACCATTTAGTGTAAAATTGACAATGTCTATAATTTAAATTAAAAAATTATTAATTATTTTTATTTTATTTTATTTTATAGGTAAACAATTGAAGCCTAGGTTATTCATTATTATTATTATTATTTATTATTATGAAGCACGGGTAGATTCAAACCCAAGACCTCTTTGATGAGAGCCTCACAATTTACCAATGCGTTGCAGGCTCTTGCCTAAAAAAAATATATTAATTATTATTATCATAATTTGTTTTCTATTAATTAAAAAAGCTAACAAGATAAAAAAAAATGTCAATATGTGATATTTAATAACTTAATCATATTTAATAGATGTTCTTGAGCTCTGTAACTTTCCTGCCTCATACTGTTTGCATCCTTGGTTCATGCCTTCAAAGTCATCAGGGGGATGGATCTCCCACCCACCGTTCCCCCCTCCATTAGAGCTGATACATGTGTGCCCAAATCTTGAACTGGTCCTTTCCACTAAATCCCAGAATGCCTAGGAGTTGCATTTTTTGGTGATTCATGGCCTGAAGAAACCACGTGATGTTCTTGAAGATTGCACCTGTTTGGGCTCCCACCCTCCAGAGCGTCCCATGGAGGCTGTGGGCCTAGAAATCCCAAAGTCAAACTAGCTAATGACTGTTGTTGGATCTAAGACTATTGTGTACTCAGGAGAGGAACCCACATTTTCCTCAAGGGCTATGGGACCAGAGATCTCACTCCCAAATTTTGTGGTTGATTCAGTTTCCTTGGGACTATCCTTGTATCTCATTTGAAAGTTTGTCTCCTTCTGACCTATGGTAGAAATGGTCATAAAATGGTGCTCCACTAGGTGGAAAATCTTTGGATTGGTGATTGTTTTAGTGATGGTTTAGTTTCACTACTGAAACAAACAGGGAGTTGATCATGGCGAGGTCTTGGTACTTTAGCAAACATCTGGTGATCATCATGAAATGGAAACTGAGTTTTAGCCCTGAGCTTGACTGGTGTAGATCTGCATCAATTTGGATAAGATTACCCAGACTGCCCTCGGAGTTTTGGGATGAACAAGTGTTTAGATGGAATGAAAACTCTTTTGGACATTTCATCAAAGTGGATGTAATGACCAACTCCAAGACTCAGGTGGGTTTTTATACATTTTGTGTGAATTTGGGATTAAACAAACTATTACTGACCATGGTGGATCTAAAATCATAATGGGGTACTTGATCAGAATTGATCATATACAAGAATGTTGCACCCTTTTACCAATGATGCAACATGTTTGGTCACCTGATCGTTGAATGTAAAAGGAGTGATAAACTCAAGGATAAAGTCTCCTCACCTAGTGTGGTGATGACCTAGAAATCTTAGAAACTAAAAAAATGATAAACCAGACCATACCCCCAAGTAACATGGAACTGACAAGATCAATGGACTCAAGCAAGCTTGGGGAACTCCAAGAGCTAAAGGAAGCACGAAGTAAGGAGAAGGAGAGGGTAAGGACCCCTATGGAGGAGGGTGTTAATGAGAAAGAAATGGTGATCATCTATTGTCAATCTAAGGTAAAGACAATAATGGAGCATGAGGAAGAGGAGATTATTGATGCTCATTCCATGCAACTAGCCCAACCTAGGGAAGAACAACTGAACCTATTGAAGGAGGATGAGAAAATTGAAAATATTGATCCCTACAACATATCCCTGAGAAAGCAGAATGTCTCACTACTCACAAATGGAACCCTGGTGGTCTCACTCCTAAGTATTATTAAAATACAATCCCCTACCTATTTGGATGCAAACCTTGACCATTTGAGTAATGAAGCTGGATGGAATGTCCCTAAGAAGAAGTCTAGAGGTGGAAATAAGGCTAATGTTGGGTCAACAGTGAGGGTGGGGAGACCTCTTATTAAGAACTTGTTGGCTTGGTTTTTCACTTTGCATAATTTTGTTACATTCCATAGTGAAAGAACTAATAGTTTTATGTTTAAAGGTAAGATGTGTTAAAAACCCTAGATGAAATTATTCAAATTTCATGAAACCCTTACCATTTTGCCATAGTTTTCATAAGACTTAGGAAAGTATTGTTTTAAAAAATTGTGCAGGAAAGCTTTTCATTTTAAGGTTTTCTATTTACCTTTTCCCATTTTTATTTTAAATTACTTGCCTAAAGAAATATGTATTTTTCCATAAACCTTTGTTTTAACCATGGTTTGAGGCTTTTATTAATTCCTTAGTATTCTTCTTAATGTTCTAACCACAATAGGGTTTATATTTGCAAATCGTTGATCTTAGAAAGATAGACAATGAGCTCTTTCCGACATTACAAACTTGCTCGACCTTTAGAAAATATAGGGAAGCACCTATATGAAATGTAGCCCTTGGTGACACTAGTTCCTTAATATGCAACAAAAGCTACGTGTGGTAAAAAGGGTTTAGAATTGTCAGATGGTTGTCATCACACATTAGGAAATTCAAGCCATTCTATTGGTGGTTTTTGTTGACTAGATTATGAAAAAGGTGAATTATATGGGACCATCGATTGTTTGAAGATTGACGGAGGGTGCTTGACCACTTGATGAAAGTGTATTATGTTTAACGAAAGTGGGGAAGTGCCTGATCACCATGTGGACAAGTGGGGCTAGTCATTCAAAGGGTTTCCTAGTCACATTGAGTTGGAACACATGCTTAAATGGTTCATACTGATTGGTTGAGTGATCTACATGTTCTTTGAATGGGAGGTGACTATATCAGTGGGACCAAAATAATAAAAGTAGATTTATAAAATTCTAAGGGTTTTCATGATCGTCGATCTTGTAAAGATTGACGATTAGTGCTTTCCCGTAATATGAAAGCGTCCAAACTTTAACAAATGCGAGGAAGCACCTTGTTGACGTGTGGCCATTTCCAAAAATGGGTTAATGTAGTCCTTTTTTCTTTAAGCTAAGTCATCCAACTCTTGAAGATCGATGGTGGAATTTCAAACTTCATGGTGCAACATAGAATATGACTATTGAAGCATTAATTCTAATCAAGGCTATTTCATGTGAGCTTAATTTTGTAATAAAATTTCCAATTTTCCATTATTGAGCAATAAGGTTGTAAGATTATTACAATGCAAAGATTTCCAAAGCTAAGGGTGGAATTTTCCAAGGGTTTCAATATACTACAAAGATATTTTCAAAGGAGAAAAAACAAGAAAATCAGGTGAGTCTTTTGAGCTTCTTGAAAATTGAAAATTTATACTTGACATAGGATAAATTTCGAACATGCCTCCATGAAGGGATTTTTTGGGAAAAGTAGATTATTTTAAGAGAGTCATGCATGATGATTTCCTAGAGAAAATGTCATAACCTATGAATGAGCTAGCTAGGGGAAAATAGCTTATTTTGAAGAGCCGTAGGTTATTGGTCAGTGAGGGTTTTTTTGATAAAGCAAATTGGTTAAGGGATGTTGAAGTGTCTATTGGAGGATTAGGGCTTTTTCAAAAATGGTTTTCAGAGAGAAGGTTAGATGCTCCCTTGAACAATGTATGAGAATTTGATATAGGTAAATTAATTATCCTAGGAGTTTTCTTTGATGATGGTTTTTTGGTAGTAATGTCAAAGAAATATGATCCAATTACCAAAATTGTGAAGAATCATGCTAGTGACAATCTCTTTCGAGATTCACCAGAACTAATTAGAGAAGTTTTTAAGTTAAACCCTAACCATATAGTTCATGAAAAAATAGACATGGAAGACCTCTAGGCAAGTTATGATGCACAAAGAATATATCTAAGGGTAGGACAATTGCAGGAGTATTTTGCCAAAATTGGATCATTGCCCATGGTTACACAAAATACTCTAGAGCCTTTGTTGAAAAAATATTTCAACCCTAGAGCACAAGTATTTTATTTCTTTCTTTGCAAAATCTTTGGATGGATGAGCAAGATCATATTCCAGGCTCCATTGTCTTCATTATTTCTCAAACTTTTCAGTATGGTATGAGTTCAATTTTTTTATTTTTCTACTCACTTGGGTAGAAGAAATTCATACTGGATTAATAGGAATTGCAAAGGCTTAAGTTGATAAGCCCTTCTACTAGTACTCCATGCTGATGTATATATGCTTATATAAGGGATTTCCCTTTTTCTCTAAAGAAATGAAGTTGGAATTGGAGAGAGATGGAGAAAAGCTCCCTATCTAACTATGGAGTGCAAATATGACATGGGAGGTGACTGATGCCATTTTTGTTAGGTTTGATAGATATTTTTCTTCTAGGCTTAGAATGTTGTTAATAGGGCACAACCCTAGAATACCATAGCCTCTATTAGAGTTGATTAGACCAAAAGATCATGTTGAAGAACTGATGGCGAGTCATAATTGGGGAGACACCATCCCATATGTAGTGCCTACTATTTTTAGAGTTTATGGTTTCTTGGGAAAGTCCATGTGCTACCCTATCAAGTGCCTTTAAAAGTAGGAATTGTTGAGCTTTTATGATAGATAGGATCAGTTGAAGAGAGGGGATTCTTGGGTAAATCTAAAGATACTTTCTTTCCCCAACTTACTATTGTTCACAACTTTTGTTTTGTCAAGAAGGGATGGAGGAACTTGGAGAAATTTTTTAGACAAATATCAAATGGCTCGGTCCCATGCCCATTTTATAGATTCAAGGGGATTTTATGACCTCTTCAGAGAAAGAACTAAGGCTAAAGCTCATAAGAAAATGATATACTTTCCAGATGACATAGTTAGGAATAAATTTTCATTACAAGAGCAAGAGCTTAGGAAGGAAAAATAGAAAGTATACAACAAAGTCTTAGATTTCATAAATGCTTTTGAAATAGATTATGATCCCCTAGTTGATAGAAAATATTGGGGTATGAAAGTAGATATGTTGATGGATAATTTTTTTGGGATTATGCAAAATTTGAATGAAAAGAAAGAAATTCTAACACAAGCGTACCCAAACAAAGCCATTGAGGTGGAAAGGAGGTTAGCAAGTAAAATTATTTTGAACCTAGGGTAGTATACATTGCAAAAAATAGTCAGGTACATAGCGGCTAGGAGTGTACAGCCTGTTCCTCCATATAACAAACCAAGGTTTGAAAGCCCACCTGTTACAAATACATTGAAGAAACAAAAATTGGAGTAGGGGTTATCTTCTAGGGTTGAAGAGTATTCACCTACCTAGTCTCCACTCAAGATAGATGAGGAAGTATCCTTAAGAGAATAGTTGAGACAAATAAGAGGGGAAAGGGATATTGTGGTTACAACTGTAGATATTGAAGACGCAGTTCCTGAAGAACCTCCTATGCCTATACTAGCTCTCTCTGTGGAAGATTATAGAGGTAAGGAGATAGATCTTGTAGTAGCACAGGCTTCTAAAATATTTATTGATGATGAAATTTTTGTCATATCTAGAGCATTTGTTCAATTCCTATGGAGAAGGAATATTAATAATTTTGAGGCCAAGTGCAAACTAATAAAAGTAAAGCAACCTAATAAAAAGGACTCTAAAATTGAAGAGGAAGTTAAAGCTAATTTTATGGAAGAGTTTTCACAAATAACCCTAAAATTGAAGAGGAATTTAAAGCTAATTTTATGGAAGAGTTTTCACAAATAACCCCTAAAGGGGGAAGACAACTATTGAAGGATTCAAGAATTTTTATTTTGCCTGAATGGGACATCGCCAATGCTATGAGGAAAGAAAAGGATACCCAGTTTAAAATTGAGGAGGAGGTTTTGCAAGCACATACAGGATTAAAATATAGTGATGATCATCAAGCATTGGTGATATGGTCTATTGAGAAAAAGGGATAAAACTAGGATCCAAGAATTTTCATATGTTGAGCATACAAGCAGCCTTATGGTCTATAGAGCAGAGGAAGTGGATAGTGAAAAAGTATTTAGAATGACCAAAGAGATGGTGGGATTTGGAGTTGTTGTTGCTGCTAAAGACAAAAACAAATTCTTGGAGCTCAATGCTAAATTTGAAGAGATGTTGAAAGCATATGAGGAGAGAGTCCTTGCAAGTGAGTATACACCCAACCTATGTGAAATGTTTCTTCCTTGTAGGATGATTGGAAAATGGTTGTGTAGTCAATTATTTCTACCTCACATGTTAGTTCAATTTCAGGTGAAAGTAATCATAGATTGGACCAATCTGAAAGAGTATTTGTGCATTTCCACTTTGTGATCTTATAGGTGGTGAATCTCACAATCATCATCATATATATTTATATTTTAGATTGGACCATTAACTGAATGTTTGGTTTTTTATTTTCTACTTTATGTTCTTATATTATGTGAATGTCTTTATAAGAGTTAATCTATCATAATTGTTCAATTTATTTTTATAATAAATTCACAAAAAAAAAAAGTTATATGAATTATGATTTATTATAGTTGTTCAACTCATTTTTACAAGAGATTCTAATTTTTTTATGAAGTCTATTATTTGCTTAAATATTTTTCTAATTTTATAAGTCTAACATAAGCTTAGAACATGAATTATTAAGTCAATTTTCTAATTTAGGTAAGAAGTCTAGACATGTACATGACACTAAAATATTATAACGGATCAAATTGTAAGATAACAGAAGACACATTAAAGATATTGTAAATATTGTATCAAATTATAAGATAAAAGAAGACATATTAAAGATATTGTAGTTTCAACATTGAATTGTTAAATGTTTAAATGTTGTCAGTGTACAATATCTACATAGTTGTACAAAAGTAGAGTTTCAATGTAAGGAGTGAAGTATTGCCCAATGTCTTAATGAGAATGGACCACATACATGTTATTTTCACTAATTACAATCATGATACTAGACAATTAAAACACTAGTATAGATATCTTAAATAATTCTCTCTAAAGAAATACTGATAGATATCCACTACAAAATAATTATAATTTAATTTATTACATCTAAAATTATTTATATTTCCTTTATCTCCATTTATTTAGTTTTTTACTAACTTAAGCTCTTTGTTTTAATTTCTTAAAAAATGGATGATTTATATCTCCAAATATTATAACTTAAGCAGATATTTTATGTGGTATTTACTTAATTATTTTAAAAAGTATATTCTATTTATAATAAGATCTAAACTTTTGACATGTAGATGGTTGTCAAATTTAACCTAGAAGAATAAAAGTTAACATTAACATGCTCACACCATCCCACTCCCCCATTCGGCCATTGTAGAATGCCTATTGACATTAATAAATAAACCTTGTTATTTTCAACTTGAACTCTATGGCCAAAAATAAAATCAACTTAAATGAATATGTTGGGAGTATAAGAATTAAGAATTCATTATAAATTGGCTCCTTATCATAGGACAAAAGATATTGTTGCGAGACCAATGCTTATTCTATCTAAGGTTTTGCCCCTTGATATGGATACATTTGAAGACTATTTAAACATGAATTATATTGTCCCCTACCAGTTCTATAGAGCCTATTATAAAATATAAATACATATGATGATGATTATGTTAGTGGTTGAAATTTAGAACAAATATATTAATAGATTTTTTGGATTTTCTCCATTTTTGGTGGACGAAATTCACATGTTTATTTAATTGAAAAATGGAAAAAATATATATCTAACCATATGGGACTCCTCCCTATGCCACCACATCTTTTGTTATATTTTAAGAAAAATATTGATACCATATTGTTTTCTATCATCAAAATAAAACCACATAGGTTGTAAATGACAAAATTACATATAAGGTATACATTGCTAGAATACATTTTATTATACAATTAGACATTATTTTGTAACAATGATTATGGGCATGTTGTGTCATTAGAGGGGTAGATTTTTAAGGGCATTCACTAAGTATATAAGACTAAAGAATTTGACTCTTGTTTTTGAAATTGGTCATAATTGGCTATGCCAATTTATCCATAATGTCCACACCATAATAAGGGTTTATAGAGATAAGATAAAATCACAAATCATTATATCTTGAACACTAAAGAGGTTGCATTTTCCTAAGGCATTATAAACTCAAAAAATTGATAAAATTTATTTAATGCAACAAAAATGAATACTTCTTATCTTTGTCTTATTATTTTTAAAATTTGAGGGAACATTTAAAGAAATCATGTAAAACATTTAGACGTAAAGTTATTAGAATACATTGTGCCCCTAAATGTTAGAAAATAGGGTGAACATAGTACAATGAAACTTAGACAAAGTGAATAAATCTAAAATCTTAAGATTAACCAATATAATGTTTAAAGTAATTGCACTATCATCAATAAGATAAAATTAACAATACCTTATGATGACATATAAATTATATGAAGAAATAGTTTTGGAGAAAAATCCACGTGAAAAAGAGGGCTCATATGTTATAATCTTCAATTGAGAGATTACACCATCAATTAAATGATTGATAGTATTATCATTCTCCAATATGTAGATTGTAATGTCATTCATAGTTAAGATTACATTGTGTTTTTAAAAAGAACTGGTTGGCATTTTCGATCATACCAAGTGATCCTTCATCAAGATAAAACTTATGTCTTTCTATGATTCATATATTTAGTTGCACATTAAATTAATTTGTATATATTTGTTAGATTTTTCTTTCTTTCCTATAGTTCTTTTTCAGAAAGGGCGATAAATCTTGAATATATAGATAATAACAAGTGTTGCATTGTTGCAATTGGAGTCCCTGCCTAATGAAGGGATGTGCCTTTGGGGTTATATTATAGTTCTTTAGTGGTAAAATGTATTGTAGAAATGACCTCACACAAAGATGACTCTTTGATGAATTTGTAAAGCTGAAGAATATATGAACTAGTCCATAACCCTCTTAAGAAAAGATCCTAAACATGTGGAATCTAGTTCATAGCCCTCCCAAGTAAAGATCTCTCCCAAGTAAAATAATTGTTAAATTCTTCAAGAAGATTTTGTTTGATGGGAGTACACGAAGCTATAAAACCAAAGCTATTTTGGTATAGTTGCTTGTTTTAATTTACCAAACACACGAGGGAGTAGAGGAACCTATGAACACAATATTTTTCAGTTGGGTTCCTTGTTTCTATTTATCAAAATAGAAAACTGATCCAAAATTGGGGTGAAAATTCACAAAATAGCCTTCTCTATCCTTACATGAATTTTGTTATTGTGGAGTTCCAAATAGCTTCTACCTTCTTGGTTAGAACTGTAATTATTGATCATTCATTTAATTGATACAAAGCAATCTTTCAATTAAAAAAATGAAATATGGTATTGATATTAGGTGAAAAATATGAATTTAATCATTAATTCTATTTTCTTTTATTTTTCAAAAAATAAATTTCCTAAACTATGGCCTCCCTTGAATTGAATTAATTAGTAAGCTCACTCGAGCCATTTGAGCTATAGTTCTATTTTAACTCAGAAAACATTTTGAAGATCAACACATACTTCCTGCATCACATTGACATTCACACCACTAAATAGACCAGGTCTGGTTTAATGCACTTTGTTTTAGTGCAAACATATTTATACATATTTCTTAATCTATCATTATCTATAATATGTTCAAGAACATTTTCCTTTCTTGAAATCATAAGCATAATTATATGGATTTCTCAATCTATCATTACCTATCATTTTTGCAAAAGAAAGTTTTCCTACACAATAGTAGTAGTGATATTGTTGGAATATTAAATGTTGGTTGTCTTGTGAGCCTTCTACATGCCCACGTACCAAGTTTGATGGTTTAACTGTTATGGTGTATCTGGAAACATTATTAAATTCTTCCTTCAAATATTATCTATTCTTGTTTCATGTTTAGATATTAGATATGCGGTATCACATTTTTTGGTTCAATATGGTTTAGTTTTAATACTGATGTATGTTCAAAACATTAGAAGCCATAGACTCTTCCTCTGTAAATTATTTTTCCTACCTATAGTATTCCCTTGTCATATTTTCACTATTCACTCAACTAAGCACATTGTGATTTCTTTCAAACTATTTTTTGTCATAGACATTTCAAAACCAAAAATCAAATTTAGGATGCCCTTTGACCCATTTTTTGTAGCTACATGGTTACTATGTCAACTAGTTCTCTTGGCTACTTTAGTGTATAGAGTCATTTTGTTGATTAGAATCTAATTGCTAGTTTTAAATTTAACTTAAGCATCCCTAATTCATGTGTAATCTAGTAAAACTCACTACAGATCTCACATGTTTTGTGGTTTTTTGTATGTTGTTCATGCTCACAGCATGTGCTCAACCTCTTCATATGCAACATTCTAGGTAAGTTGTGCATTGTCATATTCTTATAATTTCTCCAAAATGATGTATCTATATATGCTTGTAGACAATCTCCCTATAGTCTTATTTGTACATGCATACTATTCATAGTTAACTTCATTCGTAAATACAACTGAAAACATAAGTATTAAAACATCCTCTCTTTAATTGGGAACATTGTCTCTACAATAGCCTTCTATTTACATAAACCTGATCTTTATAAAACTCCTCCTATAGTCTTATTCATACATGCATAATGTTCATAGTTAACCTCATTTGTAAGTACAACTGAAAATATAAGTATTACAATATCTTCTTCATAATTGTAAATTTTTTCTCTGCAACAACCTTCTATTTGCTTAAACCTAATCTTTCTAAGACCTCCTTAGGTTTAAGAAGGAATATGGAACTAAAGAGATCACACCAAACAAAAAAACCCAGAAAAATCCTATTACAGTAGAGACATATAAATCATCTCAATTAGCTTGCCAACCACACATACTATCAATTGATCAAGCTCTAGAAAATCACCATTGCTTTCGCATTGACTCATTCAACTACAATATTGGTGATTTCTTATTTGACACAATACATGTGTTGCTTCGTGGCCAATACACACCAAACAACCTTCACAGTGGACTCATAAACTATTTCTTGGACTCCCTATACAATGGTTGTCCTATTGCTCTAAGATGTTTACAACATTAACTACACCCATCAATACCATACGATTAGCCTATTGTACATGATATAACCACCTACTTACATAGGATGTGAATTTCAGCAGCAAGAAGAAATCTAGATGGTGAAACTGGACTTTGGGGTGACACATTCTGCAATCATTGGCTAGGACAATGGTTGAATCTTCCTATATGCCTCTGGCCATTAATGCACAAGAAACCATATCTACATTTTAACAGAGATGCAAATCATCCTCTACTATCAATAGTTTTCCATGACACAAATCTAACAGTAGGGCACTATGAGCCTATTTTTTCAAGGAAAAGTGGACATAATGCCCAACAAAACCCCCAACTAGACATGACCATTGTGCATTGCACTATAGAGGATACTTGGAGCATAATTAGTGAATCTTATACCAACATTAATTGGCTTAGCACATTCAGTGCTCCATGTGGTAAGAGCATGTTCACTACTATAGCCTTCCTTGTCGACAAATAGCTTTACAGTTATTTACAACTCAATCATTGGCAAATGCTATGAAAATGTAAGATACTGTTGCCATGTCATGTTTCAGATCATTATAACACACTCATACAAAAAATGTGTTAGCAACAATAGTCCACCAAGATAAGCTACTACAAGAACATATTCCTAAATTAGTAAAGATAACATTTGAGCACTACAAGAAAAATATGTCAACAATTGTTTGTCTCATGAGACATTTCAACATACATGTTACATTTTCATTTGCATTGGATAGCAACATAATTTTGATTGAAAAGGCTCCAGAAAGTGTAAGCTCCCTAGCCCACTACTATTCTATACCACAACAACTGCAATATTCACTTTTGAATATACTAATTTGCTTTATATTCTGTTCATAGTTGCAGAGACTGTGAAAAGAGGAACCAGCTATTTGTAAATAGAATCCACTTCACAAGAACTGCGTTCTTGCCTTTTGTATCTTGACTTATACTTGTTTCGATATATAACTTATATAAATGCACTTTGATTAAAAAATTTCCAATGGTAAGAATGATTATCTATTGTACATAACTGCACTCTATCTCAAATATAGAGTAAAATGAACTCAGTTACTGTAACCCAAGTAATATGTAAATACACTCTATTGTGAAGCTTCTACAAAAATTCAATACTAACGATATGAAACAATATGCTCTTTGTTATTATTACATACTAACTTGTCTTTAAACTCCATTGCTTTGTCTCAGTAGTAACATATGCATGATTACTCTCTCACTTTTTCATCTATTTTTCCCTCTACTACTAATTTGGTTCCATCTATTTGATTGCAGACTAGAATGCTTTTATTCATAGATTGAAGTGCACTTTATTGTAGTCTCCTAGGTATTATTCAATTTTGTATCACCCAATAATGCAAAGTATTTCTTCTCTTCTGATTTGGCTCCATGCATTTTATTGCAGACTAGTTGCTTCTATCTTACCCAATAGGGATGTTATCCTTGTAGCAATGTAGACTTTTTAATTTCCAACCAGCAATCCCACCTTGCTCTAATAACAATTGAAAATTTTAAAGAGCAATAAAAAATAATGAACAAAGTATAGAACAAATACACAAATGAAAAATAGAAAACACAACATGAAGATTTTATAATAGTACACCAACTACCTACATCCACTTTCAAGATGAAAGAATCTTTTCATTTATCTCAGTTTTATAGTGTATTTTTCAGTAGTAGTAGATTGGAATAAGTAAGCATAAAAACCTTCTCCAAAATGTGAATGGTCAAGGGCTCACTTTATCACAGTTTAGAGTTTTTCCACTTTCATGTAATTTCTAGTCCATTTCACTTATTCTTTGAAGCACATCTTTGATGACATGGGCCTCATTCTAGCAATAATAGGCCTTCAACTATTTGAGTCAAATGCTACAAGGCAAAGATTCTCATGGCTTCCAGGCTTTGCTTAACTAGAGTTTTCATAAGTTGCCAGCCTGAATCGGCCAAAGAAATACTCCACAGCTCAGGATTTGTTGAATGACCCATCAACGAGTACCTTCAGTTGGGCTGACCACCTTCCCTTCTTCAACTTCTTAGCCTTGCAAAAGATTAGGAGCAATTACTGTCAGGTCAGAAAGAAACTTTCTATACATGTACTATGCACGTAGCTAAATGGACCACATAAACCATCCTGCACACTTTCCTTCACCACTTCCTCACAGCAAAGCCTGTTACAAGTAGGGACTAATGTTGTATGTAGCTCTTGTTTCTAAGGTTGGGGTCCCATGGGCACTTTCTTCCTTAAAAGTAGAGTGGGTGCCACTGAGATTTTTTAGGCATATTTAAAAAGGGAAGCGGTTCTATGAATTTATATGTGAATCCAATTTAAAAATTAGCCCCTAAATTCAAGGAAGATGATTGTCTTATGAATTTTGAAAATAAAAAAATATATTTCTTCATAAAATTTTTTAGTGGGATTATTTCATTTTGGTGGGAAAATGAAGAGTAGGTTTGACGAATGGCAGAAATCTTCCCTAAGCTGGTGAGGCTAAATCCAGCCCCACCCCATTTTCATCTGCTCAATTTGAGAGGGCTAAAAATTTGGGGCTCCTATTTTGTAGGAAAATATTCCAAATAAAGCTTTAGCCCCCTCTAAAATATTACCATGGAGCCACCTGCTCCATAAAAATAGAGCCCAAGCCCCTCCCATGGGACCCCTGCCTAATAGGATCATATTTAACTATTGGTTTCTAAACATCGGCCTACCCTCTATCACCATAAATACATTTCTTTTTTCCCTTATCCTAAATTATCTTTTTAGAATCTTTTTATCTTACTAAATCTATGAGGAGAGAAAGCAACTTCCTTTATGTCACTAGTTGTGTAGTGCCTGCCCCTAGGTCGCATTTTTGTTATCATTGTCGAACTCTTTTAGGGCTAGTTTTATGTTGATGATTATTAGTAACATTATTTTGGGATTATCAGATATTGTTTCAAGTTCAGTTTATTATATGATGAGATTACTTGGTACTTTATAGTTCATGTATGCATGATGATTATTCAAGTGATTTCAGTTATTGATGATGATTAGATAGATGGTTTATTCTATGTGTGTTTTCTTATGGATACTTACCCCATACTTGCATGTGTATGGTGTGCATATTTTTTTTCTTTATGTATGTCATTTCTGATGTGGTTGAGGAAGGGAGTCGTAGTCACCTACTAGTCGGGATCTACACAATGCACCACTTCTTTCCATTGCCTATTTAGCTTAGTATATATATTGTGCTTGTACATGCATGGGTTCTATGCAGGTTGCAGGTACCGGGTATCGACTTCCCTGAATTGCTAGGATGAGCGTACCCTATCACATTATCTCAATGGTAAGAGAGGGGAGATAAAATTCTCAAGTCCAAATCCCAACCCTTAAGCCATTTGTCCTAATTGAAAATTAGGACAAGTATCTAAGTTGAGTACCCTTCGAATACGTCGGATGACGTAATTCATGATATTAACCCATTTAGTTTGATTTTGTGTGTGTTTTGCTATGATGGGTTTTTGTATTTTATTTTATGATTTCTTCATGTATTTTCTATTAATTAAGTCTAATTAAAAGATTTAATTAATGATGTAATTAAATGGAAAATTAATATATAATTTAATATTCATTTTTATTTAATTAATTGGGAAATTAATTAAATAAAAAGAATTAAATTTAAAGATTAAAGTTATACGTTTAAATTTGGAACGTGGTAATATTTATTTAATTTAGTAATAATATATTTAGAGTTCATTTTTAAATAAATGCTAAATAATATTATTATTTAAGTTAATAAATATTTTATCAATTAAGTTTCAAAAATAATTTTAAAAGTGGAAAAGATATTAAAATTATTAAAAGATTCTAGATCACGTGATGCGTGCATGTGATTAAAATATATTAAGATAAAACAAGTGGATTTAACAAAGTGATTGCATGAGATTTAAAATTAATAAATTAATTTAAAAATAGTCAAGTGAATATTAAATAAATTAATATGCATTATTTATTCACATAGGAGTATGCGAGCTCTTGGGAGTTGTCATGTTGACAACACAAGAGTTTGCACTCTAATTATGCACGTGTTGTCTACACTTAGGAGTTAGCACTTTATTTGAGCACATGGTGTCTACAACATTCTAGAGACCTCATCATGTCTATCTTCTTGTTGCAGAAGTTACATGATTATTTTTCATGCTTATCTCCTAGTTCTTTCTAGACACATTCTAGATGCATCTTAGAGGCCATTATATAGAGGCTCTCCTAGTGTGTTTGGACAAGCTTACGTGCATTCAAGAAGCTCATATGCTTCTACATGCTCATATGCTTCTACAAACACTTCTAGTCACTTGGGGATTTTGGTTGGTTTTTTTCTTGGAGGAATGGCAAATTTTGGAGAAGGAAGGAATTTTTCTATGGACTTTTGAGGCATAGAAAATTAGCATTAGTATCCAGGTGCACTCGTGATTTTCGCATATTCCATTTGCACTCTTTCTCTTCCTGTCTTCTTTGTGTTTGTTATATGTGTCTGAATATACTCCATGAAAAAATCTTCAATCTTGAAATTAGAATCTAGATATGTATGTTAATTTTTATTTGGTTGTGAAGAAAACATTAGGAAACCCTAGTTTTATTTATGAAGGAAATTCATCACAAACTGCCTGTTGATGTCCCTTACATAGACCCAAACTCAGACATTCATAACTTTTTACCTTGACCAAATTTGTTCAGTTTCTCCAGTAAAATTTGGTGCAACTTGGCCCTCTCCAACATATTTCAAGTTTGGCTCGATCCAATGGTTCATTAGGGAGATATGGCCCTTGTACTGGGACTGTTTTATTCAATGACAGTCATTCCTCCATTTTCCATAACCAAGAGTTCTTTGTGCTTAAACTTCACAAAAATAATCTATCAAAGCATGGAATGAATTAAAAAATAAACCAACATATATCTAATTCATTTATACTTAAGATTTTATCCAAATGAGAAGTATTTTCAATACAAAAAGTAGACTGTGCCCTTACAGCAACAAGCTAGGACTTTGCAGAGAATTTAATTTGGTATTGTATGAAACTTTGTTACATTGCATCTTTTCGACCACAGACACCCTAAAAACTCCCTACCATTCCTCTCCTCCTAAAACTCATGCTCATCAATGCTAATAATACATTTCAAACTAGTTGCAACTTCCTCAAACCGGTTACAGTCAGTTATGATTGTTTACATTTAGTTGAATGTTTTGTTGTGTAGTTGACAACATGGTTGTCAAATTTGATAGCCTTACATCATTATGCATTTTATTAATATTCCAAAGTATTTTCAAGAGCTTTATCCCAACTTTAAATCCTCAAACCACTCTTAAATCCCATAAACCCTCTACGAGCCTTCTAGGCTTCATTTTGCCAATTTTTGGCAATTTACATTTTTAGGCACTTCAAGTGCATTTGACACCATTTAATGGCTCTGCTTTCCATATTAAAATAAGTTGGACCTTTGAAGGTCTTTAAATAACTCATCTACCTTAGAATCCTAAAGTGAACCCTTGGTACACTATCTCCCAAAATACCATTAAGGCTACATCATTGATCCTTTTACAAAGTGATCAATCAAAACATTTAAAACATGAACAAAACATTTTTAGGTGACCATTGTGGACTTATTACAATCAAATGACCCTTCAAGGTCATCTTCATCCTTTGATTCCCTAGGATCTATTTAGTGACCCTAGTTCCTCTAGGCATTTTGTCCTTGGCCCTGGTGCTCCTGCACCAATTAATAGTAGAAGAAGTATAATTAATTATTAGTCAATTTAAGTAAATGGATTTTTAAATGAGGGAAAATCAAAAGAAAAGAGATACTAATAAGTGGAATTAAATAATTGAATTATTAATGAGATTGATTTTACTTAAAATCAATGAGGATTATTTTAAATAAATGATTGTCCTTGAAGTGTTTAAAGGAAATTGTAAACTAATTATTTGAAAGTTGATAAGTATTATTCTAATGTTTTGAATAATGTGAATGATTTTATCTAAAAGTCGATGGGAACTAGTTCAATGATTTAAATAAATAAATAATTATCTTATGATTATTTTAGAGAATTGTTTTAAAATAATGGAGGGATAATTTTATGTTTTATTCAAAAAAATAAATGGGTTGAGTTGTAGATTAAATGAAGAATCTTGTACACTTGAAATGTACTTGAAAACGAAAACTAAAACCTAATATTTGGCTTAACCATGTGATTGTGAAAGCAAAAGTAAAATATGTGTTTGTATCTTGTTCTTTATGCTATCCATGTTTGGGGTTTGGGTGGTCCTAGAGTGTTGACCAGTTAAGATGTCTACCAAAGGATTGGGAGTTATGTGAATGTGAATGCATGTTGATGTTATTTGGTCTCGATTCTTTGAAAACCCAACCATGGTAATGTGATGGCATGCTCTATGAGATGTTTGTATTTACCGATTGTTATTGTTTTCTACTCTTCTTGTGTGAAGCTAAGGTGTATATATTTGAGATATTTGACTTAACCATTTTTGAGTCATCAATCAGTTATACTTGGATTACTTTCCAGTTGCCTTGATGGGACTGAAGTGTTTGTTTTGATCTTGATGATGTAATGTTGTGACATGTTTGACTTGACCATTTTGGAGTCTTCGATCAGTATTATTTTCTTGAGATGCCTTTTTAGTTGCTTGTTGAGAACCAATGGATCTTGAGATTTATTTTAGAATACTATATAGTTGCTCGATGAGGACCAATGAATATTGTGATTATCATTGATACCTTCAGTTGCCAATAGAGAACTGTTGTGGTCATGATTATCAATGGATGCTTTTTAGTTTCTCATGGAGATTTGATGTTATTATTGTGGATTATCTTTTGGTATTTTTCCAGTCGCTTGTATAGCACTGAGGTGATTTTATGTGATTATGGATTTGTGCTTTTATTGAGCCTAGGGTAGGTTATCTACTTGTAGTGTCAGAAAGTGGCTTGCAATGGGGGTCGAGGCCCTAAGTGGCTGCCAGGGTAACTCATTGTAATTTATTTTAATAAGTGAAAAAATTTAGACTAAATGGGGATTAAAATGAACCTAATAAGATAATTGTATGTTCTCGCCCATGCCTCAAGTGCGAGTACAGACTAGGATGGGACTAGAGAGAACACTTGGTTGCGACCTTACATTTTGTAGTATGCCTCGTCAGTATGAGAGGATACTAGTGGCCGCATAGGGATCACTAAGGGGCCGGGGTCTATTGAGAGACTACCAGGGTAACTCTAGCATGATTCGTGCGATGACACTTTCCTGCTTACATAGTGGGTTTCCTACGTGTCTTGTGTGCCCCTAGGTATAGGTGTCAACCCTTTATGTTGGAACCTTTGAGTTAGCATACTTTAGGATTCCTGGACTTAGAGAGTACTTGTGTTATGTGATTTGATATCTTGTTTGGGACTTGAGATTATCTCCTCAACACAGTGGGAGTGGGCCATTTAGATTCCACATGGTCGGGTGGTAGTGCTTTATCACTGTTACCATTTGAGATCCATTTGAAACACCGCGGCTAGAGCATTCTTTGTTGGCATTTAATTTCATTATATTCATGGATATTATGATGGATATTATTTACTGGTATGTTTCTTTATATTGATGATTAGCATGTGATAAATTATGTTATTTACTTACAGAATCATCTTATGCTTTATTCTTGCATGTTAGATTTCTTTATGCATATGTTATAGTATGTTTTAGGAGTGACATCCCTACTATGATAATACCGATGATCTCTTCTGTGACTTGGGTTGTTACGCGTGAAGGGATGGCTAGGGCCCACGATGGTCTAATGATGCTATTAACGGTTGGGAGGAACTGCGCACTTAGTTAGATGTGTTTTAGGATGGATGGATATCTTTTACGATGGTTGTTATATCTTTA
Organism: Cupressus sempervirens; assembly: GCA_028749045.1. Lineage (NCBI taxonomy): Eukaryota > Viridiplantae > Streptophyta > Pinopsida > Cupressales > Cupressaceae > Cupressus > Cupressus sempervirens. The sequence continues at coordinate 572,666,322 of CM053783.1, read as the reverse complement.
TTGATTAATGGATGTATCATGTATGTTATTGGTTTCATTTACTTTATTGCACTTGTATCATGGATTCGATGAGGATGATGTATCTTTATTTTTACATATGTATATTCATTTAAGCCTTTCGTACCCTGTGTCATGTACAGTGGATGATTGAGCATTTCAAATTTAATTGCCAAGAGGCATTCGGGACAAATGTGTAATATGGACATTGGACTTTCTATTTATTCTTTCATGTGGATGTGGTAGTGGTTAGACTTAGTATTAATTGAATCAAATGTGACTCAACATCTTAGGATCCTTAAGAAATGTAACCTATTATGTATGCTTATAGTTGATTGTATGTTATTATTTCTGCTACTATGTGTTTGATGTGAATGGTTTATCTTTCATGATTATTAAAAAAAAATTGTTTGGAAAACTTAGTAAAATTTTAGGTTAATTCTTTTGAATCCCTTGGCGGGGCGTTACAAGTTGAATATTGAAAGACAAAATCATCTATGGGTGAGCAGATAAGACAAATTAAACACAAAAATATTACAAATAAAATAACCTTAGTGGGCTTTTACACATAATAGAATATATCATTTATAACTTTGATTATGTCAAATGATATGCATCATTATATAGAGCTCTCAGGAAATCTTTAGCTATTAGCAAATGTTGCATTTTTTATAAATCTAAAATTTGTCATATGCAAGATCTTTTAATTTAGAGTTTGGTTTGTTGAGTCGGAATAATGAGAATAAAAATTTGATTTAATTCCAATTTCAATTCGCAATTCCAATTCCACCTTTTTTGTTCGAATTAAAAAAAAAAAAAAAAATTTGGATCAAAATGAGAATTCAAAGTTCATATTACAATTTTGATTTGATGCATCCAAATTGAAGAATAATTCTAGTATAGAAATTATTCTTACCAATTTCAGTTCAATTCTAGCAAACAAACTAGCCCGAGAAGTTGTGATCATTAAAAAACACGTGTAAAACTATTTGGTGTTCTATTTGGTCTATTTGGTGTTTAGCCTAAAGTCTCTTCAATCTCATGATAGAGACACCATGCAACATTTATATAATTCTATGTTAAAACATCTATATAATTCAAAGTTTTAACTGCTATGCTATTTAGTATTATTTAAAATTAAAGAATTACAGAAAACCATTTACAAAAATTAGTGGTAGCAATGTGTCAAAGTTTGTGACCCGAGTGATTTTGACAATGTGGATGTCCCTCAGTCCTTGGCTCTAAGACGAAGAGGTTTCAGGCATGCATGAGCCTGTATCGAGTTCCTAAATCTTCAATTGGTGGCCTTCATTGGTTGGTAGCCTATAGGCCTTGTGCCTCATTGGGTTGACTCGTAGGTTTGAACCCTCCATCAAAAAAATAAAAATGTTCCTACCAATAATTGAAAAAGGAGAAAAATGAAGATTTATGGGTAGAAAAGAAGGATATGAAGAGAGAGCTAAAAAAGAGAATGATATGTTATTATATGGATAGTTAAAGGTGGAATGATAGAAAGAGTTGAAGGGAATTTTAAAATATTATTTTAAGAAATATATAAATAACAATAGAAGTTATATTATATGAATGAACTAGTTATATCTACCAATTTAGTTATAAGTTGAAATATTTGATTTAAAAAAATTAATTGTTGATTACTTAATTCAAACTACCAAAATATCTAATTAGTTTGAGAGGTATTATTAGTTTTACAATTTGTAAAATAGTATTTAAAAAAATCAAAATAAGATTGTAAAATAATAGCTAGTAAAATATAGTGTAAACTTAAAGAAATAATATTTTACAAATGACAAAAATAAACATCAATATAAAATTAATAAATATATTTAAAATAAGAAATATAAAATATTTAACTCTATATTTAGAAAAATAGATAGTGATAATTAATATTGATTAGACATTCATTTGTAAGGTACAAGATTAAAAATGATCATTGTTTTGAAAAGTTAATCCACTTGTCACAAATGTGGAAAAAGTAAAGTTGTAATTAATGCATGATAGACTCGTTAGAAAATATTTGTATTTTCTTACAAATGACAAAAATAAACATCAATGTAAAACTTGAAAAGTTAATCCACAAATGTGGAAAAGATAAAATTGTAATTAATGCATGATAGATAGACTTGTTAGAAAATATTTGTATTTTTGCTGAAAATTTTTGAATTTTCTCCCTACCAAAAATATTATGGTCCAATAGAATGAATGAAAATGGTGATTTAAACAATAAAAAAAATTAGAAAAAGATATAAGCATTTGAAGTTTCTTTTAATCTTTTAAATCTTATGGGTTGATTGGTCAATTGAATTGAATGATTCCAATACTTTCTTAGCAAAGGTAAGAACTAAAAATTGGTTGCAATTTTTACAGGTATAGTTAATATTTAGTATTATTTAAAATTAAAGAATTAAAGAAAACCATTTACAAAAATTGGTTGCAATTTTTACGAGTATAGTTAATATGAAATAGTTTTTATATTGTGTATCCCATAACCGTCCCCCATTCTACTTCATTGGAATAATTCAAAATTTAATGGAAAGCAATTGAATCTCTAAGAATTAGTGTGACTCGCAACTACATTTGCTTAGATTGACATTCCCATACAAGTTCCACTTTTCTGATTTGTAGTTTGAAATAATGTTTTAATTCTTGAATGTTACATTTGGGGTTCATATTAATTGATAATATATTGGTGTAAATTTTTCTTATCTCGCGTGTTTCATGTTCCTCTTCCTTCTAGGCTTTGGTCTTTGGGTTATTAATGGGATAGACATCACAAAGAAATCCAATAGTGCACTTGCTATGGATTATTAATTAGAGTTTATAGTTGGAGCTTCTTGTACACTATAGGTATACTATTTTTATATGTATAATTAAAGTCATGATTAATAATTTTGATTTACTTTAAATGAACTATAATTTTATTTTATTTATTTCATTTGTAGTTGACAATTATTATAATTAAACTAATGAATCCAAAAAATATTTAAGACATATCAATAGTAATATTATACATCATAAATATTAATAACACTAATGATTGAGAGTTGATGTATTGACATAATATTTCATATTCTTAAATTAAATGTAAAACCTTATAAATATATATAAATTGCAAACCAAATTAAAACCTAATGATAACACTAAATCATTTTAAACTTAGTCACCTATAAATTAGGAAAATTAAACCCTATACCTAAACAAGTTTAAGTTATATTCACTATATAAGGCCCATTTGGTTGCTGGAATTCAATCAGAATAGGAAGTGAAAATTAGAATTTGTTTTTAATTCTCTATTTGGTGCACGAAATCAGAATTGGGAATAAGAATGTGTATTCCCATTTTGGCCCCAAAATGAGCATTTGTCCATTCTCAAAAATACTTGTTATTGGAACTGCTATTCCTATTCCCATTTTGAGCTTTTCTTATTTGAAAATGTTTTTAGATATGCTTCATTATAACTTCTTGCTCGAGCTCCCTAAAATCAAACATCATGACTAGTTTCAAACTAATGATACTGGAAAAACATATAAATTCAAGATCTGTAAGCCAAATTTTTTACTAATTTCTCTCAAAATAGTTGCTTTCGTGGGAGACACTAGATGGGAAAAGTCTCCACGCTTTCATTTTCAAAATAAGCACAGATATAGAAAAATAATTATTTGATAAAATTCCTATAGGCAAACCTGTAAAGAGATGAATCAAAGGATGAGGTGTATATAATCATAAGCCACAATCTTACAATACTTGTTAAACATCCTTCATACCATGTGTGCTATGGTTATTATTCAAAATAAATTTATAGTGCTTGGAATTACAGAAAAACCATCCAAAATTTTTGGTATGCACATCATCTCACAACAAACAAAATTTGTGTATATGGGTTGAATCCCAAGGAGAATATAGTATGAAAGCACATTGTACCAAAGAAAGTAAATGAGCATACAAGACATAGATTTTGGAAGCATGCAAAAGATGCCTAAGTATTTTATAAAAAAGTTTTGATTGCCTAGGATCAACATATTTTCAAAGCCGAGGACCTTGGTCGAGATGAGAGATTCCCAGATTTCAAATCTTTGCTGATAAATAGAACTAGAAATTAGACATATTGAGGTAGATGCTTAATAAATGACTTTATTTTTGTCTAATTTAATGGTTTGATGATGTTTTTGTAAATTTGATTGAAAAGTTGATAACAGGAATGCATCAAATTCCCATTTCTATTTTGTCTAACCAAACAGAGAGAACAAATTCCTATTCTAGAATAACAATTCTAGAATAGCAATTCTCATTTCTCAATTCCTATCCATGCAACCAAACAGGCCCTATAGGAAAGTGAGGTAGAGTTAGATATAGGGTAAAATAAATATGATGAGTATTCTTAAGAGGTAGGTGGATAGAGAAACAGAGAGTAGAGAGAAGTGGCTAATTATAGAGATACACAATCATTGTGAAATGTGAAAAAAATATAGTACATATGAAGTCATGTATAAGTTAAATAAAGGAGTATATGTAAATGTTTAGAAGGGTAGATTGAATAAAGAGATATAAAGAGATGAAGAGATATAAAAGGAAAGAGTATAAGAGAAAGGAGTTCAAGGAATATTGTTGATGGAGGTGGAGATATATATAAGGAGAGAGAAATATAAAATATGTGTATATTTGTATGAGAGAGAAATTATTGCATGGAGAGAAAGTATATGGTGAAGAGATATAAAGGAATGAGAAGAGAGAGACAAAGATATAAAAATAATTAGGTATAATGATAGAAATATGATAGATAACCACATAAAAGTGGAATGTGCACACACACACACACACACACACACACACACAAAGTAAATGGGGGTTCAGAGGGAGTGAGAGAGAAGGTAAGAGAAGAGGGGGAAGAGTGGGAAGGATGTAGGTAGGAAAATAGAGAATAGAGACAACTATATAGGGATATTAGGGGATATAAAAAGAGATAAAGAGTAGGAGGAGAGATAAAGAGATAATTATATTGAGTAGAGACAAATATGCATAGAAAGAGATATATTGGGAATTAGTGGGCAAATAAGTATACATATAAATATAGAGTAGGAGAGATGGAGGGAAATATTTTAATGGGATGATATATGTATTGAGATTTAGATACAAATTAGAGATATAAAGAAAGAGAAATAGGGAGAGAGGAAGAGAAATATAAGAATTAAGTGGTATAAAAAGGATATGTGTAGGATCATGGTCAACCAAACTATGTCCTTAAGTGGCAATGAACAATCAACAAATCAAGGTTATGTCAACTTGATTTGCAATTTTTAAACTTATTATGAACTTTCAATCAAAAATTTGTGAGAAAAGAATATGTAAGAAATTGAATTTAGTTTCTGAACTACTAGGCCTTATCTAAAGAAAGAAAAACTTGATTGGTCAAATTTTTAAATTTTAATGCAATAGTACAAAAATTTCAGGACAAAAATAAGAAGTAGGTGTCTGTCTAACCACCTTAATCAAAATCAAATTATAATAATTTTTAATAAGATTCTAGATTTAAGAAGTAGACTCATGTTCAGATGTGGCACATGTTTTTGGGTATTTTTATTCCAAATAATTAATTAATTATGAATTTTGTACTATAGTATTTTAAGAATAAAAAAATAGTAGTGTCTGACCACCTTAACTAATTAAAAAAATTATATAATTTTAGTTTTCTTATAGTAGAAGAAGTATATAATGTGATGCACCTTTTGGATTTCAAAAATGTTATACCATTTGAAAGTTATGTTTGTTCTTCAGTTAGTGTGTCAATCATCACTTTATGCATAACTCTATTAGAAAATGAATAATAATTACATACCGAATTCATAATTTGATAAAAATTACATTTATAAAAAGATAAGAACATTCTTAAGATACCCTTTTCATTTCATCAAATTTGGTATAAAAAAGTCAGCAGACACGTGTTTGAAGTAAAAAAGACATAAGAATAGTGCAAAAAACATGTTCTCGAGACATTTTTTAACATGACCATGTAGGGTTGGTATCCAAAGAAATAATAGGACTTATAAAGGTATTAATATTTTTTTTTAGTATCAAGATGGGTGGGAAAAAAGTTAGAATAGATTTTGAAATGCTTTGAGGCATTTTAGAACTACATATTTTTTAGATCGCCACTTTTTGGCACACCATGATCTTGCACATACCCAAAATGTGAAATAAATGTAGTAGGATGAAGAGAGGTATGTAAGGATAAGTAAGATGATATAATAAAATCAAGCTATAACCATTTTAAGAAAATAGTCATTAACCTAATAAAAACCTAACCTTAATCCATAAGGTTGAATAAATAAAAACCTTAACTTTGGGCCTTAACAATCTTAAAAAAGAGAGAAAAGTAGAATAAAAATGTTTAAAGGATGGATACAAAAACTTATATTGAATGCACATAAGATAGTCTAATTAATGAAGTTAAAGAGAAAGATAGAAATAAAAGAAAAGAGAATAAAAGAATGACATAAGTGTAGAGACATAGTTAAGGGGAAAGGGAAGAATCGCAAGAGGGGGACATAAAGATATAGCAGAGACTAAGACAATAATAGATGGGAGGTGGAGAGAGATAGAGATGGGGGATGAGATAATAGGGGGAAGAGTGGGAAGGATATATAGTAGTAGGAGGGAGATAGATCATGAAATATATATAGGGAGGGATATATATATATATATATATATAGAATGATAGATAACTAGATATAGAGCAGGAAGAGAGATAAAGAAATAAGTATATTGGGTAATGAATGATATAAAAAGAAAGAGATCAAGAGGGAAGCAGGAGGAAGATAAGAATACATAAGTAGAAATAGAAATATAGAGTAGGGGAAATGGAGGGATATATGGATTAGATTATAGAGATATTGAAATATAGATACATATGGGGATATATGGATTAGATTATAGAATATTGAAATATAGATACATGTGGGAATATATAAAGAGAGAGAAATAGGGAGAGAGGAAGAGAAATGGGAAAATTTTAGTTGTATGAAATAGGGGAGACAAATATAGTGGGAATGATATATGGTGAAGATTGATGTAAGAAGAAGTAACATGATAAAATAAAATAAATTTACAAAACTTTTAATAAAATAATCTTAAATATAATAAATCCTATCCTTTATCCATAAGGTTAAACAAATAAAAACCATCAGATTGAAAATTAACAATCTTGAAAAAAGAAAAAAGTAGATTAGATATATACAAAGGGTGAGATAGAGTGAGTGAGATTAAATTCTAGAGAGACAAGAGAAATAATGGAGAAAAAGATATATATATATATATGTGTGTGTGTGTGTATGTATGTATGTATGTATGTAGATACATATATATATGTATATATATGTATATGTGTATGTGTGTGTGTGTGTCTATATATATATATATATATATATATATATATATATATATATATTATTGAGAATAATATTTAAAAATGAGGAAAATATATAGAGATGTTTAGGGGGATAGGGAGGAAGTGAAAAATAAAGAGATAAAGATATGAGGTATTGAGAGGGAAGAGAGATATAGTTAGGGGCAAAGAGGAGAGTCGGCAAGGGGTGGAGATAAAGATATATCAAAAAGGGATGAATGTAAACCCTATCTAAAAAAGATTATATTAAATTAAAAAACTAAATTGAACCCATGTACCATGAACCAAAATGAACCTTAAAGCTAAATTGAACCCTTACATTGTGAACCTAGTTAAACTTTATATTAAGCCAAGTTATTTTATATAACTTTGAAACTAATATTTTTAAAACAAGGTAGAGTGTATCCATAAATAATTTTTTTAAAAAAATATTATGGTATTTGTATCCAAACCATGCATTCAATCCAAATAGAACCATGCCAATAATAGTAAATAAAAATTTATGCATTAACCAAGGCTTTACCCTAACCCTACTATAATGAATCTTGGCTAAAACCTTAATTAAATATTAGAGATAATGAAAATAAAAAATATATTAAACCCTAACCCTAACCATAAATCAAGGGAAAGAGATGGTGATAGCATGGAATAGTTCTTATGATACATCTTTTCACAACATTTGTTCAATCTAACTAGAATCCTAACTATAATAGGATACAAAGTTATATACAAACCAAAGTTATCCCTAACCCTAACATTGAGCCAAATTAAACACAATTAACTTTTACTCATTAAAAAATAATCCTTGTTCTATACTTAACTAGGCATTAAATATAACCCTAAAGAAAACTATATTGGATGTAAACACTAACTAAATCAAATTATCTTTTATAATATACAAATATAGCTAGTTGTAAACTCAGTGAAAAGGTTCCATTTTTAATGTATCATTTCATTATTTGGTTTGTAGAAATTAATGCCTTCCAATAGTCCACTTAATTTTTACCACTAATTATAAATTTAATTTCTTAAATATTCAATTTATTATCATGTTAATGCCTTTGTAAATATATATGAAACTTGATCATCATGTTTGTAATGCTCCAAGTCAATTTTTCCATTATTTACCATTTTTTATATGAAGTGATATCTAATGTTGGAAATGATTGAGGAGTAATGGAATTGGTAAAGAATGTTTTCAATCATTGTTTTGTCATTGATGTCAAACTTGCTACTTGCAGGAATGACAATTGCTTTAATGATCCAAATACTATCAAATAGTTGATTGACAAGGAGGTGGCAATCAAAAAGATGTAACTAGAGTATCTAGAGAGAAGGTTGAAGTTATGATGTTGTAATGAAGTATAAGGAATAGCTAAGCCATTGATGAAATAGTGTATTGATGACATACTCTAAGACATAGAGGATGGACACACCAAGACATATCAAAGATCAAGAGCCAAGCAAGCTAGTTAGTGTCGAACATATTTTCAGTTGAAGCCGAGCAAAGTTCAACTTAGTGTATGCCAAGTGGTCTTCAGGTGCCGAGCAGTCTTCAGGTGCCAAGTGAAGATCAGGTGTCGAGTAGCAGAAAAGAAATAGGTGTCGAGTAAGTTTTCAAGTGCCGAGCAAGATATAAGTGCTGAATGATATTGAAGTGTCGAGTTTCACAAAATTTCTTCAAGTGTTGAGCATCATTAAATCAATAATGTCGAGTTGTTGCATTATTTTGAAAATCGAAGATTCACCAGATCTGAGCTGACATGGTTTTTATCTAGAATTTTGTGAATTAGATAGAAGATAAGAATGATGAGCTAGTGGCACAGAACACTATGTAAATCATTTTTGATAGATACAATTGGATTCTAGAGGAAGTTTCTAGATAAGAGAAAAATATGGGATAGATACATTGTATCTTACCTAACCTATTGAAACCCTAAAGTTGGAGAGGGAGAATCAAGTGGGAAAGGTATTCCAGATTTCTATTTAAGGAGTCATAAGGTCACGAAGCAAAGTGTGGTGGTCGAGCATGAAGTCATGAAGTACTAAAGAAGGTGCTAAGGTGGAAGAGAGCACAGATACTCTGCTTCGATAGGCGACAATAGATATGATTGCATTGGTATGATGAGTAAGAAGACTCAAGGTGACGAAGCTTGAGATGACAAGCTTACAGAGCTACAGTGATTAAAGCCAAGCAAAGGATTGAACTAAAGTGTGATTTGTAATCTGCAAGGTATGTTGTAAGTTGTATCATATCAAAAGTCATTATTGTTACTCTCTAGCAATTGTAACAATTAAAATAAATCCTATGGACTTAGGTTGGTTTAATAGCCATGTTTTAAATCCTTTAATAGGGTGACATTCCAAGTGAATGTTCCAAATTCCTTTAGCCAGGCCCATTCCTAACAGTATGGTGAAATCCTCTAACAAGATCACATTTGACAATGTGTTGTAGCCTTTAACAGGGCAAGCCTTTAACAGGGCAGACCATCAGAAGTGGTTGAAATCAATTGCGTAGTTATTTTGTGGGTATCATCTCCACTCCAGTTTTATCTTCTTATTCTTGGAGGGTTTCTGGGTTATCAAATTCTTAGTTTTATGGTGTGATGCATGTTTACTTTTCATAGTTCTTTAAATGTTCAAATTGCATGCATGACAGTTTCAATTATGTGCTATTAAGGATTTGGAGAAAAAGTGGCATTGGACCTTGGATAACTGATTCACACCCCCAACCCCAACCCCCCCCCCCCCCCCCCCCCCCCCCCCCCCCCCCTCCGCCCCCACCTCTTAGTTATTCTAAAGAATTATAACAATCTAAAAGAATATCCTTAGACTGCTCTAAAAAAAAATGTTTCTTTTAACTTGCTTCATTCCCTTGACATTCATTTGCAATAGCATTGAACATTAGATATATCAAACCTTTGTGATGGTTGATAATTGTTGAATATTTGATTATTTCCTCCTCTCCAATCAATACTTCGTCTTACCTCCCATTAAAAATTGCCTCCTCCTCTTTATTCTAATTGAAAATTGCCTCTTCCTCTTTTTCTAAATCTTCATTTTTCTCTTCCTTTGCCTTTGCCAAATGTCATTTTCTTTTGAATGTATTCTCCATTGAACTAATTTTGTCAATATTATCTTCCTGATTTTTTAATGACCTAAACAACTTATTTATATATAATGTTGACAAATCCTTACATTTGTCAATTTCCACCACAATATTATCAAATTTGATAGGCGAATTTCTAATATATTGTTCACAAAATTGTGATATGTTAGATCATCATTGTTTATTCTTATTTTATAAATCAAATCCATTACATGAGTTGAAAATTCCAATATTGTATCAGAATCTCTCACTTGCAAATTTTTTAAATGCTCTCTTAAGTGCTTGTAGTTTAGCAACTTTTACCTTACTTGTACCTTGATTTTTCATTGAGATAGAATCTTCCATGCTTACTTGTCTATAATAGCTATTTGAATTCTTTCAACAAGTAAACCCTCCAATGTTTGTCCAATAATTTGCAAAGCCATTTTATTCTTTAACCTATTTTCATCAAACTTCTTTTCAGCAAAGAATGTTAACTCATCTCTAGATTTTGGATAGCCATTATTAATTATGTTTGTTAACTCATATGCATTAAATGTCAAATTCATTCTAAAAGCCCAATTGTCATGATTATTTTCAAAAAGTACTAAATATTTTATTGAAAATTACCAGATTTCATACATTTACAACTTGTCCTTCGTAGTCATCTTTTAATAGTAATACCTCATAAGATTATATCTTCCAACATCTAACATCAGAAAGAAACATTTGATTCAAATCGATAAAAAACTCGAATCCATAATATTTTACCATTTTGGTAGTGGTATCCCTCAAACTATCAATGATGGCTTTAACAAAGAAAATAAAAACAAACCATATTGTAACTATTTTAAATAAGTAAATTCCACAGACAACTACAACCAAAAATTATTAAAACTAAACTTACAAATTTGATCTCCAACAATTAAATAAATTATGCATAACAATAAGAAACCATACACTATAACAAAATAATTTTTTGACTAGGGAAAGCCTTGATTAGAGGGAAAACCCCAACAGGGATGGTACCTACAAGATAATGCACTAATATTTAAGTTCCTTGTAAAAAGATGTGACCCTGTTAGGAGTCACATATTATGCATTTTGTACAAAATTCCTTATTAAAAGACATATCCTTATTAGGAGACCTTGAACCATTGTTAGAAGACTCCAACCATTTTAAAGGATAATAGCAAACAACTAGACCCACTTTCTAAATGCTCCAACAAATGTGAAAGATAAACCATTGGGATAGGATGTCCAAAATTATGAACTAACTAATCTGCACTTACTTTCCAAAATAGTTCGTTTGAAGCTCACCTCAATCATATGACATAAACACTCCTCATGTGTGATAATCAAATTATTAAAACCACATCCACATCAACTAAATCACATTCACAACACACCCAAACTAGAAAAACAATGTTTCTTTCTACTCTTTATAAATAATTAATTAGTTTGACATGTTAGCTATTCCCTAATGTACATTTAATTACATCAGTCCATGTTAAGGCATACATGCCTTCATAAGCATTATTAAATCTATAAAAATAAGGTTTCCACATATTGCAATAGAGATATTATATTTTACAATAATAAATAATATGCTCCCTCAATATAGTTGGTTGCCAATAAAATATACCATATGTCACACAACAAAGATCTTTCTAGAATTACCAAAATGCTTCTCTATTTGGAATGGTAAAGGAACAAGTATTCTATCATGTAACCCAAGATCGCTAACATTAATTCCTATTTTCCAATAAGATACAAAATAATAATTATCAACTAGATCTCTCCCATCATTTCCTATACACTAGTCTACTACTAGTCTTCACCAAACAAGTTGTAACTCATCAAGAATAGAAGATAAGACTCATAAAATATATACATGATGTCTGTACTCATTCTATTACACAAATCTCATCTCACATACAATATATGTATTTTTCAAGAATCTACAAACATATACTATCAATAACAAAACTAGTCATCAATAAAATATCAAATCAATACATCCAAGTGCTAAGAAAAACCTCAATTCATAACAATCTCTCCCTGGCATTAATAGGAAAATATGGTGAAAACCCATCAATCCAAAAAGTAACATGTATCTTGGTTACAACTTAATATGATTTTATGAATATCCTCAACATATACTACCTTCAACTCTAATACACTCTTGTATGAATATCCTCCTGATATTTTTTTATCTACTACTACCATCCCTTTGATGTCAATGGAAAAGGTGTCAATATATCAAATATTAACTAATCTTCTAAAGTTTTCCTCCTTTGATGATGATCTTCTTCAAAGTACATGTATTTGATCCAACCAATTTTCAACCAAAAACATGTCAACTACCAACAATCATTTTTTATGCAAAAATTATTACATAAATCTCTAGAGTTACCTCTAATCAATGAGACCACTCCCTCTAAGGAGCAGTAACAAGCATCATGTTTAGATGAACAAATAATTGGATTGGTACATATCTACATCAATTACTCTTCACAAGGTGGGGCTATTACACTAAGAATACCTTTGAGGTACTCAAAGGTTTCTTTGGTCCATGGTTTAGTGAGTATATCTACTACTTTCTCTTTTGTGCTTACATATTCCAATTTGATTTCTTTCTCACTGACTTTTTCTCTTAGAAAATGACACTTAATTTCAATATGCATAGTCTTTGCATGTGAAATTGGACTCTTAGCCATGTTGATTATAATTGTATTATCACAATGCATGATAGAAGGTTCAGAGAATATAATACTTATATCCTTTAGCATTTATTTCATCCACATTATTTATTACAATTTTTTTTTTGCTACTACATACTTTTTTTCTACTATTTACTAAGAAATACAATCTTGCTTCTTGTTTATTTGATTGCAATTATGTGTTGTTTCTACATACTTTTCTTCTATTGCGGACTGAGAAATACAATCATTTATCTTTCTTAACAAAGATACTAACCTTACTCCAAGGAAAAACACTTCTCTACTTTTACTTTTTCTTTCATCTACATTTTCTACCCAATCAACATTAATATATGCATACTTGGTGTAAAATCATTAGATCTATGATATTGTGAGACAAATTTCAATGTTCCTTTCTAATATCTAAAAATCCTTTTTACTATTGCAAGATGTTTTTTCTTAATTGCACTAGCAATATTAGGCCTTATATGAGTCAAATACCATAAACCACTGACCATTGATCTATTATTTGTATAGTACTAGGTGAATCATCATTTCTAGTCAACTTGCATCTTGTAACTATAGGTATTCCAATTGGTTTTCTATTTTCCACTCCAAATCTTGTCAATAATTCCTTAAGGTACTTAGATTTAGATAAAAATACCATATTTTGTTTGAGTTATTTATAATCCCAAAAAAATACTAAATTTAACCAATCAAAGACATCTCAAATTCAGTTTTCATCTTATTAGAAAATTTATCATTAACCTCATCATTTCCTCCAAAAATTATATCATCTACAAATACTTCAATAATTACTAAACTATCTAAAGTAACGCTCAAATACAAATTATTTTATGTATTACCTTTCTTGAAACCAAAACTTTTATCCAACCTCACATACCAAGCTCTACGTGCTTTCTTTAATCCATATTATACTTTCTTTAATTTGTATACCATGTCTTATTTTTCTATCAAAGAAAATCGATCAAAATTCTCAATGTAGACTTCTTCTTCAAGTTCTCCTTTTAGGATAGATGAATTAACATCCTTCTAGTTTAGTTTGAAACTTTTGTTAGATGCATAAGCCAAAAAAATCCTACTACCTCTAATCTTGTTGTTGGGGCTAAGATTTCCTCAAAGTTTATACCTTCCTATTTTGAATAGCCTTTATAAACTAGTCTTTCTTAATTCATCACTGCTTCTCATTTATCATTCTTTTTTTCCTATAATTTTCTTGTATCTAGGCCCAACCATGTATTGTTATTTTCAATATTCTCAAGTTCTTCCTTTATAGAAATAATCTAATATTCATCTTTACATAGTTCATCAGTACTCTTCTAGGTTAATATTTAAAATCAAACAAATTTCATGTCTTAGCTTTCTTCTTGTCATTACTACTATACCCACATCACTAATAATTTGATCATTAGGATGGTTTGTTGCAACATACTTAGGTGTTCTCTATTATTCTACAAGTTTCTCAATCTAAACTCGTATTCCATCATCAATTTCAAAGAATAATTCATGTTCTGCATTCTAGTCTTGTATTAATCTCTAACTTTTGATCACATGATTTAAATCACCATCTCTATCATACTCAAAAGTTCTTATATGTACCTAAAATATCTCATCAATTTTGACATTTGAACTTTCAAAAACTTTCTTTAGTCTCAAGTTATAACATTTATAATTCTTACTAGAGGCAAACTGGAGGCTAGGTTTTAGATATTGAAAAAGGGTAGAAAGGATGGAGACCATGCTCCATAGCTCGGCTAATCATAGCCTTAACATAATCAAAGGTCTAAATAATAACATCATTCAATTGCATGGGATGATGGAGAAAAATAAAAAGGGGAAGGATGATAAGGACAGAGAGGAAACCAAGGTGAACAAGGAGGAGGTGTCTTTGTAAGGGAGAGTTGGGTAGAAAAAGGATTGGAAAAGAGGAAGAAGGAAGAGGTGGCTTCTCAGGATGATGATCACTCAAAGATCAATGAGGTTGAGGCCAAGGAAAATATGGAGTTAAAGAAACTGGAGCTGGCTAAAGAACTTGTTCCCTGATCACTTCTTCTAGTTTTTTCTTGTTCCCTGGCTTTTGGCCTTTTGGTTTTTGTATCCATCTATTGGTCGGGTTAGGCCTATTGTTTTTATGTTGCTTGGTAGATAGACCTAAACTTTTAGTTTATTTATGTTGATAATTGGTGGGTTTTAGAAACCCCTATAAAAAACTTGTTTTACTTAATCAAAAACATTTACAATCCTTACCCTTAGTTTAATATTCAAGGAATATGTCATCACTTCTAGGATCAAATTTCTCTATTTCATCTTCTCTTTTGCTATACAATTTGCTTCCCAAAATTCTAAAATACTTAACTATATGTATATGACCAAACCAAAGTTCATAAGGGTTTTTACTCATTCTTTTTCTAGTTTAAATTGTTTTTTTTGTGTATATAGAAATATTAACTACTTCTCTCCTATGTACATGTGATACCTTACCTTCAAGTAACATCACTTTTGTTGCTTCACCTACTATTATATTTATTCTCTTTTCTATACTGTTCTACTATGATGATTTAGGTTTTGAAGTTTTCCTACGAATACCATTGTCCTTACCAAAATTAATGATCTAATTAGAAGTAAATTCTCCACCTCTTTCACTCCTTAAACATTTGATCCTTATTACTAATTCATTCTCAAATTTTATTTTAAAGATCTTGAACTTATCAAATGTTTCATAATTTTTCTCTCAAGAAAACAATACACATCATCCTAGTGAATCATCAATAAAAAAAATAAAGTATCTCTCAGCATAGAATTTTTGTGTCTTTTTATGTCCACACAAATATATGCACACAATATTTGACTTCTATAATTTAATGCCCCTCTAAACCTAACATATAATTGGTGGTACTTTTTCTTAAGTTGACCTAATAGTGGTATATATAGGACAACAAGAATGTGACATTGTAAGATTTTGTACGATGATATGTTTATTGATTAGGATCTTCAATATTACTTAGTGTAAAAAATCTTGTTTCATCTATACTAATCATCTATCTACTTGATGACTTTCTAAATCAATGATAGTATATCATCCATTGCGAGATATATTGTCTTGTGATTTTATTAGGATTGAGAAAATAGATATCAGCTAGATATACAATCTAAATAACACCCTCATTGAACAACATATTATTAGCTTAGGTAAGTTCATATCTTTGATGCCACCCTTACAATAATAATATGTGATTAGAGTCTTCATGTGATGTTATGATATTTCTTTAGTATCATACTTTTGATCATATTTTATAGGATTCGTGTGGGATGCTCTAGAAATAATCTTATGAGATCAAACATGGTTTACATTATACTATGGATCATGTTTTACATGTTGTTTAAACTTCAATTTTAGTATCATGTTATGGAGCATACTTCCACTATGCTTTTAGTAAATTGTTTGGACATATTATTTAAGTTTTTTTTATTACTATGGATACAATTTATTTTGATTCATAATTATGATTTGGTTTTAAGCTAGCCTTGCTAACCTATCATATATTATATATTTAAATTATGTAGGTAGCATGCCTTTTGGATGAGTGGAGGTAGTTGTAGTAACTTCCAGAAGAGATCTACATGATGTCGCACTCTTCATTTTTTTATTGTTTATATGTATATGTATATGTATATGTATCTTGGTGGTTAGTAACACATGTGTGTGTTGGTTAGTAACACATGATGTCACCAACTTCAACAGAGCTTCCAAGGGAAATCCTGGCTCCTCAAGAAGTGGAGGCATAATAAGGAATGAAAATGGCGATGGAATTGTGGCTTTTTCCCTCCCGCTAGGATTTCAAGCCAACAAATTTGCAGAAGTGAATGTTGCATGTAATGCTGTCAAACTGGCTTTTGAAACCAGAGTAACTAACCTTTGGCTTGTAGGGGATTTGAACAACATTATAAAATGTATAAAAGGCAACTCTGAGCCATCATGGTTGATTGTAAATCTTATTGATGAGACACGTGAGACTCTTGCCAAATTTAGTAGAGTCCATGTCACTCATATATTTTGAGAAGCTAACCCGGTAGCCGATAGGTTTGCTAATATAGGGGTCGACACAAACCAAATAATGACATGGCATCCCAAAAATAGTTTGTCGATGGATGTCAAAAGCATGATCGAACTAGACAAGATCCAAGGAAGTACGAAGAAGAACAATGTGTAATTATGAGTATGAATGAATTAAGGGGAAAGGGTACTTTCAAAAAAGGTAGCATGGGAAATCGTAATTGCTATAATTTATTACAAACTATTCGACTCCCTTTGTGGGTCATTTTTTGCATTTGCAATAGAAAGGTTAATTCTTTATGCATTCTGCTCATACACAGAGGTTCCTATCAGTTACAGTGTGAGGTGCATATGAGAATTGAGGGTGTGCAGAGTGCAGATATGGTAGGCGAAAGGTGCAGAAAGGAGCCAGTGGGTGCAATAGAGAAATGGAAGAGCAGGGAAAAAGTCTGGTAGCAGTTGGAATAGGGTGCGATTACCAGATACATTACAAAACTGCATGGATTTGATCAGGAGGTGACCAAAAACATGGTTGGATCATGGAAGGTTGGCAGAGTTAAGGTGAATGAGGTTTCTTTCATGATCATTGAGGAGGTGATATCGACCATTTCTTAAATCTTGATTGAGGGTTTTAAGTTCTTCGGGGACAAGAAGCTCTCGGCTAATGCTGTGCAGGATTTTGTGAAGGATGCGGAGGAACTGAAAGCCCTGAAGAAAATTGACACCTACTATGTTTCTGATACCATGAAGAAATTGTGGAGGTATGTTCTTAGAGCTGTAATTGAGTATGTTACTCTGGACCCTACGTTTCATCGGGCTCGTACCCACCACTTTGTTCTCTTGAATTATTTTTGGCACAGCTGTAAAATTTCTTTTCCTTTTTACTTGTTAACTTCCCTGAGCAAGGTGGTGGATAGCTTCAAAAAGAAGCCCACTGATAACCCTGCTCTACATGAGGGGCTTTTGTTGCTTATTTATGAGCACTTCAAGGCTCAAACAATAAGCAATGCCCCCCCTCAGACTGAGAATGTGACCTTTGGAAGTTCTAGCTTCTCTTCAAACTCGGATGATATTCAGAGTTTAAGCTCTAAGGATGGCAAGATTTTGTCTGCTGGTAAAAAAGTCACCCATCAGGTCAAGAATTCACCTTCTTCCATAAACCCTAGTAGAAAAAGCCTTAGGACTCATGGGCAGAAGCAACCTGTGAAGTATGACAAGGTTGACAACGATGATGAGGAGGATGAGGAGATGAAAGAGGAGGAAAAGGAGATGCAGGAGGAAAATAAGGAAGACCGGGGAGGGAAAAAACACAAGAGGGAGGGTCTGGAGGATGAGAGAATGCAGCAAGAAGTGGATATGTCTTTGCTACCTCTTTCTCCTATCCATATTCATGCCCAACCTGAGCAGCATAAAATGGATTCTGAGAATGAGGGAGGGGAGGTGCAAGTTAAAGATGGGAGGAAAGCTTGGAAAAACTTTAATGTAAGGACCTCGAAAATGGGCATTTTTAGAGAGGCCATGATCCCGCAGGTCCTCGTGGAAAACCAAGAAGGGTTACAGCTTGAAGAACTCATAGACCCAATGATTGTGGCTATTTCGGATAAAGCAAGGGAAACTGGGATGCACCTCTTGAACAATGCCTACAACAGTATGATTGATAACTTCAGATCAATCAAGTGGCTTTTCCATGAGCTGGAGGAGGTCAAAGTGCAGGTGGCTCATATGGAGGAAAACAGGAATGGAGCGGATTCTAATAATAGAGACAACCAAGGTGAGAGGCTTAGTCTAGTAGAGAGAAGGATTAACAACATCAAGATCTACAATCACAATCTCTCGAACCAGATGATTTTACTGCTAAGCTCCATTAACAACAACATCATATCTTTAACTGGCTAGATCAAAGATAGAGTTATGAAAGAAGATGAGGAAGGAAAAGATAGGGAAAAAGCTAGATTGGTGGTCGATTCTACAAAGGACAACATCAACAATGGTCAGGACCAGGAGGATCAAAGGGTGCACTGGCAAGAGGCTGAGGAGAACCAGATGGCCTATGAGGCTGCTTAGGTCATGCAAGAGCTGGAGAGAAAGAACGAGGACTAATCCACTGCTTGTTCTTTTGTTTCTATCCGTGCCTTTTTTTGGCTTTTTGTCAGGGCTTTTTCCTTTTTCAGTTCTTGTTGTTTCTATTCCTGGTCTTTTCTATGTTCTTTGTTTTTTGGCTGGGCCTTGTGCTTATTTTCAACCTTTGAACTTGAACTCTTTTGGCTAAGCTTTTCATGCTTATTTTCAGCCTTGTTAATGTTTTAACTCTTAGGTTTCAGGGTCCCTGTAAAACCTATTTATCTAATAAAAAACACATGTGTGTAGGCACCAATCATCAAATCCACCTAGCTACAAAGTTCTGAGTGTTCCTTAAATCTTTGATAAATTATTTTTGATAAGAAGATGACACCATGATTCATAGGCACCTTTGTATCCTTAGAAATCTAATGGGAAGTTTGTCAACTTGTATGGGGAGTATGTTTTTATCAATTTATTTATTTATTTGATTATTGGATTTATAGATTATACTATTTAGAAATATATATTCATGATCTTGATGTTTTGACTTTCATGTTATTTATCTATTATATATATTTTGAGATATTTATATAAGTATATATAGGTGCACACACATATGCATGTATACATATACATAGTTACAAATTTAATGCATTTAATTGTTCTTTATGCTTATGATTGTATGTTAATAGATTATAAAAATTCTTAGGTATTAAAAATAAATAAAAGAATTAGTTAAAATAAATAATAAGAAAAAAAAAAGAGCTAACCAAAATTGTAGCCTAGTTTCTAGGATTATCAAACTTAAGACCTCCTAGAGAAAAGCTAGCTAGTTTCCATTAAGTCATTTGTAAACCTTGGAATAATAAGCTTATGATGTTACATTTATTAAGTAAATTTTAGTTTATTGGAAGAAATCAAAACAAATTAATCTAGTCAATGAGACTTTAACCTACGACTTGTAAGTTAGTTGACTAGATGTTGTACCATTAAGCTATTAGAGATCCTTGTGATCTAACATCTACAAATTTATGATAAGGAGTTAAATCAAATATTTTTGAAACAAAAAAAATATAATAATAATATTTTATAAATTAGCCAAAAGCAGTTCACAATGTTTGTTTATTTAATAGTTTTTGTTATTTATTAAATTAAAAATAACCAACCTTATAGAAAATCCTCCAACAAAGGTTTTTAAATATGAGCAATATGGAATGTCAAAGGGGAAGACACAAGGGGAGGAAATAATTTGATGAAGAAGGGAATTGACACGTGGAGCAAACCAAAGTAAAAACTCCAATTTGATGGGAGGAGGTAAGTTGTTTGGAAGAAATTTTCATACTAGATCTCAATGATTGAATGAGTTTTGGTGAGTGAATTTTAAATTAGTTTTCTGCTATATTATTTTTTAACACCACCATCTTGTTTTAATTTTTTTTTATATACATATTTGGGCTGCACATATATTCTCTATTTTATTGGTTCAAATTGGTTTCCTTGTTGTATGATATATTGGCTAAAATCATTATATTTGATGTTTTAACTTCATGTTATCCTCTCTTCCTTAATTTACCCTTTCTTTACTAACATAATTTTTAGAATTATATTTTTAATATATTAATTCAAAAAATGAATTTTTTGTTATGTTATGTTTTTTAGAATTAATAAAATTGATTACTAAACCTAAAATCAATTTAGAAATAGTGTTATTTAGTTCATAACTAAGTTTAATAAAAATATGATCGTATGTAAATGAGAGTTTTAATCAATTTAATAAACTATGTTACCTCATTTGAATATTAATATATTAATAATAATAATAAATTAAAAAGATAGGAGTCTTGAGAATGGGTGCTCTGCAACATGAGAGGAATGGCGGAGGGTCAAAATGGCCTCAAGATAATCAATGGAGGATTTAGGAAGATCAAAGCCAAAATTTCTTCACCCAGAAGAGGTATTCTCAAAAAGATTATATTGTTTGATAGTCATTTAATCAACACAACTAGCCCCAATTCTTCTCAGAGAAAGGGTTCAAGAACCCTAGTCGTAGTTTGCAACCTTATCAATAAACAATGCTATTAGGTAGGATGGTGGGAGTTAGGAGAAGGATATTTTTTCTCGATCATGTTTTGCCCAAGTAGCAGTGTCGATAGGGTTTAAGTTTGACAGTATTGAACATAAATTTTGGAGACCAATATAAAGGGTTGTTGTTTAGTCAAATAAAGACATGTCATAACCTAATATAGTCTTTATGTGGGCCTCTAAGGTGTCAGTTGCAAATGAGACATGGGAAGTGGCTTGTCAAAAAATAGCAGAAAAAACTTTATTTCTCAAATGGTTTTATTCACCTCATGTATCATTCTAAAGAAGATAAAAAATGTATTCTTAATGGGGGGTCTTATATGATTGACGGTGAGGGGCTCTATTTAATTAGGGATTGGATCCCAAACTTTAACCCTGAGAAAGAAAAGGTAAATGATATCGGGGTTTGGTTTCGACTAAAAAAATTAACAGTAGAATATAGAAATGTTGAAACATTAAAACTAATTGGTGACTCCTTTGGGATCTTTATAGAGACAAAGGAGGTTGTAGACGATGTGGATTTTTTAGTATATCCAAAGATTTTGGTTAAAGTGCAGGATGGGGGGATTCTACATGACCATGAGGTTTTAGGGTTAGGGAAGGGAGAATGGAACCAGCCAATGATTATGAAGGTTGATTCAGTATTAGATGGTTCACCTTTGAACTCAAGCTCTAAAGGAAAGGGGCTCAGGCATGAAGTTGGTCTAGATTTCATTAAATCCCTTGTAGAAAAGAAATCCCCTAGGGAGATCTTCTCTTTAGAGGTAGAGCATGAAATTATTTTGGGTAGAGAATAGGTTTTGTAAGACAATCTATGAGCGACAACTAGATTGGGGAAGTTCACCCCTCTTTACATTCACAAGTAATGGAAGACTATGAAACTTTGACTCAAATTGTGAAGGCTGCCCTTGAAGTTTTTTTGGGTCTTTTTTGCATAGAAATCTGAGTTATGAACCTAGGGCTTTGGTGCAAAAAGAAATTTCAATGGCTGATTAGAGGATTGAAACAAACCAAGAAGACCTTTATGGGACTTTAGTGATTCTTGATTCCTATGAAGCTGAGATTAATACTTGGATAGATTAGGGGAGTATGTTGCAATAACTAAGAGATAGTAGTAAATATGATACATTGATTTTGACCCTTGCAAATATTGATACTGATGAACATTCTTTCAAGGATATTCAAATCTCACCCATCCAAAATTTAGAGACTGTAGAGAGATAGAGGAATAGTTGTAATATCTTTGACACTAATGCAGGGAGGGATGAGATAACCAGGACCAAAGGCACGCCCAACTATCCAAATTGCCTACAAGAGTAAACACAATGGAAAACAAACACCAAATTACAAGAAACTCAGGAGATAGAGGAAGAAATGCTTTCATTGATTCATCAAACTAACATAAACATGCCCAGTTGTAAGGCCTTCTAAGTTACAACCAACATTACAATTAAATTTCAATCTTTAGTGATCAAACTTTGCATCTCAGCTTGCTTTTGCTTCTACTATGCTTCTATCTTCTAACATCCATGCCATAAGACTCTACTAAAGATCCCTTTAAATGCATACATGACCACAAGTCAGCCTATTATAAATACAACAAAATAAACTCTCATATTAAATGCTATAAGAAGCCACAAGTCAGCTCACAACAAACACTTATCACTAAATTAAATGCAAAGGTCAACTCCAACAAGAAACCACACATAAAAAAACTTGAAAAACAAAAAATTTGACAAAAATCTTGCAATTCAGCAAACTCAACAACACTCAGCAACCAAAGAAACTCAACAACACTTGACAACCAAAGGATAACTCAACAATTAAAGTAATATTGATGACCAAAGGATAACTCAACAACCAAAGGATAACTTGATAACCAAAGAAATCTCAACAATGCAAGGCATTGCAACTCGATAGAAACTAAGAAGAATGAAAATCATGCAGGATAGTAATGCAACGTAGGATGCTCCTACATCAAACAACTGAGGTTGGAGAAATGATTCTCTTGAATCATTGAGATGTCACAACCTAAGTTGAATCCAACTCAGATTGGGAAATCAATGTAGCATCTTCAACTGGTCTATGTTTCCATTTACCAAATACTCATAGTAATATTTTCCTCTTGTGCTCTTACCAACCTTCTGATTCAATACTTGTTCAACCTCTTCAATATTCTTCTTAGGATAATTATCTGATACAACAACTTCATCATCTAACTCATGATATTTGTACAAATCAACAACATTGAATATAGGAGATATATCTATGTCATTAGATAACTCAACTTCATAAGCATTTCCACTTTTGAACTTCTTCAAATCTTACAAGGTCCAAACTTCTTCATTTTTAACTTACTATATGTTCCAACAAGAAATCTTCCTTTCTTCAAATGAATCATTAACTCATCACCATCTTCAAAAATATAATGTCTTCTAGACTTATCAACATTCTCTTTGTACTTCAGATTACTTTGTTCCAATTTAGCTTCACCTCCTTATGCAAAGACTCAATAAAATCAGCAAACTCTTTTCCTACATCACTTCTCTTTTATTCACCAACAATATCCCTTAAATTTGATACTCCTCTAGGCTTCATTCTAGTAATAATCTCAAATGGTGTCTTCCTTGTACTTCTATTCACAGAATTATTGAATGCAAACTCAACTTGTGCTAATACCATCTCCCAATTATGTGATTCATTTCTGACTAAGCATCTCAACAAATTACCCAAGCTTCTATTCACAACCTTTGTCTATCCATCTATTTGTGGATGAAAAGTAGAACTAAATTTTAACTCGGTACCCATCTTCTTCTACAAAGTCTTTCAAAAATAACCAACAAACTTACTATCTCTATCAGAAATAATACTTTTTGGTAATCCATGCAACCTAACAATATCTTGAAGAAAATCTCATCAATATGCTTAGCATCTAATGTCTTCTTACAAGGTATGAAATGAGAAATCTTAGAAAATCTATCCACAACAACAAATACAGAATTATATCCCTTCATTGTCTTGGGCAATCCAAGAATAAAATCCATACTAATGTCACTCTTAAGTTTTCTTAGGAATAGAAATAGGTGTATACAAACTAGTATTCTGACTTACTCCTTTTGCAACTTGACAAACTCCATAACTCTTTACAAATTTCTGAACATCTGAGTCCAATAATATTCCTCCTTCAACAAACTTAGTATCTTATCAATTCTAAGATGTCCAACCAATCCACCACTATGCTTTTCCTTAATCAAATTCAACCTCATGGAGCTCTTAGGAATACACAATTGAATACCCTTAAACAACATAGCTTGAATAAAATATTGACCAAACTTACTTGGTTGTTCTATCAAACTAGGTTCTCTACACTCTCTCCACATCTTAGAAAAAATAGGATTAGTATCATACAACTCCTTCATCTCACCAAAACCAAGAACTTCAACATTCATCTCTATCAGTAAAGAACTTCTACTTAATGCATCAACAACTCAGTTAGTGACTCCACTCTTATGCTTAATCACAAATGTGAAACTCTGCAAATACTCAACCCATTTTATATGTCTTTGATTCAATTTATGTTGACTTCCCAAGTACTATAAGGCTTTATGATCAATATACAAAACAAACTGCTTAGGAATCCAATAATGTCTCCACTTCTTCAATGCTTGAACAATAGCATAAAACTCTTGATCATATACAAAATACTTCCTTTTAGCATCATTCAACTTTTCACTAAAGAAAGCAACATGTTTACCTTCTTGACTCAATACAGCTCCTATTGCAATACCACTCGCATCACATTCAACTTGAAATACCTTGTTGAAATCAAGCAAAGCGAATATAGGTAACTCAACAACCTTTTTTTTCAAAGTCTCAAAACTCTTATCAACTCCATTTGTTCACTTGAATTTATTTGTATCTCCTCTCATTGTCTCAATCATAGCATTACAAATAGAACTGAAATTCCTTATGAACTTCCTATAAAAACTAGTCAAACCATGAAATGATCTAACCTCACCCACATTCTCAAGTGTAGGCCACTCCAAATTTTCTTTAACCTTCTCAAGATCCATCTTCAAACCATAAGCTGAAATAAAAAATCCCAAATACACAATCTCCTCTTGCATAAAAGAACACTTCTTCAAATTAATCATCAATTTTTCCTCTTTCAATCTATGCAATACTTGCCTAACATGCTCAATATGTTCTTCCGTCTTACTAAATATCAGAATATCATCCAAATATACAAACACAAACTTACCCAAAATATTTTTAGAACTTCATTCATCAACTTCATGAAAGTACTAGGTGCATTAGTCAAACCAAAAGGCATTACCAACCATCTATACAAACCATATTTGGTCTTGAAAGCAGTTTTCCATTCATTGCCTTCTCTGATTTTGATCTAATGATAGCCACTCTTGAAATCATTCTTGGTAAAATACTTTGCTTCACTTAAATAATCCATTATATCATCCATCATTGGCAAAGGAAACCTATATTTCACTATGATCTTATTAATAGCTTTGGAATCAATACACATTCTTCATTCTCTATTATTTTTAGGTGCTAATATGGTAGGTGCAACACATAGACTCAAACTTTCTCTGATCAAACCTTTCTCCAACAACTCATGTAGATGTTTGTTAAGTTCTTCATTCTTAGTAGGTGTTAATATATATGGTGCTTTATTTGGAAAACTAACTCTAGAAATTATATCCATGCAATGACTTATACTTTTCATTGGAGTGCAACAATATCTTTATACTCATTCAATAATCTTTCTATTTCTATTGGCACTTCATCAATACTACCAGTGTCTATTATCACTCAGTTACCACTAGCTTCTGTTACTTGGTCACTACTGACTAGCACTCAGTTAGCACTATTTTTTGATACTCTATTGCTACTGACACAACTTGGTCTCCAAAGAATTATAGCAAATAAAAACTTTATTCTTCTTCATTTCCTTTTCAGAATGCTTTCCATTAACCATGCATATTCTCATAGTAGTACATTTAACTTCGTATGGGCTTTCAATCAAAGGCAACAATATTTTCCTTTTCCCACTCACCCAAAGAGTATATTGATTCAATCTTCCATCATGTCTAGCATATTTATCATATTGTCAAGGTCTACCCAACAAAATATGACAACAATCCATAGGCATAATATCACACAAAACTTCATCAAAGTAATATCCAATCTTGAATTTCACAACACATTGTTCACTTACCAATATCTTATGCTCATCTTTGATCCATGAAACATGATAAGGTTTAGGATGCTCCAACCTTTGCAATTGTAATTTTGTAACCAATTCTTCTAATGCCACATTTGTAGAACTTCCACTATCAATGATCACCTTGCAACATTTTCTAGCCATCTTACATTTGGTCTTGAAAAGACTTCTTCTTAGGACAAGTTCCTCATCACTTCCCTAATAACATAAGGTTCTTCTCACCATCATATTTTCTCCAGCCTCAAGTCCACTTGGTGAATCCTCAGTATCTCCTTGAACCACACTATTTTCGTTACCTTGCCCACTTTCAAAATATCTGCATTCAAAATATCTATGCCCTTATTTACCACATCTGAAACATTTACCATGAAATCCATCTCTAGAATAAGAATTACCTCTTCCTCAATAAGAACCAATACCTTCTCAATAATAATCACTACCTTTCCACTCAGTCTTTCTTTTATCATCATTCTTCCATTCAAATTTCCCCTTATCTTGCACAAAACTATAAGATTTACCACCTTCTCCATAAGATTTACCTCTACCTCTCTAGAATCTACCACCTCTACCTCTTTGTCTTTGTATATGCTTCTTTGTCAAGATCTCCTGAGCATTCAAGGCATATTGATATGCTTCCTCCACACTTTCCAATTTCAAAAACTTATCTCATCTTGAGTTCCAGATCTCAATCCATTTATGTACCTTGCAATTTTCTCAACATCATCATCCACATGTCTAGATCTAATGTCCAATCTATAGAATTCCTTAGTATACTCCTTCATAGTCATGTCTCTTTGTCTCAAATTTTTCATCTTTCTCAACAAAATAACTTGGTAATCAACATGAAGGAACTTGTTCACCATCTTCGACCAAGTCTTGATCTTTTCCTTTCCTCTCCTTTCTCTATCAGTTTTCAAATGCTCCCACCATAGTGAGGCATGTCCTTTCAACTTAGTAACTGCAATCTTCACCATCCTATTATCAAAAGTGTTTTCATAGTCAAAGAACTTCTCTATTTCAGAGATCCAATCCAACATAATATTGGTATTCAATTTTCCATCATAAGAAACAACTTCAACAACAAGCTTTGAATTTTCCCTAGACAACAATCTCAACAACCTTGCCTCATCTTGATCTTCTTTAGGTTCTAGATTAGGGTTTGGTGTTGTTGCTTCATCATCACTTACATCATCAAGATGTGCTCCTCTTTTCTAAGATGTCTCTACAATAGCTAATATGGCTACGATTTGTCTCAGTATATCCAACATGACATTATCAACATTTCCTCTACCTCAAACCATCTTTATATTCAGGTTCCTACAAGATCATAACCCTCTACAAGTTATAGGTCAAATCCATAGATTTGTAACCCTACAACCCAAATTCAATTAGGGTTCTACACAATCCAATCTCCACAAGTACAAACCTCTTCTCTGATACCACCTGACATAGGGAGAGATGAGATAACTCTTGCCAAAGCCACACCTAGCTATCCAAACCATCTATGTGAGTAAACACAATGGAAAAAAATACCAAATAACAACAAACTCGGGAGATAGAAGAAGAAATGCTTTCATTGATTCATCAAACTAAAAGATACATTCCCAACTATAAGGCATTTTTTGTTATGACCAATATGACAAATTTTTAATCTTCAATCATCAAACTTTGCATCTTAGCTTGCTTCTACTTCTACTATGCTTCCATAAGACTCTACTAAAGACCCCTTTAAATACATGCAGGACCACAAGTCATCCTATTGTAAATACAACAAAACAAACTTGCATATTAAATGCTAAAATAAGCCACAAGTTGGCTCATAATAGATACCTATCACTAAATTAAATGCAAAGGTCAGCTCCAACAAGAAAACACAAACTTTTCAAATGAAGAATCCAAAAAAAATGTTGCAACTCGATGAACTTAGCAACAATTGGCAGCCAAAGAAACTAGATAGTGCTCGACAACTAAAGGAACTCGTCACCCAAAGGATAGCTTGGCAACCAAAGAAATCTCAGTGACCAAAGGATAACTCAGTAACCAAAGGATAACTAGGTAACCAAACAAATCTCAGCAACCAAAGGATAACTTAACAACCAAAGAAAGCTTTGCAATGCAAGGCATTGCAACTCAAGAGAAACTAAGAAGAATGAAAATCATGCAAGATGGTAATGTAACCCAGGAAGCTCCTGCATCAGATACTGACTCTGAGTTTGTGGGATCATATGAAGAAGGGGATCATGACCCCCTAGGAGCTAATAATGAGTTGGATGTAACTGATCAGAGATGAGTAAACCAAACACCTTTGGAGATATCCAAACCAAAGATGGGGGAGAACAAGAGGAGGGGTCATAATTCAAATAAGATGAAGTTAGAATTAGTAGGTGTCGTAGCAGACCAGTCAAAATTGTTAAAATCTCTAAAGGGATATTCCCTTTCCTAGCAATAATGAACATCCTTTCGTGGAATGTCAAGGGTTGCAATTCCCTTTAAAAATTGGATATTTTAACATTTCAAATTTTTTCACTCTTCTAGGGTTCCGTGTGATCTTTGAGTTTCCTTGTGTACGACTCTCTTTCTAAGCTTTCCTTCTATGTTCTCCACTTGTCAAACTACATTTATTGTGGGAGTTTTTAGTTTATAATTGCCTCGGTCAGTGATGACCCATTTTTTGATACTAGTGTTCATGTTGCTACTTCGAAAAGCCATGGTGCCTCCATTAAACAAATTTCCTCACAAGTTAGTCCCGAAAGTTTTTTACAAGGTAATCCTGATATTATCCTTCCTTTGCAAGAATTTGATGCTAGTTGTGATTAGTTAGAACAACATAACTTAATAGGATGTTTTGTGGGTAGGACTCCTCTTGAAGCTATGCTTTGAGAATGGGATAACAAGAGCTAGACTCCTCATGGAGTCTGCCTTGACATTGTGCAAAACCTTACCAAAGGTTTTTTTTAATTTTGCTTTGCCAACCTGTCGCAGGTAGACACAGTTTTTAGCAATGGTCCTCGGTCTGTGTGTTCTTCCTTGATCTTTTTTTAAAGATGGTCGAGAGATTTCATTGTCTCTAATGACAAAAAGCTTAGGGTTCCTGTGTAGGTTGAGTTCCCAGGTTTACCCTTGCCATGTTGGCCTTTTATTGAGTCCATTGCCAATACTCTTTGCAAAGTTATTACAAAGGAACATAAAGTTTTTTTTTCAATGCTCGTCCTCAAAAACATGTTTGCATTGAGGTTGATCTTTCCAAGGATCTTAAGGATTCTGTGGAAATACAAATTGGTTTTGAAATCTTCTCTTAGAAGGTGCTTTATTTGAACCTACCTAACACATGTTATAGGTGCTAGTCAATGGAACACAAGATTAGGGATGTCCCTTTGGCTGTGCCTAGGGTTAAACCTTCACCTAAAGAGGTGTTGGGCCCATTTGCCATTGCACCAAAAGCCATGACTGTTAGTGAACATGGAACACCACATAATTAACCACCTGTGGGCAGGGGAGCGCGTCGCATCACCCAACAATCTCCCCCTCGACGCGCATACCAGGTGCTTACGCGGGTCGGGAAGGCACCGGGGAGATTTGAACCCATGACCAGGCCAAAACCAGGCTCTGATACCAATTGTTGGGCCCATTTGCCATTGCACCAAAAGCCATGACTGTTAGTGAACATGGAACACCACATAATTAACCACCTGTGGGCAGGGGAGCGCGTCGCATCACCCAACAAGAGGCTCTTGCCAAACTAGTAGAAGAGAAAAAAGAAGAATGGACTACTATTGGGTGCAAGGGAAAGGCTCCCTTGGCTTCTTAATAGTCATATGCAGCTATCATTTTGGTTCCTCTATCTCAACAGGAGTACAAACCCCAACCAATGTAGGGATGCAAGCAATTTTTTTGAAACCAAACCCTAGTGTTTCATAGGTTTCAAACCTTGGTTCATAGGGGATTAAGGCAGTTGCTAGGGCTAACACCTTGGTTGTGATTCACACCCCTATTGTTGCTTCTTTCGTAGTAACACAGAATATGTGGTGTTCTTGCAGTCCTCCTAGATGTTTGAGAAACCAGAGGAGAAAAGTCAGGCCATCAGTCTAGAGGATTTTCCTACTAGCTTTAACTTGGTTTCAACTTTCTCACAAAATAGTTACTCCTCTCTCAAGGATGAGGAAGATATGGAAGAATTTTCATGAATTTTTTATCATGGACTATGTGAGGTCTTATAGACCTCTGCAAAAAGTACTATGTTAGGGACACCTGTTAGAGGCTTAGAAATTTAGATTTTTTTTGTATGCAAGAAGTTAAGATCTTTGGTTTCATGCTTGCATCTACATGTCGCATCATTTGGCCAGATGGAATTATGTTTTCCTCTCAACATGATTTTGGCAGTGGTAGTGTAGTTACTCTCTTGTCACCTCATCTTCATTCTACTATTATTTTGCACGGTCCTAACCCCATGCATAGAATCATTTGGCTTTTTCATTCCATTAACAATCATTATTTTGGAGTCATTAATGTTTATGCTCCTAATGATGCTCTAGAAAGATCTCAATTGTGGGGTTGGCTAGCTGATAACTTGCCTCCAACTACTTGGGTTATGTGTGGTGACTTCAATATGGTTGAGTTGGCCTCTGACAAAGATGGCATTTTACATTTTTGTTGAACAACTAGGGAAAGGGAAACTTGGTACTACATGTACAATAAATTGGGCCTTTTTATCCCAATACTAACCACCACCAACATAGTGGGGTTTGGCACACTTGGTTCAACTTTCGAGCTCGCTCTGATCACATTTTAAAATGTCTCAATTGTGCTTGATTACTGCACAATATTTTTTCTCCTTTTCTAAGGATCAAGATTTTCCTATTATTCCCTTGCCAGATGTGACATTATCTAACCACTATCCCATTTATTTTGCTATTTCATGGCACATAATTGCCTAGAGCATTGTTAGATCTCAATTCTTCCTCAACATGTCAGTGTTGATGCATGCTTGCACTATTACTCATATCCTATGTGTCTAGAATTTGGAGCCACGTCTGAATTCCCAAACAAGGTGGATTCAATGGTGGAATGATGCCATTACTAGAACTTCTTTCTTTTTGCACATCTATGGTTGATAATTGGCAGTTTTCAAAAGGTGGTCTTATAAATCCACTACTACTACCCTCAAAAAAACTTCTAAAGCTCTCACCCTTAACCCTTTTGATGTTGATTTTCAAATTCAACTTGCCAAACTTCACCATGAAAGATAGGTTGCAGATAATTATGTTGCTTGAGGGGCCCAAATCAAAGCTTGCTTCCATTGGTTGGAGGTTGACAATAAAGCTTCGAAAGAGTTCTTTCAGGCTCTTTGATCCCATCATACCAATTTTGGGATTTAAAATATCAAAAAAGGCACATGTATTCCCTCCAGTCTCCCTAACATCCTGCAAGCATTTGTTCATCACTATGAAAATGTGTTTTCTTCACAGGGAAATTTAGTTGCTCAGGAGGAAGCTCTTAGAAAGTGTATTTATGTTACTCCAAACTACCTAGCAGTAGAGCAATGTGCTTTCTGTGAGCAACTTCTTACCCTCTGAGACCTTAAAGAGGCAATTTTCTCCATGGCAGATGATAAATCCCCCAGGTGTGATGGGTTTTCCTTATAAATTTTACAAAAACATCTGGGAGTGTATTGGTCCTGATTTGCACAAAGTTTATCTTGAAACCTATCATTCTAAAAGCCTAGGAGCTATTATCAAAAAAGGAACCATTAAATTCATGCCTAAATCTAGAGATCCTGAGACTATTTGTAATTGGTGGCCCATTACCCTTCTTAATGTGTCATATAAGATTATTGCTAAGGCAATTTCTCTCAAAAATTTCCATCTCCTTCCTTTAATTATGTGGCCCGAGCAAACTAGCTTTATCAAATCAAGCTATATTCTTGATAACATCATTGTTGTCTAGGAAGGTATGTAGTGGGCTCGCAAGTCCAAGCAGCCAACTATTTTTTTTTAAATAGATTTTGTTAAAGCTTATGACCAGATTGAATGGCCTTTCATTTTGGCCATGGTCTAGGCTCTTGGTTTTGGTCAAAATTTCCTATAGTTCATGGAGATGCTCTTTGGAGATGCTAATGCTTGAATTACCATCAATAACTCCCAATCTAATGCCTTTGGGATTTTCTATTCCATTAGGCAAGGTTTCCCTTTGGCTCCGACACTTTATGTTCTTGCTGCTGAAGGGTTTGGCTACTTGCTAGCCCACTCTATGTCATCAAGTTTGGTTCATGGCATCTCTTTACCAAAATCCTCTTCCCAGTTGGTCAATGGTCATTTTGTTGATGATTATTTTCTCACTCTTTTGGAGGATGAAGAAAACATCAATAATTCCTTGAATTACCTTGACACTTTTTGTCAAGCCTCTGGCTCTGCTATTCAATGGCATAAAATGCTCCATTATCACTAATCTTTTTTGCCAGCTCCACCTTGGCTTAACTAGTTTCAATGGAAATGGGTCACTCACGAGGAGATTTTTTGCTTTTTATGCATTCCTTTTGCCTTTCAAGAATCACAAGTGGATATGTGGAACACTGTGCTTGCCAAGATTACTAAGAAGCTAGATTATTAGCTTACAAACCCGCTTTCTCTTGCAGGCAAATTTTAAATTTGCTCTAAAGTTCTTGCAGCTATGCATGTCTATTATTCTTGTTGTTGGGAACCTTCAAAAGCCTCTTATCAAAAATTAGAGTGTTTTCGCTATGATTTTCTTTGGGCT
The DNA here is from genome assembly GCA_028749045.1 of Cupressus sempervirens. NCBI lineage: Eukaryota > Viridiplantae > Streptophyta > Pinopsida > Cupressales > Cupressaceae > Cupressus > Cupressus sempervirens. The sequence continues at coordinate 572,632,905 of CM053783.1, read as the reverse complement.
TTTGGTTCTGATCATCATGGCTTCCATAGAGTTGCTTGGGACTTTTGTTGTCTCCCCAAAGAGTCTAAAGGCCTTGGCCTTCTCTCCACACAGAAATAAGGCCTTCCTCTATGTGCCAAATGCATTATTCATGCCATCACTAGAGATGAAGCTTAGATTCTAGTTCGACATTGCATTTCCTCTAGGTTTCATGTTTTTGATTAGGTAAAACAGGTTTTACAGGGATCCTGAAACCCAAAGTTTTATAGAAAAAAGAGTGAGATGAAACAGACTAAATAAACAAAAAACTACCACAAAAGGCCAGAGACAAAAGAAGGCCCAAAGCCAAAGTACAAAGGCCAGAGATAGAAAAGGAAAAGCCAGGTGAACAGGCCAATGTCCATCTGTGTCCATGGCCTGCAGGGTTTCTGCAGCATCATTGTCCTTCTGACTGGCCACGCCCTCCTGAATCCTAGTAGGAGTGTTCATATGATTCCCCTAATTCACTTGGTCACTAGCCTCTTTCTGAAATTCAACCCGGTTGAATCCTTGCTCTGTGTTCTACTCTGCATCCCTTTCAAAGCCAGTTGTAGTCAGATAGTCCCCCAAATTGACAATATTCTCATTCAAGGTGTGAAGGGTGTCCACTATCTGTTTGGTGATAATTTGGTGGACAGAATCTAGCCTTTGGACCTTCTTCTCAAGCTAGGTGAGTATGTCATCCTGATGGTCTCTGGAGACCTGGCCTCTATCTTTCTCCTAGCTCCCCACCTAGTCTTTGCTTCCTCTAGCTTCCTGGTCCTTGTCAAAATCCGTGTTTTTGGGTTGGTTGCTCCTATCCTTCAAAGCCTCAATTTCCTAAAAAAGCCACTTGATGGAATGAAAGTTGTCAATCAGGTTATTCTTTGCATTGTTCAGGAAGTTGAAGTCAGTTTCCCGCACATTGTCAAAGATAACCAAAAGAGCCAAGTCAAGGAGCTCGTCATAGTGGGTACTTTCGTCAAGGTCCTCTAGTACCTAGATTTTAGCAGGTTCTCTAACAATACCCAAACTGACCTTGTCCCCATAGAAGTTCCTTCAGGCCCTCCTCTTGTTCTTTCTAATTACCTCCCCCCCTTTTCAACCATGATTTCAAACATCTCCTTCGGGGGTGAAATGGGAACCTCCTAAGGCGAATTGGGTATGGTGGGGCTGGGGGACACATCAACAAGGTCGCTAGAATGATCCTGGAGTAGGGCCTGGTTCACTTTTCTTTTCTTGGGGTTAACCTTGGGGTCCATAGGGGTCACCACCTCCTTGTCATTTTCTCTCCCCTTATCTTCTTCCATCTCACTTTCCTTCCCTGTCTCTGAGTCCTCTTCCTCAAACTTTGTATCAAACTCCACATCATCATCACTGGCCTCTTTCACCTCCTTAGGATGAGGAGAGGGGGGATAGGAGGAAGACATCTAGGGCGCTTCCTGCTAGGGATGTGGGGATCACAGGTCACAGGGATAGCTTTGCTTGGGGTGTCAATTTTTGCTAATTTTGCTACAAGCTCATCCCTAGAATCAGAGCTAGAAGTGTCCTCTGAGGCACTACCCAAATCCCCAATGGTTATCAAACTTGGGGTCAAGAGTGACATATTCAATGATAATCCTAAGGACATGCCTCCAGAATTTTTTGATGGAGTCAATGTCGTAGTAGGTGTCAATCTTGACCAATTTTCTTTTCTCCTTATCATCCTTGACAAAGTCATTGACAGTGTTGGTAGACATCTTCTTGTCCCTATAGAAGTTCAAGCCATCTTGAGAAAAGCCAGTCACCTCCGCAATAAGACCCTGAGTGATTCGGTGGGAAACACCATCAATTTTGACCCTGCCATTTTGCCAAGAATCAACCATGGTTTTAGTAACCTCCGCATCAAATCCATGAAGCTTCTCTATGAATTTGGTTATACCTCCCTTCTGGAGCTTTCTCCAGACTTTCTTCTTCTCTTTCCATCTCTCCACTTCGCCCCATGGCTCTCTTCTGATCCTTTCACCCACCATTGCAGTTTTTGGCTCAACAAACCCTAAACCACTAGCAATATTGCCGAGTTCAAAGTGGCAAAAGGTGCTGAGAGAAAAAATAATTCTGTGCATGTTTATGGGTATATTTCTGGCTTCCTTTAGCTCGTGTCTTTCATACACATGATTATGGAGCAGAGGGGGTTCCGCATAACTCCAAATAATTTCCTTTTTGAAGTACAATTTTTCAAATCCTAACATCATTAGAAGGATGTTACGTTGGTGCCATGGATTTGCTCCTTTCATATTAGCTCAGTCGCTGCCGCCAGAAAGTCATTGTTGATTCCCCACGTCATCATCGAGTTGCTAGCAACCACTTCATTGGCGAACCAGTCAGCGATCATGTTTGCTTCACGATAAATGTGGCTGACGTGGTAGTTTTTAAATTTCCTTAAGTCCAATTTTAGGTCCTCAATAATGCTTTCAATGGTCCAGGAGGGTTTTGTGACTCCTAAAATGTCGTTTATTATATTTAAGGAGTCACCTTCAAGCCATAGCTACTCAATCCCTGAGGCCAGGGCCAACTTAACAGTGAACCTAGTAGCATTGGCTTCAGCAAGATGATTGGTTTGGTGGCCAATAGGGGAAGAGATAGCAATAATGCCACCTCCTAAACTATTTCTTATGATACCTCCGCATCCAGCTAGACCTGGATTCCCCTTGGCCACCCCATCGAAGTTGGCTTTATACTAGTTCTTAGGGGGAAAAGACCAAGTAGCCTCCTATCTTCTTTTGATCCTGTCTTCTTTCCTGGCTTTACTGTTCCCTCCAACCTTTATGTCTCCTTCTCTGGTTATGGCATAGTTCTCTGTCATAAGGTTTTCAATTTTCTCAACTATTATAACCTCAAGGGCTTCTCTATCTCTGAAAATCCTATTGTTGCGCTCCTTCCAGATTCCCCAGCAAAAGTGTGGGAGGATCCAGGAGCTCAATAACTGAGAATTCAAACCTTGGTGGTGGCTTCTCCACTAACTAAAGAAATCCTGGATGCAAACTGAAGGGCACCAATTGAAGTCCAGGTTAGTAGTCAAATGGCTCGACACCTTGGAGGAGAAGGGGCAGTGGATGAACAGATGATTAACCATTTCTAGATCTTGCTTACACAGGAAGCATCTATTAGGTAAGATTTGGCCTTTCTCTGCTAAATTATCCTGGGTAAGGATTTTATCTTAAAGGAGGAGCCAAAAGAAAATGTTTATCTTAAGTGTAAGCCCAGGGATCCAGGCTTTGGCCCAAATAGGTTTCTCCTCTTTACTCACAAGGGATAGATAGCTAATGGCCACATAGTAAAGGCCCCCTGAAGAATCTCCCCAAACTAAAGAGTCACCATTCTGGTTGATGGAGATGGCATTCAGAGAGGACATTAAAGGCTTGAGGTCCTGCTAAAGTTTAGCCAGATTGTGCCATTCATTACCATTTCTGTAGTTCCTTACCATCAAACCGTATCTCCCAATACACTAATCAGCCCACCTACCAAATATGGGGTGATTAATGAGGGGTTCCTAACATAGCTAGCTATCCTACCAAAAAAGGATTTTGTCTCCCATTCCAACTCTCCATTTAACTCTAGATTTAGCAAGGGGGAGGGCCTTCAAGATCCCATTCCAGATATGGGATCCCGTCGGCAGCTCAGCCCCTTGAAACATGGAGTTAAGAGATAGTCTACCTAGATATTTCTTAGCCAGAATATCCCTCCAAACACCTGTGCTTTGGAAGATTTTCCAAGGATGTTTAGCTAAAAGAGATTGATTGAGGTGAGAAATTTTTCTAATACCAAGACCACCCTAGCTTTTGGGCTAGCAGACTAGGTCCCATGCAACTAGGTGGTATCTCTTGTGGTCATCAGTTCTAGTCCAGAGAAAATCCCTCTCGATTTCATGTTAATATACCTGAAAGGAAGGGGATTGACTTTCAAACCCTTCTCATCATGTGTAAACTAATGCTCATACAGGGCTCTTTTGTTATCAAGAGCATGTGGAAAGCTTGGGAATTTGTTAAGCCTTGGCTTCGCTAGTCCGGTGATGAGTTTCATGATGGGCTCTCTTTGAACCAATAGAACATTTGGTGGTCTCCCCTGTTTTCCATCCAGGGTATTCCCCTAGCCAAGACTCAAGGTGCTTGTGCTCTATGTTTTTTCAAACGAAGCATGAAGACTCCTAAAGATCATTTCTCTAGGGTCTCCATGAGTCTTAGATCTTGGGAAGATATGAAAGTCTAGTACCATCTTGCCCATTTAGATTGATAGACTTTTGACTTATTACTTTCTGCAATTCCATACCACTTAATTCATAAAGTGGGTATCCAGTCTATTAGACCTTGATGGACTAATTGGAAGTGGTATCATGTCACTCCTTTCACCAGCTACAAACCAAGTCTAGGTTATAGATGGCTTTCTCCCCATCTGCCGATGGTGGATATGCTCAATCAGAGATGGCATTTGCAATCTTCCCTTTCTTAATGGAGAAAGCACTATGACACTATTTGGAGTGCCATTATAGAACCCAAGATTGCCCATTTTTCTTGCTATTGGCTTTTCAAAGTCTTCCCCTTGGGCCTCAACTCAAGAATATTGGGGTTCTGGATCCTAGGTGTCCATTTTGTGGCCAACCAGAGTCTTTCCTACATATTTCATAGTTTTGTAGATGTACTCAAAATTATTAGCACTAGATTCATGATTTTTTAAGTCATTTCAGCCTGAACCCTTTTCTTGGCACATGGCTATTTTAGGGGGTTCCCCAAATATCCCTAGGAAATTTACTTAGATTTGTCATACGTTTAGGATGGATATTTTGTTCACTTTGTGGAAAGATAGAAATACTATACTTTTCACTCATAGTTTTCTTGATATAAATATTGCTATGTACACTAAGTTGTGCATTTGTAATAATGTAATGATGTAGATTCAAGTACAAGAAAACAACCATAGAGGTGGCCCACCTTTAAGAGCTTCTTAATCATTGGGGTAATTCCCCTTGTACTGTTGTCATAGTACCTCTAGATGCTTCAGTTGATACCACAATGCCTAGAGGCCACCGCTAGAGGTGTAGTTCTTCAGGTAACTGCTTGCACATGCTACATTTGTAGGCTTCTTGCCACTGCTCTCCCAGAAGTGGCAATGGTGGGTGGGGACAGCACTTGGTTTACCCACCCTGTAGTGGCATTGATGGTTCCCAGCTCCTACTCCTGGTCTTTGGCGAGTGGTTTTTCGAAAGTGGTATTTTTGCTTGGAATTGGCCACCTCTCCTTTGTAGCCTGATATGAAGGATGTTGACCAGGCCCCTGATGATGCTACTGATGACTAGACTGTTCCCAGTCCACCTGCAAATCTTAGGGATGACTAGGGATTTCATGATCAGGATGAACCACCCCCCCTCAGCTGGCACTACTTTAGTTGCCTAAGGGATTGCTTCTTATATGTTTTTTTTTATGAATAGTTGTTGATTCTAGTTTTGGCTGTGTGAACTCTTATAGGGTGATCTTATATCCCCCGACCCCTTTTTTGTGAATTGTAATCTTAGTATATTATTTATTAATAGAAAATGACTATTCATCAATGTGTGTGTGTGTGTGTGTGTGTGTGTGTGGCTGTAATATTTATGGCACTAATAATCCTGCCCTTAGAAGACAATTGAGAGAGACAATTACAAAGGTTATTTAATAGATACTCAAATGAGCTTTATCTTCTTAGAGGGGACTTCAATGCAATTATCTCTCCTAAAGATAAGATGGGTGGGAAAGAATGGACTAGGGTTAGTTAGAGATGGTTTGCAGATTTTGTATTGACTAACTGTTTGGTAGAGGTTGATTTCAGAAATGGAGATTTTACTCATAGGAATAGGAGAAATTGTTTCCTTTGCATTATTGAAAAATTAAAGACCATTTATTTTTAGAGAGTGATTGGAGTAAGGAGAGGTGGATTTTTCATGCCTAGATTCTCCCTTTTTTAGGTTCAAACCATTTTCCAATTTGCTTGTTTATTAAAGAGGACTTAGCCCCTCCTTGGGCTCCTTTTTCATTTTGAAAATTTGTGGACTAGGGCACCTAATTTTTGGGATCTCATTGAGTAGTGTGGTAGAATCCAACACTCAAGAAAGGTAATAAACCTTTTTTATTTCTTTAAGAAGTTACAATTTTTAAAGGAACAATTGATAATTTGGAACAAAATAGAGTTCAAGAATATTTTTATAGAGAAACACTCTTTAGAGGCCGAGCTTAAATATTTGAACTTGAAAGTAATAAAAGATGGGATGAGGGAAGAGGATTATATTTGCTAATTGGAATCATGGGATGATTACAATGAAATTCTTGCATGTGAAGAGATACACTGGCGGCAGAAATCTCATGAGACATGGTTGAAGGAAGCTGACAAGAATATGAAAATTTTCCATAACTCTATCAAGATAAGAAGAGAAAAGAATAAAAATTTTGTGATAAAGGATGCAAATGAAAACTTGTTGGAGGAAATGGAGGATATTGACAAGGAGGTTGTAAGGTTCTTCTCTTCCATACTACCAAAAGATGTAGCAAGGCAAGAGTGTAAGTTTGAGACTTTAAATGTGATTCCTAGGTGTGTTTTGGAGGAACAAAATGCTCATTTGATGAAGCCAATTTCCAAAAAAGAGGTGAAAAAAGATCTATTTAGTTTATGGGAGATAAGGCCCCTAGTCCAGACAGTTTTCTAGCGAGTTGTCAAATGAAGACACACCCATAACATTTTGTGACAAGTTGTCTTTTCTATCACAATATGGAGCTTGAATGTCAACATCGACTATGATTGGAATATGAGTTCCATCAATTGCTCCCACACAATCCCATAGAAGGAAAATTTAGGATCAAAATGATGTAGTAATAAAATTTAGAGTCAATGAAAAAAAGTGCACCAATAGGATATGTACCTTGAAGTACGGATCAAAATGGTTCTTCCCACTAATTTCTAGAGGAGTGTTCAAAAAAGGTGGTAAAAGATCATTTCCATGGCGTGCCAAGACTGCCATCAAAACCTTATGGAAATATCGACTGATTTTCTCTCCTGGGTGACCAAAGTTATGAGTAATCTTATGATTCCTCAAATTATGGCCAAGAGTATGGAGAAACATCACCAATTGTTCTTCTAGTGATAAGTGCATCATATTTTTTACGCTTCCTTTCTGCTTAAGAATATCAGCTAGATAAAAGAAGGCTTGTCTACTCATTTGAATTTGATCATGCAAATCACTCTCATTTGAGTAGATAATACATTTATAAAAGGAAATCTCATCTCTTTTGCACTTAAATATTACTCTTCTAGATTCTTGTGCTATTGCTACTATAGATGCAGCAAAGGCCGTAAGACCAACTACTAGAGCACAAATGACTCTTCTCTTCTTAGCAATGTGTCCTAGAATTTTTTTATTTGTCATTAGATCCATCAACAACCTAAAACCAATGTAGAGACACATTTTATTAGTTCATTACTAGTTAGGTTAAAAAAAAATGTTTTTGGCTAAACCTACAATCCATCCTATCTAAACATAAACTCTCTCTATAAAATAATATTCATCATCTATTTCAGTAAATCTAATTTAGTTTGAAATATGATGTATAAACAAGTTTTATTGGGATTTAAATGCAATGCTCATAAATAATATTTTTGGACTATGATTTCCCTGCTTCTTTGTGTTTCTAATTATTGCAAAATATTCTTATTTTTATGATTCTTTGTGTTTCTAATTGTTGTAGAGTGTTCTTATTTTTCCTATGTAAGTTTGGTCAGTTAATTTCATAAATGCATTATGAAATCTTTTGATTGCAACAAGTATTTACCATATGAGTCATCCCATATATGTCAAGTATTTATCATTAACTAAACCTATATTTGTATGATTTTGTGTAATGCCCACCCATAGTTTGCCTTTCCATTATATTTACCAAACTCATTTATACCTATTTCATGCATGTGTTAATTTCAAGGGGATTGGATTTATAATTATGAAATTATTTCATGACTTGGATTACATATATATCAATAAAGAATTACTTAGTTGATTATATTTCACATGTTGATTGATGATTATGATTAGTAGCACAGTAGTGATGCTTTAATGATTCGTAGTTAATAAATGTGATTTCTTTCATAGCAATGTTAGATGATGCTTTAGTGACGATTACTTCATATTCATAACAATGCATTATTTTATTTGAGCATTTGATGTTTGACTCATAATTATTATGGTACTTACCCCATACTTGCATGTGTATGGTGTGTGTGTCTATTTTATATTTATGTTTTTTGTGTTTGATGTGGTTAAGGGAGGGAGCCATAGTCACCTACTAGTCAGGATCTACACGATGTATTATTCCTTGCCATTGCTTGTTTAGTTTAGATAAATTTATATACCTGTACATGCTTGTCTTTTATGTAGAATGTATGTACCGGACATCAATCGCTTTCCTAAATTGCTAGGATGAGTGTGCCCTATCATAATAACTCAAAGGTAAGAATGGGGAGATAATGTTCAAGTCCAATCCCAACCATAGCCTAAATACTTGTTTTGCGAGGACTCATAACTAACTTTCCACCCTTTTTAAAACCTGTGAGTTTATCTTTGTTTGTGTTGTTTGATTTTAAGTTTTAGTCTATTTTGGTAATGTTGTTTTTATATGGATTTCGCTATATGATTTATTTGGTAAATGATTTAATTAGAATATTTAGGTTAATCATATAATTAAATATTATTTGAAAAAAAATTAAATATGTGCTTTAATTTAAAATTCTAAATGTAGAAGTTTAAATTTAGAAAATTGGTTAAAGAGAAATTAGAATATGATGATATTTAATTAATTATTAATTAATTAAATATGTACTTCGGTTTAAAAGATTTAATTTAATAAGTTGTACAAAAATAAAGTTAAAATATTAAAATATTAAAGATTTAATATTACTTTATTATAATTATTTATTTAGTAATAATTAAATTAGAGTTGCATTTACACAATGAGCTTTGATTATTATTATTAATTTAAATAATAAACTATACTTTAATTAGTGCTTGCACAAATTAATAACACTAATTAATAAACTGGAAGAAAATAAAACATAAAATAATTAAATTTAAAGATGAAGTTATAGTTCTAATTGTGGCATAGTTATATTTATTTAATTTAATGATAATTATTCAAAAGTTTTATTTTAATAATAAACTCTAAATAATGTTATTAATTAAATTAATAAATATATTATTAAAATGCTTTAAAAATTAATTAAAGAGAGAAAGCTAATTATTTAAATTAAGATATTTTGTAATTAAATATCTAAAAGAGTTGCGCATGAAAAGGTAAAAGGTAATAAAGTAAAAAATAGTAATTGATCAGTGAGTTCCCTCTTAGAGCCCCAGTTTAGGGGAGAACTCTTTATCAAAAATCTAGAGCTCATTTTACAATTACATAGGTTTTGGGAGAAAAAAATGAGAATTGGATCAAAAGAATTGTTGAAAGTTTCAGAGGGTTTGGATTTGCATACATTCATGGATTGTCTTAGATTTTAGTTGTGGTTTTGAGATAGGGTTTGAAAACCCATTCTAGAATTTTATTGAAAGATTTGTCTACTTCATGTCTTCCTAGGTGTTTGCATGTTGCTTATTAATTTACTGTAATGATTTTTTAATACGGAATTATGTTGTAGATTTTGAAAAAGAAAACTTATTAATCAAGAAAACTTCTAAGGAAAATTATTGAAAAATTGTAGAAAATTATTGTACTATATTCTTATAAACCCCTTTCTAATATACGAAAAATTTGATTACTGAAAATTGGAAGAAAACAATAAATTGTACAGTTAGGGTTTCAACTTTAAATTTGTCATTAGAACTATGTGATTATCATGAATTTTTTAAATATAGACAAATATTCTTCTTACATCTAAAATAATTTAATTGCAATATTTATTGGAAAAAGGAAAAAGATTAATTGAGAGGAAAACATGTTGTAACTAAACTTATGCATGCATGTGAAAATAAATATGTTAAAAAAAAAAGCTAAATATAGTATGGTTACATGCATGTGAAAACAAATATGCTAAAAATGGAAAGCTAAGTATAATATGGTTATATGTATGTGAAAACAAATATGCTAAAAATAGAAAACTAAGTATAGTATGGTTGCATGATTTGAGAGATCAAAGATATGTGAAAATACTAATTGCATGTTTATTTTTATCTTATAAAAATATAATATAATTTTCAAATTTATTTATTTAAAAATAATAATAATAATTTAATGCAAAAGCCTACAGCACAATGTTACATTGTGAGCCTCTTATCTTGGAGGATAATTAATCGCAACACATAATAATAATGAATCTTGGCTTCAGCCTCTTACTAATCAAATAATAATAATAATAATAATAATTTATTATTTTCTAAATGAAATAAATATTATCCATTTAGTTATAAAGTGAATGTTAGTATTAGTGATTATTTAAGTTTAATTGAACTCTTAGCTTTTGATAAGATAAACAGGTTTTACAGGGACCCTGAAACCCAAAAGTAATTACAATAAACATGGTTGAAAATAAGCAAAAGAAGCCCAACCAGAATAAAACAAGTCTAATGGCTGATAATAAGCATGAGGCCCAGCCAACAATAAAGGCCAACAAAAAGGCCAAAAAAACTAACTGTCTTTAACAAAACTTAGTAAAAGCCAGAATCAAAAGCCAAAAAAGAAACAGCAAAAACACAAAAAGACAGAAGAAGAGGGCTACTCTTCATTCTTCTTCTCGAGATCTTGCATGGTCTGGGCAGCCTCATAGATCTTCTGGTGCTCCTCAGCCATCTACTCCTGGACTTTCTCTATTTCTTGGTCCAAACTGGTAAAGGTGATATTAGTGGCCATATCATCATCCGACCTGGCTCTACCTTTGTGCTTTTTATCCTCACCAGCAAGCAGTCCTCTGTCTTTTAGCACACCCATTAAGGAGAGAATATTGTCATTGATTGAATTGAGGAGAGAGATCATCTGACTAGCCAAATTATGATTATAGTTTTCAAGATACTTAATTCTCCTCTCATCCAGACTGACTGTATCCTCCTGATTCTCATTTTTAGTCTTCTTGTTGTTGCCCTCCAACTAAAAAACCTTCTCCCTGACCTCTTCTAGCTCATGGTATAGCCACTTGATTGATCTAAAATTATGAATCATGTTGTTATGAGCATTGTTCAAAAGATTCATACCTATCTCCCTAGCATTATTAGTGATGGCCAAAATAGCAGGGTCAATGAGCTCTTCAAGCTAGGGTTGTTCCTGGTTTTCCACTAGAATATGAGGATTCATAGCTTCTCTATAAATTCTCATCATCGCAGTCCTAACATTGAAATTTCTCCAAGCTTTTCCCCTATTTTTGACAAGCACTTCCCCCTCTTTACCACCAGTATTATCCTTATCCTTCTTCTCGAGATGAGGATGAGGATGAACAGGGGAGAGAGGGAGAATCATAACATCCAGCCCCTAATTCAAAACCCTCTCATCATCCATTTCATCCCTCTTCCATTTCTTCCCTGCATGTTCCTCATTAATCTCCTCTTCCATCGTTTTGTCCTCATCCTTAGAAGCCATGTCCTCCTCATCCTCATTATAATCCATATCCTCTTTACCAGAGGATTGGCCATGGTCCCTAGGGCTCTTTCTTCTAGGGGTTATAACAGAGGACGGCTTCTTACCATGATCCTTAATTTTCTTACCGGTAGAAACATTCCCCTTCTCCTCCGAGCTTATGCTCTAAATATCATCAGAATATTAAGAGTAGCTAGAGCTGCCATTATCAGCCTTCGCATCTAGCGAGGGATTGTTGCTGACCGTCTAAGCTTTGAAGTACTCATGGATAAGCAGAAATAATCCCTCATGCAGAGTGGGGTTGGCAGTAGGTTTCTTCTTAAAGCTTGTGATTTCCTTACTCATGGAGGTAAATAAATAGTAAGGGAAAGAAATTTTGCTATCATGGTAGAAATGATTAAGAAGAATGAAATGATGGGTTCTTACTCAATCAAACCTAGGGTCTAAAGTAATATATTCAATGATAGCATGCAAAACATACCTCCAGAGCTTCTTGATGGATTCTGTCACATAAAATGTCTCACTTTTTATCAATTCATTCATTTCTTCAGTGCTCTTCACAAAATCCTTCACTACATTGGTAGAGAGTTTTTTATTCCTGTAAAACTTGAAACCCTCCATAGGAATCTCAGTAACCATAATGAAAACCTCCTCTATGATAAAAAAAATAAGACACCATTCACCTTCACCTTGCCATCTTTCCACGAATTCACCATGCTATTGGTGACCTCACGATTGAAGCCATGAAGTTTTGAAATATAACTTGCAACCCCTCCCTTTTCCAACTTTTTCCAAACTTTTCCCCTGTTTCTTCATTTCTCCACTTCCCTCACTGGCTCCTTTCTGCACTAAATTGAACTCTTAGTTGCATATAAATGATTTTATAATTATTAATGAAAGGAGGAAGTTAATAAATATTTATTTATAATTTTATTATATTTAAAAAAAAGTTGTTGTAGAGTTCAATTTGTAATCATTTAGTTAATAACTATTTGGCTTTATGAGAGAAATTCTAAATAATTAAATTAAATTTATAATTTTAACTCTAGTTACATTATGAATTAAAGGAAAAGTAAATGTTAATATTGGACTTAATTAGAAGTCAAATTAATATTTTAGAGATGAAATTGATATTAATATTTAATCTAATAATATACAGTTATGTTATTAATTAAATCATTTATTATTTAAGATTATTTAAATTAATAACATGATAATATTGCATGATATTTTACATGCACAAAAAGATTGGATATTTAAATACTTATTATTATAAATAAGTATATTAGCATAACAATTTATATTAACATGTATATTCTTACTTTATTCTAAACACGTCTTTATGACCCAAATTAAACAAGAGAAATTGGTGGAATTAAATCATGTGGCTGAAAACTATGTGTTTTCTAATATTCTATTTATAGTCGTGTGATGTTTATTTTCTTGATAGTTTTTCTTTATGGATTGTTTAGTTGGCCAAGTTAGGATGTGTACTAGAGGTGTTTTTGAGATTTTCTTTTATGATTATTTGACTTGATGTCATGATGATATCTATGATTTGAATTAAGATTTATGTTTTATGAGCTTTATGCTATTGAGCATTTATGAGAACTTGAGTTTTGAGAACCAATATTATTTTCAGATTGTCTATTAAAGAACCAAATTTGATCAATATTACTTTTTGTCATATAGGACATTATTATGGTTTGCAATTTTGATGTAGTGTAGGACAGGAGAATTCCCAAAGGAGATGTCCTAGCCCCCAACAAATAATCACACAAGGAAAAAACAATAATAATGCAAGATCTAATACCAAATTACTATTGGTCTCAGAATGGTTTGGACAATTGAGTGTCAACACACTTAACCAATTTTCATAGAAAAGTCAAGTACATTATATATGCCAAGTTATAGTATGTGCTAAGTCAAAATTTCAATAGGTGTCGAGCATGATACAAGTGTCGAGTGACTTCAGGTGCTGAGTGAACCATATGAGCCGAGTGATATATAGGTGTCAAGTCACAGTTGATGCCGAGCAAGCCAGAATGCTATATGTGTTGAGCAAGCCATAATCATATATGTGTCGAGCACCAGTAATCCAGTATGTGTTGAGTAACACAGAATCAACATATGAGTTTGTGCCTTCACAAACTCACATGTAAACCATTTTTGAGCCAACATAGAAGGATCTTAAAGGTTAATAAGGATAAGAATGAATCTTTTATATTTCTTATGCAATCAACATGTAGCCAATAAGAAAAATGGAGAAGGCATGCAACCAATAAGAAAACTGCAAGGAATGAGCAAGAAATAAAGATTCAATATGGATTGTAGATCCATACCTAACCCTAAGTCTTTGAAATCCTTAAAAGGAGGATGAAACCCCATTGTATGTGAGGAGGAGAGTAGTGTATGGGAAAACTATAGCGAAATACAAAGGGAAAGTGTGAAAAGACTTAGAGGAATAGGGTAGCATTGTAGTATTCAATTGATCAAAACAAAGCAAGAGCATTGAATAGACATCAGATCTCAAAGGATCAAGATTTGAGAGAGCATATCAAGTGCCTAAATTCAGAAATCAAGGATTGTAAGTTATCAAGTTTATTAGTCTAATACTCTAGCAATTGTATTAGAAGGAAAATCCTATGTTGATAGGTTAGCTTAACAACTAGGTTGTAGATCCTTTAGAGAGGTGATAAAATCCTTTAACAGGGTGACACTTCATGTAAAGTTTTTGTAAATCCTTTAAATAGGTCACTATTGACATAGCGTAAAGGCTTTAATAGGGCATGCCTTTCACAGGGCAGACCATCAGAAGTGGTCAAACATTATTGTTGTAATGATTTTGTGGGTATCATCCCCACCCCAATTTTACCTTCTCATTTTGGAGGGTTTCTGGGTTACCAAATTTGGTGTTATGTGTTGTGATGCATGTGTTTACTTTATGGTTCTGTGATATGCTTACATGCATGAAGTTTATTTTTAGATTAAAATTTTTTAAGGTTAAAGTGTGATACTTTTGATTCATCCCCCCCTCTCAGAAGTATTCTTCCCATTTTATTATTTCAACAATTGGTATCAGAGCTCAGTTCTCACAAGGAGAAGCCTAACAGCTTAGAGAAAAGATCTGAAGATGGAAGTCTTCAAACTTGGGAAGATCATAGAGAATCAGGTGATTGATGTGCACCTCATCCTACACAACTTGGAGGAAGCCAGAGAAAAATTTAGAAAATCCTTAAAAAGAAGGAAGGATATAGTCATAGCTAAAAATGACACACACTACAAGGAGATTGATATCACAAAAGTGTTTGCCAATGGAGATCCCAAAGAGTTTGATGTAGCAATAGCAGAATTGATGGAGAAAAACAAAGCTCAAGTAGAAGAAATCAAAATACTCAAGATTGAACAAGAATCACAAGCCATAATGCTTTGTCAAGTAATAGACAAGGTTATGCTAGAAGATGACAAGATATATCTCACCAATAGACTGGAGGAAAAGACAATTGAGTTTGAAAGAATCTCAAACATGCAGCTAGATACCTTAAGCCAAATGATGAATGCACATCATGAGCTAAATATGAAAGACATTGAGATCTCAACACTGAAGATACAAAATGAACAACTGCAAAATGACTTGAAAAGAGAGAAGGAATTTGCAAAAAGTTTCAACAAACCAAATGAGGCTATCAAATACTTTGAGTAGCTACTGAAATCACCAAGGGCTAGTAATGATACTTCAGGACTTGGTTACACCAACACTGAATAAGGAGAATCATCCAAGACTATAGAAGAAAGGGGTAACAAAGGTAAGAACACTAAACCCACTTGTCATTTCTATAGTAAAAAGGGACACACTGCTAATGTATGTAGGAGTAAGAAGAACAATCAGCATGATAAGCCTAAGAATGCAAGCTACCGTCACAAGTGCAAGAAGCAAGGACATCAAGCACATGAATGCAATACTAGGACTATCAAGACACCAAAATTTGAAGGACATTGCTACAATTGCAAGAAGTATGGACATAGAGCTTTTGAGTGCAGATCAAAGCCTATGTGGACATCAAATCAAGTAACAAGAGAAGGTAACCATGGTCATCACCACAATTGGGACTATAACACTAGGTATAGCTGTCATTATTGTCAAGAATATGGACACATTCTTCAAAACTACATAAGGACACATTTTAGAGGGAACTATAGTAGATGGCTAAGTCAAACCATATGTTTTAGTTGCTTGAAGACTAGCCATATCAGCAAGAATTACCCAACAAAGTCAAAGGCACCCAAGTTAGAAGTCAGCAAAGGAAAAGAGAACGTTGATGTTGAACATATTAGAGGACAATGAACAAGACTTGGAAGAAGAAAGATGAGTGTAGCTCATCAAATGGAGGGAACACTTCACCCAAGAGGTCAAGTGATCGCACCTCATCCAACTAAGCAAAAGAAGGCATATGAGACTGATACACAAAGCTATATCAACAATTAGTCCCAAGACAAAGAAGCGCTGCAAATAAAAAAATAACATGAATCAAGATGCAAAGTCAAGACTTGAAGTTTTTGCAAATGTTGTCAAGCTATCCTTAGTTGGTGAGTAAATGTTAGTGCATGCCGAGTAAGTCAGTTGCGATCGAGTTGATAGTTGGACCCAAGTGAAGGAAAACCAATAGAAGTCGAGTTATGTTGAAAAATCTTAAGGAGCCAAGCATATAGCTGTATACGCACTAAGCATTTAATGCTAGGTTTAGAAAGGGTATAAGGTCAAAATTTTGATCATTTCTCATTATTTTGAATGTAGAGCAAGAATGAGTAGAGGGAAAAAGTGATTGAAGAGCAGCATTGAAGCCTTTTGCATGGATTTCAACAAGATTCAACATCGTTTTCGTTAATCTAAGGTATTCTTCAAGTGCCAAGTTGCGCAGTTATAGAGTTTGTTATCTTTTGAAACCCTAGTCTTACAGAATGGCATCTAGTTCTAAAAATCCTAAGGAAAAGGAAGGTTTTGAGGTCCAATTGGTTAGTAATGAGGTCAAAGAACTCGAGTTTAGGCTAATCCCAAAAGTCGCTAATAAAAATGACCCTGCCGATGCATTGTCCATTATCCCACCCAGAGTTGTCATGGTACAAGATGTCAAGAAGTGTTGCAATTGCAAGATAGGTGCAATAGGAAACTTGAAAATTTTTCAAACATATGATAAACTGTGTGCTAACAAAATATTGAAGGATGAATTTCATATAGTTGAGAAAAAGGGATTGACTAATGCCTTAGTTTTTCCCATGGTCTTCAAAACTGAATGGATTAGAATTGTTCTCAGTAGAATACATAATGGTTTTTTGTGGTTAGAAGGAGGACCCGTAAAGATAATGAAGAGAATAATGCATAGGGTTACAGGTTTTCCAACCCTAGATCAGCACAAGACCCTATGTAGTGGTTCCAAAGAAGCCATTAAAAAGAACACCAGGGCAAAATGGAATAAGAGTGGCATGAACATTGACAGAATCATAGATCCCCTTATAGATTTTGCAGTGAGAATCATTTCTCACAAGTTCTATCAATCTAGCAGATTGAATAGTGTACCATGTATTATTGTGGATGTTGCATATAAACTTGTCAAGAAAGATCATACATATGATCTGTCAGAATTGATGTTGTAGCAAATCATGGAGAATCTTGGAGCAATAAGAAGATCCAAAGGTGCTCAATGTAAGTTTGGATCAGTCCTTGTCTGCATATTTTTCTATGTTTTGGAAGAACTCCCATCTTTTGGTAAAGTTAACTAGAGATCAGATAAGTCAACCATTACTCAAATTAATGAGTATATTGAGCAAATGGGAGACAACTTTAACTCTCTTATGACAAGCTATTTTGAGTATTTTAGAAATCCAAGAAATAAAGACTGAGGATACTAGTTTCCCTAGTGGAACACCACATCAATAACATTTGCTTCTTAGTTGATATTGATTACACCTACATCCAAGTAGCAGTTCCAAGGGTGAGATGGCTAAGGCCATTGGGTTATGAGATAAACATTGATGAAGCCTCAACAAAAATCACAACATTGCTTGCAAAAGAGATTGATAAGGAGGCATCCGACTTTGGAACATTTGATGGTGTGCATTCCAAGGTAGATATGGAGCTGAAAACTACTTCAACCTTGAAGAAGAAAGATAAACTGGTGAGGAAACTAAAGAAGAAATTTGGAGAAGGCATTGAAGGGGTAGTTGAGGAAGAAGAAGAAGAAGATGAGAGTGAAGAAGATGAATAGGGGCAAGCTCCAATGGAATTAACTCAAGGCTTAGGTGAAGATAAGGAGGAAGGTCAAGAGGAAGAAGAAGCTAAGGAAGCACCAACACAAGTCGAGTCTAAGAAAAGAAAGGCCAAAGTATAGCCTCTAGCCCAACCCAAACCCAAGAAGGTTATAAAGACTACACAAACCAAGCAGACACCTGCAATAATAGCTACCACAAGGGCCTCTACTCAAAAGGCCAAGGAGCAAGTGAAAGAAAAGAAGAAGGCCACAAAGCAAACTGGTGAAATGCAAAAGAAAAGGAGAAAATATGTAGCACAACCAGATTCTAATGATGAGGAGAAGACTGAATTAGAGGACATCAGCCAGTATAAAGTGGTAAGCCATCCTCCTAAGTCACACATAGATTAAATCTATGAAAATACTAAGAATGCAGATTTTACTGATTTGAAAAATATTAATTTCAATAAGTTAAGTAGAGAGGATCAAAACAAGATAGAAGATTCAGTGTATGCCATGATGGTAGGATTTAAGAATACACCTCTTGAGTTAGGCAATACTATGCCTAGGGAGTTATATGAGATTATTGAAAATAAATGGCATTATTATTTAAAAATGGAAAAGAAAATAAGAGAATCAACACTAGCACAAGTGATACCTGATTTGACTAGAGGTCAAATAACTAAGGCTAACAAGAAACATGGTGGAAAATTTGCACCAAAGTATAGAGCCTTTAGCATCCTACAAAATAAAATTGAAGAAGTTGTCTAGAAATCAATAAGATTGTGGAAGTCAATATACAAATTAACTGATAACAAGGATGAAAAAGGAGAAGAGGAGGATGCAGAAGCAAATAAGGCAAATGCCAGTGAGAAGGACAAAGAAGACAAAATAGAAGTAGAGGAAACAAGAAAAGGAGAAGAAGAGAAGAGAGAAGAAGAAAAGAAAGAAGAAGAGAAGAAAGATGAGAAAGAGAAAGAAAAAGGTGAGGCGGAGGAGACACAAAAAGGAGATCAAATGGCAACAGTTGAGCAGGAGCGACAACAAGATTAGATTGTGCAAGACACACAATTGCCACCTCCTAGCCCTCCTCATGTAACCATCACACTTGCAGACACTATAACTGTAAAGGATGTTATCAAAAAATCATGTCAGAACATCAATCCACTAACTACAAAGGATATCAAGAAGATCCTTCACCAATCAATGTTGCAAGCATAGTTATGCACAAATCCTATATTGGTGAATGTGGATGAGTTGAAAAAGGAAGTAGCAGAGCTAATGAGAGAAAAGGTGAAACCACAAGAATCACCTTCCACCATCTTTACAGCTCCTAGTGATCAACTCTTAATGCTTCGACCACCATTTCCAACAATTGATACATCTATAACAGTTGATACCATAGTGCAGAAGTTGAATGTAGAGGCAGTGAAACACATAGAGAAAATAGGACAGATTGCTACATCTAATTCTACAGTACAGTCATTAGGTACACCTCAGATTATTGTGATTGATCAGGGGAGAAAAGATGAGGAAAAGGAGGACAAATCAAAAGAAGAGGAGCAAGCCGCAATACAAACATTGGTAGAGTTACCAAAAATAGGCACTCCTACAAAAAATCTTCAGAAGCCGAAGAATAATGCAATGCTATTGCAAGTATCTATACCAAGCTTGAGCTCAACAAAAGTGACAAGGGTACTTCACTATGGAGACCTTGAGTTAGTTGAAGAAATTGTCATACCTACCTATGACTCCAAGATAATTAGCATTGAGTAGATCACAGAGATGTAGGATACATTGAATAGGAGAAAGAGACAAGAAATACTCAAGAAGGAGTATAGACATAAGCAAGCATTGCATGAGATTAAGGACATCTTTATTGATGCCTTTAGCTTGCAGTCACCAAGTGAGACAAAGCCTATAATAACACAATTGTCAAATATTATTGACTAGGTGACAAGTGAAGACTAGGAGACAAATGTGAAACTCATGGAATGGTCTGAAAGGAAGTTTCAAGGAAAAGTAAACGAGAAAATATCTAGTAACATAGTACTTCAACAAGTTGAATTGGCCAAGAAGATTGAAAAGGTCAAAACTGTACTTGAGAATATCTTCTCGTTGTACAAAAAGTTCTGTGATTTTTCCTATTTCACACAGGAGACAGGCCAAAGGATCCTGAGCTTGGAGAGAAATCTAAAGATTTCTAGCATGTAACTACCAAGAGATCCAACTCAAAGTGAGAAGCATTTTACCCAATTGCTTCACACCCAAAAGGAGTTAGCTACATTCACGAGTGAAGAGGCCAATATAAAGGCCAAATTAATGTAGATTCAATCTTCCATAACCCCACATTTGGAAGTACTCCATAAAGAGAAAGTTTATGCTAAAACCGTTTTAAAGAAAGATCCTAATCTTTCTACATTAGATGGACTTGTACATCTTGCTGCAAAGACTACCATCAAGCATAAGTCACTAGAAATTTCTTTGGAGAATTGGGATGTAGCTCTTAAGATGATAATGGAGGTCAACAATACATTTTTGGCGAAATATGGTATTACTCCTTAGCACCCTTTGACATAAGTGTCAAAAAGAGGGAGAAACAAAATAAAGGGGGAGATATAATAAGGGAGATATAACAAAGGGGGAGAATACTAAGTATTTCATTCATTCTTTTGGAGAATAAAAGGGAAAGATTGTAGATAGCCAAAAAAAATGGGAGATAAGAGATAAGACATAGTGTGGGGGAGATATAATGTTTTTGGAATTGTATGGAAGGTAACACAGGTACAAAGTACAGAAACAGAGCAAAGGCAAAGAGTATTAGATACATCAGCACAAGAATTTTGGTTACAGGAATGAAATGGCACAATCAGCTCAGGGGGAGTTATAAGAATTTTAAGATATATTGTTCCTTACAAAATTTTGAACAAGTTTTTTGAAATTTTGTATATATGTTGAACAGATTGGATATTGTACTCATAAGGTCAGATAAATAATGCTTAGTTAAGTGTTTTTGACTTTTGACACTCATGTCAAAGGGGGAGATTGTTGGTCTCAAAATGGTTTTGACAATTGAGTGTCAACACACTTAACCAATTTTCATATAAAAGTCAAGTACATTATATATGCCGAGTTACAATATGTGCTGAGTTGGAATTCCAATAGGTGTCAAGAATGATACAAGTGTCGAGTGACTTTAGGTGCCAAGTGAACCATATGAGCCGAGTGATATGTAGGTGTCGAGTCAAAGTTGATGTCGAGCAAGCCAAAATGCTATAGGTGTCAAGCAAGCCAGAATCATACATGTGTTGAGCACTAGTAATCCAGTATGTGTCGAGTAACATAGAATCAACATATGAGTTTGTGCCTTCACAAACTCAGATGTAAACCATTTTTTTACCAGACGTAGAAGGATATTGAAGGTTAATAAGGATAAGAACAAATATTTTATATTTCCTATGCAATCAGCATGTAGCCAATAAGAAAAATGGAGAAGGCATGCAACCAATAAGAAAAGTGCAAGGAATGAGTGGGAAATAAAGATTCAATATGGATCGTAGATCCGTACCTAACCTTAAGTCTTCGAAATCCTTAAAAGGAGGATGAAACCCCATTGTATGTGAGGAAGAGAGTAGTGTATGGGAAATCTATAGTGAAATACAAAGAGAAAGTGTGAAAAGACTTAGAGGAATAGGGCAGCATTGCAGTATTCAGTTGATCAGAACAGATCAAGAGCATCACATAGACATTAGATCTTAGAGGATCAAGATTTGAGAGAGAAGATCAAGTGCCTAAATTCAACAATAAAGGATTGTAAGCTATCAGGTTTATTAGTCAAATACTCTTTAGCAATTGTAGTAGAAGGAAAATCCTATGATGATAGGTTAGCTTAATAGTTAGGTTGTAGATCCTTTGAAGAGGTGATAAAATCCTTTAATAGGGTGACACTTCATGTAAAGTGTTTGTAAATCCTTTAAACAGGCCACTATTGACATAGTGTAAAGCCTTTAATAGGGTAGGCCTTTCACAGGGTAGACCATCAGAAGTGGTCATCAAACATTATTACTGTAGTGATTTTGTGAATATTATCCCCACCCCAATTTTACCTTCTCATTTTGGAGGGTTTCTGGGTTACTAAATTTGGTGTTATGTGTTGTGATGTATGTGTTTACTTTATGGTTGTTTGATATGTTTACATGCATGAAGTTTATTTTTAGATTAAAAATTTTTAAGGTTAAAGTGTGATACTTTTGATTCACACCCCCCCACCCTCCTCTCAGAAGTATTCTTCCCATTTGATTATTCCAACAATCACAACTCTTCATTCATAAAATAACTATTACATGTAATGTGTCAAGTTGTCAGGCCTTCTCGGTTACGACCAAATACAAAGTAATTACAATAACAATTCTACAAGATTCCTCAAGATCCAATCCAAACCGTAGCTAGTCCAGATCCACACGCTGGTAGAAACCTCCAAGGAAGATCTCAACTTGTGCTTGCAAGCCCACCAAGTAATGTCTTCATTTTTCAAGCCATAGCTACTAGCTCTTCTCAAACTCTATCCAAGATCCAAGTGTAAATTGCCTCACATTTGGCACTTTGTCCACACACTTTGAAAATCTTTTGTCACTCAGCTACTCCATCTTCCATGCTATTCTCCAAGTTGGATGATTAATCTCAATCCTATTGTAAAATACCTCACATTTGGTGCTCTGTTCACAAATATAGGAAAAAATTGCTCTTCAGCTACTCTCCACACTCACTCCTCCTTCTAATGAATGAACAATGACAATACAAAGCCCTCTACTTATACCAAACCAAGCCACAAGTCAGCCTAGCCTATTACAAATTAAAGTAAACCCTTACATGCATAAGCCACAAGTCAACCTAGCAAGTTACATTAAATAAACCCACAAGTTATATTTAATCATGCCACCTATTTAATATCGTTTCCCTCTTTTCTCCATTTTTATTTATTTATTTAATATTTTTCTTCTAATTTTTAACATTTTCTCTCTCCTCCACAATTTTATTTTTTATTTTGAATACTTTTTTCTCTTTTTTTTTGAAAAAAAAAAAAAAAAAACAAAATTATTTCCCACTTTATTTTTTGATGCAAGATGCTCTTGTATCAGACTCTCTAGGTAGCTAGAAAAGTGTGTCCCACACTTTGACTACAAAAGAAATATCTGTAACTATCTTCATCTTCACCAAAGGCTTCCACTCTAATAGAGGCAAGAAAACCAACCTGCAAATTGTCCACATTTGCATCACTCTGTCAAACACTAGAATCTCAACCATCCAATCAACATGCTCATTCCTAGGAACAAACTGAACATAATGCTTCATCAACAAACCCTCATCCACATCAACAACTAGTGAATCCACACCAACAGTAACAAACTTCATATTAGCAAAAATATGTAGATCTCCATAAATACATTCCAAGCTCACAACACTAGTTGCTATGTAGGTTTTGTATCAAACTCCACAAATTGATCAACAAAACCAACCTCTTCCACCTTCACCTTGCGATGCCATCTTCTCTCTTCTAACTAGCCAGACAACTCTCTTTTGGATCGGTAGACTCCAACTCCAGTAGCATACAACTTCCTTCTTTAGTTCCTCAAATATTTTAGAAAATGAAGCATCCACAACAACATCCACCCAAGCTATTGTCTCATTAATCCTCATCTCTACTATATCATGGAGATTCACAATCATCCCAGGGTCCAATCCTCTTGGAGCCATCTTCCAAGATCTTTGCAAACCCTTTACAACAAATCACCAACAGATAAATCTTCTCAAACAAGATCAACCATCCATCTTCACAACCATAGATCCATCTGCATGTCCTTCCAAGGTCCTGGTGCAAACTGCCTCAACTTTGGTGATCTGTCTACATGCTTAGGAACAACTTTCATTCTGATATCACTTGATGTAGTGCAAGGTAGGAGAATCCTCAAAGGAGATGTCCTAACCCCCAAAAAATAATCACATAGTGAAAAAACAATTATAATGCAAGATCTAATACCAAATCACAACTCTTTATTCATAAAAATAACTGTTACATGCAATGTATCAGGTTGTTAGGACTTCCTGGTTATGACCAAATATAAAGTAATTACAATAACAATTCTACAAGATCCCTCAAGATCTAATCCAAACCATAGCTAGTCCAGATCCACACTTTGGTAGAAACTTCTAAAGAAGATCTCAACTTGTGCTCGCAAGTCCACTAGGTAATCTCCTCATTTTCTAAGCCGTAGCTACTAGCTTTTCTCAAACTTTATCCAAGATCCAAGTGTAAATTGCCTCACATTCGATGCTCTATCCACAAACTCTGAAAATCTTTTGCCACTTAGCTACTCCATCTTCCATGCTATTCTCCAAGTTGGATGATTAATCACAATCCTATTGTAAACTGTCTCACATTTAACGTTCTATTCACAAACGTAGGAAAAATCGCTCTTCAGCTACTCTCCACACTCACTCCTTCGAATGAATGAATAATGAAAATACAAAGCCCTCTACTTATACTAAACCAAGCCTCAAGTTAGCCTAGCCTATTACAAATTAAAATAAACCCTTACATGCATAAGCCACAAGTCGGCCTAACAAGTGACATTAAATAAACCCACAAGTTATATGTAATCATGCTACCTATTCAATGCATTTTCCCCTCTTTTCTCCATTATTTGTTTATTTATTTAATATTTTTCTTCTAATTTTCGTCACTTTCTCTCTCCTCCACAATTTTTTTAAAATACTTTTTTTTTTTTTTTGAAAAAAAAAACAAAAACAAAATTATTTCCCACTTTATTTTCTGATGCAAGATGCTCCTGCATCAGATTTTTGGGAAGGTAGTCTAGGTGCATGTCTATGGGAGTGGCTTGCAATGGGGGTCGGGGCCCAAAGTGGCTGCCAGGGTAACTCATTGTAAGTTGTGTAACAAGTCATAACATAGTAATTAAAATATCTTGCCTAGCCCTTTTCTTTGAGATACATTAAAAAGATAAGTTAGAGATTTTTCCTTGTCCATGCCTTGAGTGCTTGTATAGACTAAGGATGAGATGAAGATGATCATGAGAGGGTATTTTGATTCCACATAGAGTCACTAGGGGGCTAGGGTCCTGAGAGACTGCTAGAGTAACCTTAGAGTTGGCTCATGTGATGACACTCCATAGTATGTAGCTTGAGTCTCCTTCATGGTTTTTTAATATTTGCCTCTAGTTGTGTACTTGTTAGATATTACTTTTGATGGTGCTTTTATTGTGAGTTGTTACTCATTGATTCGATGTCATTTATTATTGACAGTTGACTTTCAGTAATGAATGATTAGTTATTCATTAGTGGTGTTTTTATTGTTGGAGTTAGTGATTGGTAGTTTACTTTTATTGATGATAGTTGTTATCTGTTGGTCATTGTGTTTGTGACACTTGACATTGATTTTGAGGTGGTTGTATGTTGATTTGGTATAAGATGTTAGTATTGGAATGATTGTCCTTTCGATTTTGATTATCTCTTCTTCTTGAGTAGTTTGTGTTACCCTTGAGGTAGTTTTGGCTATCAAGATTCCTTGCCTAGGATTATTTTATGATTTGATTATCTATGTGTGGATTGTACATTATCTCTCCTACACTGTGGGAGTGGGAGCCTAATTAGGTAACCACGTGATCAGGAGGTAGTGTATTCTTACCATTTGGATCCCCCTCAAATTGACATATGTTGGATGCTCGTTGACACAATGATACCATTATCATTTTTCCTCTTATCTTGAAGACTTTTATTCATTTGATGTATCTATGTATCACATGTTTTGAGATCCTACGAGATATTGTATTGTATATTGATTTACTTGTATCTATTTTCACATATCCTGTGACGTGCAGTGGATGCTACTCATTAGATGTGATTTCATATTGTTAGTTGTACTTATGCATTTGCTTATATGATTATGTATGTGCTTGTTCATTTTATGATTATGGAAATTGTAATTGAGACTTAACTAATTAATAAAACTTTCTTAAATATGACTCAACATGAAGAAACTCTTGAGGAATTGAAATTGTATTTGTAATTGCTTATGTGTATTTGATGTGTATGTATATATTGCTTCCACATTATTGTTACTTTGATTTTTTTTAAACTTCAAAAAAAAAAAAAAAATTGTCGAGTAAACTTTGTAACATATTAGGTTTATTTCTTTTGGGTTCTCGAGCGAGGCATTACAATTTGAACTTTCATTTTTATTATTCTTGGCATTTCAATCATTGCATAGGTTGACCATTCGATTCAAAACATTTACCATAGTCAAAAACAACATTTGTATGAGTTGTGGTCTTTGTATTACGATTCTTAGTATTTTTCCATGTTGTAGGATGTTTCATTTTCTTCTTTCTATGATTTTGGTACTTTTGATTATGAATCTTATAAAAATCTAATCAAAATCAACATTTCTATGTGTTTGGTTGTTTGTTGTTTCTATTCTCTAAGCTTCATGTTTATATAAGATATTTTTCTCACTCTTTAGTGTGGATGTGGCCCTTCCCTTGCAAGGTGTTATTTTAGTTTCTTTGTATGTGTTTTATCCCTTAAAAATATAGCTCCAATTGGAAGCATTTACCAAAATTATAGCTATTTTAATTTTAAAGGCCATGTTACAAATCAAAGGTCCCTCAAAGAGCTCCATTCAGTAAATATCATGCTAAGAGAAGTACCAAGTTGATTGGACCAATTGAGCAAACTAGAAACACTAAAAATTGGTGGTATGCTCTTGAGAAAGCTCACAGATCCTCTTAACTATTTGACTAGTTCGACTGATCTTTGCATCAAAGAGTGCATTAGTCTGCACCCTTTACCCAATTTCATTGAGCTTTTTTTCGGGTCTAAATTGTGTCTAGCTAAGTTACACCATTTGTTTACAGAGTCCACAAATGTGAGCAGTTTACCATTTTTGTCACACTACAAACTAGAAAATCTTCAAATTTTGAAGATTAACGATTGCACAATCAATGAATAGTGCTTAATGACAAGCTCATTGTGCAATCTCAAACTCATAAATTTGACAAAGACATTTATGACGAGCACGTCAATTTCTCTAGAGTGTTTTCCCAACCTTGAAACACTTCAACTAGTAGAAAATGATGATTTAGAGAAGATATTAGCAGAATTACATTTGAGATGCTAACCTGAAACTTTTGAACAGTCATAATGGGAGTAGAAATTATATGTGTGGCTATTTCAAATGATGGGGAGACAAGTTACTATGTATTCATAGACATAATTTATAGAATCTTAATGAGATGCCATGTAAAATTTCAAACAACAAAAAAGAGAATAGTACAAAAAAATGAACTCATCAAATCTGTTTATTCACAACCCATCCACAACATGCAAATATAAAGTAGAAACTGAATAATACTATCATTTCAAGATAAATCATTTTGTTTAGAGCTAAATAGTTTAAAAGAGAATGTAGTATGGCTGATTTGATTGGTTATTCAAAGCTAATGGATGTTGAGCCTATGGCTAGAACATAGTAGTAGAGGAACTAAAATGCTACACATGCAACACAAAACCATCCAACTACATTAGATCTACAACACAAAAACACTTCAAACAAAGGGTTGAACATTGACTTTGAGATTAAAGTTTCAGCATCTCATTGAGATTAAAGTTTCAGCATCTTATTGAGATTAAAGTTTTAGCATTATATTAAGATAAAGATTCCAAGCCTACAGGATGAGTGGAGGTGATAGTAGGGTTATGCATCTTCGCAACACACAGAATAAAGAAAAGTAATTAACAATGAATTCTTTATTATTTGAATTATCCATGGGAAACATATTGATTCGTATGTAAAAGAAATGGGGGGGAAGTTGAGGATGCGTGCAAAGAGTTCTACAAAATGTCTCATCGAGTTGTCATCTCTTGGAACACAATGATTACTTATTTTACCCAAACTCTTATCAAAAGCATCAAAAAGAAAAAATAGAGTTGGGGTTTCAGCCGTTAGCAGCTCAAAAAAAGCCCCCCAAAAATATCCAAAATGTTATCAAAACCATCAAACAGAGAAAACAGAGATGAGGATTCAACCATTAACGACTCAAAAAAAAGCCCCCCCCACAAAAAGCCATAACTTAGAAGAAGATCTCACTCACCAATGAAGATTGTAACCTCACGATCAACGGGAGACCTCATCTTTACCTTTGCAACCTAAAGAAAACAATGAAATTGATGATAAGAAAGAAAATACAAGTAAAATGAGCCTTAGTGAATTGCAAATCAAATTGTACGTATTTGAATGGAAGACCAAATTCTCGAATTGGAGTATAAATGAGGATATCAAATTCTTTTTTTTTTCCAAATTCCAATTCCAATTTTGTTGACCCAAACAATAGATTATGAATTTATTAGAATTCTGAATTCTAATTCACACTCAAATCCACAATCTAAACGAACCCTAGGTAATTAATCTAATTGGCTATGCAGCCGATAGCTGAATATTAGAATTTACTAATTGTTTGAAATTTACTAAACAATGAATTTATTATTTTAATTAAATATTATATAATCTGAATATTAGAATTTTTGAATTTATTTACATAACAATGAAATTATAATTATAATTAAATATTGTATAACAATTAAACACCCATTCTCTCGGCTGGGTGTTTCTGGTGATTAATAATAATAATAAGTGGCACCACAATCACTCCACTGAAGAGTATGTTTCTTGACACCCGTAAAAGGTTTAAGATATGCAAAACAGTTTTTCGGGTTTGATTAATTCTATTAAATATGCCTACTCTTTGTGAACGTTCTTGTCGAGCAGAAATATTTATGTTTAAGCAAAATTGTTGTAGTTTTCCTAGAATTATGGCCAACACTGTCCTTAAAATGGTTTCACAGGTTACTGTTAGCAACGAAATGTACGAAGTGGTAAAAAGATAGGCATCGCATAAATTTAAATCTCTGTAGTTATGATTTACTGCTCCTGGTTAAAAACTAAAGTATGCTTCACAACTCTTCTTTAATGCATTTTTTCCTTGCTGTGAATTGGTTACACCATCAATATGCCATGAAACCCTGCGTTTAATTGCCATGGTCCACGTTTGAGAATTTTATGTCGTCTTTCATTATTTTTACAGGAAAATTTATTCCCCCTTGTGCTCTGCACAATCATGCCTTGTGAGGATGCATTCTACGTGCTTCCCGATTGTCTTCTCTCTTTCATACTGTCAAAAATTCCAATAAAAGATGCCGTCAAATGTTGTATTCTGTCAAGGAGGTGGAGATTTCTCCACACCCACATGCCCGCTCTCAGTTTCTCTCCGAATGATTTCCAATCTATTGACCCGCTCACAATGTCAAAAGCTGAGAATATTATTACCAGCATCTTGCTTCTTCACTCAAGCGATTTGGAGGCGCTTTCCATCCATGCAGATGGTACAGAGTGGAGTTTTTCTTATGAAAATTTGTGCGAATGGGTAAGTTATGCTGCCCGCTGTAATGTGCAACACCTCACTCTCTATGGCACGGGCATTCTCTTTCCCAATGATTTAAAGGAACTCCCACCTGCTCTGTTTTCATATTCACGCCTGCGAACCCTTTGTCTCACTAGGTACGTACTCACTAATTTCCCCATAAATTTAGTTGGATTCCCCCGCCTCATATCTTGTGAGCTCGAAGATGCTGAATTCACAAATGACTCGTTGGTTTCTTTGATTTCGCTCTGCCCCTTACTGCAAAAACTTGAAATTACTCGATGTTCTCAGCTAGGTGATGTCGAAATAGTTTCATCCAGTATTGAACATTTATCAATGTATGTGGTAAAGACTCTATCTGTTCACTGCCCCAAACTAAAAACATTGTCCGTGTACTATTTTGAGAATTTGTGTGTAAATGGTGTAAGGTTCTATGAGCTTTCTCGAGGCATCTTTTACCTTGAAATGGGCTGTGGAGATACTCTGAGGGTACTATCCTTCTATGGCGAACTACTTTTTATCTCAGCAAGTAGATTTCTTGACATAGTAGGCAATTTCCATTCCTTGGAGGAACTTTACGTGGACTTGCCTTATTCCTATGTAGGAGAAGAAGAGAGGGATATTCCATTACTGAATCTGCTTAATAGGCTTCCAAATCTTCGGTCCCTCTCCATATCGGGTTCTTTCTTTGAGGTATTCACTCAAACTTCTGAACTTTCAGCATAATATTTGTAAGTTTTAAGTTGTGTTTTAAGATCTGTATTTTGGATGTATATAAATATAAAATGAAAGGCCTATTCTTAAGCAATTTAGTAGATCTTGGCTTATAGTGTGATATAGGAATTTTTGGTGAAACTACTTATTCACGGGGTTGCAATTGCAGGACATGACAAGATATTTTATTCCCGAGTGCTTTGCCTCTCCACATGTTAACCTCAAGAAAATATACTTACACTTTTTAATGTTTGCCCACGAAGAAGTTGCACTAATAAGTTGCTTGCTTCAAAGCACACCATTTCTTGAACAAATGAAAATTCAACTACCTCCATGTAGGGACAAAAATTATAAGAGTCAATGCATGTTCTTCAAAGACATTTTGTACCTGAAAAGAGCATCCACACTAGCAAGGATAGTTGTGGATTTTTGAAATGTACGGTTAAGAGACTATGAACTTCGTTAACTTTTCCCTCTCTAATATCTTATAAGAGTCGATGCATGTTCTTTAAAGACATTTTGTACCTAAGAAGGGCATCCACACTTGCAAGGATAATTATGGATTTTTGAAATGTAGCTTAAAAGACTTATGGACTTTGTAACTGTTCCCTCTCTTCATTTGGACTTATTACATTAATTAGGTTAGGAATGTTGGACTTATTACATTAATTAGGTTAGCAAGAATGATTGTTGAATTAATGTAATAAGGGGGGAATGTTAGGTTTATTACGTTAATTAGGTTAGTTTTTGTGTTTAGATTAGATAAATAAAATCAGTTCAATATATAGTTGCTGGGAAGTTATTCCTATAAGCAATTGTTGTAAGGGAAAATAAAACTATATAAAGATGGTCAGACATCAATGTAATTGATTCAGTGTTATTCACATCATTATTTATATCATTCCAATATATTATTCAGTATCGTTTCAATGTCATTTTTTAAGTATCAAGTCTGTGTGTATCCGAATGATCTGAATCAATAATTTCAGCATTTTATATTGTTGCTCTCTCATTTTATATTTTCAGTTTCACATTCTTTGGGCCTGTTACAGTAGTATCAGAGCAGGTTAATCAATGGGGAGAAGAGTGCTTTTAATAGATTTTGGATGACCAGACCCTATTTGTTATGAATAAAATAGGAGGCTGGAGGCAATGGAGGTTGGAGGAGTTTTTTATCATCACAAGCTAGCTTCTCGCTTAGAGATGATTATTGCATGAGAAGCCACTATTTGTGTCCCTGTAAAGTTGGGGCTTGGCCAATTCCTCCCTGAAGATAAGAGGGGAATTGATAGATTTGTGTTCTTGAAGAAAAGAGGGGGCTTGGCTATGTGATTGTCCTTCTATTGAGTGAGGGGGGGGGGCAGGATTTCAACAATGGCGTTTGAGACACTCGGAGGAGATGTCGACTTTCGGAGGAAAGACGTCCAGACATATTAGTGGTGATTGTTTCTACGACACTTGAGGAGGCGTTAGACACACTCGGAGGAGATGTGGACTTTCAGAGGAAAGGCGTCTCATGTGCAGCACAGAGGAGGCATCAGGCACACTCCATGGAGATGTGAAATTGTGGAGGAACTATGTTTCGTTGTGTAAAAGAGGTAGAAACAATGTTTTTATGAGGCCAACTTCAGGATTTGCAATCTGAAGTTGGGATATGAGGGCAACTTTAGGATTAAGATTTGCAATCTGAAGTTGCAGACTATTTACAAAGATTGGTGAAGGAAGGAGCTCAACTTCACGATTAAGATTTGAAATCTGAAGTTGCAGACTACTTTTAAAGATTGGTAAAGGAGCTCAACTTCAGGATTAGGATTTGCAATCTGAAGTTGCAGACTACTTTCAAAGAAGGAGCTTCATCAAAGTTTGTAATATTGGTGAAGGCTTTTCAATTTTGTTAGAATCATTAATGTAATAAGAGGGGGAATTTTGGACTTATTACATTAATTAGGTTAAGAATGTTGGACTTATTACATTAATTAGGTTAGCAAGAATGATTGTTGAATTAATGTAATAAGGGGGGAATGTTAGGTTTATTACATTAATTAGGTTAGTTTTTGTGTTTAGATTAGATAAATAAAATCAGTTCAATATATAGTTGCTGGGAAGTTATTCCCGTAAGCAATTGTTGTAAGGGAAAATAAAACTATATAAAGATGGTTAGACATCAATGTAATTGATTCAGTGTTATTCACATCATTATTCATATCATTCCAATATATTATTCAGTATCGTTTCAATGTCATTTTTTAAGTATCATTTTATATTGTTGCTCTCTCATTTTATATTTTCAGTTTCACATTCTTTGGGCCTGTTACATCTTCATGCTATGCTCTTTTTGGCTTTATTCCATAATTTTGTTTATGATGTTGAAGCTCCATATTATTTTACTGGCAATCTGGTCTGATGACTTGTCTAAATCATACAGGGATATTGAATGCGTCAAAGAACTATTGCAATTTTATCTAATCGTTTGTTGCTTCAGTGCAGGTCACAATGTATGAAGTAGCAACATATAATCTTACTAAACCCTCTACTCTTGAGCTACACATCTCTAAACAGATAAAAAAATGAAGTCATAAATAATATTCCACCCTTTTCCTTACTGAACTTTCATGGTCTTATTACATGTCATTGTTAATCGAGAACCCTAGAGGATGTTGAGGTAAAGCTGGTTCATGTGATTAAGTAGAAATAATTTTGTTGCTAAAGTAACGAGTCTAATGTAGAAGTACGGATACAAGGAAGATGACATAAGTGTTTTTAGGGATCATAAATTTTTATGTTCTCACCATTTTCCCAAGTAATTTTGTAGGGTTTCCCCACTTTCATTACTCGTTGCCTCCATTATGTTCAATTGTAAATTCGATTCCTGGGAATCATGAGACTGACTGTCAACTCTCCTCTTAAGTAGGAGCTAACTTTTACAGTTTTTTTCCACTGAGTAATAGCTTTAAGTGGCTCGCTGTATGAGGAACAGGAATTGAATACTTGCATAAAACACAGAGTTTAGGTTAAATTATGAGATGGTGACTGTGGTCAGCTGGAGGATATAAATTTGGTTTACTTTATGCTTTAGAATGCAAGGGATAGAGGACATTAATACAAGAATTTCTGTATATTTCTCTGTGCAACTTACAACATCTCTTTCTCTGAAAATGCTGTAGTATAAGTTTATGGAATTGGATTGTGCTGAACAAAGTGTCTGCATTTATATTTTGTCTCCTTGATTTTACTCTGTCCCCTTCTCCAAAAACTTGAAATAATAGGATGTGTTGGACTAGGTAATTGTTTTAATCTCTTCATCCACTATTGAATATTTGAGTTTGGAAAGAGTGAAATCACTACCCCAAACTCAAAATGTTGTGGGGCACATGATTGAGGATCCGAGTGTAATTGGTCTATCGAATATTGAGCCTTGTAGAAATACTCTCCAAATCTTCTTCAAAGAGATGTCTGCTTTTTTTCTTTGCACACGCATGACCTGTCAACACAGTATCAGTATCTGCAGGTATGACATGTATGTAATATGTGGAAACTTAGACAAGGCATGTGATCTCTTTGACTGAATGGCTCAAAGAGATGTGTCCTCGTCGACTACAATGATTGCAGGTTATTTCAAGCAAATCTAACTGGCAGGGATAAAACCAAATTCTAGAAGCCTTGCCAGCATCTTCCATACCCGTGCCAAAATATGAGCTTCGGCTGTGTCTTTAGCTTTATTTGATATTTTCCTTTCCTTTTAAGATGTAGCATCTCTCTCTCTCTCTCTCTATATATATATATGTAAATGCAGCCTTACCATTGTCTACTGTAATGAGAAGGTCAGTCTATCTATCTATCTATCTATCTATATATGCAGCCTTACCGTTGTCTACTGTAATGAAAAGGTCTGCAGGTAAATAGCAATTTAAAAATCATATGCAGTTTGCAAAGAATGCTAGATAAAATAGAAAACTAGAAACAGTGTGCAGTTTGCAAAGAATGAGAGATAAATAGAAAATTAGAAATTGCAGCATAAGGTGTTATTTCCTACATATGTGATGGTGGTTGTAAGTTGTTGCTGTGAGTATTAAATGTTGTAAATGCTTTTTCTTTTTGCTGTTATAAATTTATAATTAACTCAGATTGGTTGAAGAAAATTCTTGAAGTAGTTAGCTTAATAATCTTCAATATCCAGTGAGCTTATGCCTCTGGCCTAGAGCACTTGTGTTATGCTAAAGTTTAGTTGTAATGTACTTAGGTATGAACGGTTCCTACTTGGATAGTGTTGTGGGGTTTTCACACCATCTCCCCATTGTAAATGGGGCCCCCTTTTGTCTCTTAGTCTCGTCCTTTTGGCTTTATTTCTTGGTAGTATTGGGCTCGGTCTTCTAAGGTCCCCTCTTTGAAATGAGAATTGGTAAAATTGGTCAGATCTGGAAAGTGTTGTCCATGTGGTTCTGAGAATGGAAATTGTTTGATTGTTTGAGGATTGAATGTCTTGACATACTATTTTTAGCTTGTCTGTTTTTAGTAAGTCTATTTATAGTAAATTTCACTGCCTTCCAGACTGACCTTGTTTTGACTTTGGAACAACTTACTATTTTTAGAAAGTCTATTTTTAGTAAGTCTATCTATAGTAAATTTCACTGCCTTCTAGATTGACCTTGTTTTGACTTTGGAACAACTTACTATTTTTAGAAAGTTTATTTTTAGTAAATTTCACTGCCTCTCGGATTGACCTTATTTTGACTTTGGGACAGCTTACTGTTTTTAAAATGTCTATTTTTGGTAGGTCTATTTTGGCAACAAGTGAGCTATGGTTGATAAAGAGCCAAAAGGGTACATGTTTCTATATCCAAAAGAATGAGCAAGCACGATAGTCAATAAAAAAAAATGGTTAAGTTTGGAATCACCCTTGAAATATCCAAAAGTGGAAAGGCATGAAAATTAGGAAAAATGGTTGTCGTGGAATTCTTCCATCATGGACAAAATCCATGATCACTCAAAAAATCCTACCTTGGAGAAAAATGGTTGTTGTGGAATTCTTCCGTCATGGACAAAATCCACGATCTCTCAAAAAATCCTGCCTTAGAGAAAAATGGCTATTGCGGAATTCTTCCATCATGGACAAAATCCATGATCTCTCAAAATATCCTGCCATAGAGAAAAATGGTTGTTGTGGAATTCTTCCATAATGGACAAAATCCATGATCACTCAAGAAATCCTGCCTTGTAGGAAAATGGTTGTTGCGGAATTCTTCTGTCATAGACAAAATCCACGATCTCTCAAAAGATCCCCCCTTGGAGAAAAATGGTTGTTGCAGAATTCTTCTATCATGGACAAAATCCATGACCACTCAAAATTTCCCCCAACAAGAGAATTAGGAATCTTGGAAAAAATGGCTAAGTGTTGGAAATTCCTTTTTCATGGAAGAAAAAAAATACCAGTGTTGGCAATTCCTCCTTCATGGAAGAAAATAGTGTTCGAAATTTCTCCTTCATGAAAAAAAAATGGCTAAGTGTTGGAAATTCGTCCTTCATGGAAGGAAAAAAATTGTAAGTATTGGAAATTTGTCCTTCATGGAAGGAAAATGCTAAGTGTTTGAAATTTGTCCTTCATGGAAGAAACATGACAACTGTTGGAAGTTTATCCTTCATGGAAGAAAAAATGGCTAAGTGTTGGAAACTTTCTCTTCCATGGAAGAAAAAATGACAAAGTTTTAGAAAATTTTGCCTTTGTGAAAGGGAAAAAATTTCTCCTTCATGGGAAAATGAGAAAGAATTAAGTGTTGGAAATTTCTCCTCCAGATCTCAAATTTCACCCTCTTCAAGTGTGCACCCAAAACTAGAAAAATGATTGATGATGATTAATAAAAAGGGGGAATTCTTCGAAAATGTAAGCAAAGGTGTAACAGTGAATTTAAAGCATTTGAAGAGAAAGGAGGAGAAAACTCTAGTTCTAGAAATTCAAGAAAGACACTCAAATCCAAAAATCCAAGAACATGGCGAAGGAAGTTCAATATGAAGAAATTCTAGAGTAACATAATCATCAGCAAGGGATTCTAATCCATTTTAGGGAGATAAATTTCGAAGCAAGTACATGGAATACGAGAATGTTTGAGGAGAGATCTTCGAAAAAGTCAGCCAAAGTTGGATCTTAGTTATAAAATGACACAGTTGGAAAAAACTTGAGCTTACATCGCCTCTATCATCATTTCATGACATCCAATTAATTTTGATGAAGAAATGAGGTCTCCATGTCAAACTTCTATGCATTTAGAGAATGGAATCAAGAATAATTTATTCAACGAAGAATGAGCATTTATTGAGTAATGGACATGCTCACTTTTTGTGCAAGCATGCATAGTGGGAATTTATTACCTACTATAGTAGTGGATTCCTTGTTGCATTAATATAGAATCCTTTTCTTTGCCCTAACCCTAATTAGGGCTGATATGGCACGATCTGGGCCATCGGTTATTGTGATCATCCGGGCCACCTGTTGTAATCAAGGACCTATATAAAGGCCTCACTTCTCATTTGTAAGGGGGGGGATTTTTATGAGATTGTTGCTCTGAGCTACTAAGATAATTGCTTGCTTGTTCTCTTAAATTCCTTCAATTAGATTAAGTTTAGCCTAGTTAATGTGTGGTGGTTATAATGAAGAATATGATGGTGTATTGGTTCATACTTTTGACGTTTTAGTGATTCTAACTCGTGCAAAGTTAGCCTGAACCCCTTTCATGCATATTTTTAACTTCTATCATTCGTATACCCTTAGGATTAGAATAGAATTCCTGAACCCTTCCTATTTAATTTCTGCATATTTTTGAAAATTCTAAAAAAGTACTTTATTGCAAAACTTTAAGATAGCTCTCGCATCGAGTATGTCTTGAAATGAATCTAAATAAACATGTAAGGCCCCTTGTGATCATCAGTAAATCACATCAACCACCGATCTTATCCACAGTCAAGACTTGACATTAGAGGAACCTTGAAGTCATCGTATGATCTTCTAGCAATCTTAGCATACACGAGACTTTATTCAAGAGAGGATAAGATATTTTGGTATTTTGTTCTACTGTTTGGTGGGTCATAAAACACTCATTAATAGATAGTAGTTAGATGAATAGAGTCACATTGTGTCAACTTGATTATCAAAAATGATGAGGCAGTTATATTGTGTCAAATTATGGTGAAGGTGATTTTTTTTATTGTTTTTATTTTACACTGGATTGCAAAATGTGAGGATTTCTACTCTGGACATCTTGACTTTCTCCCTATGTAGTATTATACCATGTTATCTGGTGTGAAGGGATGGGTTTCCTTCATTAGGTGATATGATGGAATTTCTACGTGTAACTTTATGTTTCGAAGAAAAATGTTCACAAAATGAAGGTGAAAACAATGCAGTTTTGAGTTCCCTGTTTGCTCAATATTCACATGCAAAGATGCAGTTAAAAGATGAAAAATGGGTACATGTGGTAGATGAAGAAATAAATGGTATAGAAAAAGTTCAAATTGTAAGCGCTTTCCCTTTCTACTGTTATAATAAATTCAGATTGGTTGAAGAGATTTTTTGAACAAATTCTGCAGCGAGTAATTTCTAGAATTGCAGAATATGGTTTCATTTCCTGCATATGCAAATAATAGTTGTAAGTGGTGGGTTATTTTGTAATTTATTTTTCTTTCCACTGTTATAATATATAGAGATTCATTGAAGAAAAGTCTTTGAAGGAAAAGCTAGTTTGGTGAAGGATCATCCCATATGTTGTCATTTATAAAGAGTTGTCGTCCAAAGAAATGTGGTGAATGAAGACTAAGCACAAATATGGATGTATTATGATGGCTTTAAAGAACTTCTAAACTAATGTAACTGATGTATTGTTTTGTTGGCAAGAGAAAAAAGAATTACCCGACTTTGGTCAGCATCCACGTGGAAGGAAGTTTTGGAAACAAGGAAGAAGGAGAGGGCTCATGCTTGGAACAATTAAAGACAAAAAAAAATAAAGAAGAGATGTGGGGACAGAATATGAGAGGGCAGTGATGTTGGAAAGGGGAGAAGAGGGGGACACAGCAGAGGAGGAGAATTGGTGCATAGAAAGGATAGGAAGACAGACATCCCCTCTAATTCCTTGAGACTGTGCTTTTATCAGTGAATCAGAAAATGGAGTATGCCTGTAGAGGAAGAGGAAGGAAACTGCTGTAAGCAGCAAGGAGAAATAGTGATAGAAAGGAGGACCACATGGTTGTAAGGATTTGAATGCATTATTGCGAGGCAGAGAATATGATGATGGAATAGCTTCGGTCTGAATGAACACTCAAAGTGGAGACTGGATGTGATATGGGTGCATTTTAGATGCAGAAGCAAGGCATAATCCAGAGCGGGGGAGGAGATAGTGGGTGGCCAGAGATTAATGGATCATTATTGCAGGTATTATGTTAATATAGATTATATTCTTTGTGGCCATCAAGCGTCAAAGTATAAGCAGAGAATCTCTGCATAAATGTTCATTTTGTGGTTATTGGACTCGTTATTCTATTGGTCTGTTGATATGTTATGTTCTCTAGAATTAGTTATTTGTTGTTCAAGTTCCTGTTACTGGTTTGAAAGTCTGTAGAAGGTTATATTGTTTGTAGCCTTTGTATTTGAGTATGGGTCTGAGACCTCCTATGGTGTCAGGATATATGTGTGGGAAACAGTTCCCTCTAGTGGTATGAGAGCCCAAAAGATCAGGGCAAGTAAATTGGGTCTTTTAGAGCAGTAAGAGTATTATATTTTCATGTTCTTATATTCTTGGAAAGGTTCGTGTGTTATAGATTGATAGCATATCAAAAGACTGGGCAAGAGCAAGTGAGAGTAGCCCTAGGTGAGATATCAAGAAGGCAAGTAAAAGAAGGAAAGATGCAGCAACAAAAGTTAAAAGAAAACCTCAGAAAGGAGGAGAAGAGGGAAGCCAATAGGGCAATGCAAGATGCAGAGTTTGACAGAGAATTAGTGGATTTGAGAAAGGATTTTGAGAAGTGTAAGGTTTTGGTAAAGCAGTGGTTTGAGGAAAGAAGCCAAGATTATGTCTGGGATTGGCAAATGAGAAAGAAGGTGAAATGAATTAGGAGTTGCTTGTAAAGAAAATAAGATAGAAGGAGGCTGCCTTGTAGACAATGAGAGTATGAGAAAAACCTGTAGGGGTTTGGATAGCAGGTTGTCAAAAGTGGTATTAATACCTGGAGAGGTGAAAGTAGTTCTCCTTGTGGAAAACATGAAGGACAATAAGAAAGAATGGATAGAAGATGAAGTGAAAAAGGAGGCACTCAAAAGAAGTCAAGAAGAGAGGAAAGTGTCTATGAAGGAGGTGCTCATGGAGACATGTTGATCTCTTGTTTTATTTTTATGATGTTGTGCTTACATATGCATTTTTAGGTATGTGAAACCTTGAAATGGAGGTCAAGAATCAGACCTCGAACATGATGAGAAGTGCAAGGCACCTTTAGAAAGTGTTGTGAGTGAGAAATGAGAGAAGACCAATTGCAACAGTCAGCCAAGATGACCTTTGGAAACCATATGCACAAGAGTTACTTCTTAAAGTACCTAAAAATGAAGAAGATTATGTTGATATTTTTCAATATTTTAAGGAAGAATTTGAATATGCCCTAGAATTCTGTGATGCTTTAGAAAATGTTGCAAATGAGCGAAAAGGAATCCCCAAAGCGGAAAAGTTAGCAAGAAGTGAAGACAAGAATGAATTAAATCCAGACAACAACCTATTGCAAAGTTAAATATAATTGTGTGTGTTAACTTTGTTCTTAAATGTAGAACCAAGTGTGTAGATATGATAGGTAATGAGGAGAAAAGGAGTGTTCAAATCTTGTTTGGGATCATGGCTATAGGGTACCAAGTTGACAGAGAAAACAAATTGTTCAAGGAAAGCAATTAAAGTGTAATAAAAAAGGTGTTATACTAGTTTGTGTGCTAAAAAGCAGGTTCAAAAGATGAATGATATGATGAAAGCAATTTATAGGTTGAGTTGGATAGAAAGGAGACAGAAGAAAATATTTGAGGACAGAAATCAGACCATGCGAGTTCAGCAATAAAAAGACATCAGCATAAAGCCATGGAAACTGAAGTGTGGAAGTTTAAGGAAACAACAAAAGAATGTGATAGTAGGCATGAAAGTAGTGGTGTAGGACACAGCAGTGGAAAAGCACTACAGAAGAATTGAAGTTGTTCATTGAAGTTGTGCAGAAAATATTGATTTTATGGGTGAAAAGGAGAAGGGATTTGTGACAGGAACATGTCTCATAGAGGGCATGAAAGAAACAAATAAAAATGACAAGGGTGTTACTGGCCAACAATGACAGAGTGAAGCATGGAGTTATAGCAATTTCAGAGGTTGAAGAAACTACAATTACTTGTGAAGGTTTTGTGTTTGACAAAGATTGTAGAGGAAAGAATGGAAATGTTGGTGCTG
This sequence comes from Cupressus sempervirens, assembly GCA_028749045.1. Lineage (NCBI taxonomy): Eukaryota > Viridiplantae > Streptophyta > Pinopsida > Cupressales > Cupressaceae > Cupressus > Cupressus sempervirens. The sequence goes on along the minus strand of CM053783.1, from coordinate 572,592,391 downwards.
ACTTGGTGGAAAAGATAAAAGCAAAGGCAGAAGTTGTTGAAGAAAGAGAGGTAATTTTTCAGATTTCAAACAATGATTATCTCTGAATATTTGAACAAACCAATGATATGAGGGTTCCACAATGATTATGTTTTTGATGATGTCACTAAGAAAAGCAAAGAAGTCACCCCCTGAATTTATGGGGTTAAAAAATTCAGTCCCTTTGAGACCCATCATTGACACCATATGCTTCCCAACTTATCATCTAGCTTCTACCTGGGCTAAGTTGCTTACCCCTCTTGCGGGTAACTCAAACTCTTTCATCATGGATTCTAACCATTTTTACCAATTTGTCAAGGACAAAAGATTAGAGAGCAAGGACATCTTGGTTAATTTTGATTTTGTCTCTCTTTTCACCAAGATTCCCATTCTTGATGCTATTGGCATTGTTCAACGTAAATCCAATGATGAGATTGTTACCTTTGTAGAATTGCCCTTAAGATCCATCTTTTCCTCGTTTGAAGGTTTTATTTACAAACAAGTTGATGATGTTGCCATGAGATCCCCTCTCTAGTCACTACTAACCTCTTTATGGAACACTTTGGGATGTTAGTTTTGCACTCCTTCCCTCTTAAGCCAAAATGGTGGAAATGCTATGTGGATGATACTAACATTTGTTGACCGCATGGTCTTAACAAGTTAGAAGAATTTCACAACCACCTCAATAGCTTAGTCCCTTGCATCTTGTTTAACAAGGAGATAAAATCAGACCACCAACTCCCCTTTGTCGACATTCTTCTTCTAAAGAAGCCTGGTGACTCTCTTGATCTTTGTGCTTTTAGGAAGACTATTCACACCAATCTCTTCATTCTTCTTCCCATCACCACCCTAACCAAAGCTAGGGGTCCTTAAGACTCTAGCTTTGAGAGCCTTTCAGATTTGCAATGAAGAAAACTTAAGAGCATGAGATCTCTTATCTTCACCAAGTCATCTCAAACAAAACACCTCATATTCAATGTTCCCCTTTGTTGTCCAACCTTAGAAACCACAATCTTCCGTCCTAGCCCCCTCACCTTGTTAGATTTGGAACCTTGTGGTTCTCTTGCTCTTTTGTTTCCTTACTCGAGATTCTCGGGGCTTCTCATCCACCTTCCCTTGCTCCTCAGGATGGTTCCTTTGGCTTTGGTTTCTCCTCTCTTTTGTTGGATTTGTATTCTTTCCCTTTTATTTTACTTGTTATTTATTTTTGTCTTTTTTTCTATTTATTACTTGCATATGTCTTTCCAATATATATATAGTTTTATTTTTTCAAAATTTTCTTACAGTTTTATATTTTCATTTGTATATATACACTCATGGATACATGCATATATACATACATACATACATATACACACTTCATTTAGTTTCTACTACTTCCTATGGTTTTTTTTCCTTTATTATTTGTTCTTTCCTTCGATCATCTTTTTATTTTTATTCTTTAGTTATTTTTTAAATTTTTTTTTGAGGGGTAAAGACTTTGACTTGGAGCTATGAACTAGTGAGGCCACAAACGGGGAACCTCATCCCCATTAGATCTGAACCTTGATAGCAAGGATAACAACGCAACGACTTAACCATCACAATATGCCACTATTGGCATTCTTTAGTTATTTTGATTTTTACATTTCTTTTTTAATATTCTTTGATTAAGAAAAAATAGGTTTTGAAGGGGTCCTGAAACTCTGTCCAAAATATGACTAAATTTAAAACATTATAGGCCAAAAGACAAGACAAAACATAACAGAATAAGGCCAACCAAAAAATAAAAAGCTAGGCAGGGAAGGACAACAACAAAAGGACATGACCCAACAGACCAAAGATCAGAACTAAGCTTGAGAAGTTTAGCAACCTCGAGCTTGAGCTTATCCATCCTCTCAACCTCTTGCGTGTTTTGCTTGATCTCCGCAATGGCAGTAGAAACCATTTTCTTGGTGTTGGATCTGGTTCTCTTGCCCAAACTTGCTTGACAATCAAACATCCTTCTCCTTATCATCTGAGATCTTGATAATGGCCTTATTCTCAGAGGTACCCTCCAACTTACCGTTGAGGATTTTAATATGTTCATTGGAAGCCTTCAAGATCTTAAAGGCTTGATCAACAATGTCTTTGAGGGTTTTCTCAATGCTTGAAAGCCAACCATCCAAGTTTAAGACTTTGGCCTCCAGCTTCTAAAGGGTAGCGATATTCATCATAGACCCTGTGTTCACATCAACTCCCTCCATGCCATCATTCTCCTTCACATTATCAACCTTGGTCTCCAGGGTGTTCATCTTGCCATTGATCTCATTTATCTCGTGGAACAACCTCTCGATGGCCCTAAAATTGTCCAGCAGGCTTTCCTAGCTGTGTGAAGAACATCCATCCAAAGCTCTTTGCTTAAATCACTCAGAACTAACATTGAAGGGTCAAGAAGTTGTGTGAGATAATCATTACCAATCTCCTCACCCCTAACAACTAGGTTCAACTTTTCTTTGGCTATTCCCAACTTCACTGTACTCATATCAATATTTTTCTAGACAGTTTTCTTTACCATAATCCATAGCAGGCTCCTGGGAAGGCTCCAGGGGAATATCTTTGGCCACCTTCTTACCCTCTGTGCTAGGAGTCTTCGAAACAACCTTTTTATGTTTCTCGATCTTCAAGGTCAGGGAAGGGGAACCCTTATTCTTTATACGACTGTCCTGCTCGTCTTTGTCTGTGTCCATATCCTCCTCTTCATTGTATTCCTTATTAGAGGAGATAACCATTTTAGAGATTTTGTGCTTTGCAAACTCCTTGACATTCTTCAGGGGACACTTGGAAGAGGAGCCATGGCCTTTATCTTTGGTAGTAGTGGACTCCAAATCTTCCGAATTATGCCTTCACTATCCTCCGTCTCTAAGAAATCCTATTGGAAATGAAACTCTTTGTAATCTCCCTCAGACTCTACCTTTTCTTAAATGAATTTCAAGAAGTATGAGGCCATCATGCAAGGGAGGGTTCATAACGACCTTTTCCCTAATCCCATTAATGCTGGAATAGATGTGTACAGATAAAAAGGAATGGAGGTTTTGATAGCATGTTTGATATGGTTCAACAAAACAAAGTGATGGGTGCACATACGAAAAAATCTCTCATCCAAAGTGACATAGTATACAATGGCTCTCAGCACAAATCTCCATAGCATTTTTATAGAATTGGAATGGTAACAAGTTTTACCATCCTTTATTAGAGCGTCGCGTTCCTTCTCGTCCTTGGGAAAGTCCTCGACAACACTATTAGAGATCTTCTTGTCTCTGTGACTCGGGAAATGAGCTCCTCCATAACCGTGATGTTTCTCCCAAAAATATTTAGGGTACCTTCATTCCATTTCTTGAGGATAAGCTTTGTGACTTTAGGGTTACCACCATGCAACCTCTCCATGAAAGGTGGAAGACCACCATATAGGATCTCCTACATCCTGATTCTTCTCCTCCATTTCTCATAGTTCTTTGGCTCCCTGCGTCTTCGTTGTCTGCTCATACTATTCTTGCACAATTGACACACCGGAAAACCGACTGAGCAATAGAGTAAACAATTTCCCATATTGAATTGGTTATGAATGAAAGAGATGACACTCAAAATTGCCCACAAAATATGTAAGCAAAAGGGAAAATTATTACACCTCTTGCCTTTCGATTCATTGAGTACCTCATAATTAATAAACCATCACCTCGAGGTACTATTGGCATCATTTGAAATAAAGCCCTCTTTGTCATTTACCATATCATAATTAATATTTGACATGACGTCCATAGGGATATACATGTCACCTTGCCAGCACGTCCTCTATTTGAGTTTCTTCACCACGTTGACAATAGAATTAGCTGTCTTGTTGGACTCTCAGTAAACGTGAGAGATTAAATATTTCTCCATGGTATTAAGGATACTTTTTGTCTCCTGGATTGTATTATCAATAGTGCATGAAGGTTTTGTTGTCCCCTTTAAAAATTTGATAATGTTATTTGAGTCGCCCTCCAACCAAAGGTTAGATATACCCATATCTTTAGCCATTCTAGTAGCTTGGAGAGTTGCATTTGCCTCCGTATAGTGGTTGGTTTTCTCTTTTCTTTTTCTTTTTTATTTTGTTAGGCTGTTTTTCTTTTTTGTCTTTCTTATGGTTTTCTTTGTATTTAATCATTTAATTATTTTTTCTTCTCTTTGTTCGTCCATGTAATATACATGCTTATGTCTTTCTTATATCTTTTGTTTTCTCTTTCTTTGCATTTAATTACATTTGTATTTTTTTTTCTCTTTTATCTTCCTCCTTTTATAAATATTCTTTTAATCATTATTTTGGTTCTCTCCCTTGAGAAATATATATATATATATATATATATATATATATATATATATATATATATATATATTTCTCTTCTATCTTCCTCTCTCCTTTTATATTCTTTAGTTATTTTGATTTTTTTCTTTTCTTTTTCATCTTTTGGTTAGGTTGTTTTTCTTTTGTCTTTCTTTCTTATATATTATGGTTTTCTTTATATTTAATTATTTTAGATTTTCTTCTTTTGTCTGTTCCTCCCTATATATACACACACTTATTTCTTTCTTACATCATTTGTTTTCTCTTTCTTTGCATTTAATTATATTTGTATTATTTTTTCTGCTTCTATATTCCTCCCTCCCTATATATATATATATATATATATATATATATATATATATTTATTTATTTATTTATTTAGTTTACTTTTTAATCATTTACTCTCCTTTTTACTTAGTTTGCTCTTGTTTTTTATCAGTTTTTTAATTCTTTTCTTTTCTATTAGTTTTCCTTTTTCCTTTTAGGTTTTTAAGTATATTTTATAAACTCTTTTACATTTGGGTGCTTTATCTTGAATTTTTATTTCTTTTGTTTGTTTGTTTCTTCCTTAATTTCTGTGCAACCCCCATCTTCCCCTCTCCTTTTATGTTGATGCTTGGTCTATATCTTATCATTTCACTCTCTTTTTGCTCTTATTGTTCCAATGATGGATCACGGAGTGTGATTTGAAATGTTGATAAAAAAAATACAAACTCAATCTACCGAGAAAACAATTGCAGTAACATTTGAATAAAGTCATCAAACGAAAGAGTTTACAAGAAGACAATGACAATGAGAAGGAAGTAAATAGTGCACAGCAATAGAAGAGGACAAAGTCCTACAAAAACAGGAAGAACAAATTGCAGCTGAAGATTTAGAAAGAAGTATAATGAATAATAATAAAGAGGAAGATCCATGGGAAAAACTAGCAATGACAGAGTAAGAATGCAATGACAAACTGGAAGAATTGAAGACAAATGGGACAGCGAAGGACATAAGGGTGAAGATTGCAACTAAGGATGAAGTTATTGCAGCAAAGGGAGGATTCAGAACAATGTATGCAAATTGTTATAGAAATTGGTGGGTATGATGAAAATGTAGCAGTCCAAAAGGATTTATTGTTGAATAGTTTGGTTATAGAGGAAGTAAAGTATGAAATGATGAATATAGATTTCTACGAGACTTGGAATGATTTTGTTCAGGTAGAGAATGTGAGTTTGAAGGCTGGGAAATCTTAAATCTCCATAGAATTGTTTATGTTGTTGAATGGGTGAGTGGAGATTCAAGAAGGATGGTAAACAGTGAGGAAAAGAGTAGAAAGCATCCTTGTTGGAGGACCATGATTCTGGTTTGTAAGAGATTGTGGAAGGGATGTAGGAAAAGCATAAAAGTGTTGATTAAGAGCTACATGTGCAGGAGCACATGCTTTTCTTTTGTTTCCTGGGCAGTCTGATGCAAGAGGATCCCATATGTTGTCATTTATAAAGTGTTGTTGTCCCATGAAATGTGATGAATGAAGATTAAGCACAAAATATGGATGTGTTGTGATGGCTTTTTAAAACTAATTAACTGATGTATTAGACTGTTTGCAAGAGAAAATTAAAATTATCCGAGTTTGGTCAGCGTCCATGTGGAAGGAAGTTTTGGAAACAAGGTAGAAGGAAATGGTTCATTCTTGAAACCATTCAAACAAACGGAGAGAAGGTAGAGATGCGGGGACCAAATATGAGGGCAGCAATGCAGGAAAGGGGATAAGAGGGGGATGCAACAGAGGAGTATTGGTGCATAGTAAGGATAGGAAGACAAACATCTATGCTTTCTTGAGACGGTGCTTTTAAGTTTTAACAGTCACTCAGAAAATGGAGATGCATGTAGAGGAAGATGAAGGAAGCCGCTGTAAGTAGCAAGGATAAATAGTAATAGAAAGGAGGACCACATGGTAGTAAGGATCTGAATGCATTGTTGTTGAGGCGAAGAATATAATGATGGAATAGGCTCAGTCTGAGGGAATACTCAAAGTGGAGAATGGATGTGATATGGGTGCTTTGTAGATCCAGAGCCAAGGCATAATCCAGAGTGAGAACACTCAAAGTGGAGAATGGATGTGATATAGGTGCATTGTAGATGTAGAGCCAAGGCATAATCCAGAGTGAGTGAGGAAGTAGTGTAAGTTTTAATTGAACAGATAGTCTTAATAAACATGTTAATAAAGCTCTATAAAAATAGGACAAACACATAACATAGAAAATTAGAGTGGTTTGACAAATTTGCCTATGTCCACTCTGAAGGCAGGGAAATTTTTTTAAAGCTCAACTGATACAACACAATCCATGGCATGTAGGCAGCCATTTATAGAAACATATAGAACCATCAAATTGGGAGAAGAGAGAAGATGAATGGTCATGTGACTGTTTGGCTTCACATACACAACAATCTCCCACTTGAAGTCCAAGGGGCACAACCATGAACAGTGGCATTCCCTGCATTTCCATTTTTAATATTACATTTAATCAGGCCCATAGAAGATTTTAGCTTCGCCAAGCTCTGTTCAAGGACACTGCGAATTAGCCTTCTCCACATTGTATCGGGCTGAATAAAATCTAACATCGGAACATCTTCTCTTGCATCTTTTAAAGGTGTAAGCTCACCCAAAAATCTATGATCAGGAGCACTACTATGTACAGGTTCAAAATACACTTCTCCATACACAAAATGGTTACCGGTTCTTGTGCTTTCCTTTTCTGCAGTACATATCACCACTTCCTATCTTCTTACCAGTCCAATTGTCCTTTCCTTGACAAGGGCATACGTATTGAATTTGTCATCATTCTCAGTGTCTGGCCAAGTGATCATGCGCTTCAAATTCACAATAGACTGACCTCTACCTTAAAGCCCCAAGTTGAGTTCTTGGATCTGCCCCAGTGACAGTAGCACAAAACCAAAGTGAACAAAGGAGAGCAAGCCCAAGCCCAAGCCCTTGCCCTTGGGCTTCTTTTCAAGCCATTTGTCACTATTTTGCTTCACAAAATTAGACCTGATGATCATAGTGTTTTCCTCAATGTCGAGAGCAAGCCCTTGGGCTTCTTTTCAAGCCATTTCTCACTTTTTTGCTTCACAAAATTAGACCCAGTGATCATAATGTTCCCATCAATGCTTATCTTTTCTAAAATAGACAGAGCTCTCAAATACTCATCTGCATAAGTTCTGAAATCCTCTCTTACGTTTTTCAAGAGAATGTATTTGTTTGGTCATTTTTCCAATAACTTTTACTGCAATTTTGGCTTCTTTGAATCTCCTGTACAATTTCTTGTTCTATACTTAAAATAAAGAATTGGAAAGGGATAGCTAGGTGAAATTTTCCACAGGCTCCTCATAAGCTTTAGGCATGCATTGTCTTATTTTGTCCAAGCCTTCTAGCGTCCCAATGGCAGAAAACAAACATGTCTGGAATAGATGCACTACAACAGGATCATGTGTGTTGACAACTCCCATCCTTTTCTTGTGTCTGCTCTCTAATTACCTGCATAACTCGGCCATGAAACTTCCTTGGCAGAGGGGTAGCATTGCCCTCATCTTCACCTGCAACAACCTTTTCAATGCTCCTGTTCAAATTGATGGAAAACTGCTGCTAGAAAGTCCCTCTTGCATCTCTCTCCATTATTGAAGCCCCAAATCCCTGCAAGTTTTTCTTTAGTAACGCTGAACTCTTCTTTACTGATGATAGGGGTACCACCGCCCTGTGCCTTTGCCTGCTTGAACAAAGTTTTCAGCAGAACTTCCAATTTTCTGCCTGTGTCACCAGGTTCTCCACCACTTGGCACCTTCTTGCCCTCTTCAGGCATCGTCTTTCCCATACTTATTCTAGCTCAATAATGTTCAACTTGGGTCTCTGCAGCCAACTGTTCAGATTCCTCCAGTCTGAACTCTGTTAGCCGATTCTCAAAAGGCTCTTCTTGCAATTCAGAGTCAATATGCTTGTCCAGATAGCCTTCGAGGATACCTTCATAATCATCATAAGGGGCATTTTCTGCAGACAGTTTTGCTTCCACAGTTCGGGTGGAACTTTCTCCCTCATTGAACATCTCATCCTCCGTGGCATCAAAGTTTGTCAGAGCCATTTCATAATGTTTTTCGCCAGTCTTCTCGATTCTGTTCTTTCTAGCCTCTCTCCTGTTATTGTAGCAGCCCTCTCTGCTTGATCTTTAGCTACAACAGCTCTCATAGCAGCTTGTTCTCGAGCCTCAACAATGAGCCTCTCTGATGCAGGTTGCTTTATTGTATGCCCGGCTTCTGCTGCCATTATAGCTGCTCTTGCAGTCCTTTTATGAATTGCCACCATAGACTTTCCAGTTGCTGTATCTAAAGGATCAAACTTTTATACTGGAACCAGTACGCTCTTCTCAATGGGCCGACTCCAACAACTCCTAACGTCCATGTCAGTATGAAAAAGGTTCAGTTGGCCAAGCTGAATTCTGTCTGGTTGTCTCAACCTCCATTGCACTCAAAACATGTTTCTTTCTTGTTATTTCTCATATAAGCTTTAAGTTTTCTGTCATAAGATATACAACAAAAGTCCATGTGGCTAATCTGATCCTTATCATTTGCTACATCTTTTTTCATTTCAGTGGCAAAACACTCGATAAGATTCTCATCTATTTCCATGGGTCTAATTTTAGATTCAACAATAGCAGCAACTCTTTCTTTATCAGACACTACTCCCTTAAATTTCTTAAACATGAAAATTATAAATTTCACATACCCAGCAGTGCGTGGCCAGAGATGACTGGATCATGGTTGCAGGTATTATGTGAATATAGATTGTATTCTTTGTGGTCATCAAGCATCAAAGTGTAAGCAGAGAATCTCAACATTTATGTTCACTGTGTGGTTATTTTATTGCTCTGTTAATATGTTATGTTGTTTGGAATTAGTAATTCGTTGTTCAAGTTCTTGTCACTGATTTGACAGTAAGCCTGTGGAAAGTTAATATCGTTTGAAGCCTTTGCATTTTACTATGGTTGTGAGACCTCCTATGGTGTCATTCTGTTAAACTTGAGTGACAATTTTTTATTGTTTCTATTTTCAAAAACAAATCTATTTTTTTTTTTTAACAGAAATGCTTACAAATATGAAAGCCATATTATTGCTTACAAAGAAGCTCACTTTTTACCATTTCTAGATACTTAGTTTGGCTACTCTGATGCATCGCGATTGTTTCTTTTCCAACCGTAAATGCTTAACAGCATATCCAGGAAGCAGTCTTTTATACACACAACATTCTTTTAAATTTGAACCATCATAGCAGCCTGCAAGTTATTGCACAAACCTTCGTTATAGGCCGTTTTAAGGAAGCATCTCTCAGCGATTACCTCGGCTTTTGGTAAGATCCTAGAACCCGTATTGGTCAAACGAGAAATCTCGGTTTTCAATAGCCTAATAATTTGTTTGTATTATTCCCATTATTTTACAACTTCTGTCGAAAGAAACACATCTTCTTTCTCACTCGATGCGGCGACAGTTGTTGAATTGATATGAAGGCTATACCAAATTCAGATTATATTGTCGTCGAACCCACGTTATAACGGTTTCAGTATAAATTATCATATAATCCTCAATTTCATTTTGGAACTTCCCTTTAACCTTTGCAAATGCATTTTGCAACGGAACCAATTCTTCCATCTCCATCTGTCTTTATAGATACTTGCAGGTGAATTTAAAGTTACCTCCCTAACCAAAACCACAAGAGATTTGAGTTTTGAGCCCAATATACTGGTATATATAAATCCCAGGATTCCATGAAGGACCTCTATAACTAAACCAAAGGATTTCATGAAGAGTACTAAATAAATAGGACGACAAGCTGGTTCCGCATGGGTTTTAGTCCGATTTATTTTTCAATTTACTACTCTACTAAAATAGTGATAAACTCAGACGCTATAATATAAAGATTATAATTTGTAGTTTTCTTTACTCAAATTTCTATCAAAGCATAGATAAGTTATTGGTAAGAGTGCATGCGAAATGCAGAATCACAGAGGGCAGGTAAATTGTTTGACGGAACACCCCCAAAAAGGACTGTTTTCATATGCTGCAATACTTGCAGGAGATTTACAAAATTGATTTGTTGAAACCTTCAATGTTTGGCTCGTGAAATGGATATGTCTCGAAAGCAAAAATATATCACTTGAATCTGGCATTCCGAATTGTTGAAACTTTATTTCTTTGCATATATAAACAAGAGATCCTGCCTAACGCATAATGGTTATAGAGGTGTAGATGAGTGAGAATCTAAATTAAGATTATGAATGCATTAATTTTTGCCTAGAAATGCACTTGTGATCTGATAGGATTGCTCATATTTTTTTGTTAAATTCTCGTCTTAAAAATGCACTTGTGATCTGATAGGATGGCTCATATTTTGTTGTTAAGTTTTCGTGCTATATTATTATATCTTTGGGCATTTAAGCCCAAGAATAAGAGGCCAAAGTTCCCAATATGGCACTAAGTACTTAATATTATACTATGATCAATACATATGCTTTAGACAAATTTGCACTGTCTAAGTTGACAACTTAAATTATGTGCAATGAGGAAAGATATTCATACCAATATTTGAATTATAGAACATGAAGAAGTGATGAAGCATTTGGAGTATCACATTTTATGTTTAAGCATGCTATGCATGCTACTAGACAACCATAAGTAGTTGGAATAACTCCCCCAACTATGTATTATTCTCATTTTGATTATCAAATGGAACTCACATTATTTTTAATCATTAGCACTGAACAAAAACTAGGATAAAGATATAGCTAGAGATAAATAATAGTATACAACAATAACAACATAAACATATATGCAGAGGAATAAAGGATAGACAATATAAAGGAGGAAGAGGAAGAGAGAAAATAGTAAGATAGAGTGATACCAACATAAGTTGTGTGTGTGAGAGAGAGAATTAAATATAATTATTTTTCTTAATAAAACAAATAGTCAAAATAAAATCATAGTTATAATAAAGAATTAAAATATATTATATCTTAATTAAAAAAACAAAAAATTTAATTTTTATATTAAAACTCACATTTCTATAAGAAAAAATGAAATGTATTGAAATATAAAAATATTTTATAAGTAAAACTAATTGTTTAATTTTACACAATTAGAGAAGGTTTACTATTTAATGTTTTGTATTTTCAATTTTTTAATAAAATTAAGTAATTTTTAATTATGAAATAATATTTATATAATTTAATATGTACATTTATAAATAATAAATAGATGCAATACATATAAATTTGATGTTGATGAATAAATATGATGTAATAAATAAGAAATAAAATATAATTATTTAATTTTAATACATAGTTTATAAAAACCTAATAATAATTTAAATATATTTTAAAATTGAATTATTTCTATTTTGTGGTTATTTCTTTAGTATGTTTTTTGATATAAAATATAATTATTAATTTAATATTCAAAAATATATTTAAGTTTTAAATGTATTTAAACTAAATGATAAATTGTTTAAATAAAAAATATTAATAATAAAAAATACTATAATTTAAAAATTGTAACACTTATCAATTATACATATTACAAACACTATTATAAAATATAATTAAAAAATAATATTTTTTAATTTATTTTTATAGAAGTAAAATAATAGTAATAATTTAAACACTTTTATTAAAAAAACAAAGTTAAAAAAAAGAAAAGAAATTCAAATACAAAGATATAACATATTGAAATTATGTTAAAAAGACACACACAAACACACACACACATATAAAATAAAATGAACTTATGCATTACATGAAGTTTTAAGAACAAGTTATATCAAATAGTCAAAAATAAACATCAATGTAAAATTAATAATAAATATATTTAAAATAAGAAATTAAAAATATTTAATAGATTATAATTAATATTGATTAGACATGTTGTGTGAGGTGGAAGATAAAATGATTTGAAAAAATAAATTTTTATCAACTTGTCACAAATGTGAAAAAGATAAAGTTATAATTAATACAATCATTAATGCAAGATGAAGTTGTTAGAAAATATTTGTATTTTTTTGTTAGAGAAAATTAATTTTCTTCCCCACCAAAATAGTGTGGACCAATAGAATGAATGAAAAATATGATTTATAAAATACTGAAAAATTAAAAAAAGATATAAACATTTGAAATTTCATATAATCTTTTAAATTTTTGGATTTGATTGGTCAGTGTTAATGTCATATTTGGATTGACATGAATGCATAAGTATTCTTGCCTTGGCAGGAACTAATAAAAGATTTTATTTCATATTATAGCTAAGGTTTTATTCTTAAGAGGTATTCATTTTGGTAAGGTTAACTAAGGAGCCATTGAGAGTTGAACCAATTTCTTATATCACATTTACAAGAGTTCTAAATTAATTAAAGAACATAGAAATTAACATATTCATATTTATGTAGTAAATGACTTGTATTACATAATTCTTTTTATTACTTTGATATTTTTGAAAAACAACAGTTAATAATAATCAATTTATGCCTTTAAGAGCCTTGTTTTTTTTGGTCTGATTGGAATTTAAAAAGTTAAAATTTTATCTAAATAAAAAAGATTAATTTTATTAGGCAAGAGCTTATAGCACAACGATAATTTGTGACCCTCTTATATGGGAGGTTTCACATAATACTAATTAATTTTAATAAATAATAATAATAATTAGTCTAGGTTTTAAAAAATAAATTTAATAGTATTTTAGTTGAAAAAATTATTTCGCTGATGAATACTAAAATAATTTTAAATAAATATTCTTAGTGGTTCTTTGAAAGTACTATGAGATCATTTATGTGAATAACAATGTTTTTATCAATCAATCCATTGAATGCAATATCCTTGGCTTGTTGAATTGTAACATTCATTTATCAATCCAAAAGGCATGTGTCTATAAATGCACCTCATTTTGTTGTGAAAACTATTTTTAGTTTCTCCTCTTTGTGGACCATCACTTGATTATAAACAAAACATCCATCCAAGAAAGACATCATTTTTTAAGTATTCACAATTTACAACACCTCAACACTTGGTGAAGGTTTTGCAAATGGGGTAGCAAGCTTTGGGTTTAATCACAGAGGAAACTTCGTAGTTAAGTGCGCTCAAGCTAGAGTAGTACTAGGATGGGTGACCTCCCAAGAAGTCCTGGTGCTTCACCCCTGTGAGCATCACCCAGATCCAATGAGTGCTAAGTGTTCAATTTATTCTCATGAGACATGGATTCATGTTGAATCACTACTCATGAAACATGGGTCAATGAGTTTGACTCAAAATCACACAATTAAGTCTTGATAGCAATATCATGACCTCATTTAGAGATAACATGGTATTGTCCTTTTGAGAAGATTGATTTAAATTTTGAAATCATCATCAAGATTGATCTTTCTATTCTTCTCACGTTGAGGCACTAAATTTGTAAGCTATGTAGAGTGCTGAATTGGGAAAATTATTTTTGCATCCAACAATTTATGCTCTTCCTTCCAAATTAACAAGTCAGTGATTGGGTTGATAGGTCATTAGTAGCGTCAAAAGAAGTTTTTATCTAGGATTCATTAGTCATTTTGATGATCATGCTAGACAAAGTGAGACACTTGAAGTGAATATCTCTAATGATGAGTATCCTTCTATATCAAGAGGGAACCTAGCAATTCATTAGAGACAACCTTGGACAAAGAGCGGGAGTAGATAGAGGATATGTTTTAGTTAACTTGAGTGAGTCTAACATTTGACATCAAAGGTAACTTTGAATGAGGAGCTCAAAATTTAATATCAGATTTAGAGGGAATTGTGACACTTTATTAGAAGTAATATTGATAAGGAGGTCAAGGTTAGTGTTTCTTTGTGAAGAAGCTCCAAATGTAATCCCTCGTAATACATTCTTCTCTATGAGAGATAAGTTTGAAGTGAAAATCTTATTCTCTTATATGGTTCATGATGCATTTCATGACAAGTTCTTCCCTTCATGTACATCATGAGGAAGTGATGACTTCCAAATGATTATCACTTTTATTTGCAAAAGTTATTAGAAGGTGACGATCTTATAATATAACTTAAATCATGGTATATATTTTATGTAAATGTTGAAACAAGTCATGATAGATTATATCTTGTAAATCAACAAGTGTTGGATGTCATTCACTTGATAGTGTAGTGCCTGCCCCTAGTTCACATTTTGTTTTAATTGCCAAACTCTTTTAGGCCAGTTTTATACTTAATGTTTAGTAGCATTACTTTTAGATTATCAAATGTTGTTTTACACTCAATTTATTATATGATGAGATGACTTGGTACTCTATATTTCATGCATGTATGATGATTATTCAATGTTTTCAATTATCGATGATGATTAGTTATATGGTTTATTATCACATGTGCTTTCTTATGGATACTTACCCCATACTGCATGTGTATGGTGTGCGTGTTTGTTTTCTTTATGTATGGTGTTTCTGATGTGGTTAAGGAAGGGAGTCGTAGTCACCTGCTAGTCAGGATCTAGAATATTAGCTTAGATTATTATGTCTAGACATGCGTGGATTTTATGCAGGTTGCAGGTACCGGGTATCGACTTCCCTAAATTGCCAGGATGAGCGTACCCTATCGCATTATCTCAATGGTAAGAGAGGGGAGATAAACTCTTAAGTCCAATTCCTAAACCCTTTAGCCAATTGTCCTAATTGATAATTAGGGCAAGTATCTGAGTTAAGTACCCTCTGAATGCATCAAATGATGTTATTTCGTGATTATAACCCTTTTGTTTGATTTAGTATGTATTTTTCTATGATGGGTTTTCGTATGTTGCTTTATGAGTCCTTGATGTATTTTCTATTAATTAAGTTTAATTAATGATTTAATTTAATAGAAAATTATTATGATATTTTAATATTTAATTATATTTAATTAATTGAGAAATTAATTAAATAAAAAGAATTAAATTTGGAAATGAAAATTTTAAGTATAATTTTAGAATGTGATAATATTTATTTAATTTAATAATAATATATATTTAGAGTTCATTTTTAAATAAATGCTAAATATTATTATTAATTGAATTAATAAATATTTTATCAAATTAAAGTTTCTTAGATAAATTAAAAGTGGAAAAGATATTAAATTATTAAAGGTTTCTAGATCGCATGATCTAAGCATGAGTTTAAATATAAAAGAAATTAATTAAAACGAGTAATTAATGATTTAATTTAATAGAAGATTATTATGATATTTTAATATTTGATTATATTTAATTAATTGAGAAATTAATTAAATAAAAAGAATTAAATTTGGAGATAAAAGTTTAAGGATAATTTATAACATTATAATATTTATTTAATTTAATAATAATATATTTAGAGTTCATTTTTAAATAAATGTTAAATATTATTGTTATTTAAGTTAATTAAATATTTTATCAATTAAGTTTCTAAAATAAATTAAAAAGTGAAAATATATTAATTATTAAAAGTTGTAAGATTGCATGATGCAAGCATGTGTTGAAAATAAAGAAATTAATTAAAAAGATAAAATAAGAGGAAATTATAATGTTATTTTAATTTCATAAAGTGCGCATGGGATTAAAAGTAATAAATATTAAAAATAGAAGTCAAGTGGAAAAATTAAATAAAGTTATTTAATGATTCATTTAATATGCATTAAAAAGATAAAGCAAAGATTAATAAAAGATAATTTTGAGTTAACTCAGTTGAGCAAAGAGTCCTCTCGGGTGAACGCACAATTAGTGCCCCGATTTGAGGAGAAAACTCCTTATCACAACTTTGGGGTTCATTTTTGGGGGACACGAATTTGGACCGTGAATTTTGGAGATAGGAATTTTGGAGAGAGTTTTTGGAAGCAAATTTGAGAAGGAGAATTCTAGGAAGGATTTTCAGAAGAAAGTTATTGAAGAGAAGCGAGTCCTCTTACAGTTTTGGAGATTGCATGTTAGCATCAGGTTCAGGTAGGGTCTGGTATTTTGACCCCTAAATGATTTAAGAAATTTAATATGATTTGTCTACTTCGTGATTGTAAGATCTTGTCTTCTCGAATGTGTGAATTATTCGTTCTAGATCTGTTGCTATTCGATTTCATCTATAAACCCAGATTCGAAAAACTATTCAGAAAACCTCATTCGTAGGTAAAAAGGGAAATTGGATTAAATCGGGTTTTGGGTTGAATTAAATAGAATTGAGAAATTTAAATTTAGAAGGAGTTTGAATCTTTGGAAATGAAAATTTTAAAATGAAATTCGGATGGTAAATCGAATTTAGATAGTAAATTCGATTGGTTGATTGTTTTCTTCCTACCAGAGATTTGCTAGGTTTTCACAAAAGAAAATATGTTTATAAAAAAAAATTTAAAAATTAAAATAAAAATTAAAAAAAAATTATTTAAGACAAGAATTTGTTTTATTAATATTTTTCTTGAATTTATAAAAAAAAAAAAAAAACTCATTTAATAAAATGTTTTGTAAAAATATTCATTACAAGAAAAATATATATTTTTTTAAAAAGAAAATATATAAAAATAAAAATAAAAAAATATTTTTGGGTGGGGGCTATTCCACGCACCCCACCCACCTTTTTACTGCCACCGGCAGTCTGCTGGCGCAGGGACTGCGTCAGCCAGGCTGCCGCAGGCCCTGCGTTAGCAGGCCTGCCGCGCTGGCCTGTTTGAAAGGCCGATGGCCTATAGTATTATATAAAGTTTTATTTATTTATTTTTAATTTGATTTTTAATTTTAATGATATTTTAATAATTCTTAATTAATATTTAAATTATAATTATTAGCAAAGTTTTAATATTGTTTAATTAATTTAAATAATAATGTATTTAAAATAAGTTTATTTTATTTAATAAAATTATTAGTAATTATATTATTATTAATAATTGATAATTCTAGAGTTGGTAATATAAGAACTTAGTTGATTATCATTAGTTAATTTAATTAAACATTAGTTTAATTAAAATTAACCATTGATGAATATAGTTAAATGAAAATTGTAAATCTATAAATTACTTATTTATTTTGATAAGTATCTTGTCTTTAGATCATTTTAGAAAATTGTTTTAAAATCAAATTAGGGTTTTAGCTTGATCCTAATTAAATATAAGAATAGGTTAAGGGATATATTGTAAATCATAAGTACCTAGATTATACACTGGAAACGAGAATAGAAACCCGTACATTTGAATTAACATTATATTATTAAGATTAAATCAAATTGTGAGACTATTCTATATTTCTATGTGTTATCTGTATTATGGGGTGTTTAGGTTTTGTCCTAGTGTTGACCAATCCTAGGTTGTTACCAGAGGCTCGAGGATTATGTGAATGTGATGTTATGTTGTTTTGATCTCGATCTTTTAAACCCAACCCTCGTGATGTGTTGATATGCTCTATGACATGTTTGTGATTATTGTTTTTTATTGCTTTCCAGTTTCCTGGTGTGAAGCTGAAGTGTATGTATATAAGATACCTGACTTAACCATTTTTGAGTCATCGATCAGTTATATTGGATAACCATTTTTGAGTCATCGATCAGTTATATTTGATAACCATTTTTGAGTCTCGATCAGTTACACTTGGATTGCTTTCGGTCGCTTGAGAGGACTGAAGTGTTTGTTAGGTTCTTGATGATGTCATGTGTTGACTTGACCATTTTGGAGTCTTTGATCAGTATTGTGAATTATCATTGATGCCTTCAGTTGCTGATAGAGAACTGTTGTGATCATATGATTATTATTTGATGCTTACCTGTTGCTCATGAAGAACTGATGTAATTTTGTGGCTTATCTTTTATGATATTTTTCAGTTTCTTGTATAGGACTGAGGTGATTTTATTATGATTCTTTGATTTGTGATTTCATGAGCCTAGGGTAGGTTATCTATGTGTAGTGTCGGGAAGTGGCTTGCAATGGGGATCGGGGCCCTAAGAGGCTGCTTGGAGTAACCCATTGTAAGTTGTTTTAACAAGTGAAAACATCTCACCTAAATACTGACTTAAATGAACCTAATAAGATAATTGTATGTTCTCTCCCATGCCTTGAGTGCTAGTACAGGCTAGGATGGGGTAGAGAGAATGCTTGGTTACGACCTTGCATTCCGCAGTATGCCTCGTGAGTACGAGAGGATACTAGTGGCCGCAGGAATCACTAGGGACCCGGGATTCCTAAGGGATTGCTCGGGTAACTTCTACGTGACTTTTGTGATGACACTTTCCTGCTTGCATAGCAAGTTTCCTATGTGTCTTTGTGGTGCCTCTGGGTCTAGATGTCTATCTATGTTGGAACCTTTGCGTTAGTGTACTTTTAGGATTTCCCAGACTTAGAGAGTACTTGTGTTTTGTGTTTTAATACATTGTTTGGGACTTGAGACTATCTCCTCAGCACGGTGGGAGTGGACCATTTAGGTTCCACGTGGTCGGGTGGTAGTGCTTTTTACTCTTACCATTGAGATCCGTCTGTGGTCACCGTGGCTGGAGCTTTCTTGGTTGGCATTTACCTTCACTATGTTCTTGGATTATTAGGATGGATGTTTAGATTTTATGATAGATGTTTTATCATTATGGATGTATGGATGTATTAGGTATGTTATTAGTTTCATTTAATTCTATTGTACTTTGTATCATGGATTTGAGGATGATGTATCTTTATCTTTACATATGTATATTCTTTTAAGCCTTTCATACCCTGTGACATGTACAGTGGATGATTGAGCATTCCGAATTAATTTGCCAAGAGGCATTCGGAGAAAATGTATATTATGGACATTGGACTTTCTGATTATTCTTTCATATGTATGTGGTAGTTGTTAGACTTAGAATTAATTAAATTTAAATGTGACTCAACGTCTTGGGATACTTAAGGAATGTAACTTGTGATGTATGTTTGTTGATGATTACATGTTATTGTTTCCGCTACTATGTGTTTGATGTGTATGTTATACATTCTTACTTTAAAAAAAAAAAAAATGTTTAGCAAACTTAGTGAAACTCTAGGTTAATTCTTTTGGATCCCTTGGTGGGGCGTTACAGATAGTCTATGAGTTGCTTGTATAGATATATTTTTAGAACTTATTGAATATCATGTGTTTCTAATTTAAAAGGACGATACTCAAAGAATTTTGTGAATATCATGTGTTGATATTTTGAAAGGCCAACCTCATGATATCAAAATGACGGAGATCTTCTAATCAAAGATATCCTTAATTTGTCATTCCTAATATTCCCAATGGTGTAATATTATCTTGTGTTTATCCTCCCTAGATAAGAGGGAGTGTTAATATTTGGTAGCTTCAGTTGAATAGACCTTTAGATAATGTATGTATATATGTATGTATGTATGTATGTATATGTGTGTGTCTATATATATAATTAAAAAGTATTATTATATATTTAACGAATAGATATGTCCCATGAAGGGACATATCTTTTCTTGGATTATTCTCAATATATAAGGGGTTGTTGCCTTTGAAAAACATATGCAAAAAACATGGCAATGCAAATACATCTACAGTTATCTAGAAAATCAACATTTAGGATGTCCATTACATATATCTTTATGACAGCTTGGATATGTTGACCAATGGTTAGCTAGATGTGGATGTCTTTGAGAACACTTATCACTTTGACTTCAATTCTATCTAACTAGATCACTACTCTATTCATGGGTTACAAACTATTTCCTAATCTTTGAGAGATTGAAAGAAGCATGACTTTGCATGAGGCTCCAGAATCTACCAAATAGTTGTGCATATTTGTAGGTCAAATATTAAAAAAGTCAGCAAAAATGGTGGTACTTCTGTGTTTTCCTTAAACATAGGGGAAATGGTATCAACTGTGTTAATATTAGGAGTAGGTACCTTGTAAAATTTCATTGATGTAGATGGCTTAGAATGATTAGATGATTTTAGTAGTTCTTCTCTTTTTTGGAGATAGCTTTGTAACAAGTCAAAAATCAAAATATTAGCCTCAATCTTCTTTAACTCCTCAACTATACTGTAATTTTTAGAAGACCTTGTTGGATTTCTCAATATTGGGGGGATTTTGGAATGTTAGGGCCATTGGATAGTGGTTGGAGCTAAGGGAATTAATGTTGTCATTGATGGCAATATAATAATATAATAAGGTTGCTCGGCTTAGTGATTAATTTTGGAAATGGTCAATCCAGAAATATGGCTATGTATATTGTAGGAAGACCATCGATGGTTAGATTTTTTTTATCAGTGAGCTAGTGAAGTAAATATATTATTGGCCACAATTCAGGATATGGTTGGAATAATGCTTGATTATGATAAGAGTATGTTCTCCTATGATAAAATGACAGTTGACGCATGTTTTGGATTAAGAATATAAATATTGATTAATATTGTAAAGTGCAAGGCAAGTGGAGGCGATCAAGAAGTTTTGCATAAAGAATTGAATTGGCATGTTTGTTTAATTACTTGGAAATGTAGAATACTTGAATCAATATTGTATAAAATTTAGCCCAAAATTGGATATTATTACTTGCCTTATAACTTGCATATGAAAGTAAACTTCCAATGGTGAACAATAAACATAATCGTGCAATAAGAGAACTCATAACACCATGTTTTCTTAATTAGGAAAACCTTGGCCAAGGGAAAACCTTGGTAGGGATGGTACCCACAAAATGATGCACTAATCAAAAGTATAATGTTAAGGATATTGACCCCGTTAGAAGTCTATTACATACATGTAGTGTCTCAGTCCTTGTTAGAGGACTAGGCCTTTTTAAAAGCCTCAACCATGTTAGGATTTTTTATGTACAATTACAAAATGTATGCAAGATGATCTCACTGCCCAAACATGTAAAATACAATATAGTTCCTTGATACAAAGAGATAGATACAAAAACCTCTTGCTTGTTGTTTATATCTTCAATATCAAATATAACACTTGTTGCTCTTCATATAACTCTGATCATACATCAAAATTTGCATCACATATAGCTAGCATATCATATGTAAAACTTTCACATAAACTTTCATATTACTTGCAACTACTACATAACTTTGCAAATCATAATCTTGCTTTATACATTTACAAATTGCAAAAACTATTCAGTCGGCCTTCAAGCTTTCACAGACTTGACAAAATATAAAACTAATTGTTTCTCTCTTAGGGTTAATATCTAAGATGTCATCCCTAATTTATTAAGTAATTATTTTTTAACCAAAATAATTCCTTAACTCACAATTATTATTTTCATGTTATGCTATGTTCTGTCCTGTACACTATCTTTACTGGTAAAACTACCATATCTTCTTCTGTACTGTATGTACTAACTCACGCTCTGGCATGCACCATCCTAACACTTTTTACTATTTGTACCCAATTGTGCATGTGCCAATAATGTCTCTATTAACATTGATCAAATCTCTATATGCTTTGCTAGATAACTAACTTGTACTTAGACAATTTTTATTTCTAACTACAGAATCTTCATCTGTACACAATGCTTTCTTTATACAAAGAAAATGTTGCCATAAATGAAAACTCTTAATTTATTCCAACTTGTCCTACTTAGCCAAATTTCCAACAATCTCCCCTTTGACATTGATGGCAACATATGAGAAAATCGGCTAAGTCCCAAAATGTTGATCAAAACTTTACAAAATCTTGGCCTTTACAAAATTCACAAAATCTCAAAATTGTGGATCATTACATTTATAACCATATTTCCTTATATCTCCTAATAAATTATAATGCTTCACATAATTACTTCTACCCATTTCTATATACTATTTTATAATTATTCTGTTACTCCCTCTTACATTATACTCTATACAATTTTTCTATATTACTCCCCCTTTGACATCAATGACAAAGGTGTCAAAATCTATATACCGGGAAAATTTTGAATCATATGCCTCTATATCGAGTTGATAGACGTGTGATACAGTCATCAAATATTTTCTTCAAACTTTTAAATTTCTTCCCATGAATCTTTGACTCCCTCTGATATATTGAGTAGAGCACATGTCCCATATGATGCTATTTCAACTGCATTCAAATCTAAATAAATAAACTTGTCAAAAGATGTATTTTCTTTTAGACATTCTTCCACTTGCCACTCAAGTGTACTTATTTTCAAAGATAAGTGTTCTCCCAAAAGTGAGATCCTCTTTGATCTCATTTCTTTATTCATCTCTATAAGAATTATCTAATAATAAGTCTTCCTTATTTGTGCCTCAATGTCTTCAATCTTCATACTTGGTTATTGAAGTTGGTCTACTAGTGTCTGTACCTCATCACACTTCCTCTTTAGCTCATCTTCATTGTGCTTGGTGAATTTGAATGACATTGCACACTTGGCATGTAATTCCTTACCTTCTTTCTCCCATCTTCTAAGTTCCTTGATGCATGCATCAAGAGCTCCTAATTCATTTTTGATGTTTCGATAGATAATGTCAAACATCTATGCATCATGCTTTTTTTGAGCTTGTACTACTACTATATCATATTAACTTATAAAATTTAGCATCAAAAGGTTGAATCGTATCTTTTTCTCTATCTTCCAGATTGAGGTTTGTCATCTTTACAACTAGGGTGCTTTGCAACTTCTCTGTGATGTCCATTAGATATTTCTGTAAGTTCTTTACCTTTATGTTTTTATCAATTATTTTTATCAAAGATGATATCAACTTAGTTTGATCATCATCATCAAATCTTGTTAGGGATGCAAGAGTAAGGGGTATCCTAGATGAGATAGGTACACTAACCTTCTTCTCTTCCTCCTCCTTTTTCTTCTTCTCTTATTTTCCTCTCTTCATCTTCCTTTCTTTTCTTCTAGTCTTCTTCTTTCTTTTTCTTTTCTTCTTCTTCCTCCTTCTTTCTCTCTTCTTCTTCCTTCTTTTTCTTTTCCTCTTCTTCTCCTCATCTTCTTTCTTCTTTTTCTCCTCATCCTCTTTTCTCTTCCTTTCTTCTTCCTTCTTCTTTACTTTTTTTTTCCTTCTTGTCTTCTTCTTCTTTCTGCCTTTTCTCTTCCTCCTATGTTTGCCTTTTCTCTTCTTCCTCTTTTTTCTTTTGTTTTTCTTTTCTCTATTGTCATGCCCAAAATACTGGGCAAGAACACACCAATATTTTTTTAAAAATAATTAATTCACTAAATAAATGCATGTTGCACAAAAGAACCTTATGGAAAGTTTGACCAAGGATTACAGTGAGTTTCAAACACATATCATAAAGATGTAGAGTAGGTATTCCAACACAATGCACTGGGTTGAAACCCTATGTTTTAATGCTACAAGAACATGTAGCTCCGGATGAAAGAGTTGATCAATTAACATTTTAGGTTCAATTACAAAGGTACAACATCAAGTTCAAGATACATTTTAGGGTTTCCAAGTTCATAAGTCAACTATGATGCTATCCCTTTTAATACTATACTAGATCAATCCTTAAGAGAATCTAATTGTACACTTAAAGGTTAATCTATCATAGCATGTTAATACTTAATTCCAGATATTATCATAACCTATCTAGAACTAATTAAAATAATCAAATATTGATCATTAAACTAGTCGCGACATTGATCCATCTTCTAATCATACCCAAACCATTCTATCAAGATATCTAGACAACTTTAAATCCATTACACATTTAAATCCTGATATAGCCATTTGAATTAATTAATCATTTCTATTTGTCATTTAATTTATTTAAAACATTCACATCATTTTTAACCATAACCTGGTTCCCTAAACAAGTTATCTAGTCGATTATGACTTAAACACTTAGATCGTCATATATCATCAATAACTAACTTGGTAATACCTAGTATCCAAAACATTATTAATGTTAGAAATTTTATTCAAATCAGCATTTAGTTGAAAAGTTATAGTAACTAGAGCAATATTCCATGATAAGTTTAAATCTAACATGATAAGTTAATATTTAAAAAATTAATTTCATCTAACATATGTATAAATCTGCAATTACAATTTCTATAAAAATAACACGAACTAACTAGCCACTAATAATATAACATTTCTTAGCACTAAAACAAAATTCTAGATAACCTACTTACAAACAAACTTGCATACCCACCTATCTAATATGAAATTAGATAAATTTATTAAAATTTCCCTAGCAACTAACTACTAACTAAAATATTATTACAAAATATAACTAACTAACAAAATCCTAAAATTACTTACTAATACAAAAAAAACAACTTAACACCTAACACAACTAACTTAACATCTAACATCTCTAACATAATATCTAACATCTCTAACATCTAACCCCTTACTCCTACTAATCCTTGATAACAACTAATTCTAAACCCAACATATAATACTAACTAAACACTTAACAAACAATTAACCTTTACTAACTAACCTTAACTCACTAACCAAACCCCAACCACTAACTCTACCTAACACCTAACTACCTCTAACCTTACCCTCTAACTCACTAACTTTCCCACCCCTTACCTTCTATCATAATATTCCTAAACACATAACCCCAACTGCCTAAGCAAGGGTATGTGGCCCAAGGACAAGGTGCTTCCCAAGGGTCCCCTCTGGCTGAATGACACAGATGGGAAGGGGGATGCAGGTTTGGCCCAAGCCACATAAGACTCTCCTCCAATCACGTGAAGGTGGGGAACATACATGTCAGACTCCCTTACAAGATATTAAACACAAACTCATCCTTATGCAAAATTTTATTTTATATGCCCACTTTTGGGGAGTAAGGAAAATGGGATGATGTTAGCACCCAAGTGGTGGATTCTTTTTCTTCAAAAAAAAAAGAGTTTGTGTAATAAAGTTTTGTGGGTGAGAATGGGATAAGATAGAATAGTAGATATTTTAGATTTAATTTTTAATTTTTTTTATATTTAATTTATGATATTAATTAAATAAAAACCAAGGATATTAAAAGTATCTAAAGAGAATATGCCCTGTGTGCAAAAGGATTAAAGTTTTTCCCATACAAAGGGTAGAGAGCTTTTTGCTCTAGGATGATAATTTTTTCTTAAGTCCCCCTTTTTTTTTTCTAAGTGTTGGATTTTCAATTTTATTTAGATAGCCAAAAGGGATGATTTTTTTTTTTAAAATTCCTAGGATAAATAATAGCATAATGTTTGATGTTATATTGATGCATTCAAAAAGGATTATTTTTCTTTCCAACAATCACAAAAATACAAGATGTGCTACCATTCATATAATCAATTTTTCTTAACTTAGTTTCGGAAATCAAATTGCATAACTTTATATATAACATCATTTTGTCTAATTACCATTAATCATATGAATACAAATTTGAACTATTAGAATGCTATAGGAAAGGTGAAACATCATTGCATCCATTTACTGATAAACATATGCATATAAACTGAATCATAAGGAATTATCATATGAAAGAAAAATATTGATTTTTTTTTCAACATATGTGGGCTAGCCACTTCTCATTCATTTTATTGAATCACTTGATTCAAAGACTTTGTCGGGAAAGAACTAGGGAAGAAAACTCGACATCATGGCCATTTCAAAAATAAGCTTAACAATAATATTTTACAACATGATTATTATCCCAAGAATAAATCTCCTAAACATTTGAATTGTAGCAACAACTTTGAAATTCTTGCTTGGCTACATAACAAGGTATCCACTATGAGATTTCCAATAAACTCCCCCTCAGTGTTACCCGAGGGTCTAAGGATTTGAACCTGTGACCAAGGTTTGATACCACTTGTTCCAAGCTAGAGTGGGGTTATCATTGCACCAAAAGATTGATCTGTCAATGCCTGATACAACCACTCAACTTATAGTACACATGAGGCGATTAAGCCCTTGTCATGAATCTTGAGGGGAGCACTGAACAAATTTCTAATAGTAACCATGGAGAAACCAAAAACTGACTGGGAGACAAACAAATTTAATCATGGAGACACATTCATCTCATTATCTCCCATCTTAGGTTTGCAAAATAGGTTCATTATCGAACCAAACTAGGGAGAAGGTGAATTTTTCAAGTTCAGGAGAAGTCAGTCACAACACCATAACATATGCCCTTTCAAGGCTATAATCATTAGAACTTTCGTTCTTTCACTTCTCAATTTTCCAAAACACAAACATGGTTTGTACTGACGAGTAGAGGCCCATAACACCCTACTCTCTCCCTCTCCTTGTTCTAAGGAGAGACTCTACATTGCTCGGAGTCCAACTGAAGCCCTCCTCCCATACATGGCCACTTCTGCCCTATCTGAGGGTGAGTAATTCCAACACAATCATTATAGTTTCCCTCAAAAATTAATATGTAAAACACAAAGGGAAACATTTAAGAAAACCTGTCACAATCCCATTCCTTACATGTTCATCATACATACAAGTACACACACACATACAGAAACTTACTTAAGCAATGAAAATACAACATAAAGACATGAACTTGAAGGATTCCTACCTTCACAAATGGTTATGGAAAACTGAAATTTGAGAAAAGCTATCCTTCCTTCTCCTTCAATCATGATTTTTACTATCTAAATCTAGAGATTGGGTGAACACTCTTCTACCCTCGAATTTGCCACTAAATAGACTCCTAACTCAACCACCTACAAATTGCAATAACTGCCCACTTGAATAATGGCTTCTAGATTCTTCTAACCCAACCTCATCATTAAAGAAAACTTCATGGTGGAGTATAACTTGTCAAACTCATGGTGAAACTCCAATTTTCGCACTAAAGCAAAAATGAGATATTTGGGTGGTTACAAAAGTCAATGAAAGGGGCTAGAGGGGTGAAAAATGCTCCCAACCCATACATATACCCCATAGGCACTTAGTTTTCATAATTTTTGGCTGCTAAGACTATTTATTGACCTATTAAATTGCTTGAAATATTTGAACTTTCTAAAAACCCTAGGAATGCAAACTTACCACTAAACCCTAATTAGGGTAATTAATCCTAATTACCAACTAATTATTATTAGGTTACTAACCTAGTCCATCTCAGATTATTAGGTTACTCAGTTAACCCTAATTATCATGTTGATATACATATACAGATTACGAGTGTCAAGTGACACTATAAAATCATTGTTACAAAACATTAAACACTTTATAATTATAGAATGATACACGCATTCAGATTACGATACAAATAAAATACAAAACAACTGGGCCTGCATCTTTCTTTAGACTCAACCCTGGTTTTCACAAACTGTACATAGGGTCAAGTTCTAATACTCTGTTAGATTTCCTAGCTAATAATCCTACACACTTCATTTCACACATCAGTAGTTTGAGAAAAATCACATGCATATATTTAAAACTCATTTGGATAGTCATATTAATCAAAACATCAACTTTCATTTAAATAATTCTTTCTCATTTTTGCACACCTTTAATCATCAATAATTACATAATCAATATAACATAACTTATTCATTAATTCAGATTAAAATACTAGAATAATCATTGTTAGGCATGCATATACCTAAACATCATAAACATCACTAATAAGGAATACTAAAATATCTGAATGCATATAACCTAATCATCGAGGTACCATAATCAACATCATCATCATCAAGTGAAACACCTCATGTTATCGTTAGTGCAAATTAATGTTTAAATAGTTGAGATAATGTAGTAGTTCTGAAATCATTGAGTATTTAAAACATGGATGTATTAGCTGATCTCAGTTTCTATTAGGACATCTAAACCATAAAACATTACTTCATATCCATTCCAATCTCCTATAATGGATTTTTGTTGAAACTTGAAACTTGAAACATCACGTCTAAACTTTATTTAATCAATTGAGGATATAATATAATTTAAACTTTAAACAATTTCAAAAATCCTTGACTTGGATTAGAACAAAATTAAGCATAAAAAATAAATATAAAATATAAAATATAAAATTACAATTGCTTGATAATTATAATATTTATACAATTATAATCATTGATCAATAATTGCTTGAAAATGATAAATTAATTTAATAATTGTAACATTTTTACTTAATTTAAAAATATTATTCAAAATATGACTAAAACATTTATGATGATATTTAAATAAATTTAGATTATAATCAATAATTGTTTGTTAATGATAACTTAATCAAAATTTTAATAACCATAAATTATTTTAGTTAATTCAAAATATGATAAAAAAGAGTTATGATGATATTTAAATAAATTTAGATTTAAAAATAGGAAGTAATGAAGTGATAATTCAATATTCAATATTTTATATGAATATTTATATATAAGTTATAATTCGAGATTTTTTATTTTCAAATCAAATTTTAATATACTTTATACAATTTGAATTGCATCATTTTACATGTATCATAAGTTTATGCTTAACAAACTATTTTTTATTTATTTAATATTTGAAACTAAATTACTATTAATTAAAACTATTATAAATATTAACTAGAAATGAGAATAATTATTATATAACTTGCCTGGCCCTGCGTTCATCTACCATGAAATGCTTGAAAATGAATTATCTATTTCGAATTCTTTATTGCATGGTGCAAAAATGTTAATTTTTGTACTTATTCTAACACTTTTCTATAATCCTACCAAGTTGCTACAAAAATTGGTAAATAAGAGTACATTTTGCAGTATTTTTATATTTTTCTGTTGTTGATGTTAAAATTGGTAAGTAATAGCAAGATTTCATCTCCTTAAAGATTGGTCTCCTGCTCTTTTTCTTGTAGAAATGGGGCACATGGTCCCATGGGAAGAACTTTTCCATTTTGCTACTGAGTCATTTAAAATAATTATTTGCTAAACTGGAATTCTATCTTTTGGATGCACAAAGAGATTAGGTTTAGGCCCTAGTTCAATAATGGTGCAAACATATAGAGTTTATATGGAGCCTAACTAATTTATCCTAGTCCAAAAAATAATATGCAAAATTAATTGAAAATAATTCTAATTTATTTATATATTTTAATTTACATAATTTTTAATAATGATTTGTAGAATGGGGAGATTTTTTCATGAAAAGAAATGTAAAATAATTTGTTTTTAAAAAAAAATCTTTTAAAATGAATACATAAAATAATAATATCTATAAATTACACCTCTTAATCAAATAAAGAAACATATTATAGATTAAAATATTTAAAAAATTATATTTTCAAATAGAAAATGAAAATAGATTACAAAGGATTGGAATTTGATTCGTGGTCAATTATTACACACATTTTATTAAAAAAATTTAAATGATTGGAGCATCTATTTTGAATCAATATTAGTCACTTTTTAAGACTCTTTAATGTTTCCATGACTCTTTAATGTTTCCATGTTTCAAATTTGAAGATAATAAATAATATTTGTAAAACCTATTAAAAAGTATAAAAAGTTTTTATTTAAATCTAGATTTTACTTGAATTTATTTATTTATTTTATTAGTAAGAGGCTGAAGCCAAGGTTAATTATTATTAGTTATTTAAATTAATTATTATGATGATTAGTTCA
Source organism: Cupressus sempervirens (assembly GCA_028749045.1). NCBI lineage: Eukaryota > Viridiplantae > Streptophyta > Pinopsida > Cupressales > Cupressaceae > Cupressus > Cupressus sempervirens. Next base: position 572,562,523 of record CM053783.1, on the reverse strand, counting down.
GCTTGAGTAGATTCAAACTAAAGACCTCCCAGATAAGAGGCCCACAATTTATCGTTGTGTCATTTTACTTTAAAAATTTTGATGATTCAATAATTTCTCAACAAAAATATTTGAAAATAAAAATTTCATAAATATATTAAAAAAATATAGAAATAGTTTAATATGCACAAAGTGTAGGAAGATTCTATTAAAGTTTAGATTTTGTATAGTGTCTTAATTAATTTATTAGTTCTTGCCAAAGGCAAGAAACTATTGGGATCATTAAGAACAATTTTGTCAATTATTTCAACCAAACATAATCAAGAATTAAATTTTTTAAGAAAAAGTTCCTATAGTTTAATATAATTTTCTATTTTGATGATTGTTAAAATTTGCATTTATCTATGTTCTTATTGGCCAATACAAAAAAATGCAAGAAGAAAAATCATTTTTCTATTAGATAAATAGTATAAAATTATTAATGACTAGCTCATTAATAAACATCTTAAAATCTTGTACAATATTTTTAATCTTATATTAATTGCTCAAGTCTCCATCATGGTGTACATGATACATGCAAAAGGTGGAAATATACATATTTTAATCTTATAATGAGATTTTGGCATGACACTATTTTGTACAAATAATTTTTGTTTTGAATTTATTATAAAATTGATGATAGCTTATAGTCTTTTCATCCTTTTAAATATTTCTTTCTTGTGTCATTTAAAAATATATATTATAATAATAAAAATATATAACTAATTTACTTTTAATCATATATGAAATAAGGATCAACAATTTTGTTAATTATTTCAACCAATCATAACCAAGAATTAAAAGTTTTAGAAAAAATTCTTATAGTTTAATATAATTTTCTATTTTGATGATTATTAAAATTTCTATTTATCTATATTAATTTTTTATTGTCTGATGATAATTATTATGATAAGTAGAGATGATTATATTCACAAAAGATATCAAAACAATTATCTTACTATTATACAAATAAATAAATGAATTTAACATATTTCATTAAACTTAATATACTAGTAAATGTATATAATTAATTTATAATATAATTATTCAAAAATTATAATGCTTTGAAAATTATTTGAAGAAATATTTAAAAAAGAACTAATCTTATAGATATTTATCATAAAATTAACATCATAGATTTCTATTTCTTAGTCATATTTAAAGTTTATTTGTAACAACATTGGCTATTAGTAAGGGGACTATCATTCCCTAAGATATGTCATAGTTAAAAGCATGTGTACTTCCTCTTCATCTTCTTCCTCTCCCTTTTCCCCATCTTCTCCCATCTTCATTCTATTGTCTTCATATCTACTTCTATCTTCGAATCACGTTCTATTTTCTTCTCTACTTCTATCTTCATATCTTCTAATCTTCCCTTTTCGCTCAATTGGCAAGAACTTTGACGCATTGTGACTCTCATTTTTAAAAGTTTGATCATTGTTACTATTAATATTTCCTTTTACTATTTGATTGGTAGAATTGAGTATTTTTAGACATATATGGTAATTATCAGGAGGAGATGGAGGAGGGTGGGGGGTGGGGGGGAGGATATGAGTGAATAGGAGGGAGAAAAGAGATGAGAGAGAAAGAGGGGGATGGACAAACATATATTAGAGAGAGAGAGAGAGAGAGAGAGAGTTATAGATAATTTAATTTAATAATTGACTAACCAAATATACATTATAAAAATTAAAGCCTTGATAAATCTTGCTTCCCTATATGTATTATATATAAGTGTCAACTTCCACTTCAATGTTTGCTCTACTTCAAATTATAATATAACTTTAATGATAAAATATATGTTGATTATAATGTAAATTAAAACTCTAATTTCAACTCTATGTTTAATCCTAAATACTTGAATAAAAAACATGTATCTAATTGCCATATATAAAAAGGAAATCTATTACATTAAACATATTTTTCAAAGAAATATATTAAATATGTCATAAAATATAAAATATTTAATAATTATAATTTACTATTGTAAATTAACTATCATAAAATAATAATAACATCTTTCATTCTTGCATCACAACTGCTACTATCTTTATATATATATAAAACAAATATTCCATGATAATAGGTATTGAGGAATCAATACATAAAATTTTGATGAATGTAAAAGAAATTGTACTTCAAAGTGATGCATACAATATATATGTATGTGTATGTGTGTGTGTGTGTGTGTGTGTGTGTATAAAGCCGAGATATCCTTCTCGAGGCACCTATTTTAATAATCTTACTCAATGAAATAGGTGCCTGAGAAGGATATGTCTCGACTATTTTATATATATCATGGTCATGAAATATGATTCGGATTTTTTTTATTTTTAAGTTGATAGGAAAAAAATTCTATTTTAAAGAATTTTTCTTCTATTGGCTAATCGTTGCATGTACATAAACGTACAATTGGTAGTTGTCATAAATGTGATGTGGAAAAAATCATAAATGTGAAATAACTACATATTAGATCCATCATCAGACAGATATTGTGATTAATTGGCCGATCTAGGCTATTATAAGTGGGGATTTCATGCTAAAGGTGGTTTGTAGTTTTTAGCAAATGCAGTATCGAGTAAAATCAAGTGTTTGATCCTCTTTTGTAATAAGGATGAGGGGTGTTTAATCGTATCTCTATATTTAAATGGGTCTATTATAAAATTGTTGAAAGTATGTCAGAATTGTTAATGATCAGGAGATTAATTGGAATCGTACTATTCTTATTTGATGTTAAGCTTTTTAGTAGAGAGGTGAGCGATGTGAGAAAATATATATAAAAATAGAAACAAGTTATATTAGAATTATAGTTAAAATAACACATGATACCCATGTTTATTATTTGAGTAGGCAAATAGTGCATAACACCAAACTTACCATGTATTGAAGAATTATGCCTAATAAAAGAATGTCAATTGTTATGTCTTAAGATTTTGAAATATGTTGTATTTGGGCATTCAACCACAAGTTCTCAAAATATGGTTTTGTGTAGAATGTTGAATGAATAATCCTATAATAATCTTTAGTTTAATATTCTTGAAACTCCTTTTGAATCTATAGCAGGAAAATGAATCTTATTTCAAATGGATGGCTTTTCTATTACACTCGTTGAAGGTGGCTAAGGATACAACTATCAAATTATTGGAAACATAAGAAATGACAATCAATTGTAACATGCAATAAGAAAAACTCATTTTCCCCATTTGCATTTAAATGATTGACTTGATCAACCTTCACCTTTTATTAAGCTGATAGACTTATATGTGGGAGCTTTGCTCCCAAATTTGACAATTTTCCATTGGGGAATTGTGAGCCTTTCTAGATTCATATTTTTTGACAATAAATCTTCTATTTAGTTATTTCTATTTTCTACTCCTAAAAACTATCACTTTTATTTCTAATTTAGCCTCTAATTTCTAATTTCTATTTGTTGTGGTTTCACAATGCACGCCCCATTTCTCCTAGAAATGGGGACCCGCTAGTAATTTTTTTGTTTCCTAGACCCCTAGTCTAGGGCCTAGATCATTTTTAGAACTTTGTCTAGAGTTTGGGTCCTACCTCTTTTCTTTAATTGAGAAAATCCAGTTGTCAAAATTGGGAAAGTTTGGGAAAAAAAGAGTGTTTCTGTGCTTAAGAGTGCACATACACACTTAGCACATTTGTTTACCTATTAATGTTGTGCAAGTGCATTAAATGTTTATGTGCACCCTTATCTCCCTTTGGAGATGTGCACTTGTGCACATGTGCAGGTGCGCACCCCCAAAGGGTGCACACTTACCTAACAACCTAAAACCACAAAAACCTAATAAAACCTAAGTTAAAGATGCACACCTATGCACCTATCTAAGGTGCGTAGGTGTGCACCTTTGAAGCTTTGGAACCTACATACCAAACACTAAGAGAAGGTGTGCATGTGTGCACCTCCCCAATGTGCACACATGTACACCTTTTAAACAAAGAACTCTAGAGCAGCACAATAATGGTGTGCAAGTGCGCACCCTTCAAAGGTGTGCAACTGCACACCATTGTAACAAAAGAATAATTGAAGTACAACATGTGCACACCCCTTAAGAATGTTTGAGAACCCTTTGCACAAGAAAAGGGTGCACACACGCGCACCCCAATAGGTGCGCATGTGTGCACCCTTAGATTTTTAAGTATGTTTGATTGCAAAAGCGTACCCCAAAGGTGTGCAAGGTGCACTTAAAACTGCCTATCATAGGCATTAAATAGGGTTTTTTAGTGTTTTGGTTGGGTTTTGCATTCTCGAGCTAGGTTTTTTGTTGGTTAGGGTTTGTTTTGGGTTATATTTTCAACTCTCTGAACTAATGTTTGCTTCTTTGTGTAGGTAAAAAAGACATCGTTAACTTGTCGGGATCATAACTTTTGACCTGGAGCTCAAAATTCAAAACTATTTACACCATTGGAAAGAAGAACTAAAAATCTAATTTCAGTCCCTAAATCAGTGAGTCATTGGCTACCTAGTTTTACAAATCGATGAAAGTTTCAACTTGAAATTTTGAGCAGAAAACCTTCGAAAAAGTCAATTAAAAATGCCTAGAAAATCTTGTTTAAAAAATATATGAAAAAGTTTCAAATTTTCAATTGTTCTGGATAATTTGGATCATTTGGTCTCTGACTAGGAAGGATTAGACAATTTGCACTAAAGATCAAAGATACAGAGGTTGGTTACATGAACCAGATCAAGTTTCTCATCTTATGCAAACTATTAATGACAAGATTCAACACAGGTGCCTTGGGATTCTAGATAGAAGAATCAAGAGTTTAAATATATGAAAATGTTTGTCTATAAAGAGGGTATAAAACATCAAAAAGAGCAAAATAAGTACACTATAGTGCTCCCAAACCTCATCTGAGAAAAACTTAGAAACCATTTTCAAAACTGAGAACTTTGATTTTTGGGCGAATTGGGCAGCATGCAAGCTTCTGAGGTGCACAAGCTTCCAAGGTGTGCTATGTGCACTAGGTGCACCTCTTCCGAGGTGTGCTTCTTTCAAGGTGTGCCAGAAGTTTTTGAAGAAGTCAGAGGTGCAATGATAGTTAACTGCTAGTTCCAAATTTAGAGCTTTCCATGCATTGAAAAGGCATTCTAATGACATTTTAACTCCTACAAACATCTAGTGAAGGTTGAGATTCTATTTTTGGCACCTCCAAAGACTCCTACATCATCTAACAACTTCTTTCTTCTTATTTTATCGTGCTTTCTTTGTTTTAAGACATGTAAAGGCTCATGCATCCATTAAATGATATAAATAAGGAGGAGTACTATTTAGCACCAGTTAGAGAGTCAATTTGTACATTAATAGATTTGTTTTATTAGTTTAAAAGCATAAGTTTGCATAAAGAGATCTCTCACTCTCAACACAAATTGAGGAGAATATTTCTTATAAATTCAAGAATGTAACATGTATTTTAGGCCATTATTTTGATGCAATAATATATGTTATTGGTGCTCTCATTCAGAGTGTAGTTATTCTTGCCTAACTGTGCTATTTTTGTGGATTCTTGTTCATGATAATAATGGAGTCAATGGTTTTGTTGTGTTGATTTGATTGTACAATATTTTTGTTTTGGTGTTTGCTATGTACTTAGTTCAAGAAGAGATCACCTAATTGTTCCTACATAGCTTTTTGTCTTGCATGAGCACACTTTTCATGGCCTTGCGATTTGATGAAAAATGAAACATCTTAAGGTTACTGAATTCTCATCGACGATTGCATCAGTGGAATTAAGGAAGTGTTGCTCCTATTTTCATTGGTTACCTGCTGATCTTTTCAAAGGCTTAATTTGTAGACTTGTTATTTATGTGGCTTATGTCCATTAGAGATTTACTTTTCAAGTTATTTACTTAAACTTCTTATTACCTTTCTTCATTATTTTCTTTGCTAAGCCTTGGTTAAATTAGGAATTCATGTAGCTGCATTGTTAGATTGCATTCATTTAAAAATAGAAAATACCAAAAATATACCTCTTTTTGTGGTTAATTTTGAAATAATAAGCAAACTGGTCATCTCATCCGAAATTGGTCAGAACTAGCAAAAGCCTCCTCCTCAACACTCACATTTATCTTCTATTGAGTGGATTCTAGTAGGTTGCAAGATTGCCTGGAACCTTGGAGTTGATCCTAGTTTAGCTTTTCAAGAGAG